>JAPDVU010000003.1:147814885-150214885 GCA_026230045.1 Corynorhinus townsendii
AGAAGCTAATAACCCAGAGCTCCATGTTCTGACCTTTTCTCTGTCACGAGCTTGCAGAGGCCTTTAGATGAGGTCACTTAAGCACAAAAGACCTCACTTACTTTTCTCCTCTATAAAGTGGAGGTAGATAAGGATCACAGTGAACATTGGAAACAGAATGGAACATTTTATTCTGACATTAAAACTGAGCTGAAAAAATGAGTAGCTCTTATTTTAATTTATAAAATGTGTTCTAGCTGAAAGAAACAGGACTGAGCTCTCCAGGCACAGCTGCAGAGTATCTGAGCCACATGCTGAATATTAGCCAAACTAATACAACATCTGATTTCAATTGCTAATCAAAAGCACAATTAAACAAAGAAGAGTGATTATGATCCTATGACAAAGGCAATCACTTCTTCAGGGACCTTCTCAGACTCCCTCCTAGCCCCTACATGTTTTCCAGGCACATATTGCAACTTTCACTTTCTAGTTAGATGTGTGATTATTTGCTTAGCACTGGCTCCTTCCTGAGGGCTGGGATCAAGTCCATTTTTCACTGCCATGTCCTTAGTGTCTCATGCTATGCCTGGCCCTGTGCTCAGTAACTAATCATAGAATGAGGAAGACTTGTTAGCAAATTGTTCTAAAGCAGCTGACTTGATAGAGAGAATGCTTGGCTTCTCTGTGAGTCTGAAAAAGGAGCATTTGGAAACAAAGCAGGTATAATGACTAGGAAATCCATTGAACTTAGATATGTATTTCAAGGTCAAATAGCCAATTCGATAGCACTGGCCATAGAAGGCTGTAGTATTAGGAACTAGGGGTGAGACAAATTGAGAACCAGAAACATCATGAGGGCTAGGAATGGAAAAACAGAAGGTGTGAAGGTCAGTCTTAGCACTGTAGACCATGTGGTCCAGGGAGAGGTGTACACAGAGGACTGGAGTAGACAGAGGACAGACTGTCCAGAAGCCTGCTGTTGAGGAGTTGTTCATATTAACTCTTATCAGCTGTGGAGAAGGGGATACTATGCAGCATTACTTATTGTAAAAAAATGTATAGAGTAAGTCTTTTGTGGATTTATACTCAGTGCTAGAGTTTAAGGAAAAAAAATGTTGCAATGATTAAAAGTAAGTGAAAAGTTGTGTGCTGCTGAAAAACGAGAGCATGATCTCAAAGCCTTCTAAAGATACATGGAGCCCTTCTTAAGTAATTCCCACATACCCTCTGAAAGAGGCACTTTCTAAGGACCAGCAATTGCCTTTCCTGGCAGGATAATTAATAGCCATGTGCTAAGGAATGCTGTGTAAGATGTTCTCCTTGTTGTTAGAGTCTTTCATCAATTGTAGAACTTTTGTGTCAGGGTCAGGACATTCCTTTGGTGGCTTTGGCCTCATTTCTAGCCTCAGTCCACTCATCTTCAGAATCTCAAAAGTATGTCATTGCCTAGGATTTAGGCAATAGCACATAGTAGATTAGTTCCAGTTGTGAAAAGAATTGGCCGGGGTCAAGGAATGGCATCATAAAGAAGTGCTGGTTCACGCAATCTCAGCTGTACATCCTGCTTGATTTAGAATATGGGGTCGAAGGAGGCCAGCAGGGGGAGGTTGCAGCTCCTGGTAGGAAGCCAAAGCAAGATGCTGTGTCTGCCAAGTTCGTTGCCAGGATGCCCAGGAATCTAAGGTCTGTGCTCCAACTCAAATCAATCCTAGACATCAGTGAGACACTACTGCCAACTGGTGAAATCTCTGCAACTACTAACTGATAGCATGTTTGAGATTAATGGGAAGTGAGATGCTCTGAACACTCTTTAAATACAGACGACTAGAAATATTAAACTGAAGTTCATAAGAGACTTAACTTTCTGTTTTATTTATTCTGTATTTATTACACTTAAATCCTGAGCCTTCTATTAGCTATGTGAAGTGTAGAGAATGGGTTGAAATTGTCTTTGTCTTTGTAAGCTTTAGGCAGAGTATAATAACTGCCTGAGTCACCCCATCTTGATTTTTTTTTACAGTTGTGTCCTGAAGACAGGGTTCATCTATTTTTTAAATTATCATTTATTGAACTGTTCTTGTTGCTTAAGACATTGTGCTAAACTCTTTCTAGGTATTGTTTTAATCTGCAATGAAAAAATCTTTGAGGTGGAGTTTGTTATCCCCTCTTACATATAAGGAAACTGAAAACTTTCAGTTACACAGATATTGCCAATGAAGTAGCAGAGTTGGTGCACAGTTGAATGGAGCTACATGGGACCTCAAAGCCTGTGCTCTTGACCCTGGCACTACACAGCTTTCTGAGGGCCGAGACCCTCACTAAATGCAACAGTGCAGAGTGATGGAACTAGCATAACTTCAAACTGGTTTTGAGTTCTGGCCCAGTTGGCCAGTTACTGGCTGAGTTTTCTTGGTTAAGTCATTAACTTCCCTTAATGTGTTTACTTATCTCTATATTGGATATAAGTATAATTATTATTATTATCCCACATCATAGTGTTAGTTTGAGGTTCTTATGAGACATTACATGGAAAAGTTCTTTACACATAGTAAAGTGGTATATAACCTTAATTACTTTTAACCAACTCCTTTTTACTGTCTCCCTTAGAGCTAGAGAATATCTATTTTCCTAGCTGTGATTAGGTTTGGTCAAAGCCACTTTTAAAAGAAAATCTAAAATTTGAAGTTATGTATGGAATGGCTCCTGTGCAGTCTCTCCATGGGTTTTGGTTGTACTTCTGAAAGCAATGGTGAGCAGCCTTAGATCCCAGCCCTGCAGTTACCAAGTTGTGCATTTAATATCAATCTGTTTAACAGGGCCACTGAGTGAAAAGGAAATGCCTAAAAGGAAAGGATGTAACAGGATGCAAATACATTCCAGAGAACAGCTCAGTGTAATTGGTGCATTGTTTTGTTCTTTGTGTTTTCTGTGTTTCACCATGATTTAGATAGACTATCAGCAGGTCTGGTAACCTATAGTGAAGCTGATCAAAAGTAAGGTGCAGGTATCACATTGTCTTGTAAGCAAATTCCCTTTTCCTGTGCCTATCTACACTAATAAAAGAGTAAGATGCAAATTGACTGTACCTTTGTGACGCCCATGGCCAATCAGGAGTGAATATGCAAATTAACCCAACAAAGATTGTGTGTTAATTTGCATATGCAGGCACTGAGCAGCCGAGGGCATTCTGCACCATCCCAGCTGCTCTGGGCCTCTGGGCAGCATGGGAAGATGGAAAGGCGGCTCCTGCCAGAGCAAAGGCAGTGCTGGCAGCCAGGGGAAGGAAGGCCCATTTTTGCACGAATCTTCATGCATCGGGCCTTTAGTAGGTTATAAAAACATAAAATTCAGGATATCATATTCAATCAGTATTATGTTCTGTTCAGTTAGATGTTCTTTCTCTGACAATGGTAGAAAGGGATATAATGCCAAAAGTAATCTCTTTCCTGGATTATTGCACTAGGCCCTTAATTGACCTTTCTACCTTGTTTTCTGCATATTAACTGGAGTAAATTTTGTAAAGTTTAAATGAAATTCCACTGCTTCCATGCTTAAAGCCATATAGTGGATTTCCAATGTAGCCAGAATAAAATCTATTCTCTTGACCATTACTTATAATACCCTGCCTTTCCTTCTGATTTCTTCCTAAAATCTACTTCCTCATAGCATTCCAGCCACTCTGCACTTATTTGTGCTCTTTGCCAGCTTGTTTCAATTCTTTATCCTTGATGTCCTGTTCTGGGTGCTCCATCTTCTGATTCTGGCATGACCATCTTCTCAGCATAGAGGTTGGAACTCAGAGGTCACCTAGAAGAGGCCTTCCCCAAGTATATTATGTACACCTGCAATCCAAGCCAAGATAGACCCTAACACACTACCTTATTGTTCTCCTTTTGCTCACCAGTAGTAGCTGAAGTTATTTATTTGCTGACATGTTATCACCCATTTTCCCCATTAGACTATTAGCTATCCATAGTAATGGTTATGTATTGTCCTTGGCTATACCCTGGAGTCTGGCAAACCAATATTTAGTAATGGTGCTCAGAAAATGACCAATGAGCATTTAATGAAAAGTTCTTGATTAAGTCACTTACTCTGTGATTTGGTTTCTTTGTTTGTCTGAAGGGGATAATAATATTTTCTTTTCCAATTCCTAGGAATTTTGTGAAACTGTAAAAATGTTAGCACTTACCTTTTAAGGCCTTGTTAGCAAACTGTAACAGGTAGGACTGAGGTATAAAGATGAAGAATAAGTCTTGTTTTCAGGAGAGCACAGTGCAGTGAGGTAGGTAAGTACTTAGACAAATAGCTTTGACACTTTGATTATGATGCAGAATTGCAGCATTGAACAGCTTTGCAGGTGCCATTTGAACAATTTGGGGTACATAGTACCCAGCTTCATTGCCCTAAATTATTGTACGCATTTTTTAAAACACTTAAAATATTAACTCAAGCAGATACTTATAAGAAACTGATGAGGAGGATATTTTAATTTTTATTTTTACAGTCCATTGTAATATGAGGGAGTGTGTATTTGCTATCATTATTTATATATTGCATAAATTTAAACTTTAATTATTGCCTTCTCTGACTTATTTTTTCAAAACTAGGATCTCTAATTTTTAGTTTGTTCTCAAATATTGCTGATTTCTTTCCCTTTAAAAAAATTCCTGAATATTCTTTAGCATTACCTTTGTTAAAGAGTTCTGATGAAAATTGTAGTGAAGTGCTTAGAGATATAGAAATAATAGTGCTTGATCATAAAAGTCATTTGGATATTCCAAGACTATTCATGGTCCTAACAATTACCACATACGAAAATCAGCATTACAGCCTTTTTTGGGGACAGTTGTTTTGGATAATTGATGTAAATTGTCTGCTGTCCTATTGGTGGTTACAGTCAAAGCAGCCCAGTGCCAGCCTGTGGACAGTGCAGCTTGTATCTTCCCCAGATTTTCTCCTTTGTATATTTTGAATGGAGCAGGCAAAATTAATTCAAAACAAAACCTTCTCAGAGAATCAGAAAGCACAAAAAATATTAAGCCTTTAAACACAGAGACTTCTCAATGTATGGAGACAAATGTGTAATTAAATCTGAAAGTTCTTTCTTTCTTTTTGTCTTCTCTTCTCCCTCCCCCTCCCCCTCCCCCTCCTCCCCCTCCCCCTTCCCCCTCCCCTCCCCTCCCCTTCCCCTCCCCTCCCCCTCCCCCTTCCCTTCCTCCCCCTCCCCTCCCCCTCCCCCCTCCCCCTCCCCCTTCCCTTCCTCCCCCTCCTTTCCCCCTCCCCTCCCCCTCCCCCTCCCCCCTCCCTCTCCTCCTCCTCCTCCATCTAAAGTTAGATGATTGTCCTGGCTGCTTTGGCTCAGTGGATAGAGCGTTGGCCTGCAGACTGAAGGGTCCCAGGTTCGATTCCAGTCGAGGGCATGTACCTTTGTTGCGGGCACATCCCCAGTAAGAGGTGTGCAGGAGGCAGTTGATCAATGTTTCTCATTGTTGTTTCTAACTCTCTATCCCTCTCCCTTCCTCTCTGTAAGAAAGCAATAAAATATATATTAAAAAAAAATAAAGTTAGATGATTAAAGCAAGGCTGTTTTCTTTGGAGGTGGTTGGCTGCAGGGAATAAGTTGACCAACCACACTATGTGTTGGAGATATGTGGGTGAGGGGTTTACTAAGGCGGGTGGGTCCAGGGTTCGGTCTGGGCTGAGATTGCCAGGACAAAGAATGTTGTAAATTGTGCCATCTGGCAGCCCAACCTTTCCTACAACCTTGCTACTTTGTTCCACTTTTATAAATCCTTGTGTTATTTAGTGATCTAAATATCAGGCTAAAACAGGTAATATACTGTGTTTTCTCTTTTATTCCTACTGTTCCTGTTTGGTTATTTTGAAATGTTATTTTGCTTTTGCAGTATTTTTCTCTGTTGGAATATTCATATGCATATTCGGTTCCATTGGAATGTTCATTTTATTTGAATCTGAATAAGAAATTTATATTATGGAATAATTGGAAGTATTCACAAAAATGTTTTTTTTTTAGTAGCTGCTTTTATAGTCTTCTTTTTCAAAATTCAGTTAATTCCTTTCACTTTATTATTATTATTATTTACAATGAGCAACTTCAACAATATCACTAAGAGGAAATATTCTTCTGATATTGTCTTTGAGCTATGAAGTATGAAGTCCCAGTTGAGTCCAGCAGTGACGACAGTTCCCTTCAGACACTCATGTGCATCCAGATTCTGCAGTCAGCTTCAAAATTCACAGCTCAAAATTGACCTCAAAACACTGGGGTTGAGCAACGATGTGCTCCCTTTTAAAAGTTATAATCCTCTTGCCTTGGCCAGTTTGGCTCAGTGGATAGAGCGTCGACCTGCAGACTCAAGGGTCCCAGGTTGGATTCCAGTCAAGGGCATGTACCTTGGCTGCCAGCACATCCCCAGTAGGGGGTGTGCAGGAGGCAGCTGATTGATGTTTCTCTCTCATCGATGTTTCTGGCTCTCTATCCCTCTCCCTTCCTCTCTGTAAAAAATCAGTGAAATATACTTTTAAAAAAAGTTATAATCCTCTGATTTTTGGATTCTGCAAAATGGTTCCAACATTTTTTTAATTTGTTTGTTTGTTTATTTAACAAAATGGACTTAGATGATTTATGCTGAAAACCAACATCATCTAGAGCACAGGTTGTTTTTTTGACAGGTTAGCTACTTAGTATTTGTTCAGTACTGTGCCAGGCACTGCAGGGAGCTCAAGAGAAAATAAGTTATAGTTGTTGATTTCAATTTTCTTGGCTAGTTTAAATAGATGAATTTAAATCCAGGAGTCTAGGGATGAGTTTCAGATATGCATAATATGATAATTATATTCATTCTTTTTCCTAGGGAGGGTATCTGGGCCTCTTACTAGATTTTTTAAATAATTTTGTTTAGAAGAAAGGATTAAGAATCACACAAGTAGAGAAATAAATGATACCAGTCTGTACAATTCTGATTCTAAATGGACCAGAAGTTCAGAGAAGAGATATCAGTGTGGCCTTAACTAATTTGGAAAAATACTGTAGTATGCTGAGCCTTAAATCATTTGACATGCAGAGGCGAAGCTGAACAGAATTCCAGGCAAAGGTATTGGAAATCATCTACCTTCTTTTTTTAAAAATATATATTTTATTGATTTTTTTACAGAGAGGAAGGGAGAGGGATAGAGAATTAGAAACATTGATCAGCTGCCTCCTGCACACCCCCTACTGGGGATGTGCCTGCAACCAAGGTACAGGCCCTTGACCAGAATTGAACCTGGGACCCTTCAGTCCGCAGGCTGACGCTCTATCCACTGAGCCAAACCAGTCAGGGCTCATCTACCTTCTTACCTTTGAAACAAGTGATGAACAAACTATATTTTTATATGGGAGCATAAATAAATAAATATAATGAAATATATGAAGTTGTATGAAACTGGGTACATATTTTGGCTCTGCTGTTTACTAGCTGTGTGGTCAGCATATCTCAAAAGGTCAGTTCCCTCACCTATAAAATTGAATAGTAATACCTAGAAATGTGAATATTAAATGACATAACATGTAAAGGCTAATGGCAGAATTCCTGGTTCATATTAAAATTCCTTTAAGTATAATTTGTCTTTTAGATTCCAAGTGCAATGACATTTGCTACAAATCACAATAATTGGGATAGTTAGTTACGAAAGGAGTTGAGTACTGTCTAGACTTTTTGGAGAGTCATAAAAACATGCAAAGAACTAATTGGATTCCAAAGGCAGCAGAAAAATTGGTGAGCATTTTAGGGAGAGAATAATATATGCCAAGGTATAGATAAAGGAAACAGTCTGATGAGAATAACTCTAGAACAGAGAAGACCCCGGGTCCTTTGCACTTGGAGGAAGGCTCAGTTCCTCACATCCCTTAGGCTTTGATCAAATTTTAACCGCTGGGAAATACATGAAATATTATCCTCTGACATTTCCTTGTCTTGATTTATTTTTCTAGATAAAAATTATAGCAGCAGTACAATATAGAATACAGGCTCAAGAGGACAATGATTAATCAATATTGCTCAGTTACTCTGTCTTTGTTGGTAGAATAGTGCCTGGTAATTTATTAAATACTTTCTATATTCATTGGATAAATGAATAATGCCTCCAAGATATTTAGGAACAAGATTCCACCATACTTACTGCCCGATTGGCTATAGAATACAAAAGAGGCCAGGGTTAAGGCTGGCCACCATACACAATTTTATCTTTCAATTTTGTATTTTTTTTGTTTGTTTTGTGATTTTTAAAATTAAAATATATCCATCTGTAATTGGTTTTGAGTGTCTAAGCCAACATATCAACACAATCCTCATCTTGGTTGAAGTTTTAATATATTATTTCATTAGATTTTTGAAAGTTTTTCATTCTGCTTCAAATTAAAAATTTAGTTGGGTGAAGTTCAAATGTAAATTAGATTAATTGAATTGTCGGATTTTAAAAAAATTATCTTAAGCCATGGTCTGTGGAATTAAACTTTCATAAACAATATGTGTGTTGGGGGCTGACTTTGGGAAAGGAAAAATAGTTACAAATAAATGAGTCATAATTAAGGTGAATTTTGATTGATCAAAAAAATCTTTTTCCAGAGGAGATTTTAAATGGCTGAGTGTTCCATGTCTTAAAATCAGCACAGTATTCTTATGATGCAGGGTAAGAGAATGGACTAATGTCCTGTGATGGGTATGGACAAGACTAAACTCAAGAATCAAGATAAGTGGATAAGAGGTTTTTTCCTCCTCACCTCTCTGTTATATTTGAATTTACAAAAATGGGTTTCTGAACTTATGTGACAGTTTTTCATAAATAGTGGACAGTCCATGTATTCTTAGTGACTCAAAACACCATTTGAAGAGGGTGTGTATACTATTTGGAGCTGGAGATGTGGAAGTTGGGTTGTGGTGTGAGGAAGTTATCAGTCCAGGATTTCTGGCATAGAATAGCGTGATTCATTTATAAATACAAACCCTAAATGCAAGAATATTTTGGAAGATTATACTGAACTAAATTCTATTTCCTTTCTTTGGAAAATTACAGGTAAAATGGTGATTTTAAAGTTCAGTTGGGCAGAGGCTGCATATCTCAAATATTACATTTGATTTAAGGTTGGGAATTCAGTGTTCAAGAGATAAAGCTGAAATCCTACCTTATGAAAATTGAGTGTGTTCACCTTACTGGTCCAAATTCCTTGCTTTGGAAATTGTTATTAATGTCAGCACATTAATTTTAAACATTTAAATTTGTCAAATGATAGGCATCATCATGTTTCTACTCACTCTGAACACGTCAGATGTTCAAATGTTGTTAGGTATATAATTACAAGCATTGTCTTCTGACATATAATGTGCTTCTTTTGGTGTCTTCTGAACTATACTCTGTTATTTATTGCTTATCTTTTAAGATACATAATAAATTGAATTCAGGTTTTCTAATTAAACTACATTGATAGATTTGAGAATTTTCTTTGAAGTTTTAATTTCCTATCACTTGACTGTCAAGGCAAGCCTGATTGTTAAGAAAATGCTAAATATTTGTATACTTGAGGTATTTGTTAGTGATATCTTCCACATTTTCAAATTTTTAGTTTTGGCATAGTGAATTTTTATTAGTATTTATTCTTGTATGGTTACAATTAACTAAAAAATAATGTTCTTAAGATTTTTATTAGACAGTTGGTCTCTTTATGCTAAATTATACCAGTTACATGTATTTTGATGGTTTGTTATATTTTGTGATACTTGTGGTATGCCTACTTCTGGGCAGGCTTGCATTCATTAGTTTAGGTACATTCTGATCATACACGTAAATGGAGAAAATAGGCAGGAATTTTCAGCTGAAGAGTAAAGAAAGGAAATACTGGAACAAAGATAAATAAGCATAAAGATAAAATGGTGGAGAATATAGAACATAATAGGATTTTTAGATTAGATTGAATAAACATGGAATGGCCACACTTGATACAGTAATAAAAAACAGGGTCAGGGCAATTCTAGGAAGGGTTAACAAGTAAATCACACAATGTTTTTGTTTTTTTTAAATATCTTCGGGTTTTAGAAGTCCTATTAAACTAAATGTAATCTTCAGCAGTTGTTGCTATCAAGAAGGAATTATTTTATACTAGAGGCCCGGTGCACAAAATTTGTGCACAGGTAGGGTCCCTAGGCCTGGTTGGCATAAGGGCCGATCAGGTTCCCTGCCTCCCACCTCCTCCTATCTTCACCACTCACGTGCTGCCACCATGTGGTTCCCCCTGCCTCCCCACCTCCCTGCCTCCCCCTTCCTTCACTCCCTCAGAGCCCTGCTGCCCCTGCTGGTCACCCACCATGTTTCACGCCACCCCCTGGTGGTCAGCACATGCCACAGTGAGCAATCGAACTCCCAGTCTCCCGGTTGAACTCCCTAGGGGCCACTTTGACTATTAGCTTTTTATATATATAGAATAATTCAGAGAGCTTTACTTCATTTGAAATTTTTTCTTAATATTTGATAGAGACTTGTTTGTGAATTATGAATAATGTTTTATAAGTATAGATCATAATATCTTTAAGATATTAGTAACCTTTTGATAGTTTTATTTTTCTTAAAATCACATAAAGTGATAAGTAAAGAAAATTTAACCTAAAAGGTATTATAACAGACATTTTATATTTTAATAGCAAAGGTTTCTAAAATTATTTCAAGATAAATAATCTAGTATAAATTATATGGACTAGTCAAAATTTCCATAATTTTCTTTGTGCTGTCTATAGATTATCTCTTTTCAAACAACAAGAATATCTTAAAATTGTCTAATTTTCCCTATAACACTGATAACTTTTTGAAGGAACTTTAAAAATTAAATCACCATTTGCTGCTGATATGTTTGCTGTAATTCTCTTCAGAGCATTCAATTTTGAGGAGACAGAAGAGAGTGAAAACAAGTGGTCCATGGACCAAATTGCTGTAGATCTGGCCCACTAGTTTTAGTTCATATAGTTCATATAAATTGCCCACTGTACTTTGAAAAATTTCAGTTAGTTGCCAAGTAATCCTATATAATAAAGAGGTAATATGCAAATTGACCCTCGCATCACAAGATGACCGCCCCCACATTGTCACAAGATGGCTGCCACAAGATGGCCACCCCCACATCATCACAAGATGTCTGCCCCCACAGCATCACAATATGGCCACCACAAGATGGCCACCATAAGATAGCCACCCCCATGTCATCATAAGATGGCCACCAGAGGAGGGCAGTTTATGGCTACCAGGCCTGCAGGAGAAGGCAGTTGGGGGCGACCAGGCCTTTAGGGGAGGGCAGTTGGGGGCGAGATCAGGTTGGCAGGGGAGGGCAGTTGGGGGCAATCAGGCCAGCAGGGGAGCAGTTAGGTGTCAATCAGGCTGGCAGGGGAGTAGTTAGGGGGTGATCAGGCTGGCAGGCAGACGTGGTTAGGGGCAATCAAGCAGGCAGGCAGGCGACTGGTTAGGAGCCAGCAGTCCTGGATTGTGAGAGGGATGTCCTGGATTGGAGAGGGTGCAGGTTGGGCCGAGGGACACCCCCTCCCATGAATTTCATGCACTGGGCCTCTAGTTTTACATAAAAGCAAAACAAAAATGAATTAATGGGCTCTTTTGAAAAGTGGAAGAAGTGGCTACACTGGGTCTGTACCCGTGGCAGTGCTTGCCTGAAGCAGGTGGCAGCCCCTTTAGGTCAGCCTGTGTTCCAGTTCACAGCAGTGCACATCCTTCCCTGCTGTGCCCTCACTTGTTTGGCTGCTCTTATTCATATAACTTACCTGATCTCTTTAGCATTTGAGTTTGTAACCTATTTTAATGAGCTGAAGTAACAGTGATGAGTTAATTAAGACCATCTTTCTAAAAACTCAGAACCCTTTATTATTATGAATGTGTTCTGGTAGCTAATTATAAAATGTAATTAATGTACACTTTGACGTTTAAGGTAGCTAGAATGAAATTTAGCATGTATTTTTTAAAATTCCTTTTATTTCATATTTATTTTATTTTAGTATTTGTATGTGCTATTTACATCTTTCCTAATTTATTCATTTTTTAATATTCCAGTTTCTTAAAATGAGTATGAGGTTACTTTTTTCAGTTCTTATATTAATGATGTTACTCAAGTGCACAAAATTTTCTCTTTAGCTGTTCTAAATAGGTCCTTTTAAAATACATTATGTAAAGGACCTAATAGACACTTCTCCAAAGCAGACATACAGATGACCAAGAGACATATGAAAAAATGCTCAAAGCCACTGATTATCAGAGTGATGCAAATTAAAATGACAAGGAGGTATCACCTCATACCTATCAGAATGGCTACATTAACAAATCAACAAATGACAAGTGCTGGTGAGGATGTGGAGAAAAGGGAACCCTAGTACAGTGCTGGTGGGAGTGCAGACTGATGCAGCCATTATGGAAAACAGTATGGAATTTCCTCAAAAAATTAAACATGAAACTGCCATTTGACCCAGTGATCCCACTTCTAGTAATATATCCTAAGAGACCCATAATACCAATCAGAAAGAATATATGCCCCCTATGCTCATAGCAGCACAATTTACAATAGCTAAGATCTGGAAACAGTCCAAGTGCCCATCAGTAGATGAGTGGATAAAAAAGCTGTAATACATTTATTATATTATGCAACAGTAAAAAAGAAGGATCTCTTACCCTTTGAGACAGCATGGAGGGACCTGGAGAGTATTATGATAAGTGAAATAAGCTCATCAGAGAAAGACAAGTATCACATGATCTCACTCATATCTGAAATCTAATGAACAAAATAAACTGATGAACAGAATAGATCCAGAGACATAGAAGCACGGAACAGACTGTGGAATCTTGGAGGAAAAGTGGGGTGGGTGGGTGGGAAGAGATCAACCAAAGAACTTGTATGCATATATGTAACCCATGGACACAGACAGTAGGGTGGTGAAGGCCTTGGGTGTGGGGATCTGGGGAGGTACAGGGGTGAGGGATGGGGCTGGGCTAGAAGGGGTCAATGGGGTAGAAAAAGGAACATATGTAATACTTTCAACAATAAAGATTTAATTAAAAATACATTTTGTAAATTTACTTTTGATTACTTCTTTGACCCAGGGATTATGAAAAACATTTAGAAAATGTCATTGTAGTTACCTTTTCGGTTACCTTTTTATCATTTCTAAGTTCATTGGTTAATCGCCTATAAAATTTATTTCTTTTTAAGAAATACTAAATATTTTTATTGTTAACCACATGATGCATTTTAATAAATATCCCGTGGTCATAAGTTATGAATAGAAATTCAGCACGTATAGTGAAAGCACAATTAGAAGGATACAGAAATAGATGGAAAATATAGATGACAAACTGAGCTTTCAATTTGTCATTTTCAAAACCCTCATTCCTTAAAAAAATGATTTTGCTCTATTCAGAAGATGTGATTTACCATCTCATCCTATAATTGTGTGTTTATCTGGGCCACCTTGTATTTTAGTAAGTTTGAATTTTTATATTTAACTGCAAAGTTTATAGATCTTTGTAAATTATCTTTTATTAATTCATCATGTGCCTCATGTCTTATTGAATGCTATGATTTTATATTCTCTTCTGATGCTGCCATTTCTGCTTTGCTTTGGTTTGCATTCATCTAGTAACTGAACATCATTTTAATTTTAACCTCTTTGTTTTAGGAGTACCACTAAATAGCAGAAAAAAAGAGAATAGGGTTTTGTTTCAGGGTTATTTATTTATTTACTTATACTGTCCTCTCTTCTGCAATAGGGAAAGTTAGTCAAGTCAGTCACATTTAGTGTAATTAATGATAGTTTTGTTAAATGATTTTTATTTCTGCTGTCTGAATTTATTTACTTTTATTCTTATTTTCTCATATGAAGTGATCAGAGATTTCTTTCCTCTAAATTGATAAATAGAAGTAGAGTTTTAGTTCATATTTCCATTAAGCTGCTGCTTACCTTTCTATTTACATTGTTAGTTTTCAAGTTTATATTGTGTGATTATTATTTTAAAAATGAAACAAGTATAACATTCCTCTGTTCACAAAGGAAGAAAACTTTTTGAATGTATATATTTCTCAACTTTACCTAACGCACTTCCAGACTCTAGATTTTAAGGATGTTGTTTAATGTTTTGACTTTCAGACTAATTAAGCTTTCTCTTTCAATACATCACTTTAGATTTTAAAAGTTGCTTAGTGTCAATGCCAAATTTTGACAACAATCATTGAAAACTCATAGTTAGTGACAACGAAAATTAATATTACCTGTAGGATGGGTACTTATTAGTATACAATAAGTTGATATATTTACCTCTGTATATTCTCTATAGAAGCTATTGCAGTAGGAAATATGAATAAAGTTATTCATAGCAATAGCATTTGTAACTGCTAACCACCAGGGTTCTCCAACAGGAAAATGGACACTGAGCAGTGGGTACATGCAGTGGATTACACTGAGTGGCCAGATTATTATGATTTCTGAACGCATAATAATCTGGCCACTCAGTGTATTTGTATCTCAAATGGGTACCAAAATTATTCTAGACTTTTACTATAGATCAACCACCTATTTGCCCTGAGCTTTCTATCAGCCAGTGCAAAGGGGAAAACTGATCAGGTGCATGATTTATAGTATCTTTGATAACAAATAAATGAGGTACTCAAGAGAAGTACACTGAGTGGCCAGATTATTATGTGTTCAGAGATCATAATAATCCGGCCACTCAGTGTATGATTCTGCAGTTAAAGTAGATTATCTGCAGAAAAACGTGTATGAATTTAAGGGTCTTATTATTGCATAAACAGTAAGTTCCAGAAAATTGTATACAGTGTAATGAAAAATTTTATAAACCTTAAGAACAGTAAAAGCAACTAATATAGCATATAAAGATATACATATGTATTTTAAAAAACAGAAGTTCAAAAAAATCAAGAAAATAATATAATATTTATAATTTTAAATATGCTTTATAAATATGTTTTAAACATGTTTTATAAATACAATGCCTTAAAATGATTTGAAGAAAATAATGTATATTTATAACATATCATATCAATTATCAGCCTCTCTATGGAGATCATTCATATAGATTTGTCTATGTGCTTTTTAAAAAAAATTATTGTTTAAGATATTACAAATAGTAGTACATATGTCTCTTTTTTTCCCCCCCACTGACCTCCCCCTGGCCTCCCTTAACCCCCCGGCACTTGCCCTTGTCTACCCCCTCTCCCCCAATGTCTTGAGTCTGTTGGTTGTGCTTATATGCATGCATACAAGTCCTTTGGTTGATCTCTTACCTCGCCCCCAACCCTCCCCTACCTTCCCGCTGTAGTTTGACAGTCTGTTCGATGCTTCTTTGCCTCTATTTTTGTTCAACAGTTTGTAATGTCCATATGTCTATGTGTCTTTTTAAGGTTCATGACTCACCCAGCACTCTCTCCTCCTTTCACCTTTTCCTAACACAAGCTTTCTGGTGTTGCTCAGTTGATATTTGGTGCCTTCTCACATATTTTTCTTGGCTGGAAATGCGTGGGTGACATGTTCTCAGAATCTATGTATATCCAGAGGTATACTTTTATTTTCCCAGGTGACAGGTGTCTCTACTTGATTCCAATCATTTTCTCTCATGATCCGTAAATATGAGTTTTTTTATCTTTTGGGATTTCAGATAAGTTCGAATGTTAGTCTAATTCTTTTTAAATGAAAGAAAATTACTTTGTATGGAAGCTTACAACAGTTTATCCCATTTTAGGAATTCAGAATGATTTATCAGACTACATATAAAACCAAGGTGAGTTTTTGTTTGTCATTCATTGTGTCTGGAATGTAGCAAATATTTCTACAGTTTATATTTCTTCAGTTCGAAAGTGTTTGTCTATTGTTGGCTTGATTATTCTCTCGCCTCCATCTGTTCTCTATCCTTCCTCTGAAAATCTTACTCTCTGCATATCAAGTCTCCTATATTTTTCCTTCCAGACTCTTAACTTCTCTACCATGATTTTTTTTATATTCTTGTATTTTTTCTCTCTTTTGTTATATTCTTGCTTATTGATATTTGCCAATTTTTAAAAATTACAGATTACATTCAATATTATTTTGTATTAGTTTCAGGTATACAACATAGTAGTCAGGCAATCATATACTTTACAAAGTGTTCCCCCTTCCTCCGATATTTCCAGTACCCATCCAGTACCATATGTAGTTATTACAATAATATTGACTATATTCCCTATGCTGTACTTTCCATCTCTGTGACTATTTTCTAATTACTAATTTGTACTTCTTAATCCCTCACCCTCAACTCCACTACCCTCTGGCAACCATCAGTCTGTTCTCGGCATCTATGAGTCTGTTTTAATTTTATTTATTTTGTTCTTTAGATTCCACATATAAGTGAAATCAAGTGGTACTTGTCTTCCTCTGACGGGCTTATTTCACCCAACATAACACTCTCTAGGTCCTTCCATGCTGTTGTGATCTTTGCAAATTCTTTCACCTCATTTATTTTATTGATTGAAAAAAAAATCCAGATTATTTTTTAAGACCTAAAGGATATCCTTATGTGGTCTTATTACTTTTTATTAGTTTCTAGTTATCATCAGACTCTTCTTAGTGAATGAACTATCATCTATCTATCTATCTATCTATCTATCTAAGCCTAAGCACCATTATGACCAAACGACCGGTAGGACCAGAATGACTGGTCGACCAGTTACTATGATGCACACTGACCACCAAGGGGCAGACGCTCAATGCAGGATCTGCCCCCTGGTGGTCAGTGTGCTCCCACAGCCAACCTCCCATGGCCAGCCAACCTCTCCTGGTCCTTCCCCCAGCCGGCTGGCCCCCATTGACTCTTGGTGCTAAACCATTTGTAGATGACCTGCTTCTGAGTCGGGGTTTCTATGTAGCAGAGCAGCCCCCTCGTTGGGATCTATTGAAAGTCAGCCCTTAACACAAGGGTTTGTCTCACTCCCATCCTCTCCATTCCCCAGGAGCCGCCCACCTGCCATGATGGTGGCGCAGCAGCGAGGGAAGGAGGAGGGGAGGAAGTGGGGAGCCGCGGGGTACCAACGGTGGCATCAGCGTCTGGCGTCCGTTCCTTCCACACCTGGCCTGGGGACCATCACCTCCTCTCCTGACCCTGCCAGGGCCTTCAGGGATGGGTGGCGGAGAATGCGGTCCCTTTCCTGGTGGGAGGGTCGGGGAGGGGGGGCCGCGAGGGCCGGCTCCCTCCTCAGGGCCAGCATCCAACCTCTCGCGGTCCCTCCTCCCATTCTTCCCCTGGCCAGCAGGCCCTGATTGGCCTGGCCCCGATTGGCCTGGCCCCGATTGGCCTGGCCCCGATTGGCCCGGCCCTGATCAACCCTGATCGCCAGCTAGGCCTAGGGACCCACTGTGCACAATTGGTGCACCTTGCCTCTAGTTTAAAATAAAAACCTTCAGTTTGGGATCTTCTGCTTGAAAGTCGTCTTGTAGATTTCTGGGTTCAAATGCCCATTTGTAGCCATTAGGTCAGATTATTAGGGTCCCGTAAGTGCTGGCCAACCAGGGAAGAGGATAAGTCCAATAGCTTTTGCTCCTTTGGGCCTGCAGGCTTGAAATTTGATGTGGCAACATTAAAAGCTTCTGGGATGCTTCCAGACTTGCAAAGGTGCAATGCAAGCCTTAGATATTCACTTAACTTCAAAGATTGTTAGAAATATGGCCCCAATTATGGCTCCCCTACAGGTTATCAGCCCCCACATAAGCATGAACTCTTTAAAATAACTCATAGATCCTTAAAGATGAAGTTATCTCTGGGTGCACCAAGGTCCAAATCATCACCCCAGGCCGCTAGTTTCTGGACTCCCATCAAGACACAGAGGCTAGTGAATAGTTTATCTTCGGTGACTGCTATTTCGAACCATAGAGCTCCAGGCAGTGTGGTGGGAATATTAATGTTTAAGTTCAGGAGATGTGGCCAGGTCTTTCTGAAAGACTGGCTAGTTATACATAAAAGTTAATGAATTTATGGAGTTTACTGTGTGTCAAACAGTATCTACTTTTAAATCATCACATCAATTTGTCTAATATATAGTAATTGCTCAATTTTTTATATATATTTTATTGATTTTTAAGAGAGAGATGGAGAGAGAGATGGAGAGAGAGAGAGAGAGGGGGGGGGGGGGAGAGAGAGATTGAGAGATAGAGATTGGTTGCCTTCCATATGCCCCAACAGAGGTGGAACCCATAACCTGGGAATAAGCCCTGACAGGGAATCAACTGTGACCTTTCTGTGCATGAGATGACAGTCAATGAAATGAACCATACCAGCCAGAACAATTGCTGTGCTTTAAGTGAGGAAAGTGAAGCTTAGATAAATAAGTAACCTGCCCACAGTTGCATTAGAAAGTGGCTATGATTTTGACTCCAATTTGCCTTTCTTTCAGTAGGTGTCTTACTTTCCAAGTTAGCCTGAACTTGATCACTGAGAAATTGTGAGCATTGCTACAATATTCCATCTTTTCCTTCTAGCATGTATATGAAAATATTACTTGGGGATAATAAGTAGTATATAGTTAAAAGAATATATGTGATATATCTGATACTGTGAATTTCAGCTGAACTCCTTAGGGAAAAAAATGCTTAAGTATCCATGCCCAGCAAAACTATCTCAGCCTTGAAATTAGTACAATGGATTCATAAAAACATCCTTTTCTATTTGGTTTTAAATAAATTTAAGCAAGAAGTCCATTTACAAGAAGCTGTGAGACCTGGGTGGGCAAGTTGTAATTGTTTGGTTTATGAAATTCAGTTTGGGAATGGATAAGAGCAGTCAAAGGCTCATTCATGATAACTAGTACTCCCAATTCTGAACTTATTTTTGAAATAATTGTGTCTGAGGTGCTTAAACAATATTAGAGAAATTAATATTTATTAATTTATTTCTATTTATTATTAATATTTATTAATTGATTTCTTCTGCAAATATTCTTACTTACTATCCACTGAAGTAATGTGTCAGCTCCCAGAGGTCAGAGGCCTAAGGACAGACTGGTGACTTTATTTTCTACTCTGTTATTGTTTCCTTTCTCTTCCCTGTTTTTTTTTTTTTAATCGTTTGTGATGTGAATAAGAATTTAAAAGTAAATCAGTTTATGTACAGATTTCTGTTGGTTACTTTCAGAAAATAAGACTATCTGGAGAGCTCTATGCTTTAATATATATCAGGTAAAAGTGATGCCCTTGCTGCTTTTCCTGAATATTTTAGGAAAGGTAAAAATAATCAGTTGCTTACGCCTTGTTTTTCTCTGTTTGCTCTCTTACAGCTTACTCTAATATTCACTTACTTTATGATTGCCATCATCACATTCCTTTTACTCTTCTGGTTTTTAAACGCAAAAATTATGGCTGTGTCACAGGAAAGGTTTGTGCAAAAAACACGTTCAAATAAATGGATGCATTTCATGTTTTCCCTCTGCTCTTTAGTTGAAACCATAAATCTAGCAAAGATTTGAGAAGATTGACTGGCCATGTCATTTATTGATTAGTCGTAGAGAATTTTATTTTTTCCTGACAGAGAGGTTACTAAAATAGTCTAATAGTTAAGTATTCATCTCATCAATAACACCTCTCCAGCAATTATCCCTCCTCTCTCAGGTATCATTGCTTTCTCTTTTACCTGATATATTTGAATAATTCTCATCAGCATAGAAACATATTATTATGCCTTCCAGCCATCACCTTATTTCTCTGCTCTCTTTTACCGAAAAAAATTCTCCAAAAAGTAGTCCATATTTCTTTTCTCTGTTCCTGTCCTACCAGTCTTGCTTGAATCTACCACTCTCAGGTTTTCAACCCTCAATTTCAGACACTTCTATTTTCAAGGTCCTCAGTGACCTGTATTTGCTAAAACTGAGATGAAATAATTGATTCTGACAACAGTAATGTTTATCAGCACCATTTGGCACAATTGATCATCCCGTCCTGCTTAAAACATTTGTTTTACAGATCATCTGATTGCCCTTTTACCTTCTGTCTGCTCTTTCTCAGTCTCTTTTGCTATTTTTTTCTCTGTTAAATGTCCTAAGGATTAAATTCTGTCAATCTCTCTGTTCTTAAACCTTGCCTCTGGATTTCCCTCTGTGGGTGATCTTTTCCAGTCTGAGACATTTAACTTTCATGTATGTGGTGATACATATAGTTCTCTTCCCAAAATTCTGGATTCTTGCACTCAGTTGCTTTAATTGGCATCTGTTCCTAGTTGCCTTATAGTCATTGAACTTAACATGCCGCCAAATGAAATCCTCATAAATTTTAAATCAACTTCCGTAAACGTCTTCTCCACCTCAAGACCTGCCAACTTTATCCTGTAATTTGTATGGGCCAAAACATTGGAGTTAAGTTTAACCTCTTTCTCTTTTTTTTTACTTCTTATATTCTATTCTTTAGTAAATACTATTTGTTCTGCTTTCAAAATATATGTAGAATTTGATACTTCTATCTTCACCACACTAACCAAGCACAAGCCAATATAATCTCATCTGTATCTATACATATGCTAATTGTCCGTTATGGTGTCCCAGTAACAACCAATTTGCATATTGACAGACCAGCAGGAGGCTGCACATGCAGCAGGGGGTGGGCAGCTGGAGCCAAGTTCCCGGGGGTCTGAGGAGAGTGCCTAACAGGAGCCTGGACTGCAAAGAAGGAAGAGGAAGCGGTCATGGGGAACTCTTCCAATCTCCCTGCACGGTCACCCAACCTCATTCCCCTTCCCCTACCACCCCCACCAGGGGTACCCACAACGATAGCATGCCGATGACCACCCGTCAGCACCCTGTTGCCGGGCCACCTCTGCTGGGGCCAGGCATGCCTTTCCTCCCTACAACTCCAGACCAGGTGGAGGCTGGCCTGAGTGGCCCCCCAGGGTCAGACCCTTCCCCCCTGACAGCAGCAGTGCCGGTTCCACAGTGGAAGTGCACTGAACTTCACTAGGGACACGGCTAAACCTGCCCTCCTAGCCCATCTGGCTTCACCCTGGCCCAGCTCCCACCCCGCTCCAGGAGATTGAAGCCCCGCCCTGAGAAGGTACAGCTGCAAAACAGCCATGTACAATTTACAGAATGGCGCCAAGCTGGAAGGATTGACAGTTACTCCCCCTTTGGCCTCGCTGCCCCCCTAGCGCCCCACCAGCACATCCAGGGACAACCACTGCTGCAGGGCTGCTGGCCAGAGCCCTCCCCTCGGAGGCCTGCGGAACCCTCTGCAAAGCTTCCATAGCTACAGTCTCAGGAAACAATCATGCCCTCCTCCCCGAATCAGCACCTGCTACCTGCAAGGGTACCCATGAGCTTAAAAATAACAACCCCTTTCTGTTTAGACATCACTTACTTGATGAAACATTTCTAGGTTTATTAGCTCAGAACCTCCTCAGGACAACCCAGTGAGGTAGGCGGAGAAGATATTACAATTCCCATGGTATATGTGTATGTATTCAGAAATGAAGCTCAGAGAGGAAAAGTGTCAAGCTCAGTGGTTCCCAAAGTTCAGCACAGGCCCCACAGGGGGAGGGGGCAATTTGATTTTAAGTGGGGACAATTCGAGAATGAGTTAACAGTGAATTTTTTGCATTTCTTATGGTTCTAGGGGGCCTCATCTACAGCGTATCCTACATAAAAAGGCTAATATGCAAATGACTGAATGGTGGAATGACCAGTCACTATGATGCGTGCTGACCACCAGGGGGCAGACACTCAATGCAGGAGCTGCCCCTGGTGGTCAGTGTGCTCCCACAGGGGGAGCGCCACTCAGCCAGAAGCTGGGCTCACGGCTGGCGAGCACAGCAGCAGTGGTGGGAGCCTCTCCTGCTTCCGTGGCAGCACTAAGAATGTCTGATTGATAGCTTAGGCCCACTAAGTCATCAGTTGGACATCCCCCCAGGGCTCCCGGACTGTGAGAGGGTGCAGGCCAGGCTGAGGAACCGCCCCCCCAAGTGCACAAATTTCATGCACCGGGTCTCCAGTTTGTACAATAACCTTCTAACAGATGTTCCTACTTTGACCTTTTTCTGCTTAGTTTATTCTTGACCAAAACACTCTTCAGCTCAAAATACAACAATAGCATGTCATTACTCTTAAAGTAAATGCCAAAGTCCTTCTAAGGCGCTGTAAAACTAGGTCACCTCTAACTTTAAAAGTCTATCTGCTTTCTTCATACTACTCCTGCCATGCTGGTATTGTTGTTACTCAAGAGAGTTAAATGTTCTTTGGCCTCAGGGTTTTTGCACTTGCTATTCCTTTTGATAGACTGCTCTTCTATGGTAAGGAGAGTTAAGATAGTAAATATTTACTCTATTTACACTTAGACTTTCTTTTTCCACTTATTTGCTTAATTCTTCTCCATAGGAATGACATGCTGTAGATTTTACTTATTGATAATGCTGGTTTTCTGACTTCCCCACTAGAATATAACCTCCCTGAGGACAAGGGCTTTGATATACTTTGATCCAGCTTCATATCAAACACCTAGATTAGGGACTGATATAAGGTAGGCACTCAAAAATATTTGTAGAATAACTGGATTATAATGATTTCCATTATTGTTAAGAGAATGTTTGCATTACTTAAAGGCATTATTACCTAGTGGTAAGATTCTTAATTCTGGAGCCATACCATCTAGGTTTGAATCCTGGCTCTATCATATACTTTGTGTGCTCCTTGGTGAGTTACTTAATTCTGTGTGTCAATTTCCTTTATTTATAAAGATAAATAAACTGATATTTGAAAAGCACTTAGAATAGGGCCTGTTACATAAATCCTAGGTATAAGTTTATTTTTATTATTGTTATTATTACTAAACTCACATCTGAACTTTACATATTTTAAAATGGTGCTCAGAAGTAAAATATATTGAAATACTGGTGATTGCAGGACCACAGTTTGGTTATACTCAATATACAGGTTATATTATATATAGGTTACACTAGCAGTCTAATTATACTCAATCATTATTATACTACTAGAGGCCCGATGCACGAAATTCATGCAAGAGTAGGCCTGCCTTCCCCAGGCTGCCGGCACAGGCTTCCCTCTGGCACCCAGGACCTGGGCTTCTCTCTCAGCCCCAACTTCGTCCGGAAGGTCGTCAGAAGGACGTCTGGTTTTATTAGCATATTATGCTTTTATTATTATAGATTTCTCAAGTCCTGTTTTGGGAGAGAACATGCTGTATTCATCCCTGAATATTACTATCACATTACACAATGAGTTTGGATTTGGGGAATAAGCTTGTGGTCCTAGTTCTCCCACTAGCTGTGTGTCTTCAGGTTACTAATATTAAACTTTAATCACCTTATTTCAACACAGGGTGTTTATGCACCATAAAGGTCTGGTATAATAAGCAAATGAGGGAACAAATACAGAGTGCCCTGCAGAATGGTTGATTAAGTAAACCAATAACTCAGTAACTCTGGCAGTAAAGAATAAGGATCAATGCCCAGGGTATATAACTATCACCCTTGTTTTAATATCTTATGGAAAATTACTAGTGGAATTTGATGAATGGCTATGTTTTCAAGTTTCAGGACAAAGATAAGGACAAACAATTGGCTTTCCTTAACAATTCTATTTAACAATAATAAGGTAAGAAAAAACTCCACACATTTGGGAATCATAATAGTGGATATAGAAACCTATACATCTAGTCTGGCTCATGGTTGGAAATTTCCAATTACATTCATTGGCTTGTTTGTTTTTCATGGAGTTAGATTTAACCCTTTTAAACGTCTTCATTTAGAGAACTTATGGAGATTATTTTTTAAGCTATTCAGTACCTTCTTAGGGAAATCTAGAACGTGTCTGCAACATTCTTAGTCTCCCTCCTGGTATCCTGGCTCTGTTTGTTGTGCCTGAACTCATATGAGGTGTCTCATGTTCCAGTGCCCTTCATCCAATTATGAAGACCTATTTTGAAGAAACAATAGTTACAATATTTTATATCACATAGGAGGTTCAAATCAAAACCTTTAAGTCCATATATTGCTATTTGAAACAAATTATCATGTAAGATTGAAGACACTGTAACCTAAACATGTATAGGAGGGGCTGTATTACATGGGCAAGGAAACTTCTGAAAGCTCACCATGTCAGTGAGAACATGATTTTTTTGGCACTGCCCCTTATTAGCTCCATTAAGATATAGATCTTTGATCTTAAAACTATTCACATATATAATGACATATATATATATATACATATATTATAGAAATATGTATAGTATGTAATTAGAAATATATATATGAAATTTAAAATATATAATAAAAGCCCAGCTACTGATTGGCAGAACAACCGGTCGACCAGTTGCTATGATGCACACTGACCACCAAGGGGTAAACATTCAACACAGGAGCTGCCCCCTGGTGTTCAGTGCGCTACCACAGTGGGAGTGCCACTGGGATGACCGTGATGAGCTGCTGTTCCTGCTGCGAACTCTGGGATGATGGGCAGGAACTCGGGCTGTGATGGTTGCCTCCTTGCCCCAGGCTCCTCCTCGCTCCCTGCTGCCTCCTTCGGATGCCCGCAGGCCATGCAGTGCAGCCACTGGGCTCCCAGAGCTTACCCCAGAGGCTGGGAGGCGGGTTTGTGGCTGCTGTGGGAATGAGGCCTACTCTGCTGCCTCTCAGTGCTATTGTCCCTGGGCCTGGCCCCGACTGGGTCCCCTGGAGAACCGAGTGCTCCAGCTCCATGGAAGATGGAGCAGCCCCTCAAAGGGTGGGTCCATAGCTGCTTGGTTGACCTGGATTAGCGGTGCTTCCATAGCTGGCCAATTCCTGCAGGCCATGCCCCCAACCAGTGCATGAATCCCATGTGCTGGGCCTCTAGTGTATATGTAATTAGAAATATCTGTATATATAATTTAAAGTATACGTATATATAATTAGAATAATGTGTATGCATAGACACATGCATACATAATTAGAAATCCTACTTTTCTTTGGCCAATGGTAATAATTATTATGGAGGGATTTCTAAAAATACAGACCTTGAAGAAATATCCAGACCACATTTACATGCTAAGGCTCTTTTTGAGGGTTGTTTTGGCTGCTGGCATTTTCTTCCTGGGCTAGCTACCAGGCCTTTACAAAATTAAAGGTATGTAAGCAGCGCAGATGTCACCTTAGTCATCTAATTTGCATCTAATGATTATATTGTAAAAACTATTCTAAGTGATGGGGGGTTTTTTTCTCTGGAAAAGAAGAGTCAAATAGGCCTCACTACATAATTCTCTCTTTTGTCTGAACTCATTTTTTGAAAATAGCTCTTTTTCCTTCTCTCTCAATTTCTATGCATACATAGAAATATGGCTGTTTAGAAAAAGCTTCCACCACTATTCTGAGAAAAGAGCTGCTTGATTCAGGAAGATAACCTAATTCCTTCTTCCCCTGTAAGGAAGCAGTTTAGAACAAAAGATCCAGTCTTGTTGCCTGAGAGCTTCATACACTCTCCATTGATGAAATCACCCAGTGACAAAGCAAAGCATGAGGGCAATGCATGGGAAGAAATTCTTCTTGACATCTCCCTTGGGCAGTTGACTTTCTCGTGCTGGGCAGTCCATCGAGATGTACAGTTATTTTTCCCCATTTGATTATGTATATGCATATGCTGTCAGCTTGCATTGCCAGGATAAGCGGTTTGAATTTGATGATTTGTTTTAAATGCCTTCTCTTCCCCTTAAGTGAAACCTCGTTTTCTAGCCATTTCAAGGCTTGTTAAATTAGGCCACAGAGGAAAATATGGTGCTGAGGATAGAGAAGAACTACACAGAATTTCTAGTACTACACCGAAAGCTTTGGAAAATCTCTATTAAATTGGACAGTATGGAACCATTATTTTCGCTTTTTTTAATCTCCCAAGGAAGAAGTGTGTTTACATTAGTTAACTCCTACAAAGAAAAGGTGATATTAGAGACTAGTCAAGTTTTCTCTTTTTTTCTGGTTAATCCTCACCTGAGGATATTTTTCCATGGATATTTAGGGAGAGTGGAAGAGAGGGGGAGAGACGGAGAGAACCATCTGGTTGCCTCCTGCATGAGCCCTGACCAGGCCCTGGCCAGGGAGGAGCCTGCAACCTAGGTACATGCCCTTGACTGGAATCAAACCCAGGACCCTTTGGTCCACAGGCCAACACTTATATCCACTGTAGCAAGCAAGGGCAACTTTTCTCTTTTTTAAAAATGTTCTTTTTTTGTGTGTAGAAATCAAAGTTTCTTTATGTTCACATAGCGAATCAATTAATTCTTTCTCTTTTGTTGCTCTGTTCAATTCAGAGCTGTATTGTTAATGGATGTAACAGACCAAGTGGCCAACTCTGAAACAAGGTGTCTTTTAGGCCAGTCTCATAAAAACTTATTTTAGGTATTCCAAGAATAGTTCCAACTTGTGAAACTGCCCCAGAATGAATTAGCATGCCTCTGAATACTGTGTGACCTAGAGTTTAACCATTCTCATCAAAGTGAAAACATTTTCATTGTAATAGTCATACTTTTATTAAGTAAAACTCGATACCACTGTTATCTTATACTGAGCTGGATTGAATTTCTAAGTATGTATCTGGAGTATGGGCTATAAATCTTCTTAATGTAAAAACTTGTCTTATTAATTTTGTATATGTGTGGGCTTTGCAATTCCAACACAAGGAACATAAAGTATATGAAAACCCTCATGTTCAAAATAGCAAATGGATCTGCCATTAAATAAGAATTCACAACTAAAACATTAATTTAAACTTAGCAATATACTTGTAAAGAGAAAAGGAAACCTCCTCTTAAATGTAGTTTCTTTCCCTAAAAGCAAATTATCTTACATAGTTCAGTGTTATAATGAACTAATATTATCAGCATGTGATTGTACTTTGGAGGCTGATTTCCTTTCCCAATATGATAAAAAAAAATTTAATACACATGTATGTGAATCTGGCAAAATATTCTTTCAATATGGCTCAGTTGTCCAGAAAACTCAAGAATTGTTGTCAGTCATACTTTAGTGACAACATACAGGGCACTTTTACTTTTCTTTCACCTATTAACTAGCAAGTTCTCACTACTAAGTTACATTGATAAGTTTTTGATACATATATTTTGATACATATACACATATATGATAAATATATAATTACATAAAATATTTATTATCATGAAAAAGTTACATTGACAAATTAGAACTTAAAAAATTTAAAAATATGTAAAACAATAGCTATGCACTAAAAATGAAGAAATGTATGTAAAGTCATTTTGTAAAGTTAAAGATTTAAAAATTTTTAAGATGTTATTAATAATATAATTAAAATTTGATGTCTTGGCATAAGTAGCTCGGAAAACTACATTTTCTTACATTTCATTTGCCATCCAAGAGAATTAGCTATTTTAACATTTAAAGAGATCTTTAAAAGAAAATGTGTACTATTATGGTGGACTGATTTGATCAGATTTGCAAAGATAATAATGACTTAGGTCTCGTGATCCTCACTGAGTAATAGATACTATAGAAATTTACCTAATTACTTAAAGAATAAAATAGGAAACAGTTTAGAACTAAATCTTGTAATGAACCCCAAGAATGAGGAGGATAAGTACAAAGTGATTCTAATGGAAGGTGGAGTGAAAACTCTACCCATCTGAACTTATTTTCTTTTTCTTTTGTTGCACTTTAGCCTTCTCTAAAATAATTTAATGAACACAGATGTTCTGTAACACAATTTGAAAATCATTCATCTAATTCATTTCCCTAAATTTTTATGTGTGGACAGAGGCCCAGATGTTTGCTCAGGGTCACACCATCCTTTGGTGTCAGAAAAAGTGCTTCTGACTCTGTCTATGGCTCCACTTGTCTACAGTTCACAGTTGTTCTGCTCATTTTGACAAATGGTTAGTCTTAGAGATGTGGCATTAATTCACATGATATGTTTTGTTTTATTAATTTGAAGTTATCCAATAAAGACTTGAATTGAAGTGGAAATAATAGAAATCTGGTATTTGAGCAAAAGCTGAGTTCTTTATCTTGAGATGATGGACCATTAAAAGCTGTCTAATGAAGCCTTAATAACTCAATCAGGGTTGAATTCTTATAAATGCCGAGTTTGTTTAAAAATCTCTAAGTATAGATTCCAAAATGGTGGTAATACCCCTCGATAATCTTCATGTTCATAAAGTCAGGAGCTTTTTGGTAAGACCTTCGAACAAAGAAAATGTATGTCTACCATTTTTAGTTCCAAAGGAAATTGCAGGAGTACAGAATCCCTCAAATAAGGCTCTGATC
Source organism: Corynorhinus townsendii (assembly GCA_026230045.1). Taxonomy (NCBI): domain Eukaryota; kingdom Metazoa; phylum Chordata; class Mammalia; order Chiroptera; family Vespertilionidae; genus Corynorhinus; species Corynorhinus townsendii. The sequence continues at coordinate 147,843,209 of JAPDVU010000003.1, forward strand.
AAGTATGATTGGTAGACAGCTGGGCAAGCAACTGGGCCTTCCATGGACAAAACAAAACAAAAGTGTGTAAAAACTGAACTTTATGTGTCAACTTAATTCAACTCCCAAATGCCTGAATGCATTGTACAGTTGTGGGTTTCTGTGTGCAATATCCAATTTCTTTCTTTCTTTTGAATCTTAGAAAGTAAATTTACCTCAGAACAAGTGGCATCTTGCATTTGTACCAGCCCTCTACTCATAATTATTTTCAAAATAACAATTCTAGTTTTCCCATTACATTGTACATAAATAATAGTGATTTTTATTATTTATCACAAATAGACATTTCTTAGCAGTATGTCTTTTTAAGATTTGTATCTTAAGATGGTATCTTAACTCATGAGCTGTTCTTAAAGAATGTACAAGATATTGACACCCTTTGCTGCATTCCCTGAGAAAGAGACCTTGAGCAAGGGCAGACAATGAATCAGCGGGACACTGGGGCAGAACCTTTCCAGCTTCTCTGAGGGCAAAACCCCACTCTGTGGATCAGGTCTCCGAGCCTTTCTCAGACCACAGTTGGCTTATGACTTTGTATAGCTTCAGAATTTTTCTAGTATGATTTCTGAGAAATAATTTCTAGTACCAGACCAACACAATTTAAGAATTCCACAGAGAAAAGGGATTTAAGTTAGCATTAGAATGTTTGAAAAGCTTCTCTGTAGTTCTTTGTGGAAATAAAACCTGACTCTACCAGCCAGAGTAATGTGAAATAAATATTTTACAAATAGCAACAGATTGCAGTAATATAAGTGCTCAGAAAGACATGTGAATACTTGAAGGGCTGCTCATGGTTCTTATTGGGAAGGACAAAAGCAAACTTCTTTTCTATTAAATGTTGGTAATGTGTTTTAACATAAAATATTCAACAAGATGGTCATGTCCTTAAGTTGCCCTTATCTAGAAGAAAGGAGCAGCATCTACTTATAAAGTTCAGATTGGAGCATTATTGTTGTAAATTTCCTTTCTCTTTAAGGCTTAAAAATGAGCCATACTTCTTAATTGTACATATTCATAATAATGTAAATAATAAAGTTTTTATTACAGAACTCCAGTTGGTATAAGATGGTAAATTTATACCAATAAACCATATCATAACTTGATACTATTCTTATTTCCACAAGAACAAATAGACTTTGTTTTTTTTAATATGTCATACTGATAAAAACAAATCTAGATATCTGTACAGATGTTGTCCCTATTTTGTAAATAATGAAACTTAGATTTTGAGAGGTTAACATTATTTTTCAAGGTCAAACAGGTGGTAAATAACAAAGCTTAAATTGAAATGCTGGCCTCTTTGTCTTCAAAGTCCTTGCAATTAAAAACCATGCTATATAGCATCTAATTGCTTTTTTTAAAAGGGTAGAATGATTTCACTAGTATATTTTTGTTTTCTTCTTGTTTTTTAATGGGCCTTAAAAACAAACATTTTGTTTTAAGCAGTTCAGGGTTACAGAAAAATTGAGCAGAAAGTACAGAGTCCTGTACATGCTTTCCCTCCTCCCATTTCTTCTATTATTACTACACTTGCTTTAATGTGATACATTTGTTAGAATTGATGGTTTTATATTGATACATATCATTAATTAAAGTCCTTAGTTCACATTAGGGTTTGCTGTTTGTGTTGTACATTCTGTATGTGTGGAAAATGATGACATACTGTATATTCACCATTACAGTATCACTAGAGGCCCAGTGCACAAAATTTGTGCACAGGAATGGTCCTTAGGCCTTGCCAGCAATCAGGGCCAATCAGGGCCTTCTGGATGCTGGCCAGAGTCTTCCTTCCCTACTGCTGGTCAGGGCCTTCCTTCATTCCATGCTGCCCCCTGGTGGTCACCATACATCATAGTGAGCAATTGAACTCCCAGTCTCCCAATTGAACTCCCGAGGGAACATTTTGCATATTAGCCTTTTATATATATACTAGAGGCCCGGTGCACAAAATTCGTGCATGGGGGGTGGTGTCCCTCAGCCCAGCCTGTACCCTCTCCAATCTGGGATCCCTTGAGGGATGTCCGACTGCCTGTTTAGACCCAATACTGGTGGGATCGGGCCTAAACGGGCAGTTGGACATCCCTCACAATCCAGGACTGCTGGCTCGCAACTGCTCACCTGCCTGCCTTCCTGATTGCCACTAACCACTTCTACCTACCAGCCTGATCACCCCCTAACCACTGCCCTGCCAGCCTGTTTGCCCCAAACTGCCCTGCCCTGAAGGCCGGTCAACCCCAACTGCCCTCCCCTGCAGGCCTGGTATCCCCCAACTGCTCTCCCCTGCAGGCCTGGGTCCCCCCGCAACTGCCCTTCCCTGCAGGCCCGGTAAACCTCAACTTCCCTCCTCTGCTGGCCTGGTCACCCCTAACTGCCCTCCCCTGCTGGCGTGATCACCCCCAACTGCCCTCCCTCACAGGCCTGGTCCCTCCCAACTGCCCTCCCCTGCTGGCCATCTTGTGGTGGCCATATTGTGTCCACATAGGGGCAGCTATCTTTGACTACATGGGGGCAGCAATCTTGTGTGTTGGAGTGATGGTCAATCTGCATATTACTGTTTTATTAGATAGGATAGAGGCCTGGTGCATGGGTGGGGGCCAGATGGTTTGCCCTGAAGGGTGTCCTGGATCAGGGTGGGGGTTCCCTTGGGGCATGAGGCGGCCTGGGCGAGGGGCCTGTGGTGGTTTGCAGGCTGGTGATGCCCCCCCAGCAATCCAAGTGGAGGCCCTGGTATCTGGGATTTATTTATGTTCTACAATTGAAACTTTGTAGCCTTGAGTGGAGCCAAGCCTTCTGCTCGCTCCATGGTGGCAGCCATTTTTGTTGGGATTTATTTATCTTTTATAATTGAAACTTTGTAGCCTGGAGTGCAGGCCTGGGCCAGCCAGGATGTGCAGAAAGCTTGGCTTCCTCCATCACTGGGGAAACCCAAGCCTCCTTCATGCTTTCTCTGTGGCCGCAGCCATCTTGGTTGGGTTAATTTGCATATTTGCTCCTGATTGGCTGGTGGGCATGGCTTGTGGGTGTAGAGGAGTGATGGTTAATTTGCATATTGCTCTTTTATTAGATAGGACTAGTGGCCTGGTGCATGAAATACGTGCACAGAGGGGTGGCGGGGATGTCCCTCAGCCCGGCCTGCACCCTGTCCAAGCTGGGATCCCTTGGGGAATGTCTGACTGCCAGTTTAGGCCCGATCTCTGGAATTGGGCCTAAACCGGCAGTCAGACATCCCTCTTACAATCTGGGACCACTGGTTCCTTACTGCTCACCTGCCTGCCAGCCTGCTCACCCTCAACTGCGCCCCTTGCCAGCCTGATCACCCCCAACTGCCCTCCCCTCCTGGCCTGATCGCCCCTAACCGCCTCTGCCTTGGCCCCACCACCATGGCTTTGTCTGGAAGGATGTCTGGAAGGTCTCCTGGTCTAATTAGCATATTACCCTTTTATTAGTTTAGATACAAATAGAATAATCTTACTGTGCTAAAAATCTCCCATGCTCTACCTATTCATCCTTCTCTCCTTCACCGCAGCTCTGCTGACCATTGATTTTTTTATTCTCTCCATAGTTTTCCTTTTTTGTAATATGCATTTAAAGTTTTTCTATGTCATTTCATGACTTGATAGCTCATTTATTTTTATCATGAATAATATTTCATTGTATGGATGTATCACAATTGTTTATTCATTTCTTGAAGAATATCTTGGTCTCTTCCAAAGTTTGGCAATAAAATAAAAGTTGATATATGCATTCATGTACATTTTTTTGCATTGACGTATTTCATTGGTTTTTAAATTACATTTCTATAAATGAAATTATTCCCCATGATTTTAAAGTGGGAATTCCTTAAAGGCCTGAAAATAATGAGGATATTATTTATGCACTAAACATTAGGAGTTATACTTGATTTTAAATTAAATTTTCTTTTCTAATAAATTAATTGCAAAAAGTTTTTAAATTTTCAAATCTGGGTAAACTAATTTCCTAAATGTTTAAAGGGTTGTAGGATAATGGTAGTAGTTGTGGCATGTGTTTTCTGCATTTCTCTTATTTCTCTGTTGTTTGTTATTTGTTTTTCTCCTGTAACCACATAAAATAACTTCACTTTTACTGTCACTTAGTTTTTTTTTCTGAGGAAACATACTATTTCTTTCTTTGATCTAGATTTTTTGAGTAACAAATTTATTATGTGATTTTCCTATACTCAACAAAATATTTTATTTAAGCATTTAGAACTGTAAGGCAATTTAGACACTTCTTAGCAGAATATCTTAATGTTACTCAATGCATAAGGAAGAAAAAAACAGATTTGCTTGGATAGAAAGTAAGGGTAACTGTATTCCTTCCTACTATCTCCACCTTCCCAAGACTATTCCTAAAATATTTTCATGAAGCCAACACGAATAGAAAACATTCATCAAATTCTTTCTTTTCAGTTTTCACATGTAAATTGAATCTCCTATATGCATGGGGAAATTGAACTGTATCTTTATTCCTAAAGAAACATAAAATTGAACTGAACTATTTGCACTCGACTTGTCTAAAAGTGGTATAATGGAAGAGCAAATTGTGGGATTTCTTCATTGTGGTATATGAGGAAAATTAAGGACTTCAACCAAGTTGTAGATGGCCTATGGTAGGGAGAGGGTAAAGCCTGAATTATATAGAATCATACATAGCTTTACCATTTTACCTAAAGACATTATAAATTACTTTCTCAAATAAACTGAATCTTTGGCCACTATCATTTTACTTGAAATACATTTTTATAGTTCGTAAAGTCACAAATAAAGTACTTATTTACATTGATGGAATAAGAATAAAATATCACAATTATGGTAGGAAAGTCAAGATTAGAAAAATTTTAAAATATAAGGTTACTTGGCAGACTAAGTAAACAAATGTTTAAGAACATTATTAGACTCAATCATTCATTTTCTCAACAAATATTTATTAGATGATTGCTTTTGAAGCCTTTGAAGGACTCCTAGAAATAGTATTTTTTCCTAAAAAAATAAAAAAACCTACAAAAAGATAGAGATCCAGAAATATTGCTTCTAGTACTAATATGGTGGAAATGGGGAATGTGGCTCAGTTGTGAGGGCAAAATGGGTTTCCTAGCACTGTATTCCAGAATTAAGCAGATTTATGGGCATGTCATGGGACTGAGTAGACCAGACATTGAGTAGAACTCATGTTCCCTGTGGGTTGGGTGGTTTCAGATAAAAGCGAGAAAGATTCTTCCAATTTAATAGGGCAGAGATCCAAGATTATATGGGTTCAGATGTAGGTTGTTTGATTGTTTTTATTTTCTCTGTAGTAAAACAATACACACAAACCATCAAGAACAAGATATACACACAAACTGAAAGCAAGAAAGGGAAAGAAGGTACTGGAGGAATAAAAGAAAACAATGTATGAAATAGTCATTTGGGAGAACTGAAGAGTGTAAGAATGATTAGACTAGGCATAGAACTGGCAATGTAATTTACAGGGCCTGAGAAAAGTGGAAACTGTCAGAGTTCTGTTACTGAATTATTAGAAATGGAAGAGAGTGTCAGCTAAGCATTAAACCAAACATGGGGCCTTCTTCGTGTGGGCCCTGTGCAAATACACTCATGCCTCTTAACCTAAGAAAATATAGTGAAATTGCTTTCTAGCACTGAGGGGTCACTTAAAGTTTAAGATCATATGTTGGATATGAGAATAGCCAGTCAGTATGGTTGTGTAATCTTCTTTATTAATGATCAGCTGTGAACCATTTCTATTCTTATACTTCTGCTATCTATAAAACCAATGAGTAAATACATACAGATCTTCTGCCTTCAGGACTTGTATGTGCTGACAATGTGTAGTCCACTGTATGTGAAACATGATGCTTTAAGCTTTTAATTTATTTACTAGAGGCCCGGTGCATGACATTCATGTACTGGGGTGGGGGTCCCTAAGCCTGGCCTGCACCCTCTCGGGGAGCAGGCCTAAGCTGGCAGGTGGACATTCCCCGAGGGATCCTTAGCCCTGCAGTGGAGGCAGGAGAGGCTCCCACCACTGTCTGCTATGCTCGCCAGCCGTGAGCCCGGCTTCTGGCTGAGCAGCGCTCCCCCTGTGGGAACACACAGCCCACCAGGAGGCAGCTCCTGCATTGAGTGTCTGCCCCCTGGTGGTCAGTGTGCATCATAGTGACCTATCCTTCTGTTATTGGGTCGATTTGCATATTACCCTTATATAGGATTAGCTGATGGAATATTTGATGTTTGTATAGGAAGAGCAGTTAACTTTATTTTTGATATGTACTTTGTACATGTTTAAATTTTATGTAACTGAAAAGTGAAAAGACACCTTTAAAAATTATATTTAACTTTACTTTTAACAAGCAGGAAGTTGTACCCACCCACACTGTGAACCAGTAACTAAATGAGTAATACTGGTATTCTGAACCTCAAACCAAAAAGGAGCCAAGAGTTTCCTCTTTAGTTAATAGAAAAATAATTTTAAAAAATTAAGAGAGCCCTAGCTGGTGTGGCTCAGTTGATTGAGCATCATCCTGGGTACTAACAGGTTGCCAGTTTGATTCCAGGTTCAGGACACCTGCCCAGATTTTGGGTTTGGTCCCCAGACTGGAGGCAACCAATCAATGTTACTCTTGCACATCAATGTTTCTCTCTATCTCCCCCCCTCTCTTTTCCTCTCTTTCTAAAATCAATAAAAACATATTTAAAAATCTAAAAGAAAGACCTAGTAAAGCACTACACTCAGCCTATGCATTGTATAATTCAAAAGGTATTAAACTGAACCCTTTAAATGTAACCTTCTGCTAAAGCTGTTTCACATTACCTCAGTGTTCTTGCTGGTCATTAGATATATGTTTACTAATTAGAAATAATTATAATTCTAAACAATTCTTCTGAAATTTTTGAATGTTATGTCAGTAACCGTGGGTCTTAGTTGCTATTGGCCATTTAAATTGAAGCAAAATTAGTGCAATAAGCTCTAGTCAATGTCAGGTTGTGCTAGGATCTCCATACTGACATACAGACCCTGCTGTAAAGTCAGCAACTTGTGGAAACTTCATTAACCCTTTCAATAGAAAAATCCTTCAGTTTTTAGTATATTGTCAACATTTGTAGATGAAATGAGTGCTTCTGTCCCTGAATAAGCTGAAAGAGGGCTTCAAGTCTTTTAATAACCCACCAATCCCTGGGTGACCAATCCGTGGTAAATAGATCTGATTTTCAATAAGAATGGATGTTGCATCTGGAGAAATCAGGCTTGCTGGGCCATTAGCTCCCTACAGAGAGTGGTTTTCCATAATCACATGAGGGAAGAAATAAATTTCCCCTTTTTTTTTTATGAGCATAAACTGAACTTGTAACATATGCAGAGTTGACACTATTGAGTCCATTGATGTTGAAAAAAGAGAACAGATTTTAAAAGACTTTTCTGAATTTCATTCAGTTTGTGAGTTGTTGCCATTTCATCTGAATATGCACATTCCTAATGGTTATAGTTGCCAGAGTATTTTGGTTCTATGAATTCAAGATATACAAAGGAACAATTACAATTACTGCATTGGTTTTTCCTACCCTCCACCCTCATTTCCTTGAGAGTTTTTAACTACTGGGGAAGGAAAGGATAGCTATGCAACCATTTTATTTTTTTAATCTGAAGGTCAAGTTACAATCACATGCTGGATTCATGACCTTTCAAAGTTATAGTCATTCTTGTAATATCAATTTGTGATTAACTGATTGAACATTATATGTAAGCATGACTTCTACTGAAATATTATAAGCTTTCTCAACTATTGTTTACTTTTGAGCAAAGCTATTAATTTGTATCTTTTATTCAAAGAAGGCTGTCTTCAGGACTAAAATGTAATACTTGATATGTGTTTCCTTTAGAGATTTTTAAAAATATATATTTTATTGATTTTTTACAGAGAGGTAGGGGGAGGGATAGAGAGTTAGAAACATCGATGAGAGAGAAACATCAATAAGCTGCCTCCTGCACACCACCTACTGGGGATGTGCCCACAACCAAGGTACATACCCTTGACCAGAATCAAACCTGGGACCTTTTGTTGTAGTGTAACCCCCATCTTACAAAGGACGCCTCAAGAAGTCGAATTATGGAGTCATTTATTAAAAGCCGGTGACGTACGAGGGAGCAAAAGCGCTCCAGACCTCGCAGCCCTGAACAGCTTGCCACATCTGGCTTATATTGGCAGAATATCACAAACGTATTGATTATATCTTTGGCTCTAGAATGAGGAACCTGGTTCAGTTACAGAAGCGAAATTGAGCAAGTTAGTTATCTAAAGTATCTCTGAATCACTGAATCAACAGAAACACGTTATCTGGGACCACCGGGGCAATTTAGAATAATTGTGCTGTCCAGATTTCAGGACCACTGAGTCAACTGGAATCATTATCTGTAGCTACTGAGGCAATTTAGGGTCTGTTCTGATTCCGGGACCACTCAGTCAACCAAAACTCGTTATCTGTAGCTACTGAGGCAATTTAGGATAATTGAGCTGTCCTGGTTCCCAGAGGAATGTGATTCGATGACCAGTGAGATCACAATCAATGGGATATTCAAACCATCATCAATGGAGTATTGGGATAGCATACATAAATTCAGAAAATCAAAATAACTTTCTATTGTTTTATCAAACAAATAAGTACAGAACCCAAACAGCAGTTTCTACTACCATACTTCACTTTCAGTCCACAGGCCAACGCCCTATCCACTGAGTCAAACTGGTTAGGTCTCCTTTAGGGATTTTGACAGAAATTTGAAGATGTAGGGGAAGGAAAATCAACAATTATTCATTTATTTAAACTATACTTTTTTATTATTATGTTTAGAGTTTTGTACAACTGATTATTATAATCATCACTTACTCAAGAGAGAGTCTCATTTTTCAGGATAGATGTCTTTATTTAATTTGCCTTGAAGATATTTATATAAGTTTTCATCAATGAATTTTAATTCAAACTCAAGCAAAATGTATTTGAATATGTTTGCAAGGCAATGAAAAATAACTTTTCCCCACAGAGAAGTGTTACACTGATTAAAATAGTTTTACAAATAAATTAATGTTGAGTATATAAGACTTAGTCTATTTTACTCTTTAAATGATTAAAGTTTTATCAAGAAAATTTGAAAACTAGATGTTATGCTAATGGTTAATTATACAAACTAAAGTAAGTCCTTTCATCTGTTTTTGGCTTTGTCATTCAATTGATTTCATTCTCAATAATATAGAAAATTGTTTTTGAGTATCTAGAAGTTACCTGGAATGATTGTTAAAATACAGATCTGGCCCTACCTCTAAAATTTAGTTTCTTCCAGAAATCTGCATTATATCAAATTAGCATTTTAGTTGGATCTGATACTTTAGTTGATTCAGGGAGCACATTCTGAGAGTTATGGTTATATGGAACGATGCTGGTATTTGAGGGAAATTATAACGAAGTACTACATGTATATTATTTTCTTCAATGAACGAGTTACCATAATTCAGTTGCTGAACATTTACCATTTATGATAAAATAATTGAGGTCATATAAGTTCTGCCTACAACCAAAATGGATAGTATTTGCAGATATATCTTAAAGGACACAGTTTTATATTTCCCTGCAGTCCATATGGCATTCTTTTATTCAGTATGCAATATATTTTTATACTTGAGCACTCTATAGGGACCCACTCACTTTTGGTTATTTTTGAAAACGATAATTATTTTTACATCAGTGAGAGAGAATTCTTTATATACTCTAACAGCTGTTAAACTCTGTTTAAAAAATAAAATGAACCAAAAGGAAAATACAATTTGCTTCTTAGAAATTGAAGACCTTCTATTTAGAGCAACTTAAAATCTAACTTATCCTCCATTTTCCATGAGGATCAAAGTACTATTTTTTAAAATCCTCTCATTTTATAACTTGCTTTTCAAGGATTATTGTATTGTTGCTCAAAACAGGACTGTATATGAGGAAGGCTGAGATTCAAGAAGATTAATTTGCAAACACAGCTTCATAGATGTTATGGTCATTCAGCAAATTCTATGCGTTTGCTAATAAGTTGCCTTTATTAAATTAAAAGATAGCTATTTTCATGGAGGACTATTCCTAAATTGTTGCTACACGAAAAGCTGAAAAAAATAATCCAATAATTTTTATTTGGTGGTAATGGAATAAATAACATTACTAACTAGATAGGCATGGTATTATGTATCTGAGCAATAAAGCAGACTACAGATGTGATTTTTGCATCAAGAGGTAGAAATATAATGGAAATCTTTCTGAAATCTTATAAAAACAATTTAAGGTCATCCATAGTGTTGGACTTCAATAACCTTTGAGTAACTTTGAGTGACAATGAGAAGGTCAGTGATATCCTGAGGCTACTCCTTGGTGATATGATTAGTCATGACAAGTGGATGGTGCCTTGTCTGATCCATTTTTCTTCACCAGTGAAATGAAACTTGGGGTCTTTACCAATTTGTCTATGCAGACTTCTTTGAGAATGCAACTAGAAATTGGAGGCTAAAACCAAATTAATTATGACACAGAAAATGATGGTGATGTTACCGGACTAAAGGGGTCTGTTGGCCAGCACGCATCAGAGCCAAACATGACACAAACAGCATTTTGCAGTAAAGTAAGGGTTTATTTTTAGAAAGTGGCCTATTCCCAGAGACAAGTGAACTAATACTCAAAGACCTGGCTCCCCCATGGCTTCTGGGGAATGGGTTATATAGGGAAAAATTAATTAGAGTGATTAAGGGAGTCAGGGTCATGTTCAAGGTTACGATCTTTAATGATTGGTTGGTGCTAGGGAAGGGGGTCATTGATCAGTGCATCTGGTCCTAATGTCAGCCATGGCATTGCTTTGTCTGGTTTTGCTGCATTTCTGGACCTGGCACTGAAATACAGCTGAGGCCTAGATGTTATCTCTAGTTTGACCAAAACTGTCATGGTTTTAATAATAATGATATTAACATTTTATTACATGCTTTAATTTTAACCTCTAAATTATCCCAGAAAGCTAATATTCTTTCCTCCACTTTATGATGGAGGAACTGAGAGTCACAGAGATTAAGACCTTGAACTTATTTTCAGGTATTTGGAAAAGGCCTAAAAAAATCCCAACAGTAATTACCAAGGCTTTGTGAGGGGAGTTGGTAGCACATGTAAGGGTTTATGAAGCCTCTTAATGCTATACTAAGTAGTTTGCACTTCATTTTGTAGTTGGAGCTGCACTCTAATCTGTGTTCTAGGAAACTGCTATGGCTTTTGTTTGGAAGATGGATTAAAGTGAGAGAAAGATGGATGACAGTGGCAGTGAGGGTGGAGAGGAGGAAAAGACCAAAAAAAAGATTTTATATATATATATATATATATATATACACACACACACACACATATATATACATATATACAATATATATTATATATATAATATATACATGTATTATATATATAATATATACATATATAATATATATATATGTGTGTGTGTGTGTGTGTGTGTGTGTGTGTGTGTGTGTATGTGTGTAGTTGAAACATATATAAACAAGGCATATTGGCCAATACAGAGATACCAGGAGATGAAGAGAAAAAAAAGCAAAGACAATTTTGAAGATTTATGTTTAGGTGACTATGGAGATGGAAGTACTGTAACATGTTAAGCACCATGCCAGTCACCAGTGACTTACACCATACTTTCCGTCCAGAAGACAAAACCGTCCTGGTGCTTAACGTGGTAAACATAAAATGAAGAGGCAGGAAAACAGAACTTTTAGAGAACAATAAAGAAAGATGAGTAGAGTTTTTTTAAAGTAATAAGTTTGAGGTTATGTATAAATTTCTGGGTAGAGATGTTACTTAGGCTGTTGAAAGGAGGATTTGGAGCTTCTTATAAGGTAACATTCAAAACTCAACTGGCTTATTAAAATAATAATACAATATATTATTTTAAACATATCTCATTCCAGCTTCTTAGAAAGCCTTAAACTCTGGACCATATGTGTAGAAAAAAATCAAAGCTAAAAACAGTTGTTACTAAAGCCTAGTTAGGGCTATCATGTAGGACTTTCTGAGATGATGTAACTGCCAATGTTTGTATTGCCCAATATGGTAGCCACTAGCGACATGTATTTATTAAGTGCTTGAAATTTGGTTAGTCAAATTGAGGAACTTAATTTCACATTTCATTTAATTCTCATCACTTTAAAATTAAGTAGATATAGCTAGTGGCTACCACGATGGATAGTACAGGTCTAGATATTTTAACCAGAAACAGAGTACATTGTTAACAATTTGGAGACCATAACTGTATTTGTAATATTACCACCAATTTCATCACTAATAAAGAAAATAGCAAAAGGGGTCCAATTAAGAGAAATATTATTATATCTATATATATAAAAGCCCAGTGACTGTTAGGGTAGAAAGACCAGAATGATCTGTTGACCAGTTGCTATGATGTACACTGACCACCAAGGGGCAGACACTCAACACAGGTGGAGGGGGAGGGGGGCGCAGGGAGGCCTGGAGGCACACACTACGGGCCCAGGGATCCCAGGAACTGTAAGCCCAGAGCTTGCTTTCCAATAAAAAAAAAAAATTGAAAAAAAAAAAAGTGGCTGGGAAGAGTGGCTCCTGGAGGGAAAGGACTCCTCAGGTCCCCACCGGCCTGGCCAGGGAGCCACAGGCTTGCAGCGACTCTTGGGTGATGTGCAGGAAGCGCAGCCCCTCTGACTCCAAAGCCAGCTGCTTCCTGTCCTGCTTCATGGCAGACGCAGGGCTGCCAGGCCATGCCACATCAGCTCCAGCTTCCAGCTTCCTGTCCTCCCCTTCGTAGACTATGTGCACTTGGTGGTGTGGCTTCGGCCTTCCCAGCCAATAGCACCACAGCACAGCCAGAGATTGACAGGACAAAGCCACCAGGGCTGGCTGGGCATTGATTTGGCCACGTGACTGACATCCATGTGCAGTTACACTGCGTGTTTACATTTGTAGGCAAGCAGGGCAGCCCGCTCCTGCTGCCCACGTCACCTTCTAGGCTAAGAAAGGGCCCCTGTTTCTCCTCCCATGTGGAATCAAAACCTCTTGGGGATGAATGATCCCAGCGATGGCCCCAACACATGCTCAATGTCACTGTGACAGATATTCCCAGTCATTACAGCCCATTCCTCAACCCACAGTGCCTTGCTCCACCCACTGCCACTCCTCACCTGTCACCCCCTGAGGACCACCTTATGTTATCCTATTTGAAATGTGAGCAAGAACTCAAATGCGGCCCCCCCCCGCCCCAGCCTTTTTTTGTCAATAGCTCCCCTGCCCTACCTTTCTTCCTCTAAAACCCTTGCATTTTAAAAATATATATTTGATTGATTTAGGAGAGGGAAATGGAGGTAGAAATATCAATGATGATAGAGAATCATTGATCAGCTGCCTCTTGCACGTTCCAAACTGGGGATCAAAACCTCCCGTAGCCCCTCCACCCCACCAGCAAACCAATCCTGTGGTCCCTCCCCCGGCCGACAGCATGACAGCAAGGGAAGGAGGAGAGGGGGAGACAGGGAACTACAGGGTGGCAGGGCGTACAGGGCAGCGTGGGAGTCTGGCGTCTGTTCCTTCTGCACCTGGTGCAGGGCAGCGTGGGAGTCTGGCGTCTGTTTCTTCTGCACCTGGCCTGGCAACTGTCACCTCCTATCCTGACCCTGCCGAGGCTTTCAGGCCCCCATCCGCCCAGCCCCAATCAGCCTGGCCCCGACTGGCCCTGATCGCCAGCCAGGCCTAGGGACCCCACCCGTGCACAAATTTTGTGCACTGGGCCTCTAGGGTTATATAGTCTTTTAGCTGCACATATCCCATTGATGTTAATGAAACATGTAGGCAAAATAATGTTTCATATTTAAAAATTCATAAATCATATTTTAAATCAAACTAGGTGGCATTTGTATTTTCTTGGTTTCACGATTATTAAGATAATCTTTCAAAGCACAGCCCAACTCAATTACTGATGAAACTGAAATTTATTTTATATTTATACTACACAGTGTTCTAATAGATGGTTTCAATTTAGAAGTATTACATAGTAAATGCTGAGGATGCAATGACAGTTTCTCATTCAACATAAAAGTTTATGCTTTGATTCGACATTTAATTTGAATTGAATATTAACAGAGAAAATAAATCACCAGGAAGTACCCAATCTCTGTTCACTTTTTTTGTGTTGTAATTTAAATATACATATGGAATGCTGACATAGAGAATAATGATTTATCCTTAATTTGTGATGCTCTTTTCTTATAAAAAATTGATTTGTATTCGGTCCTCGAAAATTAACAAATTACATTCTAATGGTGATATTATATCTTTTTGCTCCCTCCAGCCTTTACATATTGTCTGTTTGTTATGGGGAGCAGCAAAGGCTATTATCTAGCAACTGAAAGCAGGAACTCCGTTTTAAAGCATATTTGGGTTTGTGACTCAGCACTTGTTTATTAGATGAATGGACTCAGACACATTATTTTCTTGCAAGATTATTTTGAGTTAAATTGTAATGTGTATATGTGGGTATGCATCCACTGACAAATATCACTTGTTTTTTTTTTGCATTCTCTACAGTTTTTACTTTAACTTTGTCTGAATTAGAGAAAGAAAGAAAATTGGAAAATAATGAGTGTAGATACTTCTATGTTTTCAAAATATCTCCAGCCCTACTTCCTGATCTTTTAAAGTTTTTTCTCTCATGTCCAATGCTATAGACATTTTCATTAGTTTATGTAGATTTTATTTGAATTACAAAGTCTCTATAGTAAGTTAAATTTGCCAAAAGAACATTGGGATTGATACAGGGAGTACATGGTAAGCATACACAGTTTCAGGCAGAGATGGTGGCCATGGGTGTATTCATAGGTTGATCATGTGATTTATCATCCAAGCTAGATCCTTGGGGAGTAAAAGATGACAAACTGTGATTGGCCTGGATTAACTGAGGCCTGTGATTACCCTAGCTAGCTAGAGATTATATGTTAGCCATGGCATTTGGTTAGTTTGGGTATTAGTTCAAGTGTTTTACACAAAGAATACCACTTTTTGTTAATCTGGGTAGTCAATTAAATGGATGTCAAGAGAGATTCCACTGTAACTTTATGCTTATACATACATAAAGAGTTCACATTTATTGTGTTATTATAGTCCTGACAACAAGTTGAATACTTACATGCATTACCTTATTACATTTAAAAAATATATATTTTATTGATTTTTTTTTACAGAGAGGAAGGGAGAGGGAGAGAGTTAGAAACATCGATGAGAGAGAAACATCAATCAGCTGCCTCCTGCACACCCCCTACTGGGGATGTGCCCACAACCAAGGTACATGCCTTTGATCAGAATTGAACCTGGGACCCTTGAGTCTGCAGGCCAATGCTCTATCCACTGAGCCAAACCGGTTAGGGCGAACTTATTAAATTTTTTATGTTTATGAAGTAGATTATTTTTATTTTTATTTTACAGATGTGGAAACTAAAACTTAGAATTTTATCTTTGTACAACTTGGTCAGTCCCATTGATTTTACTATATGCCAGACCCTGTGCTAATTACTTATGTTCATTGCCTCATTTAATCCTTATAATTACCCTATTGGATTAATAGTTCTTTTCATCTCCAGTTCACAGATGAGGAATAAATATGTTGCCCAATGTTATATAGCTGATAAATGTCATAGACTGGATATTAACTCAGATCTGTCAGATAAAAAGTTCATCCTTCAATTATTAGGCATATTTCTTTCCAAGCTGATTTCTGTTATCATGAAATTTATGATTATGTCACTATGGCAATAAAAGTCTTAAGTTCTGGTGGCCAAAGGGTTTCATTTGAAATACGTTGGTCTATGTCATAGGAACACCTTTCTGAAGATGCTTTTTGGAAACGTTCTTTGAATGTGGTTCCCAATTAGTAATGGAAGAAGCAGCTTTCCTCCTGCTCCCAGGCTTTGATTTTTTTAGACTCCATAGTAACGTGTACCTACAGATGGAGATCTGTAAATTAACTAGCACTGCTGATCTGGGTTTCCCAGATATTTATTCTAAAAGAGTTTAATGTGGACAAGTGGAACTAAGGTCATGGACATTGAAAAGAAAAACCAATGGTAATATCCTTAAATGATAATGTTACGAACCTCGACATAATTAAAGCACTATGGAAGATTAATTAATCAGAAATGCATCATGTTTTTACATGATTATTAGAGGGTTAAACATTACTGAAATGACCAGTCATAGAAACAATTGCTTACAAGATGATGCTAAGACAACCAACAGATATTACCCTGCTAACCTAAAATAAAGCCAAAGGGTTTATAAATTTAAACCTCTAAAATATTTTATTAACTAGTGGAAGAGGTGGCATGTATTAATGTTAAGGTGAATGATTAGAGATGAGCATTCTCAATTCTGCTTTCAATGAGCTCTTAGGCCTTACAAAAAACATGCTACATTTCCAAACTCCAATGCAACCTTTAATATGGGATGCATGTATTAACCTTGTTTAGCTCATGGGATTATTATGAAAATAAAAGGTTCAAATTTTTGAACTTTTTTCTTTTTTGTATTTATCACATAGAATTACAATATTTATATGACTTTCTTCTCAATCTCCAAGTTCCATAAGTATAAGGGCTAGCAAGGTACTCGATACATAGAAAATCTGTTAATGATTTTGTTGTTAAATGACTACATGAATTTAATGAAATGAATCAGAAAGTACTTTTGAACATTAAAAATAATTGTAAAAACATATGTTATGCTCATTCAACTTCAATTTACTATTTGAACTAATTGCTAAATAAACCCACTTCATTTAGAATGTAACATAAATACTTGATATATCTAATATCTTGCCTACTGTGGGACATTTCTAATGTTGATTTTTTTCCTTCATTTCTTGAACTATGCCTTTATCATTTATCTTAAAATTGTTGGTTTTTTTTTTTTTTTTTTGCTAAATGAATCTTATTTTTAAGGGACTGTATTTTACTTGTTTGAAGGTGAACTAAAAATACCTCTTAGCCCTGAAGCCTGGTGCTGACTCACTGAGCTTGTCGACTACGTGACCAAATGTAGGTTGAGAACAAATTAGAAATATCTGACTTACTCATATGCATTTCAGTATTTCAAGAGAGAGTGGTAAAACATACTAAGCTACTGAGGTTGAAGAATGTATCTTATTTTTCATATCAGCTAAATTCTTGTTCTCTTGTTGTGCATGCTCTTCCAAATTATCTACGCCACCAAACTGACAGAGGACAGGGATTGCAGGTGGCTCCACAGCCATGAACAAGTTGTGATTGAATACATCTGACACAAGTTCTTATCTTCTAGTGACCAGATTTCTCACCCATACTCTCTTCCACTAACCCTCCTCCCCCCCCCCCTTTGCCCCACCCAACACACAAAGAAAGCCTTTCTGGATGGTTTTAGAGCAAAATGGTGGCTTCTTGAATTTGGAGGTAGAGAACTTTTAGAGTCACTGTTGATATTTCTTGCATCCTAAATCTTTCCTAGTCTATGAATGGAGTATACTAAAGGGGGAAATATGTTTATCTGTAAAAGGTGAATTGCATTAAAATTACAAACTTAGAACTGGTTTGAGCATGGGTCAGGCTCCTAACTTCTGCAGAAAAGATACTTCAACCATAAATGTTTAGAGGGTAGGGAATTAGGTTTATTGACTCTTTTTTGTTTGTTTTATTTTTATAATTATAGTTGATATACAATATTATATTAGTTTCAGGTTTAAAACATAATGATTAAATATTTATATAACTTATAAAGTGATTACCCTGATAAGTCCAGTATCCATCTGACACCATACATAGTTATTACAATTTCATTGACTATATCCCCATGACTGTTTCCATGACTGACAATTTGTACTTCTTAATCCTTTCAGCCTTTTTACCCATCCCCCAATCCCTCTCCCATATGGCAACCATCAAATGTTCTCTGTATCTATGATTTTGTTTCTGTTTGTTCATTTATTGTTTCTTAGATTCCACATATAGATGAAGCCAAAAATTCTTGTCTTTTTCTCTATGACTTATTTTACCTGGCATAATACCCTCTAGATCAGTGATTTTAAAACCTTTTCATCTCATGGCATACATAAACTAATTACAAAATTCTGCTATATACAGGGCTGACCAGCAGACCCTGAGCAATGGGTGAATGGATTACTCTGACACGTTTCTGTGAAAAAGAGGCTAAGGGACTGCTTGGTTACAGGATCCAAACAGCCCCGTTCACCTGCCTCCTTAGGCTTTTATCATAACAACAGCTTGAACTAAAATTGACCTCTAGATACAATCAGCAGGGTAAGTATCCTTGAGAAAGCACCTGCTTCTACAAGGTCGGGTCTAAAGACTAGACATAGAGATTCCAGCAAAACACATGGGGGCTCAGACTCGTTTGGAAAAGTCAAAGTCGGGGCTGCTGCCTTCAGCAAGGTCCCCCTAGAGGTCCCTGTCCTTTTGGAGAATACTCCTTACAGACCTTCCAACCAAGTCCCATAATTCCCCACAGATACACACCAAAAATATATATATTTTTGCCAATCTGACAAAAAAATAGGTATAATTTTGATTCATTCACACTGGATGGCAATTGTTGTGTTGGCTGTTGTCATTCTTTTAATTTGACAATCTATGGGAAAAGGTCAATGCCCCTGACTAAATAATCATGTATTGCATGTTTTGAAATTTTTTGCAGCACACTAGTGTGCCGAGGCACTCTGGTTGAAAATTGCATCTCTAAGTCCATCCATGTGGTCACAAATGGCATACTAAAAAGGTTTTGCACAGTGAAGGAAACCATTAGCAAAACTTAAAAAATGACCTACTGAATGAGAGAAGATATTCATCAATGATACATCCTATATGGAGTTAATATCCAAAATGTGTAAGGAACTCATACAATTTAACACCGAATAACGCCCCAAGCAGTCCAATTAAAAAAATGGGTGGGGCATCTGAATAGATATTTCTCCAAAGAGGACAGATAGATGGCCAAGAGACATATGACAAAATACTTAATGTCAGTAATCATCAGAGAAATGCAAATTAAAACCACAATGAGATACCACCTTGCACCTGTCAGAATGGCTATCATCAATAAATCAACAAGTGTGGAATGTCAATGTAATGTTCTTCCATCCCAACCATTACATTAATGACACAGCTGTAAAGTTATCTTTAATTTTCTTGTTCTTTATACTTTAAAACATGGACCTTTATTTGAAAAGTTACTACATAAGTGATTATAATCAGTTAAGTGGAATCTGTTTTGGAAAGTAATTTTGTGAGATTCTGGTGGTAATAAAGGCAAAGCTTTTATCAGACTAATAAACTCCCTAGAGACACATATACCAATCAAGAAATGACTATTTGAGAACACTAAGATACTATATGTGACCTAAGGCAGTTAATGGAGTTTTCAAATGTGTCAGCCATCTGTAGTGATTAAGAGCATAGGCTCTGAATTCAAATTACAAAGATTTGAATCTTAGATCTGCCACTTACTAATTAATTATAGGAACCTAAGAGTAGTACTAAATCATTTAAAAATACTAAAACTGGATGATATCCTGCTTTTGTGAATACCTATGGTGTTTAAAAAATCCTTTACTGTTTTGCATTTTTAGCTGATATATACAGGGTGGAATAAAATCAGGTTTACAGTTGTTCATATGGGAAATAATATAATAAGAAATAGTAATACAAGAGTAAACTTCACTTGCTCACAACTATGAACCTACTTTGCCTCCCCCATGTGTGTATATAGCATGTGTATAAATATATTAATCTGCGTGTATTATATATAAAACATATACATATATACATGTAATCAACTAGATTATGAGCCCCCAGAGAGCAAGGTTTCCATTGTACATTGTATTTGACAGAGGAGATGCTACATAGATATTTCTGGGTAAATTTCTTTCTTTGACATCTGTATTTTGCAACTTTCTCTGTGAACACTCTTGAAGTGATTTAATTCTGGGATACTTCAAGAGGGGTAGGGGGCTCTCAAAACAAAAATTAAATAGGATTCTAATTAAAAGGATGCATCTAATTTAGGAACATCAGTGATTATACATATTCCACTAGGCTCAAGAATATATTAGGGAAGGAATAAAAAGGAATATATTTATTCTTTGAGTTTAACTGTCATTTTATTTTATATATCTTGGTATTTTTGAATTTTTGCTAATTATAGTACAGTGTATTTCTAGTCTATAAAAAAAGAAGTAAGATAATTAAAACCATGTATTTGTTATTGCAAAGCATCTTCCTAAAGGCTTAAAAATGTTAGATTTAAATATTTTGTACAGCCTGGCCAGTGTGACTCAGTGGTTGAGCATCAACCCATGAACCAGGAGGTCATGGTTTAATTCCTCATCAGGGCACAAGTTCAGATTTCAGGCTCAATCTCCAGTAAGGGGTGTGCAGGAGGCAGCCTATCAATGTTTCTCTCTCTCTATTCCACTCCCTTCATCTATCTGAAATCAATAAAAATATATTTTAAAAATACATATTTTGTACAAATGTAATAATTCAAGTTGTCAATTTCCTGATTTATTTTAAATTAAAATAATCACACTAGTTATAATCCTATATAATAAAAGCATAATATGCTAAGTGTCCGACCAAACGGTCGACCACTTGACCAGTTGCTATGATGTTCACTGACCACCAGGGGGCAGACACTCCAACTGGTAGGTTAGCTTGCTGCTGGGGTCCAGCTGATCGGGACTGGGTGAGATGGCTGGACATGTCCCGGAGCCCTCCTGTGGTCCCTCCCTGGCAGGCTGGCTCCGATTGGCCCTGATCGCCAGCCAGGCCAAGGAACTCCACCTGTGCATGAATTTGTGCACTGGGCCTCTAGTGCTAATATAAACCTAATATCTTGTCTTTAAGGATTTTTCTTTAAATCTAGAAAATTTCAAATGTGATGCCAATGAATTACCAATACAATTTACAGACAAGTTAAATTGTGATTAGAGAAGACTAAAGGGATCTTGATTTTTTTTTACATTTAATTCTTTATGAATTAAAACAGCTAACAGAAAACAGCAGCGGTATTGTTCTTGGTAAGATAATGCTGACCTTTTTCTTTACAAATTGCCTTTTTTTTTTTAAAAAACAAACTATTCTATTTATATATTTTGGAAAATGTCTAAGGTTTCTAAATTTCTAAAAAAAAATAAGACAGAGATAAACAGAAGAAAAAATTCTAACCCTCACTACCAATAGATAACCACTTCTAAATATTTCTATATGTATATATAGGGTGGAGCAAACGTAAGTTTACAGTTGTTCATATGGGAAAATCTATCCTAATATATAAAAACCCTGGGTCATAATGACCAGTAACAACTGGAAGCTGACCAACCAGAAGTCAGTGTTGGCCCTGCCCCCAAGCAAGTGGTAAGGGGCAATCAGGCAGGCAGGTATAGGGATTAGGGATAATCAGGCAGGCAGGCAAGTGGTTAGGGAAGATCAGGCAGGCAGGCCAGTGGTTAGGGGTGACAGGTAGGCAGACAAGTGGTTGGGGTGATCAGGTGGGCAGACCAGTGGTTGGGGGTGATCAGGTAGGCAGACCAGTGGTTGGGGGTGATCAGGTAGGCAGTCCAGCAGTTAGGGGTGATAAGATACATAGGTGAACAGTTAGGGGTGATCAGATAGGCAGACGGCCCCTTGCAGGGCTGGCCCCGCCTCCCAGCAAAGAAAGAGGGAAGCCCAGGCCAGCCAAGCCATTGCACCCCAGCCTGTCACCTGCAGAGGGAGGCCACTGGTGGCAGGGAAGGGGGGCAGTACTGCACAGATGGCAAGCAGTGGCAGCGGCAGGGGTGGGGCCAGCTGCCTGCAGCCCGGGGAAGGAAAGCCCCGATAGGCCCTGATCTCAGGCCCCGAGGGTCCTGGATTGTGAGAGGATGCAGGCTAGGCTGAGGGACCCCACTGGTGCACGGATTCATGCACTGGGCCTCTAGTAATACAATAATTAGTAAAAAATAATAAAAGACTAAACTCTATGTTTCATGCATTCACAACTATGAACCTACATTTGCCATACCTTGTGTATATTACAGATTAGTATATTTACACATATGTTACATACATACTGTATATATCTTAATTGGTAACTCTATATGGGTATATTTATACATATACTTCTATTACTCCATATAGATATATATATTTCTATGTTTATCTCCAAGTTTATCTCTGTGGGTATATCTGTCTTTGTCTCTCTCAATTTATGTCTAGTTCTACTCTAGCTATACAGATCCATTTCTGTCTCTCTACATAGATACTTCTATTTCTGGATGCAAAAATAAAATGTATGCTATTTTTACAGAATCAAAATAGAATAATCTTTACTGTTTTTTGTAACCTGATTTTTTTCAGTTAATTTGTGAATATTTTTCCATATCATTAAGTATTTTTCCAGAATATCATTTTAATTGGTTACAAAATAGTTCAATATATGAATCCACCAGAATTTACTTAAATTATTCGTTATTACATGGATATTGGCTTATTTACACACTTTTACCTTGAAAAACAGCACCACAATGATTATTTTTATAACTAATTTTTAAAACACATCAATGCTTAATTACTTTAGGTGATTTTCTAGAAGAATTTCTGGATCAAATAAAGTTTAAATTTTGAAGATTTTGGTCTCATATTGCTAAATTAATCTGAAAAGTTGTTCCAGTTAACACTCCAACAAGACGCATAAACTTTCTTGAATTTCATCAATACTGGTTCAAACATACATTTGACTGACAGCAAATATCTGTTTTTTTTGAATTATATATTTTTTATTACCAGTGAAACTAAGTACTAAAAAACACTTAATGGATACTTATATTTCTTCTTTGTGAATTCACTGCTGTGTTGTTTGACTCATATTTCACATTTAAAAATATTGTATAACTAATTAAAAAATAGAGTTCTTTATATATTAAGTATATTAATCGAGGTCACATATATCCCAAATGCCATTTTCTTGTGAGGTTGTTTTTTGTGTTTTCGTCTTACATGTGATGTTAGCAATCTCAATTGCCCTCTGCACAGTGGCAATCACAGCTAAATTTTAATCATGTACAGACACCTAAGGCACTATTTACCTGCACACCGAGGGATCGCCATTCCCACATGGGGGAGTATCTAATCTTATAGAGCATTTGCTCTCAGTTCAGAAATTTTAAGTTATCATTAAATGTGAGAAATATTAATTATATTTTGGTCAATGATCATGAAAAGGAAATACAACGTATTGAAATGCAAGGAACAGAAGACCTAAATGTAAATGCTAGCTCTGGTAGTTAGAAGCTGTTTGACCTGAGCACATTACTGACTATGCCAGAAACTTCCTCACCAATCTGAAATAAGTTTTAAAACAACACCTGTATACCTTAAGGATTGTTGTTAGATGCAGTGAGACAATTGTGTAAAACCAAGTGACATATGACGTAGCACCCAAAATAGTGTTTTATAACTAATGCAATCTGTCCTTCCTCCATATGCATGTCAAGAGTACTACTGCATTTGTCTAGTGGTTGTCTATGGAACATTTGCCTTTTACTATAAAATGTTGGTGTTGGTAGCAGGGTCAGGTGTAGAAATCTCACTTCTATTATCATTCTAGAATTTTAAGTAAAATAGTAAGTGTATTATTTAATATTATGCTTATGATAATATTGTTAATAATTTTATAGTAAGTATTATTACTTTATGGATTTTACAGATGATTCCAACACCTTGTGGTGCATTTTTAATTTCCAAGGTTCAATACTTCCCTGAGATAACTTCTTTTTCCTCAAAATAACAATACCTTGCATTTATATAGAACTTTTCAAAGTTGTCAGCAAGCAGTGCTTTAATTGATCTTCACACCATCCCTGTGAAATAATAGTAAGAAATAAGTACGCCTATGCCTCTTTTACACAATCTGCAGATACTTAGCAGAAAGGCAACTTGTTCAAGCCTAAACAGAAATTAAGTGGTTCTCAAGAGAGTATATGAAAATGCAAGAGAGTATATGAAAATGCATACATGTAGGAAACTAGAATGATTTTTGTATTATAAATATAACTAGATGCCCAGCACATGAATTCATGCACGGGTGGGGTCCCTTGGCCTGGCCAGCGATCGGGGTCAGGGCCAATCCGGGCCATAGGAGGTTGGCCAGCTTGGGAAAGGGGGCCGGTCAGGGCCATCAGGGCTGGCCGGCCAGGGGGAGAGGCCACAGGAGGTTGGCCAGCTATCCGATTGGGGCCAATTGGGGCCAGCCAGTCGGGGTAGGGTTTGGCCCGCCAGAGGGAGGGACTGAGGGGAGGGACCGCATGAGGTTGGCTGTGGGAGTGCACTGGCCACCAAGAGGCAGCTCCTGAGTTGAGCATCTGCCTCCTGGTGGTCAGTGCGTGTCATAGCGACCAATCAACTGGTCATTCAGTCACTTAGGCTTTTATATAGAGAGATAGTTCCCAAGATGTTTGGGATAAGAAGAAACCAGTAGAAAGATACATGTAGGAGTGACTTTGGGTCCAGCAGAATCTTCTGGGCACCAATCAGCTGCATCAGCAAAAGGCAACTATATGGGTTATGCTTATTTTCTAAATTTAGCAAATGTGCTTCGTGATTTTCAATTCTGTGTGTGCATTGAAGCATTTATGCTTCTTTTTTTCCTGAGGTATAAATAGTTCTTATGTTCTTACATTTTCAAACTATTATATGGGCATGACCTGCAATGGAAATTTTTATTGCTAACCTTTCCAAGGGTAGGTAGGTAAATTTATTACAAGAAGTGAATCAGACTGTTTGTAGATAAAATATTTAGCAAACTATCACCAGCAACCAAATTATTATCTTAAGAAAGAACTATAAATCTCTAGAACAAGGGCATTTTGAGGTTGGTCCATTCAGTGTTAGGTCTTGTTATTAGATTTTATTGTCTCTATAAAGTTAGTCTTCAGCTAACGGGGATTCTAAGGTCAAAATAGATATTTAAAAAGTAGCAGTTTGGAAAAATAAAAAAGTATAGGCACTGTTAGACTGTGTTTGTTTTATTCCAATAAGAACATATTGATATAACAAAATACACATTGCCCAGGATTTAAATGTGACCAATACACTGATATTAAAATCTGTTGCCATTTTCCTGTTGTAAAAAAAAATAATGATTACTGGGGAAAATTTTTTTAAACACATTCATTTATAATAGGATAGATGCAGAAGATCTAGCTAGTGTGTAGAGTTACAAGAGTTACAATATAATTATAGAAAATAGGAAGGCATTCTGAAAATGGCCAGTTTTATCCTATGCTAGTGTATAGTATTTCTGGAAGGTATTCACCATGAGAAAATTAGAAACCATCAATCTCTGTCAGTTAATATATATGATTTGTAATACATGCATCAGAGAGAGAGAAAGGGAGAGAGAGATAGAAAGGAGGGGGGGGGAGAAAGAGAGAGACTAGATGGCTAACATGCTGCTTGAGAGAAAGGTTCTGTGTGATAAAGGACTAGAGAAGGTTTCGGTGTAGAAGTGGTCCTTGATTTATCCTTGAAGGACATTTGGATCTTGAAAAGGGATCCGTTACGTGTCATTTGGTGCAATTCTAGCCCAATTCAGTATCTCCATTATAGAGAAGTTACACATATTCAATAATGCCTTGTTGTTTTTATTGTAAAGCTAAATTGCTAGTGTTAGATTGAACTCTATGTCCTCTTTATGCATGACTAGTTGGTTTATATCAAGAGATGACGAGCAGTTTCTTAAGAGTTTTTCTTTTATAGCACCACCACTCTAGGTGGGGCTTATGTATGATTATGAACTTGCTGTCATTCTCTCACATATTCAAAATAAAAGTTTCTGATTTGATCACTTGGTGTACAAATGCTCCAATGAAAAGATTATTTACACAGCATGTTCTTGTCTGTCTTAGCAAGTTCGTTAATTACCTTTTCTACATATTTCATTTTGAAAATAAATTTCAATGAAATCCTTAACTTATTTTGGAGGAATAACTTATTGCCAACAGATCTCATGAGATTGAGCAAGAAAATAGGAAGAGCAATATATTTTTAAGTTAAAAAACAATTTACTGTAAAACTAAATGTTGTGAAAGAGTTTTCACTGAAGGATCAGTGTAATCACTGACCAAGCACCTTCTCCTGCATCACTGCCAAATCTAGCATTTGGTTTATTCCTTTTTATTCTCATTGCTAATGAAATGTGGAAAAGGGTTCGAGACAAGAGCAGGAAATCATTGTCTCTCTCAAAAGAGTTGCGTCCATGAAGGAAATGCTTTATATCATGCAGAGATGCCACTTTCCCCCTCTATTTCTCACATGCTAAAAGCTGTGTTCAAGTGCTAAGAGAACTATCATATTCGTTATCAATTACCTTTGATTATTTGGTTATTTTATATTGAGAAACTCTGATTGAGAGCTGTAAGCTTCAGGTAGCTACTTGGATGCTTAGATATATTCAAAGTTTTGGTATCCAGTAATAACTGAATCTTTGTTCTGGTTAGAATTCCAGCATAGTATAGCTACTGATTACTTTACCATGTATGATAAGATTTAACTTGCAGGTAGTTATGATGATCAGATAGTACATAAGCATATACAGGGTGCGCAAAAGTAGGTTTACACATGTTCCACCAGAAAAAGACACACAGGTTGTGATTATTACAAGAGCTTTCTTAATATAAAAGAATATCAAAATGCCTTAGTGTACTTTTGCTCACCCCTGTATACACACATGCAAACATATATCCATTTTAAATACACAAATATACTAGCAAAGGGGTTCAGTATGCATTTATTAATTCATTTAGTTAAAGTGTTTCTTAATATATGTTGCATGCCAATTACAAAAATATAGTATTTTTAAGAGCTTGAGATCTGTTTTTTTCTCAAAGTTGAACTTCTTTTGAAGTTAAAATTTTACATGTAGTCTTTCCATTCAGGGATGGAGAAACTTCATCCCTGTGATAGGTCCCTGGAGAATTTCTGGAGAATCTTTGGGAAATCGTAGCTCTAGGGCATTTGGAAATCTATTTATGTGATAAACCAAAAGTTTGATCTTCTTTCAAGTGTAACAGGTTTCCTCACTGGATATCTTTTAGCCATGAATATCTTTTAGCATATTCCTATGTTCTTTTATTCACACCAAAACATTTTCTCTATATTGCAAACACTATTTGACATTATATTCTAGGATCTATGTTAAAAGTAATTCAATTTTCTCTTCCCTCCTAGTCTAATTTCAACTTTTCATGGTAAAATTTGAAGCTTTTGTGTTTTAGTATATACTTATCTTAGTGAAGTAAGAAAAAAAGTACAGTTTAATAAAGTTTCCTATGCCCTTATGTAAAACTTGGAATCCTTTAGGTTCTATCTACTTGCAAGTTAACTAACCTGTGGAGTTCAAAGACTATTTAAGTGAGAAACATGGAAACTTCCATCTAACAGGAATGTAAATTATGTTAAAAGTATCCTCATAGATTGTCTAGTCATTTCTTTTACTTGTCGAATTCACTCTCGTGGTTAATACAGAAGGAGACTGACTGGATTGGAATCCCAGCTTTTCCACTTACTAGTCTGTGAACTTGCACAAGTTAATGTCTATTGCTTCATTTTCTTCACTTATAAAATGAAGAAAAGAGTAGGATGTGCCCCATAAGGGTTTCTCTGAGGATTGCAGGATTGCAGGAGTTGACAAATGTACAGAACTGGTTTTGTGATAAGGGCTCTCAGCAAGTGTTGACTGTTATGATGGTGAAGACTGACCATGACGAAGAAATTGCTATTGTCATTCAACAACTCTTTCTGTATTCTCTTGATCACATTTTTGAAAGTCAGTACAATGATAAGAGATAGGTTTGCGTGAAAATATTGAAATGAATGCTCAGATACATAAGTTTGAGCAGAGGTGGGAGTTAAACTCCCTTATGTTGATGTAGCTTGAAAGCCTGAGTTGTTGTACCATGCCATGCCCTCCCACCAGGTTGGCTCTGTACCACTCTGGTCTTCTGTCCCCTTGAAGAAGCACTCCCAGCACCCCCCCCCCCCACCTTCATTTAGACTACTTTCTCCTAGCACTCATTCGCCGTTTATGGTTTCCCACTCTGGCCCAAGCTCTCTAATGGATGTTATATACAAGATACCTAAAATGGACTGAATTCATTATCTTTTATTTATTTAACATATTCACAGGTAAATACAAGTGTAAAGAGTACATAAAGACAAAAACAAGGCAGCCAGAGAGCTTGTGTCCTGAAGTAGAAGGTGGGATGTGATAATAATGATAATTGGGATCTCCTCTTATAACTCAGAGAATAACTGAATATGTGATACATAGTTTTTCCCAACATCAGTCTCCTATTGGTATGCTTGTATACTATGTATTTTCACTCTAAATGTTCCACTCTCCCTCCTCTTTTCCTTTCAGAATTATCAGAGGAAGTGGGAACTCAATTCATTTGCCTCTGTACTTATATTTTTGTATAATATGCTTTAGAGGTCTTGCCCTATCATTACTTAGCTATTCTAACAAAGGACATTATCTAAATTGCCTGAGATTCTTATGATACCATGTTCATTTTAAGATTGTCAACAGATCCATAGTTAAAAATTAAGGTGTATCTTGCATCTTTTAGAAGGATGAAAATTTTAGTCCTTCAAAGGTATTGTGGACTAAACAATAAAACAAATGAGTAATGCCAAGAAGTTGATTTACATTAGAAATCTTACTTTGTTTTCTCATTATGGTTACTAGAGCCATGGAATATCCCATTAAGGAAACAAACTTAAATTTTGCTCAGACAGCAAGGGATGAAATATTATCAAAATAGCCATGCATTCTTGCTTAAATAATGAAGCCTAAGGTGACTTTTTTACCAAAGCAAATACTAATGAAATTAGCACTGGCAATGATAAGGTCTATTACTGATAGAACAAATCTAATAATAAAAGCTGGTGAAACTAAAATTTTTACAAATTGACTCATGTTTTTTCATTGACTAGATTAAATTTGAAAATATTTCCAACCACAAAAAAAGTTACTCTTAATCTTTATTAAAACCCAATTAATAAAGCTTGTAATGTATGTGTATACATAGACAAAATATATTTAACTGGAAAAATATTAAAATAAACACTTAGAAAGAAAGTAAAGAACCCTGATGAAGCTACAGTAATGTGCATTGGGGTTTTTGAAATGTGTAAGTATCAAGAGAGGTTATCTTTGTTCAGACAGATCTAGATAGGAATTAATTTATTCTGATCCATTCTAAAGGAGTCTTGTAAAAGGATATTAAAAAAGATCCTATGTTTTGCCTTTTCCAAGGTGTACTTATTGAGGAGTTAATGTGAGTAATGGTCTATAATTTTTTTAAAAAAAATTGGAGCATTAATACAATTATAACTGCCTTTATTTCTAAAACTATAAAGTCAGAAATTTCAATATTTAGGTCAAAGACTCTACCATTTTAGAAATCAGTAACACAATCATAGCTGTCATCTGCCTTCCAACCAACCCTAATTCAAGACTATCTTTGTGGTTTTCTCCTAAAGAAGCTTCCACTAATTCCCTTTCAGTCTTCAAATTAGATCTACATGCTGAGGTATTTTGTGTTTTGCTTTCCCGAAAATTGTAATGTAAGTTTGGAGACATTCAAATTTCCCCCAAAGAAGTTAAGGAGATTAAAGGTATTTTTTCCTGAAGGGATAATGAGAGGAAGAACCATAGCATCTCTCTTTTAGAAAAATTTTTTCCCATTGTTATAGAAGAGGGAGAAAGGTGGTGGCATCTTGGCAGAACTAGGATGAGCTGGTGGGGCTCATGTGGTAGTCTCGGCTGATGAAGTTGTAGGACTTGTCCAGGGCCTCCTCCCAGAGGTAGCTGGAGCTGTAGGCATCCTCAGGGACCACCAGCATGTATTCAAGCCAGAGCCATCAGTCCTGAGGCACACCCAAGGTCACAGTGAATTTGCTCCCAGCCACATCCAGGGTGGCCTGGCCTTCATGCACCACTGGGATGCAGCAGCCACACATTGCATCTCTTGACAAGAGCAAAGTTTAACCACCAGCATTGGCCTAGTGTGCTGGGGGTTGGGATAAATGAATAAAACAAGACTAAAAACAAACAAACAAAAAGTTAATGACATATGACTGTTTCACATTTCAGTAGAGTTCGAAAGTATAGATCTAATTCTGTAACTCTCTTGCACAGACCTCCAGTGTTGTTGTGGGAGTGAAGTTCAAAAATCTGTAGATTAACATTCATATCCCTAAATGATTTCTTTTTGTATAATCTTTTTGGAATCACATTTTTCTCCTCCTTCACGTGAAACTTTAATCCAACAACACAACAGTAGCCACACATCTTGCTATTTAACATTTCTATCCATCCTTTTCTTGTTTGATACAGGAACACCTTCTCTTTCTTCAGTAATTGGACTTTAATTCATGTGAGCCCTCCCTTGTCCTCCTGAGTTATGCCACTTTCTGTGCTTCTGTAAGCACATTGTTTTTCCCTAATACAACGCATTACACCATCACATTAAGTATTAATTTATGTCTCTTCGAGGGCAGGAATATATCATATACATCTTTATGGTATCAATATCTCATGTCTAATGTTGGGAACAGGAATGGAGTATAATTGATATTTATAAAATGAATGAGACCTGAACAAATAGCCAGGCTTATATTTTTAAGATTGAAAGGGACCTCCAAGATTATATCTAAATCCTAAATTATACACAGGACTCAAGAGTCTAAGATTTCAGTGACAGATCAAGAACAAAATTCTAAACGAGCCTGGACCTATAACTATCTGGGTTATTGCAGTTATTGACTTGAGGCAACTTAATTTGATTCTAGGTTTCCTGAAGGGTAAGGAAAGTGGAATTGATTAAGTAGCAAAAATTCTATAAAGATTTGGATATCAGAGAGAACACAAATCATGACCCTCCTTACCTTCCTTCCTCCCTGCGTTTAACTCAGATATGGCTAAATGAACTCTTCTATATTTTCTACCTTGGAAACAGGCCACTGGTGAGTTTTGCAGAATTTCAACAGCAATTTCACCCAAACAACAAAATACTATCCACTAGCTAACCTTGGTTAGACTCTTTGTCCCAGCTTGATTTTCTACTTAATTTCTCTTATAACTATTATTGTAACCAATTATTATTATTTTATTTTATTTATTTTAATCATCTTAGAGGAAGAGGAGAGAGAGAAAAACATCAATGTGAGAGAGAAATTTTGATTGATTGTCTCTCACACATATGGACTGGGGCTCGAACTCACAACCTCAGAATGTGCCCTGAATGGGAATCAAACTTGGCATCTTTTGTTGTGCAGAGGGGTGGAGGGAGACACTCCAACCAACCAAGCCATGCAGGCCAGGGCTGTAACAGATTATTTTTTAATATAAATAGATTCTTACTACAATTCTAAAACCATTTCAAAATCTATTCTTTTTGGGGAAGGTTCTTTTTTTATGGCATGTTTCCTCTCAGCATGCTTACAATTTCAATAGGTAGACAAATTGAAGAGCCATGAAAGAGAATGGATGGTCAGCTGCTGCTATGTGTAAAACTGCTATAGGGAAAAGTCATTCGTCCAGAATATATAGGAAGAACTTTAATATAAAGCAGCCATGTTAATTTGATTAGGCATATTAGTTTTATTTAGATTCATTGAGTGAAAGTTGCATATGAAGAACATAGTAATATCTTAGGGATAATTGCTACCTAGATCAAGATAGCCCATACATTTATATTTTAAATTATTTCCTTGTTTTATTCAATATAAGCACTTGAAAATCATCTCTATCTATACTTTGGTAATTTTATATTCTTCTTCCTCTTAACAGTTATCTTAATTACACATAGTTTATGTGAATAACTCCCAGTCTCCTACATTTAGATGCAGTCTTTCTAATAGTGCAGAATATTTTAAGCAAGGAAACAACATGCTTAAAATACAATGGTCTGGATCTACCTGAAACTAGTGTAATATTGTAACTATAGAGAGGAAGCTTTTATTGAATATGTTGACATCACTCGTTAAGTTTTACCTAAATTTAATTTTGTGGAAATTTTACATTTCTAAAGAAATAAGAAGACACACAAAATTACAAATAAAAATGAGTTTCAGGTTGGTATAGAAATATTCCTTTGACTTTGAAAGCTTTATTATGTATTTCCTACTTACAATCAAAAGATCTTTCCAGCAGAATTTAGCCAGGCAAGCACTTACTTTAGAATTATGTTTATTTTAAAAATAACATTATTATTATTGTTATTTCTGTATGAGAGCACTTGTTTCAGAACAGCTTTAAAGTCAGACAGACATTATATGTATAGAATAATCAAAAGTATGGCAGCAGCTCTTTTATGATGATAGAATATCACTTCTCAACAGAAAACAACCTGTGTGGAATTATAAAGTCAGGGAATGAGTTTTATAATTCCAGTTCAGTTTGCTGCAATGTAGCTGATACTTGTTTTTCTTTGACACAAATGGACATTTTTGTAATGAGGAATCTATTTCTATTCCTTTGAATGGGCCCCGTCCTGCTCACTTCAATGGAAACTGTCTTTTTGAGAGACCTAAGTTTTATAATAGTCTGCAAGTTATATTTACTTGGCAATTTTGACAGATTTATGCCTTAAACTCATATCGGATCAAAGCTGTTTCAAGATCTTTAGTTCAAGAACCTTTACTGAAATAATATTAAAGGCCTTATTTAACCTGACAAGAAAAAGAAAATTGCAAGTTAAGGTTGTTATTCCCAGGCACTCAGCATGTTCCAGAGAAATTTTTGAGTTTTGTAGAATCTCTGAAAAGCTAATCATAAAAATAACCTTTTGTATATAGGACTTACTTGATTTTTATATTGGTTTTCCCTTTTAATTATTCTAAAATTTTATATTTTGGGGTTTCCCAGATGTTATCTGTTTTTAAAATGTCAGCTATGTAAAGAGGGTAAGCATTTATTTAATACACATTTAAATAATAGGACTTTCGGAAGGTTCTCAGTCATATTTCTGAAGTATCATTTGTTTTTGCTAATCACAGAAGAATAAATTCCTTTCCTGCCCAGCCAGTGTGGCTCAGTGGTTGAGCATGGACCTATAAACCAGGAGGTCTTGGTTCAATTCCTGGTCAGGGCACATACCCGGGTTGTGGCTCTATCTCCAGTGTGGAGCATGCAGGGAGCAGCCAATCAATGATTCTCATCGCTGATGTTTCTAGCTCTCCCTCTCCCTTCCTTTCTCTGAAATCAATAAAAATATATTAAAAATTTTCTTTCCTTTTACCATTATATCTTTTTATTTCTTTTAATATCAGTTTGAATCACCTATATTGGATTTACTTACCAGTGATTACCACAATTTAAAGCCCTCCTAAGTGAATTAGATTAGATATATTTGTCTCGCCACAGTGTTCACAAATGTGAAGGTCACTTTAATTCTTACCCTCTTGATTACATGATGTTTAGTAAGAGCTACATACATAGAAATCAACAGAAGTAAAGAGAGCTATATGTAACTTCACATCTAGCTTCAAGGCATATTAATTCTTTATCAGCAGAATTACACAGATTAAGTTGACATTATATTAAAGAATAATTCCTTTTGAGTTTTTGTATCAAGAGATTTAATTAAATAAAATGTCTATATTTGGTGCTCTATTATCCAACACCTTCACTATCTCACTTGGACTGTGGTTAATTGTTCTTCATAATAACAGCGCTGAGGAATCAGAGTATTTTGGAATGTCTGCTGACTCATGAGAAGTGTATTGGGTCGGTACAGTTTTAGTAGGATGAATAGTACATTGTTTTCTAATTTTTTGAAAACATAGCTAATATGCCTAAGGTACATGGGATAATACTCAATAAGT
Source organism: Corynorhinus townsendii (assembly GCA_026230045.1). Classification (NCBI taxonomy): domain Eukaryota; kingdom Metazoa; phylum Chordata; class Mammalia; order Chiroptera; family Vespertilionidae; genus Corynorhinus; species Corynorhinus townsendii. The sequence continues at coordinate 147,877,263 of JAPDVU010000003.1, forward strand.
TATGGACCTAGCCATTTAAAATAAAGAATGTGAAATCTGGATTGTTTGTATGAAAAATTAAAATTTATTAAAAATGTATACCAACATTTTTAGAATACTCTTAGTCATAAACCTGGCATGTCAAAGAAGATGGTTAGGTGAAACTTAATTTATTGATTACAGTACCTCCACAACCAATGTGCAGGGCTGAGTACAGATTTTCTAGGTCATGCCCTATGCAACAGCTCTTGTTCTGAGTATAATTGGTGTCTGAAATCCCCTCTCTCAGTTCTTTAAACTGTGAGACTTGGGGGCATTTTTACAAATTAGTCTATTCCAAGCAAATATTTATTTAAATTGCTGCAAAGGTATCTTTTATGCTAGAAGAGACCCTGACATTATGAAGTGCCTTTTACATAGATAATTTTGAGGAACAAACAGTAACTATATAAAGAGCTTTGGTATCTCTGTGCCTAAAATGGGACACAGTCTAAATAAATTTTCTGGAGTTACACAGATACTAAATGGTGAAGAATGATTCAACTCCAATCCTGTAAATGTACTTTCTACTAAACCATGAAAATGTATTTAGGTATAGGAAGATTAAAATAAAAAGCCGAGCAAAATAAATATAAGAATTAATGTGAAAAATATGTCTGTTGCTAAGAAATGGACTATTAATTAAAAGGCATGTATTTTTAACAATTAATTTTCTGTCTCAGCATGGATATGTCCTATGGGTATATTTTAGCACCTTAGTCTGAAAATATTTTTCATAATGTTAGTACTCTTCATTTATTTCCCACAAATGCTATTTTAATGAACATTTATAAATTATGAAATTATTTTCTTTTAAACTAAATAAATATAAATCTTATAAAGGGTGCATATAAATTAAATGTACTATAAATACACCTACATATTTATATATGTATCATGTATAGTACTGTAGTTAAGAATATCTAAAGGTTTTTTTTTAAAGTTCTATTTGTAGTATTTCACCTTAAGGATAGAGATGAAATGGCAATGGAGGTATAAGATTGGAAACATTATTCTGAAAGTATTTAATTCTCTTTAAAATAATTTGTCTTTGCAATTTTAATGTTATGCAACTTAAAGAGTATGTTTCTTAAAATGTATCATAATCATATTTTTGTATTAACTGAAGAATATTCTTATTAGTGTATTTTCTCAAGTTAGCTCATATAGTTTAGCTAATGACATTTAACAGCCACATTTCTATGCATGAATAAAGACACCAGAGAGAGAAATTTCCCATTTCTCATGAAATTTGTTGCAGAAGAATCTATTAGATCCTGTTTATTGCTTTCTTGATGTATAGATGGGCTATTACAGTTTTACAGCCTCAAAAATTGACCCTCTGAGACCCAAACCTTCTATCCTGGGTCTCTCTGAATAGGAAAGATGCAGGCAGTGTAGCTGAGACATAGAGGAAGTATTAACTGCTCATTGGCTTGAAGCTTCATTTATTCAAAAGGTATGTACACTTAGATTTGCAACAAGTTCTACCTAGGAAGTAGAAGGTGGGGGGAGGCATGCATTCCTTTTCTTGATATACCCAGTTAAGGGAATTCCTTTCCTCTTTGAAGTGTTTGGTAAAAGAGAACAGTTAATTGAGCCCAATGATGAGTGGATAGGAATAACTGAAATAAGATCTCTGAAAACCACCAAAATTTGTCCCCAGAAGTCATTCTGTAACAATCATATTGCATAGTAAAATCTTAGTCCATTGGAATCATTCAATAGAAATAATATGATGAGCATTCTATGAAAATTGTTTTGATTTTTAGATTACATAAAATTTAAGCTGTTTTAGTTCTTTGGACATGGTTTAATAGAACATGTTTTGAAGAACACAATTAATAGTTCTTTAAATTTTTTTTTTCTTTTCAGAATAGATGGTTGGAGACCAATTACCATTTTGTAATTTATTTTATTTATTTTTTATTACTTTTTTATTGTTTTAAGTATTACAAATAGTAGTACATATGTCTCCTTTTTTTTTCTCCCCATTGACCTCCCCCTGACCTCCCCTACCTCCCAGTACATGCCTTCACCTGCCCGCCCTCCCCCCCCCCCCCCCCGCCCCAGTGTCTTGTATCCATTGGTTGTGCTTATATGCATGCGTACAAGTCCTTCGGTTGGTCTCTTACAGCCCCCCTCGCCCAACCTCCCCTGTCTTCCCAATGTAGTTTGACAGTCTGTTCAATGCTTCTTTGCCTCTGTATCTTTTTCCCACCATTTCTTTCCTTTAAAAAGTTTTGCCTTTGCAGACTGGAAATAAACATATAATAACAAAACAAAACAAAAAAATGTTTGAGTCCCAATTTCAATGTCCAACAGTTCTGAGTCCCCGTTTCAATGTCTAACAGTTCCTTATGTGTACATGTCAGCAGTGATATCTGGATGGTGGGCACATGGTGGCAATGCAGGTCCGACCCTCTCTGGTTTGGTCCTAGGTAACCTGCAGCGGTGCACAGCTGCTGACTGCTCGCGTGGCAAGGCGTTGTCAGCGTCTTCCATCTCTGGACTCTTCTTTCCTCTTGTCTTCCTGGTTGGAGCAGACCTGTCAATTCCTCTCTGTTGCAGGAATCCACCTGGTCTTGGGGTTGTTTTCTGAAAATATACAAATATATTCTCGACCACAAGTTAATAAAGGAATCTTTTCTATATAATTGATTTGGGATCCTTTTTATTTTTGTTCAAGCGATTTTCCTTTGTCTTATTTAGACACCATGTGTGTTTTTAATGGCCGTCTTGCTGTTAGCATTACAAATGAAAATTAATTTGGTAAAGTAAAAATTTTCTAGAGGTAATTTACTTATAGGATAATTTTCCTTACATGATATTGCCCTACTATCCCCTCCCCCCCTTTTTTTTTATTAATGGAGGTTTTTGTAAATTTTATAATGCAGTCTTGATAACTTTAAATTTAAATTTTTTTTTTTTTTTGCCCACACATATGACTGCTTTAGGTTCATTGCATATTCAGGAATTTTACCATGAGATGAACTACCAATAGAAATTTTAGTTATTTAAGAACAGCTTTTTGTCCAGTACAATTAACTTTACTTGAATATTCACTTATTTCAATTAGCCTATTTAAATTAATCTGGAAACTTGATTACTATTTTACTGTCAAATTTAATACTCTACCAACAATCTTAGTATACCCTGTAAATATTGGTGGGAAGGATTATTTGCATTCTTGAGTGGGCCCTGAGCATTCCAGATGCTAGGCTGAATTTAGATATAGGGCAGCTGCTGTTCTCTGTTAAGATATGTTCACAGATAAGTGTGTTTGCTGCTGTATATTCAAGCTCTTCCTTTCCACTGGTTTTTCTTCTGCCTAAGAACATACCATACTCAAAAATATCTTCTAAAAGGAGCAAAAACTAAGCGAAGACAAACAGACCTTTCTTTAACTGTTCTTCTTCATGACTTTGCTTTGAATATTTCTTTAGTGTTATAAAGAGTTTTGTAAAGAATACTCAAGTAATTCCTGAACTTATTACAGTTTGCTTCTGGGATCAACAATCTCATAAAAAAATTGTTCTAGTCATTTATTACTTCCCATATCCAAATCCAAAGACTAATTTTAAGTTCTCTTTGATTTCTTCCTAATAATTTTAACTGTTCATTATACTCTACTCAAATCTCTTTTGGCTTTTTGGAAATCAAGCTTCTTATATATATACGAATATATATATAATAGAGGCCTGGTGCACAAAACTCATGCAAGGGGCTCGGCCCTTGCAGCTTCGGCAGCTTGCCTTGGCCCTCACAGCCCCAGCTTCATCGGGAAGGTCGTCTGGAAGGTCATCCGGAAGGTTGTTCAGCTATCCAGTCTAATTAGCATATTACACTTTTATTATTACAGATTTTTTTGTCAGTAGACAATACCAACAGAATTAAGGCACACTTAATTTGTCTACTTACCTTCCTATTATTTCTAATTCTGCTTTCTACAAATAATTGACCTCATTAAAGAATTTTTAACAAAATATTTAATTATTTCTGTTTTCCTTCAGAAATTTATTTTGAAACAGTTTCCTTTCTTCATTCTGATGGCCATTACCATGGCTTTAACCCTTGCCCTCATGTTCTATTGCTTAATTGATTGGGACATACTTCTATTAAGTCTTCTCTCCCAAAATTATTTCTTCTCATTAATTAAAATTATACAAACATAAAGACTGATTATGTCACTACCATTTTTAAAACATCCTTTGGATACCTGTGTTGAACAAAATAATACACAGTGGTTATTATGGCTTCCAAGGCCATTCTCAATTTAGATCCAACTCATCACCCATCATTTACTCTATAAGCAATTGCTCCTGCTTTCCATACTATGCCCTCCCTCCAGAGGTGCATACTTTGCTCAGCTGTACCTCAGACTCACTAGAGTTTTTAAAACTCTGTACCTTTCATGTTTATTTTCTTTGGGAAGTTACTTTCCCAGCTTCTTTTCTTCAGAGATACACCCCATGATCATTCCATTGGACCCCACTTATGTTAGTGGACCCTTTCTGTGTAAGGTACAGAACATGAGAAATAAATCATTGTCTTTGCTCCCAAAGAGCTCACAGTCTATAGGGAGTAATGCGGATAAGATGTGAGAAACATTGTCACTTTGGAAGAATATCATGAGAACTAGGAAAGGGGGAGCTAATCATGGACATAGGGGATTACAGAGAATATGCTCTTGAATACATTCTCCATATTGATGACGTTTCAGATCTTTATATATACTTAGAGAAGCAGTTAAGTTGGAATTGACTTCCAATGCTGCTTTAGTAGATTTTAGATATGATTCTTCTAACACAATTAGCCACACAGAAGAGTGTCAGGGAAGTCTTTACAGGAATAGGTGGAATACAGTATCTCTTCCAGAGTGAAGCCTTTGCATATTTCCCCAAGAAGATTAATCTTTTCTGTCTCTCCATTTCTATAGGACTCTGTTTGTACCTGTCACATTTGCTGGTCTATTTTGGGTTTTATATACTGCAAGTGTTCAATAAGTGTTGGCTGAATGCACATATAATGAAACTTCTGGAATTGAACTTTATGTACTATAACATTGTGTAATTTATCTGTGTGTGAAACTTTAATTAGAACTGTATCTAAATACCATGTGGGTTAGACCTTGACACAAACCTAGGTGACTCTGGACATGTTATCTAATTTCTAAGTCTTTTTTTGTCATCCATAAATTGAAGGAGTTAAGATAATTTTAAAGTTCTTTACACATTTAAAATTTCTTCTTTTATCTGTTATAAATAAAAAGAGTTGGAATACATTTATTTGGTATATTAAAGGTAAAACATTACTTAAAGACATTCTGGTAAATTTGCAAATTTTTATTTGCAATTAACTAGTAAGAACAAGATACATAAATTCCAACTCTAAATTATATTGGACTTATTGAAATTAATAATTTAATGTCATTTATTAAATGATGAATTAGTGATTACTTAAGGAGAAAGAATATCTGGCTTAAAGTCAGGTCCATGTTTTGTAACTATGTCATTCCAGTAATAATAAAATGTTATTCATTTCAGTGAAATTAATTAAAGTAATTTGATTTACATTTTTACATTTTTATATGCACATGAATTATTTCAACTGAGCACCAATTATAACCCAAAGGCTTAAATTATCTCAGAAACTTTAATTTAATCCCAAGTTATGACATTATGTGACCCAAATTTATAAGTGAAATTGCTCTATTAAAAAGAAACTAAAACACTACTTCCAATTGTGTAAGGAACACATGATAGTTCAACCTTTGTCTTTGTAGGGAAATATTAGTCTTACCTACATTAGAAATAACATAACAAAATAATCTGTAGCAACATTTAACAATGCAGAGAAGAAATGCTATTGTTATATTTTAAACATTGGTTAACCATAAAAATTAGTGCTGGTAGCGCCCTAGTCTGTTTGGCTCAGTGGATAGAACATTGGTCTGTGGACTGAGGGGTCCTGGGTTTGATTCTGGTCAAGGGCACATGCCTGGGTTGTGGGCTTAATTCCCAGTAAGGGGCTTGCAGGAGGCAGGTGATCAATGATTCTCTATCATCATTGATGTTTCTATTTCTCTCCCCCTCTTCCTTCCTCTCTGAAATCGATAAAAATATATTTTAAAAAATAGTGCTGATAAATGTTAAAGAAATCAGAAATTATAAAGAAGTCTGAAAAGAACATATTACTATCATAAAGTTAGGTCTTCTTGAATTATTCTTATATTTTTTATAAAAGAACAATATCTTTTAATATTTAATATTGTTTTAAGATAAGGTTTTGATAATATATTTGACATGGTTTTAATTGGTGCAAAAGGGATATGTAGCAAATTGAAACATGAATGTAATTTTACTTTAAAAAGTCAAGGGAAGCCTGACCATATAAAATACTGGTTTTGAGCATTTACAAAGTTAAAATTGTAGAGAAAACTAATGATACCTGATAATATCATAAATATATATTTATGTTACATATTTAAATATCCATAAAACTATCATTGTTTAAGGAAAAATCATATGTTCATCAATTTCCAAAGTGTTGTTAGAATTAGATCTCACTGGGACTTCACCTGAGGCACACCAGTACATTGAATTACTACATTCCCATGGCTGTTGGGGTCTTTTGAAGAAACTGAGCCAATATTTGTTGGCCATTACTGTTTGAATCTCCACTAGGGATTCATTGACTCCCAGTAGTTCCAACCTGTGTTACCATTGAAATTCATTTTTTTCAGGGACTGATAAGTATATTTAATTTTGTAAAGAAATTCACTGATAGTTTCTTTTCCATCAATCTAGTTGCCTATATTATTTGGGAAAATAAACTCATAGTTTTATAAGTTTTATCAAATTTTTATATAATACTAAGGGCCTGGTGCACGAATTTGTGCAGGGGGGGAGGGGGAACTGTGGGAGGTTGGCCAGCAGGCCACAAGGATGGAGCCGGCCCTTGGCTCCCCTGGGAAAGGGGACATGTCCACTGCCACCCATCCCCAGTTCCCTGTCCTAGCCTGGGGCCTGAAGGCCCCAGTGGGGTCGAGAGAGGAGGCGACAGTTGCCAGGCCAGCACAGGAAAAAAAAGATGCTGCATGCTGACACTACCACGGTCAGCACCCCGCCACCACGTGGTTCCCCACCTCCTTCCCTCACCGCTGCGCCGCCACCACGCCCCTGGGGAAGGGAAAGGACAGTAGTGAGACAAACCTTGTGTTGAGGGCTGACTTTCAATAGATCGCAGTGAGGGAGCTGCTCTGCTGCATATGAAACCCCGACCCAGAAGCAGGTCTATACTAATGGTTTAGCACCAAGCTAATGGGGGCTAGCTGGGGGAGGGGTCATGGGAACGTTGACTGTGGGAGCACACTGACTACCAGGGGACAGCTCCTGCATTGAGCATCTGCCCCCTGGTGGTCAGTGAGCATCATAGCGACTGCTCAACTGGTTGTCGGTCTTTCTGGTCTTTCAGTCTTAACGGTCACTTAGGCTTTTATACATATACTAGAAGCCTGGTGCACAAAATTCGTGCATGGTGGGGGGTGTGTCCCTCAGCCCAGGCTGTACCCTCTCCAATCTGGGACCCCTCGAGGAATGTCCTACCAGGATTGGGCCTAAACGGGCAGTCAGACATCCCTCTCACAATCCAGGATTGCTGGCTCCCAACTGCTCGCCTGCCTGCCTTCCTGATTGCCCCTAACCACTTCTGTCTGCCAGCCTGAACACCCCCTAACCACTCCCCTGCCAACCTGATTGATGCCTAACTGCTCCTCTGCCAACTGGATTGCCCCTAACTGCCCTTTCCTGCTGGCCTGGTCACCCCTAACTGCCCTCCCCTGCAGGCCTGGTACCCCCCAACTGCTCTCCCTTGCAGGCCTGGGTCCCTCCCAACTGCCCTTCCCTATAGGCTCAGTTGCCCCCAACTTCCCTCCTCTGCTGGCCTGGTCACCCCTAACTGCCCTCCCCTGCAGGCTTGATCACCCCCAACTGCCCTCCCTTGCAGGCCTGGTCCCTCCCAACTGCCTACTCCTGCTGGTCTGATCACCCACAACTGCCTTCCCTTGCAGACTTGATGCCCCCCCCTGCTGGCCATCTTGTAGCGGCCATCTTGTGTCCACATGGGGGCAGCCATCTTGTGTGTTGGAGTGATGGTCAATTTGCATATTACTCTTTTATTAGCTAGGATAGAGTCCTGGTGCATGGGTGGGGGCCAGCTGGTTTGCCCTGAAGGGTGTCCCGGATCAGGGTGGGGTTCCCTTGTGGCATGGGGCAGCCTGGGCAAGGGGCCTGTGGTGGTTTGTAAGCTGACCACGCCCCCTGGCGACCCAAGCAGAGGCCCTGGTATCTGGGATTTATTTATCTTCTATAATTGAAACTTTGTAGCTTTCAGCGGAGGCCAGGGCTTCAGGAGCTTGGCTTCCTCCATCGCTGGGGGCAACCCAAGCCTCCCGCTCTCTCCAGCTCTGTGGCTTCTTCCATATTTGTTGGGATTTATTTATCTTCTATAATTGAAACTTTGTAGCCTTCAGTGGAGGCCAGGGCTGCGGGAACTTGGCTTCCTCCATTGCCAGGGAAACCCAAGCTTCCTGCTTGCTCCATGACTACAGCCATCTTGGTTGGATTAATTTGCATACTCACTCCTGATTGGCTGGTGGGTGTGGCTTGTGGGTGTGGTGGAGGTATGGTCAATTTGCATATTACTCTTCTATTAGATAGGATAGATTTGTTGGTGCTATGTTCCAAACCCACACACTCACACACACACACACACACACACACACACACACAATGAAATGTATATGTTCACAATCTAATACAAACTAAAAATTTTTGCCTGGAGTGAAGTTGTAAATGGTATACTTTAATAGAACATTAGTCAACAAATTCAAGCATGAAACTTCAAAATTTAAAAGAAAGAGAGAAAGAGAGAACATTTTTTAATCAGTCACATTTGAAAAGGTGATATTCTCTGCCAGAAGAAATAAACTTGGAGCATAAGTTCCATTGTCATTTTTAAAAATTTATCTTTATTGTTAAAATTGTTACAGATATCTCCTTCTAGCCTGCCCTCTTCCCTCCCCAGGCCTTCAGCACCCTATTGTCTATGTCCATGGGTTATGCATATATGCATACAAGTTCTTTGGTTGATCTCTTCTCACCTACCCACCTCCACTCTTGAAAGTATCCATGTTGTTGAAAACAATTGTCACTGCTGATAATATCAGAGCAAAAATTGAATGGAAGAAATTTAAACCAGTCTTTGAATAAAATAACAAAAAAAATCAGACATGTCATGTATCTTCTCTGTAATCCATATGATTTAGAGAAATAGTTATTCAGTCTTTCTACTATAGTTACATGGAATCCTATCTAATAAAGAGGGAATATGTAAATTGACCATCACATCATCACAAAAATGGCGGCACTGATAGCCACAAAATGGCAGTGCCCCGTCCCCTCAGCCCCACCGGAGTCCCCCAGTCCTTTCATCCCAGTCCGGGGAGAAGCAGGTGCATGGTGCGGCCAGACCTGCCCTCAGCCCCCCAGCTGCCCGAGGGCCTCCCGAGGCTCAGGTAATAAGGGCCGGCCGAGGCTTGTGCTGACAGCAGTGGCAGCAACAGAGGTGTGATGGGGGCATCGCCTTCTCCTGATCGCCAGGTAACCTGAGGGCTCCTGGACTGTGAGAGGGGGCAGGCCGGGCTGAGGGACACACACCCCCCCCCCACCAGTGCATGAATTTTCATGCACCAGGCTTCTAGTACTTAATATATTTCTTGATTGGTGGCATTTAGTGTATTTTTCCCCAGGAAGTAAAAAGTTATAGTTATTTCAAAAGCACCTCACTAAAATAGTCACATTCATAACATGGATCTGCACAATGAAAGAGAAAAGGTGTTTGGGAGGTGATATTGTTCTCCTAATGTGGCTTTTTCTGGATTTAGAATATTTTAGAATCTAATAAGAGTGGTTGCAATTTATAACTCTTTAGTGTAGTAATGGAACAAAGGAGGTGATGAGAGATTATTTCAAAGTAGAATTTGATAGAGATTAAGTGACACGTATCACTTTTTGCTTCTCAGTATTTATGTATCTTGGAATCAGTCTAGTTTTATTAACATAATAAAAAAATTGTAAACATGGTGAAAAAATTTTTATTGTATTCCTGTTTTAGGCATTAATAGTTAAGAAGTCATTTATTTAATACCAAGAAAGAGAAAATTATGGAATTGTTTGTTGCAAAGTTTAAAAATTCATCCAAATTGTTAGGAATCCTTTTTGGAGAAAAGTAGTAATCAATTATGAAAATTAACACATGGGTAAGGAAGTGTAGGCATACTGGACAAGTTTTACCCTTGCATCTAATTATTCTCATCTGCTTCTCATTGGGCTAAACCTGCCCATGTGAAAGGGTATGTCCTGTCTCTGGTTCACAAGCATCTTCTGCTTCCAAAATGTATCATAAAAAGATCTCAAATATTTTATTGAATTTACCATCAACATTGTTAATTATTGTTTATTGAGTGAAATAGTTGAAGTGATTTAGTTCATGAAGTTTATGAAATGACAGCCTGTTCACCTCTGCACCCGTTCTGCCTTGTGCTAACAACACACACTGTCCTACTTCTCTCATTCTTAGTGTCGAAATTATTTTTGTGTGCAGAATAATCACTCTTCCAAGATCAGACAAGGCAGGCAGGTACTCTGGGAAGTCTAATAATTTGACACCAATTCAAATAAAATGTGTTAATATATGAATTGAACATATAATGAGTTCTAATTTCCAAGTCCTCATAGTACTCATGCAACAAGGGAGTTTTCTCCATCTCATTGCACTGCTGGCAAATTTTTCTTGCTTGTAGACCAGCACCCCACTATTCCTCATGTACTGCCTTCCTGAATCTGACTCTGTGTCCTACCTTTCAGGTCCCCATCCTCTTAGCATCTATGTGAACTCCTTTCTGGCCTACAACAACCTAAACCATGATGCGCTTCTCTTTTTTTCACATGGTCCCATGAAACCTGCAATCCATTTTTACTACAAATTAACTAATTAATTGTTATGGAGTGAAAATTTTCTCCTCCTTGCCCCCAATATTCATATGTTGAAGGCCAGGTGCCAATGTGACTGTATTCGAAGACAGGGCCTTGAAAGGGATATGTGAGGTTAAATGAGGCCATAATGGTGGGACATCCTTAACAAGAAAAGGAAGAGGCATCAGAAATGAACACAGAAGAAAGGCCATGTGAGGACACAGGGAGAAGGTATTGATCTACAAGTCAGGAAGAGAGTTCTATGACAATTCCACCCTGTTAACACCTTAAACTTAGACTTCTAACCTCCAGAACTATGAGAGAACAAATTTCTACTGTTTTGTTTAAGTCACTTACCTTGCGGCATTTTGTTATGGCTGCTTGAGCAGACTAATAGTTTATAGTTCACTTTCCTGTCATTCTTCTACCTCCTTGCCTAAATGAAACCTAAATTTTCCTGAGATTGCTTTCAATTAGTGTTTCCTCCTTGTGCAATTCCTTGGAAAGAAATACTTTTTCACTTTCTTCCCTGCTGCCAAGTTCATATGACTGAAGCTTTCCTCTTTTGAAGTAAAGTTTGTAGCTGTGCTTTCTCCATTTAGGTTATTCCATCTCATTAAAATTACCCACACATTTTCTGAATCTCTTTTAATCTTTCTGGCGAACATCAGGCTTTTTCACCAAGACTTCTTTTAATGCTATTCTCTCCACCAATAACCACACAAATTCACAATTCTTGAATTTACTCATTTGCTTAAACTTTTTGTTCCACTTCACTAATGTCACAATGGTCTTGGACTTATTTTATGCAAATGCCCTGCGCTCCGGGCAGAAAAAGGATGTGGAGGTTTTAAAATAATTTTTTAAAATTCTTTATATTCTTTTTTTCAAGTGGTGGAACTGAATTTTTCGCTATTGAATGTGAGCTGGACTTACAGATGTGTTTCTAACAAACAGAATATGGAGAAAGTGATGATGAATAAAATAACTTCTGAAGGCATCACATTTTCTTTCTTGTTCTCTCTTTTGGATTCCTCACTCTGGGGTAGGCAGTTGACATGTGATGTCATGAAGAGATTCAAGGAGCCCGATAGAGAAGCCCCATGGTAAGAAACTGAGGCCTTCTCTCAATGGACAGTGAGGAACTGATATCTCTTGCCAACCACCTTGGAAGCAGATCTAGCCCCAGTTAAACCTTCAGATGACCACAACTTCTGACCAAAATCTTGACTGTAGCTCATGAGAGGTCCGGGGCCAGACACCCTGACTTATATGAAATTGGGGTAATGAACACTTGTTGGTTTAAGTTGCCATTCTTTGGGGGTGATATTTATAAGCAATAGATAACTACAACAATGTCCGGAAGCATGGGAACGAAGAGACTGATTAGGAGACTATGGTAATTTCTCAAAGAAATGATTGTCACTTGGACTCCATGAATTAGTGGATTAGGCAGTGAAGTGAGGAGGAAAAGGAAGGCACCAAGATGACCTCTCAGGTTTTTTATTTTTTATTTTTATTATTTTTATATTTATTATAAAATATAAAAATTTTTATATTTTCTTTTTATTATTGATTTCAGAGAGGAAGGGAAAGGGGGAGAGACATAGAAACATCAATGATGAGAGACTCTTTGATTGGCTGCCTCCTGCATACCCCACACTGGGGATCAAGCCTACAACACAGGCATGTGCCTTTGCCTGGAATCAAACCTGGGACCCCTTAGTCCGCAGGCCAACGCTCTATCCACTGAACCAAATCAGCTAGGGCGACCTCTCAGTTTTGACTTGAGTAACAGTGTTCCGTTTACTGTGGGAAAGAGGAGGAGGGGAATAACAGATTTGAGAGGAAAGAAATAAAAAATGTGCTTAACCTATTTGACATCATGCCCTCTGACAATGACAAGAAAGCAAGTGAGCAAGAAAGCAGCCTAAAGCTCAGTGAGGTCAGGGCTGGAGATAGAAATTTGAACCAAGGAAATGAATGGAGTTTTTAATAATTGGACCATACTATGGCACCTAAACACAGAAAGAGGTCTGGAGTCATATTCTAAGTTTCTCTCACATTTGAGGATCAGATGGAGGAGAGTACCAAGTCAAGGAAACTGGAAGGTATTGTCCAGAGAAGTGGGAAGAAAATCAGAAGAATATAGTATCCTGGAATTCATTTAGTGAGAGTGTCTCAAAGGGAAAGCACCTATAGCTTTTGCTGCTTTTGAGAGAGTGAACAAAAAATACCCACTGGAATTGGAAAGGGGCTTACAACTGATGACTTCATAAGAGCTAGCGATTCCAATTGGAGAAATATGACTGGAAGGCAGACTGAGGTGGGTTGATGGCTATCTTTAAAGCATGTTGTCTCTTATTGAATGAACTATATTTTACCTTTATTTGAGGTATTTATTTTATTTTATTTTTTCCAACTACAAGAGAACATTTATTTGGTAAATCATAGAGGTAGAAACAGTAATTCCTAGAAGAAATGGGCTTAGGAAACAAGGTTTAGAGGTAAAGGAAGGGACCTTGGAGCTTGGGAGTGAGGAATGTCATGGAAATGGGCCTTGGGGGAGGGGGAAGAGAAAGGCACCAGGGTGACCCTGGAGGGAGAGTGTGCTGCGCCCTCCCTCCTAAGGGTTTTAAGGGTGGAGAGTTTAGGAAGGTTTGAGGGGAAGATCTCAATAGAATTTTCAGCAGCTTTCCAGCTGTGTCCTTTTAGGGTATAGGTCTCCACTAATTGATTGGCCGGTGCCGGGGCAGGGGATCATTATTCAATGCAGCTGGTCCTGAGGTCAGCTGCTGCTTTTGTTGCTCTTCTGGGCCTGCTACTGAAACACAACTGAAGCCTAGATGTTATCTCTAGGGAGGAAAGGTCAGGGGGTTCATCATTCCCCCAAAATAGATTACATGCTCCTTGTGCACAAGTGTCATAGTTACCTTGGTTTCTCCATAACTCACTGCAGGGAGCCTTCAACTTAACAGTTGGGTAAGAAATATTTATTGAATTACAGACTCTTGTACAACCTATAGAGAAATTGCAGAACAGAGAAAAACAAAACTTTAGGGTATTAAAAAACAATCACATGAAGGACTATAACCATTTAAAAGGGACTTTTACTGTAGGTATGTGGGGGAAGGATTCCTTCTCTAGTCTTTCAAGAGCTTACCGTCTAAAGGAATTTTCACTTCCCTTGTGTGTTTTTTGTTTGTTTGTTTTTAAAGAGGGAGGGAGAGGGAGATGGAAACATCTATGAAAGAAACATAGATGGGGATCGAGCCGAAAACCTGGGCATATGCTCTGACAGGGAATCGAAGGGGTGACCTCTTGGTGCATGGTTCCATGCTCAACCACTGAGCCACACCTCCAGGCAGGATTTTCACATTCTTAAAATCAAAGTCGACAAAGCGTGTTGGATGTGCAAAACTGTTAAATGAAAGTAGATAGCTGATTTGCTTAGTGTTCCTAAAATTTTCCTTTACTCAAAACAAAACAAAAACGACAAGCAGGACAAAATAAACAAAGGCTACATAAAATTCTGGCTGTTGTCAAACTGTTAAAGTTTTAAGAAGTAATAAGGTGGTAAATATAGAACATGAACACAACTTTAAAGCCCAGTTCAGTTATGTTTTTCCTTCAGCACATATTTTAAAAGAATAATTTTACCTTTAAGAATATAACCATTTCAGTTGTGTGTGTCATTTTAGAGAATGCTCTACTGACTGCATTTCTTTAGATTCTTCATGTGGAATAGGGACACTTTAGGTTTCCTTCCAAGTCAGCACTGTGCAAGCTCAAGAGAATATTAAATGTTGTATTTTCTAGCTCTATTAAATATTCAGAAGCTTTTCTTCTGTTGTCTCTATATCAAGGGCAAGTCCTGTAAACCTTGCGCTGATAGCTCTGAAATGAGCTAAATAAGCCATGAAAACAGCCATTTCTTTCTCTAGCTAGACAATAGAGATTAAAAGAGAAGTATACAAAGGAGGAAGAAGAACCCAGCCCTTCCATGTCCATTCATGCAAGTTTCTGAGTTCTTTAGATACTTTAGGCCCAAAATGTATAGTTAACTTAGTTCAAATAGTGAAAATACAATTACTTTTTAGCCTCAAGCTCATTTGCTTAGTAATCTTTGCTTATTTAGAATCAGCATTTGCTTACGAAACCATTTATTTTATAAAGACCTTGAAAAGGTACTATGAATAAAGATCCATCAAACAAGTCAGAAATAAAGCTTAGAAATTTCACTTTCCTGGCTTTCTTGTTTTAGCACTATTGATGACCAAAATTTACAATCTGTTGGGTATGTGTGCATGAATGTGTGATTACATGCACATATGTGTATAACTATTTATAATACTTATAAATAGGCTCGTGGTCAGGCCCAGCCATGCCACGCGCCTGCCACCCTGGCGGGGCTGAAGGGACTGGGCACCGCCATCTTGTGGTTGTGGGCACCACCATCTTTGAGGTTGTGGCAGTCAATTAGCATATTCCCTCCTTATTGGCTGTGGGTGCCATTTTGTGAAGGTGTGATGGTCAATCAGCATATTCCCTCTTTATTAGATAGGATGTGTATTAGTAGTGCTGTTATTTTTAGAAGAAGAAAACATGCATTTTGTTAGGGTTGTGATCTTTTGAATGGCAAAGGCAGTATGGCATCTTAAAGCTATTATTAGTTTTTCTATTGTCACTTATTAATCCTGTAGAATTGTTACCAGTGGTATAGCACTGAATTTCTTACTTTCCTGATGCCTCTTAGGACAGTGGATGCACAGTTAGATTTTGGGTGTAGAATTAGTTAAAAACAATACAAAACAATCAGCTTTCTGATTGATTATGGATAGGAATGTCTATTGAGACAATTTTGGTAATAGTATTCAGGAATATTTGGTATTAGCTTTCATTATTAAGTTCTTTACATTTTCAAAAATATGGTCCAGTGCTGTATTACCTTTTTATATTTTCTAGAATTAGCCCATTTTGTTTATTCTTAGAGAATAGCCAGAAAAATGTTTAAATTTGTAATGATCTCTATGAGCAAAACGGATTCAAACCCTTGTGAATGAGTAATATGTGTGTGTGTGTGTGTGTGTGTGTGTGTGTGTGTGTGTGTGTTACTTGCCACTCATACTTTTCAACACCCATTAGCTTGTTAATCCTGAAATCTGGATTCTCTTCCTTTTTTTTTTTTTAATTAAAACTCTTCACCAAGAAAAACTAATGAGGGCCTAATGATGTCATCCAATAAGCCTTTCTCTATTTTTATCTTCTTTGAACTCTGCAGAAATTGACATTATGTTAACTCCTCCTCATCGAAGCATTCTCTTTTCGTCTCTGACATTGCCCTGCTCCTGTCACTCAGACGGACAATCTGTTTTCTTATTAGTCTTATACTATAGTTTTATTACTGTAAGTAAAAGTTTACAGTTTTATTTCTATGCTGTTGTCTTCATAAGCCTTCTTTATATTCCATCTGGGGGAAGTATCTGGTGTAAATAAATGGACCAAAATAGAATTAAGCCTTATGTTTGGTATGTCCATAGTTTTTGCTATTACTTCTTGTCAATATTTACTAAGCTCCAACTCAGACCCCTTGACATAAAATACAAATAAAAATTCCTGGTGGCAAAAGCTTGTATTCTACCAAAGGATCAGAAAATAAAATGTTACAGAAATTAGATAAGTGCTACAGTAGAGATATGAATAGATAACTATTATGAAGTGCTTAAATTTGCCTCAGATTCCAGGGATTTTTTTCCAAAGACCAACTGATTTATGAGCTGAGTCTTGAATACTAAGTACTTCTTTGCCAGCCATACAAAGGAAAGAGGTAGATTTGAGAGAAGAACTTCATGTACAGAGGCATGAGGATGGAGCACCTGCATATCATAGAGGATAGTAATATTCACAATAGGAAGGTATATAAGGTCCACAGAAAGAAATTTCTTCAATAACATATTAAGAACAATGTGTGTTACCCTGTAATTTGGAGCCATTAAACTATTTTAAGCAGATGAATGGCATAATCACATTTGCTCCCTCCAAGGAGTGCTTATTCCTAGTACTCCTGGAAAAGCTAATTAAAGGCAAATTAAAAGCTAAGCTACTGGCACTGGGAATGGAGAGATGAGAGAAATATACTAGAGATATTTCAAGTCTGAGAATCTGCAGGATTCAGTGATTCATCAGTCAGAGGTGTTGGGGAAGAAAATCGGGCCTAAGTACTAAGTTGGTTAATTAGTAAATAATGGTTCAAAATAACAGAGGCATATAATGGAATAAGAAGGTCAGATTTGAGTGATATATTAGAGTTTGAAGTTCTTTTGAAACCATCAAAAATAAAATGTATACTAGTCACTGTGATGGTTAGTTTTGTGTGTCAACTTGACTAAGGAATGCCCAGGTAGCTGATAATACATTATTTCTAAGTGTGTCTGTGAGGATGTTTCTAGAGGCGATTAACATTACAGTGTGAGAAAACACATATTTCATGAAAAATAATTTTTAAAAAATCACTAAAAGGAAAAAATAAAGTGATAAAGGAGCATTGTATTGTCTTTTTGTAAATCTCATGTCTGACTTGACAGAAGATGGCTGGGTTCTCTCTACGTGAACATTCACTCTGTCATGATATCACAGGTCATGCAGCCTCTGGAAAACTCCCCTGTAAACTAGTGAGACAATGAGAGTAAAAAGAAAAAAAATAGTATTATTACAAAACTAATTTTAATTTTATGGATCCCTACTAAGGTCTTAGATTCACTAGAAATCCCCAGACCACACTTTGCTAGCTGTTGATACAGTTAAATTGCTAAGGCAAGCAACACTAATGTTGAATTTTACTGGATTTCCAATTACATAGCCAATCAATCCCCTCCAGATTTTAAAAATGGCTTTTTTACTTCTTTTAACAAAATTACAAGTTACATAGGAACTTCTGTTTTATGGAATATAGAAAATTTGCCTCTGCCCTCTGGGAAGAATTTGCTACTATTTGCAAGAGTGCCCAAGACCTTCAGGCCCAGGAGGAACTACTGAAACTTTGGTGTTCTGAGTCCACATAGGAACACCTGCTGAGGTAGAATAGACTGGACTGGAGGTTCCTGACCTAGGCTGTGGTCAGGAAAAGAAAACATCCACTAAACAAAATGAACTGGAGGAAGAAGGAGTATAAAAGTTCTAAGTTTAATATATAAATACTACTGGCCTGGTGCACGAAATCCCGGTGCATGAAAAGGGAATTAATTAGAGGAAATATTTTAATATTGCTATTGGCCCTTTCTCTATAATAGAAATGTCAGAGATGAAAGAAAATTAGTAAAATGTATATGAAAATCTCCCTCCTGTCAGAGTTTGGGGCATGCTGCAGAACCCAGAGTCAAGTCCCTGCCCACCTGCATGTGCCTCAAAATCACCCAAGACCCAGACCTGGCCGGCCCCACCCCTGTCAAACTCCGTAAGGCAGGGGGCACAGCCTCAGGTCCCTTGGCCCCTGTGCCAGGGTGGGGGGCACAAGACTCAGGTCCTCTGGCTCTGGTGCCAGGGCAGGGGGCATGGCCTCAGGTCCCCTGGCCCTGGGGTGGGGGCTCGGCCTCAGGTCCCCTGGCCCCAGTGTGAGGGCATGAGGGCGCGAGGGTGTGATGACCATTTGCATATTAGCTCTTTATTATATAGGATGTGTGGGGGAGGGACCAGATTCTTTGGAGCTGTGGTTGGGAAGACTGAGTATTTGACTATGTAGGCATAATGGAATGTTTTTAAAAAGGATTACTGAGCAAGTATACTGTACATATAGCAAAGAGAGAACAATAATATTTGAGACAGAAGTTTAGGCATCCTTTGGTGTTCCTGTACCAGCAAAAGTAGTACTGCAGGTGTCGATGTAAGAAATATCTAAACTGGTAGAGAATTTTTATCAGTTTATTTGAACTTTCTTTGCCTGACTACAATTGCTGGAGACAAATATCTCAATGGAGTGCAATTTTGCTCCAGAGAATGGCAGTTCTCAGCTTATTTTATACATCAGAATCAAAGGAGGAGATGTAAGGGGAGGAGAGGGGTTATATGAGATCCATTTGTGGTGGATTAGGGAGGCAGGAGAAAACAAAGCGGGGAAATCTCTGGGATTGGAGAAAGAATAAAACAGACACACATACTTCTTTTACATTGGTGGGTACAGGATAGTTAATTAATTTTCAGCACATATGGATAACAATGAGGAGTTCTGTGGTCTCCTGCTTTGCTGGGAGGTTGTACCCTGAGGGGTTAAAAAAAGAGGGCTTACTATGACACTCCAAGGGTGTACTATCTTATTTGCAAAAGGACAGTAGACAGGCTCTCTTAAAGACTGACCTTTGTCATGGAAGCTACTGGCTTAGGAGGTGACTGCACACCATGACTCACCTTTAGTTAGGACCTTTTCTGTTCAGAACATCCTATGTGGTTACCTTTGGTCTCTGAGTTTGTAAGGCCACCATGCAGGGCTCCCCTGAGCTTGTCAGGATTTTTATGTGGCCCCTTTCTCATCCGCACAGGTAGACACTGTGTAGGGTATGATATAACCACAGTACCATCCTGTTGAAAGAAACAGTT
This sequence comes from Corynorhinus townsendii, assembly GCA_026230045.1. NCBI lineage: Eukaryota > Metazoa > Chordata > Mammalia > Chiroptera > Vespertilionidae > Corynorhinus > Corynorhinus townsendii. The sequence goes on from JAPDVU010000003.1 coordinate 147,896,906, forward strand.
ATATTGAAATCAGTGTATCTCTGGTAGATGTTTGTAAGCTAGCCACTTCCCTTCACACCTTCAACTTCATCATTCCTTCACTGTCCCTCCACTTTCAACTTAATAAAACCAGATTCATGCATAATTTCTTTTGGAAAGTGATTGTTAGCCCCATGAAAGATATATGGGGACTTGTAGAAAGGTAGATAGGGCTAAAAAATGTGGCCCTCTAAGTAATCCTAGATCATGTGGTATAGGTCATATCATTCAAAGACAAATTGAACCATTCAAAAAATACATTTAAAATACACTTAAAATGAATTAATATGTTAAAGATAGATACTTTTGGGGAAAGTTTTCAATAATGAAAATTTAGGAATTACAATTCATGTTTATATTGTAAAATAATTATTTCTAATCTGTTATTGTTTTTATGACTGAGAAATGTGTAATTTATCTTATCTAATGAAACACTTATAAAAATTATTTTTTATGAAATATATTAATTATGCAAACACTTTAAATTTTATTGCAAGACTTAGAAAAGTGAATGATGCTGCATATTTATATTTGGTGACTTCTAATTCCAGTTACCTAATTTTGAACACCATAATTCACTGCAATAATATTAATATATGTAGAGAGCCCCTTTCCTGTAACCCAGAAAATTACAATTGGGTGTGAGTAGATAGCCCTTGACTGTAAACAATCAAAATTTCAGTGAAATCAGTCCGTGGCCTAGAAAAAAAAAAGTAAAGGAATGATGTGCATTTATGTTGAACAAGTGTACCAAAAAACATACATGGAAGTATTTATCAGAGACCACATAAATATCAGAGGCCAAAGTATATTTTGGTATGTTTTCTTGATTTGAAGAATCTAAATCTTATAATTTTGATATCTATTTTATATCTATATATAATTTATACATATATATCCATACATACACTAAACATATATTATATGCAGTTATAGACATAAAACATAGAATGTGTTATAAACACCCACGTGATTATACAGATACCTGAAACTTCATCTTCTTCGTCTTCACTGACTTCTGAATATAGTACCATGAATGTGTGTGGTATTCCATTGAAGGAAGCTCAGCCTTCCTCCATTTAAATAATACCTCAAATGCAGCAGAGTTTGGAGAACTCCTTAAAAATGGTAAAACTTGGATAAAGCAAAATCCATTTACCAGCCTCAGAAGAATCTGAAGTAATTTTCAACTCTGCATGAAACCAGCAGACACGGGCACTAGTTGTCCCCATTTGGCTGGCCCTTGAGGACAGACTTAGTAATGAAAATATTTTTCTCTCTCTAGAGACCACAGTTCTGTGGACAACAGCACACTTGTTAATTATCGCAAAGCTAGTGTATGGGATTTGAACACATACATAATTAAGAGCATCTGCCAAATTTAAGATGCTGAAGAAAAGTAGAAAAATGGCAAACTGCCAGTGTGCAATTTCTATAGACTAGTAAAAGCAGTTTAATGGTCACTAAGAATAAAGATCTAGATCCAGGTTTAATATTCTTTGGTTGATTGCTTTCTTTGAAATTTTTGAACTTAAACATATAATACATGATTACAATTTTTGTAAAACAAATTAAACTTTTATAGAATCAGAATTGCCCATTATTAAGACACTTATCCCATGCCACTCTTACACCCAGACATTACCAGTGCTAAGGATATATTGTTTCTGCTTATTTACATGCATTCGTTATATACAAAGAAATGGGATTAGACTGAAAATGTTGTGCCACAGTCTTTGTTTGTTTTTTTTAATGTTTCATTGGAGATTATATCTTATCAGTGTATTGAGCTATGCCATTCTTTGTAATGCTGTATTATGAACATACCTCCAATTCATGGATACCTACATTGTTTTCTACAAAGAATACTTCAGTGAATGTTCTTCTGAGTATATCCTGGTACTTTTATATAAATATTTTACCAGAGTAAATTTTCCAAAGTGGAAATTTTGGATCAGGAAGCCCTATGAGCTCAGATAGGGCTTGAAGTCCCTGATCTTTTCATGTCTTCATTTCATTATTTAAGAGAGAAGAGCAGAATAGGCAAAATAAGAATGAATCATTCCCATTTGGAAAACATATAATGTCCTTGGAATACAAACTAAAAATAGATATACTTCATGTGGAATTTTTAAAACTGAAATTCCTTAGCCTATATTTAAACTAACTTGTTTAAAAATTCTCCCTGTAGTGCTAATCTTTTTAAAAAATATATTTTATTGATTTTTTACAGAGAGGAAGGGAGAGGGATAGAGAGTTAGAAACATGGATGAGAGAGAAACATTGATCAGCTGCCTCCTGCAACCCCCTACTGGGGATGTGCCCAAAACCATGGTACATGCGCTTGACCAGAATCGTACCTGGGGCTCTTCAGTCCGCAGGCCGACACTCTATCCATTGAGCCAAACCAGTTAGGGCAATGCTAATCTCCAAATATTAAGTGCTCTTACTGATTTTCATTTAAAAAATAGAGCTGAGTTTATTTTTTTTCCCTTTTGCCTTCAAGGTTTGCAAAATATGTCAAGATTTCTAATTATGAATAAAGAAGATAAAATGACCTTTAAAGTACAGATTCTGTTTAAGGGACAAATGAATTTTTATCTACAAAATAAACATATTTTAAAAATGTGTTCCTAAACTAATGTCACAGGAACTGAGTATCTCCTTTTGCATTTGGTCAGACCTAGTCTCCGTCCCTCTTTTTGAACAACTTGTGGATGTGTGGAATCAGTAACAAAAGTGTGTGAACATTGCTACAATAGCAGTGATCTTGGGCTCAGAGGGCACAGAGAAGGGTCACTTAATGGGTCTGGTCTTCCTTTCATGTTGGAAGTTCTGGCATTTTCAAATTAGTTATCAGGTCTAGTTATATTTAATACTAACAGGAAAGAGAAAATGATGAAACATAAAAATATATCCACTTCCCCTCATCCTGCTTTCTCCCAGCCTATTAAACATACTAAAGACCTACTTGAATGTTTGCGTTGAGGCAGATTGACATAACACCTTCTAGGTAGAATTTGGACTCATGACTTCCTCTTCATAGTTGCTAATTGGACAAAGGGTATTGGGCACTCCGTGTAGCTGAGGATATTGGACACTGGGCTTATAGATGAAAGGGCCATTCAGTGGACCCACAGCCAACACTTTAGCAAGACTTCCTATTTGAAAATGCCTGGAATGATATCTCGGTTCTGTGAACTGAGTCAACATGACATGCCTTGTTTGGAAAGCTTTCTAATTGTGACTAACATTTTGTTTTAATTTAACGTCTGTGGAAATTGGTATTCTTATCACAGGGGAAAAGAAAGAAAGCTGACGATGTGATTTTATTTTCCAACTCCCTGCTAAGAAACAAGATCCATTATTACAGGGGTGGGGAATGTCTGGCCCACGGGTCATATAAGGCCATGAAATCATTTGGTCTGGCCCTGCCATGTCATTAGGGGTAAGTTAATTAAGTGTTTGACCAAATATAGAAGGCTAATTTTTAAGTTGATAATTTTGTATGGCCCACAAATGATGTTATAAATCTCCAAATGATCATTGGTATAAAAAAGGTTCCCAACCCCTGTGAATGGAAGCTATGAGTGGCCACATTTGGATTAATAAACTGGTTAAATTTGCTTCTGCTATAAATTTGGCAATTTTGCTTCAATAATTATACTTTCTTGTTTCAATATGTTATTTCTTTTTTTACATCATTCTTACTTCCAGTAGAATGCGTTTTACTTTATTATTTTGTTCATTTATTCATTCTTTCTTAAATTCTCCCATCCTCCTATTCATCCAGCCAGCCATACTAAATACTAACAACTGAATGAGGAGCAAGAGATACAAAAATGAACATGACATCATTCTAGTTTTTAAGAGTTCCCAGCTCAGTGGAGGAGAAAGACAAATAAATAAAACCTTTTTTCTCCATTACTTTCTTTTTAATTTTTGTCTTAATATTATTTAATCTAGTCTCATATTTTTCCATTTCAGTTCAACACAGTGAGTCAGAAACAAAAGAATACATTTTCATACCCGAGTATCTATGAATTAAGTTCAGATAAAGTGCACAAATTCCTTGCTGATACAATCAAGTGTTGCCTCTGGGTAATTCCAGGTTTTCAAGGCTTCTGGGGTCACCCTTACATTTGACAGTCAAAATAAGTTCCTAATAAACTGAGCTCCTACCTTTGCTTTCATGGAAAACTCTGTCTCTCCCCCTTATCTCCAAGGTCTTTCATGCAGGCTAATTTCTCCTGATTACCTTTCACTCTTGTTGGTTGCCTCCTATCTTTTTGAACCACATTGTGTATATTACCTGCCATGGTTAACCGCTTTCCTCTATCTGTCCTCCCAGGCTCAGTACCTTCATTACTCAAAGCATTGTCACATCCAGTTGGTTTGTACAACCTCCTTTTGCTGAAGGCATAAAAGAATACCATCTTAAAATGTAATATTCTCATTATTACCCCAATGTTCTGTAGCTGTACATGAGGAGGGATGTCTCCCTTGTCAGCACTCATACCTTTTCCGTTTTTTTCTTCTCTTCAGAATTCAACATTTTTCAAACTTCCACACTGTCAAACCAACTTCCAATATCCTGCCATGTTATTATGAGGCATACTCTGGTTCTCTTTTCAGTGTTCTCATTCTAGACCATACCTCGTGTCCTTAAGTCTTTCTACATCCGCGCGTGCGCGCACCACACACACACACACACACACACACACACACACACACACACACACACACAGCAGCTATCTAGTGTCTAGCTAGGTATTTTTTAAAAGCAAAATAATCACCTACTGCACTTACCTTTGAGATTAATATTATCTCCAAGATGCCAAAGTTTGTTTTCTTTTTTATACTATTTTTACTTTCCTATTATAATATTCTTACAGATTTACAAAGTATGTAAAGCTAGATATACTGAGCTATAAAAATTACAAAGAAGAATGATATAAATACAAAATTGTAATGTTGTATTTTAAATAATGCCAATAAATATATTGATAAATGCAAGTTCCAAATGACTTATAAAAACAGACAGACAACTTTTGGATTCCAAAGTTTTGTGTCTTTGAATTGTATCTATATAGAGGCTGTTCGGTTGCTTTGTTTGCTCACAGGTATTTGTGTGAAAGTTTTAATGATGTCACAATATACACACAAAGGCACAAACATCGCATTATGTAGGAGGTAGTAAATGATAATTACTAAGGTTCTCTTAAAATTGTACAAATGCTTATAATCTTTTTAAAAAATCCGATCCAGTCCATTTAATAATGATTTATAAATCCTGTGTTATCAGTCTGCTGCAAACAGACAGACAAAAACACTGCAACTATGGTCTCCAGTCATTAGTATGCGTAGCAATCACCTGGGAATCTAGTTAAATGCAGATTTCTCCCCACAAGTCTGACATCTGATGTGGAGGTAAGAAATTTGCTTTGTATGTACTCCCCAAGTATATTTTAATGAGTGTGATCTTTAGGCCACACTCCTTTTTTAGGAATATGGTGGGCAATTTAAATGATTTCCAAGTACAAGATGATTCATGTTACTTATTCCAACCACCAAGTATGGTATCTTAAGAGCTGTTGACCTTTGCCGGCCAACATAATAGTTTATTTAATAAACATAGGCATCAAGTTCTAGTAGTTTTATAGAGTTAATTATTATATTTTGAATGTATACTCAAGTATGTATAATAATGATTTCTAATATTTTCGTAGTGCTTTAAATAAAAAAAAGTTAATATGTCTATTTATTTATTTATTTTTAATTTTTTTATTGTCTAAAGTTTTACATATGTCTCCCTTTTCCCCAATTGACCCCCCCCCAGCCAAGCCCCCACTGCCCCAGTGTCTTTGTCCATTGGTTACGCTAATATGGATGCATACAAGTCCTTTGGTTGCTCTCTAACCCCCGTCCCCTGCCATTTTCTCTGGATCTATTCTTGTTCAACAAATTATGTTGATTATTATATCCCACATATGAGTGATATAATGTGATATTTATCTTTCTCCGCCTGGCTTATTTCACTTAGCATAATGCTCTCCAGTTCCATCCATGCTGTTGCAAATGGTAAAAGTTCCTTCTTTTTTATAGCAGCATAGTATTCCATTGTATAGATGTACCACCATTTTTTAATCCACTCATCTGTTGATGGGCACTTAGGCTGTTTCCAAATCTTAGTTATTATAAATTGTACTGCTATAAACATAGGGGTGTGTATATCCTTTCTGATTTCTTGGGATATAGTCCTAGAAATGGGGTTATTGGGTCCAATGGGAGTTCCATTTTTAGTTTTTTGAGGAAACTCTATACTATTCTCCACAGTGGTGCACCAGTCTGCATTCCCATCAGCAGTGCACAAGGGTTCCTTTTTTTCTGCATCCTCGCCAGCACTTGTAGTTTGTTGATTTGTTCTGACAGGTGTGAGATGGCACCTTATTGTTTTTTTGATTTGCATTTCTTGGATGATTAGTGACTTTGAGCATGTTTTCATTTGCCTCTGGGCCTTCTGTATGTCCTCTTTCGAAAAGTGTCTATTTAGGTCCTTTGCCCATTTTTTGATTGGATCGTTTATCTTCCTTTTAAGTTGTATGTATAATATATGTCTTTTATTTTTACTTCATCCTAAACAATGGGGCTGGCAACAATAATTTAAGACAAGTGAATTCTGTAAGTTTCCCAGTAGGTCAGCAAGTTGAATGGAACACTACCTACAGTCAGATTGTTCTAAAGTCATCTTACAGCCTCATTTTAAAACCAAGATAATAGTTTTGGTTGACTGGAAACTCTTCAGAAAAAGAAGTTACTCTTTAAAAAGTCAGGGTTTCAGTGCCAGGTTGGGACTTATTCACCATGATTTGCACAAGAGGCAGATTTGGAAAATTTGCTATTCCTATGATGTCAAAGCATCACTTGAGAAAGTGAAATGGAAAAAGTCCAGACTTTTTTTGTTAAAACTTCCTACAGTGTGATATATGTCTCTCTTTCCATCACTTTAACCTCCATTTATTTGTCAAATTTCAAACTATTGATATTTTCTCAGAGGTTTCTATAATCTCTCAGTCTAAATAAAGTCCCCTTTGATCCTTATTTGTGTTTATTGCATTTATTACTATTGCAATTACATAATTTTTGTATGGTTCATTATTTAATTCTGTATCCCTAGTAGATTGTGATTTACTTAATGACAGGGATTAACTTTTTTTAACTACTGTTAAATTAATACCCTAGCCCTATAGCCAGAGGCACCTAATACAAACTTGTTGCATGAATGAATGAAATATAGAAAATGTCTGATTGGAAAAGTCCCAGTGTTTTATATTGACAAACATCAAAGCAGACTAGTAAACTGTCTTCATTGTATGGAAGGTGGGCAGGTAAGCTTGGACTGATTGTGAAAGAACAATGTTGGGAAGTCCCACTACATTCAATCATGAATATAGGTGCAGAGGGTTTGAGATTACAAAGTTAGCTGGAAAAATGCTGATAGAGGAACAGTAAAAGCATAAAATCAAATTGCAGTCTACTTTAACTGCCTTATATTCTCTAACTGCCTCATAGACAGAATTAGTGCACTAAAACTTTTAACATAGCCTGAAAAGCTTGAGACTAGGTGGGAATGGTGGAGAATGTGGGGGAGTAATTGGAGGGGGATCAATATGTAAACACCTTAGTATGGTTCTGATGCCAAAAGATTTTATGGGGTGTCAGAAAAAAATGTGACTATCAAATCTATAGATAATATTTTAATTTAAGAAATAATGTATGAACCATAGGTAATTGATTCTTCCCCACAAGTTGTTAACCTCTAAAGAATCTAGAGGGTCTTAGTGATATTGTTTTAAGAAGTATTTGAATAACGAATTGTATTTATGTGTACAAAGGGAAATATGAGTGGAAAAAAATAAGCTGATATTTCACAATATGTCTGGGAAAGACAAGTCAAATCATAATGTCAAAGCCAAAGGGAACCCTTATGGGTGTCTCCCATACACCCAAAGGTTGCAGGTTTGATTCCTGGTCAAGCCAGATACCTAGGTTGCTTTTGATGATTCCCAGTCTGGGCACCAATGGGAGGCAACTGATCAATGCTTTTCTCTCACAGTGATGCTTCTCTCTCTTTCTCTTTCTCCTTTTCTCTCTCTGTCAAATTAATAAACATATCCTCCAGTGTGGAAAAAAACAAGAAAGGAAATTGGAAGATATACATGGGAAAATAAGTCACAGCCATGAAAAGGACATGCCTTATAATACTGTATGATGCTGTACTAACTGGCACACTGTAAAGAGATGGTTCCATAATCTGGGTGTTTCTTTACTACATATAGTAAAAGTCCTAAGATTTTTTTCATCCTTTTGTATATCTCTTACATATTTGGTGAGATTTGTATCTCTCACATTGAGCCTAAAGAGGTTAAAAAAATAAAAAAGGAATTGGTTTCAATCTCTTCTGGAAACTTACATCTCAATGGCATAATTGAGGAACAACTTTGGGTTTTGGAATACCCTTTTATTTTCAAACTAGTGGCCCAGTGCATGAAATTTGTGCACAGGTAGGGTCCCTAGGCCTCGCCAGTGATCAGGGCTGATTGGGGCCTTCTGGCTGCCAACCCAGGTGTTCCTTCTCCAACTGCAGCTGCTGGCCGGAGCTTACCTTTGTTCCACACCACCCCCTGGTGGTCAGTGCATGTCATAGTGAGCGATTGAACTCCCGGTCTCCTGGTCAAACCCCCAAGATGACACTTTGCATATTAGCTTTTTATATATATAGATAAGGACCTCTCTCCACTTGGCTGATGACCACCTGCTCCTGAATAATTTATTGGTTTAGACCAGTGGTTGGTAAACTCCTTAGTCAACAGAGTCAAATATCAACAGTACAACGATTGAAATTTCTTTTGAGAGACAAATTTTCTAAACTTAAACTTCTTCTAACGCCACTTCTTCAAAATAGATTCTCCCCGGCCGTGGTATTTTGTGAAAGAGCCACACTCAAGGGGCCAAAGAGCTGCATGTGGCTCGCGAGCCGCAGTTTGCCGACCACGGGTTTAGACAGTCAAGGAACAGCTTCTTGGTGCTCATTAGGTATGCTAAATCAGAGAGCACGAGGAATCTGCCAGCCACTTTGAAAGCCTCTGGTACTGACTGCAACAGTGCCATTCACCCAAACAACTGCGTTTCACTTTCGTAGAACTTTAACCTTAAGAAGTATGTGATCCCAAGATAAGTATTTCAACATATTTGTATTCTAATTTTGAGGGTTAGGTAGTTAATGGAACAGAATCTTGAGTGAAACGTGCCAGGATAGTGTCTCAAGTCTTTCACTTTGTATCTTACGACTTTGTAAAGTAACTTAAACTCTATGGCTAATATTCCAGAACTGTAAAATGCAGTAGGAATAGTGTTGTTATAAGTATTGATATAAGTCAATTAAGTAAATTGCTTTTAACAGTGTTTGGTACTGGTAAGGACTATATAAGTGGGAATGTTATGATTATTCTGTATTAGTAACTGTGTGTATTCATATATTATTAGCTTGAGAAATGACAGAATTGAATTAAAAAAAAAACCCACTTGCAACTTTATAACATGATACTTAAGCATTTGGAGTTCTTCTTTAGGGGAAGAAGAAAATTGTCTTTTTAATTTGTTCCTTAACTCTGTTTCTCTTTCTTTAGTCTTATTGCCTATCTGCTTCCATAGATTTGCTCTTTGGATAAGTCTCCACCTTAAATTAATATCATTTAAATAATAAGATAACTCAAATATTTTTTTTCACATTCATACTTCATGATAACAGGAACATTTTATGTACAGGTAGAAACCTGCAGGTAAATATGAGTGACTTCCAAGTTTCCATCAGTGTGGACTGCATGTTATAGTATAATGTAGATCTTGATCTAATACATGAAGATTACTAGGATCATAAACAATTATCTGGAGCCATTGTCTACTTTTATTATTATTTTTCAGTCTGGGGTCCTTCAACATTCTTTGGAAGTGATTTTTATGCTCTCTTCACAGGTATAAAAACAGTCAAGAATTTTTTCCCCCAACATAAATCAAAAGTTTTTACCTATATCAGCTGATAACAGAACTTGAAACACAATCTAGTTGCAACTCTAATTAATGTTACTGGCACATCTCATCTTTCCTTGGAGCAACATCCCAAGTGAAATCTTCAAAAAATGCTTTCAATGTTTTTCCTCTAGATGGATTGATGCTCTTAGATCTGGGTCAAAGTATATTATGGTTTTGATCACTCTCTCTTTTTTCCCCCCTACAGTTTATTGCTTTTGCTTCTTTATTCTTCATCCTGGTTTCAATCACTACCTTTTGCCTGGAGACCCATGAAGCTTTCAATATTGTCAAAAACAAGACGGAACCAGTCATCAATGGCACAAGTGTTGTTCTACAGTATGAAATAGAAACGGATCCTGCCTTGACCTACGTAGAAGGGGTGTGTGTGGTGTGGTTTACTTTTGAGTTTTTAGTCCGTATTGTTTTTTCCCCCAATAAACTTGAATTCATCAAAAATCTCTTGAATATCATTGACTTTGTGGCCATTCTACCCTTCTACTTGGAGGTGGGACTCAGTGGGCTCTCATCCAAAGCTGCTAAGGATGTACTTGGCTTCCTCAGGGTGGTAAGATTTGTGAGGATCCTGAGAATCTTCAAGCTCACCCGTCATTTTGTAGGTCTGAGGGTGCTTGGACATACTCTTCGAGCTAGTACTAATGAATTTTTGCTGCTGATAATCTTCTTGGCTCTGGGAGTTTTGATATTTGCTACTATGATCTACTATGCCGAAAGAGTAGGAGCTCAACCTAATGACCCTTCAGCTAGTGAGCACACGCAGTTCAAAAACATCCCTATTGGGTTCTGGTGGGCTGTGGTGACCATGACTACATTGGGCTATGGGGATATGTACCCCCAAACTTGGTCCGGGATGCTGGTAGGAGCCCTGTGTGCTCTGGCTGGAGTGCTGACAATAGCCATGCCGGTACCTGTCATTGTCAACAACTTTGGGATGTACTACTCCTTGGCCATGGCAAAGCAGAAACTTCCACGGAAAAGAAAGAAGCACATCCCTCCTGCCCCTCAGGCAAACTCACCTACTTTTTGCAAGACCGAATTAAATATGGCCTGCAACAGCACACAGGGTGACACCTGTCTGGGCAAAGACAATCGACTTCTGGAACATAACAGATCAGGTAAGGCACAATTTTAAATGCATGCCATTACATACTTTATAGACCAGTATTGTCCAATAGGTAGAAGGCACTCATTCTCATTTTCTGCAAATGTTCATGAGTTTTCAGTTCTCCCCTTCACAAAACATGTGTTTGTGTCAGGCTTATAGATAGCTAGATTGTACCTTTCTAAATAAATTCCAAGTAGAAGTCTGCATAGCTCGTTTATAGAGTTTTCCTGCCCTTTGCTGATGGTGCCAATATTTTCTTTTGCCTGTGTGTTGCTTTTGTGCCAATGTTTTTGTTTCCCTGCATGATGTGATGGTATGATATTGGCCATTTTCCATCCTTCATCCTCAAAATGTTGATCTCCATATCATTTGGCTTGGTGTGTTTGTCTCAGCTTTATCTCTGCCACATGGGGCCATGCATCTCAACCTAATTCACAAGAAGCAGTTACCTAAGAAGAATGGATGTTTACATTTCAAAGGCCTAAACATTAAAGAGGTGATATGGAAGGTAGCCCTTTGGATAATGAAGGTCTTCCCTAATAATATTCTGGAGAATTGATTAAATTTTTATTATTACTAAATTAGGTAGGGTATTCAACTTAATCCCATTGGATTGAGCAAGGTGTCATATAATCAATTTATCATTGTTTTGGGGATAGATGATGTGCTTTGGCTCATCAATGGCAACATTGAATTTCTCTGTGGATTTCCTTTTTTATCCACAGAGACCATCTTTGGCAAGCATATAGAAGTAAACAAAATTTTCAAGGGCATTTGGAGACATTGATCTCATTCCACTATGTTCAAAACTATTTTGCTACTTCAAACTAGAGGACCTGGTCACAATGCATTAGGTTCTCTTCCTTACCACAACTGAATATTGGATGATTTACTGCCTGACATTAGCTGAACTCCTACTCCTCTCCATTGCCATAGATAATCCAGAGAAGACTGATAAGAATGACTGTCAGTTGACATTCAGTTTGCTAAAGCGATCATCAATAGTGTCATCTCTAGTCTATTGTCTGGTACAGATAAAATATTTTGTAGATTAAACAACTTAATTACCTATGATGAAAATTAAAAATATATATATGCATTCACTGTAAGTTGTTTATATGTAATTTTTTATTGTATAAAAAATTTTTATGATGATCCCATGTGAGTAATATTGCATATTTAGAAATACCAGCAATTAAACAAAACAATCAATCAAACAAACAAAAAAGTCAGGTGACATTTTCATAGGTTTCCTTCTTAGCTTTTAGAAGTTTTTTATGGAGTAAATGGGGGGGGGAATGTGGTTGGAGCTGAACTGCTTTTTAGAGATTTTATTCACAGTCCTCCTGTTTTTTTAGTAAATTGTTCTATAAATCCTATCAATATATACCTGAAAACTGCCAGGCCAAGAATGTCTTTACGAAAGGTGGAGTTTAGTTGGTGCTTCTGGCCTCACACTGTTCTCATAGTACCTGTGTCTTATGAAGAACATGGATAAAGAGGACACACCCTCAGCCTAGGGTAAACATTGTTATAACAGGCTGGCATCCAGGCTGATAGATTGTGACCATCTTTGGCAAATATACAGAAGTAAGCAAAAATTTCAAGGGCATTTGGAGAAGTTTATCTCATTCCATTATGTTTAAAACTATTTTATCACTTCAAACTAGAAAACCTGGTTATAAGTTTGTTAGCTTTGTAATTATTTTTATTAAGATTTTGGGGGGAAATTACACTCAGAAAATAATAAAAGTGAGTGTCTTAAAGAGCTGCAAAGCCATATATTTACTTAGGAGTTTTTCCTTAATAGGCTCCACTTAAAAAAAAAAAGATCCCTTTCACAGTAACTAGATAGCATGGCAAAAATTATAAGATATTAATTTGTGTGCTACTTCACCATTACACTCATTTTGAATTCATCTTAGTTTTGTGGAAGTAAATTTCTTATTAGATAGAATCCAAAGTGGAATTAAAACTTCCCCAAGAACATTTATCTTTCAACACATTTCCATTTTGCTCCATGTAAACTTTTGTGGTGAGTGATGACAATCTTTTTCTTATCATGATGTGATTATTCTGTTTTGTATATCGAGCGACTGTACTATGGGCATTCAGTGTAAACTCTCTGTACTGTCTGTCTCATTTCCTCATCTATCACTGTCTGTCAATGGGCATGGTGCTGTGACCAGTACTATCAGGTGATGACAGTTCGGGACGTGAGTCGCCATTATCACCCCCCGAAAGGCTCCCTATCAGACGCTCTAGTACCAGAGACAAAAACAGAAGAGGGGAAACGTGTTTCCTACTGACGACAGGGGATTACACGTGCACTTCTGATGGAGGGATCAGGAAAGGTAGGCGTGCATTTAATCAGATCCTCACAGGTGACTTTGAAATTAAGCATTGCAAAATATCCAGAGTGCTGCAAAATTCCCTTCCGTCATTTTCCAAGAAAAACTACACATAGTGCTCTTTATCATTTCTCATCACACCTTTTCTCATTACAAACATTTAAAAATATTTATTATAGCAGTCTACTTGGCTGTCATATCTGAAAGGAATTCTTTCTTTCTTTCTTTCTTTCTTTCTTTCTTTCTTTCTTTCTTTCTTTCTTTTCTTCACTTTTTTTTGTTTTGTTTTGTTTTCCATGTGTCTATGGGAAGAATTGTAATGGAATATTTAAAAACTATATGAAACTATATGAATAAGACATTATTTTAATGTAAGTCACTCATTAGTCTTTTTAACAGTTCTTTTTTCCTACAACTAATAAAACTCACTAATTGGCATATATTTGGTAAGTAATTTATAAATATAACACAAAATTAAGCCTTTTTTTTCTCTCAAGGAAAAGCATTAAACATACTCTAGTTAAGTCTTTTATCCAACATTTGGACTACTTTTGCTCTGATTTAGCTGAGTGAAAGAAGATTGAAAAGGTGCAAGATCCTTGGCCCTACAGAACGGTATACCCAATCACTCGAAAGGCTACTTATGTACTTATAAACATGGTTACATAATTTCTCTGTAGGGCAATAGTAATAATTTTAAATTTATTACTAATTTTCAATACACACTGAAAGTGCCTGGCACATAGAAGATATGTTGAATGGATAAATTTTGTCAGGAAGGCATCTTGACCAAAGAATCTAACAGAATACTGAGACTTCACTCCATCACGTGGTTCCCTTTCCCTAGATAGGGCTACTTTGACCATTTCCTAGGTGCTGGTTTTTGTTTTTGTTTTGAACAAACTTTACAGAAAAAGGACAACTGAGCCCTATCCAGTTTGGTTCAGTGGATAGAGTGTCGGCCTGCGGACCAAACGTTCCCAGGTTCGATTTCAAGGGCACTTACCTTAGTTGCAGGCTCCTCCCCCGCCATGCAAGAGGCAACCAATGGATGTGTTTCTCTCACATCAATGTTTTTCTCTGTCTTTCTCTCTTCCACTCTCTCTAAAAGATCAATGGAAAAATATCCACCAGTGATGATTAACAGCAAAAAAAGGGACAGCTGAGCCTTTTTTCTCCTCCTTAAGAATAGTTTTGTGACACTACCCACCCTTGACAAAGTGATGGTATGCTCTTTATTGCTTCCTCCTTTGGTGGTTCAAGTTACCTTATTACCATGGTTATTTTCTGTTTATTGACAGAATGGAGAAAGAACTATAATAATTTCTTATGCAGTAGACTTAATTTAAATAAAAGCCACTCCAAAACTTTCATATTCATGCAAATGAGTTTAAAAAATATTGTGCTCTTTGCTATTCATTGCAGTTTCTCCCTATTGAATATGTTACCATTTTAGGCCTCATATATTTATTTTGTGATGTCCTCTTTCTTTGAAATACCTCATTACCCATGTTGTACTTCTTTTTCATTTCTTCAGAACACTTTACATTGTCCTGTCTCCATGCCTTTGAGTTTCAAAAGACAAAGCTTTCTTCTTTTGTCTCTTCAGTAGGCAATATTTTAAATCTTTCTTCATTTCAATTATTTCCATTCTCTGCATCTATTCCTTTCACCAAAATGTATTTCAGTTATCTGAATATGTTCGATCATTTGCTATTTCACCTGTAAATATTATGTTAGAACAATTTTAAAATATTTTATAAAGGTAGTTAATTCTTGAGCAAAATATATGTACATACATTAAATAACCATTATAATAATATTTAACTAATGATATCTTATGTTGAACATAATATTTTAAGTACATTACATATCTTAATTCACTACAGATGTATATATGTGTATATATTTATAAGTATTTATATGTAATATGTGGTTAAATTTACATACATTTTGGAGCATATTTTATAATGTATCACAAGCTTTGTTTATACTAAGGTTACATGTTTAAGAACTTAGAAGTTTTTTCTTCATGTTAGACAATATTTTGAATTTTAAACTGTCAAAGATCACATATGAAAAAAAAACGTTGGAAATTATAAAGCACAATGTAAATATAGATTTTTCTTTTAGAATGGTAAGTTTCATGAGCAAAGCAATTAATAAGATATTTAGTTTGTATGGAAAAGTTATACATACAATCTTATTTCACAAAATACACATTTTCTATCCGTGAAAACATTTTTATAGCTTCATCTATGAGCTTTTTATTCTCTGTCATTTCTTACCACAGTCACCTTTCTTTTTCATTCTTGGTTAATTCTTTTACAGCTTTGTGTTTTTCATCTAGGTCTGATAACATTCCTGGCTAACTTCATTTAATATTCTCTTGGCGTGTTAACTTGTCATGTCTGTTAGGAATTCATTCCTTTCTTCTGTTTCCTTTTATGTAAATTATAGATTTACTTTTATGTAGATTATAGATTAATCCTCTTAATCACACTCAGGCATGTATTTCCTATATTATACCTTTGTTTAAACCTTTTAAATTGGTCTCTCTACTGAGATGATTTTAGAGTTCTGAAAATTCTCCCCTATATAGATGAAAAAAAAATTTGGATTCCCATTGAACTCTTTTCCTGTGGACAAATATGAATATAGTTGGGCATACATTAAGAAAACTTATGGATTGCCTAAAAGAATAAACTCCCAGTACTTAGAAACTATGAGTTTTTTATGCAGTAATTTTTAGAAAATCACATTATAAAAACAAAGACATACCCACTGATAGAAAATGCATAGAAAGATTCAATATTGCCTCTAATAAATGCCTGATCTTAAGAATTATATAAAATGAACATAATGTATTTAGATGTTACTTCAAATAACATATCATTCAATAAAAATTTGATTGAGAAAAATTTTATATCAAATTTTCTAATCAGAAATTAACCTGCAGAATACAGAACAGCATATTTATGTGAATAACTTATAATTTTACTAATGAAATACTTGTTACTAAATTGGAAGGAAAGCCTTTTAAAATGAACTTTGAAATTGTAGTTATTAAAAATAAAAGAATTTATAAGCAAAATAGGTAATAGTTGTTAAAACTAATTCATAAAAATAATTAAACATTTAGAATGGCAACCAAGATTTATGTATTACTATCGTGATTAATATAAAAGTGTCAAACAGACTTTTACATTTTTGGAGATCCTGTAGGGAGTGTGGAGATTTGGGAGATGAGATATACATTTTTATATGGATGATTTATAAATATCAGCAATCCCATTTAGTTCATGCATATTTACAAGTTTGCTTTTAATCAAATCCAGTCAGTGTTTATGGTGAAGTTTATATTTTCAGGTGACACAGTCAATTAGGAAAAATTATTCTCTCTGAAATTTCCAAAGTTATATATTCAGTCATTTTACCAAAGAGCAAAAATTAATAGCCCTCTAGGCACATGAGGGTCCCGATGTAAGGACAAATTACCTGGAATTCCTTTTTAATTATTTAAGACACCTTCCCATTAACTATTCCATCATTCACCAGAGTTTTATAGCTCCCATGTTTTATAGCCCAGAATACTAACAAAATATATTGGCACATAATTCTCTCATTAGCAGAAATTATTTCCTGGAGAACTTTACCATAGTTAATGGATGACATACATTTCCATCTATAAAATAT
Source organism: Corynorhinus townsendii (assembly GCA_026230045.1). NCBI lineage: Eukaryota > Metazoa > Chordata > Mammalia > Chiroptera > Vespertilionidae > Corynorhinus > Corynorhinus townsendii. Next base: position 147,914,186 of record JAPDVU010000003.1, read on the forward strand.
CAAAGAAGACACCTAGTCTCCTGAAAATGTATATGTGTATGTGAGGAAGGAATTCCTCTCCCATCCAGTTAGCTGTTACCCTGCAGCAAAGCTGATATTGCACTCCCTATCCACGTCTGTCTTGGACACTTGCAAATCAAATCATCACTAACTCAATCCCCTCTCTTCCAGTGAAAGGCAGAGAAGAGAGAGAGCAGTGACTTCCTCCCCAGAAGTTCCATGAAAGTATAGACTTAAGGAAAGAATTTGCTGAAAGGAACACAACAGATCTACTTTCTCTCTATAGAGTCACCACACACACCCAGGCTAATCAGGGCTCAAGGAGTGAACCCTAAGTCTAAGGGAGACAAATTAGCTCATTGGAATTGTATATATATGCTCAGCTTTGGAAATTTTATTTTCCTGTTATACCACACTTCTTCAATGGAGCGGTCAGAATATTTCTTTTCTAAGATGTGTAATATGACTACTTTTCCAGTCAATAGTTGCCCTGCTTTTAAGGTAGTTCAGTTCTAACTTTATGCTAGGCATGCCTTACCTCATTTAACTACCTCTAATCTTTTCTAATAAACAATACTATGATATTTAAATTATTCCAAAGGTGACCTTGATGGGTGTTTCTTTTTCTGAATTATATTATATTTATTTATTTGTTTATTTTGATGGGGTGCTTCTTGAGTAGCTAAGGTGAACTGCTGTGTTGAATTTTGTGAGAAGGACGTTTAATTCTATAATTCCATGACTATCATGAGCAAAAGGTCAACATGCAAAATAATATAAAGAAAAGGTGAACTGAATTCAAATTATTCTCAAGTCCTGTTGGGGGAGTCAGATGAAAACAGCATAAATCAAATTCAGACTTTAACTTACTGAAATTATGACTCAACTTATATTTCATCCATTTTATTTTTTCTTGAAAAGATTAGATATTAGCATTCATTCTACACCATGTAGATAATAGCATCAAATGTCATTATTCGAGAATCATTTTTATTATCATTTTAAGTCCATAAAGCTGGAAGATTAAATATGCTATAAAAAGACTTGTCCATTTAAAGTTAAGCATTCTTTAGTAGCTTAATAAATACTAAAAAATGAAAAGAGAAAATATAGCCCATTTTTTTTCAGAAACGTATTCTGATACTTAATAATATTAGTCAAATGTATATCTTACTTAAGTTGCTTTGCCTAATTCTAAAAGAGTTCAGGATATGCCAAAATTACATCAATACAAACTATATTTCGGGAAAGAATAATTTTTGAAGTATTGCAACTGTAATTTGTGATAGCTGGCTTACTCTTTTGGGAATGACAGCTACAGTGAACTTCAGGGTTTTTTTTACAATTAAAAACTGTCTCAATATTGAATTCTTTGTAAGCAAATTCTTTTTTTAGTTCAAAAATAGCACATTTGATTATTCTGTGTGGTATTGTTTGTCTGTGTCTATTTTCTGTTTGAATTCAACTGATGTCTGTGCCTTTTTTCATAAAAGGATATGAAAAATCTCGAAGCTTAAACAACATAGCGGGCTTGGCAGGCAATGCTCTGAGGCTTTCTCCAGTAACATCACCCTACAACTCTCCTTGTCCTCTGAGGCGTTCTCGATCTCCCATCCCATCTATCTTGTAAACCAAACTGCACCAGTCGGCTAAATTGTATTACTTCAAGTACTGTCTACTCTATAATGGAAATAATTAAACATAGAATTACTCCAACATCCATTAATACAGTACAAATCTGCATGATGTTATTTGAAGTCAGAAAATGCCATGTGGGTAGCTAACGAATCTTATCCTGGTTTTAAAGAGCATCTAAGGTAGTGGTACTATTTCTCCATAGTAATTGCCCTGATCTCCTTTCACAATAAAATAACAGGTAGTATCACATACTGGCCAGTACACTAATACACAAACATATTTTCAGGGATATATATTTAAAACAGTGTGCTTCCAAATGCCAACCACTTCACTGGACCTTCATTTCTTTGACTCTCTAAACCATTCTGAAGATGTCTGGGATCCTGTCTTGCTTGCATACAACATGACTTTGGTCAGCTCATTTGCATGGACCATCTTGTCTCTATCACCTGAGAGCAATATCACAGAGTTCAGAGATCATGGATGGCTCAGGATATGTGTACTTGCATCAAACCATCCCGCTGATATGAAACTAGTTGACTGTTCTGAGTGTTGAATGGTGGGGCAGGGTTGACATTTTTTATTCTGTGAAAGAAATATTTGTTTTAATTAACTTAATTTCTTGATTGATTTACCTTTCTTCAAAAATTATGTATTGGAGTTCTGAATGTCTCTGGTTGTTTGCACACAGATAACTACAAAGAGGTTGTCATTACTGGTTACACGCAAGCCGAGGCCAGATCCCTGACTTAATGGCTTGGGGAAGGCACAAAACATGAGAGACAGGTAACTGCCAGCCAGGCTTGCATTGTTTAAACAGGAATTGCTGCTTGATACAAGAGTCATTTTTATTTAAAATCTCACAATTTGTCATCATTTTCAGAGGCAGAGTGCCAAATATTTCCCAAAGCTCTCATGTGTTTTTTACCTCCTTCCTTTATTTTTATTTATTAATTTATGTGCAAACATCAAAGAGCATTGTTGTTCACAGGTGGCTTTCTTGACTAAGCCTTAGGTTTTTGACTTGCAAGAATAATCAGACTTCAGTCAATGTTTAATCAGGTGCTTTGTCCTGAATGGTGTTCTGTCTGTCTGTCTTAGCTCCCTGTCTTAACTGTATATGTCATCTGTCTCCATAAAGCACAGAAATGCCTGATAAGGTGTTCATGATTTTAGTCTTGGGTCTCCTCTCCTTCCCCTTGCCTTTTTGCTACTTGAAACAGCTTCTCTGCTTCATGTGTAAATGAAGGATGCCCTGTAGATTAAGTTAATCAGTACGGTGGACCTTCCTGAAAAACAGGAATTAGGCAGCAGCAATGTCACCATTGCGTTTGGTTGCCTGCTGCAGTGTCCATTTCTGCTACCAGCATTCATCTCTACATTTCAATGAAACCCTAGGGAGTCTTATTCAGTCCAAGTGAAAGAACTTCTGTTTCCACATCCCCATGAATGCAAAAGTAATAGTGTGTCTGGTGAATTGGGTGTGTGAGGGAAGAAAAATGCCATAATATATATTTAGGGATAAACAATATTTCTAAGGCATTCAAGATCATTGAGATGATTGTTGATTAATTTCTAATTCTTATGTTTATTTTTTTGTTAGGAGGACAATTATCACTTTTATTCTTGGCCACGTAACTTGTATTACTCTATATCCCCAAGTCCTAGAGCATGACCTGCATGTCAGAGATTTTGTACAGCAATGTATTTACCCAGACATACACATCTGATATTTAGAGATTCAGTGATCCTCTTGATAACACCACACATAGAAAGCTCTAATTGCACACAACTTTATAGTAAAAGAATTCATATGCTGTCTGGTGCTGCTGTTATTGACTGCAGTGTTGCACAGAATTTATCATGGATTTTTGACTGATGAAAAAGGGACAGTGGAATTTAGCCATAGCAAGGACTGTACTGGAAACAGACTTCGGCTGCTGAATGTGCCCTGAGGTAACCCGATTGCACTTGGAAGATGGCCCGGCGTCTTCATGAAGCATTTAAAGCTCATAAAAGAACTGAAGCTGGAACTCATTTGGTGCTCCCATAGGAGTGGTCTGCTGTGGACTGGCCTGCGTCAGTGAAACAACTGTAAATACCAACATGTGTGCATGAGTCAATCGTTTTTGACCATCTCATATCTAAGGAAGCCAAATTCAAGGTCCACATCTCTGAAGCTTCAAGTAAGGCCCATACCTCTGTGTATGACCCTTCATGGGCCCGCGGTAGATTGTGCTGTGAATCATTCAAGGCAGTGATTTTGGTGTAGTATCCGTCTGTCTTAATTTCCCTTATTTCTCCTTTTTGGTTGGATCCATGAACATGGACTGTATAATTTTCTTATAAACCACTTATGTTATCAGCTTGTCATATTATGTTGTGAAATTTTCAGTGCCTATTTATCAAAATTGACCTGTTTTTAGTCATGTATTTGTTTAACTTTGGAAAATTGCTATGACAAAAAACATACACACTCAACAACATTATTCATAGTCTTTTGTCATTGTTACCTCAATTATAAAAACCATAGAAAAAATTCTGGCAATGAGAGTATTTTTTTACTAAATGATCAAGGAGCAATGTTAGTATATAGTAGAATATTAATCAAATTATATCCTAAAATGTATATTTTGCATAAAAGAGATATTCTTCAATCAATTACTTTTTGTGAGTTTTGTGACAAACGAAGCTTGTACTTGTCTTTAAAACTGTTGTTGCTGAAACTGTATAATTCTTCTTCTTCTTGCTTAATTGATATTTCTAGAATCTACTAGTTCCCCTGGGATTCTGAATATAATATATAACATAGTTATGAGCCCCTGTATTGTGGACCTTTTGTGAGCATTTCGAGGTGCATGTACAACCTTGGTGATAACCACGAAAATGTAACTAACTGAAATGCAGAATAAAAGGCAAATAAGTTGGAGATAAAGCTTGAATCTCATCTGATTCAATTATTCATATTCTTCTCTTTGTTTTGGAGTTTTCAACAGGCTTTATTATTTTTATGCTTCATGGAACCAAACAAGATGCTCACACATAAGAAAGAAATTGGGATGAAAGGATTTATAAATATACATAACTCGCTTTCATTCAACTCTCCAGCACATAGCCAGTGTTTTTCTCTTCCAAGTGCTTTGTCTATCTAAATTTTCTTATAGCTTGAGATAGCCAAATTATGAATTATTATGGTGTTTGATATGTATATGGCATTTTATGATCAATACTGAATTTTCACTTACACTTTCCAACTTGATCATCACAGTTCTGAAATGAGAAACCTTTTGCTTTTATTTTATTAATGATTAAATGGAAGATCAGAAAGACAGAACTGCTCAGTTACATTTTTGCCACAGATCATCTTCCCTGGCACAATTTCTCATAGTTGAAATATTTATTGAGCCTCCAGTTGTAAACACCCTATCATCTCAAGTTAACTTCTGTCTCATGTTGGGTGTGGACCTCGGTTTCTGCAGCACACTACATGTATCTGGCATTTTGCTTACATTGTGGGGTTACATGTCAATTTACCCTGTAACATTCTATTAAAGCATAGGATTAGGGGAAGGTAAAATGAAAAAGAAATCAGGTTGGCAAATTGAACATTTCCCCATCATGCCTCAACAGAATCTTTTTTGTGTCTAAAAATGCTGTGTTTATTTTTAAGAGACTGTCAAGAAACTGAGCTCAGAAAAAGGGTATATGTCTAAATATAATTACCAATAATATGTTTTTATTGATGATGTCAGAATGTAGGACTTACTGTAAAAAGAAAAAAAATATGTATGAGGGGGACAGAATACATTTTAATAGATGATAATTGCCATCAGGTTTTTATTTAAAAATAAATAATTATAAATGAAAAGTGAAGACATTCACTTTATCTTTGAAATAAATCACAAGACAGACTAATGAAATAGCAATAGAGAACTTCTTGGAAAGAGACAATGAATATGTTAAAATGCAATATTACTAAGCAGGAACTCTTAAGAATTTATAACGTGCTTGAAGACATTTAGAGCTAAGTGAATCTAATAAATATTAAAATCCCTAGTAGTTTATAATGATTAAAATAGGTAGTTTAAAATCTTTTTTTTATTGAAAAATAATTAAATCCTTCCAATTTCCCCTGCCAACATTTAATTTATCTTTTAAATCATTGATCATTATTAAACAATATATACATGTATACTAGTGGCCCAGTGCACAAAATTCACGTATGGGAGGGGGCATATCCCTCATCCAGGCCTGCACCCTCTCCAATCTGGGATCCCTCAGGAGATGTCCGACTGCTGGTATAGGCCTGTGGGATTGGTCCTAAACCAGCAGTTGGACATCCCTTTCACAATCCGGGACCGCTGGCTCCTAACTGCTCACCTGCCTGCCTACCTGATCACCCCTAACCACTCTGCCTGCTGACCTGCTCACCACCTACTGCCCTCCCTGCCAGCCTTCTCGCCCCCAACTTCCCTCCCACTGGCCTGATTGCCCCCATCTAACCCCCTCCCACCACCTGCTCGCCCCCCCAACTGCCCCTCCCTGCTGGCCTGCTCAACCCCAACGGCCCCCCTGCTGGCCTGATCACCCCTAACTGCCTCTGCCTCCTCCCCGCTGCCATGGCTTTGTTTGGAAGGATTTCGGAAGATCTCCTGGAAAGTCACCCAGTCTAATGAGCATATTACCTGTTTATTAGCATAGACAGAGGCCTGGTGCACGGGTGGGAGCCACCTGAAGGGGGTCCTGGATCAAGGTGGGGGTCCTCTTAGGGGGTGGGGCCAGCCTGGGTGAGGGGCTTGGGGCAGTTTGTAAACCGGCCACACCCCCATCGAGGTGGGGGTCCCCACTGTGGGGCATGGACAGCCTGGGCAAGGGGCTGACGACTGTTTTCAGGCTGACCACACACCCTTTGGGGGTGGGGGGTCCCTGCTGGCATGGGCGAGGGGCTGAGGGCCGTTTGCAGGTTGGCCAAACCCCGGCTTTGTCCGAAAAGAAGTCTGGAAGGTCTCCAGCAGGTCTCCGGTCTAATTAGCATATTACTCTCTTATTAGTGTAGATGTTAATTTTCTCTAAGAGGGTGTTCAATATTATTAACACGGATCCTAAATTTTATAATTTCTTGTTCTCCCTTAAACTAACTCTGCTTTGAGGCTATACTATTTTTATTATTGTATGAAATTAAATAATTTAATTGAATTGGTAGTACATGATTTTGTTTTTTATTTATCACACTATCATGTCAAAGTGGTGGACCACTTACTATGCATTTTAAACATTAAGATCTTCAAAGAGTATGGTAACCTCTATCTATAATCTCAGGCATCCTAATACTCATTTTTTTTTCTTAAGTTAACTATATTTTTTAGAGCAGTTTTAAGATCACAGCAAAACTGAGCAGAAAGTACAGAATTCCCATCTGCGCCGTCCTCCTCCCCACACAAACTTCCCCCACTATTAGCTTCCCACACCACGGTGATATATCTGTTACATCCATGAATTTACAAAGACACATCATTAGCATCAAAAGTCTTTAGTTTACATTAGGGATCACTCTTAGTGTCCTACATTCTAAGGATTTAGGTAAATGTATAATGAAATGTATCCAACATTGTAATATCATACAGAATACCTGCACTGACCTAAAAATTATATTTCACTTATTCATCCCTCCCTTCCCTTTAACCCTTGGAAGCCATTAATCTTTTTATTTTTCCACGGTTTTATCTTTTCCAGAATGTTATATACTTGAAATCATTCAGTACGTAGTTTTTTCAAATTGGCTTATTTTACTTAGTAATGTCCATTTAAGATTTCTATGTGTCTTTTCATGGCCTGATTGCTCATTTCTTTTTAGTGCTAGATAATATTCCAGTTCACCCTGTAGGTGACAGTTTATCCAGTCACCTACTGAAAAATAATTTCGTTGCTTCCAAATTTGACAATCATGAATAAAGTTGGTTAAACATTCATGTGATGACTTTATTCATATTATTATATTAATATCATGTGTCTTGGCAATGATTATTTATTAATGGTCTGTTTAATTAAGTTAAAAAATAGAAATTGGCATGAATTGAACCATTATAGATCTTATAAATACCATGCCCTTATTTACCTCATAGGTTAGTTACTCACTTTCTAGTCAAGCATCTTTATTAGGAAAATCTTTTTATTTTATTTTATTTGGGAAACAAATTTGATGTACTATTGTTTATAAAATAGTGTGAATGTATTCACACTACAAGTATAGAGCTTGTATCTTAATTTTTCAGTGTATTTTCATAATAAAAAAATGAGACAAGGATATTCCATGTAACTCAAAATCAAGTAATTTATTCAGGGGGGTTTATTTTTTAATCTTTGTTAAATTTAAGGTAAACATTAAGAAATTTCCCTATAAGCCAGAAAGAGATATTATCACACCAAAATGATTAAAATATTTTGGCATTCGTGAAAATTTTACATTTCTCTTAGAAGTAGTGAAGTTACATAAAACAGCTAGAAATAATACCAATATGTAAAGGGTTCTTAATATAATTTGAATGTGGCAGTTCCTGAAGCCTTTCCTTAATTAGTGGCCTCAGGGATTTTATTTCCTTTTGAGATTCTTTAGCAAGTATCTAAAATGTTATGTAAATTCTGTTCTTTTTTAAAAGCCAAGAGAAAGCTATATTAAAGAGAAGTTTAACCTGCTGATCAAAAACAAAACTAAATAAGAGGACATACAGGGGGAAAATGGTAATGAAAAAATAAAATAAAATAAAGATTTATAAAAGAAAAAAACAAACAACAAAACAAAACAAGAGGAAAGCAAACCAAACCTACAACTTTATTGCTTGGGATTAAGCATGAAGCCAGTACCTAAGAACAGATGATATATGTATGTGTGTGTGTGTGTATATAAATATATATATATATATATATATATATATTTTTTTTTTTTTTTTTTTTTTTTCTTGAGAGCTCACGTTTTATCAATAACTCCATTTCTCTGGAAAACAAAAGCATTAGTTTAAATGCCCTACATACTGTCTCTGATCCCACTGGATGCCAGCAGGAAGCCTAAAATCTGCGGGCATTCTGGATGGCTGGCTGGTAAAAAGCTCCAGAATCTAAGATAATAATGATGAAAATACACACTCATACACACAGCTGGATATACAGAGATAAAGAAAAGGTATACAAGAAAAGTCAAAGTAAAGCTGCAAAAACTGAATATTGCCTGAAGCAAGGTCTTGTAGTGTGAAATAAACAAAAAGACAAGTTACAGGTAAAGAAGTGATTCTACAATTCTGCTTCGTAAATGTTAGAATAAATTTTGCATAAAAGGACCAGACTTTGTTTTCACTGGAGACTTTGAAAAGCTTGCATTGCATAACATAGGTAAGAGAGGAGACCACCAATTTTCACATTCCTTAGTGAAGAATGAATTCACACAACTTTTATCTTAGATGCTTTATAAAATTTATTTTCTTTCAGTTTTGACAAATATCCTTTCTTTATATTTATATAAATATTATGGTTAAATGTTTTCAGAGTCAACTAATGACTGTCAAAATATATAATGTCACTGGCTTTATTCCATTTTGATTTGTAAAAAAGTGTACTTGTGAAAGTTTTTGGTCTCTTATCTATAATAATAAAAGCATAATATGTTAATTAGACTGGACAGCCAAACAACCTTCTGGATGTCATTCCGGACATCCTTCCAAAAGAAGCCGCCACAGAGGGGGCTGAGTCAGAGGCGGTTAGGGGCGATCAGGCAGGCAGGTGAGCAGTTAGGGGTGATCAGGCAGGCAGGTGAGTGGTTAGGAGCCAGCGGTCCCAGATTGTGAGAGGGATATCCAATGTCCGACAGGCAGTTGGACATCCCCAAAGGGGTCCCGGATTGCGAAAGGGTGCAGGCCAGACTGAGGGACACCACCCACCCCCCCGGCACAAATTTCATGCACCGGGCCTCTAGTTTATTATAAGAGAGTAACTAATGATAGAATACTACTGAGAACATACTGCCTTTTGCTATAAAACTTTTTAACGGGGCCCAGCTAGCATGGCTCAGTGGTTGTGCATCTACCTATGAACCAGGAGTCATGGTTCAATTCACAGTCAGGGCACATGCCCGGGTTGCCTGCAGGAGGTAGCCGCTCAATGAGTCTCTGTCATCATTGATGTTTCTCTCTCTCTCTCTCTTTCCCTTCGTCTCTGAAATAAATAAAAATATATTTAAAAAAAAACTTTTTAATGGGACCAATAAGAGTCCTAGGACAAATACTATAATAAGATTTATTTTCCAAAATTTAATTTTTTGTAATTTAAATTTATCCAGTTATGTTTTTTAGATCTGATAATTTTGTGCATAACAACCATAACACAGATTGTCAAAATGTTAAGGCAGAAGAAGACTGTTTGCTTTTAAAAGCAGCATTTCTTGGCACTAAATGTCCACGTACTGACATGCAGTTTGTTGGACATGTGGAATAAAAGACACATAGAATTAATACTTAAAAGACCTTCACTGACATGTGACACTAGAGAGCCACAGGCAGAAATGTCTGTAGCCTCACACCATCAAATTATCCTTGCCTAAACATACCCTGTTAAAAGGAGACTGTTTCTTATATTAAACACTAGAAGCCCAATGCACGAAATTGGTGCAAGGGGCTTGGCCCTGGCAGAAGGTCATTGGAAGGTCGTTTGGCTGTTCAGTCTAATTAGCATATTATGCTTTTATTATTATAGATGAGGTTAAATATTACCTGAAGAAACATTGAATTACCAATTGGTAGTTATGACCAAGATGCCTTAATATTCACCTCAACTCTATTCAACTTTACATGTTTCTTCCTGACTATAGGGCCCTGACTTCCCTTGTCTTAGAGCAGTGGTCAGCAAACTCAGCAAACCAGCTCACGAGCCACAGTTTGCAGACCACTGTATTAGAGTACTTACTTTTAAAAACTGCTATGGACAGACTGGAATCTCAGAGGGAAGGCTGGGGTGGGTCAGTGGATGGGTAGGAGAGATCAATCAAAGAACTTACATGTATATGCATAACCCGTGGACACAGACAATAGCGCGGTGAAAGCCTGGGGGCCGGGGGGAACGGGGGACGGGGGAAGGGTCCGGAGGTGGGCAAGAAGAAGTCATTGGGGGATAAAAGCGGCCATATGTTATACTTTCAACAATTAAAAACAAAACAGAAAACTGCTGTAGATCATTCTTTCTCTGCCCCTTGGAAATACAAGTCTTCTCCTAGTTCTGGCCTATTTTACAACCAAGGAATGTCTTTCTCAAGGGCCTGGGAGCCATTCCTTTGAACTGTAAAAATTACCAAAGATAGCACCTTTATCTACCAGTTTGTGGGAGGCTAGATTCCTAACGCCAATTAAATGCCAATTAGCAAAGGCAGATGGCCTCATCACATTGACCAGCCTCTCCCATCACGTCCTCCAGTGCTATTCCACTAGTCACCCATCATTTAAGAATTCTCCTGCTTTTGTTGCAGCCGAGTTGAGTTCAGTCTCTCTCCCTTATTGCAACAGGCCTGAATAAAATCTTTTTTGGCCTGTTTGGTACAATCTGTCTCTGACATTTCCTTGCGAGATATTATATTGTGGCGAATCATAACAAACAGCTTTGAGGACTTAGAAGGATTGGGGTAGGGTGGGGTAGAGTGGATTCCAACCTTGTTTAGTCATTTTAATTTTGAAATAGATATTTAGAAGATTTTAATAGTATCAGAAATGTTATTTGAAAATTATTAAAAATCAGTGATTTGTTTTTCGAAACAGTTAATTTCTTCTTTCTCAGATGATTACATTGACACAAGGCTGTAAGTTGCAGCCATTCATCTCTTCACATGCCACTGCCAAGGAACTTGATAAAGTGATTTGGTTAGGCCTGGCCTTTTGCTGGGCACTGCCTCTTAGAGTCCCCCAGCAGACACCCATCACTCCACTGCCTGGCACGCTACCAGACTCAGGGAAGAGTCTTCATGTACACTTGTCAAAGTGAATTTTTCCGAAATTCACATCTCATTATGTTTTTTTCTTAGTTGTTCATCTTTCAACATCAGAATAAAATACAAACTTTTAATCTTACCATTCAAGATATTCTATCCTTTGGCTCCTTCTTACCGTGTATGGTCAGCTATTGTTTGGTCTTTTTGTTCAGCATCTGCAGGACCTCACCAAGTGGGATATAGCATTTATCTCTGGCTCCCTTGCTGCCCTGCCTCACCCACAGGACTGGAGCTTCTGAAACACTAATTTCTGTCTAAATTAAACCAGATTCTATAGTTACTATAATCTAAACCTCTTACATATTTCTGTAATCTTTTCAACAGCCATGCCAGAGTTAATTGCCAGGACCAGAAATTCACTTTACAGATCTCCCTGGTTTCCCTCATCCCATGCCACCAATTAGCACAAGTAGTTAAGTCTTATTGTGCCTTGTAAACAAATTTATGTAACTTATGGTAAAGAAAGTGACATTTAGAGTCATGGCAAATTTGAGTTGGAATCTTGTTCTCATCCTTAATCAGTTATGGCTTCTGGAAAGTAATTTAAACTAAGTTTTATAGAAACCTGTAAACAAATGGTGAGAATCATAATACCCACATTATAATTTTTTCATGAGTTCTGAATGAAAAGACACATGTACTACATACTTAGCACAGTATTGTGTACATTCTACTATTCTGTAAACTGCTATAATGATTAGAATTATGCTATCATTGATTTTTTTTACAAAGATATTTTATAGTATAGAAATTTGTAATTTTTTTCTCTAGTATTGATTTTTTTGTAGTAGTAGATACTATTAAACAAAATTTTGGCAACAGTTTCTAAACCCATTTCAATTGCTTTTAAAGATAATGAAATCTTCCTTTTAAATTCATCTTAACAGCAATATGAACATACTTTCAAGTGATTTTCTTATAGTTTACAGACTAAATCATCCAGAGATGCAGTGTTTTGTTTTTTGTTTTTTTAAAGTATAGAAATTAGCAGAATATCTTTGGCATTTAAAAATGTAAAATGATGAAAGTCTTAACATAATTCCTAGAGAATATGAAAATATAATTTCTATGTTATCCTGTTTTATCTTATCAATATTCTATTTCAATCTTTAAGAGATTCCAAGATTACCCTAAGATCACCCCAAATTAAACATAATCTTTGGTGTGGTATTGGTAATCCATAGTCTATTGAGGATTGTTTAGGAAATTATAAAAATTCACAAAAGTACCTTGTCTATTCTTTCACATTAGGAAGAGTTTCTATTCTGAGCTGCTTAAAATAATCGGTATAGTCACGTAGTTATTTGCTTAGCTATTTCTCAAAATCTTATGAAAATGGAAAGCATGCCCTCATTTAGCTTGAGAAAAGGGAAGCAGTGGCCTCTGTTGTTAACAATAGCAGTAAGACAAGTGTTTAGGATTAGTCTTTCCTGTAACAAAGATGTGATAACTAGTTTTGAGGAAAGTAACAGAATATTTTTCTTGAATTGAGGAGAATAGAATTGGGAGAAAAAAAATTTAATGCTTCTGAAACACATTATTTACTAATTTAGAAATTATGTTTTAGAAAGTCTATAGCATTATTTAAAAATCTGCATATTAATCTGTGAAAGACTCAATTGTTAAAGAAACTGGCTAGTTACAAAAATAGATACTATATTTATGTATTTGTAGATTTCTTTCTTATAAAATAAATTGATTAACTAATTTTTATTCTTAAGAAAAAGAAAATTTTAATTCTTTTACTTCTATAACAATAAATATGAGATTTCCATTGGATACCCAGGTGTACATTTCAAGTAGGCAGTTGAATATTTGCGCCTGGATGTTAGGTAAGAGGCCTGGGGTAGAGGTTTACATTTGGGGGCTGTGAGTATAAAGATGGCATTTAAAGCCATCAAAATGGACCTGCAGAAAGAGGCCCTGGCTCCTAGGCCATTTCCACAGTGATAGGTAACAAGAGATTGTCAGGACCAACACATGAGATTGAGAATACTTACCTAGAGAGGATAGGTTTTAATAGTAACTGAGCAAATTAATAGGAGAAAGTGTATAGTAGCCCACCCTTAAAATATACCAATTTAAAGGTATAAAGGTTGGAACTGCTCACTCTGGGTAAAGGTGAAATTCAGCGATCCTGGGAAGGAGGCAGGCTTTTGAAGTGTTACCAGCGAGAACAGGTAACTATACCACTTTATCACAATAGACCAAGCAGGCAGCACTAATTATGGAAAATGACAGCATGATATACCTAGAGAAGTTGGACCCCAGGCAGTTACCATGCTAGACAAAGATCTCCTTAACCAAGGCTGGAATTTCAGTTAGAAATGTGTTCAGCTCCCGAGAAGAGGATAAAGAAATATCTTAAACACATAGATGTTTATTTTTCAGACATAACATTTAGTCCACTGGTTCTTTGTACTTAGCATTGTCTCGGCTGTGCAGCGATGTCAACGACAGGCTCTTACTGTCTCTATCTTAGCACGTTGGTTTTCATCCTTTGACTTTTTGTTGGGCATCTACATGTATCTCCATCTTTATGTTGCCTTTGCAGGAAGCAGAAGGGGGGAATAGCCACGGCCAATGCAATGCCAATGAGCTTCTGCTTTTAGTGCATTTCCCAGACTGTATCATGTGTCTAACCGGACCTGCCATAAGGCCTGGTGAATTGAGTTTTTAGTGTATAGAGTTCCCCATGTTTGAGGAAGGCAAAAGAGGATAAGTTGGAAGTGGAGGGTGAGCCAGGCAGCACCTATAGCTTCTATTGCATGTGGCATGTTACTTCCCCCAAGAGAAAATGTCAACTTGAAATACAAGTATGCCTTCAGCCATCAGTGAGAACCAAAGCCTGGGACCCTTCATTTTCTGGACTGCATAAGACCCTTGGCTATTCATAGGATCCTAGGTTTGAAAAAGGAGAAATGGCTTAATAACAACTGTAGTTTAATTTCTTGCCACAGTGGCTAAGGAGGGCATAGAGATAGATTTATTTCTGACTGCCAAGTACAGTGTTGTGATGCTTTTTGTGCCTGACTTATGTAGTGGAATTAAAACCATATCTGCTATTCAGTTCTATGATATTTTTTCAATACAGACTCTGGTAACCTGACATCTCAATTATAAAACATGATTACTGATATTTGGTTGATAGTATAGGAATAAAGAAATATCTAAACACTTGCACGTAGTTAATTAGATTTTTATTGATTTTATCGCATGCTTTTATATCCAAATATCTTTGGCTTATTTAGTATTTATTACAAGTTTGTGCCCTTAAATACCATCATCCTTATCCCTTCATCCCTCATCCTCTGGTAACCACTGTTTTATTGTTTTCTGTGTTCTGGTTTGGTTTGACCTTTTTCCACATATAAGTTATATCATATAGTACTTGTCTTTCTCTTTGATTTACCTTGCTTAGCATAATGTACTCAAGGTTCACCTATGCTGTCACAAATGCCAGGATATCCTCCTTTCTCATAGCTGAATAATATTTCATTTTGTATATATTCCATATCTTTTTTATTCATTTACCTTTAGATGGGAATTTAGATTGTCTCCAAATGTTGGCTATTGTGAATAAATGCTGTAATAAACATGGTTAAATTCTCTTTTGGTGTATTCATTGACAAATAATTATTGAATCTCCAATCATTTTCCTAGGCACAGTGGTTTAACAAACCAGGCAAAGTCTTTGCTCTCATGGAATTTACATTTTAGTAGGGAAACACAAAGACCACATAAATAAGTGCTATCTATTACATGCCAGATGGTGATAAGAGATATCAAATAAATAGGATGTGGAGATAGGGAGTGGATGGTATGCATAGGTGGTCAAAAAAGGCCTGGCCTTGGAAAAAATTTGGGATAAGAGTATATGAGGCTGAGAGGACAGTAATGCAGAAGGGTGGTTTTTCATTTTCTCAGGGGGAGTCCTGATTCTTTACATACCTGTATCTTTAGATTGACTACTCAGAGAGAGTGTTGAGTGGGCAGTGTGGACACAGCTGCCTACACATGGTGATTCAGCTCATGTCAAGCCCAATTCTTGCTACTTCCACATCCCCATGGTTCAAAACACCTCCCACTAGCCCTGTCACAGAGCCAGAAATGAAAACACTTTTTCATTCTTTTGAGTTAAGGGACTGGATGTTACTGATAATTATTAAAATACCTTTAAAAATGGAGGTAAGATAATATATTATCTATTACAAAATCCCCTGAAAGGGAATCTGATATAGGAGAAGCTCAAGCTACTAAGCAAATAAATTAGAAGGTTATAGAAAAGAAATAACCACACACAGGACAGATTTCTTTTATTTTTTTTTTTTATTTTTTTTTTTTAAATTTTATTTTATTTTTATTGTTTTAAGTATTACAAATAGTAGTACATATGTCTCCTTTTTTTTCCCCCTTTGATCTCCCCCTGACCTCCCCTACCCCCCAGGACATGCCTTCACCTGCCCCCCCTCCCCCCCCCCACCCCAGTGTCTTATATCCATTGGTTGTGCTTATATGCATGCGTACAAGTCCTTCGGTTGGTCTCTTACAGCCCTCCTCGCCCAACCACCCCTGTCTTCCCAATGTAGTTTGACAGTCTGTTCAATGCTTCTTTGCCTATGTATCTTTTTCCCACCATTTCTTTCCTTTAAAAAGTTTTGCCTTTGCAGACTGGAAATAAACATATAATAACAAAACAAGACAAAACAAAAAAATGTTTGAGTCCCAATTTCAATGTCCAGCAGTTCCTTATGTGTACATGTCAGCAGTGATATCTGGATGGTGGGCACATGGTGGCAATGCAGGTCCGACCCTCTCTGGTTTGGTCCTAGGCAACCTGCAGCGGTGCACAGCTGCTGACTGCTCCCATGGCAAGGCGTTGTCAGCGTCTTCCATCTCTGGACTGTTTTTGCCTCTTGTCTTCGTGGTTGGAGCACTCCTGTCAATTCCTCTCTGTTGCAGGAATCCATCTGGTCTTGGGGTTGTTTTCTGAAAATATACAAATATGTTCTCGACCACAAGTTAATAAAGGAATCTTTTCTATATAATTGATTTGGGATCCTTTTTATTTTTGTTCAAACGATTTTCCTTTGTCTTATTTAGACACCATGTGTGTTTTTAATGGCCGTCTTGCTGTTAGCATTGCAAATGAACCTTAATTTGGTAAAGTAAAAATTTTCTAGATGTAATTTACTTATAGGATATTTTTCCTTACATGATATTGCCCTACTATCCCCCCCCTTTTTTTTTTTTTAATGGAGGTTTTTGTAAATTTTTTAATGCAGTCTTGATAACTTTAAATTAAAAAAAAAAAATTTTTTTCCCCCACACATATGACTGCTTTAGGTTCATTGCATATTCAGGAATTTTACCATGAGATGAACTACCAATAGAAATTTTAGTTATTACTTTAAGAATAGCTTTTTGTCCAGTACTTGAATATCCACTTATTTCAATTAGCCTATTTAAATTAATCTGAAAACTCGATTACTATTTTACTGTCAAATTTAATACTCTACCAACAATCTTAGTTTACCCTGTAAATATTAGTGGGAAGGATTATTTGCATTCTTGAGTGGGCCCTGAGCATTCCAAATGCTCAGCTGAATTTAGATATAGGGCAACTGCTGTCGGCCAAGTCTCTTGTCTGTTACCTGGGTCCCGATCTGAGCTGGGCCAAGTCTCTGTCTGTCACCTGTATCTCGATGTGAGCTGGGCCGGGTCTCTTTCTGTTGCCTGGGTCCCGATCTGAGCTGGGTGTGGGAAGCACAAAGCAGCCATGGGGGTAGGAGACCGCCTTTAGAAGGGGGTGAGGGTCCAAGCCCCTGCAATGTTGGGGGGGTGAGGGTCTGTGCCCCACTTCTGTTGCCCCCCCAAGTTCTCTCCTGATGGCCCCTCTGCGACTGTGCCTGTCTTAGGTTGTTCCTTCCTTGAGGAATCTTACCCGTCTCTGGCTAACCAGCCATCCTCCGGGGCCAAGCAGGGTGCTGTGAGGTTCAGTTCTGTCTCCTTGGTAGCCTATGACCCCGTGGCCTCCACACCCAGCACCTGCCTTGGGAACCCCTGGCCGGCTGGCAGGGTCCCGGTGCTGATCACATATCTCCGGGAACTCGGGTTTCTTCTCCAGTGAGGGCCCAGCTCACACAATTGGATGTGAGACAGATCCCTGGTACCAGCCCCCACGAGGCTTCAAGCTCAGCATGAACAGAAAGCTCAGGTAACAGCTGAGGGCAATTGGATTGTGAGAAGAGGGTCCCTCTTGGCACAAAGGGCAAGAGGGGCCAATATAGGATGCTCAAGTGCCTTCCCAGTGCCTTAATTCCTTCTGCAAGGGATCAAATCCTTTCATGTCCCTCTTTTTAAATTGCTGCCCACCATTCAAAGAATTAGTTTGTAATTTTGTTTGGGATAATTGTAAAGTATGCTGTTGTAAAATATCTAAGATTATAATGAGATTGTAGAATAATATCATGTAAGGATATTCTTTGCCCTAGGCCCTGGCAATTCCATTTCAAACTGGTTGTCAATTTCTTTTTGTAGCTTTATATAAACTTTGTCAGGGAGGCAAAAACACAAATTACTTACTTTAGTTCAAGCGGCCAATTATATTGACTTTCAATTACAATCCTTATGACTTTTGAAGGAAACTTCTCTTTGTTTCCTTCCAAAATAATTTTCAGTCTACAGAGTTTCATTTAAAAATTTTTGTCACATGAAACAATTTCTCTTAATGCCCCGCCCCCTTGTTGTCTGTGTCCATTGATTAGGTTCATATGCATGCATACAAGTCCCTTGGTTGATCTCTCCACCTTACCCCCACCCTCCCCTACCTTACCTGAGGTATGATCTTCTGATTGACGTTTCTCAGCCTCTGGATCTGTTCTTGTTCATCAGTCTATGTCGTTCATTATATTCCACAAATGAGCGAGATCATGTGATATTTATCTTTCTCTGCCTGGCTTATTTCACTCAACATAATATTCTCCATCTCCATCCATATTGTTGCAAATGGTAGGAACTCCTTCTTTTTTACCGCAGCGTAGTATTCCATTGTATATATATACCACAGTTTTTTAATCCATTCATCTGCTGATGGGCATTTAGGTTGTTTCCAAATCTTGGCTATGGTGAATTGTGCTGCTATGAACATAGGGGTGTATATTTCCTTTCTGATGCCTGTTTCTAGATTCTTGGGATATATTCCTAGAAGTGGGATCACTGGGTCAAATGGGAGTTCCATTTTTATTTTTTTGAGGAAACTCCATACTGTTCTCCACAGTGGCTGCACCAGTCTGCATTCCCACCAGCAGTGCAAAAGAGTTCCTTTTTCTCCGCATCCTCGCCAACACTTGTTGTTTGTTGATTTGTTGATAAAAGCCATTCTGACAGGTGTGAGATGGTACCTCATTGTTGTTTTGATTTGCATCTCTCTGATGATTAGTGACTGTGAGCAGGTTTTCATATGTCTCTTGGCTTGCCTTCTGTCTTCTTTCGAAAAGTGTCTACTTAGATCAGTTGCCCATTTTTTGATTGGGTTGTTTATCTTCTTTTTGTTAAGTTGTATGAGTTCTCTGTATATGTTGGAGATTAAACCCTTATCATTGATATCATTGGCAAATATGTTCTCCCATGCAGTGGGCTTTCTTGTTGTTTTATTGATGGTTTTCTTTGCTGTGCAAAAGCTTTTTATTTTGATGTAGTCCCATTTGTTTATTTTCTCTTTAGCTTCCATTGCCCTAGGAGTAGTATCAGTGAAGAAGTTCTTTCGGCATATGTCTGAGATTTTGCTGCCTGTGGATTCCTCTAGTATTTTCATGGATTCCCGTCTTATGTTTAAGTCCTTTATCCATTTTGAATTTATTTTTGTGTATGGTGTAAGTTGGTGATCTAGCTTCATTCTTTTGCATGTATCTGTCCAATTTTCCCAACACCATTTGTTGAAGAGACTGTCTTGACTCCATTGAATGTTCATGCCTCCTTTGTCAAATATTAATTGAGCATATTGATTTGGGTCAATTTCTGGGTTCTCTATTCTATTCCATTGATCTATATGTCTGTTCTTGTGCCAGTACCAGGCTGTTTTGAGAACAGTAGCTTTGTAATACAACTTGATATCTGGTATTGAGATCCCACCTACTTTGTTCTTCTTTCTCAGGATTGCTGTAGCTATTCGGGTTCTTTTTTTATTCCAGATAAATTTTTGGAAATTTCGTTCTAGGTCTGTGAAATATGTTGTTGGTATTTTAATGGGAAGTGCATTGAATTTATAGATTGCTTTGGGTAGTATGGACATTTTGATGATGTTGATTCTACCAATCCATGAACATGGTATGTTCTTCCATCTGTTTATGTCTTCCTCTATCTCTTTTTTCAGTGTCATGTAGTTTTCTACGTATAGGTCTTTTACCTCTTTAGTTAAGTTTATTCCTAAGTATCTTAATTTTTTTGGTGCGATGGTAAATGGGATTGTTTTTTTAGTCTCTCTTTCTGTAAGTTCATTATTGGTGTATAGAAATGCCATAGATTTCTTGGCATTAATTTTGTATCCTGCTACATTACCAAATTCAGTTATTAAGTCTAATAATTTTTTTATGGAGTCTTTAGGGTTTTCTATGTACAGTATCATGTCATCTGCGAATAAGGACAGTTTTACTTCTTCTTTTCCAATTTGAATGCCTTTTATTTCTTCTTCTTGTCTGATCGCAATGGCTAGTACTTCCAGCGCTATATTAAACAGGAGTGGTGAGAGTGGGCATCCCTGTCTTGTTCCTGTTCTTAGGGGAAATGGTTTTAGTTTTTGCCCATTGAGTATGATGTTGGCTGTGGGTTTGTCGTATATGGCTTTTATTATGTTCAGGTATGATCCTTCTATTCCCACCTTGCTGAGAGTTTTTATCAAGAAAGGGTGTTGGATTTTATCAAATGCTTTTTCTGCATCAATTGATATGACTATGTGATTTTTATCTCTCAATTTGTTTATGTGATGTATCACGTTTATTGATTTGCGAATATTGTACCATCCTTGCATCCCTGGGATAAATCCTACTTGGTCATGGTGTATAATCTTTCTGATGTACTGCTGGATTCGATTTGCTAGAATTTTGTTGAGGATTTTGGCATCTATGTTCATGAGGGATATTGGCCTGTAATTCTCTTTCATTGTGTTGTCTTTGTCTGGTTTTGGTATTAGGGTGATGCTGGCCTCATAGAAGGAGTTTGGAAGTGTTCCTTCTTCTTGAATTTTCTGGAATAGTCTGAGGAGGATAGGTTTTAGTTCTTCCTTGAATGTTTGGTAAAACTCCCCTGTGAAGCCATCAGGCCCTGGGCTTTTGTTTGCTGGAAGCTTTTTGATGACTGCTTCAATTTCTTCCATAGTTATCAGCCTATTGAGATTCTTAGAATCTTCCTGAGTGAGTTTTGGAAGGTTGTATTTTTCTAGGAATGTGTCCATTTCCTCCAGATTGTGTAGTTTGTTAGAATAGAGTTGTTCATAGTATTTTTTAACAATCCTTTGGATTTCTGTGGGGTCTGTTGTTATTTCACCTCTTTCATTTCTGATTTTGTTTATTTGGGTCCTCTCTCTTTGCTTCTTGGTGAGCCTGGCTAGAGGTTCATCAATCTTGTTTATCCTTTCAAAGAACCAGCTCTTGGTTTTGTTGATCCTATGTATTGTTTTTTTGGTCTCTATGTCATTCATTTCTGCTCTGATCTTTATTATGTCCTTCCTTCTGCTCACTGTGGGCTTTTCTTGTTGCTCTCTTTCTAATTCTTTGAGTTGTTGAGTTAGAAGATTTATTACCATTTTTTCTTGTTTTTTGAGGTAGGCCTGTAGAGCTATAAACTTCCCTCTCAAGACTGCTTTCATTGTGTCCCATAGCATTTGCATTGTTGTGTTTTTATTGTCATTATTCTCCAGGATGTTTTTAATTTCTTCTTTGATCTCGTTGATCACCCAATCATTGTTTAATAGCATGCTATTCAGTTTCCACGTGTTTGAATTTTTTGGAATGTTTTTATTATAGTTTATTTCTAATATTATGCCATTGTGGTCTGAGAAAATGCTTGATAGGATTTCAATCTTTTTGAATTTAGGGAGGCTTTGTTTGTGACCCAATATGTGGTCTATTTTTGTAAATGTCCCATGGGCACTTGAGAAGAACGTATATTCTGAGGCTTTGGGGTGAAATGCTCTGAAGATGTCAATTAGGTCCATCTGATCTAGTGTGTCATTTAGAATTGCAATTTCTTTGCTGATTTTTTGTCTGGAGGATTTATCCAGTGATGTCAGTGGTGTATTAAAGTCTCCTACTATGATTGTATTGTTGTCGATCTCTCCCTTGATCTCTTCGAGGAGTTTTTTTATGTATTTGGGTGCTCCTGCGTTGGGTGCATATATGTTTACCAGAGTTATATCTTCTTGTTGAATTGCTCCCTTTAGTATTATGTAGTGGCCTTCCTTATCTCTTGTTATGCCCTTTACTTTGAGGTCTATTTTATCAGATATAAGTATTGCTACCCCAGCTTTTTTCTCATTTCCATTTGCTTGAAAAATATTTTTCCATCCCTTCACTCTCAGTCTGTGTGAATCCTTTGCTCTGAGGTGAGTCTCTTGTAGACAGCAAATATATGGGTCATGTTTTCTTATCCATTCAGCTACCCTATGTCTTTTGATTGGTGCATTTAATCCATTTACGTTTAATGTTATTATTGACAAGTACATGTTTGTTGTCATATTTTCCCCCTTAGTGTTTGTGTTTCTTTTTGCCTTTCTCTTTCTTTTTTTTACAGCAGTCCCTTCAGCATTTCTTGCATTGCTGGCTTGGTAGTGATAAACTCTCTTAGCCCTTTTTTGTCTGTGAAGCTCCTGATTCCCCCTTCAATTTTGAATGATAACCTTGCTGGGTATAGTATTCTTGGATTCAGACCCTTGCTTTGCATCACTTTGAATATTTCATTCCATTCCCTTCTGGCCTGGTGTGTTTCTGTTGAGAAATCAGTTGATATTCTAATAGGAGATCCCTTGTAGGTAACTTTCTGTCTCTCTCTGGCAGCCTTTAAGATTCTTACTTTGTCATTGGTATTCGCCAATTTAATTATGATGTGTCTTGGTGTTGGTCTTTTGGGGTTCAACTTGTTTGGGACTCTATGTACTTCTTGGACTTGCATAGTTTTTTTCTTGCCAATATCAGGGAAGTTCTCTGTCATTATTTCTTCAAACAGGTTTTCTATTCCTTGCTTCTCTTCCTCACCTTCTGGTATCCCTATTATTCTAATATTGTTTCGTTTTGTGTTGTCCCAAAGCTCCCTTAGGCTCTCCTCTTGCTTTTTAAGTCTTCTTTCCATTTGCTGCTGTGTTTGTGTGTGTTTTCCTACCTTGTCTTCTAATTCACTGATGCGGTCCTCAGCCTCTTCTAGTCTACTGTTTAAGCCTTCCAATGTGTTCTTTATTGCAGCTATGTCGTTCTTCATCTCCTCTTGGTTTCTTTTCACGTTGGTGACATTTTCATTCAGTTCCTTGTAGTTCTCATTGAGTTGTGTGTATTTGTCATTGAGTTGTGTGTATTTGTCATCCATCCGTTTAAACATCCTTAGAACCATTACTCTGAATTCTCTCTCTGTTAAGCTGCTAGCCTCAATTTCATTTAACTCCCTTTCTGGTGATTCCTCTTTTTCTTTCCTTTGGGTATTGCTTTTTTGTCTCCCCATGTTTTCCTGAAATGTTTTAATTGTAGATCCAATTGCTTTGCTACCCAGGTTCTTTTGGTGATGGTGCTACTGGTGAAATCTGTTCTCCTGGGCTTGGTTATCTAGTGTAATTGAGGTGCTTAGCTTCTAAAGATTTCTCTTTAGAGTAGATCCTATGGCCTCAGGGAGTATTCAGATTCCTTGGTGTTAATCAGGGTGGAATCTGGGTGTGGCTATATTGGTTGCCTGGAGACTGGGGGGAGGGGCTATCTCTCAGGAGAAAATGGATTCTGTGGGCTAGATAAGACTCAGCACCAGACTTGCTACCACTTCTCCTGGACCGTCTGTTGCCCACTCTGCCCAGGTTCCACAACTCTACCCCTTCTCCCGCACTTCTGTCACAGGTAAGCGCCTGTCTCCAAAAGGTCCCACGAACTAGGTTCAGTGGGGAAAAGCGCAGGCCCCAGCGCGAGGAAGGACCGCGTCTCTGCCAGTTCCTCTCTTGCCGGCACTCCGCGGTCCGGCAGCTCTTAAAGGCTGCCTTTGAGCTCAGATCCCAAATCCAGACTCTATGGTCTAAAATCCTTCAGACCTTGCCTGTCCTCAGGGACGCGGCTTGGCACTGTGTAGTTTCTCCCTGACCTTCTGGGCACAGAGGTCCGGGAGATTCTACTGCCTAGATCTTTGATTTTACCTTTATCCGGGGGATCCCTGCTCTTCCCAGCTGCAAACTGTCTCACCAGCTGTGCCTCCTTCGCCAATTCGGGCTGGATTCCGCTCGTCTCAGCTGCCTCCTCTATTTGCTCCTGGAGAAGGCTCAGGACACGTCCTTCTATTCCGCCGCCATTTTGTCTCTCCCGACAGATTTCTTTTAAATAGCTAAATTCCCCATGCATTTAAAATACAATCTAATTTAGCAGAATTAAGAACAAAACTAAAACAAAACTTCTTAAATCTAATGGCGCGGGCAATCACCGACTAAAACACTGGGGGAATGGGACAGAAGTGAAGGTTCATGAGATGGTGAATGTCAGCATTTGTGAACATGTCATTTCCATGGAAGCTGTATGAGAAAGGGTCCCTGGGTAGCTGGGAAACAGAATGAGGGCATTGAAGTAAAGGGGGAAGTGGTTAGCTTGTATTATACTCAGAGTTAACTCTGCTATGGTCTAGAGGAAAGTACTGGAGTTCTGGAAACAGGAGACCTGATTCAGGGGTGTTATTTCACCTCTATGTGGCTAAGAATCATAAAGGACAATGTGTATGCAAGCCCTTCCCTAAGATAACCAGACACATGTTGCAGTACTTGGCTCATAGTAGGCAACCAATAACTATGAGGCACATTAATATACAGGACTTGCTCAGTTAGAATAAAGGCATTTTAATGCCATGACTTTGACTCAGTCTCATAAAAACAGTAATGTCAAGATATTTTTAAAATTTTTATAACATACTAGAGGCCTGGTGCACGACATTCGTGCACTGCAGGGAGGATCCCCTCAACCTGGCCTGCGCCCTCTCGGGAGATGTCCACCTGCTGGCTTAGGCCTGATCACCCCTGGGATCGGGCCTAAGCTGGCCATCAGATATCCCTCTCACAGTTCAGGACCCCTCACTTCTTACAGCCCACCTGTAGCGGAGGTGGGAGAGGCTCCTGCCACCAAGCTGTGAGCCTGGCTTCTGGCTGAGCAGTGCTACCCCTGTGGGAGGTGGCGGGAGGCAGCTCCTGCATTGTGTGTCTTCCCCCTGGTGGTCAGTGCATGTCATAAAGACCGGTCATTCCGCTGTTTGGTTGATTTGCATATTAGGGCTTTATTATATAGGATATGCAAACTCTATCACGGAAAATTACTCTATGTCTGAGCATCATCCTATCTCTGACCTTTATTATCATCACTTCAGGATATTCACTAAGTTTTAAAAATATTATGTAATTATTAAGTGATATATGTAATAATGCTCCATTCTTAAATACATGCCTGAGGTCAGCCCAGGCTATGAAAATTTTAAAGAACTAGCAACTGGTTAAAAATACAGTAGACTGTAAACCTTCTTTACTCCCTCTAAGGAGAATTGATAAAAAGTGAATTAAGAGAAAAAGGGACTCAGAGAAGTTAATTATAGCTTTGGCTTCTAAGGAGATAGTTAAAAACACAGTTTGTTAACTCCTTTTCCCACACCCAACTCCTGAGGTGCCACAGAAGAAAGAGAAGAATTATTGTGTTGTACTTGTGATAGACTACTTGAAACTCCTATAGAGACAGAAGCTGTTTGGGCTGTGGTGTGAGGAGAAATTGATAATCACGTAGGCCATGGAAGATAGGTTTGCTGAGAAGAAAGCTTTTACTAGGTATTAGTTTTCCTTCTTTAGGAAGATTCTTGTCTGCCTCTGTGGAACTGAGAGGCAGAAACCAGCAGTGCCATTGACACTGGCCTAAATTAAAGGCAAAGATCAAGCGTAGAAATCAAGTTTTGCTGGAGTGGCAAAAAGATGAAAAGTAATACAACCCTACCCACCAGCCCCTAGATGTTCTCCTCCCTACACATCTTCATCACCATTTCAGGGCTGGGTGATAACCACATTGGGAGAATACTCCTGAAAAGAGCAGAGCCTGCAGTGTCGGTACAGAATGATTCTCAAACCCGAATCCACAGAGGTGCCCAACCACTATTGCAATAATACTGGTCCTGCCTCTCCCTGTGTCTCCTATACGCACCCCATATGTCACACAAGGGTAAAAGTGCATGGAGATTGAAGGCATTTTATATAACAAAATGAATAGCACTAGCCCAGCCGGTGTGGCTTAGTGGTTGAGCATTGACCTATGAACCAGGAAGTCACCATTCGATTTCAGGTCAGGGGACATACCCGGGTTGAGGGCTCAATCCCCAGTAGGGGGCGTTCAGGAGGCAGCCAATTGATGATTCTCTCTTATTGATGTTTTTATCTCTCTTTCTCTTTCTCTCTAAAAATCAATAAAAACATTTTTAAAAAATGAATGGCACCAAGAAAGTAATATTCTGGAAGGTTAAGTTTGGTAATTTTCCTAGATGCTATAAAATGATAAGGAAATGGAAAATATTTTAAAAAATAGATCTCAAAAATAAAAGTATAATTTTTAGCATTTGTAGGAGTCTCTGTGGGAGAAAAATATTGAGAGATAGAAATATTTGTATAAACAATGACTAGGATGTCTCAGAAAAATCAATAAATTAAAATTTCAGACTGAAATGGTATAGAAAACCCATATCCCGCCCCCCCCAAAAAAAAAAAAAAACAACGAGGAAAAAAATTACTAGAATCTTCTAGAGAAGAGCAGATGAACTATAAATGAAAAATAATAGCAATAACTTTGGATATTTCATCAGCATGTATCAATGCAATAAAATAATGGATTTATGTTTTGAAGGTAAGAAACTTGGAACCAACATTAAATATTCAGTTACTATATTATTTAAATGTGAGATTGAAATCACAAATATTCTTATATGTAAATTCTCAAAGAATTCCTAATCCCAAGACTCCTTTTCACAACAACCTTGGAGAAAATCCTCAAACAAGCAAATACCAGAAAATGAATTTAGGGTTATTGCCTATGACATTGAAGGTAACACCGAGTAAATGAAAAGTTTACTTTTGTCCAAAAATACAAGAATTAAATACATTATATCTATCAATATGTTATCTATCTACTTATCTGCCTACCTACCTAATTTTATATGTAGAACCTACTAGGACTATATTTAAAGATGATAGCAATATAATGAGCAGGCACGGGGTGTTGGAGGGTGCAAGGAGACTAGGAACAAATTTTAATGCACTAAAGCATCTCTGTTCTGGAGGAAGATAAGGTTATTATTAAGCTGAAGGAATTTATAGGAAAAACAAATATGTATAAACCTGAGTAGTAGTAGAAAGTTAAGACTAATTGCTGGATAAATAAATTGGCATGTTTAACTTTCAAATCAGAAGATCATGTAGTTAATGGCAGGCATAAAGAAATATAAGAGAACTAAAAGGAGTGACAGATGTTCTTTGATCATAATACAATAAAATAAAATCAATAACAAGAATAGCTTAAAATATAACATGTACATATGGAAACTAATAATATACTATTAAATAGTCTTGTCTTATGAATGAGTATTTCATAAGATAAGTTAGAAAATACTTATAACTGCATAGCAGAGAAAAACAGCATGTCAAAACCTGTGGGACACAGAAAATTTCTGCTTAAAGATTTATAGCTTTAAGTACATTTATCACAGAGTAAGAAAGAGTAAAAAGGAAAAACTGAGATAAGTAGTAACTTCAAGAAGATAGTAAAACACTGGTAGACTGATAGAAAAGCAAATCCAGACAAACAAGTAGTAAAGAAGAGATCAAATAGAAAATCAAATCAGATACAAGAAATTTAACCAATAAAAACATGGTTCATTGAAAATATTAATGAACACATAATCATCAGGTAACAGGTCAAGAAAAGTAGAAGTTTAAATATAGATAAAATCCAGAAATGAAAAATGACAAGGAAATGGCTAAGTACAGATACAATAATAATTGCAAGGTTACAAAGTCCCACCATGAATTATTATATGATAATAAATTTTAAATATCAAACAGAAATGTTTAAAATTTTGTAAAATATACACAATGCCAAAATTGGTACAGGACAAAATAGAAAACTTGAGTAGACCATTATCTGATAAAGAAATCCAAGTGATGATTAGAGTCCATCTCATCCTCAATGAGAAGTTTCAGACCATATGGCTTTTATTGATGAGTTCTTAACAACATTCAAGGAACAGGTTATGCTAATATATATTACTAGAGGCCTGGTACAAGAAATTCGTACACTGCGGGTGGGTTATGTCCCTCAGCCCAGCCTGTACCCTCTCCAATCTGGGACTCCTCAAGGGATGTCCGACTGCCGGTTTAGGCCCAATTCCTATGGGATTGGGCCTAAACCGGCAGTCGGACATCCCTTTCACAATCCAGGACTGCTGGCTCCCAACTGCTCACCTGCCTGCCTGATAGTCCCTAACTGCTTCTGCCTGCCAGCCTGATCACCTCCTAACTACTCCCCTGCCAGCCTGATTGATGCCTAACTACTCCCCTGCCAGCCCAGTTGCCCCTAACTGCCTTCCCCTGCATGCCTGGTTGCCTCCAACTGCCCTCCCCTGCCAGCCCACTTGCCTCTAACTGCCCTCCCCTGCCAGCCATCTTGTGGTGACCATCTTGTGACCACATGGGGTGGCCATCTTGTGCGAGGGCATGACAGTCAATTTGCATATCACCTCTTTATTATTATATAGGATTGTAGGATATGAACATAGAAGAACAGTTTTCCACTGTTTTATGAATTTAATGTAAGCTTGATTTCAAACTGGAAAATGAAATAACAAGAAAGACTTATATACTCATTTAAGTTATAACACATATAAACGTAAAAAAAAGTATTACAAATATTTTATAACGGCCAAATAGAATTTAGTTTAAAAATGCAAGAATTATTCAACATCAGAACATTTGTCAACTTAATGTATTCAGTGAAGAAAAACAATTATATCAATAAAATAAGAAAAAATAAATTTATAAAATTAATCCTTAGTTATAATTTTAAAAATTCTTTTTGGAAGCTATACATAGAGATAACCTTCTATAGTTTACAAAGAGCTGTAATACCAGAAAATTCAGGCAGAAGTATTTACTTTCTGTTTAAGAGCAACATGACTGAAGATATATATATACCTTAGTACTGTCACTTTAAAACATTTTACTACTTGTCCTGACCAATTTTATAAGAAAGAAATAAAATGCATGAAGATTAGTGGGAAGAAAAATACTGTCTTTTTTTTTTTTAATCAATCCTACAGAATCCTTAGAAGCACTATGGAACTACAAAATAGTTTTTAAAGCTAATGGAAAAAATTGTCATAATTAACTTATAAATATTAAAAATGTCCTTTTATACCATAAATAATCAAGTAGATATTATAGTAGAAATGTCTGTAATACAAATACCAAAAATTAAAAAATGATTTAGGAATTAAACAAATAAAAGATGCAGATTTAGAGAAGCTTTCTAGGAAAAATTAAAACTCTATTGAAAGACATAACACATAAATGTATATGCATAAATATAGGTATGCATAAATATAGGTATCTCTATTTTCAAAGACAGAATATCTCCATGATAAAATAATTTACTATAAACATGTTAATTATCCACAAATTAGTTTATAAATTAAATTTGATCCCAATAGGATTTTTAAAAAATTTAATTAGTGTCTGCTAAAATTTACATAAAAGCATAAAATGCCCTTGAATAACTTTATTGATTTTGAAAAAGAAGAGCAAAGTAGGGCACTCACTTTATAAAAATTAGAATGTGGTACTTAGGAAAAAACAGACATATAGATCAAAATAGTAGAATGAAGAACACAGAAATTAACCCTGCATACAGAAAGCAGTACTGGAAAAATTGATTCACTACATGGATAAAATAGTTGGACCATTGCTCAATTCCAACTGAATTAGAAACATAGTGTGAAAGAGATAATTCTAAACTAATAAAAGAAAAATGTAGTTGACAATCATAATGTAAACACATGAATGGATTTTACATTAAAAAACAATTCAGTACAAGAAATGACACCTTATCCAAAATCTAACAACCAGATTCTTTTTGAGATATCATTTTAAATTCTAAAACTTTGTATTCAAGAAAATTTGGTAATGCATGCATGCACATACACATCCCAGGGACTTCTATAGAAATATAAGTAAAAAAGGTAATTCATAGAACAAGAAACAATAATAACTAACACTAGCTGGTTTGGTTTAGTGGCCAGAGCATCAGCCTATGAACTGAAGGGTCCCGGGTTCAATTCTGGTCAAGGGCACATGCCCAGGTTGTAGGCTCGATCCCCAATAGGGGCATGCAGGAGGCAGCTGACCAATGATTTTCTCTCACCATTCATGTTTCCATCTCTCTCTCTTCCTCTCTGAAATCAAGAAAAGTATATTTTAAAAAGAAACAATAATGACTAAAAAGCATATGTAGAAATGTTCATAACCTCATCAGAAAAGTACAAATTAAAATGACAATGCAATGCTATTTTATTCTGAAAAGTTGTACATTTAACAGGTCAGATTATTTCCAAGCATTGGTGAACTGTGGAAAGCATGTGTTATTAGAAGAAGTGTAAGTGGTCATAACTGTTCTACAGAACAATCTTGCTATATTATAGTGAGTATGCATGTACTCTGCAATCACACATAGAGATTGCAAAGACAATCCCACACAGGTATGCCAGTGTACAAGTATGGAAATTTTCATCATAATACTAATTTGGTGGCAGAAAACTGAAAGAAATTTAGGTTTATAGTTTTAGGACAATGGAAAAGCAAAATATGGGTCACTTTGAAGCAGTAACAGCATACCATACAACATGAATGGTTCTTAAAAACGTAATGTCACGGGGAAAATTTAAGGAAGAATGAGATCCACAGCACAACTTACACACGAGAAGAGCCCATATATTTTCTATGTATACAATATTTTCTGGTCACAAATTAGATATTTTACAATGACTGTTTATGTGGGAGACTGAGTGGTTATAGTTGCTAATAAAAATCTATAATAATAAAAGCATAATATACTAATTAGAACAGATGTCCTTCTGGACGACCTTCCAGACGAAGCCCGGTCCCTGGTGCCAGAATGAAGCCAGTGCCAGCAGCTGGGGGAAGGAAGGCCTACTCTTGCATGAATTTCATGCATCGGCACTCTAGTATAAAATAAAATAAAATGAAATTTAAAAAGAGAGCCATGAACTGTTGAGAGTGACTAATTCAGTTCTTATTATTTGAGGATCAAAAGTGGGAAAATGAATTAAGATAATAGTTATTTTCAAAATAATTACCAAAGATACCTATTCTTCAGAAAGAAAAAACTGGAAAATTTGAAGTTATAAATTAGCAGGACAGTACTTGTTTAGAAAGTAAAATCAGTTGCAGTTGTCCTGAGATATTGTCTGACAACAGATATGGATAGTAATCATAAACTACAAAAAAAAAAAAAAAAACACATACCAGAGAAGTGAAATTTTACATTTGTGACTAAATAAACCTACATAAAATACATTTCTTTAGCATTTTATTTCAATATAGTCACACATATACACTACAAAAACCAGAAAATATTGAAAAATTTTTGTTGGGGATGAAATATTCTGCAAATGGAATAATTATGGGGCTTCTCTCTTCAAATACCAAATTAATAATAAAATATATACCGACTCTCTTTTACCTAGAACTCTGCTGTAGCAGTGGGATTATGTTATAATTACTAATATGAATAAACTTTGAGCTACATAGTACAATATAGAGTTTCTGTATTAAATATCAACAAAAAAGGTATAATTTTTATGCATGCATTTTTTTAAAGGATCACTTTAAATTTCAGATTGAAGTTTATTCACAAGTTCTCATATCTTCATTCTAAAATAGAACAAAATGTAAAACAAACAGATGCTGATTCCAATAATTACAGGCTGTTGTTGTTCCTTGTGATTAAGCCCCTATCCCAGTGGTTGGCAAACTCATTAGTCAACAGAGCGGCAAACCATGGCTCACGAGCCGCAGTTTGCCAACCGCTGCCTTAGATTAAATTTCATGATCTTTGCAAAAGTCATAATCACTAAAGAATCAGAGCTCTCATTTCTCCTATGATGGGGTGGGGGAGGAGGGGAGGCAGGTATAAACCTAAGCTTATATTCAGTGTGTTAAATAAAAAGATAATGTATGCTGTTATTATAAACTAGAGGCCCAGTGCATGAAATTCATGCATGGGGGTCGGGGGGTGTCCCTCAGCCCAGCCTGCACCCTCTCCAATCTGGGACTCCTCAAGGGATGTCCAACCGTTTAGGCCCAGTAGGATAGGGCCTAAACCGGCAATCGGACATCCCTCTCACAATCCAGGACTGCTGGCTCCCAACTGCTCGCCTGCGTGCCTTCCTGATTGCTCCTAACTGCTTCTGCCTGCCAGCTTGATCACCCCTAACCACTCTCCAGCCAGCCTGATTGATGCCTAACTGCTCCCCTGCCAGCCTGTTTGCCCCTAACTGCCCTCCCCTGCAGGCCTGGGTCCCCCCTCAACTGCCCTTCCCTGCAGGCCCGGTCGCCCCCAACTTCCCTCCTTTGCAGGCCTGGTCACCCCTAACTGCCCTCCTCTGCAGGCTTGATCACCCCCAACTGCCCTCCCTTGCAGACCTGGTCCCTCCCAACTGCCCTCCCCTGCTGGCCATCTTGTGGTGGCCATCTTGTGTCCACATGGGGGCACTCATCTTTGACCACATGGGGGCAGCCATCTTGTGTGTTGGAGTGATGGTCAATTTGCATATTAATCTTTTATTAGATAAGATTAGATAGGATAAGGCCTGGTGCATGGGTGGCGGCCAGGCCAGCTGGTTTGCCCTGAAGGGTGTCCTGGATCAGGGTAGGGGTTCCCTTGGGGCGTGGGGTGGCCTGGGCAAGGGGCCTGTGGTGATTTTCAGGCTGGCCACGCCCCCCGATGACCCAAGCAGAGGCCCTGGTATCTGGGATTTATTTATCTTCTACAATTGAAACTTTGTAGCCTGGAGTGGAGCCAAGCTTGCTTGCTCTGTGGCGGCAGCCATTTCTGTTGGGATTTATGTATCTTCTATAATTGAAACTTTGTAGCCTTAAGCAGAGGCCAAGGCAGGTCAGGGCTGCAGAAGCTTGGCTTCCTGCATCGCCAGGGGCAACTCAAGCCTCCTGCTCTCTCCAGCTCAGTGGCTGCTGCCATTTTTGTTGGGATTTATTTATCTTCTATCATTGAAACTTTGTAGTATTGAGTGGAGGCCTGGGTTGGCAAGGGCAGGTGGAAAGCTTGGCCTCCTCCATTGCCGGGGAAACCCAAGCCTCCCTCCTGCTCTCTCTGTGGCCGCAGCCATCTTGGTTGGGTTTATTTGCATATTTGCTCCTGATTGGCTTGTGGGTGTGGCTTGTGGGTGTAGCAGAGGTACAGTCAATTTGCATATTACTCTTTTATTAGACAGAATGGAAGCACCCTCAAAAGTAGAATCTAAAGACCTTTATATTTCAACTTTAGAAAACTCTTGATGTGAACTGCTGAAAAATTATAAATCTATTGTTCTTGAAGACATGTAGCTTAAATTTAAAATAGAATTGACCAGTAATTTGAGTGTATTATTAAATGCACACTTCAATGTTATATTTTTAATCTCTGCTATATCACATCAAAAAGAAAAAGAAAAAATTAAAAAATAATTATTTCAAGATGTTTATCAAATTTTTAATAACTAAAATATATTTTATTTACTTAAATTTGAATAGAATGAATAAACATTGGTACATGTTTTCAAAGAGAAAGATGAATGTCTATTCTCTTTAGTTCAGAGTATGATAAAAATATGTTCTGATTGTTTCCTCTTTTACAGGCATTCTTCTACATGCTTTGGCTACATCAGTAAACAAAGACTGTTTCCTTTGTGAAGCTGATGCTCTGGGTTTCTTAATTATTTAAAAAATAATAACTTTAATAAAATTTAAATAAAAATTTAAAATAACTTTAAAATTTCCAAATTGGTTTTGTTAAAAAATTCAACAAAAATCAACAACTCAATCTTTTCCTAAACACTGATTTTTGTGTTATAATTAATTGACAAAACAATCAAAATAACAGCTAATGTTCTAATCTATTAATGGTTCTAATATAATAACATAAAGCTTTCATAAAATATTTTTTTTAATGTCATTATTGATTTTAGAGAGAGTGAGAGGAAAGGAGGGGGAGAGAGAGAGAAACATCACATTGATTGGCTGCCTCCTGCATGTCCATTGTTGGGGATGGAGCCTGCAATCTGGGCAAGTGCCCTGAAGGAACTGGTGACCTCTTGACCTCTTGGTGCATGGGATGATGCTTAACCGGCTAGGATTCATGAAATATTTAAAGATCATATTCTAGGCCATTTTTTACTATAAACACATTTCTTGTTGGAGCATAATTGAATAAAAGCAGGACCTTTTTTATTCCATGACTTAGTGATGAGATTTTGGATCCAACTTACTCTTGTTTTTCATATATTTCCTTAAATCTATCTTTGGTTTGGAAACTATGAAATGCATGGCAGTATAAAAAAAGGAAAATCTTCCCAAATTTATAGTTGATTATGTAACCCAGAAATGAACTTGTTTTATAATCCTGAGGGTAATATACTATATTTGGCACTAGTAGTCTTTTTTCTCAAAGGTATGAGTTCTCAAAAATGAAATTAATATTCTAGCTATTGAAGATATTTAAACTTCAAGAGATTAGAGGGCCATTTAATTCTATCAATGAAAATGTAAGAAGTGGCATTTGTTCTTAAGGTGAATACCCATGATTTTATTTCTATGATAATTTAAATTGCAGTGGGAAACTTAGGATAATAATGAAACTTTGTTTATGTTGTGTGGTATGCATGAAGCTTTATGAAAAAATGAAGGATTCTTGACTATTAAAATAACAGTGTGTAAAGAGAGATTATGTGCCTCTTTACAAAAACTCTTTATCTCAAGTGATGTAGATTGTTTGATGACTCAGAATGGCAAAATTGTGTGCCTTCCATGAGCTGTATTTTATGAAGAGACTAAAAAGGATATTATTTTCTGTGGCAGTTCAGATGAGGTTATTGGTATCAAATATTTCTGTTGAAAAGTTTAATAGCACAATGGGGATATCTATATATAGGCAAAAAGGCCTGGCTTTTTGGCATTTTTATTTTAATCATCAAACTCTGCAACAACCCACTTCCATTCATCTCTCTCTCTCTCTCTCTCTCTCTCTCTCTCTCTCTCTCTCTCTCTCTCTCTCCTCTTCTCTTCTCTTCTCTTCTCTTCTCTTCTCTTCTCTTCTCTTCTCTTTCTTCCTTTCTTAAGTACAATGTTTACTTAAAGTAATTAAAACAAGTATTTTTTCAATACTTTTCAATATCTAACTATGAGTGAATAGCTCTTTTCCACAAATAGAAGAAAGCTAAGCTTATTCGTTTGAACTTTCAAGAAGGAAGGGTAAGAAAAAAAGATTCAGAATATTTTTCCTGGGCTTTGTTGTTTTCCACTGATCTGAGTTTATGCTGACTTGCATACATGTTAGATTTTTTCAAAGGCTACTGTCTCAGAAGAAAATGTCCCTTAAAATGTTGTGGTATTGTGTTTCTCTGGGAAGAACTTTTTTTAAAAAATATTTTTTATTCATTATTAATCTAAGGCATATATTCAATCCTTGGTGGCAGGAATTAATTAATTTATTATTATTATTTTGGTGTTAATTTCTCCATTGCTCATGTTTCCTGTAAACTATAGCATGACATTTCTTTTCCACAGAAAGGACATTCTAAGAATATCTGTTTTCTGCCCTCGCCAGTCTGGCTCAATGGATAGAGCGTCAGCCTGCAAACTGAACGGTCCCAGGTTTGATTCCAGTCAAGGGCACATGCCTGGGTTGTGGGCTGGATCCCCAGTGGGGGACTTGCAGGAGGCAGCCGATCCATGATTCCCTCTCATCATGGATGTTTCTATCTCTCTTTCCCTCTTCCTTCCTCTCTGAAATCAAATATATTTCAAAAAATTGTAAAAAAAAGAATATTTGTTTTCTAACTGAATCATCAATATATTAATTCTTTCAAATAGGTTTTGAAATTATTCTCTTATGTACACAATCAGGGTAGTGGTTTTCATGATAGCCCTTAAAGATAATGTATTTATTATATCCTATTTTCTAGTTAAAACATTCTGCCTGAGAATTTAGGACTTGTGGGTTCAGAGATGAAAAAATTGATAACGAAGATCATTACCACTGCTAATTTTAAGAAAAGATGCATCTGCCACATTTTTATTCCTGTTCCATAATATAGGGGTTCTGCCTATAGATGCTACAGCCTAGCATAAAAATCATAGATGTGGACAAATATGCATCAGTTTCATAAATAACCCAATCAATTGTTAGCTCTTTAACATAGAAATTAATAGAAATTAACACCTTGGACATGAGAACTTAGTTTTCTACTTTTTTTTTTTTTTGAGGACAAGCTATTTTCTCACACCCTGAAAGCATCTTTATGCATCCAAACATTGATAGGCTACCCATAACCTTGACATTATCTTAAGAAAAATAGCTCAATACTTGACAACTACTGGAAATCATATTAGGTCAAATGATATAAATTTAAAACGTTGTGCTTTATATCTATCTTACAATTCATATTTCCTCTTCTATTGACTTTTCTTCATCTTTTTAGCACTCAATACTAATTAGAAAGGTTTTATGACAATTCACATTATTGTTATTAGAGTTTATTAGAAGTTAATGCATTTGTTCATTGTTATTTATTTAGATAAATTAGATGATCAACATGTCTCTTCCAATTAGGTGTGGAGTACCTAGGGAGAAGAGATACTTCACCAGCTGTTTGGATAAGCAACAACAATAGGGACATTAGAATGTATCTGAGACACAGACTTAGGGGCACCCGTAGAGTACATTCCAATAGGTTTGACTCTGGACCTGGTACACAATGAGAGAAGAGAATTCAGGAGTAGAGGTAAAACAGTCCCACAGATGAATAGCCTGATGAATGACATCAACGGACATCCAGGAAGGAAAGTGACCCTCCTCGGCAGTGTTAATGTAAGCCTCCGTCATATTTAATGCTGGCTTTTCCTATGTGACTTTTATTAAGACACTCTTCGTTTCTTCAGTATTATGATATTTCCTCTGAGTAATGGACAACCCTAACTAAAGTGCAGTAAACTAACCCAGCGGATTTGTTAGCATTGCTAGTCAGTGATATGGATAGAGAACCTGTGGAAGTTGTTGATGAAGATAAAAATTTAGAGCAGAAAGTATTTGATAGACACATGAGTAAAAGCTTGTGTATTAGTTTTGTGTTACGCTGTAACAAATTTTGATGAACCTAGTGGCTTGAAACAACACGATTTTATGTTACAGTGCTTGAGGTCAGAAGTTTAAAGTGAGTTTTGCAGGTCTAAACTCAAGGTGTTGGCAGGGCTGTGTTCCTTCCCGGGTGTCTAGGAGAAAATCTGTTTCTTGCCTTTTTTTTTCTTCTTCTTCTTTTTTAGCTTCTAAACGGTACTTACATTTCAAAAGCAAGCAGTGTAGCACCATCAAATAACCTGACTCTGACCCCTTTCTGGTCTCCTTCTTTCACTTTTAAAGACTCTTGCAATTACATTGGGACAGCTCAGAATAACCTCTCTATTTTAAGGTCAGCTGATAAGCAATGTAATTCCATTTGCAACCTTAATTCCCCTTTGTCATGTAACATAACAAATTTATAGGTTCCTGGGATAATTACATAGATATCTTTGGGGAAACATTATTCTGCCTGCTGCAGCTTGGAAATCAATGGTGGGAGGAGAGCAATCATTGTATTTTACTTCACTTGGGAAGAAAAATATTTGCAAAATTGAGGAAGCACTTTGTAGAGTATCATGAGGTAAAGACTGCATGGAGACGATGATATAGCCAGGAGACCAAAAGAGACAAAGCTAAGGATGCAAACAATTTGGGACTGAATGAGGATTATGTTTTAAAGCCTGGGCAAAGGTAAAAGTGTGTACATAGTATTAGGTAAAAATGATAGAATCTCGCAAATAAATTAATTGAAATAATACTAAAGGTAGAGTGAAAATTAATCAATAGAATTCTTCAATTTAGAGCACTGAGTGCAAAAATTTTGCTTCCTACTTATTTTCTAGTTACATTATTTTAAGATGCCACCAATAGTTCATTTTATGATGTCATAGTTTTTATTAGAGGTTCTTACCTAGATCATCTGGTGCATGTAACCAGTACTTTAATCTGGGATCTGAAAATTCAGCATTGAAGTTTCTGTGTAACTGGTGTCTTAAAAAACAAAACCTGTTCTTAAGCACTTCCCTCGATTTGCCCTCCATAATTCTTGAAAGCAGTTGACAGAGCAGCTCTAGTTCTTTCAAGTGAGTTTCAGGTGGAGGGAAAAGCCCTACTTTCCATTTTAGAGCTGGATCTCTGAGAATCATTAAGGTTTCAAGTGAATATCTCAACTCAAAAAAATCGCTGGCTGGAAAATAGGACCTGGAAATAGCAACAGCAGTAAAAGTTGATATGCTCTGGAGAATGTACATCATTGAATTATTCAGCATCTTAATTACATTTCCTTTCTCTGTCCAAGAGCCTACTAGGAAATATCTTGTGTCTTCACTGCTTCCTAATGATCAAAATAGATATTTTCTGGACTATATTTTATTTTTATGATAATGAGACATATGAGTGTAACATCAGCTGGAATATGAAATATATAAAAGCACTAGGTTCTGATGTACAAATATTTGGCCCTGAAATGCAAAACTGAGAGACTCCAAAGTGTTTATTGTGATAATTTATTTAAAGCTCCTGGAACAGTATATGCTCTTGTTTCAGTGATATTCTTTTTTTTTGTTCTTTTGTTAATTTTCACCCAAGGCTATTTTTCACCCATTGGTTATTAGAGAGAGCAGAAGTGAGGGAGGGAAGTGGAGAGAGTGAGAGAAGCATTGATGTAAGAGAGACATCAATTTGTTGCCTCCCTCACATGCCTCGACTGGGGCCGGGATTGAAGCTGAACCCAGGTGTGTACCCTTGATAAGGAAATTAAACCCTGCAATCCTTCAGTGTGCCCAGCCCATGTTCTAACCACTGAACATTGCGGGCCAGGGCTCGATGATATTCTTAAGAAAGGAAATAGTATGTGGGCCTTCATGATTTATTTCCATAACCCTTCACTCCTCCTCTTCATCATTGCTTTGTGGTCTTGAAATATTCAACAAGCGGCTCCTCAGCCCCTGGACCTCACTACAAAGGGATTCTTCTTCACTCCCCCACCACTTTTCTTCTGATGCGCATCATGCTGTCACTGTAACTATTTCATCTTCAATCAGCATTAAAGCACACTCCACCCTGATCACAGACTTCTCCATTCCAAGCTACTTTTGACTTCATTGGCATCTCAAGTCCAAATATCTCCAATTTCATTAGAGCCTGCAACCCAAATTTCAGTACTCTCAATACCACTCTCCATTCCCTGGCTTCTCTTTATACTTTGTCACATCCTTCCAGCAAAACCCAACCACAAATATGGCCAACCACTTGCTGTCCCTGTGAATGCACTTGACCAGCCATGTGCTGTTGAGAAAATTCTCATAATGCAGCTAAGTGATTGCCAAATTAAAATAGGTCTGAATGCTGTTCAGCAGTTCTACTACTAGTCATATGCAAACCACTCTCAAATTTATAATTATAGTTCTGTGATTTCTGGACTCCAGAAATGTATTGCCAGCGAGGTTTCCAATATCCCTAGTTGGATGTTTTAAAGGCACCTACACGTCAACATCTGTGGACTCATTACTATCTCCCCAAATGGGATCTCTTCTAGTGTTTCCAGCATCAGCATCCACTTCCTTCTCCTTTCCTCCAGAAGAAAGTTCAGCACTATGAATAAGTTTTGCATCCTCAATATTTCTCAAGGTGATTCTTCCTTCCATCTCCACTGTCTATGCCCCAGTCCACACAATATTGCCTCCTTCCTACTGCAATAGGCCCCAACTTTTCTCCCCATATCCAATGCTGCACTATTAAGTCCTTTCTTCACACTGAAGCCACAATGTTCTATGAAATGTAAATTTAGACATAGACTTTTTACTTCAAAATTTCCATTATTCATAGAGCCAAAATATTTGACAGGGCCTACAAAGAAGGGCCTCAAGAACTAACCTTATTTACCTTTACAACTTCATTTTTCTCCATTTTTCCCTTCGAATGAGACTATATACACTTCTGTTGCCTGAATGTTTCCTTCCTGTTTCAACTTCCACACCATTTAACTTCTTTCTGCCTCATACTTCAATTATTAGTTTCTCAGATAATTTCACTGGCACACAGAAGTAAGTAAATGCCCAGTTTAGAAGCTTAATGGTATCACCAGCTTTTGATACAGTGCTTACTACCACTTTAATTTTTCTGCCTTGTGTGCTTCTTAGGTTAATTTTTCAATTAATGCATGGTAAACTTGCTAAAGTCAAGATGTACAATGGAGTTGAATGAAACTCCTCTAGCACTAGTAGGTTAGCCTATTAGTGCCATCTTTGGTCTCATTCTGAAATATATGCAAACACCAGGTTAAATTTTGATAGTATTGATGATAGGAGTAAAAAGATTCTTATGGACATTGCTAGATGATCAAATATCAAATCTGTCTTGTATTTTTTGCAATAGAAATTTTGGTTATTTTAGCCACTGCACTTTATTTCTTAAAAAAAAAAAAACACACTTAATTTTAATTTTTTC
Source organism: Corynorhinus townsendii (assembly GCA_026230045.1). Classification (NCBI taxonomy): domain Eukaryota; kingdom Metazoa; phylum Chordata; class Mammalia; order Chiroptera; family Vespertilionidae; genus Corynorhinus; species Corynorhinus townsendii. The sequence goes on from JAPDVU010000003.1 coordinate 147,954,944, forward strand.
TTATTGATTAACTAATTATTCTAATAATTGGACCTTTTCAGTCAACTATTATTGCTATTGTTATCTCTAATTGTCATGTTATCATGCCTAGATTGGAATTCACTTCCGGTCAAGGCACATGCCCGGGTTGTGGGTTCAGTCCCCAGTAGGGGACATGCAGGAGGCAGCCAATCAATGATTCTCTTTCATCATTGATCTTTCTATCTCTCTCTCCCTCTCCCTTCCTCTCTGAAATCAATATGAATATATTTTTTAAAATAAACAATGGGGTTTGGAAAGATATGGAGTAGCTAAATAAGTGTTTTCATATGAGATTACAGTCCCAAGTTCATGGCATAGGCATTAGAAATGCTACAGGAATTCAGAAAAGGGAACAGTTGGTGAAGACTGGAATAGTCTAGTGGTGAAGCTCTCAATTACTTTGTTGAATTTGAGAGTAGTACAGGCCTCAGAGGGATGGAAGAGAAGGGTACTCCATATGGCAGAGCTGCATTTTGGCAAAGTTATAATGAAATACAGCAAATCCAATAAATATTTAGAGATATGCATGGTATACAGGAAAAATGGAAAAAAAAGCTTTTGTGATAAATATATAAATACAAATAGATGATCTGATGTTATTCCAACAGCTTTCATGGTAACAAAAATTCTTGAAAGTAGCCTTAAGGTCAAATTGCAACATCAATTAGGCATATATAATGCAGTATTCATTTGGATGAGGGAAGAAGTACCTATAATGCATGGTCTTTGGGAGACAAGTACAGGTACCATGTTTGATTAAAGTGCATTAATGTAAGAATAAAAGGAGAGACTGAGCATGTGGTTGTCTAGAGAGTATAGCAAAAGGTCTTCTAATTCGAACTTTAAATAAACTATCCTAGCAAAATATATATACCTGTGGGCCATGATGAGCTGAGTCTACAACCCTTTCTGCACTATGCATATCTTGAAATTAAGAGATGCGTTTTATGTATGTCAGTGACCTACACCTTTGTACAATATTTGAAATGTATTAGTGTAGGTTGGACAAATGAATGAATCTCACCTGATAATCAGTCCCTCTTTCAAGCATTGACTCTAAAGCAATTCACTGTTTATGAGAGACTCTTGACTTCTACTCATATATACAGCCCATTTCTAGGTTATATAATAGCTAATTTTTACATATTTAATTTACTTTTTCATAACCCTCTAATATAATCAGAGTTGGGATTATTCTATCCATTTTGTAGAAGAAAAAAGAATGAAGTTCAGAGGAGTTAAGTGAGATGGCCAAGACTACATAGTTAAAATGAAAATCTTAAGTAGCAAAAGTGAAATTCAATATTTTGTGTATTTATATGTATTCTTGCCAACTTCTGGCAATAAACCAATTATAAATTTTACTGAAACCTAAACTACATCAACATAATGCAATATCCGACATCAGAATTTTCAGAAATTACTAAATATTTTTCGTAATATTTTCTACTAGCCACTAAAGCAGAAACAGCTCTTTGGAGGAAATGGAATGGTCTTTGGTCTGAGGTTGCATGGCACTATTATACATCGTGTGATTTTTGAGATCTGTGAAGATTTTCATCAACAAACTATTTTACAAAGGAGACAATTAATACTCAGGGTGACTCGCTTGCTTTGGGTGACTTACTTAAAGCAAGAGGTGAAGCTTATTTTCAAACCTGAATCCACTGATGCTACATCCATAAAAACCCCACTGCCTAGCCCCTTAAAGATACACTGTTCTAAGGGCATAGTATGGAAATCTCAAGAATTCAGAAATCTGTCAAGAATGAATGTGAGAGGGTTTTAGGGTAAAGAAACCTCTTTTGTGCCCCATTTATTTCAAGGAGCATTTTAGGGACTCAAGTACTGTCCATTTGCAGAAATGCACTGCCTTTCTCCTTCAAAAGTGTGATCTCTGTCCTCTGAGAATTCAGATCAATATGATGACCAAGTGATGCATCTCCTTATGTCTTACTCACTTATAACTGTCACTTTGCAAAGCACTTACCTCATGTTACCTTCTGGATGTATCCTGGCCATCCTGTGGTCCAGAAACTGCTAAAACAACTCTTTAAAATATCTTTAAGTGGAGAGTAAAAACCTAAAATCCTGTATATTTGATGTTCCAAATACCAGGTTGTTTTAATCTTTATAAAAAATAATAATTTATAATAAGAAAACAAAGTAAATACAGGTCTAGAAATGAAAGAAATTTAAAAAAATAATTTGTGTGTTGTCTATTAATGATTTTTGTGAGAAAGGTCCTTTAAAGTCACCTCACTTTCAGAATTCAACTACAACTAAAGTTTTTAGGTGGTCATGGTTTGATAGTCTAAGAAGTTGAGAAGGCAAGACTAGCTAAAGCAGAGCCAAATTCAGTGGAGAAGTGGATAAAGACTTTGGATAAGAGACATTTATCATATTAAATTTATTTGGAGCAATTGTGCTAATTTAGAATTTGAGACTTCACATGAGAATTACTCCAGAAACATTATTCTTTACATGACAATTTTCATATAGATCATGAAGATCATATATAAGTACTGTCAAAAAATGTTTTTCTACTAAAGAGAGGTTAAAGAAAATAAATAGACAAGCAACAACTATCACAGTAAAAAAAACTTTAGCAGGGGTTATAGCTTCTCATGGCCAACACATCTAAGTTTTACTTTAAAATATTCATTTAATACTCATTGTGAAATAGAATGTCTGGTACTACATTGCACCATCATGGTTTTAATTTCCTCTTAATTAAATAATTTTTTCTCAGCTTGCAACATCAGAAAATCTATTTATAAAGATCATTGTGAAAGAATCATGATACTGAGAACTGTACATGAATTAAGCAGCATCACTTGAAACGTGCCACCAAAAACCTTAAGCTGTTTTCCTGTTTGTAGACAGGAAAATGTTTTGAGGCCAATCAAGGAGCGGTGGCATTATGCACATTAGTTACAGCTGAGAAAGATGCCAGCTTGAACATCTGCATCTGATATAAAGGGAAAAGGGTAGTTGGTACATGAAATGGTATCAATAAATCTGAATGATAAGATGATGACAGGGGATGTCTCAGGAACTCCAGGAAAGGTAGTATTGGACTCACATTGTAAGTAGAGATTTAAGGTGTTAAATAATAAAACTAGATATCTAGGATATTTACTGAATCTCTGTGCTTTTAAGAGTAAGATAGATAATATCTGTGCTGGACTTTTTAGTGGTAGGCAGGCAAAGTTTGAGTCATAAAATTAAACAAGAGCAGCAGCTGAAACCCAGTGGAAGGATGACTACATTGTTATTGGTAGCCTTGGACTAGAGTCTTAATTCAATCCGTTACCCAGAGCCTGGGCTCGGGGTGAGCCATGCTGTTTCTCTTTGTGCTCTTCTTTCTCCTCACCATACTTCACCTCTGATGTTTCAGGCCTGGGAAGCACTTTCCTTTCAAGAAACAGAAAGTATTCATGATTATAACAAGTGGACATGAAATGTCTCAAAATACAAAGAACTCAAGTTCCTGGGTTCTAAATATTTATGAAAATAAAGAAACTTTATTGAACACCTATTACGTAGCAGGCAATGTATCACTCTGGAAGGATATTTAAAAGCAAAACTGTATTCCCAAGTAGCACAACATCCAGTAGGAGGAAAAGACAATCAAACAGGCCTTTGCCCAACACTGGAAAACTACTAGAGGAGTGCACTTCCTTTCAGAAGCACACAGGTGGAAGCATATGCCTTGAGGGAAGTGAAAGAGGTAATGTGGCAGACGGCAGGATACCTAAGTTGAATCTTAGAGGACAGACAGGCTTTGATCAGATGGACAAGATGGAAAGATCCAGAAAGGAACAATATTTACAAAGAAACAGAGAAAAAGTGTCCCATCTTAGAAATGGCACATAGTTCAGTGTGGCTGAATGGAAGATTCATGATAGATTTGTATGTGTTAATTTGGGGTGGAGGGAGCGGGGCATGATTTTATTCTGTAAGTCAGGTAACTGTAACTGAAGTGGGTTTGTGTGAATTGCAGTTGCTCTTCCTTTCTCCTCAGTCCATTGCTGCCCTGGTAAATGTTTAACACTGGTCTCTGTGGTTGGGTGGAGAGACAGACTGATAACATTTGCAGATTTCTATTGTATCCATATTTCCACCCTGGCCAAATTCAAGCTACCAGCATGATGCCACAGAACTTGAAATTGGAAAGAGGTGTGCATACTATGTGCACACTATTTCTCTTGAACGAGAAGCAGCCAGCCCCTGTGCCACACTGCCTTAATCCAACCATGGAAGTTTGTATTCACGAAGAGTCTTGACATGAGAGTCATTTGATTATTTGGCAGTGACAGAAATTGTGGTAGAATCAAGACTATCTCTTTTGTTTAAAAGTAGCTACTAGGAAGCCCCGCCTGTCGTCATCCAGTATTGCCAAAACTTCCAATTTATCAGGAAGTGTAAAGTTACACATTTTGCTTGTGAAATATCCCAAATTGTGATTGTTGATAAATCAACTCTTAAAAAAAGCATGGGACCAGTAGTGAATAGAATGAAGAAAACATGTTAGTCAGATATGTCCAGTCTGAAGGTCATGAGTTGGTGCACAGTGCAACTTCAGATTTTAAGCTGAGCAGTGAGTAATGCAATTAGTTACACTGGATGCAATTAGCTCCCAGCATCATCAGGAGTGGCCATCCTTGCTCCATGTGGCTTTCCCCACACTTTGATCTGGTTCCAGAAAAGCAGGTTTTTTGGCTTCCTGTTTTCCACATGCCTTTCTGTTCACCCCTTCATTGAGAACACTGACTCAACTTTATTTCTTCAGCATTGAGTGTGGCAGAAAGAAATTCAAAGATTTGATTTTGAGTGTGGCAAATGGGGAATATTGCTTGGTTTATGCTCCTAGGAGGCACATCAAGTGGTCCATAGCTAGTCATAAACCATATCATGAAATTGAGTTAAATAATCAAGAACTAACTGTACATGAGCTAGTAAATGAATTCTGTGCTGCAGTGGTTTAGGATTCTTTCTTTGGGTCTGTCTCCAAGACCTTTTCCTAATAGTGATAAGCAGTTGCTAGGCAACCATCCTAAGTCTGTACCCCTATTGCTTTAAGCATACTGGCTAGAGAAATGAATTGCATTCCACTTTAAAAACAATATTTTATCTTCTTCATCAAGGCATTTGAGCCTGATAGCTAAAACTCATGTATGTACTGTTTTAGTTTTCTTATCTTGGGAATAGCATTGATTCATTGATGCAATAAGCATGCATTTATTAAATGCCTAGTCTATGTCAGGTTCTAGAATGAAAATATATTTAAAAATATATCCCTGCCCTGGTCAGTGTGGCTTAGTTGGTTGGAGCATTTTCCCATAAACTGAAAGGTCACCAGTTAGATTCTCAGTTAGATCACATGCCCCAGGTTGCATGTTGGATTCCCAGTAGGGTACATAAGGGAGGCAACCTATCAATGTTTCTCTCTCTCTCTCTCTCTAAAATAAATAAAAACATAAAAGAAATATCTTAAGAAAAATTTCTTTCACAGAATATATCCCTACTCTAAGGAAACTCACAATGTAGTGGAAGAATGCCGAGAAAACACACACAAACACACACACACACACACACACACACACACACACACACATACATGTGCAAAATGAAGAGACAAGAGCAGATGCATCTATATAATGTCTACCCTCAATTCTATGGTCATGTTAGGGTCTTTTCTAACTGCTCCGATGATGATAAATGAGATCATTATAGTAATTTAGATGGGTAGCTATACGAGTTTCACTCTAGAAATTTTACAGATGAGTCTAGCTTAATCTATGGTCTTCAAGTATCCTTTATCTAAAAACAATTCATATTTTCTGATAACCTCTTCACTGTGCTGATTCTGATACTTCAAAGCCTGAATGAATCCTTCCTTTTATGACAGTGTAAAAATTCCTTCTCTTTTCCTTGCCCTGACTGAGTTAAGGTAGGGATTTTTTAAATGCACAGTGATGTTGGGGGCAAATGGATATTCTCTCCTTAGTCCAAATCTAGTACACACACATCAATAGCGTGATTGAAAATTTTAATTTGGTACAGCCTCAGAAAATACAGGATTATGTGGCTATTCTAACCATGTCTCAATAGCTGCGATTATATGTATCAAGTAACGCAAATGATGGAGTAAGGGAACTGTCTGACTAGTGGGAAAGTTATATTTTCTTTATGCAAAGACTTAAGTTACCCATAGGATCTGAAATCATCCTTAGAATCTTTGACAATAAGCTGCCTCCTGTAACTGGAGATGCTGATTCCTGGGTCATTCACTCTTCCCTGGCTAGATCTGAGGAGTCTAAGCTGCTCCCTCATGGGTTGCTTTCTTTAATCAATCTTTCCATGAACTCAGCAGGGTTCTTCATATTATTCCCTTATTCAGAGGGAGAAGCTGACAGGATTCCACACATAACCATGAAATTTCCAATTCAGGAATAGAAAACTAGAAAGTCAACTGGAGTCTATCCCAAGTAAGTTTATTTCCCATGACCTGGAATACTGATTTTAAAAATCCCAGGGAGTTTTATGTATGTCCTAGATAATATTTTTTATATTAATTTGTTGAGTTTTTTTTTTACACACATGAGCTATAGCTAGCTAATTATAATTTATCAAATCAAAAAGTTTCTTTTGTATTTTTATTTTATTCCAGTGTCTCCTCCTTCATCTGTGGTTAACACTTTTCTTAGTCCACCCATTAACTTCTCATCCTCAATAATAAAATGTATACAGCCACTCATCTTAAATTGAGTCTATTGCTCTGTGTGTGTGTGTGTGTGTGTGTGTGTGTTTAGGCACAGATCCTCCTTTCTAAGACATTTTCATACTCCTTTTAGAGATTACTTTTAATTCCACAGTCACTGACAGTATTCGTCTCTTATTTATCATATTCAAGAGGCTGGCAACATTGACAACTAATTTCTCCTGAAATCTTGAGTGTAAACACTAGACTTGGGGCTGGGGATAGAAAGGAACTGTTTTAATGTAAGAACTCTGTGGGCTCTAGTAACAAGGGATTTATGACACCAGAAAGTGTCCCTACCCTTCCATCGCCCTCTTCCACCTAGCCTCTTTGATAGGTTGAATAGCTTTGCCTTTGAATTGCTCTGTTGATTCAGAATTTTTCATTTTGTGATAAGAATTCCCAAGATGTCTATGCCTATAAGTGAAAACAAAACTTAAGATGATAGAGATAGTTAGAAGAGAGCCTGAATTACTGTCTTTGTTTTCCTGGAAACTATCAAACTTTACTGTCCAGTGCCACAGTGAATCATCAAAAGGAACACTTTGACCCAAACGTTAAGCATTCCAGTTCCCTCTGGGCCACATGTTGTTAAAAAAAAAAGAAGATATATATATGATATATATACAGAAAAAAAAACCCACAAAATCTGCTAGGCACCCTATTAGCAATTTAGCGATCTTTTTGCATTTTTACTTGGAAAATGTTCTTGGAAGACATTAGATTATATTTGTGACACTATGCAAACTATATCAATCAGCATTATTATTTATAATTCACCATAGCATTTATATCTCTTATCTATTTATCTGACTGAGGTAACTTTCTACAAGTATTGATCAGTATCTGTGATGCTGATCAATACTTGTGATATTTTTTTCAATTATTTTGAAAGGTGTTCTGCCTATTTATTTTAGTTAATATACTTGTTAGTTTTTTTAATTGATTTGCAACTGACAATATTCATTAACCATGAAATAAACATTATTTCTAGGGAAATTGTTCATTTGTATTCAGTATTCAGTCCCTATAATTTTGTCTTTGCTATTAGCTGCTTGAAGTTATCTTCCACAGATTATTACCACAATAATTACTTCCTATTATTGCAGATCATCATTATTTTCAATTTTAATTATTGTTATTATGAACCACTTTTGAATGTAATTGAGGAGAGAACCTTAGTAAATACATTTTAAAAATTATTCAATATCCTAAAAGTGCATATTAGAAAAATTCTTAGTCTTTCAGAAATATATTTAAATGTGTGTTTTTATAAGATGTATACATCTTTTAGATATTAAATCCATATACCTTAACATTTATCACATTATTTTCACAAAGTATTGGTGGTGGTTACAGTGCACATTTGTGACTTACAGTGAGCAAATGGAAGTTAGTAACATCTGCCCATCTTACCTTTTGAAATATGTTAATAAATTATGTAACTCTTTTATTGGCCATTTATATACATCAGAATAACATATATCAACATATATGTAAATATAATTCCAAATATTTTTTGGTCTGTCACAAGGCTCAGACATATTGTGATTACACTTATCATATATATATACACACATGCCCCCCACCCCGCCACCACCCACCCCTGGTTCCCCTTGCACCATCTGGTGGTCAGTGCCTGGACTACCAGGGGAAGGGACTGAGAGGTCAGCTGTTACAGCCTGCTCGCCAGCCCTGCCCCTGCCGCAGGTTGTCCTCTGTGTGTGGGGCGACCTGTGGGGCGGGGGCCTTGGTCTGGTGTTGCCCGCATCCCCCGCCCCTGCCCCCAGTTCCCCACTCTCCATCTGGAGAAAGGAACCAAGAGGTGGTCAGTGCACTTCATAGTGACTGGTGCAGAGGTCATTCTGATTGTTCTGCCTTTAAGGTCAATTTGCATATTACCCTTTTATTATATAGGATATAGGCCTGGTGCATGGGTGGGGGCTGGTTGGCCTGTCCTGATGGGAGACCCAGATGTGTGTTGGGGGTCCCCGCTGGGGGTGAGAGCTGGCCAGGGTGAGGGGCCATGGGCAGTTTGCAGGCTGACCACGACCCCTGTCAGGGTGGGGGTCCCCACTGGGGGGTGGTTTGCAGGCCAGCCATGCCCCCGATTGGGGTGGGGGTCCCTGCTGGGATTGGGGCCAGCCTGGGCAAGGGCTGCAGCAGTTTTCAGGCAAGCCACACCCCCAGTCAGGGTGGGGGTCCCCACTGGGGGGGGGCTGGCCTGGGAGAGGGGCTGCAGGAGGGTTGGCCAGCCCCCCACCCTCAATTGGGGTGGGAGAGGCTGATCAGGGATGGGGCCGGCTGGGGAAGGGGCTGGGTTTGCTGGCCACAGTGGGCGTTATAGTGACCTGTCATCTGGTCGTTCCAGGTTATGGTTGCTGGCTTTTTATATATAGAGATATACTAGAGGCCCAGTGAATGCACGAATTCGGGCATGGGTGGGGTCCCTCATGGTGACCTGCAAGGATCAGGCCCCAGCTTGCGCCCCCAGCCTCACAGCCCCACAGCCCCACCTGGCACCCCACCTTAGCCTGGCAATGCCACCTCACATGCACCATCATCCCGCCTGCAGGGCAATCAATCATGGCTGGGTCCCCCACCCAGCTCGCTCAGTCCCTGGGAGCCAAGCAGCAGCCCCGCCCCCCACCATCCCTGCTGGTCACCATCTGCAGGGTGATTGATGGGGCAATTGGGCTCCTGCTTGCACCCGCCTTGTCCTGGCGCCATCCGCTCACTTGCTCCACCATCCTGCCATGGTCCTGTTCTTGTCAGGTCCCATCAGGGCCAGCAGTGCCTCCACTGCCACCCATTGCCAGGACCACATCACCAACACTTGCCATGGTCCATGTCGCCCCCTGGTGGTCAGTGCATGACATAGCGAGCGGTCGAACTTCCAGTCTCCTGGTCGAATACCTGATTGAATGACTACCCAAGGGGACAATTAGCATATTAGGCTTTTATTATATAGGATATGTGTATATACACAAATGAAACTTGCCAATATTTTAAAAACATATGTGACACTTGCTCCAAATCATATCTTTAAAGAACCAGGTAGAGTTTGAGGCCTTTTTATATCAAAAATCCCTTCTATTGAGGAAAACTGCCAATGTCCTCTGAGGCTTCATAGCACAAAAGCATCCCTGACACTTGGAGTAACTGAGGCAGTAATTATGTTTCCTGACTTTGATATATAAATAACCACCATTTTTAATCATTTGGATATAGATTTCTTTATATAAAGGGTGTCCCAAAAATGTAAACACACCTTGAATGGTTATAAAGTCAGTGTTTATTAACATACAGGTCATTTCAAAATGTAAAGAAATCTACAAGATGCATAATTCTTTTGATCAGTGCCTGTTTTCAAACTGATGACCATTCTTATCCAGGCACTGCTGTTAACACAAAGCAATGGAATCACAAACATCAAGAAGCATTTTGTTCGGTATTTGTTTGCCTTGAATTCATCAGTTGTTGTGTGTCTTGTACTTTTAACTTTATTTTTTATGTATCACCATAAAAGTCTAGTGGCACTTTAGGACAAATTTTCTTTGTTCAAAATTTAGTCTGGCTTAACTCATGACTTCAAATCAGTTATACCCAAAAAGTAGTGAAAATTAAGTGTTATCAGCTGTTAAAGTGTGTATACATTTTTTGGGACACCCTATATACTCATGTAATGTATGTCGAAAACTTAATTTACTTGAAAAAAAATAGTTTCTTGTTCAGGCATTCATAAAACGGCTTTTGGAATTGCCAACAGCATTTTAAAACTTGCTTTATTCAGGTTGCTTCCTCTAACTTTAAGAAATCCAAATCAATAGCAATTTTATCCCTTTAAAACACTCATTTTAAGTAGTCTCTGTGCTTCCCCTTCCCCCAATGATAGCTGTCTGCATTGAGTGGAAAATTACTTTGATTTATGCTTTTATACTCACTTGGAAGTTCTACTTGAAGTGTTTTAAATCAAAATGCTTGGAATTTCTGCTTTAAATAATTGTTATCTTCCTCCACTTATACCATTTTTCTTTTTCCCTTCTTCCTTTCCTCTTTTCTCTCTCCCTCCCTCCCTCCCTTCCTTCCTTCCTTCCTTCCTTCCTTCCTTCCTTCCTTCCTTCCTTGCTTCCTTTACTTAGTACTTTAACAACTTACCGATATAAACTGTTCAGTTGATATTTATTTTTATCAATTAATTATATGCAATATTTAGTGAAACAAGTGTATACTTGATTATTGTAAAATCATGGGTTATTCTTATAGTTTTGCCCTTAGCATTTATGTGATTTTGGACAAGTTACACAGGTTTTATTTCATGACTAGAGGCCGGGTGCATGAATTCGTGTTTGGCATGCTTGGGTGGAGTCCCTCTGCCTGGCTGGTGATCGGGGAAGATAGGAGTGGTGGGAGGTTGGCCAGTGGGGGAAGGGGCCAGGGGAGGTTGGCTGTGGGAGTGCACTAACCACCAGGGGGCAGGTCCTGCATTGAGCATCTACCCCCTGATGGTCAGTGCGCATCATAGCAACCAGTCCACCGGTCATTCAGTTGTTTGTTCGTTTGGTCGCTTAGGCTTTTATATATATAGATGTGTGAAACAGGAATATTAGTACCTGTTTCTTTGGGTTGTGGTGAAGATTATTGTTTTCAAATGATTCATTTCATAAAGCCACATAATAGGTACTCCACATAGGTAGGTACTCTCTTCCTTTTAGTTTGCATGAGATAGATGATGACAGTGTAGGCAAGCTTATAGCTCAATGAAGGTGAGCTAAGTACATAAGTAATATAAACACAGATCATATACCATAAAAAGACTTTCTTACAAGTCATGGGATTCAAATAGCGGGGCATTTTTTATTTTTTATTTTTGCCACAGGAAATTAAGATAGGCTACATGGAAAAAGTTACATTTGAGAGACTTCAAATAATGGATAGGATTGGGCTGAGCAGAGATGACTAAAGGATGGTGAGATAATGAAAATTCCATTCTAGGTATTGAGAGTATCAAGAGGTGCTAAGGAAGTATCCTATCTAATAAAGAGGGAATAAGCTAATTGATCCTTATGCTGTCACAAAGATGGCGGCACCCACAGCCAATAAGGAGGGAATATGCTAATTTACTGCCACACCCTCAAAGATGGTGGCACCCATAGCCACAAGATGGTGGAGCCCAGTCCCCTCAGCCCTGACACGGTGACAGGCATGCAGCATGGCTGGGCCTGCCCCCAGGCAGATCCGTGCGTTTACCTCCAGAGTCCTCCAGTCCCCTCAGCCCCCCAGCAGCCCAGGACTGGCCTGAGGCTCAGGTAACCAGGGCCAGCTGAGGCTTGTGCTGCCTGCAGTGGCAGCAGGAGAGGTATGATGGGACGTCACCTTCCCCTGATCGCTCGGTCGCCTCCGGCCCCTGAGAGCTCCCAGACTGTGAGAGGGGGCACGCCTGACTGAGGGTCGCCCCCTCCAGTGCATGAATTTTCATGCACTGGGCCTCTAGTAATCAATATAAAACAATACTGAAAGCATTCCAGCTTTCTTGAGTTCTCTATTACATGTTGAGAAATAGTGACATATAACTAGAAAGTTAGCTGAAGTCATGATGTGGAAAGTCTTAAATTCTGGTTTTCAAAATTTGCAAATTAATTCCTGTGTCTTAATTTTTTCTTTCACCTTTCTTCCAATTAAAATATTCTTAATGGAGTCCACGAAGTCAGATTTTTCTTGGTGATTCTGATACTGAAGCTTGCATATTGCAAACTGAACATTTTATCCAATTTCCATCTAATGATAAATTTGGTGATAATTATGAAACAAGTCTTATTTTTTAAAATCTGCCTACATAGTTACCATTTTGTCAATCTTAATTCTTTTTGTGTAAGTCTGATTTTCTATGTGAAATTATTTTCTTTCAGCCAGAAGACTTCCTTTAGCATATTTTGCATTGCAAGTGTGCTAGCAATGAATTATCTCACCTTTTTTATTTTCTAAAACTTTCTTTCAATTTTGCTAAGGTCTTTTCACTGTTACTAGAGTTTCAGGAATCTGGAGAAGGAGCTGTGCATAAATGGATTGAGAGACTAGACAAGAAATATAAATTTGGGAGGCATGGGGGAGCCAGGGGAGGCTCCACTTTCTAGTGAAGTGGGCTCTCTGAATCTCTGGATCCACGGCTTTTTTATTTATACCATCTTTGATATACATATCAAAGGTAAATTTTGGTAAACGGGAAAAGATTATATCAGGTTAGGGGAAATGCCTACAGCTCTTCAGCAGCAGGTAATAATATGCGGATTATCAACCCTGCTAAAGCCTCAAGGTCCATCAGCCTTCTGATGAACTTCTTGCATAATTATGACCTGCTGGAATTTGCTTCCAGCACAATTTTTTTTCTTTTGGCATAATAAATATATTTTGTTTTCCTCTAGTTTGCATTGTTTCTGAAAATAAGTCCATAGAATTCTGATCCTTCTTTGCTTGAATGTAAAATTTTCATTTTTCTTCAAATATCATCCCCTTCTGTAAATCCAACCATATGTAATTTAAACTGCTTGATATTGTTCTATATGTCACCTACACTCTATTAATTTTTAATATTAATTTTTCAATTATAGTTGAATTTCAATATTATTTTGTATTGGACTCAGGCATATAGCATAGTGATTAGACAATCATATACTTTACTAAGTGTCCCCCTGCCCCATATTGCCAGTACCCACCTGGAACCATACAGTATTACCACAATATTATTGACCACACTCCCTATGCTGTGACTATTTTGCAACTACTAATTTGTACTTAATTCATTTACTTCTTTCATCCAGTCCCCCAAGTCCCTTCCCCTTTGGCAAGCACTCATTCACTCTCTGTGTCTATGAGTCTGTTTCAGTTTGGTTTGTTCACTTATTTGGTTATTTAGATTTCATATATATGTGAAATCATCTGATGTTCATCTTTCTCTGACTGGCATATTTTACTGAGCATAATACCTTCTAGGTCCATCCATACTGTCACAAATAGTAAGATTTCATTTTTTTTATGGCCAAATGATATTCTATTGTGTATATGTAACACAGCTTTTTTATCAGCTTGCATATTGATGGACACTTGGGTTGCTTCCATATCGTGGCTATTGTAAATAATGCTGCAATGAACATAGGGTTGCACATATCTTTTTGAATTAGTGTTTTGAGTTTCTTCTGATAAATTCCCAGAAGTGGAATCGCTGGGTCATAAGGCAGATCCATTTTTAATTGTTTGAGAAAACTCCAGACTGTTAAATTTTAAGCGTTTTTCTCTATGGTTAAGTTTAGATAGCCTTTCATTTTTCTTATGGTGTCTAATCTGATATTAAACATATCCAGTAATTTTTTTCTAGATATTGCATTTTTCATCCTTAGAAGATCCACTTGGTTTTTTCTTAATATATTCTGCTTCTCATTATATTTTATTCAAATTTTTAAGTGCTTAAGTATATTTGTAATAGTTTTTTAAGTGCTATTCTGTTACTTTTACCATCTTTGTTGCTTCTAAGTTTATTTCTATTGATTGATTGTTCTCCAATTATTGATCACATTTTTCTTCTTTATGACATGTCTAGTATAGTTCTATTGTATGCCAGATACTGTAAATATTAAGTTGTTTGATGTCTGGATTTGGTTGTTTTTCTTTAAAAATTTTGGACATTTTGTTTTGCTTTGCAATATTTAAATTACTTGTGGATTAGCTTGTTGTTTTTTTGTTTTGTTTTGTTTTGTTTGAGGATTTTAATCTTTGCTAGGATGCATAGAGAATAGCTGAAGCTCCTAACACCACCTTAGTCTTTTTACTAAATCATAGCTTTTTGGGTCTCTGATGAATGTTTGGATATCCAATATAGTTCCTGCACTCCGGCTGGTTGGAATTTGACTCCCTCTCATCCTGTGAGAGCCTTGGGAATTGTTCAGTTTACATCTCCATGGAACTTCTTTCTTAGCCTTGTTGAACTTAATCCTGGGCATGTACAGTTTAGTATTCATCCAAAGACCCAAGGCAAATCCTGTTCACGTATTTGAAGCTCTTCCTATGAATATTTACCTCATTACCTTTTTCAGCATAATAGTTGCCTTAGCCTCCCAAACTTGATTCACTATCTCCTAAATTCAGCGAGACAGCTATGCTCGGATTCCCTCTGCCTTCATCACAGCCTGACATGTAGTTCTAGGCAGAAAGACCAGGTTGTCATACTAGTCATCTCACTTGTATTTCTTATCTCAAGCATAAGAGCTGCATTTTTGTCCGATGTCTGAAGAGTTGTTCATATATTTTGTCCAGTTTCCTAGTTGTCAATGGCAAGGGCAGTTTTCCCATCATGGCCAGAATTACAAAATATTTTTTTTATTTTTTTATTATAAGGTTTGCTTATCATTGTCTTTATGTGGTTGGATTAAAAAGGTGAAGGTTTATGGAAGTATTTCTTTTTGGAAGGTTCTTCCTTGTGAAGCAGATAGAGCAAAGTTAATACTATTGTGTTGACATACAATGTTTCAAAATCAAGACATAATGTGCTTTCTTCAATATTATTAATGAGAAAACTGTTGTATCCATTGAAATTCTCCTGGCTAAAGATAGTATTTATGTAATGAACTTATTTTTCTCACTATGAATGCCACTTATAGGAAAGTTATAATTCTAAAACTAAGAATTCAGGAATGGAGAATGCTGTGTTAATAAGACTGAAATATTAGAACTATTTCTATTTATTTCATATTTGTCCATACAATGACACACTAAATACCTATAAAGATTATTTATTTTGATTGAAACATGCTTTTTTAAAATAAGGGGTTTGGGAATTAGATGATTACAAAATCTTCAAGTTTGGCCAAGGATACCATTCTATGATATTAGGAGAGGAAAAGAGAAATTCATGTTTTGTAGTAGCCAGAAGAGAATTAGATACTGGTATATTTCCTTGAAAGAATATAAAAACTGTAAAAGTCAATTACAATGTATAATAAGTCTATGATAATTACTTACACAAAGGTGAAAAATGTTAGTAATTTTCAGAACTAGCAATTAAAAGTTATTTGGGTAATTTCTGTGTTTTTGTAGGTTTCTTTTATACTTTGCACAAACAAATTATAAATAACTTTAAAATGATGTCATAATATGTTCATGAAAACATTTACCTAAAGGTGGAAGTTTAATCTACTGGTTAAACACAGGTTCTTATGACAGAATGTCTAAGGTGAAACCTAAACTTTTTCATTGATATATTAAAATTTTTTTCTGGTTTGAATATTAGGTTTATTCTGAGATCTTTATTGCCACTGAAATCAAACATCTAAGAAATGCCTCTTGTTCGGTCTAAGAACCATACACAGAGCAATGTTTCTAAATTAGTGAGTGAAGAGATATAGATTTTTCTTCCCAGCAGTGATAGCTTTGCCTTCCTTCCCTTTTACAAATAGAATATAGATAGTGCAGAGCATTTCCATTTAGAATCTAAAGATTACTAAATCAATACGCAACGTGCTACTTAGAATGACATTAGTGTTACACCTCTTTCGCATGAGATTTTGTTGAATAAAATTGTGCCAGGACTTTAGAATTAAGGTTGGTTAAATGTTAAAGAAAAGCATTACATAATATAACACCATTTTCTATTAATAGCAACAGTTTTTGGTTTGTTGGAAAATAAAATAAACCTAATTCATAAAAAGTATAAGACCAATACTGCTTCTTGGCATTTAGTTTTTAGAGGAATTGTTTTTTGCATCCTGTATTAGGTAACCTCATTTTATTTTTGCAGGAATGTTTGGAAGGTTGGCCTGAATTAAGTGCCATTGCTGTAGGCTTTGGCATAGCTATCATTTATAGGACACTTGCCAAGCTTCGTGTCTATGGCCTGGATCTGTCATAAACTAAGTGCCTGACAAGATCTGACTACTTCTGATATGTCCAGCATACATTTTAAGCAAACAATTTTTCTCAGTTTGTTCTGAATGGAGACCAAACCATGCTTAAATAACATAATGGGTCATGGCATTATAATAGGCAGGGATGGGCAGAAGGACCTGGATCCTGATACAGGTATATTTAAGGTTTGTCATAGAAGAATTCTTATTACACAGAGGTCCCTTGATTATGACCTTTCATAAATACATACTTTATTGACCTCTCTATGCTTTACCTAATGTGGAACTCTGCCTAGAATTCTGCATTACTTAGCAAAAATGATTTTAGTATAGACTTCTTGAAATATTAAAAATGAGAACTTTGATTTTAAAGCAAAGATAATTAATATTTTGTGAATTCACATTTAGTTACTAGTATTCTCCATTCACCTTTAGAAAATATGTTCTGCCTCATTGTACTAGATAGTAAGCCTCTTGAAGAAAAGAATAATTTCTTATCCTATATAATAAAAGACCAGCCACCATAAGTGTAACGACTAGAATGACCAGAGACCAGAACCACCATGGCCCCCCCCGGGCTTGCCCCGCCCCCAAGCAAGTGGTTCGGAGGAATCAGGCAGGCAGGGAGAGTGGTTAGGGGTGATCAGGTAGGCAGGCCAGCGGATCAGGTAGGCAGACAGCCCCTCTCAGGACTGGCCCTGCCCCCCAGCAAGCAGTTAGGGGTGATCAGATAGGCAGGCAAGTGGTTAGGGGTGATCAGGTAGGCAGGCAAGTGGTTAGGGGTGATCAGGCAGGAAGACCAGCAGTTAGGGGTGATCAGGTAGGCAGGCAAGTGGTTAGGGGTGATCAGGCAGGAAGACCAGCAGTTAGGGGTGATCAGGTAGGCAGGCAAGTGGTTAGGGACAACCAGGTAGGCAGGTTAGTGGTTAGGGGCCATCAGGTAAGCAGACAGCCCCTCCCAGGGCTAGTCCTGCCCCCCAGCAAAGAAAGAGGAGGCCCAGGCCACTGGCAGAAACTCTGTGGCAGGTGTATGGCCACCAGTGATTGCCCTGCAGAAGGAGGCACAGGCCAGCCAAGCCTTCACATTCCACATCTGTCACGTAGAGAGGGAGGCCACGGGTGGCAGGGGAGGGGGGGACAATGCTGCATAGAAGGCAAACAGTGGCAGCAGCAGGAGTGGGGCCAGCTGCCAGTAGCAAGGGGAAGGAGGCCCTGATCTCAGGTCAGGCCTAGGGACCCTACCCAAGGGGTCCCAGATTGTGAGTGGGTGGAGGCCAGGCTGAGGGATTCCCCCTCCCCCCCGCCAAGTGCACAAATTTTCATGCACTGGGCCTCTAATTTGGTTTATAATTCTAGTACTCAGCAGTATCTGTTAAATGCTTCCATGATCCTATCTAATAACAGAGTAATATGCAAATTTACTATCATTCTGCTACAACCACAAGCCATGCTTACCAGCCATACCCACCAGCCAATCAGGAGCGAGTATGCAAAATAACCCAACTAAGATGGCTGTGACCACAGAGCGAGCAGGAAGCTTGGGTTTCCCTGGCAATGGAGGAAGCCAAGCTTTCTGCACACCCTGGCCGGCCTAAGCCTCCACTCAAGGCTACAAAGTTTCAATTATAGAAGATACATAAATCCCAACAAAAATGGCTGCAGCCACAGAGCAAGCAGGAGGCTTGGCTCCGCTCCAGGCTACAAAGTTTCAATTATAGAAGATAAATAAATCTCAAATACCAGGGCCTCAGCTTGGGTGGCCAGGGGGCATGGCTGACCTGCAAACCAGCAGAGGCCCCTCACCCAGGCCGCCCCACGCCCTAAGGGAACCCCCATCCTGATCCGGGACACCCTTCAGGGAAAACCAGCTGGCCCCCAGCCATGCACCAGGCTTCTATCCTATCTAATAAAAGAGTAATACGCAAATTGACCATAACTCCAACACACAAGATGGCTGCCCCTATGTGGTCAAAGATGACTGTCCCCATGTGGACACAAGATGGCCACCACAAGATGGCCAGCAGGGGAGGGTAGTTGGGAGGGACCAGGCCTGCAAAGGAGGGCAGTTGGGGGCAATCAAGCCTGCAGGAGAGGGCAGTTAGGGGTGACCAGGCCTGCAGGGGAGGGCAGTTAGGGGCAAACAGGCTGGCAGGGGAACAGTTAGGCATCAATCAGGCTGGCAGGGGAGTGATTAAGGGGTGATCAGGCTGGCAGACAGAAGCAGTCAGGTGCAATCAGGAAGGCAGGCAGGCGAGCATTTGGGAGCCAGCTGTCCTGGATTGTGAGAGGGATGTCCGACTGCCCGATCCATCCCGGTAGGATCAGGCCTAAACAGGCAGTTGGACATCCTTCCAGGGGTCCCAGATTGGAGAGGGTGCAGGCTGGATTGAGGGACACACACCCCCATGCAAGAATTTCATACATTGGGCCTCTAGTTTTTTAATAAATAAATAGTACATGAAGAAAAGCCAGAATCCTGTTGGTACTAAAAACTGTGGTTGTTTTCACCATGTGATGAGATTCCTGGGATCATCATAAAATAATATTTGTTTTTTGTGCTTTACCTGATGGTTTTGGAACCTGATCAAAGATAATTATAGCTCTTTCTCATAAACTCATTCTTTTATACCTTTTATACCTCTTGAACTTCCTCTACTTCTTGCCTCCATTCCAAGCCCTCTTAAAGTGCCTCAGGCACCTCTGTTCCTAGTAAAATGTGTTTCCTCATTCTTCAGTCTCATCATAGAACACACCTTTGCTCTTGCTGTAAATAAAATGTGCTGGTTCCCAGAGTACATGACACCTAATGGCATATCAATTTAAGGCTGCTCATGTTACTAATATCCACTTAATAAAGAAATGACAGGTAATGTGATATTCTCCTAAGATTTTGTTTCCAATTGATCCCTCACCATCTTCAACATCATTTAATGAACCCTTATTCTAATGATCAATGGCACACTTTATCACCCCTTTTGATTATCATCTGTTATTATTATATCACTCATGCCTACATTCACCCTTTTCCCCCACCTAGGCCTAATGTATCTTAATTCAATGTCATTTTGGATGTCTCATCAAAGTTCCTTTCCCTCCTCAAATGTAATAAACTAGAGGCCCAGTGCACGAAATTCGTGTAGGGGGGGAGGGATGTCCCTCAGCCCAGCCTGCACCTTCTCCAATCTGGGACCCCTTGAGGAATGTCCGACTGCCCGTTTAGGCTGGATCCCATAATCGGGCCTAAACGGGCAGTCAGACATCCCTCTCACAATCCAGGACTGCTGGCTCACAACTGCTCGCCTGCCTGACTTCCTGATTGCCCCTAACCGCTTTGCCTGCCAGCCTGATCACCCCCTAACCACTCCCCTGCCAGCCTGATTGATTCCTAATTGCTCCCCTGCCAGCCTGTTTGCCACTAACTGCCCTCCCTGCAGGCCTGGTCACTCCTAACTGCCCTCCCCTGCAGGCCTGGTACCCCTCAATTTCCCTCCTCCGCCAGCCTGGTCACCCCTAACTGCCCTCCCCTGCAGGCTTGATCGCCTCCAACTGCCCTCCCTGTAGACCTGGTCTCTCCCAACTGCCCTCCCCTGCTGGCCTGATCACCCACAACTGCCCTCCCTTGCAGGCCTGGTCCCTCCCAACTGCCCTCCCCTGCTGGCCATCTTGTGGTGACCATCTTGTGTCCACATGGGGCCAGGATCTTTGACCACATGGGGGCAGCCATCTTGTGTGTTGGAGTGATGGTAATTTTGCATATTACTCCTTTATTAGATAGGATAGAGGCCTGGTGCATGGCTGGGGGCCAGCTGGTTTGCCCTGAAGGGTGTCCCGGATCAGGGTGCGGGTTTTCTTGGGGCATGGGGCAACCTGGGCAAGGGGCCTGTGGTCGTTTGCAGGCTAGCCACGCCCCCCGGCAACCCAAGCAGAGGCCCTGGTATCTGGGATTTATTTATATTCTACAACTGAAACTTTGTAGCCTGGAGCAGAGCCAAGCCTTCTGCTTGCTCTGTGGCTGCAGCCATTTTTGTTGGGATTTATTTATCTTCTATCATTGAAACTTTGTAGCCTTAAGCAGAGGCCAAGGCAGGCCAGGGCTGCAGAAGCTTGGCTTCCTCCATTGCCGGGGGCAACCCTAGCCTCCTGCTCTCTCCAGCTCTGTGGCTGCTGCCATTTTGGGGGGGATTTATTTATCTTCTATATTTGAAATTTTATAGCATGGAGTGGAGGCTTAGGCTGGCCATGGTGTGTGGAAAGCTTGGCCTCCTCCATTGCCGGGGAAACCCAAGCCTTAATCCTGCTATCTCTGTGGCCGCAGACATCTTGGTTGGGTTAATTTACATACTCACTCCTGATTGGCTGGTGGGTGTGGCTAGTGGGTGTAATGGAGTCATGGTTAATTTGCATATTACTCTTTTATTGGATAGGATTTCACCTTGACTTTAAGTAACTACCCAGGGCACATTGTAAATATATGACCTGTCAAAGTATTTATAGTAATCTTTTATCTTTTCTTTTTGTAGTTGTTAATCCTTACCCAAGGATATTTTTTTCCATTGATTTGTAGGGAGAGTGGAAGAGAGAGGGAAAGACAGAAGAAACATCAATGTGAGAGAAACACATCGATTGGTTGCCTTCTGTAGGAACCCTGAACAGGGCCCAGACAGGGAGGAGCTTGCAACCAAGGTACAAGCCCTTGACTGGAATCCAACCCAGGACCCTTTGGTCCACAGGCCAACACTCTATCAACCAAGCCAAACTGGTTAGTGCTTATATCTTAAACTTAATGTATTTATTTTGTTAACCAGATCTGCTATTCCATCAAGGTTTCTAATCACTTTACTTCATTTTCTAACAATTTATCAGCCCCTTTGTTATCATTTCAATATTTAGAATTGTCCAATAACTTCCTGTTATCCTATACAGTAAAAGCCTAGGTGGCGTCACGCAACGCCCTCATGCAACATCATCACAAGATGGCTGCCACAAGGTGGCTGCCACAAGATGGCCACCACAAGATGACCGCCAAAGATGCTCACCACAAGATGGCTGGCAGGGGAGGGCAGTTGTGGGCAATCAGGCCAGCAGGGTAGGGCAGTTGTGGGCAATCAGGCCAGCAGGGGAGGGCAGTTGGGGGCAACAAGGCTAGGAGGTGAGGGCAGTTGGGGGCATCAAGGCTGGCAGGGGAGGGCAGTTGGGGGCAACAAGGCCAGCAGGGGAGGGCAGTTGGGGGCGACCGGGCCTACAGGGGAGGAGAGTTGGAGGAGACCGGGCTGGCAGGAGAGGGCAGTTGGAGGCGACTGGACCAGCAGGGGAACAGTTAGGCGTTGATCAGGCTGGCAGGGGAGTGGTTAGGAGTGATCAGGCTGGCAGGCAGAAGCAGTTAGGGGCAATCAGGCAGGCAGGCAGGCAGGTGGTTGGGAGCCAGCAGTCTCGGATTGTGGGAGGAATGCCCAACTTCTGGTTTAGAGGGATTGGGAATAAACTGGCAGTTGGACATCCCCCAAGGGGTTCTAGATTGGTGAGGGTGCAGGCTGGGCTGAGGGACAACCCCTCCCCAGTGCATGAATTTTGTGCTTCAGGCCTCTAGTATTTAAAATAAAAATCTAATTTCTTACACTGGCCCACAGAATCTGTATAATCTGGTTATTTTCCAACTTTCTGATTTCATTTCCACCTCCATCCCCCTCCCCCCCATTCATGACCTTGTTCTCTAGACTCATTGGTTGTTTTTCTAACCTTGCAATACAGAAAATTTACTCTTGTCTCAGGACTTTTGTAATTGTTTTTCCATCAAGCTAGAAGACCCCTCAGTCATACATGACCTCTTTTCTTTTATCTCTGAGGTCTCAGATGCTACCTCATCAGACCCCTTTAAATTAAGCAGCAGTCTCCTTCTAAACCTTGCTTTCTCTGTGTTCTACCATCTTTCTCCAATTACTCCCTAAAATTAATTATATACCCTCTCCAATCTGGGACCCCTCAAGGGATGTCCAACTGCCCGTTTAGGCCTGATTCTAAATGGGCAGTCAGACATCCCTCTCACAATCCTGGACTGGTGGCTCTCAACTGCTCACCTGCCTGCCATCCTGATTGCCCCTCCCTTGCCGGCCTGGGTCCCTCTCAACTACCCTTCCCTGAGGGCCCGGTCACCCCCAACTTCCCTCCTCTGCCGGCCTGGTCACCCTTAACTGCCCTCCCCTGCAGGTTTGATCACCCCCCAACTCCCCTCCCTTGCAGAGTTTGTCCCTCGCAACTGCTCTCCCTTCCTGGCCTGATCGCCCACAACTGCCCTCACTTGCAGGCCTGGTCCCTCCCAACTGCCCTCCCCTGCTGGCCATCTTGTGGCACCCATTTTGTGTCTACATGGGGGCAGGATCTTTGACCACATGGGGGCAACCATCTTGTGTGTTGGAGTGATGGTCAATTTGCATATTACCTTTTTTTTTAGATAGGATATATACTCTATTTTCAATACATTTCTCTTCTCAGGATAAAGATCTTTTCTGGCATGTGCATTACTATATACTTAGTACTTTGAAGACCTTCAATTAAGATTTATTAAGCCATTGACAAAAATATAAACCATGAGTTACGCTCCTAGAGGATAGCAATTTTGTATTTCTCTGGCCCTGTGGATGTCTCCAGCAATAAGGGACAATGACAAATATTGGTTGGGAAAGATAAATCTTCAAACAAAGAATGCAAATGGCAAATAAACTTATAAAACCTAAATTAAATTAAATATAAATTAAAAGTAACATTGAATTGCCATTATTGCATATCAAAATGGCAAAGTTAAAACAAAAATATCCTATACTAATCCAAATTTATGTATAAAGACCTCAAAATAGTAGTCCAAAGTATTCTACTACTAGGAATTATTCTTAGTATTCAAAGATTTGTGTCCAAACATTATTTAGTATAATAATTGGAAATGACATTTGTGTCAATAGCAGAAAATTGGTTAATATATTTCTAAGTTGGAATAAGACTCATTTCAAATGACAAAAAGTATATATATCAAAATATCTTCTCTTGTCCAGAAGTAAGAGAAAAATTCTTCTTTACCTTGTTAAATATATTCATTCAATGAGACCTTATATTTAGTTCAAATAAAAATCCTATCTGTTCACACTGAGAAACCCTTTACTAAGTTCCTGGTAGCCTGTGCTTCTGTGTTAGGAGGGTCAGAAAGAGATATTATAGATTCTCACAACAAAGAATCTAGGATAAAGGAGTTTTAAATATATATTTTTGCATCATTAAACATTTAAATTATAAAAACCGAATCAACCTCCAAAAATATAATACACCCATCATGGGATTATGATAAAGCAGCAATGGTATATTCAATATAAGCCATCATAGGATAAAGATGAGTATACAGTATAAAGATAAGAGAGCAGAACTAAATTAAGATCTATTGTCCTCACAGAAAATAAGCAGCAATTCCACTGATTACCGCTCCACAGTATTCTCTGCAGCTGTGTTTTTCTTCGTCCATGTTTTCTCATTGTGAAACTCAAGTTTCAAAATAGGTTTCTGCAGACTTAGTCAAGCATTTACTTCTAAAAAGGGAGTCATTTTTTCATATGTCCATTGGCCATCTGTATGTCCTCATTGGAGAAGTGTCTATTCAGGTCCTTTGCCCATTTTTTTTTAATTGGGTTGTTGTCTTCCTGGTGTTAAGTTGTACAAGTTCTTTATATATTTTGAAAATTCACCTCTTATCAGATGTATTATTGACAAATATGTTCTCCCATTTAGTGGGTTCTCTTTACATTTTGTTGATGCTATCTTTTGCTGTGCTGAGGCTTTTTAGTCTGATGTAGTCCCATTTATTTTTTCCCTTGGCCAGGGAGATATATTGGCAAAAATATGTCTGAGATTTTACTGCATATGTTTTCTTCTAGGATTTTTATGGTTTCGTGACATACATTTAAGACCTTTATGCATTTTGTGTTTATTCTTATATATGGTGTTGGTTGGTGTTCTGGTTTCTTTCTTTCTTTCTTTTTTTGCATGTACCTGTTCAATTTTCCCAACACCATTTATTTTTTTAAATATATTTTATTGATTTTTTTGAGAGAGGAATAGAGAGTTAGAAACATCAATGAGAGAGACACCTCCTACTGGTACATGCCCTTGACTGGAATCGAACCTGGGACCTTTCAGTCCACAGGCTGATGTTCTATCCACTGAGCCAAACCAGTTAGGGAACTAACACCATTTGTTGAAGAGACTGCCTTTATTCCATTGTATGCTCTTGCCTCCTTTGTCAAATATAAATTGACCATAATGGTGTGGGTTTATTTCTTGGCTCTCTGTTCTGTTGACATATATACATAACACATACACACAGACAACAGTATGTGATAGCCAGGAGGAAAGGCTAGTGGGGGCTAGGTGGAGACAGGCTAAGGAGGGGAAGATGGAGACAGAAAGAGACTTTGCTTGGGGTGATGGGTGCATGATGCAAAATGCAGAAGGTGTTTTATTGAGTAGTACAGTTGAAACTGTATGCTTTTGTGAACCAATGTCACTCCAATAAATCCAATAAATAAATAAGCAAATAGGTAAATAAATTTTAAATAATAAAATAAAAGGAGTCATATCTCTGACCAAGATACTCTTGAGGCCTTGGTATAAAAGTATCTGGAGGGAACATCTTTCCTCCCACTTCAATTTCAGGAATTTTGCAGATGATTCTTTTTAAACTATGGTTCTGAGGATCTATTATTTTGCATACAAAACATGTTTAACTGTTCACCTAGAACTGGTGAGCTAAGGTGAATTAAGGCCTGAGGGCCAAATCCATCTGGTTTACTATTGCTTTTGTAAATATGGTTTCATTATAACATTGCTACACCTATTCCTCTGTGAATTTTCTACAGTTAGCTATGGCTGAATTTGATAGTTGCAACAGAGACCATATGGCCCACAGAGCCTAAAATATTTACCATCTGGCCCTGTAAAAAAAAAAAAAAAAAGTTCATAGAACCCTTAGCCGAAAGCACTCTATTCATATATATTTCAAAGTAACTTAGCAAAGTATTGCTTAACATATTTTCCAGGGTGTATTATTGTTATTAACTAGAGGCCCGGTGCATGAAATTCATGCATGGGGGTGTGTGTCCCTCAGCCCAGCCTGCACCCTCTCCAATCTGGGACCCCTTGATCGGGCCTAAATAGGCAGTCAGACATCACTCTCACAATCCAGGACTGGTGGCTCCCAACTGCTCACCTGCCTGCCTTCCTGATTGCCCCTAACTGCTTATGCCTGCCAGCCTGATCACCCCTTAATCACTCCCCTACCAGCCTGATTGATGCCTAAATGCCCCTCTGTCAGCCTGTTTTCCCTAACTGCCCTCCCCTGCAGGCCTGGTTCCCCCCAACTGCTCTCCCCTGCAGGCCTGGGTCACCCCAACTGCCCTTCCCTGCAGGCCCAGTCTCCCCCAACTTTCCTCCTCAGCCAGCCTGGTCACCCCTAACTGCCCTCCCCTGCAGGCTTGATTGCCCCCAAATGCCCTCTCTTGCAGGCCTGGTCCCTCCCAATTGCCCTCCCCTGCTGGCCATCTTGTGTCCACATGGGGGCAGCCATCTTGTGTGTTGGAGTGATGGTCAATTTGCATATTACTGTTTTATTAGATAGGATAGAGGCCTGGTGCATGGCTAGGGACCAGCTGGTTTGCCCTGAAGGGTGTCCCGGATCAGGGTGGGGGTTTCCTTGGGGCCTGGGGCAGCCTGGGTGATGGGTCTGTGGTCTTTTGCAGGCTGGCCATGCCCACTGGTGACCCAAGCAGAGGCCCTGGTATCTGGGATTTATTTATCTTCTATAATTGGAACTTTGTAGCCTTGAGTGGAGGCCAAGGCAGGCCAGGGCTGCAGAAGATTGGCTTCCTCCATCACTGGGGCAACTCAAGTCTCCTGCTCTCTCCAGCTCCGTGGCTGCCGCCATTTTTGTTGGGATTTATTTGTCTTCTATAATTGAAACTTCGTAGCCTTGAGTGGAGTCCAGGGCGGGCCTGGCTGTGCGGGAAGCTTGGCTTCCTCCATTGCCAGGGAAACCCAAGCCTCCTGCCCGATCCATGGCTGCAGCCATCTTGGTTGGGTTAATTTGCATACTCGCTCCTGATTGGCTGGTGGACGTGGCTTGTGGGTGTAGCAGAGGTTTAGTCAATTTGCATATTACTCTTTTATTAGATAGGATTACTTGAAACCAATATAAAACATACTAATTTTTATTAGAATAATTTTATTTCTCTCTTTTGTAAGTAGAAAAAGTGAATTAAGTCTTCATATCTCCTAATGGCAGTTTCTCTTATTTTATTAATATCTACTGTTCTACTGAATATGACGATCCACATTAGACACATTCTTAATGAATTCCCTATTGAAATAGACTTCTGGAATTATAATTAAAATTCTGGAATTATAATGATATTTGGAAACTGGTTATAACTATTTTATATGAGTGTCATATAAAACTAGAACCCTATGGGCTATGTTCATTAAAATAAATGTTAATATTTGTGCCTTAAATTTTCCCATAAAGATATACATGGAATACAGTCATTAATTAAATTTGTGAATAGGTCATTTAATTATTGTATGTAGTTGAAAGAGTTCACTATATTTGGACATTTTTAAGCAGATGATGATTTTTTTTCTTAAACTAGTTGTCTAAGTGAAACTAGGAAAACATTTTAAACAGTAATGAATATAAATCTGAATAAAAGTTAGAGGGGAAATTTACTTAGTGCTTATTGAGAACTGAACCATTTCCCTCTCAAAAGGTGAGTTTATTCCCATTTAGACAATCAGTATTTTTTTATTTACCACCTAACCATTTCTCCTCAGACACACACACACACACACAAACGAGTTCAGCGAGGTAAGTGCTATAAGTTTCTGAGGCTGTCATAATAAAAATCATTGTGCCCTGACCGGTTTGGCTCAGTGGATAGAGCATTGGCCTGCAGACTGAAGGGTCCCAGGTTCGATTCCAGTCAAGGGCATGTACCTGGGTTGTGGGCACATCCCCAGTGGGGGTTGTGCAGGAGGCAGCTGATCAATGTCTCTCTCTCATTGATGTTTCTGGCTCTCTATCCTTCTCTCTTCCTCTCTGTAAAAAAAAAAAATCAATAAAATATATTTTAAAAATTCATTCTTTTGTTTTATCACTATAGGCCAGAGCTTAAGGTTGATTCATAATAAAGTATACCCCTTTGAAGAATGCAAGATGAAAGACAGAGCTGGTGGGAATTAGTCAATCCAACCTCTACCCAATACTTAAGTTACTTCACACACCTACTTAATAAGTAGCCAAATAGCTACTGTCACTTGTAGTAACAGAAAACCTATTTATTATTTTAGTTACCAGTACATGTGACAACAGTTAACACTGGTTGCTCATATTAAACTGGTTCTTAACTGATGACTTCTTTTTAAGCCAGCTGTTTTATTAAGTTCTTAGACTTAAATGTTTCAAATATTGTCACCTTAAACTTTCCCCCTTTTTCTTTCCAAATCCTACTCATCCTTTAAGGCTCAAAGTTCCAGCCTCTGCAGCCATGCAAGTGTCATGTTATGCTCCATTCACTCTTCCTTTCTTGGAACTCCCAGAGTCCCATAATTTGTACTAAATAGTTCAGCGCCAAATCACAAACTCTCCTATACTTTCTGATTGCTTCATGTGTATTAGTGCAGTTTCTCCAAGAACACAATAAACATTTGACTTACTCTTATCTTACTTCATTGTATTATTGTCTTTAAAGCATCTTAAATGGAGGACTTGACTGAATTTTAAGAAGACATATTTCAAATGGTTTTAGCTAGCAATTGTAAAGCTGACTGTGGTTCAATCTTTCTTTGTCGGAACACCTATTTTTATATATGTTCATTTTCAATTTTCGTTTTCAGTCTGATATTTGGTCTTCTTCTGGATTTTTGGGGATGAGTTACAGGAACACACCATTGTTCTTCTCGGTGCCAAGGAGAGAGTATAATGGTTGAGCTTTGTTTCATATTTCCAAGGGAAACTGATTGTGTGCAATGTGAAAAAGAGACGCTTGCCTTCTGGAGTGGATCTGCCTCAGGCCCGGCCTATAGTGTGTGGGTTCTTGACTTCATGCAGGAAAGATTTCAGAAATCTCATCCAGGTGATTTTGAGAGTACCTTTATTAAAGCTGGGAACAGTGAAACAAAGGAAGGTATTTGGGTAGAAGAAGCAGCAGGAGAGAGCCTAGGAAGTGCTCTGTTCTGGCTCTCTAAAAATATTATAGTAAAACAGCGAGCCAAGCCAGGCTGTTTTAGCTCAGTGGGAAGTCAGAGAAAAGGGGGTCATGGAGATAGGATCAGTGGGTAAGCCCAGGTGGAGCTGCTGCTGCCCATTGCTCCCCTGGCTAAAAGTCTCCTGGGGACCCTTAGGTTCAGGAAGAAATAAAATTTTCATGTCCTGAAAGTGGCATGGGCTTGCTATAGAGTGAGCCTTCATTGAGTCTTTGTCCAGAGGGCCTTTTATTTATTAATTTTTCCTGTGGGCAAGAATCTTAGGGGATGGTTTAACTGGCACAAATGGCATTAATTTGGTCTTTGTTCTCTATTTCTTAGACCAGGGTGATTTAATCTATGTATTCTCTGGTTCGGGAGAGGAGGTATAAATCACTGGCTTTCAAGTGTCCTTGATTGTAAGTTGTTCAAATTATTTGGTCTTGTTTAATTTTCTTGTCTCAGTGTCCCTATTCTGCTTGCCCAGGAATTTTCCTAGCTTCTTCCTATCCTGCCACACTTATACTAATAAATGTAATTGGTATTTAATAATTAATCATAGTATTATATTTATGACATCTTATGGCCACAGAAGATACTTCATATGTTTTTCTTGCAGTTATAATTTGTTGTTGCTTAGTATCACTAACATTCAGAGAAAAACAAATCAAAACCACAATGAGATATCCCCTCACATTTATTATTGAAAAAACAAAATATACCAAGTGTTGGTGAGGATGTAGAGAAATTGGAATCTTTGCACACTGCTAGTGGGAATGTAAAATAGTGCAGCCACTGTGGAATACAATATAAAAGTTTCTCAAAATAATTAAAATTAGAATTTCCATATGATCTAGAAACCTCACTCCTGGGTATTTATCCCAAAGAATTGCTATCAGGATCTCAAAGAGATACCTTCACCCTCTTCATTTCTGCATTATTCACAATAGTTAAGATATAGAGGCAACCTAAGTGCCCACTGATAGATGAATGGATAAAGAAAATGTGATATGTGCATGCAATAAAATATTATTCACCTTTAAAAAAGAAGGAAATTCTATAATTTGTGTCAACATGAATGGACCTAGAAGACATTTTGCTAAGTGAAATGTCAATAACAGAAAAACAGTATTTCATGATATTACTTATATGAGATATATACAATAATCAAACTCATAGAATAGAGAGTAGAATGGTGGTTACCAGTGGTTGGGTTAAGGGGGAAATAGTGAGTTGTTTTTAATGGGTATGAAGTTACAATTATACAAGATGAATGAATTTTAGATATCTGCTTCAAAACAGTGCCTATAGTTAACTATACAATTTGTGCATGCTAACACTTAAGAGGGTGTTTCATGCTAAGTATTCTTAATCCTTTAGAGGTGATGGATGAATTTATTATCTTGACTTTGGTGATGGTATCACAGGTGCATGCATATGTCCAAACTCATCAAAATGTAACATTAAATATGTGCAATTTTTGTATATTTGCAATACATCAGTAAAACTAGAAAAAAGGTGTAGATGAGTTCATTGTTTAGGTTTATAGATACTTCTGTTTTAAAATTTCAATTTTAGTAGCACTGGCAG
Organism: Corynorhinus townsendii; assembly: GCA_026230045.1. Classification (NCBI taxonomy): domain Eukaryota; kingdom Metazoa; phylum Chordata; class Mammalia; order Chiroptera; family Vespertilionidae; genus Corynorhinus; species Corynorhinus townsendii. The sequence continues at coordinate 147,985,484 of JAPDVU010000003.1, forward strand.
CACTTGAAAAGTTTACCTAAAAGCTAGTGAACAGCAGGAATGAGGGGACTGTTAAAGGCACAGTTTTTCACTTGTGAAAACTAACAATGACTGGCTCCACTAAAATAAGTCCCTTTAGACTCAATAGAAAAACTTCTAGGTACAGTTGACCTGGTTTCTAAAAATTTGGCTTCAAATGGAAAGCACTTTGATTATGTGCAATTCTATTTATATTTTAGACTCAACAATATTTTTAACTGTAACTACCATTTTAGGTCTCTTAGAAATTTTATGCACATAAGCCATCTTGTTTCTGGTATACCAACTAAGATTTAGTTAGATGAAATAATTATTTTTCATATAATTTATTAGATATTTAACAGACAGGAACTGTATTTAAATTCCATGGTGTTCAGCACTTAGCACATTGTGAATATTAGAGGAAACACCTGTCTAGGGATTCCCTTGAACTATTCCTTACATGTTTTCCTCTGACCTCTGTTTGACAATGTCATGTTTATTCTCTATTTTTTTTCCGTTAAAGAACAATATTTATTACATAACAACCTTTTAAAATATAAATTTAAAGGATTATACTGATATCACTACTTATCAGTAGGAGCAAGCATTCCAATTGGAAGATATTACAAATGAAAAAGTATCTGGATTGAAGTCCATTTTCATTGTTTAGCCTTTTAGTTGTTAAATAGCAGACTCTTCTAATATCCAAATTACAGCTATATTTTCCATATACCCTCCTAAAATTAAAAAATTAAAAAACCCAAAACAGTTTGGAGAATAGTGAGTCAGAGCCTAATCATATGTTAAGAATATTTGATAATATAAATTTTTTCATATTCTTTTTTACTTTATTTAAAATTTTCTATTTTCTGCTATATCCTGATTTTTTTTTGTTATAGAAGACTAAGGAAACATAAAAATATTTAAAATATTCTTGAAATATAAAAATTAGATTATATTAATGGCTATTTGATGGTTTGAAAATAAATAATATACATTATTCCTAAAGTCTACATCATCTAATTTTTTAATAACAAGATGTTATAAAGTGAGTTCTATTATGATATAAAATGTATATATTCAATTTGCATGATAACTGGAATTTCATTGCAAAATTACATTTCTTTTAGGCAAATCTCTTTAGTTATAAATTATTTAAATGGAAAGGAAACCACACAATTGAATTGCAAGTAAAAAGCAAGGAAGCAGTTCAGACTTGTTTACACATGATAAAATGTGTTTGTTTATAAAGATGAATACATTCTGGAGAAAGAATATTGCAATTTTTCTATGTCAATCTAATAGAAATTGTAGCAGTTAACTTGTACCTATGAAACTTTGCATCTTGTCATCAACTCATATATTAGTTTCTATAGTCATACAGTGTCTAGATTAATGTTATTCATGTCTTATTGCCATTTACCAAAAAGTAAAAAGCTTTAGTATTTGGACTAAATAATTAGTAATTAATTATTGAGTACTTACTATGTACAAAGTACCATAATATGTACTGTAGAATATAAAATAAAGTGAACTTATAGGATATCTATTCTTTAAGTATAGATACTAAAGTGAAAAAAAATATGTCCACTCATTTATGCCCCTAAATCACTCTAATATAAGAAGACTGTAATAAGAGAGAAAAGAACTGTTCATAAACCAACACAGTTCATCATACCCAAATAATTATTAGTATATAAGTATTTTCACAAATTTCTTCTCTCTTGCCACTACTAAATGATGATAGATGTACTAGGTCATAATGTCCCCAAATAAACCCATCCATTACTATTTCACACTCCCTAAAAATGAAAAGTGAAGGATTCTATTTCTGTTATAATATTGACATTGAAAGAGTAAAATTTTACTTTGCCTTTTTCTCCATACCCAAATAACACATATGATACCCAAACTATACACATTAACCATACTTATTTCTAATTTAGGGAAAGGAAAATTAACTATTTAGAGTCTAGTATGTTTTAGCTTCTGTGTTAGCCAATGTATTTTTTTAATCTTATTTAATTGTCAAACATCCCAGTGAGATACATATATTACAGATGACAAAATTGGATCAGGGAAGGAGAATTGCTTAGTTCATAGATTTGTTACACAGATCATAAGTTAGTAATGGGTAGAACCATCATTATGTATGTTGTTTTATTTCTTTATCATATTAGCACAGTGAGTGGTACATAGTACTGGAGAGCCATTTGAGTCTGAGGGCGCTCTTCTCATGCTTGTTAGAAAGAATTCAGATAAGTGACAAAAAACAGTGTTTTTTTTTTTTAAAGCAAATTTATTAAGGAAGCAAAGCAAGTGAATTTATTAAGAATATATTTGGCATAAAGCACAAGTGGGCAACTCAGCTAGTCTGAGCACCCTTCCTGGTGGGGGTTCAGGGGGTTTATACTTTTTTTCCCTGTAAGTTCCAATGTTTCCCTGCTAGATAGACTAGATTTCAAGGTCCCCATTTTACATTGATGGAGTTGATGAGAACATCTGGAGATTTTATTTTGGCAAGTCCCAATACTGCTGACTTCTTTGTTCAGTGGGTAAGATAAACTCCCCTTTTTTCATGTCCCTTGAAATGCTCTCTAGGGGAAACTGAATACTACATGAGAAGCCTGACCGCCCTGAGACCTTTATATTGGTAAGCAATTTCAAAAGAGTCATGTGAAGAGGATATACAGAAAGAAAGTAATATACTGGTTAACTGCATGTTGTTTTGCCATCCAAGTCTAGATAGTGTGACAGTAAAGAAGCTGCCCTAAACATTCCAGATACAGCAGATGCTGCATAAAAAGGAACTTAAGTCCAAGAGATGTGACTGTCTCTGCCGTCTTCTGATATTTGAGCCATCCCAGAAGATGTCTAAACATCATGGCACAGAAACAAGCTACCCTTACTGTGTCCTGCCCAGAAGTTTGACCTACAGATTTGTTAGCCAGAATGTAGCTTTAAGGGATAGAATTGGGCAGGATTGATTATAATTCTCCATCTTCACCAACATAAGGATCTTGTCATTGTAAACAAAAAATTGAAGAGAGAGATTATCCTATTCCCTTTCTCCACTCTTTAGGGAAAGGAGAGAAGGGCTGACTATTGAGGGAGTGTTATCCTGTACACCAAATGTTGCCGGTTCAATTCCCCATCAGTCAGGGCACATACCTGGGTTGCAGGGTTGATCCCTGGCCAGGCACATATGAAAGGCAACCCATCAATGTTTCTCTCTCCTCTCTCTCTCTCTCTCTCTCTCTCTCTCTCTCCCCCCTCCCCCCTGTCCTTTTTCTAAGCATGTCCTTGGGTGCAGATTAAAAAACAGACACTGAAAAGTTTAAGAAAAAAGATATGACATTTTTAACTTGTGACTGGCCCCTGTCCAAATGTGTTTGTCTTATATTAGATTATGAGTCTTAATTTCTTAGATGATTATTTCTATAGATAAATAGATAAATCATCCCCAGACGAGTCTATATAGAACAGCTAATCATTCTCTAGTCTCTTCTCAAATAGTTCCTCCTTCATTATAATGATTATGCTTATCTGACCCATAGCAATAACTGAAGTTCCTAGTGCCATTGTTGCTAGTGTTTCAGGGACAAAGAGTCCGTTGTGATGACTAGATAAAGCATGAAAATGGACAATCTCTTCATGGGATGGGGAGGCAGCATGCTACAGGTGATTTGGAGCTAGAAAGCCTTGAGTTCAAATCCCAAACGTGGTGTGAGCCTTGGGCAAATTTCTAATGTCTGTTTTCTCATCTTTAGAGAAAGGATAACCTAAGTCATGAAGATACTTTTAAGACGAAATAAAATGGCCATTGCAAAAGACGCAGCATATAATAAAGTAGTCAATTGCTCAATGTTAATGGATTTTACTTCTCTTAAGCTTTCAGGCTAAAGAAACAAGATTCCAGTGTGGGCCTTGCTCTGTCTATTTAAGTGAGGGACTCAATGAGGATTTCAAAGTGTCTGGGGAGGCTTGGCTGCTTGGGCGTTGTCCAGTGCACTGAACGGTTGCCAGTTCTATTACTGGTCAGGGCGCATGCCTGGGTTGCATTCTTGATCCCTGGTAGGGGAAGTGAAGGAGGCAGTGGATCAATGTTTCACTCACATCAATGCTTCTCTCTCAAATCTAAATAAAAAAAGAAAGAAAGAAGGAAAATGATGTCTTCAGAAAAGATGTGCCCTAGGAGTCACTGGCCGCCATCCCTGATACTGTTATGCAGTTAGCCAGACAGACGGCAGGGCCTTTTACTGAGGTGATACCGAGCAGTTTTGAGTTGTCAGCGGGAACATTTAAAGCCAGTGAGTGCAGCAGGTTATTAGTAAGATGTGTTCTCTCTTCTTCCCTTTATAAATCAGTCCGGATACATGGAATCTCACTTAGTCTAAGGCTTACGTGTTACATTTATCCCCATTATATGTGGGTCATATGGAAAGTGTGTGTGTGAACTTTGAATGAGTATAGAGGCTAAAATATATTTGATTTGCCAATGTCCATAAAGTAACCATTTAGAAGACATGATTGACTATCAGCAGGGCACATGTCCTTTATAACATGTACGGAGTGAGTCTAATGTAAATGGCTGTTTTAAATAATTATTTAAAAGTAACTGGTTTTATGTAACCCTCTCCTGTACCCTTTCATATATTCAGAAAATTTATCCTATTGTTTAAAATTATAGAATATTTTATTAATGGCTGGTTCTGTCACTTTTCTTCACCAAACTTGAACAGAAAAAAAAAATGTTTCCACAAGTTGTCATATTTTTCCCAGTTCAAAAGTGCTCCAGTGACATTTTAGGCTAATTTTGTTTTTGCCAGTCTAAAAATTGTCTTTGCGCAGAGCAAGTTTTATTCCCATGGAAGATTAATGGGAGGGTGTCAAGAATAAGAAAACATGTCAGAAATTTTTGCTTCTTTCTGTCAATGGGTCATTCATTTACTCAGTCATTCACAAGGTTAGCTCATACATTTTTCATATATGTAAATGAACTAATTACTGAGGGAACAGCCAGAGAGTATAAAACTCAGCCTGGTGTAATAGCAAACGTGGAGGCAAAAGATGACAGTTTTTCTTTCTTTAAAACAGTCTAGGGTTCTTGATATGAATACCCAGGGTGCACTGGAACTGTTTGTGATTTAAAGTGGCAGTCTCTCCTGCTACCAAAGGCAGAGCTACTTGTTGCTTTAGTCTACTTGGGTATTGCCATTTGTGGGAACTCCCTGCTGTTTCAGAAATCTCTAACCTGATTAGAATATTCATGAGAAGACACTGCTATTCAAAGTGCAGAAAATGAAATAATAAGATGTGCCAGACTTATTTCTGTCTAAATTCTTAAGAATAATATATTTCCTTGCTGGAGCTGTTAGAAAATGATATCTTATTGACATTACACTAAGTGTTTTTGTCATGCTAATAATCATGCCATAGATACACAGACACTGTTTTCCCCACAGGAGAAATTTTCATTTCGCTACAGACACAAAGCAAGGCTCTGACCTCACTGAGCAGTGCTTGTTTGGGGGTGGGGTACCAGACTGCCTGCTTTCTTTTAGTGCGTCATTTTCTCGCTTTTACACGCCTTCTCATATCTTTACATCATAGTATTAATAATTATTACATCAACATATACTTTAAAAACATTAAAAAGGCACCTGTTCAAAGAATGAAAATTCAATATCTTACGATCTGTTTCTTAGGCATGAGAAGGGCCTGCTAAGAATGGGTGGATTGTCTCTTTATAACCAGTGAAATCCTAACCTTTGCTCTGAGGTCAGTTTACCTTGAGTCATATTTCCATTGGATGCAGAATTCCGGGAAGATATTGCATATAAAAATCAAGTTTTCTAAAAATGATAGTAATTAATATAAAGGTTAATATTTAATACTATAATAATACAACTTTTAGGTTCTGGCATATATCATTCTCAGTTCTTTATAGGAAAAAAATCATTTTCAGATGAGGAAAATAAGACATAGAGCAGTTAAGTAACTTGCCTAAGTAGGGATGAGGAGAAGGTGAGTCAAATGAGAAATCTGATGCCTGTGCAAAATTTAAGAGTGTCAAAAAGCTCAGTGATCATGGTTAATAATGTTTAATGCGATAAGTTGAAAATCAAATAAATTCATAATAAACAAAGTTTCAAAATTTTAAATAATGACACGTTGCTTTATATTTGCTTTATAATCCAACCTTATTGTGTAGCTAGAGCAGTTGTTTCCTATCACCATACTCTTGCTGAGTATGAGCGGTTGTTCTGACCCAATGCGGTGTGTTTATGAGGGTCGACCGTGTTGTGCAAACAGGCTTGGCAATTCAGGGATATATCTATCTCTATCTATTTATATCTATCAATCTATCCATCATCTATCTGTCATCTATCCACACGCACAAATTTATATATTTTTTACATATATATACACACAAGCTCATCTATACACACACATATGTAACATATATATAGTTTGTATTAACTTTCTCCACTTGGTTAAAAATACAGGAGATAAGTGGATATGGAGACACGTTCTTCTTTTGTCTCCGACTCCGGTACGGCTTCACAGGGCACTGTGCCTAAGGCTGCACAACCGCAATTGGCAGAGTCAGGATTTAAACCCAGGTGGTCTGGCATCAGACTGTTCATTTTAACCTACGATAAACTGTCTTTCTATTGATGAGCAATGTGTACAGTTTCCATAAAAGCACAGGTCTTTATTTCTCTTTCTTCTTTTTTGTCTTCAAATTAAGAAACCAAGGGATCCTCTCATGTTTACTGAACTACTGATTATTCAAAACTTCTTTGAAGATGTTATTTGAACATTCTTTCTGATATGTAGCAAGTATGTAGTTTTTCCTTCTCTCCTTGGACTAGTAAACTCCCCAATGAATTTTACTAATTAAAAATTTATTTGAAGAAAATACATAATTTTAAAATATTAAAAATGCAACTATCATCTGAATATGTTTCACTCATGAAATCAATAATATTCAACTTCAAATAATGTAGTAATCACACTAGTATATCTATAGTAATTCCTCAGAGAAACACATTTCCGTGTAATGTATGAGATGTACTGGTTAGTACTCATTTTAAGAAATTTCTTAAACAAAATAAATATTGCATGCATATATGTTAGCAATGTGTGGATACCACATGACATCACTTTGCATTGATGTGACAATTTATAGCATTGTCTCTAAAACACAAAGTAGTTGGAAAATTTGTTTCTTCTAAAATTATTATTCTATTTGCAGTTATTTCTTTTCTTAGCAGTGTTTTATTTTTTTAGTCTTTAATTACTGAAGGTTTACTGTATTAATGTATTTAGTGATTCATACATATTGATAGCATAACTTGAAAATTAAATACTGCTTCAGCTGAACAAGTTCATAAAAGTGAGATTTTTTTTCTAATTTTTAATTTTGTTTTTAAATAAGCCCTTACCAGGAACTTTGAACTTGTACAAAAGCAAGCACATAAATATTTTTATTCTGGCTTGTGAAGTTTCTGAGACCTTTATTTTTTCTTTTTCCATTTGGCACCTATTTTAAACTAACACTTTTGCATTAATTTAAGTGATTGGCAGTGTAGAGATGAACTTCTCTAACTTTTACCTCCCCTTCATTTATGACTGTGTAATTGATTTGGAGAGCTGAGCCAGACATCATTATTATCCTATTTAATAAAGAGAGAATATGCTAATTGACTGTCATGCCCTCACAAAGGTGGTGGTGCCCACAGCCAATAAGGAGGGAATATGCTAATTGACTGCCACACCCTCAAAGATGGCGGTGCCCAGTCCCCTCAGCCCTGCTGGGGTGGCAGGCACAAGGCCCAGTCGGGCCCACCCCCAGGTGGGTCCAGCCACTCTATGCACCTTACTCTGGAGTACCCCAGTCCCCTCAGCCCCCCAGCTACCCAGGGCCAGCCCAAGGTACAGGCAAGCCTTGGATGTCAGCTGCCCAGCCACCCAGGGCCACCCGAGGCTCAGGTAACCAGGGCCAGCTGAGGCTTGTGCTGCTGACAATGGCAGCAGCAGAGGTGTGATGGGGGTCACTGGGTCACCATATATATATATATGATTTTGGGCCTGGCTTTAAATTAGTGTCATTCTGATCTTTGAGATACTTATTGTCCCATCCAATAGAAGCTTCAGAGAAGATCTACCTCATTCCATTTAATTAGGTAAGAGCTACACTTGCATTTTTGTTAATAACAACTTTAAACACTAGTAAAAATAGAACAAGCATATCACACCCTCTCTTTCTGGATTGTAAGACATTTTGCCCCCTCTTTAACTAGATTGTTTTTGGTTTGTTTAAATAATTTGAGAAGAACCAATGTTTGAGATTGACAAACCTTATTTATTCAAAGAGCACACAGGACATGTTTTTTTAAAAATATTTTCATTGATTTCAGAGAGGAAGGGAGAGGGAGAGAGAGATAGAAACATCAATGATGAGAGAGAATCATTGATTTTCTGCCTCTTGCATGCTCCACACAAGGGATCGAGCCTGCAACCTGGGCATGTGCCCTGACAGGAGATCAAATCATGACCTCCTGCTTCATAGGTCGATGCTCAAGCACTGACTATGCCAACCAGACACAGGCCATATTTTTAATATTGTCATTTGCAAATGAACTTTCTGTGATAAATTCTCCTCTCTAGTTCTATTTGTACCAGATGGTTGAGTGTGTGCAGAATTCTTGCTATCACTCTAGACCAGCACATTTTCAGCCTTTTTTATCTCATGGCACACACAAACTAATTACTAAAATTCTGTGACACACCAAAAAATACATTACATTTTTTGCCAACCTGACAAATAAAAGATATCATTGTGGCTCATTCTCATAGATGGCTATTGTTTTGTTGGCTGTTGTCATTTTTTATTTGACATTCTAAAGGAAAAGAGGTCAGTGTCCTAGACTAAAGAGGTATTGCATGTTTTAAAAATTCTTGTGGCACATCGGTTGAAAATCGCTGCTCTACACCATTCAGTCCTTCCACATTTACATGCATTGCTTCACTCTCTGGCAAAGTACCAGGCTATTTTCAGATCTTACAGTCGCTTTTATAGCATCCCATCTTTTCCCTTGCTTTGCACAAAATGAAAACTTCCATATAGGCTCATGATCCAAGTTTTTTTCAAATACTGTTTAATCAGCCGACCTATTTCAGATGCAGCCTTTCTTTTCTCTGCACTAATGTGTGTATATATTTTCATACAAAAGTGTATATACATGATGCCCAGATACTTTTATTACCTGATTTACAGAAAGAACATATTTTTGGCCTATGGGGCTCGGACTGAAACTGGCTCTCCAACATCTCCTGAGGGGTCCTGGAGTGCGAGAGGGCATTCTGCAAAGTTGTTGTTGTACAGGTTGTACAGGTTGTGGAACACAAATCCAAGTGTGCAGTAAACCAGATTCAGGGCCGACAGTGCCCCAGCAACAATATAACCCATGGCTGAAGGTGGAATCATGCGGCCCCACAAGGAATCGGGCTCCCTCCTCTCTGGTTTCAGGGTGCATCACCCAAGAACTGCCACTGCCAAGTCACTGTAGTGTGGCAGTTCCTGCGTTGAGCATCTGCTCCCTGGTGGTATGCACGTTATAGCCAGTCAGACTGTCGGACACTTAACATATTGGCCTTTTATATATATAGATGTAGTTTTTATTTTGAAAATATAAATTCTAAATGTAGACCTCCTTTTTCAAATGGAGTACTAATAATGTGGACAATCCTTATCTTGAATGTTAACAATAAGAAAAAACATCTTTGACTCACCTATATGGATTCCATTGAATGGTAAAATTTTACCAAAATTGCTTAGAAAGATTTTGAGTAAGGCACTCAAGGAGAATTTTTAGAGATAGTTATAGTAGGTCAAGCTTAAGAGTTAAACTGTACTGCTTCAGAAGAACCTATTAAAGCCATATAACATTTTATGAAAAATATGATTAATTCATAAAACCAGTATCACCAGTGGAATGGCCAATGAATAAAACTGAGCAGGCACAACCTAAGGGAAACTTTAATAAAAATTACAATTAAAAAGTGTTAGCACATGTTGATGGGAAGCTAAACATATGAAATATCTATAAGCTGAGTTCAGCCATATGGAAAATACTTATATTGAATTTGAACAGCTTGTGATATCTTTGGAGTATAAGAGGCACTATTAGAATTTTCAACTCAAATGAATTGAGATTAGTTCATTTGTTCACTAAGTGCCAGGCACTGTTCCAGGTGCAGGGAATACAGCTGTGAGTGTTCATCTCCTTTATCTCATGGACCCCTAACAAATTTTGCAAACATGGTACTGGGAGTCATGCGTTCTAATGGGAAGAGGAATAAATACACAGCAACGAAAGACATGGAATCTGAGATATGTCTGAGAAAAATAAACAGGCCTCAAATTTTCTCACAAATAATATGGCATTCAAGAAACTTTCTATTAACAGTAGAAATTTCTGAACAAGTAAAATTAGGTTGTGATTAAAAGTTTTCATTTGTACACTCTTTATTTCCTTAAGTCATGAAGTCTCTTTATGGTTAAATATGCAAGTAGGATCATTAACTGTAACCATGTTTGTTCCTTTTCGTTGCATCTCTATTTTAAGCATGAGGAGAATCACATGGCACATTACCAAAGGGTAAAAAATTAGTGCAAGTGAAGGAATTTAGGACAGTGGGAATGGCTACTTTCATCATAAAGATTCTCCTAGATATTTAAAGGTAGAAGTTGGTGGGGAAACAATTTACCATTTTAACCTAAGAAATCTAACATTTGTTACCTTTACATCATGTTAAGAATGTGATCTTAATTTGAAAGAACAGTTTACAAGGTGGAAAGAATATTTACTTAGGTTATTGAGTTTAAGTTTGTATAAATATCAAAGAACATGGCAACCCAGATCTCAATCTGTCAATTGGTGGGAATCTAATAAAATACTGCTAAAAAAACTTCTGGAGAACCTGATTTACAAAGCATATAAACAGCATATTAGAGGTTCATCATCCTCAAATACCTCCATTTAGCATCGCTTCCCTCTGAATAAGGGATTTAGATTTAGTCCCAGACCAGTAAGTGCATAACCTAAATCAGAGCTAATACAGCTAGCCCATTATTCACTCTGTAGAAAGGTGAATAATGGGCTAGAGGACTAGCTCTGAAGTTTTGTGAAGCACTGAATCAATATCAATAGATTACAATTAGATGTGGAAATCTGACAGTTTTAGATCTGTGACTTGTTAATGGCAGCAACATCCTAATCTGTTCCTTTTTGTTCTTAAACTTAGTAAAGCACTCTAGCTCCTATGGATGCAAATGCATGTTGTGGACCAATTAATAATTAGGAAAAGAAAAAGCATAAAATCAGAAAGAAGGATTTTTTTTTGCCATAGATCTAGAATATTAAAAGCTTAAATAGAAATGATATTGAGACATTATACATATAACCAACATTTTACCTGAACATTTACAAACCAATGCTTTGTTACATAATATATCCATATTCACTTGGAATTGAACACATATAAACATTACACAAATGGCACAGCTATTCAAATCTCTATCAGTATCTAGTAACATGGTCCTACAAAAATGTGATAGTTATCTATTAAGGTGACAGTTTTGAAGAAATTTGAGGACATATTTCAAATTTCCATATTTTTTTTCTTGCTAACCTGGTATCATACAAAAATGTCTACACTGGCCTGACTTTTCTTTTTGTTTTAAAACCATATAGCTCTGGAGAATCCAAGATGGCGGCGTAGGTAAACACCTAAACTGCTGCCTCCCACAACAATTTAAACTGCAACTAAAAGACAAAACGTCTATCACCCAGAACCACGGGAAAGCTGGCTGAGTGAAAGTTCTACAACTAGAAGGAAAGAGAAAAGAGCATTGAGATGTGCACAAGCCCTGAAAATCTGAGGTACGGAGGCGCGTGATCCAGGCTGGCTGCAGGCGACTGGGTGCGTTGCTTTTTTCAACCCGAATGGAGACAAGCCCCCGATTACTCTGAAATCCAGTCTCTGGGGAGACGCAGGGGACCCAAACTCCTACGATGAGAAGCTGGACTGTCTGCCAGTGAGGGTGGCTTGCTTGCAGAGCTGTGCGCAGGAATAATTGTTTACTGCACTGGGGCATGGGACTCCCGGATGCCATTGGGGACGCAGAGCCGGCTAACTAGCAGCCATTGCTGTTTGCCACGCCCTAACCTAGTGACACCCTGAGGCCCCGCCCTGCACAACCTACAAACCTACCCAAGCTCCAAGCAGAGGAGTTAGCATAAGAAAGGCCTGCCCTATCGCAGCTTAACCTAGCAAACTTGCAGCCTGGGTCAGACAGCTCCAAAACCTCCAAACCCCAAGCAAAGAGGAGAAAACTGTAGCTCTCACTGTAGCTCCTGCTGGGTGGCCTCAGACTGTAGCTGACCTGCACCCCATTGGAGATCCAGAAGCCAGTGTACCTACTGGTCACTGTGAGACACCAGATTTCAACTCCTCACATCCATAAGTGACACATTCAAGAGGCAGACTCAGTGAGCACCAAAGCCCCACTGAAACAAGTCCTGCCCCATAAGCGTGTCTTCAGCGCAGCAGTTCTTCCATTATAGACACAGCGAGTGCTCACAGCTAATTGGCCTGGAGGTCAATTCCTCCCAGCGTACCAACAGCAATTAAGGCTTAACTACACCAAGACTTTGCACTCAGCCCACAAAGGAGTGTACAAAGAGCGTCCACATCAGGTGATTGGGGAGGCTGAGCTACTGCCCCCTATAGGTCACCTACCACACAAAGCCACTCCATCAACACAGGGAAGCAGCCAAAATGCAGAAACAAAGAAACATGTCACAAATGAAAGAAACGGAGGAAAGCAAACTACTGGATGACATAGAGTTCAGAACCACATGTATAAGGTTACTCAAGAATCTTCTAAAAACCGCTGAGAAACTTGATGACACTTCTGAGGAGCTTAGTGAGACCTTCAAGGACCTTAATGAGAATGCCAAAAAAATGGAAAAGGACCAGTCAGAAATGAAGCATACACTGTCTAAAATAAAGAATATACAGAAACTCAACTGTAGATCAACGTACCCCAAGAATCAAACCAAAGATCTGAAATATGTGGAGACAAAAAACATCCAACCAGAAAAACAAAAAGAAAAAAGAATCCAAAAATATGAAGATAGTGTAAGGAGCCTCTGGGACAACTTTAAGTGAACCAACATCCGAATTTTTGGGGTGCCAGAAGAAGGGAGAGAGCAAAGTATTGAAAACCTATTAGAAGAAATAATGACAGAAAACTTTCCCTACCTGGTGAAAGAAATAGACTTACAAGTTCAGGAAGCGCACAGAACCCCATACAAGAGGAATCCAAAGAGGACCACACCAAGACACATCATAATTAAAATGCCAAGGGCAAAAGACAAAGAGAGAATATTAAAAGCAGCAAGAGAAAAACAGTTAATTACCTACAAGGGAGTACCCATATGACTATCAGCTGATTTCTCAGCAGAAATTATGCAGGCCAGAAGGGAGTGGCAAGAAATATTCAAAGTGATGAACAGCAAGAACCTACAACCAAGATTACTCTACCCAGCAAAGCTATCATTCAGAGTTGAAGGTCAGATAAAGAGCTTCTCAGACAAGAAAAAGCTAAAGGAGTTCACCACCACCAAACCAGGATTACACGAAATGCTGAAGGGTATCCTTTAAGAAGAGGAAGAAGAAGAAAAAGGAAAAGATAAAAATTATGAACAACAAAATGACATCAAATACATACCTACCAACAAGTGAATCTAAAAATCAAGTGAATGAAAAATCTGAAGAACAGAATGGACTGGTGAATATAATAGAATCAGGGACATAGAAAGGGAGTGGACTGACAATTCTCAGGGGAAGCAGGTGTGAGGGGTGCGGGAAGAGATTGGACAAAAATCTTACTCCTATGGATGAAGACAGTGGTGGGGGGTAAGGGCATGGGGTGGGGTGGGGAATCAGGTGGAGGGGAGCTATGGGGAAAAATAAAAGAGGAACACTTGTAATAATCTGAACAATAAAGATTTATTTAAAAAAATAAAACCATATAGCTCTGAGAGATATTTACTTATTCACATAATCAGTATAAAATAAATATAAATGCTAGAAAATGCTTTTGGAAAATATACTTAGGATTTAAAAACAAAGAAATACATGTATACTTTATATTGAACATATTACACCCCACTAAGGATTTAACTAAAGACTTACTTGTTATGCAAAGTTTTCTATATTTTAGCATAGCCTTTAATTTTTTTTCTTTCAAGTATGCAAATTAGCAACAGTACGCTTAAAATCTTAATCTAAGAAAACTTAATCTAGCATAGAAATCTCAAAATAGTGATTATTTCAAATGATTTTAGGTATTTGTATAGCTGTTGAGCTTTCCAAGTATCTTTGCATAAGTAATCTCTTTTCATATTTCTAGAAACCATATGAAACTATTTTGTGTCCATACTTCAAATGAGAAATCCAAGGCTCATAAGGGTTGAATACCATTTTACATAGTCAGTGAGAACTAGAGCCACTATTTGAATTACGTCTCCTGATTGATTGTCCATTGTCCTTTGATGACCCAATATGGCTTTGACATTACCATGCAAATATGCAGAAACTAGTCATTTTTTGTAATTTAATTAGTTGGATATTTTTATATAAACCTATATATGAATTATAGATATTTAGAAGTAGATAGGCAAAATGAAGTTAGTAAAATTCTCCAGTTGTATCACACCATCCAGCAATAACATGTTAATATTTAGGTGAATTTTCTCACAAACTCAGTAACACACTCATATGTATACTAGAGGCCTGGTGCACAGATTCGTGCACTGGTGGGGTCCCTCAGCCTGGCTTGTGGGGATTGGGCAGAAACCGGCTCTCTGACATCCCCTGAGAGGTTTTGGATTGCAAGAGGGCAGTTCTCAGGTGATGCACCCTGGAATCAGGCTCCCTCCTCTCTGGTTCCAGGTTTATCACCTGAGAACCGCATCTACCAAGTCACCGCAGCTTGGCAGCTCCTTCATTGAGCATCTGCCCCCTGGTGTCAGTGCACATCATAGCTACCAGTTGGACAGTCAAATGGTCAGTTGCTTAGGCTTTTATATATATAGATTATAAAACAGTATTACAGAGGGGAGGAGTGATGAGGGGACTAGATGAAAGAAGTTTAAGGGACTAGCCAAAGAACATATATGCATAACCCCTAGACACAGATAACAGGGTGGTGATAGCCAGAGGGAGAAGGGGTGGAGGCTGAGTGAAGGGAGGGGAAATAGGGACATCTATAATAGTGTCACCAATAAAAATATAGTTAAAAAAAAACAGGATTACAATTCACGTACTGCTTTATGATATGCTTATTTTTTCCTCTTGATAATATATCATGACCTCCTTTCCAAATTATCACATTATGTTTAATATGTTGTTATGTCATATTTTTTCTCATTTGTTTAATAATGTTAGGTAAACAAAAGGATTTCTTAACATCCTGCTGTGAGAAGTCATCTGTTGAAAACCTTCGCATTGCCTAAATCAAAATTAGAAGTACAGAAGGCCTTGGATCTCCACTTCTTGCTGAGATTTCCAGGAGCCTCAAGAATGAACATATTGTTTAGTTGTTTCTCACAGGAGGTGGGAGGAGGTGAACATGATGGAAAATTTTAGAAGGCAAAGTCAGTAGAGTTTAATGAAGCTCATTTTTCAATGAGATGTGATAAATGGCAGATACATTTGTCTGAATGCCAGCTATTCCTCTGATACCTTATATAGATATTTTCAGGGCAGTGTACATACACGGATATTTTGTGAAGAAAATTTAAAATTTTCTAGGTTACCAGGTGTGGGATTCACTGGATGTTTTATATATTTGTATTATTAGATGTTGCAGTACACCAATTTACAAAAGGAGAGCTCTAAAAATTAGATAACCTGACTCGAAGAGTTATAGAACAAGATTGAAGAGTGATGTTTTATATTCATTAAACCTTAATATATTAGCATTAATATTTACAGAAATACTTAGTGTGATTTTTCATAGTGGGAACCATATTTTCTTAAAATATATATCATCCTACATCAAAGATGACCAAAATCTCAGGTAGTATAAGGATTAGAATTTTTTCAAGATCTGAGACTATTAAGGCTTGGGTCTTGAAGGGATAAACTTTTATAGTTAGCAACTGAAATTTGTAGCAAGTTAAACAGGAGAACTCCTAAAATATACCTTTAGTTTCTTTTAATCTAATATTGAAACAAACTGTTCAAACCCCCAACAAAAATTACATTTTTCAAGGATTCATTGAAACAAATTAAAACAGAAAAAATGTGCTACTATTCATAAACAACGTGATTGTTTACTAAAAAATGGCAAAGAATTTACAAGAAAAGCTCCTAGAAAATGTGAGTTTAGCAAGGTCACAGGCTACAAGGTCAGTACATAAACATCAATTGCATATTAACAATGCATAATTTGGATTCAAAATTTATTTATTCCGAGTGCTGCCAACGCCCCGGCGGAGAGGCTGAGGTCATCATTGGATTTGAAATATTTAAAGTGGATATAAAACTGTTTCAGCAATGCAGACAATTAAGTGCGTTGTTGTGGGCGATGGTGCTGTTGGTAAAACATGTCTTCTGATATCCTACACAACAAACAAATTTCCATCTGAGTATGTACCAACTGTTTTTGACAACTATGCAGTCGCAGTTATGATTGGTGGAGAGCCATATACTCTTGGACTTTTTGATACTGCAGGGCAAGAGGATTATGACAGATTACGACCGCTGAGTTATCCACAAACAGATGTATTTCTAGTCTGTTTTTCAGTGGTCTCTCCATCCTCATTTGAAAATGTGAAAGAAAAGTGGCTGCCTGAGATAACTCATCACTGTCCAAAGACTCCTTTCTTGCTTGTTGGGACCCAAATTGATCTCAGAGATGACCCCTCTACGATTGAGAAACTTGCCAAGAACAAACAGAAACCTATCACTCCAGAGACTGCTGAAAAGCTGGCCCGTGACCTGAAGGCTGTCACGTATGTGGAGTGTTCCGCACTCACACAGAAAGGCCTAAAGAATGTATTTGACGAAGCGATATTGGCAGCCCTGGAGCCTCCAGAACCGAAGAGGAGCCGCAGTGTGTGCTGCTATGAACATCTCTCTTTCTGCACAGCTGGCTTCGGCATCATACTAAAAGCAATGTTTAAATCAAACTAAAGATTAAAAATTAAAATTCGTTTTTGCAATAATGACAAATGCCCTGCACCTACCCATTTGCACTCTGTGAAACAAGGCCCATAGATATGGTCCCTTTCCCCCTCTCAATACTAGTTAATTTTGAGTAATTGTGTATTGTCAGAAAAGTGATCAGTACTAGTTTTTGTTTTGGTTTTTTTGTTTTGTTTAAAAGCAAGGCATGCTTGTGATGACTCTGTAACAGACTAATTCGGGTTGTTGAAGCTGCTCCCGGGTTCCGCTCTGGACAGTGATCTGAGACATCTAGTATTTTTTTTTTGTGTGTGTGTGTGGTGGGAGGGGAGGGGTGTGTATGTGGAGTTTGTTTTTATTTAGTCATTTTTAAAAAATTCGTTAACCATTGGACAGCCCTTTAGGTGAGGAGGATGGAGTGATTCCACATTCCACTTCCTAGATCTAGTTCAGAAAACATGTTCCCCACCGGTGCTCTTAGAAGGAGTATAGTAAATGCCTCATTTAATAACATACTCCTTTTTGAAAGTTGCCTTTTCTCTCCACCCTTGAGTAGGTTCAATATTTGATGAAACTCATGAAAGTGGGTGGAACCTGTCTTGCCCCTCCTCTTTTCTAGGATGCACTATATATGTGACTGACTTTCAAGGAAATTTGCTAGCCGTTTGCTGATTTTTTTTTTTAAGTTAATGTCTAACTTCTTTCAGTGATAAATGAAGAAAAGTATTGCATCTTTTGAAATATACCAAATGAATTAAGTACATAATTTAAAAAAAATTATTTATTCCTATATTAACAATGAATAATTTGGATTCAAAATTTATTTATTTATTTATTTTTATTTATTATTAAAATATATTTTTATTGATTTCAGAGAATAGTAAAGAGGAGGAGGAGGAGGAGGAGGAGGAAGAAGAAGAAGAAGAAGAAGAGGAAGAAGAAATACAAAATCAAACCAAAAAAAAAAAAAAGGCCCCAGAAAGCTTGTTTCCCCATTGACCAGTGAAAAGGTGCTGGCCCTCACCACACTTCGACCGCACTGGTGCCTTGATTGTGGACTTTCCAGCCCCTGCAACTGCAACTGTAATGAATAAATTTGTGTTGTTTATAAGCCAACCAGTTCATGGTGTTTGGTTACAGCAGCCTGAGAAGTCTAAGAAATCTAAGTACAAATCTAACAAAATATAAGTAGAATCTGAGTGGTGAAAATGTGAAACACTGGTGAAAGAAATAAAAAATGACCCAAATAAATGGAGATATATACTGAGTTCATGGATTGAAACATTCAATGTTATTAAAATGTCACTTCTTCCCAAAGTAATCTATAAATTCAGTGCAAGCTTAGTCAAAATTCCGAAGTATATTCTGTAGATATGGACAAGTTGATTTTTAAAATTTCAAAATGGTTCTGATTCAAATAGTGAATACCTTTGCCTGGAACATTTGAATTTGTTTTATTTTTTAATTGAATATACTACTCAAACACAAAATTTAACAAGGATAATTTGACAAACATAGTTTAAAAAATAAAGTTAATGCTATTGTAATTAGTACCCAGATTAACAAATTATAGATTACAAGCACCACAAAAGTTATCTGTATCATAAATTATGCCCGTATATGCCTGGTTTTATATCAGAACTGTTTTTGTTTGCTTGTTTGGGATTTGTTTGTTTTGATCCTTTGGAATGTTTGCCTGTCCCATTTACTATAGGATTCTAATCACTAACGCTTAATCTTGTCTTGATATCTGGTAGAAGTCCTTCCACATTACTGTACTATATTTATCTTCTTCTCTGCCCTAGATTCTCTCTCACACCTGTTCCCTGGCCTCTGAGATGCTTGCTCCAACTCTACTCCAGTGCAGTTGACTGAATTGTGTGGGATACCTCGGTTCACCACTGAGGTCACTTCTTCCACTGAGGTCAACACCTGGAGTCTCTGTTTCTCCCACTACCTAGATTCTGATGTAGGTTCCATGTGGTAGGACATGGGATAATGCTTTCCCACCAGCTGCCAAAAGGACCAGCTATCTCCCCAGGCACCAAATTTGAGGAATGGGGGATGTGAGATGGGAGGGAGCTGGTAGATAAATTCCTTCTTCATTCCTCTACTGCATGGACATTGGATGCCTGGTGTTTTACAGCCAGTTCAGAGATATTCTCTGTGGCCAACTAATAGCTATGCCATGTTAAGCCACAGGAAGTTTCAGAATGCATCATATTTGCTTCCCATTACCACCCTGCTTCAAATTCCTTTTTTCTTATTTTCCTCTCTGATATGCAAGAATTACAGTAGCACTTATTTTTTTCAAACTTCTTCTAGGGAGACTTCACTAAACAACTATTGAAATGATTTTTTCCTTTTGCATTTCTTACAAATTCATAAAGTCCTTCACACACACACACACACACACATACACTCTCATTTTTTTTCGCTGATTCTCCATTAACATTAAATAGAAATGGTGAAAGTAGAAATTTTTGTTTTATGCTGAATCTTTAAGAAAATAAATCAATATTTAATTAGTAATTTTGTTCTATCTTTCTCACACATACCTTTTATCAGGTTGAGAGCATTACATGACATTCCTAGTTTACAAGGAAATTTTATTGTGCATGGATTATGAATTTTATCATATGCTTTTTCTACATAATATAATACTTCATTTATTGAATTTCTAACATTAAATTAACCTTGAATTCCTGTGATAAACACAGCTCACAATGGTAATATTGCCTTTGCTGCTGCATTTGCTTTGCTTATCTTGTATTTAGGATTTGTGGAAAAATACTAGTTTATAATTTTCTTGTATTATTCTTATATTTTGAGTCAAGATTAAACTGAATTAATAGTGCATCACAAAAGTTTATACTTTTTCTTTTCTTTGACATGTTTTTGCATATTCTGTACAACACATACATCTTGAGTGTTTGGTGGAACTTACTGATAAAACGTCTGATCACAAGCTGCATTTGTGAAGAGTTTATTCATTACACATACCAAATTTATTTAATAGTTCTGGAATTATTCAGGTTTTGTATTTTTACTTTTATCAGTTTTGGTAAGTTATATTTTTAGTTCATTTCATTTACATTTTCTAATTTTTGCCTTAAAGTTGTTTATGAAAACTTTAGGTTAGTTGGTTTGCTTAATACTTATAATACCTCTAACAATATTTCCTTTGTCTCTTCTGACTTTAGCTACTTGAATCTTCTCCCACATTTTTACTGCTCACTCATGCTGAAATGATCTCATTTTTATCAGAAATTACAAAAAAAAATTGTTGATCCTTTCCACTGTATATTTTCTATTTTATTAATGTGTTATCTGAATAATTTTCTCCCTTTAACATTCTCAGGTTTATTTTGCTATTTTTCAAAATTCTGGGCTGGCATTTAAGTTCATTAGTTTTCAGATTGAAAAAAAATAATATACATATTAAAGTACTTTTAAATTATCCCAGATTGTTATTATATGTTATTTTATTAACAGTTAATTGAAATGACTTCATTTTTTAAGTTTTATTCTTTGTTTTGATTTTTTCAGATTAATTGCATATTTTTATAATCACACCTCACTTATTCACACAATAATATAGAAGTTATATACTGTTTTTAGTATTTTCCACAGTTATTACAACATGCATAACTCTTCCAGTATATTCCTGAACATTCTGGTTGCATTTTTAGCCCACTTTCACACTCTTAATTGTGCCCCAATATTTATAAAACAGATCTAAAGCCACTTGTTTGATTTTAGACTTCCGAGCATGCTTTGACTTTTTCAGTCTTATCTACCACAGTTTTCTTTAATGCTCCATTGTTCTAGACTAAACTCCTCTTTGCATTGTTGCTCACTCTTCATTCCACCTGGAATATTCTTCTTTAATGTCTAACTGTCATAGTAAACTTACAGTCTTCGGTCTCCAGTTCACATAATGTCAATTTCTCACAAATTTTTCTGGCCTCTCTAATGTAAAATTTAGGTGCCCTTTCTTTCAACTTCCAAGCACTACATATACAATTCAATTTCAATCTTAAATCACTTTTATTGAGTACTTGTCATTTCTACACCCCTGGAGAATGAAGACACATGAGCTTAATTGACAATGTTGGGCTTTTTTAAATCATCTTTGGGTTTACCACTATTTTTGGTCAATTGCCTTGCACATAATAGGTGCAATAGAAGTATGGAAGATTGATTAAATAATTAAATAGGTGAGTTAATGAACTGGTTGGCACAAGCTTGTTTTTGGCTGATTGGAAATTGGCATCCATTCAGTGAGACACTCTAACTTGTTTCCACAACAAAGTAGCATGCTTCTTATAGTAGACAGACAGTGATTGATTCTATTAGATTGGAACAGCACCTGTTTCTCTTTTAATATATTTTCAGTGCCTATCAAGCATGCTTGATAATACAGACTTTAATGGTTCTAAATTAGTTTGAGTCTTCTGAAATTATATATGAGCTGATTTTGTCTTCAAAGACAATGGCCTTTAATGAGAATATGTTTATATCTGGCAATTTACAGTCACAATTTATTTATAGAACAGCTTATGATTCATCAATATAATTTATTTCAATTTTTGTAAGAAAAATAATTTCTATAAGTGTCTCATTCTGGCAGCTGTTATATACTAGCTGATACTTTCCTGCAAGATCTAAGCCTAACATTAGCAGCATTTAGCTTAATTTTTCTTTGTTTACATTTGGAATATGTCTATCTTATAAAAACAGTCTCATCATTAGAA
Source organism: Corynorhinus townsendii (assembly GCA_026230045.1). Taxonomy (NCBI): domain Eukaryota; kingdom Metazoa; phylum Chordata; class Mammalia; order Chiroptera; family Vespertilionidae; genus Corynorhinus; species Corynorhinus townsendii. The sequence continues at coordinate 148,007,512 of JAPDVU010000003.1, forward strand.
TGCAACGAAGATGCAGTTGCAACCAGGCCTGTTAGCAAACTCTCGTCTTCTTTGATCCAAGGTGAACATGTCGGTAGTAGAAATCATTCCTTTCCCATGGGTGAGAATCCATAAACAGGAACTGGATCAAATTATTTTTCTAAAGGGCTCATTGTGCTCAAACTGATTTTCTAGAAACATTTGCTTTGTGAAGATTTAGCCACTTCCCAAAGGTTCTAAAGAATGGCATTTATTTTTTATTGGTTTCTGTAAGTAATTATACCTTCTAGGTGCTGGGGAAGGGAATGGGTCAACATTATTGCAGCATTACAGTATTATTCTTAACCAGTTTTAATCTCTGTTTATTACATTCATTCCCTGTGTTCATTTTGTGACAGGCCCTTCCATAAGATGGTGCAGAGACTGGGGAATACCTAGATAATGGCTGACTGCCTGAACTTTTATAGCTGCATACAAAATCTCCGGGGGATCAATGAAAGGCCCTGGCATGAAAAAAGGAGATGAAAGAATACGGTGGCTGTTCAACTTGCTCCCACTTCTTGCAAAAAAATATTTGGCTAAAAGGATGTCTGGTATGTTCAGGTCGTATCATTCCCATATCAGTGTGCTTTATATTAATTACCACACACATATTTGTTTCACTTGTATTGAAATTAATTCTTATAAATGCTAAACAGAAAAGTCAAGACTTTCCTTAGGATAGAAGTCTGGTGTTGGAGACACTGCAGTGCAGTGCAATATGTAGACCGGGTAGGCTCAATGCTGAGAGGAGGGATGCCAGACCAACGATGTGAAGTCAGAATTTCAGCCTCAGGTTAAAACAATCAAACAAACACAGAAATTTGAAGCAACCATGGTTTGTGGAGTGTGGATGTCTTTCTGACCATAAATGAAAAAAACATGTACCTTAATCCTGGAGTAGTGGGAATAAAATGTGCTTTGGAGTTGGACAAAATTATCCATTGCAGATACACTGTGTCCTAGTGTTCACAAATCATTTCACTGCTCTGAATGTCAGCTGCTTCTTTTGTTAGAATTAACAAAATCTGTATCATAAACTAATGTGAAAATTATTGCAAATAATGATAAAGTGTTTGGCACATAGAAGGCATTCAGTAGTATTAGTACCATCTCGTAATTGCAATTATTTAGTTTTCCATTAGAAAATATAGAACTCAATTGCATTGAGAAGTGCTTGAGTAGAGGATAGGTTCAGTCCTCAATACGCACTATCTTGAACTGATCTTTTAGGTTCTTATCACTGTTGTACTATAGCCCTTCCATACAAGAAACATTTTGAGCTGTTTCTCGTCTACATGACGCTTTAATGATCCACTGCTTCCTTAATACCTGGTTTTATAATATACTTTCCCCTCCCTGGCCCATCCAACTTTACATTAATTTAAATTCTAAATTTCAATCTGAAAATGGTTCTTTCACTTTCTCACTGGCTCCTGATTGAGATACATCTTTTTCTACTTTTCCTGGATTTTTTATTTCTCCAGGTTAAGATATATTTCAGTAACTAGATATGGCAAATTTGAATATACTTGGTGGTAGACAGTGGCTTCAGATTCAACTTGGAGATTATAATTCTCCCATATTATTAAATTCATTGTTAGGTTTAACATAATGAAAAGTGAAGGAAGCGATGGATATGGTGGGGAGTGGAAAGGTAAAAGACAGATAATACTTTCATGGAATAATGTTCTCATTAGGTAGGACTTTCAATGATTTTTTAAATAAGCGGATGTTTCTGAATAGTATCAATGTAATTTGTGGCCATAGTCATTGGGAGAGGTAGAGCCTGAATGGGTGCTAGATGATAGGCAAGTATCTACAGATGGAGCATTTGTGAGCAGATGACATATCATGATCCTAAGCATTAACATGGGAATTACCATAGCATGTACTGGGGAGAAGACAACTTGATTCTGAATGTATTTTCTCCTGACAGCAGTTCACACAAGGCCATAGTTCTTTCAGATAGTCTCTTTGCTGTCTTCATTTTACTGGAACAGTTGGCAATGGATTAACAATCTAAATTATTAAAATTTAACTTAAAAGTTGCCAAATAAATTTGCAGAATAGACACTGGCATACCGTTATTTCTGGGATAGACATTAAGATGGTATAAAGATTATTTAAGAGGCAAGCATTATTGACATATATGCAAATTAAAGAAAGTTACTTTTTGAAATGGACAACAATGCAACATGAGACTGGTCATGTGAAAATAACTTTACATGTGGATATTCAGTTTTCCAAAACCATTTGTTGAAGAGACTCTTATTTCTCCATTGTGTATTCTTGAGAGCCTTCCAAGGACCAGTTGACAATATATCTTTGGGTGTTTAAAATTATATCTATGGCCAGAATGACAGGTCTCTATGATGTGCACTGACCACCAGGGGGCAGACACTTAATGCAAGAGCTGCCCCTGGTGTTCAGTGAGCTTGCACAGCCAACCACCCTCTCCCCCTCTGCCCTGGCTGGCCAACCTCCCACGGTCCCTCCCTCTGTCCCTCCTCCAAGCCAGCAGGCCCCATCCCTCCCCCTGGTTGGCAGGCCCCAGTGGCAGCATGGTGGTGAGAGAAGGAGGAGTGGGGAGTCAGGGAAATGCACAGTGGCTGGGTGCCAGAGTTTGGCATCACTATCCGGCATCCGTTCCTTCTGCACCTGGCCCAACGACTGTTGCCTCCTCTCCTGACCCCACCAGGGCATTTGGGCCCCAGGATGGGGCAGGGAACCAGGGGTGGGTGGCTTGGGGCTGGTGGCCAATCTCCCGTGCCCTGTGTCTCTCCCTAACCGGCAGGCCCTGATCAGCCTGGCCCTGATTGGCCCTGACCGCCAGGTAGGCCTAGGGACCCACTCATGCACTAATTTTTGTGCAACGGGCCTCTAGTATTATTTTATATTAGTTTTAGGTGTACACAGTGATTAGACAACCATATACTTTTCAAAGTGTTCCCCCTGATATTTTCAGTACCCACCTGGCAGCACACATAGTTATTACAATATTTTTGACTATATTTCCTATACCGTACAACACATCCTCATGACTATTCGTAACTACCAATCCGTACATCTCAATCCTGTAGTTGCTATATGGGGTCCGGCCCCAGAACGAGTCTTCCTCCTGCCAGTCGGTAGTGTGTGAGTTCTTGACTTTGTGCAAGAAAGATTTCATGTTATGAATCCAGGTGATTTTGAGAGTCGTTTTTTACATCTGGGGACAGTGAAACAAAAGAAGTGCTTAAAGTAGAGAAGCAACAGGAAAGAACTTAGGCGGGGCGCTGTTTGGTTCTCTAGAAATGTTATAGGGGGAAAATGAACCTACTCAGAGCTACTTTGGCTCAGTGAGAAATAGAAGTCATAGATAAATAAGTGAGCCAAGGCCAGACTTCTGTTAGATCACTGGGCAAGTCAGAAAAATAGGGGGCCTTGCAGATGGGTTCAGAAGGTAATCTCAGGACGAGCTACCACTGCCTGCTGTGCCCCTGGTTGCAAGTCTCGCAGGGACCATTAGAGTTTAGAAGAAAATGAACAAAGATGCATGCCACAAATCCTTTGTCTTGAGGCTTTTAGAGTCCAACTTTACATTGAGTTCTAAATTTCAATCTGAATATAGTTCTTTCACTTTCTCACTTGCTCCTGGTGGAAATACATCCATTTTTCAGGGAAGGTTTCAGGTGAGGGTTTTAACAAAACACTTATTGGTTTCTGTGTGTGTCCTACATATATGGATTCATCAAAAATGTGTGTACAGATGGATCAGGGTTATTTTCTGGTTAGTTTTATTTTTAAAGAAGGTCATCAAAGAAGAACTGGGGCAGAGGCCAGTCTGCCCTAGGACGGTCTGAAATGTGTAAACCATTTGCTTCTAAGTGTCCTTGGTTAGGGAAGATAAAACCTTGTGATTCATTAGCTGGCTACAAGTTGCTCAGATTGTTTGGCCTCGTTTAATTATTTTGACTCAGTTGCCCTTATTCCACCTGTCAAGGAATTTTCCTAGCAACTTACCAACCTGCTACACCCTTACCTTTTTTACCCAATTCCACAATTTCCCTCCTCTCTAGCAACCATCAGTCTGTTCTCTGTATCTATGAGTCTGTTTTTGTTTTGTTTGTTTGTTTACTTATGTTGTTCTTTAGATTCCGTTTATAAGTTGGAGCAAGCAGATAAAAAACTCCAGAGCAAGCAGATCTGCAGAAAGGAAATAGTTACATTTATGAGGAAAACCCTCATAACTCCTAGGAAGTGGGAGACTCCTCTGTCCACTGAAATGAGTCAGATATATCTAGATTTATTTCCTAAATTGTAAGGTTAGATAAATGTGTGGTAGGTGGCTTCATTCCAGGCACTAGCATTCACTGATTTATGAATGACCTGGGAATAAATGAGCATCCAGAAAGGAAAGACATAAATCAGCAGAGGATTATGTCATAGGAGCCAAGGGAAGAGAATGTTAAAATTGCCCATTGGATTTTATACAAGTTTGTTGTGAATTTTTTATTTCTAACATTTTTCTTTCATTAAAAAAAGAACTGTTCTGACAACATAGAAATAGTTTTGGAATTAGTGCAAATGTAAAAATTACTACAGGGAAATTGTCTAACATTATTAAATCTTAATTTGAATGCCTGCTGATGGCACTCAGTCTCTACCAACACTTTAGGATTTGTGTGGGAAAGTAATTTGTGATTAGGTGACAATTTCTCTGCAAACCTGAGTTTGGATATTGTCAATTTTGAACAATAGGTTCTACAGACTAACCTCTGGGAATGCCTCTGAAGAAGTAGGAGAGCTCATAGTGAACCAAGGGAGAGAGAGCAGAAGAGAAAAAATACCTAATGTCTTTTTATTGTAGAATGTGTGTGCAAACACTGAAAGGAAGGAATTATGTTGCAGCATCTTCAGGGCTCAGCATGGTCCTTATCATGAATATGCACTGTAATGTATCATGCTGTGTCATGCCCTAGTACACTTGAATAGCTGTTTTCCTCTGCTTGATATGCTATCTCTTCTCCACTTTTCATGTTTGAAAAAATCAACTAAAAAGAGTTTGGAAAGCTTTTCCTGATCTCACAGGCAGGATTAACAATCTCTTTGTTTTCCCATAGTCGTTTGTATATGATAGAATCAGACCCATTGGTTTCCAAAATAGATTATAAACTCTTCCAAGGCAGATATGTTATTCATTTTATCCTACTCTACTGCATACAGATATACCATAGTAACTATTGTTTAACTAAACTAAACTCCTCAAGTTGTATTAAAAGAACAGCGATTCCATTTCTGGGAATATATTTGGAGAAGCTCAAAATACTAATATTTTGAGGCATTCCCATACTTCAGAGGCATGCTCATACACTCTCTCTTGTCCTCTTGTTTGCAAGCTCTAATGTTGTATGCTGCCTTATGGAAAGGGCCATAAAAAAAGAGTTAGGGTAAATCATCTGAGCGATGTAAATCAAAACAACAATGAGGTACCATCTCACACCTGTCAGAATGGCTAGCATCAACAAATCAACAAACGACAAGTGCTGGTGAGGATGTGGTAAAAAAGGAACCCTAGTGCACTACTGGTGGGAATGCAGACAGGGCAGCCATGTGGAAAACAGTATGGTGTTTCCTCAAAAAATTAGAAATGGAACATAGATTTGACCTAGTGATCTCACTTCTAGGAATATATCCTAAGAAAACAGAAACACCAAACAGAAAAATATATGCACCCCTATGTTCATAGCAGCACAATTTTCAATGGCTAAGATTTGGAAATAGCCTAAGTGCCCATCAGCAGATGAGTGGATTAAAAACTGTGGTACATCTACCCAGTGGAATACTACGCTGCTGTAAAAAAAGAAAGAATTCTTACCATTTGCAACAGCATGGATAGAACTGGAAAGCATTATGCTAAGTGAAATAAGCCAGATAAAGAAAGATAAATATCACATGATCTCATTCATTTGTAGAATATAATGAACAACATAGATTGATGAACAAAAATAGAACCAGAGTCATAGAAGCATCGAACAGACTGTCCATCTTATGAGGGAAGGCAGGAGTAAGGGAGTAAGAGATCAATCAAAGGATTTTTATGCATGCATATGAGCATAACCAGTGGACACAGACAGTGGAGGAGTGAGGCCATGTGCTGGGGGGTGGGGATGGCTTGGAAGAGGTGAATGGGGGGAAAAGGAGACTTATGTGATATTTTAAACAATAAAGAACTTAAATTAAAAAGAAAAGAAAAGGAAAAAAAGGGTTAGGGTTAGAATTCTGTGGTGCTAACATTAATATCAGATATTCTACTTATTCTAGAATTGAGCAAGGAAAAAGACTGAACAAGACCTTATTGTAAAGTTGGAGAGAAAATTACATGCTCTGTTGGTTGTGATATAGCTGAAGTGCAAGTTTAAGTTTCAGGTTGATGGTCTTTTGTATCATATTTCCTTGGTATAATGTAGAGAGATAAGAGAAACACAATTCAAAATAGGCCCATACAGACCCCTTAAAGATAGGGAACACAAAATTAGACATGGAAAGTGATGGTGACATATCATTGAACACATTCCATGAAAAATATACTAGAAACACAGCAAATACTCAATGGTCTAAATCAGTGGTCAGCAAACCGTGGCTCGCAAGCCACATGTGGCTCTTTGGCCCCTTGAGTGTGGCTCTTCCACAAAATACCACGGCCTGGGTGAGTCTATTTTGAAGAAGTGGCATTAGAAGAAGTTTAAGTTTTAAAAATTTGTCTTACAAAAGAAATTTCAATCGTTGTACTGTTGATATTTGGCTCTGTTGACTAATGAGTTTGCCGACCACTGGTCTAAATCATATTTGCTGAAGCAGGACATATACTCAAAAATATAAATGATAATATTATGACAAAAAATTGCATTGACTTAGAACTTATTATATTTATACTAGAGGCCTGGTGCACAAAATTCATGCACGGGTAGCGTCCCTAGGCCTGGTCAGTGATCAGGGCCAGTCAGGGCCTTCCCACTGCTGGCCGGGGCCTTCCTTCCCTGGCTGCTGGCCAGGGCCTTCCTTCATTCCTCACTGCCCCCTGATGGTCAATGTACGTCATAGCAAGCAATCAGTCTTCTGGTCAAACTCTCCTGGGAACAATTTGCATATTGGGCAAATATATATATATGTATATATATATGTGTGTGTATATATATAGATATCTGAGCTTTTTCGTTGTCACAGAATACTCAGGTATGTCTTATACTTTCTGTTGTACAGATGATAATGCTAAAGCTTAGGACTCATAAATTATAAAATTATCTATGCAAAACCCAATTACATGATTTAACTAAAAAGATTTTAGAGCTGGAGTGATAGATAAAAATTCATCAAAGGAGTTGGGGCATGGGTCAGAATTTGAAATGCAGAATTTAAAGGAAAAAGGAGGTGTTTGGCCTGGACAGAAAGCATACCAGTGATTTCTCAGCAGTAAGAATGCACATGGATCATTTGGGAAGCAATGGAGAACCTGTGAGAAATGAGGGGAAAATGTACCTGGGATGGCAGATGTAGACAGATTTTATCCATTTTGCTTTGAATTATTAGAAAAGATGAAAATATTCCACAAAATGTTGGTTTCCTCATCAAATTCATTCCCTCTTACTTATTATTACTTATAATAGTTAATATTTTATTTTGCTCTTATCATTTTTTTCAAAAATGTTATCTGAATTTCTTTATATTTCTCATGTCATCAGTGAACGTTACATCATTTGATCTTTCTTCTTAATAATATTTTGAATTTTTAATACAATTCCCTTCAAATTTCAATTTCTTATAAGCCCAAAAACCCTAATTCAATCTTTAATTCAATCTGTTTTATTGCAGAGAAACTGGTTAAAGATAAACATAATAAGGAGGAAATAAGAAAAAGTAAATGCTTATCTTTCTTACTATTATTCTTTTTTTCCCCCAAGCTCCCTAGCTGCATTTATTTCATCAGTTTGTCCCTCATGAATTATAGTTGGCGATGGTTTCATAGTAAGATTAACTAAGCAAAGCCAAGACCATTAATTTATGAGTAGCTTCTATTCATTTTTCATTTACATTGCTGCATAAAAGGACATGTTTTTATGACAAACTAAATGCTACTGTAAAAATATAGAAAGACACTTATTAGCAAAACACTCATAAAACTCTTTAACTTGTGTGGTCAGATACTAGGAGCAAAGTCACAACATAAACCAAATCCTAAACTAATTTCCAGCAAATCTGTAGCTTGCTGCACCCAAGCCTGATGTAAGTAATGTATTTGAATTTTTCTCCTGAGTTTATTTTTTTGTTGATACCTTTGAATATATTAAGGGAAAAGAAAAACATAAGCTTTGTATAACTAAAAAAAATATATGTCCACCATTTTTATTTTGTATTTCCTTCATAAATGTCAATTTAAAAACATTCTCTTGTAGTGAATGTGGTTTTAGCTCTTGAAAACAAACAAAAAACACACACTACTATTTGTTTCTTGAAATAATATGCTTGTTTCTGTATATTTAGTTTAAATGAACTTCTTATTTGAAAAATACCAAGTTTTTAAAATGTAAAAAGAAAAAGATTATCATTTTCAAAAATTTAGTATAAAATATAAAATGTTTAAAGCTTAATATAAGTACATATGATCTAATTGGGCCTCCTACCTGCAGAATAGCATATGTCTAACTTAGGGGCGCTTCTGACACAAGTAAGAACATGTTATGACATTTGATATTTCAGGCACAAGACATTTCAGTGGATATATAACGGTATATTGAATTGTTTCATATCAAGAAACTATTTGCCATGTCATTATTGCTAAGTAATAAACCACCTTATAGGAGTACCTTAAAACTTGGTCATTTATTTTCTTACAAACCTGAGTTGATGAGCCTGTAGGCCTTTCTCATTTAGGGTCTTTTCCATGGTTGCAGTCGAATGGTGGTCGCAGCTGCTGACATTTCAAAGGTTTCTTCACTTGCCCTGGTCAGCACGGCTCAGTGATTAGAGTGTCAGTCTGCACACCCGAGGGCTGTGGGTTCAATTCCTGGTCAAGGGCAGTCCCTGGGTTGCGGGTCCACTCCTCACCTCCAGTCAGGGCACATGCAGGAGGCAACCAATCTATGTGTCTCCGTGATATCAATGTCCACCTCCCTTCCCCTCCCCCCTGCCCCCAGTTCCCTCTCTACTCCCTTCCACTCTCTCTAAAATCAATGGAAAAAAATATCCTTACTCCTCCAGTGAGAACTTGGGGGCAAAAAAGAAAAGGTTTCTTCACTCATATGCCTTAGACTGGAAAGACACCAAAACCAAAGAGTTAAGGGCCTCTCTCTCTCTCTCTCTCTTTTCTCATGTAGTTATACTTCTTACATGAAAGCTGAAGGTTCCTAAAGTGAATGTTTCAACAGAAACTGGTTGAACCTTCATGGCTTTCAACCCATCCTTGGAAGTCAAACAATAGCTCTTCCACCAAATTCTGCTCTTGAGACAGGCTCAAAGACCAGCCTAAGTTCAAGGGGAGGGGCGATTGATTCCACTTTGTACTGGAGGAAGATTAAAAAATTTTAAGAACATGTTTGAAAACTACCACATCATGTATGTAAATGACCTGATTTTCTCCTCTTTGTCCAGAAAAAGGCTGTTTTTATTTAATAATAACTAATTTATGAGGTACCAAAAACCAGTAAGTCACTATATTCATCTATAATGATGGCCACAGATGACTGAAAGCACTTTTCATTTTGTAGGCTAATATTTCCACAACACATTAGGGAAAATGTTAAATGTAATTAAAGTGACATTCAGTCAACCAATGTAATAAGTAGGATAATTTATTTCAATGTTTGTTCAACAAATATTTGTTAAGTATCTGATGTATACTCACTGATCATTGTGGGTCAACTATCAAAGAAAGACAAGAAAAGTAAAGTATACCTAAAACAACAGTGCTTTTTTTTTCTTCTAGGAAAACAACTAAAACTATGAGAATTGTTAACCTAATGCTAAATCTTAAAGGTCAGTTATTACTAAACTAAAAATATAAGGAACTATATAAATAAAATAAGTTAATAATTTACATATGAAATAAATTAACAAGAAAAAGGCAAATACTTTTTAAAAAAAATGTGTAAAAGACACAAAAAAGCCTTTTTAAAAATATATTTTTATTCATTTCAGAGAGGAAGGGAGAGAGAGAGAGAGATAGAAACATCAATGATGAGAGAGAATCATTGATTGACCATCTCCTATACTATCCCCAAAGCCCTCAACCAGGGCACGTGACCTCTTAGTTTACAGGTTGACACTCAACCACTGAGCCATGCCAGCCAGGCCAAAAAAGCCTTTTACAAAGCAGAAATACAAATGACTAATATGCAGATTTGCTGAATATGTAACCTTGTTAATTATCAATGAATTGCAGAGGAAACAACAGTAAAGTACCATTTTCCTAAAACTGCCAAGGAATAACCATGGTTTATACCAAATGTTGGCAAATATATGGTAAATATTAAATGAAAATGTTCACTGATGGGTGAAAGAATGAGTGGACACAGGCTTCCTGGAGAACAACTCAATATAATGAATAACAATCCTTACACATATAAATATGCAGAAATTTCACTTCTAGAAAATTTTTAAGGATAATATGAAGAGAAGATATAATGGAATTTTCAAACAAGGACATAGTAGGGACAATAAATAATGAAATAGTTAACTAATAAAGCAAACAAAATAATGAACAAGAAAGAAAAAGAAATTGGAGTTGATTTTACAATGAAGAATGGGTAAAATGTGGATAGGCTGAGGAGATCAGAGAAATCAAAATCAGGCTAATAAATCTAATACAATCTCCATTGTTGCTCTTAGTTGACTCTTATAATTTCATGTCATATCAATCTTTCTCCTTTCTAAATTGCTACTGCATTTTGTCTAAGTGCTAAATCCTTGAGTATATGTCTTTTCTTATTACTTATTGTTTCTTGCTTTCCCAATTAGATAGTTATTTCTCTAAGGACAAACACAATGTCTTCTTTGGTAGCCTCCACTGCACAATTCACTGGGTGGATTGGACCTAATTAATATATATCACCTAAGAGTTTGTTGATTGAGCACACACCAAGTGAAATAAAAAGATGAATTATTCAATTCTGAATACAGATAGCCATCTACACAGAGTATTTTTATTTTATTTTTGCTCTTATTTTTAATTTTGCTTTTTTAAAAAAATAGTTTGATTGATTTCAGAGAGGAAGGCAGAGGGAGAGGAAGATGGAAACATCAATGATGAGAGAGAATCATTGATCTGCTGCCTCCTGCACGCCCCACACTGGGGATCAAGCCCATAATCCAGGTATGTGCCCTGACCAGGACTCGTACTGTGACCTCCTGGTTCATAGGCTGACACTCAACCACTGAGCCATGCTAGCCAGGCTAATTTTGCTTTTAATATAGTGATTAATGTATTAAATTACAATTCATAAAAAGTAGTTAATATAATAAATGTTATTATAATTTTATAGCTCAAAATTATTTTCCAATTTTCAGAATGGAACTAGGCACATACGGTCTTAATATTCTAATATCATAGATCTGTAAAACACTTTAGAAATAAAAATTATTAAAACAATATTATTTTGTCTATATAATATATCTTTGTATACTCTGTATCTTACAGATAAGATACAGAGAGACATATTATTATATGCACACCTGTATATTTAAAGTAAAACTATATTATTCACTACATTATTAATGTTTAGAATAACTTGTCACATTAGCAGATGTAAGAAAATACAGCAAAACCTATTTTTCATTTTATAACTTGTCCAGAATAATTTATGAACAAAGGAATCACAATTATTACAACCAGTTGAATAAAGTGGATGAGTCATTTATCCATTTCATTAATTTCCTGTCATATATGTGAGAGGAGTCACCTTTTACTTTTACAGAATAGATAAGCTTATGATACAAAAGAAGATGCTCTCTGTAAGACAAGGACACTGCTTTATAATGAAAAAGGTTTATATTTTATAAAGGAGGACAATTGAGAGAAAAAACATGAATATACATGATATCAAAGAAGACAGAAAATGGAACACCATTTAATGCATCATTCAAAGAGCTACATATCTGTAAATTTTCTTTATTTTATAATTTGCATCTCATATCACATTAGGAAACAGTGTGCCCTTTGTGGATTCAACTCTAATCTCAGAAAGGACTTGCTCTGAATCACTTTTTGTAGGGAAAGATGAAAGATGGTGAGCTCAACTGAAAACTGATAATAAAATAAATTGTTTTTCTGAATGGAAAATAAGCATATGGCACACATTTGCATCATGTTATTTTTTTGTAATAAAATATGAAAATACTAAAATAAGATGTAAGATAAACAAGAAACTGGTTTGGAGGAACCACACAATTTTACTGTGTTGCCCGATAAGTAAACATTTCCAACAGTTTTTCAGAAACATGTAAATTAAAATAATCCAAAATATTAAATTCCATCTCCTGGGAAATCTTCTTACAACTTGAAGGGAATAATTGGGCTTTATTCTTGTACACTAATCAAAAAAAATAGTTTTTTCTACTGAACTCCATCTGTGGACTAAATGAGCACAGAGCAAATTAGAAAGTTTGAATGCTTGAATCATGAAAATCAACTTCTAAAGCTATCTATGCTAACAGATATGAGGTAATATCTCATTTTAGTTGTGATTTGCATTTCTCTAATGATGAGTGATGTTGAACACTTTCATATGTCTTCTTTGGAGTAATGCCTATTCAAGTTCTTACCTATTTTAAAATCAGTATTATTATTATTACTATTGTTATTATTGAGTTGTAAGAATTTTTTATATGTTTTGGGTACCAATCCCATATTGGACACAGGGTTTATAAATATTTTCTCCCATTCTGTAGATTATCTTTTCATTCTATTGATTGTTTCATCACTCTCACGAATTTTATGTCCAAACTTTATCTCTCCGACAACATTTAAGAAAAAGGCATTGTCAGGAAAAAATTCCATCAACCATTTTCTTTTTGGACTCTAGTTTCACTTTAATATTAATGATAATATTAATCATTTCTGAGAATTTGTTTATGCCATTCACTCTACAAACTCTAAGTTTCTTAACCCATGCTTCAGTTTCTTCATCTTTAAAATGGAGCTATAATAGAATCTTGCTTATGGAGGTTTTGTGAGTTAAATAATTTGACACATAAATATTGGTACTAGGCATGTAGTAAATATTGAAGAGGTTTTAGCTGTTTTGTTACCAACATTACTATTATCACCACTCTCCATGCATTTGCTCTAACCATAAAATTGGACATTATACCTAGTGCCCCCCCTTCCTCTCTCTCCATGCATTCATTTATTATTGTTTCCTTTTGTTTCTAGCTACTAAATTTATCTTGTTATCCCCACTGTGAGTTTACTCTACAATTATCTCTTAGACACTTGAATAAGTTGGAGTAATATAATTGCCTCTTAATATGTCTTGCTATCTACAGACCTTTCATTTTCTAATGTAATCATCATAAGGCATGAGAAGGATATTATGAAAACATAAAGTTGATCATTCTTATGTAAACTTATTAATGAGTCCTCATGGGAATGACTATAAGGTTCAACTCCCTGAATATAATTTAAATTATTGCTGATCAAAGTATGGCAAATGGGCCAGCAGTGTTAACATTACTTGCAAGCTTGTTAGATATTAGGATCACACCCCAAACTTCCTGACTTAGCATCTAGGTTTTAACAAGATACCAGATGATTGCTGTATCATACCAAGGTACCTTTTGCAAAGTTAAATTCCTTTTTTAAGTGTCTTTCTCTTGCAAATCTTTCAAGAGTGCTCTCTTGCCCCTTTCCTTTTTGCTTTCATAACACCTTGTACTTTTCCCACCAGAGCTGTAAATATTGTTAGTATTTTGTCCCAAGTATAGGAAGAATATAAGATACATTAATGTAAATATTCAAACGAATAATATCGTCGGTATCTAGCAGAGTGACAATACATGACAGATGATCAATAAATGCATGATGAACAAATGACAAATGACAAGCATATTGAGGCTTAAAGTGTTTGAATAATTTATCCTATTAATAATTCATAGCTAAGGGATATGAAAGTCTAACCACATTCTCAACACCTAATTTCCCTACCTCTTATCTCAGAATATATGTTTCTCCTTTTGAAATAGTAAACCATTTAGCTTTTTCTCTGTTCTAATCCCATACCTACCCTCTGGACATTGATTCAACCAATTATTTGATTTCTATATCTATATCTATATCTATATCTATATCTATATCTATATCTATATCTATATCTATATCCAGTCAATGCTTTTCCTCAGTCCATAACTACACACATATTTCTCCAATTTAAAAATTAATACATGTTCTTAGATCAAGATTTTTGAAGGATGTTCAGTGTAATACTTGTGACCAAATGATATAAAATTTTCGTCTAGTACACCAAAAAGGAATCTCCATCATCATATATACTACAGAGCATTATAAAATATATGACTGTTACAAATATTCACAATTATTTTTTAATACTCAGAAAACAATCTGGGCCCATGATAGGAAGCAGAGTGACCAGTTAGGAGGTCACAGTCCCATTCCCAGGCAGGGCATATGCCCAGTTTGCAGGCTCGATCCCTAGTGTGGGGCATGCAGGAAGCAGCCAATTGATGATTCTCTCTCATCATTGATGTTTTTATCTCTTTATCCCTCTCCCTTACTCTCTGAAATTAATAAAAATATATTTTTAAAAAATCAATGGAAAAATATCCTCAGCTGAGGATTAACAAAAAACAAACAAACAAACAAAACAAAACAAAAACACACGAAGAACAAAAAAATACAAAGATCAAAATTTCTTAGGATCCTGAGAAAGGGTTGTTGTTACGTTGTTTAAAGCTACAGCAATGGTGCTAGAGAAGTGTGCAGGTTGTTGACATTTTTAAAGGTAGAGATGAGGGCTTTTTTTGTTCTTCGAGTGTTTTGTTTTGTTTTGTTTGGTTTGGTTTGGTTTGGTTTGTTTGTTTTTTTGTTAATCCTCAGCTGAGGATATTTTTCCATTGATTTTTAAAAAATATATTTTTATTAATTTCAGAGAGTAAGGGAGAGGGATAAAGGGATAAAAATATCAATGATGAGAGAGAATCATCAATCAGCTGCCTGCAACCTGGGCATATGCCCTGCCTGGGAATTGAACTGTGATCTCCTGGTTCATAGGTCAACGCTCAGCCATTGAGCTATGCCTGCCAAGCTCCAATGATTTTTAGGAAGAGTAGAAGAGAGAGGGAAAGACAGAGAGAAACACTGATGTGTGAGAAACACATCAATTGGTTGCCTCCTGCATAAGCCTGACCAGGGCCCAGGCCGGAAGAGAGCCTGCAACCAAGGTACCTGCCCTTGACCAGAATTGAACCCAGGATCCTTGGGTCCACAGGCCCATGCTCTATCCACTGAGCCAAAATGGCTTTGGCAGAGCTGATGGCTTTTTGACCAGATGTAGATATAATCTGAATTTTGGGCTTTTTATGATTCATGTGAATGGAGATAAAGGTATGGTTAATTCTGAATATTTCCTATAAAATTGTTTTAATATTGTAATTGTTACTTACAATATTAAATAGGACTACTAGGGGAAATGTGTGGAGTTTATCAGGACCATAAAATATTTGTTGAAAAAGATGAATTATTGTCACAGGAAGCTTTCAAAAGGTATATTTAATAACATAATATTTTATTATCTTTATATTATAATTAAATATATATTAAAAGTCATAGATATCTAAACAGCTGTTCAGTGATGAAAACAAAAATAATTATTGAGCATAAGTAAATGGCATTTAGAAGGAGAAATAAGTGAATCAGGAATTATAACACAAAAGATAAAAGCTTATAAAATCCTTTAATGCCCTAATATAGTGATTTGCTCCTAGATTACTGCTTGAAAAATATCACTCATACATTTTGTAATTTTCAGGCACCTGGGGAAATATAGGTGGAAATAATAGATTCTCCAGCTTTCTGAATGATGGGGAAGAAAAAGAATACAAATAAAAGCAAAACAGAGAAAATATGTTTGATACACACTCCTACAAAAATATCTTAGGTATAGTTACCATAGTTACTCACTTGATATTTAAATCATTTAACAAACCAGCTAGTTTATTATTTATTTATTCATGAATTCATTCAATGAACTTGTATCTAGCAGTTACTATGTGTCAGCAAATACAGGGGATACTGATGTTACAGAGATTAAAGTAGGAAGGCAGAGCACCATTTAAGCAGATTATGGAAGTACAGCATTAGGTATTCTAACAGTGTTAATGAATATGACAGTGAAAACACAAAAGAGACTGTGTTTAATCTTGCCTGAGGATGGTGGAAGGGGTTTTACAAAAGACAGAGCTCTGAGCTGTTTCTTGAAGAAAGAGGGGATTTTCAATTTTACGCAGGGGGAAGAACATATGCTAAAGAGTGATTAGCCCAAGGTCCTTGTTGCTTTGGATATAAAAAAAGTTAAGAAAAAAAATGTCAGAAGGAATAGTAGCACAGAGGACAGGAAAGGCAAAACTAAGAGTACTTTATATATAACTAGAGGCCCAGTGCACAAAATTCATGCACTCGGCAGGGGGGTGGATTCCTCAGCCCAGCCTATGCCCTCTCAGATTCCAAGAGCCTCAAGATTGATCACCCCAAAGAGGTAGGCCCTGCCCACCCAGCTGCGGCTCCACCATGGATTATCCCTGCAGAGGGAGGCCCCACCCACCCGCCACAACACCTCCACAGGGTAGCCTAGGCCTCTCTCTTTGGGAAGATAGATCGCCCTGAAAGGTATGCCCTGCAGGGGCTCCACAATGGATTGCCCCCACAGAGGGAGGCCCTGCCCACCTGCCATAGCCTGTGGGTTTGTGGCCTGGGCCTCCCTCTTTGGGGCGATAGTGGAGTCCCCCGATTGATAGCCCCACCTGCCAGTGGCCTGGGGCTCCCTCTGTAGGGTGGTCATGGGGCAATGGGTGGGCCCCCAACCAATGGCATAACACCTACCTTAGCTGGCCTGGAGCCAGTGGGTGTCATAGCATGGCCATCTGGAATTCATCTAGACAGTCGTTCTGCTGTTCAGTTGTTCGGTCGATTTGCATATTACCCTTATATTATTATAGTTGGGACAGAAGTTTGTGTTTTAATCAGTTGCTAATTAGAAGGTAAGTAAGTTATTTAAATTTTTGTGATTTTGAAAGAATTCTGCCAGCTATGTGTTCTAGACCGAGTGGGTTAACTGATGGTCATGGGAGGTTATAGAGAGTTTGTTGTTTCATATGGGGTTTGGGCAGTTAAAAAGATAGCCTTTATTCTTAGATATATCCAAAGAAACCCAAAACACTAATTTGAAAGAATATATGCACCCATATGTTCAGTATTCTATTTTGGCCTTTAGGTTGCTCTTGTTACCACTGAAGAAATAGAGATGAAAATAGAGAATACAGTTTAGTGGAGGAGAGGAAAGGTAATTGGTTCAAATTAGGACAATTGAAACCATTAAAGTATATCAGATCCCTGAAAAGAATACATAGTGAAAAAAATGGCTAATGAGTGAATAGGTCACAGTAGGGCAAAAAAAGGCATGAATGCAATTTCAAAGAAGCTGGTGCTTCCCAGTGAGGATTGGAAGGTGATACTATGAATTTCAAGGGAATGAAACAGATTTAAGAAAAAATAACAACCAATATTGAGAGCTACAGTCAGGTATTAAGAGGATATAAATATGACTTTGGATTTAGCAATCAGAGCAACATTACAAGACTTAATTAGTGGAATTTTAGTGGGATGATGGAGGAATAATAAGAATTCAAGCATTATAGACTAACAAATGAAAGGAAGTTATTTAGATAACTAGAGGTCCGGTGCATGAATTCATGCACAGGTGGGGTTCCTCAGCCTGGCTGGCGATCAGGGCCTATTGGGGGGGCTGGCCCACGGGAGGTTGGCTGTGGGAGCTCACTGACCACCAGGGGACAGCTACTGTGTTGAGCTTCTGTCCCCTGCTGGTCAGTGCATTCCATAGTGACTGGTTGACTGGTCATTCCAGGTGTTCTAGTCGTTTGATCGTAATGGTCGCTTAGGCTTTTATATATATAGACTATAATGGATGTAAACCATATGAGGGTCATCTAGAAGTGAAAGAAAAAAGAAATAATATGTGGAGAACAATTCAAACAAAAAGTTCTTTAAATTTATTTTATTATATTTTAATTTTTAAGGTGAAAAACAAGCATATGCATAAGCATAGGAGGAAAAACTAACAGTAGAAAAAAAGACTGCCAATATACAGCAGAAAGATTTATGACTGGAGAAAATTCCCAAGGTCAGTAAAGTGGTAATGATTGCAGTATCCAGAAGTGTCATACTTTAGACGTAGATAGATTTCTCCTGAGACAAGAGGAAAAGAATTGTTGGTACACAATTTTATATGTTGGGTAGAGGTAAGCAGCTGGTGATGGTCACCTATGTGATCACATCCATTTCTCATGTGTAATAGAAAAGAAATTTTTATGCTTAAGGAGAAGAGTTAATTACTAAGAATCATGGAAAAGTCATACCGTAATTTTGTAGAGTTGTCAAACTACACAGTTGAATGATTTTTGACCAGTGATTTTATGCAAAAATGAAATAAATGATGTATACAGACAATGAATAGAATTATTTAGACAGCTGAGTTAAAACTATTTATCTTTTAGGTCAAATAATTGTCCAAAAACCATTTTTACATATACTCTTTAACCGTTACCTTGGGCCATTCAAGGGAGTAGCCAGTGTGTGTGTGACCATAGGGTATTTTTCTCTGAAGGATAAAGTAGCCCTATACAAAAGTAATAAGTGCAATAGGCTCAGGTTGATGCAGTTCATAGGAAGCCAGGAGATCTAGATGCTTAGAGAAGAGTGGTTAGAAGATTCATAGTACACACAAGCCATTTAGTCTTGTAAGGAAAAGGAAATGAAAGGAAAAAGTAAATTCATGAGATAGTCATCATACAGCAGCAGCTAAGATTTCCCCTGGTGAGCACATGCAAGAACATGTGGAGGAGTGTCAGTGGCTCAGGAGACACCTTAATTGCTCCAGGGTATCTGTGTGTGTGTGTGTTTGTGAAGAGAAACTTGGATCAGATTTCTTTTCACAGATGTATTGTCAAATCCTCATCTTTTTCAAAAAGCTAATCAATTGTTTTATATAAAATATAGCTGAATACCCAATTTTTCACAATTATGCTTTTCTTTTTTTCCAATTTGTACCTCAAAGATTACTCCTATGTAGAATTGCCATTGAATTTTCAAATGCAGGAAAGAAACCACAGGCATAGGCTTATATAACCAATAAAACTTATAAATGCCACATCAAAGATTAGCAACCTTACTGCACACATGTAGGTTAAGGCTACAAAAAAAAAAAGTCTATGCATGAGGAGCTACACTGTGGTTGCTGTGGAAACAGAGCTGAACTGTGGTGAATTGAAAATTTCAAGCCGACTGTGCAATAATGTCTGCTTTCTCAGTGAATATACAGCATTGGTTACAGGAAATGGCATGAATGGAAGATAATTAGTTCCTTACCAGTGGTCAGCAAACTCATTCGTCAACAGAGCCAAATAGCAACAGTACAACGATTGAAATTTCTTTTGAGAGCCAAATTTTTTAAACTTAAACTTCTTCTAATGCCACTTCTTCAAAATAGACTCGCCCAGGCCGTGGCATTTTGTGGAAGAGCCACACTCAAGGGGCCAAAGAGCCACATATGGTTTGTGAGCCACGGTTTGCCAACCACTGCCTTAGACTGACAACATTAAACATGTACAGACATGTTCACACACACACAGACACATCTAACTTTTTATAAGCATAATTATGTTTTTTTACTATTCCACTTTTCCTTGTCTTAGTCGTTTGAGCTGCCATAACAGACTACTATAGACTGAATGGCTTATAAAGAGAAAAGATTTTTTTCTGATTTTTGGAGGCTGGGAAATTCAAGATCAAGGTGATGGCATATTTGGTAACTGGTGAGAGCCCCCTTCCTGATTCAGAGACTGTCATTTTTGGCTGTATCCTCACATGGCAGAAGGCATGAGGAATATCTCTGAGGTCTCCTTTGTAAGGGCACACATCCCATGCATGAGGGCTCCACCGTGTGAACTAATCACCCCCAGAAGCCCCACCGCCTAATGACATCACACTGGGGGTTAGGATTTCAACATCAATTCTGGAGGGAGGGGGAAGAAACATTCAGTCTATTGCATTCCTGAATCTGTTTTTCTAAATTATTTCCAATAGCAAATTTTCATTATCATGACATCTATATAGATAAAATCCTAAGCAACTGTTACAACCGAATGACCAGAACAACTGGAACGACCGGCTGACCGGCTGCTATGACGTGCACTGCAAGAGCAGCTCCCTCGCTGCGATCCATTGAAAGTCAGCCCTCAACACAGGGTTTTGTCTCACTCCCACCCTCTCACTTCTTGGGGGCCTCCCGCCCACCACAGTGGAGGCACAGTGGCGAAGAAAGGAAGAGGGGGGAAGTGGGTAACCATGCGGTGGTGGGGCAGCATCAGCATCTGGTGTCCGTTCCTTCTGTGCCCAGCCTGGCAACCATCACCTCATCTCCCAACCCCCGGGGCCTTTGGGCCTCAGACTGGGACAGGGAACCAGGGGTGGATGGCAGTGAACATGGCCCCTTTCCCAGGGAGGCCAAGGGCTGTCTCCTCCTCAGAGCCAGTGGCCAACCTCCAACAGTCCCTCACCCATCCCCATGCACAAATTGTGCACTGGGCCTCTAGTTTATAATATTATTTTAAAGGTCCCTTTTTAAAAATTCTGACAATAGTGTAATGGATGATCCCTACTATCTCTCTTATCAATGATTCCACTGATGGATTATAAATAAATCATGGAAGCTATACACCAGGAGCATTTTAAAGTTATTCTGTGAAGTTGAGCAATACTAAACATGCATAAATTTGCATATACATAGATTATATAGACATAATAATTAAAGAGAAAATAATGGCTCTTGTAGACCAAATATGTAAACAAAGTATAGAGACATTTTGTTGTGTCCCCAGATAAGAGTGCTGCTTTATAGATAGAATATACTTCATGCAAATCATTTGCCTAGTGTGTTTAACATTTCTGTATAGTAATTGTATCATCCACATTTCCCAATGTGACTCAACTAGGAAAAGGGAAAGCTAAGTGACATGGTTACAATAAAAGTATTCTAAAAGTAATGCTAGCTCAGATGTCCCTGCCTGCACCACCATTTCTTCCCTTCCCCTTCCCTTCCCATCCCTTCCCTTCCCTCCCCTCCCCTTTCCTCCCATTTCCATCCCCTTCCTTCTTCCCCTCCCCTCCTCTCTTCTCCTCCCCTCTCCTCTTCCTTTCTTTTCCTTTTCCCCCCTTTTCTTTCTTTTCTTTTCTTCTCTTTTCTTTTCTTTTCTTTTCTTTTCTTTTCTTTTCTTTTCTTTTCTTTTCTTTTCTTTTCTTTTCTTTTCTTTTCTTTTGTTAATCCTCACCTGAGGATATTTTTTCCATTGAATTTAGAGAGAGTGAAAGGGTGGGGGAGAGATATATAGGGAGAAACATCAATGTGAGAGAGACACATTGATTGGTTGCCTCCTGCCCGTACCCCGACCGGGAATCGAGCCTGCAACTGAGGTGCATGCCCTTGACCAGAATTGAAACCGAAACCCTTCAGTCCATGAGTTGATGCTCTAACCACTGAACAAACCCACTAGGGCCTCAGTACTTTCTTACTGGAGCCACACTCCTAGGCCAGCTCATGTCCCTCCTCTCTCTTATTGGAGTCTCCAGATGACTGAAACACTGCCACCACAGCCAGTGAGTGATGTTCTTTTCTGATTTACTGATGCTGACCTACCTTACTTCCTGCAGCTTTGGTGCTGCCTACTGTTCTCTGTGTAGGTGATGCTGGCTCACTTTTTGCTAACCTGGAGGGTGACTATTGCTTTGTGATCAATTCTGCCTCTCTATGTCTGAGATAAGGACAGTTGAATTTCTGATCAGGTACAACTTTCTTAAAGACAAGCCCTTGTAAATCACCTAATTCAGAGGTCTCAATTAAGGGATTGGCCACCAGCTCTAAGAGTTCCTTCCAAATTACTCATAAAAGCCTAATGTGAAAAAAGTGCCTTGATGCCCGTGTTGAGAAGCATGTAATTCTAAAGGCTGCATGAAAATGAAATATCTATTTAGGAGACATCTTATGTAGTGTCGAAAATTTCTACTTTCTTACTAAACTGACTGTTGTTTAATATTTCAACCTCTTAACTTGTGTGCAGATCTTAGTGTATCAGAGAATTCCGGGTAAAAGAAGATGAACACGTGGGGAAAGCCTCTGAGATAAGACAAGCCATCTTTTAAGCCTAGGAAATTTTGTAAATTTTCCGCAGATTTACAGAAGTCTTGCAATTGTTTACATATCATCTGATTGCCTGGTCTGCTCCAGGTTAGGCTGACCCACTTCCTGGTTTGATAAAGATTGCTTGGAAGCCAAGAAAACACTGGCAAGATTAATGAGGAAAAAAAAAAAGAAAATGAAATGTCTTCCTCTGGAGATTTCACTACTGTGAAATTTGATTTAAGTACTCTTTTCCAGTTCTAATTAAAATGACACTATTAAATGGAATGATACATGGGACCTTTTGTAGTATAAATCATATTAATGTAACCACAATTAATTGGAAGACTATCATGGAGAAATCATAAACTAAAATAACTGTAGATTTTTAGAAGATATTGCCCCTATGAGTTAAAAGCAGAATTTGTCAAAGCAAATATATAAATACTAGAGGCCCAGTGCATGAAATTCTCTGCAGTAATTGTATCATCCAGTGCATGGAGGGGGGCCCTCAGCCCAGCCTGCACTGTCTACAATTCGGGACCCCTCGGCAGATATCTGACTGCCGGTTTAGGCCCGATCCCACCACTGGTTCCTAACAGCTCACCTGCCTGCCTGCCTGATCGCCCCTAACTGGCCCTCCTGCTGGCCTGGTTACCCCCAAATTCCGCCCTCTGCCAGCCTGGTCTCCCCATGCAGCCTGCTTGTTCAGTCGTTTGGTCTTCCCTCACTAATCCCCCTGCCAGCCTGGTCGTCCCATGCAGACTGTTCAGTTGTTTCGGTTGTGATGGTCTCTTAAGCTTTTATGTATATAGATTGTGTGTCTTTCTTAAGTAGCATAGTCACTGAGATAAATAAAAGCCATGAAAAAGAATATTTCTTTTTCCCTTAGTCAATTGTCATGAGTAAAGTTCTGAAACCTTTACATTATCTTTGAAAATTCTCCTTCCCTATTCTCCAAACATATCTATTTAGTCATTTTAATGTATCTATTTATGGGAATTTCAATTTTCATCTTTGTAAAATATATCATCAGTATGATATATAGCATATAAATTACATTTATAACCAAAATAATACATATTTATGGTTTAAACAGTCATGATTTATTATTGCATACATCACTCTCAGTCCCTTCCTTTCCTGATTCTTACTTATCAGAGGAATCACTATCAAGGCTTCTGTTTGCAAGTCTTCAAACTTCCATATTTATAAACAATAGGATTAGGCAGGTTTTTTATTTTTCAGTTTTAGGCATCAATCCATATTGCAATAAGAGATTAACTCTTTCTACATTTCCCTCACTGATGTCTGTTTCCTCTCCCCTCATCCTTCCATTAGGGTTATATATATTTTTACCATATTTTTTGGTTCATTCAGAAGTCAGTGATTGTATTATAATGACCATATAATATCATGGACAGCAAAGCTATGTGGTATACTATGACTAATTTTCCTTAGTTCAAAAGTGTTTGGCAGTTTTTACCCCATATGTATTAACTATCTCATTTGTTATCTTTTGTTCTATTTTCCATGTATTATTTATGAATTGAATTAAAAACTTTCTGACAAAATTGTCAAATTCTCCGTTCCTCACATATACTGTACATGTTATCAATTTGCTTTGTGACCCTATGTCTGCTTCTGCAATCTTACCAGGGCAGCTGTGTTAAACTCATGTGGGGTTACCCTTTGTTAACATCTTGGTGATTCTTTTTATCACTCATTTGGAATCCCTGTTTCTTTGTTCCCATGTTGTTGTTGTTTTAATTTATCTAAAAGAAACTTTATTTTCTATTAATTATGTTTTTAAAAATTAGTCTTTATTTTTGAAAGTACTACAGATGTTCCCTTTTTTTCTCCATTGACTTCCCTCCAACCCTCACTCACCCTATACCCAGGCCTTCCTTCACCGCACTATTGTCTGTGTCCACAGGTTATGTATATATGCATATAAGTTCTTTGATTAACAAGTCATTAATTATCAGAGAGATGTAAATTAAAATGACATTGAGCCCAGACAGTGGGACTCAATGGTAGAGCATCAACCCATGCCAGGGTTTCTAGCTTGATCCCCAGTAGGGGGTGTGCAGGAGGCAGCCAATCGATATTTCTCCCTCACCTCTGTTTCTATATCTCTAACCCTCTCCCTTCTTCTCTCTCTAAAATTAAAAAAAATCAATTAAAAAACATATTAAAAATAAAACACCGGACAATGAGGTATCACCTCACACATGCCAGAATGGCTACCATTGACAGTAAACAAATGACACGTGCTGGTGAGGATGTGGAGAAAATGAAACCTGAGTACACTGCTGTGGGAATGCAGTCTGTGAAGCCACTATGGAAAACAGTATGAGTTTCCTTAAGAAATTAAAAATCTAAATGCCATTTGACCCAGTGACCCCACTTCTAGGAATATATTCTAAGAAACCCAAAACACCAACCAGAAAGAATAAGAATATATGCACCCCTATGCTCATAGCAGCACAATTTACAATAACTAAGATATGGAAACAACCCAAGTGCATATCAGTAGACGAGTATATAAAAAAAACTGTGGAATATTTGCAGAATGGAATACTACATGGCAATAAAACAGAAAGAAATCTTACCACTCACAACAGCATGGATGGATCTGGAGAGTATTATGCTAAGCAAAATAAGCTGCCAGGGCTGACTGGCAGACCCTGAGCGATGGATGAATGATTACTCTGGCAAACATTTCTGTGAAAGAGAGGGCTAAGGGACTGCTTGGCTTCAGAAACCAAACAGCCCCATTCACCTGCCTCCTTAGGCTTTTATTGTAACAACAACTTGAACTAAAATTAACTCTTAGATACTATCAGTAGGGTAAGCATCCTTGAGAAGACACATGTGTCTGCAGTGTCCTTTAAGTAAGGACATCTAAAGGCTAAACATAAAGATTCCAGTAAGACACCCGGGGGCTCAGACTTGTTTAGAAAAGTCAAGGAAGGGGCTGCCACCTTTAAGCAAGGTCCCCCTAGAGGCCCCCTGGCCTTCTGGAGATTCCTCCTTACAAACTTTCCAACCAAGTCCTGTGCTTCCCCACAGTAAGCCAGTCAGAGAAAGACAAGTATCACATAATCTCCCTCTTATGTGGAATCTAAGGAACAAGATAAACTGATGAACAAAATAGATTCTGAGATATAGAAGTATGGAACGGAGATTAACCCATGTTGTCTTTTTCGTGACTTACTGCTTTTTTAAAAAATCTAGAATATCTCCAATAGTTTCCTGAGAAACCATATAAATGTTAAGAGGCTCGCATGTCTGAAAACATCTTTGTTCCACTTTCACATTTGACCTGTTATGGGTTGGATATTACTTACAAATCATTCTCACTTATAATTCTGGAAGTTTTGCCCATTCTCCTTTTCCTTTGGGAAACCACTTCTCTAGTCCATAGGTTCTTGGGAGTGAAATCAAAATGTGTCCCTGCTGGGGCCATAGGGGGAATCATGCCATGCAGCCTTATACTGTAGAGTAGTATACACCCCTGGCTACGCTGACTGATTCAGGAATGGGCATGGAACTCTAACAGCTCAAGGCAGTTATACAGGCCCCAGGAGAGAGAAAATGTATCCTCCCTACTCCGTGACAATGAATGTATCCTGGAGCTGCCACAGCACCCTCCTCTGGCCACACAGGGGATGTGACGCATTTCAGCATTATTTTGCATAGTGACACAGACACAGAGAGCAAAGCAAATGAAAGGTTAGGAGAGGAAGAGGGAGAGGGGCCACAAGACAATGTTCCCACCTTCAGAAGCAGCCATACTGAAGCAAATATTCACTTTCTAGAGTTCTTTTGAACTACACTTCTACTTTCAAACAAAAGGATAGCTAATAAAACTACTTTTTTAAAAAGTCAATGAAAAGGAAACTAAGGAAAACACTTGCCTGCCTTTGATCATACATGATGAATGGCAGAGGCAGGTTTTCCATCCATGCCTCTTTCTCCTATGCACTATGGTTTCTTGCATGGCATACATCAAGCACAAACTCTGAATCTGGGGAATTTAGGTGCTTGTTGGCATTTATTATTTGTACTCATTAAGCAAACAAACAAGGCAAAAACAACAAAAAGTGCAGTTAGCACCTATTAAATATCAGTCCCTGTGTCTGGCATTTTTCTCTGGTTAGTTGTAAGGTTCAAATGTGAAATAACGGTGAGGGTATATTTCTATGCATTTGCAAAATCACCTCATAACATGTGCCGCTATACACACATCTCATTAGTCCTGATGAGAATACTGCCCAGATAGCATGACCAGCTTCAGGTTCCTGGCTTCCTGCATGTTTCCACTTCACCATCACTGCACAAGCCATTCTACAAAGTTCTCACATGCTTTGAGCTTTCTCATGACATCTTTCTTTAGTTTAAATTGAGAAAAGTAATTTAAAACTTACTAACTTTATGTTTCTACTAGAGGCCCGGTGCACGAAATTCTTGAACGGGTGCGATCCCCAGTCCTGGCTGATGATTGAAGTGTGAGCATCTGGCATGGAAGGGTAGGGCCCAGCTGACCTCTGGGCCCTGGGCAACACCTGGGCCCCCACATACCCCCCTCCACCTGAGTCACAGGTGCCCAAGTCCCCCGCATTCAGAGATGCATTGAGCTCAGCTGAATGCCATGAGCCTGGGTGCAGCATGAGCCTCTGGGCTGCCCAGCAGCACTGCACAGAAGCTGGGTGGGCAGTGTGTTCTCTCCTGGCTGTTCTCCCAGATCGGCTCCTGTGCAAATTCACAGGGAGCCTGACCGGCCCCTGCGGTCCTGGTGGCTGTGGCTCAGCTCACCCTAAAGAGGCCATGTGGGTGTGGGTCAGGCTCCTCATGGGCTCCCAGCACCTGACTGTAGAAGCTTCCCCGGCGAGTGATCCCTGGCATGCTGGAGAGAGTAGCAGGGGGAGTGAGAGCGAGCTCAGTGGACATCCCGCATTCTTACTGCACCTCCGTCCCTGTCATCCCTGCCCCCAGGTAGCCAGTGAAAGATCTCAGCCCCCGACCCGGGCACCTTGGGAGGTTGGTCACCACCCTCTGGTGGTCATAGCTAGTGGCTGAACTCATGGTCAAACAGTCAAATGACTGCCCAAGGGGACAATTTGAATATTAGGCTTTTATTATATGGGATTATAAATATAAAAGTAAATAGTAGCAGTTTGCCAGTTGAACTAAACATATTTCCCTAAACTAAAATCCCAGTGATGGTTTTTTATAGGGTAGTAATACATTTTTGTAAAATATTTATTTTGTAAGATTATTAAATATTTTGATAAATTTCCTTTAATAAAAATGATGATTAAAAACTAAAAATACTCCCTGGCTGGTGTGGCTCAGTGGTTGAGCATTGACCTATGGACCAGGAGGTCATGGTTCAATACTCAGTCAGGACACATGCCTTGGTTGCAGGCTTGATTTCCAGTGTGGGGTGTGCAGTAGGCAGCTGATCAATGATTCTCTCTCATCATTGGTGTTTCTATCGCTCCCTCTCTGAAATCAATGAAAACATATTTAAACAATAACAACAAAAAAGTAAACTAAAAATACCCTTTCATCATGTAAAGACACCGCTAGAAGGCCCCATCTATGAACCAGGAAGTAGGCTGCAACCAAATCTGTCAGTACCTTGATTTGGGGATTCCCAGACTCCAGAACTATATCCAGAAGGATGGCCCTGCAAAGGGCACGAGAAAATGAGTATCCCAAGGCCAAGTCAGGGTAACCAGGTGGTGATCCTCACGGTCATAGTCATCTCCTTGCTGTCCTACACTTCCCTCTGGAGGGCAGGCACCCTCACTGATTTGCCTAACCTGATAATTGACTTCTACAACTTCTGCCTATAGAACAAGACTCTCTATAGTGCCACCAGTTCCCTGAGCTGCAGACCCTGGGGGATCTTCAGGTTGGCCTGGTCCTCTCCAGGCTCGTGTGTACGGGCCCTGGTCCTCACCCGCTTTGTCCCCTGCCTCTCCTCCTGGACCGATGCAACAGTAACAAGGAAACTGTGGGCTTCCTAGGGGCCTCCATGCTGCTGGCCAGTGGCCTGGAACTCTTCCTCACCTACGGCTGGAAGTGGATCAGGCTCCGCCTCCTGGGGCACTTGGGTTTCTAGGTGTGGGCATTTCCCAGACCTTACTTATCCTCTTGCTTATGGCCACAGTTGTGTTCCTTAAGAGGCAGAGAAGCACAAGAGCAAGCTTGAGAACTGCCAGCCCTATGTGAATGCTCACATGACGGCCAGGGTTCAATTTGAATGATGCTCAGACAAGGTGCCAGAGAATTCATGGGTTGGTATGTCTTCTTAACCATCCTGCTTCATAGTAAAAGATGATTCCAAACTCTAGCAGGTGGACCCCACTGAGGAAGGGGCACCCAGTGTCAAGGAGGCCAAGGCAGCAAAGGTCACTGGGCCACCCAGAGCTTCTTAGTATAGGTTGTCTGTCCTTTGGGACGTCTTAGTTTCCCTAAGACACCCTAAAGCCAAGTCGCTTATTGTCACAAAAATTCCTGCCTTAATGAACTGATCTGACTAAGTCACTCTTATTTCATTCTCGGGATTGCGGGAGATAAGGGTTCCTGTCCAGATTTTCCAGGATGATCTATCAAAGGCCAAACTGAAACACAAGGAAGATTTATGGCAGCAACTGGAGAACACTGAGAGAGGAGAGCACCTCAGAGCCCTGGTTAGCAAGCTCTCCCCTTCCACCCTGTTCTTGGTAGGAGGGATGAGATGTAATGATCCCCTCCTTCAGGACTCTGTTCCCAAAAGCCCAGGAGAGATCTCAGAGGGAGTCACTGAAGACAGAACACATGGGCTTTGCAGTTTCCCTGAATAAGGCTCCTGGACCCAAAGCCGGACAGTGCAGGGAAGTCAGCTGGCAAATCATTCCTAAGGTGGGACCCAGGAGTTTGGGAGCAGAACACACCAAATCCTGGGCAGGGAGGAAGGTAAACTGGACTGAATGGTTGCACACACACAGACACACAGACACACAGACACACACACACACACACACACACACACACACACACACACACATGCACACACTGTATGTGTCCCTTTATTGCTCAACCCAGAATAAGAAAGGATACAAATACAGCTTGTGTATTGGGAATTTTGTGTATTTTTTCAGCACCCGTATACTGGAACATCTGTACTGCAAATGGTTGCCTTATTCGATGCCTGTCAAAAGCCACACTGGATGCAGAAGCAATATGGAGAAGAAGAAGAAAAAAAAAAAAGAAAAAAACTAAAACTACCCAATAGCAATGCTTGCTACTTGCCCACTACCTGCAAAGAGGAAAATTTGGTGTTAATGGTGTGAAAAAATCTTTGTTCTTATTTTTTTATGGAAATTTCTTCATCATCATCATAAGCATCATTTTGATTTCAATCTGAAGTTACATTAAGGCTACATTAAAAAATGCCTTCCTTTGACTTATCAAAAACATGAACATAGTTTTCCACTTTCAAATTGGAGATATTCTCATTAAATATGTAACAGCTTTTCTTATGAAATATTTTAAAGTTCTGGAGTCAAACGTCCCTTAAGTATTTTTTGTTTTATGTTTTAATATAGTGAATATTTATAGTATCTGCAAGAACTGACCTACATTTTAGGCAGTGCTAATTGGTGCATTTTAGGCATATGTTTATTTGCAAATGGGACACTTTCAAGCTGTAATGGATGTATACATTACAAGGCTCCAAATTTGTATAATGTTCTCTACAATCTGCTTCTCAGTTTCAAAAATAATTGTCTATAATTCTATAAAGATAGAGAGATAGCTGGGATTCCTCTCTCTCTCGCGCGCGCGCTCTCTCTCTCCCTCTCTCTCTCTCTCTCTCTCTCCATCTCTTGGTTATTTGTAATGTGGTTCACTTACACTCCCACCATCAATGCTCTGGAATGATGGAGCATCAGCAGTGCATGAAACCCATACAATGAACAAGAGTTTGGGGAAGATGGGAACTCATACTCATACAGCTGCATTCTTCTTGTCCTGGCTACCCTAGATTAGAACTAGTGTTGACTGAATGTGTATGAACCTCTAAAATTCACATGTTGAAGACTTACTCCCCCACCCCCCCACCACCCCACCCAGTGTGATCTGGTATTAGAAGGTAAGGCCTTTGAAGGGTAATTAGGGTTAGATGAGGTCATGAGGGTAGAGGCCACATGATGGAATTAGTGCCTCATAAGAACAGACCAGAGAGCTCTTCTGCTGCTTTCTACTGCCCTCATTCTCTCTTTCTTTCCTTTTTCCACACCCCTCCCTTTCCTCCTCTCTCTCTCTCTCTCTTCCATCTGTAAACCTGGAAGAGGGTCCTTACCAGACACTGAATCTACCAGAACCTTCATTTTAGACCTCCCACCCTCCAAAACTATGGGAAATAAATAATGTTGTTTAAGCCACATTGTCTATAGTATTCTGTGATAGCAGCCTGAACCAAGAGAAGAATTGATACTGACCTTGAAGGACCTCATAATCAATAACATGTCATCTGTGTGACCTTGGTAAAGTTATTTGAGCATGGACTCATTTTCTTTATCTATAGAATGAGTATTATGACAATGTATTGTAAGAATTAAATGACAATATTTATGAAGTGCTTTAAACAGTGCTTGGCACTTAGTGTCAGCTATGTTATTGTTGTAGTTGCATGAATAGCACTCTTTTTAAAAACTAAATCTTAGCACTGCCTTTAGGTAACATTGCTTTAAAAAAATGAATCCTAGTTTTAAGTTCAGAAAGTGGGGACACTGTTGTAATCAGGACACTTTTGGCTGGAAGTGATGGTAATCAACTCAGTAGGTTAATAAAATAAATAGTTTATGATTTCATATGACTGAGCACAGCTGAGTCCAGAGTCTAAAGTTTCACAAGTTTGAGGATATCATCAGTTTATATTACTCCTCTCTCTGTTTCTCTCATTTTCAATTTGTCTTTCTTTTATGTTGTGTTTATTCCAAACAAGTGTGCTCTGCTAATCCCTTCAAGACTGCACTAGTATTTTGTTTAGAGATGTTACTGAAAGGGAGAAAGACCATCCTTTTTCTCCCAGCACTCTCCCATAGTGGTCCATTCAGTCCATCTTGGTGTCTTGGTTTATGTGGCTGCCCCAGAACTGTCCCCAGAAAGTTATCAGGTATTCCTCAGTCATAGCCCACTTTTGGAGCTGAGCAAGCGGGTCTCATTAATTGCAGTCTTGCTTTCTGTGGAATAGCAAAAGAGTTTATTATTAAAACAAACAAATAAACAAACAAAGTAGCTTTAAGACAGAGGATAAGGTATAGATTTATTAATGATCATTGTACCATCCATGCTTTCTCCTCACTTTGCATCTCTTCTCTAACACAGCTTGGCAGCTACCCAAAAGTCTGGGGCAAGTGTCAGAGCCCAACCAGTTGTCTGGTTTCATTGACCTTATAGCTATTGGTGTCACCCCATTTTATTCTTCAAATATTCAAACTCCTACTACTACCTCCTCAGCTGTCTGTGCTCATTGCTTGTAAGAGTTCTGGATTCAACTGTTTAAACTCCTCCTGTAGCATCCACTGTGTCTCCTGGTCAAATAACTTCCATCTCTACATCTGGAAAATGTGGGTAATTATATGACCATGTAAAAACTGGTGATGCTGAAATAGGAAAATCTATATAAAATCACATTATTTGCTAATTGTGATAAATTATCAGTGCCTCCTAGAAACCAGTGAAGATAATTGCAGCACATGAGATTCCTTATGATATAAGAAAGGTTGAGCAAAACTTGGAGGGTGTTAGTGAGAGCAATTAATTGTATCCATGGGAGCAAGAGTGACTACACTTCCTCTTGGGACCTAGTGTGATTATTGCCTCTGCTTTTCATCTTTTTATTTTTGTTATCCCTGGCAAATTCTAATATTTAATGAATTCAGAACATGTAATTCTTGTTTGAGTCCAGAGTGTCAAGTGAATAAATAGTATGTTTGTACTTCAGGCTTCAACTGGTTTTATTCAGTGTTGCTATTTTTGCTCACTTGCTATATCCCTTTGTGTCCTATCCTCCTCTACCTTCTTACAGATGAAATCTTACATGATGTCCTTTAACTTTAACATGCTTTTCATTATATATATATTCTTCAGTTCTGAGGCCAGGTGCACTTCTAAGTTCTCGACAGTAACAAAATGTGCTTTCCCTAAATGCTTTTATTGCATTGAAATCTTTTCAGCAGCCATAGTCTTGCTTTGCAAACCTGTGAAGTCATTCACTTCATTTGAATTCTACGGCTCTGTGAATTTGCAATATCTGTCTAGGAAGTCTGTGAAGCCAGCAGCCCTTTCCTCTCCCTGGCTCAACTCTGTCTTGACACAGAGGTAATTTATCAAAAGCTTCCATGGGCATTTTTATTATTCACCTCCTATCTTTATCAGTGTCTTCTATTAATTTTTAATTCTGCCAAGAGGTTAAAAAAAGATTTAAAATAGTCATTCAAGTAATCCATCATCAAATATTGTTATTTAAAAATATTTTCCCCTTCATTTTTATTACTTTTTTTGAAATTTTGCTTTTAGGAGGGAATGTGTCTACAGCAGCTGGTTGATTTATATTTGTCTGCAACAGCTGAAAGACAAAATCAGTTAATTGTCCGTGAGAGGCAACAGCAGAACAAATTATCAGGCCAATCTGTCTGTTTCCAATGGGCACTTTGAAGATCCTTCTTTCCCACCTGACCTTGAGGTTTACCTTAGAAGCAGATGAGAGTTGACCAAGGAAATATGGGCCCTCCATAAATATAAATTATGAATTTTTCAAGCTAGAAACACTGGCCTTGAAAAGGAAAGTTGGATTCTTTGAAAGTCTATAAAGTTTTCTGTATTCCACATTGTGCATGGTAAGGAGGGTTAAGAGAGCTCAGTCTGAGGCTATAGGAGACTTGAAACCTATGACCAGAATAGCTTAGATAATTTTCCAATTTGAAGAGACTGAGATTTGATGCGGTGGGGACTCCTCCCGTTTATCTAAGATGAGTATCAGCAACTGATTTTCATCTGTAGTGTGAAGATGAAATATGGATTCGGCATTTTGCATACTTATGCATTTTCATGTTCCATGTTATCTAAACATTTTCCAACTTAATATATGCTGGTTGTGTGTCAGGTCAAATGTTTCCATGCCTTATTTTTATCCTTCATAAAAATCCTATCAGGTATCTACTTCATATCTTTAAAACTGTAAGGTTCTAGAGAGGTTTCTAATATATTTTAATGCAAAGGATCAAGTTCCCATTATCTTTAGGGAAAATAACTGGGGAGTTAGAAAGATTACTAGCTTTTGAATTCTGATGGTGACTAAATGAGGTCATTTGTGATGTATTCTCATTCATATTCTAATATTCTAGTAAAGTGGTTTTCAAAGTGTGATCACTGGACCATCATTATTAGCTTCACTGGAATCTTGGTAAAAAAGCAAATTTCTAGAACTTACTAAACCTATTGAATCAGAAAATCTGATGGTGGAGCCAGCAATGAGTTTAACAAGCTCTCCTGATACATTCTAAAGTTGGAGAATTCCTGTTCTAGTGGGTCACTCATTCATCAGTTTTAGTATCTTTAAGGTACTGTGTAGACTGTTAAAAATAAAAATTCTAGCAACTTCAAAGTATATTAATCCTGATTCAAGCTAAATAATATGAGTCCCAGATAATGGCACAAACAGGAGAAGCCCATTAAACCTGATATAGATGCTCCTTGTAATTATCTGGGTTAGATGGAAGTGCTAAATGTTGAAGTTGTTCAACTTTCTATTTATCCAAAATGAAGGCCTATCATTTATATTACATTTAAACTCCCTTTTAGGTTTGTGCAGACCAATTTATTCAGTCCCCAAAAGTATAGTTTTCAAATGAATTTTTGCAGTGTGACTATAACAATCCGCACTGAATTTTCAGTGTTCTGGATAATATTCTTTAGGCTGTACTTGCACTGGGAAAGTTATTTTGCTATAGATAATCAGCTTAAGATTTACAACGCATTACACTAAATCGGACTAATTTTCTCACACTTGTTAAAGGTTCCTCTTCTTGTAGGAGTTGAAATCATGTTTTTTAGACAAAGACAAAAATATTTGATAATTCTGTTATAGGTAGCTTTCCAAATTGGAGGTTAGCTTACATAACGATGTTAATATTCTCATTCCGTAAGAAAGAATACAGAAGCTGAAAGAACTAAAGGATTCATTGGTTTATTACGCGGGATGGCTGCACTGATGGCATCGCAAGTGCTGTTTTAGTGTGGTAGCTGCCAGCAGAGGTACCAGTTGTAATGAAGCTTTGCACAGGCTCGTAGCTCTTGCTGGGACAGACTCTGTTATAAATAGCTTGGCCATTGACTCATCATTAGACTCATATCAGGAATTAGCCAGAACTCCTCTAGTTTAGCTCAGAGACCTGCCCTGCTTTATGCTGAATAATTTTATATTCATACACAGTGGATAACATTTACTTAATGGTTTTCTTTTTCTCCACTATTTTATATTACCAAATGGAGGTGTAATCATTTTGTAATTTCTGGGTGGCTAGATTTTTGAGATACGCTCTTGCTGTGTGAGCACTCATCACGTGTAAATGGTATTATTCTACTCCCTTACCATTAGGAATACCTCACCTACTCAATCTCTCTCCATCTCTCTCTGCATGCGCACGTGTGTGTCTTTTTGTGTGTGAGTGTGTGTGTTTAGGACAGAATAAAAAAAGAGAGAATAGATGAGCAAATAAGCAAGATTTGGGTAAAACATATATAGTGCATGAGACACATATTGGGCAGAGTAATACTGCTATCTGCCATAACAAACCTCCCTCAAATCAAAGTGTTTTAGGTTTTAAAATATATATCTTTTCTCATCTGATGATCTGTTATGAGTAGACCATGGTCTCCTAGGAGTCTGTTTTTGAAGGGGTGACTTAAAAATCTGGGTTCCTTCTATATTGTGGTTCCACTGTCCTGAAGTCCTTTGCATGTGGCTGAAAAAGAGAGGGAGGGAAGAAGGGAGAAAATGAGAGAGGGGCAGAGAGAGAGAGAGAGAAAGAGAGAGGGAAATTTTAAGATTTATCCTTGGAAATGGTGTTTTATTAACCAAAACACCCCGTGTGTGTGTGTGTGTGTGTGTGTGTGTGTGTGTGTAACAGAATAAAATCACACACAAAATCACAACCTCACTGCAAAGAAGTCTGGCAAGCATCCTAATGTGTGCTCCAAAACAGTCAATAGAATTGGTGAGTATCCAGCCAGTCCCATCTGGTCACTAGTGTCCTTTTCATTATTCCTCCCATACAAAACACATTCAGCCTTCCCAAAGCTGTCAACCCCCAAATTACACCCACAGTGGCATCCATCTCAAAATCTGGTATATTTAAGTGCTATTCACTCTTCTCACTTGGATCCAAATATTACTTTTTAGTCTAGAGACCTAAAGAGATATGTTATTTACACACTTTTCTTCCCCAAACCACTCAGTTATTTAATGGTGAAACAAAAAGAGTGCGAACACAAAATATTCTTATTTCGGAAGTAGTAATGCAAAACTCCTGCCAGACAGACTATGTGAAAGCCCCATGCTTGGCGGGGAACTTTTTCCTGACCACCATTTCAGCTGTCTGGAGCAGCTCCCTTGCGAATTTTTACCCGTCTTCTCCATCAGATCTCTGGGATGCTTTTTCATGATCCTTGCTGTTCTCAGCCGTATCGGTATATGATTTTGGAGCTTTAGTTCTTTTCATGCCAGGTTATGGGCTCAGAATTTTTTTAAGTAGTTGTCAAAGCCCTTTCCCAAACATACACCTTTTTTAAAGCTTTCTTTTAAATGCTACATTTTCTTCAAAAGCTTAATAGGTTTCTGGTTTGTTCTCTTTGAGTAAGTTCCATGTGTCAGAAACCATGTCCAACACTCACCACTAGTTCTCCAGTCTATTCTGTCTCTTTTCTTTGTGGTCCCCATATCTTTCTGCATCCATTTCCGGTCAAGCTCTGTTACAGAAAATGGTAAAAATAAATCCAGAGTATATGTACAACATCACTAAAAACTGAACATCATTTTTTCACAATGAATAATTGACCAATACACCTGTTCTTTGGGTTTTACATAAATATGGTAACTGTTGTATATTTTATACAACCAATGTTTATTGACCTGAGTATGAAACAATGATTCAGACATGACTTCGAAACTCAGTTTTGTGACTGCTTTATGTATAATCCATAGCAATTTGAGAAAATTCAATTCTTATTTTCAACATTGCTTTCCTTCACCTGATCAGTTTATAAATGTCCGAGATTAAATCAATACTTATTTATGAAATAAACAACAATAGGAATAGCAGATGGCTTTGAGTTGTATGCATATTATCTCTTTGGGCCTTGGTGATATATTGTGGAATCATTTGTTAGGTAGTGGTTGCTTCAGGAAATAGACCAATTTATTCCGAAAGCACAGGGAAGACACATGGTATATGAGTACATGCCATAAACAGACATATGCAAGTGGCAGCGACATCGATACAACCAGTTAAGTACTGAAGCAAATTCTAAGTACCAATCTACAATAAGTACTACCTATATTACCATTATCAGTTTGTTTTAAAGAGATACTAATGTTTATTTCTAACCTCTTGTTTTATTTTTTATTTTTTCCTGTTCTGTGTTTCTATGTCTCTGGATCAATTTTGTTCATCAGTTTATTTTTTAAAATATTTCAATTAGAATTGACATTCAATATTATTTTGGGTTAGTTTCTGATGTACAGTATAGTATTTAGACAATCATATACTTTACAAAGTGTTCCCCCTTCCTCCAATATTTCCAGTATCCACCTGGTACTATACATAGTTATTACAATAGTAGTGGTCCAGTGCATAAAATTTGTGCCCATTAAAAGGGAATTAATTAGAGGAAATATTTTAATATTGCTATTTTGTTTCCATCTCTCCATGCCAATCTCTCCCAGTTTCAGTTTCTCTTTGTTTTTCTCAGCAGTCCTCCAGCCTCCCTGCCTCCCTCTCTCCCTCTTCCTCTTTCCTGGCTGGAGGGGGGGGGGGGCAGTGGAAACAGCTCCACCCTCTGCCTGCCCTCCCTTTCATCCAGGCCTCTTCAGGCCCAGTCTGTTTCATTTCCATCTCTCCATCCCAGACTCCCCCAGTTTCTGTCTCTCTTTGTCTTTCTCAGCAGTCCTCCAGGTCTCCCTGCCTCCCTCTCTCCCTCTTCCTCTTTCCCGGCTGGGAGGGGGCAGGGCCAGTGGGGGCAGCTCCACCCTCTGCCTGCCCTGGGGCTTCATTCTGGGAGAGGATCCAAGAGCAAGCTGGGAGGAAGGGAAAGAAAGGGAGAAAATGATGTGAGCTAGTGGGTGCTGTGTGTGTCCATGCATGTGTGCGGTTATGAGTGAGTGTGAGTGCCAGCCCCGCCTCCCGCTTCCCCATCCTGGTTGCCACAAGTCCCCACCCACTAGAGCCTGCTGGGCACCCAGCCTGAGCTTTAGGTCGAGCCTTTGGTCATTGTGGATGTTATGGAACCTGGTTCTTTATATATATAGATTATTGACTATATTCCCTATGCTGTACTTTATGTTCCCGTGACTTTTGTAACTACCTATTGGTTTTTTGGGGTTTTTTTAATTCTGTATTACTTTAGAATTAGTATGCTGAATCAAGCTGCTGAATTATATACTATGGTGAATTTAGTTCTCAAGTTCTATTATACACGATGCTGGGTTCATCAGACAACTTGATGAAGCAAGAAAAATATTTTTTAATTTATTTGTTACTATGTATAGAAACCATTTATTTCTTAGATAATATTTTGGACATTGAGGACCAATAACAAAGTCTATTTAAAATGTATTTTTGTTTTTTTGTTTTTTTTTTTAATTTTATTTTATTTTTATTGTTTTAAGTATTACAAATAGTAGTACATATGTCTCCTTTTTTTTCCCCCTTTGATCTCCCCCTGACCTCCCCTACCCCCCAGGACATGCCTTCACCTGCCCACCCTCCCCCCCCACCCCAGTGTCTTATATCCATTGGTTGTGCTTATATGCATGCGTACAAGTCCTTCGGTTGGTCTCTTACAGCCCTCCTCGCCCAACCACCCCTGTCTTCCCAATGTAGTTTGACAGTCTGTTCAATGCTTCTTTGCCTATGTATCTTTTTCCCACCATTTCTTTCCTTTAAAAAGTTTTGCCTTTGCAGACTGGAAATAAACATATAATAACAAAACAAGACAAAACAAAAAAATGTTTGAGTCCCAATTTCAATGTATTTTTTGGAATATATTTCTGTCTTTCATAAAGAAGTACAGTCCCCACATAGTACTTGCAATTGCCAGATTGGCTGAGATTTTTGAATGGGTGTTTTGGCATTGTCAGAATGTGACAGATCCTACAACTGTGATGTCATGGGAACTATGGGTCACCACACTCTCTCCACCTCAAAGCCCTTTGCCAACAGCTTGCTGTTGTTTGCTAAATAAAGCAGGTCTCTTTCTCTGATTGTATAAGTCACAAATGCTGACAAGAAAAGAACAATGCCTTTTCTTTTTCAATCACTATGTTTCTTTGATTTTTAATTTTAGTAAAACAAAACAATATTTTTATGCTCTAGAAAATAAACAAGAATATCTCTAGCTCAAAAGGCATACATTGACCTATCTGTGGGACCAGGGTTGGAAATCATACTCACATTTACTTTTGTGCTGCCATTCTTATTTAATATTTAATCACAAACTTATTTTTATAAATTAAATATTTTGATCCCCAATGGATGGACAGGGGGTATAGCTACAGACTTCTTCATGGTTAAGATGAACTTGTAAATCTACAATACAGAATTAACTAGTATTCTGATATTTTCTGATGTTTGCAATTTGATTTCAATGAACTATTGGTAATGTGACTCAGATGTTACTATATTATCAGCATAAAAATACTATACAATTATTATTAAAAATTCTTGCAAACTACAGGGACATTAGGACAAAACATTCTGGAAAAAAGTTCCATCTTTGGCTTTTCCATTTTCTGCTGTCTCCTCAATGTCCTCCTTCTGTTTTCACACGTTCTACACCACCAGTGATTGCTTTGAAGGGGCCACCACTCATTTCTATTTTGAAAATCCAGTGGAGAGCTCCTGGTCTCCTCTTTCCTAGGTCTCAGAAACATGTGGCGCAAATAAGCTCTTCTTTCTGGAAGAATTCTCTGCTCCAGTTTCTGAGAAGAAATATTTTTCTCTTTTGTTTCTACCTAATTTTCCTCTCAGATTTTATGTCTTTTCTTGACCTTCCTCTACTCTTTGTCCTCTAATATTGGAATATACCTGGACTCATTTCTGACCTCATTTTTCTTTATCCATAGATATTTAAAAATGTAGGTTATAAAATCAAACGGCCTGAGTTTGAATCCCAGCTTCACCAATTTCAATTATTATCCAATGTGACTTCAGGCAGATTATTTAGGTTCTTGATGGTCCAATTTCTTGAACTGTAAAATGAAATATAAACAGTGTCTGTTTTAAATTGAAGTCATTAGGATTAGATAAACAAATGTAAAACACATTTACATATATGCAAACATATTTACATATAACAGGTATTTATACATATGCTGTGTGCATATACATGTATAAATATACATATATATGCATATGCATGTATGTGTACACATAATGTGTAAACGTAATTATATATGCACATATATGTATGTGTATCTGTGTGTGTATATATAATTATGATTACTGTTATTATTATAAGGAACACATATAAAGTTTGGTTGTTTCTTTCTATAATTCTATACCTGAGTTTACCATTGAGATTCAGAGTTGGTAACTACCTGACAACTTAACACTTCCACTTGAATGTCTAATAGAAATATGAAACTTAATATGAATTAATAAAAAGTATTGATTTCTAATTACTCATAATATTTTTATTTCTTCAGTTTTCAGTCTCCTTAAAGGATAACACTTTCCACCCATTGGATCATGTAAAAAAAAATTAAGAATTATCCCTGAGTCTTCTTTCTTTCTTACCATTCAACCATGTATTTATTTTTTATTCATTCATTTACTGAACAAATAGTTACTGAGCAGTAGCTATGGACCTATTGCTCTGTGCCCTAGAGATAAAGTGGTAAACACAACCCTTATGTTTTCTGCTAGGCTGGAACTTACATTTAAGTAGGAAAAGACAAATTTAAAAAAATGGATACAATATTTAATAGTAGTAAGCACTATGAGCAGCATGAGAACATGTATGTAAAAGGACAAGGATGACTCCAGGAAACTGTGGAGTCTGAAGAGTTTTCTTTAAAAGATGACATTTAATCTCAGACCTAAATAACAGAAAAAGGAAGAAGAAAAATGAGGAGGAAGAATACCTTTAGGAAACAGCTTGACTTTTCTGAGGAAAATGGAATGGCTGGTTTGGCTCTGCAGTGGATAATGATAGGAGTCATTTGAAATGAGGCCAAACAGGTAGGCAGAAGTCAGGTCACATGGGCATACATAAACCAGCTACAGTCTGTAAATCATTCTTAGTGCAGCGATAATCTATTGAAGGATTCAAAGCTGGATGATGATGTAGAATGATTTATCTTTTTAAAAGATAAGTACCTAGATATGGAATTCAAATCCTGTTTTCTTTTTTCTTGAAATCCTTTAATGGAATTCACAATTAATTGAATAAATGAATGCATGATATACAGCAAATGCATGGAAAATATAAATTGAATGAGTGATTAAATAAGCAAAGTAAATTATATATCATTTTATGTGTTAATGAAACAAAAATCAGTATTTTAAAATAAACTGTAATTGGGAGTTTTCATTTTATCAAAATAGTACACTTGGATGTATTTAGTGACATTTAATTCAATAAACATGCATTGTATTTACTTGTCTCTTTATACAGATGCCATGACCAAGCAATGCATAGTCTCTGCGCTCAAGGAACTCAGACTTTAGTTTGGATCACAGTACTTTCTCAAGACAAAAACAAACATAGGCTTTATGGTTTTCTTCCTACTTTCTTTCATTGTGTCTACATTAGAACAGGCATAGTAGATAAGTATAACTATGGAAATAATTTTAAGCAGCAAAGGAGAATGTGAAGGCCACTGATCATTTACAGGCATCAGGTGACTTTAATTCTATTGGCATCTGTGACTAATACATCAGTAAACTTGGTTACAAATTATTCTAAGCTTGATTATAGAATGACTCTGTATTAGTCAGCTTGGGTTGCCATAACAAGATATCACAGACTGGATCCTTTAAACAACAGAGACCATTTTTTCATTGTTCTGGATGTTGGATGTTCAAGATCAAGTACCAGCAGGTTGGTTTCTGGTGAGACTTCTCTCCTTGGCTTGTGTGTGGCCACCTTCTGACTATGTCCTCACATGGCCTTTTCTCTGAGCAAATGCTGAGAGAGAGAGAGAGAGAGAGAGAGAGAGAGAGAGAGAGAGGGAAATTATCACATCAGGGCTCCATCCTTATAATCTCACCCTGAATTACCTTCTCAAATGTCTTATGTCCAAAACAGTCACATTATATAAATTTTGGTGGGGACACAATTCAGTTCATAATGTGCTCTATATGTTCCCAATTGGCTATTACATTAATTATATACTACATTACCCTTAAATTTAGCAGTTTACACAACAACAAAAGTCATTAACTTGAAGTTTCTGTGTAACAGAAATTGGGAACAGGCTTATCAGGTGCTTGTGGCTCAGGGTCTTTAATGAATAGCCAAGATATAAGCTGGTGCTGAGATGTTCTGAAGGCTAGACTGGGGCTGGAAGATCTACTTAAAAGATAGCACACTCACATGATCCTATATAATAAAAGCCTAATATGCTAAGTGTCCGGTCGTCCAGTTGGCCGTTCAACCAATCAAAGCGTAATATGCTAATGATATGCTAAGGCCACTCAACCGCGTGCTATGATGTGCACTGACCACCAGGGGGTAGACACTCTGACTCATAGGTTAGCTTGCTGCTGGGGTCTAGCCGATTGGGACTGAGCGAGATGGGCCAGACATGCCTTGGAGCCCTCCCGTGGTCCCTCCCTAGCTGGCCAACCTCCCACGTCCCCTCTCTGACCCTGATCATGCACCAGTGGGGTCCCTCAGCTTGGCCTACACCCTTGAGCATTCCGGGACCCCTCAGGGGATGTCGGAAAACCAGTTTTAGAGAGCTGAATTCGTGCACTGGGACTCTAGCATATAAAACCAGCACAGCCACCACAAATAATTCCTAGCTTTCTAAATTCTTATGTTGTGAATGAATTTTAATTTCATGTAGATACATGGCAGTGCTTTAAAACGGAAGAACTTCATAATCTATTAAGAAATGGATGAGTTAGACTATTTATTCTGAAATTCAGAAAGGAGTTCCTCAGATGACTCAGACACTGATGGCAGAAATGATAGAATAGAGAGAAACTAGCATTTTATCAGTATAAGCTTGAAGAGTCTGATTTTTACTAGTTATAACCATTTGTTTGCATGTTAGCAGAGGATAAAAGTCTGATAATTGATTATATTTTAATGTCATATATTGAATATTTCATTTTTTGGCTAAAATATTTCTTGAGCTATTGTTGAAAAAAGACACTGGCCCTTACAGAAGATAGCCAGATAGGATTAAACTACAATTGTTTTTCAATCTATGTTCACTGGCCTATCCAGGGTGGAGCAAAAGTAGGTTTATAGTTGCTCATATGGAAAAGAATACAATAATCTATATCTATAAAAGCCTAAGCAACCATCCGACCATTCAATCATCCAACTCGTAGCTATGATGTACATTGACCATCAGGGGGCAGATGCTCAATGGAGGAGCTGTCGAGCTGCGGTGACTTGGCAGCTCTGGTTCTGAGGTGATGCACCCGAAACCAGAGAGGAGGGAGCCCGATTCCAGGGTGCGTCACCCGAGAACTGCCCTCTTGCAATCCGGGACACCTCGGGAGATATCGGATAGCCAGTTTCGGCCCGATCCCCGCAGGCCAGGTCGAGGGACCCCACTGGTGCATGAGCATTGGGCCTCTAGTCTATAATAACAAAAGTGTAATATGCTAATTAGACCAGATGTCCTTGTGGGTGTCCTTCCGGATAACCTTCCGGACGAAGCTAGGGCTGCGAGGGAAGCCCGGGTCCCGGGTGCCAGAGGGAAGCCGGTGCCAGCAGCTGGGGAAAGGAATGCCTAGTCTTGCACAAATTTCTTGCATCGGGCCTCTAGTTAATAAATAATAATACAAGAATAAGCTCTGTGTTTCCCATATTTACAACTGTAAATCTACTTTTGCCTCACCCTGTATAGTATAATTTTCTGCAGCTGTAAATATGTGCTTTGATTTTGGTCTTACACAGCAAGATATGGCACATTGGTGCCCTTTCATTTTAGAAAACTTAATAGATTATTTCCTTTTGACCTGCTAAGCTATTTCAAGGACTAGGGAAAAAGCAACAGCTAAAGATGTGTTTTTGATGTTATCTCTGGAAATGTTTCTTCAGATGTCAACGGATATTCAGAAGCCAGGAAGACCTTAACCTTGCAATATTGTAGCTCAACTTATAATTGCTTTTAAAATGGTAGTGTGGTTGGCACTGAATTGCAATTTATGGCCTTGGTTCAAATTTGCAAAAATCTCTGGCTTTGTAGCTAAATTCCAGTGGGAAGTAGCCAGGAAGAGAAGACTGTAGATCTAAGTTCAAGTTCCAGGGCCTTGAGCAGACAACATAGCACTTTTGACCTCCGTTTTCTGCACTACAAAATGAGAAGACAGGCCTCACTGCTTTCAGAGGCTCCCAACGTTCTACAGTTCTGTGATTATTATTTTGAGGAAGAAAATATAAATTATCATTAACTTGACTCGTATATAAATATCAGTGAAAACAAAGAGTTGCAAAAGATGCAAGTTTACTTCCTACATGACAAAGCCAATGTAATATTTAACATTTATAAGACTTTTTTTTATAAAATAAAGCTATTCAGGACATTAATTTACATCGATATTAAATGATAGCATCAACAGGAGCATCCAAACTAAGGGACAGCTTTACAGACACTATAATGATCAAAGAAGTTACCTAGTAGGGATCTACTAAGGAATTCAGGAATAACACAAACATCTTATCTATAACTTCTACCTAGCATATTAGCGTAAGCACAGAGATATGATCTTATAATATATATTATCATGTAATAATTTCCAATGAG
This sequence comes from Corynorhinus townsendii, assembly GCA_026230045.1. Classification (NCBI taxonomy): domain Eukaryota; kingdom Metazoa; phylum Chordata; class Mammalia; order Chiroptera; family Vespertilionidae; genus Corynorhinus; species Corynorhinus townsendii. The sequence continues at coordinate 148,052,257 of JAPDVU010000003.1, forward strand.
TTGATAAGAGATAATACCTTTCTAAGTATATTATTACCAAAGAGATTAGTACATTTTTGAGTAAGCTATATCTAAGCCATAGTACTCAGATATTTACATATATCATCTCACTTAATAAAGTTAATTCATAACATTACTTAAGCTAAGATTGAATGTCATTAGCATGAGGAAATTTTTGTCATAGACAGAGGGTCAGTAGAGTTGACAGTAAGTACTTGTTATACATGTGACTTTAAGCTGATTATCTAAACTGGGTTGACCATAATGCTCTCATCTTTGAAATTATGGACTTGAGGGGCTGATCTCCTTGTGCAGTGGACAGTTATATATTTAAAGTTAAACTTACTGATTATATAATATTAAGAGAGATAATTAAACATATTAAGCTTTAATTTCTTTAGCTGCAAAATGGGGATAATATTGAAACATGGGGCTTGGGATGCAGATTTTTCTTCCCATGGGTCCTTGTCCAATGAAGTTGAAGAATAAATTCATGGACAAACATATTTCTTTAATAAAAATGTAGAAGTTTATTGGAAGCATATACAAACTCCATCTGAGCAGGAGTGTCCCCAAAGGAGACCCCATGGGGAGGGACCCCCAAATAGGAAAAGCCTGCTTTCTCTCTCTCTAATGGGAAAAATCTAAATCCAAAAATCTGCCTCGTGTCCCTTTGTCTCTGGTTTATATATGCTGCAGTTCTTTGTTTAAACCTGACTCTTTCTAATTGGACCCTTCAGGACCCCTAGGTGTTCCTCGTTGATCACTCTGCTACATAGTGTAAGTTTCAAAGCTCATAGCTTACTTGGTGCTCCCCTTTTTCTCTCCCCTCATCTTGCAACATTCCCCTGTGAAAATACATTTCCTTCTTCCCTATATCTCGTGACTTTTCTTTATCCTCTGTGAATGTATGTCTTCCACTCCCCTTATCCTGTGGCATTTCTCTATTCTCTGTAAGATAAGCATTTTGGCATCTTCAAGCCTTCATCTATGCATTCCTCTCCCATGCACCTCCCTCTATTCCCTGACTGCCTGTTTTGTCTCTAAAATTCCTTAATGACAAAGCACATTAACTAACTCACACAGTTTCAACACATAGTAAGTGCTTTACATGTGGAACCGCATCCTTATGTTCTCTTTGACCTCAATGTCCCCTTTTTAAAAATAATTTTAATCTAAGTTTTTTGTTAAAAGGGCTGACAATATTGGAATGATTTGCTTTACTCAAACTAGCCTAGAGGGAATGAAATGATTTATATCAGTGTGAATTGTTAATAACGGTAAAGGAATTATATCTGCATTTTTATAATTGTATTAAAAGCTCATGACTAGAAATGTATAAGTAGAACTGTTACATCATGTGACCCTGTCACTTTGAAATTTCAGTATTTGGAGGAGATTTGAAATCATAGTCATAGAGTGAGATTAAAAATGCAGAATTGCTATTTTGGTTAAGTAAATGCCAAATGATTTTCACTAAAATTGAAAAAGCCAACTGTAGTATCAAGAGAAGAAATCTGTTTTGCCAGTAGTGTCTCCCCTCTGCTGACTCCCTTCTCCTCCAGGATCTTCGGCTTGCTTCTTGATGACTGGTTCAATGGAATGGGACCCTGAGGCAAATTCTAGAAACTCCATTCAGAGGGAAATTTATGCCCTAAGGTATGCCTTTTATGCTTATGAGAGATCAAATACACAAAGGGAAATATACTTTTCATAGTCTTTTCCTTCACTCTGAACTCTCTCTGTTAATTCCAGATCTCGTATATTTCAGATTGAGATTTATCAGTCTGAGATTCATCAGTCTGAAATAGGTAAGGGAATAAAAGAAATTTGGTAGGTGATAAAATGCAAAAGTGGGTTTATTAATACAAAATATAAAATGGCCTGAAAGTTACTGCAAATTCAATATAATCCTGGTAGTTCACTTAAGTACGTAGTAAGATGCTCCAGTTTCTGAAGGATGTTGAAGTTCTTTCAAGGACCTGGAGTAGAGGTTTTGCCAGTTTATTTTATGGGCTCTGATTGTCAAGATGCCCACCTGGCTCCATGGCTCACCTTCTGCTGACAAAGCTGCCCAGCTGGCGGCCATATCATCGGTAGCCCAGGTGCTTATAGTCTGGACCAGTGAAGCGTTCACAGGGTCATCTGCTATGCTCTCAATAGTGGATTAGCATTTTAATTTTAAAAGTAAAAACAAAAATGTGAAGTCAATTGCATGATTTACTCTCAATATCTTTCGCTCTTTCTTTGTAAATTATTCCGACCTGCCTAATCACCTCATGCAGCTGTGACCTGTCAGTTTAAGTTGTGGGAGAAACTAGAAACTATTTCTAGGGCTTGTCTTGAAAACTCCCTTCTGAAATGCTGGGTTACCAAGTAACCATATGTCCTAGTTGATATTGGACACCCACAGCTTAAGTTTGTTGTCACAGCAAAATTATTAAATTATTGAAAATTCCATCTTTAATCCCCCAAATTTCCTGATTTAGATAATAAATTATATGTTTACCTCATGTTAATGTAAAAACATTCAAACCTGTAAATAATTTTTGTGAGTTTATTTGAGCCAAACTGTTGACAATTGCCAGGAAGCAGTATCTCAACAGATTGGGATAATGATCCAGACACAATGGTGGTTTTTGCATCTATTTTTATACATTGCAATCAAAGGAGGGGACATAGGTCATGAAATCCATTACATGAAATCCATTGGTGATAGAGTAGGGAGGTGAGAGAAAGCAAAACGGGGGAGAGGGGGACCTCTGGGATTGGATAAAGAGTAAAATGATAGACACATATTTAGGTGGGTGCAGGATAGCCAAGAGTCAACAATTAACATGATAACAATGAAGGAATTTGTGGTATTTGTCCTGGCGCCCAGGTACAGTAGGTTGTGCCCCAAGGGGTCAGGAAAAAGGGAAGTTATAAGTTACCCAGACATTTCAAGGGTATCTATAATAATAAAAAGTGTAATATGCTAATTAGAGCAGACAGCTGAACCACCTTCCGGATGAAGCTGGGGCTGCAAGGGCCGAGGCACGCCGCTGCATGTGCCCTGACCAGGAATCAAACCGTGACTTCCTGGTTCATGGCTCAATGCTCAACCACTTGAGTCACACCAGCTGGGCTAGAACTGTCATATTCTTCTCAATGATACAAAGTACTTCACTGAAAGTATGGGTATAATTGCTTTGAACTAGCTCCAGTTAATAAACATATATGTTACTTCCAATGCTTGCCTAAATTTCATTGCACATTTGTTATTTTACTCAGATGTGAAGAAGCTAAATTCTAAAGAATAGAATACCTGAGTGAAAGGATATATGAAAGGTAGATGTTGTCAGGTTGCAATAGAAAGTAATTCCGTTTACATTTCCTCCATGTGTATGCAGGGGGATGGGGAAATGTGACTTTCCCCCAGCCTTGCCCACACTGTGTGGTATCAAACTAGTTCCTTTGTTCATGTCATAGGTGAAAAATAGTATTTATGGTTAAAATTTATAATTTACTTATTATAAATTAATTTTGGCATATTATTATGCCTAAGACTCCATTTCTATAAAATGTTTACATTTCTTTTCCTGGGGAAAACAATGATAGTGGCTTCAGTAGCTATATTCTCTTTGTCATTTATTAAGGGACCGTTTTTCAAACTTCTCTGTAAATACACCTCTAACTTCTTACTGAAGGGGTGGGTTTCATTGTTTCACTGACTCTTCTGTCCAGTAATGATTGACATTTGTACAAGATGAGGAGATATAGCAGCCATTTAGATCATAGACAGAAGTTGTATTTTTAGGGAGGCCTGGCAACAATATAAACTCTGGACTATTTATACACGCACTAATATATGAGAAAGAAAAAAAAAGCTAACTTTAAAACTACATTGCTTTTAACTATTATTTTTAAATTATTTTTTATTGATTTAAGAGAGAAAGGGAGAAGGAAAGAGACATAGAAACATCAATGATGAGAGGGAATCATCGATCGGCTGCCTCCTGCATGCCCCACACTGGTAATTGAGCCCACAACCTGGGCATGTGCCCTGATTGGGAATCAAACTGTGACCTCCTGGTTCATGGGTTGATGCTCTGGAGTACCTAAAGTCCTAAAAGTTACTAAGATGAAGACAGACAACCCAACAGATAATGGACAGAAAACATTACATCACTTTGCAAAAGAAGAAAATCAGGTATGTAATAAGTGTATGAAAAAATGCTCACCATCATTATTCATCAAAGAAATATAAATTAAAGCCACAATGAGGTACCACCATATAAACATCACAATAACTAATGTTTTAAAAAATACTGACAATGTAAAAGTGTTGATAAAGAATTGGAGCAATTGAAGTTCTTATAAATTTTTATTGGGCAGACTCCACTACAGCTGAACATATGACTATCTAAAAATACTATCCCAACAGAATTGTGTACATGTGTTATAGAAAAAGGCACCAGAATATACAAATATCCAAAAATTGAAAATGATTACACTTTTGTCAATGGTATAATCCTACATAATAAAAACTTAATATGCTAAGTGTCTAGTCATCTGTTCAACCAATCAAAGCATAATATGCTAATGATATGGTAAGGCCGCTCAACTGCTTGCTATGATGTGCATTGGCCACCAGAGAGCAGACTTTCAGACTAGTAGGGTAGCTTGCTGCTGGGGTCCGGCTGATTGGGAATGAATGGCAAATGTTTTGGTGGCTCATAATCCATAATGAAATGTGTTTTGTGTGACCAAAAACAGACTTTGGAAGCTGAGGCTGAATATCACATACTTGACAATTTTAACCACATCTTCTTAGGCAGACTTAAATATTCCTTCTAGTTACATCTCAAAGTAACATTTTCATCATTTTGTTGAAAATGCCCCTGCTTTATCCCATATAGATTTTGAGCTTCATAACTGCTAGTATTGCTTACCTGCTTTCTCCCATATACATGTGGCACTTCATAGCTGCTAGCATTGCTACTGGTAAATACTTACTGATGGCTTGATAAGTATTTACATGAAAATGAATAAATGTGTGCTCCTTAGACAGATAGTTAGTTTAGACATTTATAAATAACACTAGAGGCCCGGTGCACAAAATTCATGCATGGGGTGTCCCTCAGCCCAGCCTGCACCCTCTCCAATCTGGGATCCCTCTCACAATCCAGGACTGCTGGCTCCCAACTGCTCGCCTGCCTGCCTTCCTGATTGCCCCTAACTGCTTCTGCCTGCTAGCCTGATCACCCCCTAACCACTCCCCTGCCAGCCTGATTAATGTCTAACTGCTCCCCTGCGATCCTGTTTGCCCCTAACTGCCCTCCCCTGCAGGCCTGGTCACCCCTAACTGCCCTCCCCTAGAGGCCTGGTACCCCCCAACTGCTCTCCCCTGCAGGCCTGGGTCCCCCCCCAACTGCCCTTCCCTGCAGGCCCAGTCACCCCCAACTTCCCTCCTCTGCTGGCCTGGGCACCCCTAACTGCCCTCCCCTGCAGGCTTGATCACTCCCAACTGCCCTCCCTTGCAGGCCTGGTCCCTCCCAACTGCCCTCCCCTGCTGGCCATCTTGTGTTCACATGGGGGCAGCCATCTTGTGTGTTGGAGTGATGGTCAATTTGCATATTACTCTTTTATTAGATAGGATAGAGGCCTAGTGCATGGCTGGGGCCAGCTGGTTTGCCCTGAAGGGTGTCCCGGATCAGGATGGGGGTTCCCTTGGGGCTTGGGGCGGCCTGGGTAATGGGTCTATGGTGTTTTGCAGGCTGGCCATTCCCACTGGCGACCCAAGCGGAGGCCCTGGTATCTGGGATTTATTTACCTTCTACAATTGAAACTTTTTAGCCTGGAGCAGAGCCAAGCCTCCTGCTCACTCTTTGGCAGCAGCCATTTCTGTTGGGATTTATGTATCTTCTATAATTGAAACTTTGTAGCCTCGAGTGGAGGCCAAGGCAGGTCAGGGTGTGCAGGAAAGCTTGGCTTCCTCCATTGCTGGGGGCAACCCTAGCCTCCTGCTCTCTCCAGCTCTGTGGCTGCTGCCATTTTTGTTGGAATTTATTTATTTTCTATCATTGAAACTTTGTAGCATTGAGTGGAGGCCTGGGCTGGCAAGGGCAGGTGGAAAGCTTGGCTTCCTCCATTGCTGAGGAAACCCAAGACTCCCTCCTGCTCTCTGTGACTGCAGCCATCTTGGTTGGGTTTATTTGCATATCCACTCCTGATTGGCTGGTGGATGTGGCTTGTTGGTGTAATGGAGGTATGGTCAATTTGCATATTATATAGGATATTTATTAGATAGGATATGGGGAGAAATTTTTAAGGGACTATTAACATTAGGGCAGCATTGCTAGAAAATAAGTGCATTCAGTATTTTGACAGACACTGATTAGTACTAAAGGGCATAGTTAGCCTAATTAGAATAAACACCTCTTAATTTATTTTAAGGCAAAAACCAAAGATCCAGGTTCATGTCATTAGAGATCCAGACAAATACTTTCAACAACAAGGAGAAAAACGTTATTCTATTAATGTATAAAAAATGTCAGACTTCAGTGCAATTCTAAAGGTAATATAGCTGAAAAAAAGAAAGCCTGTATCAATTAATGTATTTTATCCTCTATTATTTATGTTTACATGTATACTAGAGGCCCCATGAACGAAATACGTGCACGGAGGTGGGGGCAAGGTCCCTAAGCCCGGCCTGTATCCTCTCACAATCCGGGACTGCTGGCTCCTAACCACTTGCTTGCCTATCTGATCACCCCTAACCACTCTGCCTGCCTGCCTGATTGCCCCTAACCACTCTGCCTGCCTGCCTGATGCCCCTAACTGCCTCTGTCTCAGCCCCCGCCGCCACAGTTTCATCTGGTCTAATTTGCATATTATACTTTTATTATTATAGATATATACATATTTATAAAATTTCAAAATATTTCTAAGTATTAGAATCTCATAGAAATTATTAGAAACAATACATGGCTTATTTAAAATGAACTAAAAATACCCTTCAGCTTTTGAAAAGTTTGGCAAGAAAACGAATTCATTCAGATTTACTCTGCAACAAGCCCAAGACCCAACTGTGTAGCAGATAATTATTGCAGTTGTTTTAGCTATCAGTGTCCATTCTTACTTCTAGTAGCAGCCTCCCAAAACATAATTTATTCCTTCTTATTTGCATCCTTGAAGAAAGTATTAACATTCATTGTCTGTGCCTAGAAAAGAAGATGTGGGCATGCAAACCCAGCTAAGCCTATTAGATTCTATCAGGAATTAAATGGATGCTGAGTGACTCAGATATGGGGACGGATGAGGATTGGAGCTGATTTACCAAAGCAGGCACAGAAGACTGTCAGTTTGTACTTGCTCCCCCAATCTTTGGGGCTGTATGAGTTATTGCTTTGTCCAGTCACGGTCTTCAGTTCTTCTTTCAATGAATTCTACTTTCTCTCCAATTAGCTAGGGTAGCAGTGTTCTGCAAATTACAACTGAAGCACCAAAAAAGACTTGTTACAATGACTTGGTGTCAATATTACTGGAGTTCCCTCTGATAATTTTCTTAGTCCACTCTGAATACATGATTAACATTTGTCAAACTTTTTTTCAAATATGAAACAAACAAGCAAGGCAGCTGATCCCAGATCTCTGGTGCATGAATTTCACAAGAGTTGCCACATGTAGCAGACAAAATCATGAAAAAAATGCTCTATGTTTCTAGTTTATACTTGTAAATGATTTTTCACATTATTACCTTATTTAATTCTCATAAGAACTCTGTGAAGTGGATAGAAAAGGGAATATAACTACCATCTTCAAGGGAGGAAATTAAGTTTGAAAAAGAAAAAGGGACACTAGAGAGCCATTTAAAAGAAAAATTTCATTTAAATAAAATCATTTTGCATAGAAAATCTTAAAGTACATTGCAAAACCACATTGAGGGTAGTCCTTGATTTTATTGCAATTATCTTATGTACAAGAAGCCATTCTGCTTACAAAAAAAGAAGACTGGTTTTCAGTTCAATACTTGATCCCCCAGTCCTTGCATCCCAAAGTGAGTGCTATTTCTACCAGTCTAGCTAACAATCTTTATTGTTTTAAGCCTGATAGTAACTTTTTTTAATTTAATATTTTAAAAAATATATATTTTTATTGATTTCAGAGATGAAAGGAGAAGGTGAGAGAGAGAGAAACATCAATGTTGAGAGAGAATTATTGATTGGCTGCCTCCTGCACACCCCTCCCCCCCAACTGGGGATCGAGCTGGCAACCTGGCATGTGCTCTTGACCGAAATCGAACCCATGACCCTTCAGTCTGCAGGCCAAAGCTCTATCCACTGAGCCAAACTGGCTAGGGCCTGATAGCACCTTTTATTCTAATAATGTATAGGGACATATTGTATTATTCTGACTCAAGGATGAAGTTGATGATGGTCTTTTTACCCTCATTGGGGTCATGAAGTTCTGTACTAAGGAGATTGGGCATGGGAAAAGGAACCATTATTTTCTGAAGTCTATGATATCTACTCAACTGGCAAAAATTATAAAATACAAGTCGGGGGTTGACAAATTATCATTCAGGATCTATGTAGCTTTAAAAACCCTTTTACAAATTACAATTACCACACACACACACACATATATCTATATATATGTGTGTGTGTGTGTGTGTGTGTGTGTATACACACACACACACACACACACACACACACACACACATATATATTTATATCTTAGAAATACATTTGGTTTTTCTTACTAAGAAATCTGGAACATAATATTTCATAACTATTATAGATTAAAATATTGCCATTGTGGCTTAAAACAAGTTGGCTTCATTTTCTTCTGCTCTTCTCTTGTTGGATAAAGGAAGTAACTAGCTCTCACCATTTTTAATACAGACTTCATATCTCTGAAGATCATTCTTAAATTATTCAATTTTGTTTTCTCCAGATAAATTATTCTTTTAATTTTAACATTTTATAGGCCTTGTTTTTCAACTTTTAATCATCTCTTTTGTTCAACCCCTACCAAACTCATGGCACATTAAATTGCCATTGATTTGTTATTTGGGTGCCTAGTGGTGCACAGAACTTTTACAAAGTATTTTTTATCCATATTCTTGTGATTTTGGCCAAGTACAAAAATCTCAATATAAATTTTTTTTAATCCTCACCCAGGGACATGCCTGCTGACTTTAGAGAGAGGGGAAGGGAGAAAGAGAGAGAAAGAGAGGAAGAGAGAGAGAGGAGAGAGAGAGAGAATATTAATGTAAGAGAGGAACATTGATTGGTACCCTACTACAAGTGCCCAAACTGGGGATTGTACCTGCAACCTAGGTATGTTACCTCACAAGGAATCAAACCTGCAGCTTTTTTATGTACAGGATGATGCTTCAACCAACTGAGCAACACTGGCCAGGGTAGATATCAATTTAATTAGCATTACATATACTGTGTTACAGGTTAAAGGATGAGACATGTGAAGATTGACTTCATTAAATACTAGTAAACCTGCCCTGCTTTGATTTTTCAGTTAAACAGGACTAGAAATTTACAATTTTATTAATTTGATCATCCAGAAAAGTATTACCTTTTTGTAAGATTGTTCATAGTCATTGCACTTGTACCTTCTGGGTTACATGACAATATTTTAAACACCTCCCTTTTATAAGCATATGAAAAGAAAAAATTCTACAATTCAAATTGGATCTATATTTACTAATTTGTGTGTTTTCACTGTAAATATTTTAAAAAGAAGTTAACCAGACTATTGTTCATTTTGACTAACAACTATGCTTTCACAGACTCAAGCATTTGACTTAAACATTAGTCTAAATAGTCAAGTTTGTGACAGGAGACAAATACTTTAATTTTCCTTTAATTTGTTTGAAGCAAGAAATTTAAGGGTTCACATTTCAGCTTACAAGATTGTTTGTCCTCCCTCCAATCTATTTCCCTTTTTCATTCTCAACTTCAGATCATCAACTAATGCTACTAGGCAACCAATTTTTAGTAAAACCAACCACCTCCATATATTTCATAGGAATGGTCATTCACACTTTATCCACTATACCTACTTTTGTGGAATCTGTTATACAACTATAATTACTTAACCTGTGGAGCTGGTGCATAATGTGTCTACTCCCCATGAGCTATGTGAGTTGTCTAAGTCACATAACCACTTTGATCCTTAGTTCCCCCGTCATCTACATATAGCTTCTAAATGGGGCTAGTGCACAGATTAAAGGAAAAAACACTGTATATACGATTCTTTGCACATTGCTTAACATGCAGTAAATAGTGCCAAAATGAATGCTCTTATAATACATAATACTTATTAATGTTACTAATTCATAAATAGAGGCATCCAAATAGAGTTGAGCAAGGCTATCTATATATATAAAAAACCAGCGACCGGAATGATTGGAATGACCATTCGCTATGACACCCACCCACTGTGGCCAGGAAACCAGCCTGATCAGGGGGTGGAGCCGGCTGACCCACCTCCTGTGGTCCCTCTCCCCCAGGCCAGCCTGCCTGTGATCACACTGTCCCACCCCAATCAAGGGTGGGGCTGGCAGGCCAAATGCCTTCCCTCCCTCCCCCCTCCCCCCAATATCCCCTCCAGGCCAGCCCTGCCCCCAATCGGCCTGCCCCACCACAATAGGCCAGCAGCCTCTCCCTCTGGCTGGCCCCACCCCTGATCGCACTCCCCATCCCAATAGGAGGCAAGGCTGGCTGGCCCACTGCCCATAGCCCCTCCCCATGGCCAGCCCCACCCCCAATTTCCCCCCCAACCCCAATCAGGGGTGGGGCCTGCCAGCCAATCACCCGTGGCCCCTCCCCCCAGCCAGCCGGCCCTGATGGGGCCCCAATCAAATTCGTGCACTGCACGTCTAGTTTACTATAAATGATAATTGTCAATAACTCAGTGGATTAAAAAATTAATATTTACTTATCACATTTAAAAACTTGAAACTTACCTAATATTAAAACAAATGAACTATTTTTTTCTTTAAAAGTAAAACAGCAGAAAATACATAAATACCAAAGAGTATATGGATACCTTCTGGTGAAAATATAAAATCTTATTTGATTATTAGATGTGAAATTTACTGTTGTATACTTAAAAGGAATGGCAAGATAAAGGGGTATAAAATAAAATAGAATTTAAAAACAATTCAAAATCCAAAAATCTAATAATAAACTTATTTATTCTGCAGCTGACCCAAGACTTTTCTGATTAATTAATATGTTAATTATTAATATGCTAAAATATTAAGCTGCATTTTCAGGTTGAGGAAACACATCTAGAACTAGTGGAAATCATGCTATAAGTTGTTTCAGTTGTTAGAAAAATACTTCATGTTTTCTCTCATTGTAATCTCCTCCTTGTAATAACATTAACTTAAAAATCATTTCTGAATTGTTCTTACTTTACAAAATACCCACACAAAGAATGAAGATAATGAAATCCTGAAGTAGTTTTCTCCTACTATTGCAATCTATTTAAAATAGTTAATTATAAACATGTTTTCAGCTGCATACTAAGGATTCAGATAAGTGATTTTGTTCATTCTTTGAAAAGCAAATATTTTTGTTTTAAAGCAATTATGTATTTTTATTTTTAAAAAATTATGACATGAAATGTGCAAAAGCCAAGCTATATGTTCATAATTGAGAGATTTGGTCATATAGTGGTAAGTCAACTAAAATGTAAGGACCAAGTGGTGACAGTTTGGGCATAGATGTCATGGAAATAATGAAATACAAGATTTTATAACATTTTTACAAATAACATTCTATTACTTCTAAGAAAACATCTGCACTTTAGCTCTGATCTTGAACTCTTACTGGAGTGGAGAGCATGCTAGTTGAAACCAGGGCCCTGGTTCTAGCCCAGGTTTTCCTGGACAGCCTCTGGAACCTCATACAGGTGTTGCTTCTAAATTTCAGTTTTTGTTTTTGTTTTGTTTTTCTTGTTTTTTTTGTTTTGTTTTTTGTTTTACTAAGAAAGCTGTAGCATTTAAATGGGGGGAGGGGAATAGAATTCATAGCATTTTGGGGACTGTTAATGAGGAAATATGTATGAAACATCAAGCACAAAGTTAGACCCATGGTAGAAATTCAACTGGTGTAAGTTTCTCATTCCCTATTTTAATTCCCTTCCTTCTCTCTCTTTCCTTCCCTACGCATGCATCTCTTAGCAACTCACAGTTCTGTAGAGTCTATATAGACTTCAGTGGAGCATAACTTTGACCGTGTCTCTCGTTTCCCTCTAAATTGAATCTGTGGAAGGCCAAAACATGCAGTTGCTTCCTTACATTCAGGATAGTTCTGTACATTGTCCTGTTTTGTGCTTCTATAACTGCAAAGATATGATTTTAGTTGGAGGAAGTAGATATACAACTTGTGCATAGAGTAAATGATTTTTGATTCAAGAACAGATGCTAATGTAACACTAGTACCTAGGTGTGGATAGAAGTAAGGCCATACATGGATCAGTTAGAGAATCCCTAGATATTTTAGCAAATAAAATTATTTTCAAAGAAGAATAATTGTAATTATTGTAATTTTGTTGACTCTTTGAATTATTAGAGGACAGTTAAAATGCAAATCACTTCAAACATTGCTTGTTTTTTAAATAAAGTATAATACTTAAAATATCATAAAGTGTTTACAATTTTATAAAATGGTTCACATTTTGCACCTGCAAACAATGTCTAATGAGCAATTAATGTTGACTGAGCTGAACATTTTATTAGTGCAATAAACGTTTAAATTTCCAAATTAAAAACAAATGTTTTCTTATAATATTTTGTATTAATTATCAAACTTAAAATCAACGATTGCTTAGTTGTAATAAACATAACATTAATGAGATAATGGGATAACTCTAAGAAAAGATTCTATTCATTTGAATAATAAAACACACCAGGTTTAAATTTGATATATGGTTTGTCATTTTTAAATACCTTTTTTATTGACTTCAGAGAGAGAAAGGAAGAAGGAGAGAGATAGAAACATCAAGGATAAGAGAGAATCATTGATCCACTGCCTCCTGTACACCCCTACTGGGGATCAAGCTTGAAACCTGGGCATGTGCCCTGACCAAGAATTGAGCCATAATCTCCTGGTTCATGGGCAATGCTCAACCACTGAGCCACTCTGACCTGGCCCTTTAACTTCTTTATCCAGTAACCCCCAACCTCCTCCCCTTTCTGGTTCCATGTGCCACTCTGCAGAGTCTGCCACTCATTTAGAATCTTTATGTTTTACATCTTCTAAAATACACCCATTTGGTGCAATTTCACAAAACCATAATTGGTAATTTATTTTGGCTTACTTGACATTATACACATAATTTCTGCATGCTGCCTCCTTCATTCTTTCATTCTTAGTTTGTTCATATTTATTAATTGCTTACCATACGCTTGACTGTGGGCTTATTGCTAGAAAGTCAATATAATATGTGATTTCAAACCTTAGGACTTCTTACTCTATATAAGAAATAATAAAGAAAATGTGAAATTATAGTAAGAAAATAATGCAAGGATGTCACAAGACCAGACCAAGCCTCCCCCCTGCCCCCCAAAAAAAAAATTAAAGGGAGATCAACAGATTAACCTATGTGTGTATAAGCACTTAGGAATCATTATAGCATGCATTGCTTAGGAAATGGTGTTACAAAAATTGGATCATACCATGAAGAAATATAAAATTATATCTTTACCTAATTGTCGCTCTACATAGCAAGACTTGAACTTCGGATAGACTAAATACATAAAAATAAAAGGAGACAATTTTACTGATAGAGGAGAAAAGGAAGGACTTAAAATTTTAAAGTATAAATCAGAAAAATTTTGATGCATTTGCTTTTATAAAAATAAAGGAACTCAATCTAACAAACCTCATCATTATCAAAATTAATATGCCAGATCATGAGAGTTTTCCATAACTAAACCCAGTACAGGCATATATCTAGATGCATATAGATAATATATCATTAACTCTTCCAAATCAATAACAAAAAGATAGAAACTTGGGGTCACTACATATTTGAGAAGTATGGCATAACTACACACAAATTTTCAGGTGAATCATTTGTTTTTTAACAACCTTTGTTGAGATGTAATATGAATACTATAAAATACTATACAGTTCAGTAATTTTTAGTAAATTCACAAAGTTGTGCAACTCTCAGCACAATCTAATTTTAGGACAATTTTTGCCTACATTAATTTTTTTTATTACAGCTTATAGTCAATATGATTTTGTTTTAGTTGCAGGTGTATAGCACTGTGGTTAGACAATCATATACTTTACGAAGTGTATGATATTCCCCATGATATTTCCAGTACCTGACTGGCACCTTACATAGTTGTGACACTATTGTTGGATGTGAAGTACTATGGTGTACTTCACATCCCCATGAGTACTAGTATTTTGTAACTACCAATCTGTACTTCAGCCCCTTCACCTTTTTTCACCGTCTCCCCTAATTTTAGAATATTTTTATCACCCCCAAGAAGAAATCCATAACCATCAGCAATCACTCCACATGCCTCCCCTTAGCCTGAGGTAACTGCTAATCTATATTCTGTCTGTACAGATTTGCCTGTTCTAAACATTTTGTAAACATAGAATTATACAATATTCAGTGTTTAGTGACTGACTTCTTTCAGTTAGCATAGTATTTTCAAGGTTCATCAATGTGGCAGAATATATCAATTTTTTGCTTTATTCTTTTTGATCGCCAAATAATAGTCCATTATATAAATATACCACATTTTGTTTATCTATTCATCAATTAGTGTACATTTAGGTTGTATAGAGGTTGAATAGTGTTTCCCCAGCATTCATATCCACCTATAAATTCAGAATTTAGTGTGATTTGGAAACAGACTCTTTGCAGATATATCATAAGATCATACTGTATTAGGGTGAGCATTAATTCCAATGACTGGTGCCCTTATATGGAGAGAGGGCACAAAGGCATACCCAAAGGGAGGGTCATATGAAGAGAGACACAAAGATGGTAGTGATGGAGTTTCAAGCCAATGAATGCCAAGAATTTCTGGGAACTATCAGAAGCTGGAAGAAGCAAAGAAGGATCTTTGCTAGAGATGTCAGAGGGAACATGGCCCTGTGGACACCTTGGTCTCAGGCTTCGCAGCATCAGAAACTATGGGAGAACAAATTTCTGTTGTTTTAAGGCACCCAGTTTGTGGTGATTTGTTTTAGCAGCCCTAGGAAACTGGCACAGGTTGTTCCCGCTAATTAGCTGTTATGAAGGGAAAAAAGCATGCAAAGAATAAGAGCAGACAATTTACAGAAGTAAACTAAAGTGCTAACATGTATGTAACAGATGTTAAAGCTCCTTAGTAATCAAAGAAAGAAGGCATCACTCCATGGCTAATAGACCTGAAAGTTGAAAAATGCTGAGTGTTTGTGTGGAATTGTATATACATAATAGAAACAAATAACAACTTGGAAAATTGTCTCACTCTCTGGCTAGGTCTTCTATTAGCAAGGTAAAACGACACAAATCCAAATTACATACCAGCTGGGCTATAAAATTCATTAGTCATTTGCAGGGTATCATCTTAAGAATATAATCATGGCTTTGCATATCTTTAAACTTACCATTTTTATGTAACTAGTAATGGCATCTTATCAAAAGAAAAACAGAGATTTTTTTTTTTAACCAAGTAATGGGGAAACTGTCAACATTTCTCTTTCTATGTAGCCTTTTTGAGATTGCAGCTATATAAACAATCCAAACTTATTGTGATTTGATCTTTTAGTGATTCTCAAAGGACTAATTGTTTGCATCCTTTTAAACTAAGTAAACACTTTTATCTTTTTACCTATTTTGTAGATATTTTACATTGATGATAATAGCCATTCTGGTAATAAGCATTCTTTTCAGATTTCAAATAATAAAACCTGTTATTCTTTTATTATTTAATTTTACTTGCCTTTATATATTCACATATTTTTACATATATTCAGTTACATGGTATACACTGTTTATTAATCAGAGCAATACAATTAGTTTTAAAAATTCTGACATTTGACTGCAGTAAGGTTTCTAGTCTCCTGAAAAGCAAACACAATATGGTCTCATTACCTGCTTTGATCTTTCCTATATTCCTATATCTTGTGTGCTGATCATTTAAAATGAAGAGCAAAAGATTATAATTCTTGTTTGAATACTTATTTTCATTTTATATGCAGTGCCCTTAATTTGATTTTACTGTCGGAGTAGGGAGGGGCTATATTGTTAACAACTTGCTTTCAAAAAATGTTATACCACTTCTAGCATACCTGTGTCTTCCTTTCTAGTCTTATTTTTTTAACCTTTTTTTATGCTGAGCATTAAACATTTTTATTCACATCTTTGTCCTACCGCCACATTCCAGATTAATAAGATTATTGAAGTGTTCGTTGTGAAATCTCAGTTGTCTAACCTCTCATGTGATGTTACCTGTCTTTCTAAAACGTTATTCTTCAAAACTTAACATCCATCTATGTCACTCTGAAGTCATTTCTTATCTCCACATGTGAATTAATTCTTCATTCTTATTTATATTTTTATAATTATACTTGTTTCCATCTGCCCTGTATTATAATGAAGGTTTACATAAGTGTACTCTGTTACTCTCATCCTCTCTCAAATAGTTCATTCTATTAAAAGTGGTCAGGAAATAAAGTTAAAATCATTAGTAAAACCATGATAGAGTGTTGGAAAAGATTATTTCTGCTATTCCTATTGTATCTCTTTGCCTTTTATAGGACCTAACCTGCAATTTCTGTGCATTCAGGAGTTACTCTAATAAGAAAAATAAATTCTTATTAACTAAATACAATAATGAAAGATAAAAATAACCCAGAATATCAAAAATTGTTTTAAAAAGAATATTGACAAAAAGAATCCAATAAAATACCTTGACAATGTCTATTATCACATACTTTCATTTGCAATTGTGGCATATGTGAATGTGTGTAAACCATATAAGAAGTTCAAGACAAAATGAGAAGCTAAAAGCAAAAATAATCTTGGGCATTCTTTATATTCTAACATACCTGGCATTTAAAAGCCAGACTTCACTTTCTTTGAAAAGGTTTTTATGTAACCTTAATGGAAGAATGACATCAATTTACTATGCACACATTTACCACAGCCTTGTACTTAGACATAGAATTACAATGACTGCATCATGGGGCAGAGAATTTCTGGTAGAACACAGGTGACTCACTGTGGTAGATCCTCTCTCACAGCCTCAGAAAGACCCAACCCTGACAATATCTTTAATTTTTTATGGTTGAAAATACCACAGATTTAGCCCCATTCCTCACATCTTTGCCAGCCTTCAGAATTATGAGACAATGAATTTCTATGGTTTAAGGCAGCCTTCCAGTTTAAAATATGTAGTTATGCAGTCTTAGCAAACTAATATATCCCACCTGTTGCTCAGTGAAACCTGAGTTCTCATATGGGAAGAGAGATGGGAAATCAGAGAAACTAAGACAGACAAATCCCAAGGTTGACTATGTATTAAAAGGGATTCATGCAGAGAAATAGCCTTAGGAATCTCCACAGTGGTAGCAGAGTCTGGCTCAATACTAACCTGCACAGGTATAGCTTGAGACTTTACAATGTTGGTTCAAAGAAACAAATAAAAAATTGCAGAAGAACTTATAAGTTAAACCATCCCAAGGGCTCACATAGGCCTAGGAAATGTTTGCATTTCTACTAGCCAGAGTAGAGATATTTTGCTGAATACCTGGAATTCAAAAGACCAGAAAGGTAACATTTCAGTAGAAGTTCCAAACTAACTTTATAATCTCCTCTAGACCACCACCACAAAACTTTAAAACAAGCTATTATTTCAACTGAGATGATTAAACAGTTTATCCAAAATAAATTTCAATGCTTTTTAAAAGATAAACATTCAAAAATGTAACACATAGGGTGGAGCCTTCAGTGAAAGCTGGTCATGGTTTATTAGAGAATTAAACTTTCACCTCTTGAAAACATTACAAAGACATGTGAGATCAATAACTTAATTTTTAAATGTTTTATTAAATGTATTTTAGAGATAGAGGAAGGGAGAAGAAGAGAGGGAGAAGAAGGGGGGGAGGAGGGAGAGGGAAATCGATGTGCATGGGACAAGCCCAACCAACTGAGCCACATGGGCGAGGGGCCTATGTATCTTTAAATACTAGCAAAGGACATTGGAAATGAAAACTTTTAAAGTATCATTTATAATAGCAACACAGAACATGAAATACCTAAAGCTAAAAATATTTCTAATGCTTATATGTAGAAAACTATAAAACATAGATGACAGAAACAAAAGAAGTGATCCTTCATTGAAAGTTAGTGACTTTCCATCACAAGGTAGTATAATTTACTATCCAAATAAAACAGCAATGCAAGAAAACAAAATAAGATAACATAGAGTGAAGCAGCAGATGAGTCATTCCGCCAGTGGAACAAATGGATGCTTTATACTAAGTGCCATACAGAAGGTGGTAAAGGTCCCTGCTGAGCTGTAGAACAGTAATTCAGTGCACCCTACAGATGGTTACAGTTCAAGGCTAACACTAAAAAGAAAGAAGAAAAAGAAGGGCATCCAGACTTTTAAATGAAATTAAATATAAAAAAGAGAGGGAAAAGTCAATGATTTTCCGCAATGTTCCACATTATTTTTTCTATTTATTATAAGCAAATACATTAATGTGGCAATCATATCAATAATACTCTCAGTTTGTGATTATGCTGTTGTCCCTTAATCAATGCAATAGACTTATGGTCTGCCAAAAAATTTAGAACTGACAAGATTTACCATTAGTTTACAATGAAGACTCTCAGAAAACTTTATAGATAAATATTATTATCTATTAAAGAGACTATGACTTTGGTTATTGAAGGGCAAAACTTTTTAATTGTTTAATCTAAATAGAAAAACATTACTCATTTTTTATAACTCATTTTTAAAATTACATTAGATCAGATTTAGCAATCAAAAGAAAGCACAATTTACAGGTAGCAATATAGTAGATTAATTTCACTTCATATATTATTAATAATTATTTGGCATGGACCCCGAGGGTATCTAAATCTCTAGAATATTAGCCACTTGAATTTTAGAAGTATTTTATTCCTAGCTAAAAATGTCCTGAAAAGTCAATTGACTACTCACTATTTATAAAAGGATGAAGGCTTACCTGATGGAGCTGTCACAGAAAAGTTTATTATTCCTAGCCATGAAATTCCTTATTGAGGGGTAATACTTTGTATGTTGCCTGGCAGTGACTTTGTAAATTCTGACTTACATATATCTAACTATTTCTCTAAGTAGCAAAATTAAACAGTTTGTATAGTTGAACTGCATGGTTCAACTTTGCATAAAGATAGTAATAACAGAATTAAAATGATTTGTTAGCTTCAGGCTATCTCTAGCAAAGCAAGAAACCAATCAACAAGCAAACATAACTATCATCACAGCAAATTCATTGCAGTCACATATAACATGTATTAAGTGCTTATTATGTACTAGACACATTTATAAACCTCTATCAAATATTATCTCAAATAACTGTTACAACCCTCATGTGAGAAAGGTGATATTGCTATCACCACTTTTCAGATGAGGAACATAATTTCAGAGAGGCTTAGTAGCTTGTCCTAGTAACATAGCTGCTAAGTGGCATTTTAAACTAAGAAATTTGGCTCTAGGGCCTATGCTTTTAACAAGCTCATTAATTTTTACCAGGACATTGCTAAAAATGTTTGGAAAGCATTTTGACAGTGTTTATCACATAACAACTCAAAAGTTTCAACCAAAATGATTTTTTAAAGAAAAGCAACTAAAGTATATAACATTCATTTCATTTTTTTTCTTTATTGATTAAGGTATTACATATGTGTCCTTACATTCATTTTTTTTATTTTTTTTAATAAATCTTTATTGTTCAGATTATTACAGGTGTTCCTCTATTTTTTTCCCCCATAGCTCCCCTCCACCTGATTCCCCACCCCACCCCATGCCCTTACCCCCCGCCACTGTCTTCATCCATAGGAGTAAGATTTTTGTCCAATCTCTTCCCGCACCCCTCACACCTGCTTCCCCTGAGAGTCGTCAGTCCACTCCCTTTCTATGTCCCTGATTCTATTATATTCACCAGTCCATTCTGTTCTTCAGATTTTTTATTCACTTGATTTTTAGATTCACTTGTTGGTAGGTATGTATTTGATGTCATTTTGTTGTTCATAATTTTTATCTTTACCTTTTTCTTCTTCTTCCTCTTCTTAAAGAATACCCTTCAGCATTTCATGTAATCCTGGTTTGGTGGTGGTGAACTCCTTTAGCTTTTTCTTGTCTGTGAAGCTCTTTATCTGACCTTCAACTCTGAATGATAGCTTTGCTGGGTAGAGTAATCTTGGTTGTAGGTTCTTGCTGTTCATCACTTTGAATATTTCTTGCCACTCCCTTCTGGCCTGCATAGTTTCTGTTGAGAAATCAGCTGATAGTCGTATGGGTACTCCCTTGTAGGTAATTAACTGTTTTTCTCTTGCTGCTTTTAAAATTCTCTCTTTGTCTTTTGCCCTTGGCATTTTAATTATGATGTGTCTTGGTGTGGTCCTCTTTGGATTCCTCTTGTATGGGGTTCTGTGCGCTTCCTGAACTTGTATGTCTATTTCTTTCACCAGGTAGGGAAAGTTTTCTGTCATTATTTCTTCTAATAGGTTTTTAATATTTTGCTCTCTCCCTTCTTCTGGCACCCCAAAAATTCGGATGTTGGTTCGCTTAAAGTTGTCCCAGAGGCTCCTTACACTATCTTCATATTTTTGGATTCTTTTTTTGTTTTTCAGGTTGGATGTTTTTTGTTTCCACATATTTCAGATCTTTGGTTTGATTCTTGGGGTACGTTGATCTACAGTTGAGTTTCTGTATATTCTTTATTTCAGACAGTGTATGCTTCATTTCTGACTGATCCTTTTCCATTTTTTTGGCATTCTCATTAAGCTCCTTGAAGGTCTCATCAAGTTTCTCAGCGGTTTTAAGAAGATTCTTGAGTAACCTTATAAATGTGGTTCTGAACTCTATGTCATCCAGTAGTTTGCTTTCCTCCATTTCTTTCATTCGTGACATGTTTCTTTGTCTCCACATTTTGGCTGCTTCCTTGTGTTGATGGAGTAGCTTTGTGTGGTAGGTGACCTATAGGGGGCAGTAGCTCAGCCTCCCCAATCACCTGATGTGGACACTCTTGGTACACCCCTTTGTGGGCTGAGTGCAAAGACTTGGTGTAGTTAAGCCTTAATTGCTGTTGGTATACTGGGAGGAATTGACCTCCAGGCCAATTAGCTGTGAGCACTCACTGTGTCTATAATGGAAGAACTGCTGCGCTGAAGACACACTTCTGGGGCAGGACTTGTTTCAGTGGGGCTTTGGTGCTCACTGAGTCTGCCTCTTGAATGTGTCACTTATGGATGTGAGGAGTTGAAATCTGGTGTCTCACACTGACCACTAGGTACACTGGCTTCTGGATCTCCAATGGGGTGCAGGTCAGCTACAGTCTGAGGCCACCCAGCAGGAGCTACAGTGAGAGCTACAGTTTTCTCCTCTTTGCTTGTGGTTTGGAGGTTTTAGAGCTGTCTGACCCAGGCTGCAAGTTTGCTAGGTTAAGCTGCGATAGGGCAGGGCTTTCTTATGCTAAATACACTGCTTGGAGCTTGGGTGGGTTTGTAGGTTGTGCAGGGCAGGGTCTCAGGGTGTCACTAGGCTAGGGCGTGGCAAACAGCAATGGCTGCTAGTTAGCCGGCTCTGTGTCCCCGATGGCGTCCCGGAGTCCCCTGCCCCAGTGCAGTAAACAATTATTCCTGCACGCAGCTCTGCAAGCAAGCCACCCTCACTGGCAGACAGTCCAGCTTCTCCCTGTAGGAGTTTGGGTCCCCTGCGTCTCCCCAGAAACTGGATTTCAGAGTAGTCGGGGGCTTGTCTCCCTTTGGGTTGAAAAAAGCAACGCCCGCCGCCAGCCCGGATCCTGCCCTCCGTACCTCAGCTTTTCAGCACTCGTGCACGTCTCAATGCTCTTTTCTCTTTCCTTCTAGTTGTAGAACTTCCACTCAGCCAGCTTTCCCATGGTTCTGGGTGATAGAAGGTTTGTCTTTTAGTTGAATTTTTGAAATCGTTGCGCGAGGCAGCAGTTTAGGTGTTTACCTACGCCGCCATCTTGGATTCTCCTCCTTACATTCATTTTAAATGTGAATTGTAAGAATAATGCAGGAAACTTTAGCCAGAGCCAATGAGGACTTGATAAATGCTCCACACCAGGGACTTTTGCTGCTGCCTCAAAGGGGACCTGTAACTTTAATATGCAAATGATGGCTTAAAAACAGTTGATGGAGACTACTCTCAACCAATCTGAACCAATCTTGGTTCTGGGGTCTCAACTCATTCATATTAAAGTGGGATAGGGTGGGTGGGTGGGAAAAGATCAAGCAAAGAACTCATATGCATATCTATGCATAACCCATGGACACAGACAATAGGGTGGTCAAGGCCTAGGGCAGGGGTGGGTGGGCAAAAAGAGGTCAAGGAGGAGAAAAGGGGACATATGTAATATTCTCAACAATAAAGACTTCTAAAAAAAGAATGTACATCATCTAGAAGACCAGATTTTACCCTTAGTTTACAAAGATTCAAAAATCTAAGCCAGTTGAAAAAGAAAAAGAGTAACCATAACAACAAAAACTATACAAAAACCTTTGGCCTTAAGTCAACCTGAGTAGTCTCAGCTGATTCCAAAATGTTAGGGTGAAGGGTGATGTAAGTGTGTAAGAGATGTGTGCCGATGATGAAAGGCTACAGATTCCTAAGCTTCTTTGTGAAAAAAAAATGGTTCCACCAGTTCATTCTCTGATCTTATTGTTGGCTTTCCTTTCTGGATTTGAAGCTTATTTATGTAAACATAAGTAGTGATCAATGAAATGTGTACTGCTAATAGTTCCTACTATTTAGGAAGAGAAATGATCTGCCTTTAGAATGTACTAGGCCAGTGGTCGGCAAACTGCGGCTCGCGAGCCACATGTGGCTCTTTGGCCCATTGAGTGTGGCTCTTCCACAAAATAGCACTGCCTGGGTGAGTCTATTTTGAAGAAGTGGCATTAGAAGAAGTTTAAGTTTAAAAAATTTGACTCTCAAAAGAAATTTCAATCGTTGTACTGTTGATATTTGGCTCTGTTGACTGAGTTTGTCGACCACTGTAGGCATTCAGTAAAATAGAGCTCAATTATCTTACACATAAAGATATTAACTTAAATATCAAAATTATCTTATTTAAGTGAAATTCTGAGAATGTACATTTATTTTTAAAATTTTAATTTAATCTTATACTTCCCCATGTAAATAATCAGTATTATGCATTGTGCATGTTATGTCTATACCTACATATGTATAAATGTAAGAGAAATATTTAAGTGCAAAATGTTTTTCTGCCATCAAACAACTATCGGGATGCCTTACTAATACATCAGTAGCCCCAGAACCACAAATTACAATACAAAATTGGCAGAATTTGGACATTGTACAATACTGGGAAATAGTACTTTTTTTATGCAAGAATGAAAAGAAAGACTGACAAGTCTATTTATTTATCTTTGACTTATAGAAGGACTCCTGCTGCTCAAATTCTGCCTGCAGTTCTAAACAGTGCCTGTCTCTGACTATAACCTTCATTGCATTTGGATGCAGTGCCTTTTGTTTTCACAGCACAGGTAAATGATATGCATGAGCCATTCCCTTTGGTCTGAATGGTGTAACCATGGAAGCAAAAGTTTAGGATTACAGGGCATCCTTCGTAAATTTGACATTCTTGTATTTGAACTTCAAAAAAATAGAAACCCAGTTAAAATTTAAATGACCAACTAGAAAAAAAATTTGCAACATATGAAACAGAAAGTCTCATATCCTTATCATTAAAAAAAACACAACTTTTAAAAAATATATTTTTTTATTGATTTCAGTGATGAAGGGAGAGGGAGAGAGAAACATCAATGAGAGAGAATCATTGATCAGCTGCCGCCTGCACGCCCCACACTGGGGATCGAGCCCGAAACCCCAGGCATATGACCTGACCAGGAATCAAACTGTGACTTTTTGTTTCATAGGTTGACGCTCAACCATGGAGCCACGCCGGCTGGACCAACTTTTAAATCAGTAAGAAAATAATGAACAATCCTTTCTCTACTAAAAACTCTTTGTTCCAGAAACAAAATACACAAGTGAAAACAAAAACAATTCTAAAACCAAATGAAAGTATGCTAAAAAGTTATTAAAAGAATAAAAATATGCTTAATAAAAATATTACCATTTTATATAAAACCATAAAAAATTAATTATCTGTCTGTTTTTATGTCTTCATTGTCTCCAGCTCTGTCTCTTCCTTTTTTGTCTCTATCTTTCTCTATTTCTCTCCTTCCCATGTTTTTATGAGAAATTGCACAAAATTTTTCATGTTTATATATGTTAATACATACATACATACATATGTACATATAAATATGTAGCTATATATGTAGATATACACATATATGTGTATACTTATATGTATATATGTATATTTGCAAACATTTGTTACAGTTATATGTAGAATTAAGTGGCTTGTGAAGAAGTTGGTTTTGAGTTAGTGATGTGGTTGGTTCTGCAATTATCGGGTATTCTTAGTGGGGCACCTAGATGAGAGTATGATGAATGTGTTAGTCAGGGTTCTCTAGGGAAACAGACCAATATGTCATATTTATAAGATAGGATATTGGCTTGCACAATTATGGAGGCTGACATGTGACAACATCTGCATTCAGCAAGCTGGAGACACAGGAGAGTTGATGGTGTAGTTCCAGTCTGAGTCCAAAGGCCTCAGAGTCAAAATAGGGGATGGTGTAAGTTCCAGTCCAAGTCTCAGTTCTGTTAGGCTACAGCTGCTCACTTTTGAGCGGTGGGTGCCTGCATATCCTGCAGACCCACCTGTTAACCAGGCTTGAATCTCTTCTTCCTATCAATTAATTATAGGGAACTCATGATGAGGCATGGGTACAGGCTGGGAGAGAGAAGGCAAAGACAGCAGGAGTGGGATCTTGGGCATTTGGGCCATTTCTTTATATAACTTACTTGCGCCTTCATAGCCTGCTTGGGTTCAAGCATGTATATGTCAGAAAACATCCAGTTCTTTGTGGAGGCTCAGTTACATGGTAACTTGTTGGGCCTCAGTTAAGCATTCACTTTCTACTAAGGCTCAGTTTCTCAAAAAGAGAATAGTTATCTGCAAAGTATGGCACAGCTTTGCTCCAAATCCCTTAAGGTGTGCCCTGCAATTCACCTATAGGAGCCTGCCTAAGGTTCCAAACAGCATCCCTACCTGCTACAGCTACTTCCAGTGCCACTAGATTGCTTGGTCATATCAAGAGGGAGAGCAATTTGCACTGAAGCCTGGAGTTCCTTCTCTTGTTCTAGGTCTTGCTGAAAACTACAGTTTAGGTCACTTGGTAGATGGGCTGAAGTAACACACTCAAATGAGGAATATGTTACCTGCAAAATCCAAAAAAGTCCACTAGCCATTGTGATTCTCATTTGGTTGGTAAAGAGGCCAGATGAAACAACTTATTCTTCACTTATTTTCTTTTTGTAATTTTTGAAAGGAGTTTTAGGGGTAAAATAGGCAGGTATAGGGAATTTTAGAAATAAAGAGGGCCCATGGCGGAAACTGCATAGGTGGGGGTTTGGAGCTGCCAAAAGGCATACATTCACAGAGGAGAAAAAAAGAGGTGCCACAGGAAAGGGGAGAGGAAGACATCCATTCACAGAAGACAGGATAAAGCCAAGGGGATAGAGAAATGGTGACAAATGGGAGAAAGAGAAAAACAGATTTTCATAGGAGATAGAGAATTCTACCACTGAAAGGGGAGGAAAGGAGGGGGGCACCACATGGGGTTTGAACTTGGAAGCTGATACAGTGACCAACAGAAGGCAGTATGAAGAACAAAGAACTGCAGCCTTTATAAGCCTTAGAAAAAGCAGCTTAGTGGGTTACTCCCTTGAGACCTCTTCCCTACATGGGATTCTACTTTGCTTCCAATAAATTTCCACCGTTTTCATCTACCACCTTTTGTCCATGGCTTCATTCTTCGAATCCACCTGGACAAGAATCCAGGGAAAGAAATCACCCTTGCATCCTGCTCAGGAAAAACCACCCAACTCATTTTGATATGAAATATTGATTGGACAATGTCTAACAAACTGAGCTATAAAGACTAGGGCTTATCCTTTATTTTAGAAGGGATTTTTTAACATGCCCCACACCACTGGACCCTTAGAAATTTCACTGAGATAGAAAACACTTAATTTTTTGTTAGATTTATTTCCTACCTTCTGACATGCAAATGTCTCACCAATAAGAGTAATTTCAACCTTTTGCTCACTACATCCAATCAACATAATATCATCAATGTAATAGGCCATTGTGATATTTTCTCCAAGGAAAAGGTAATAAAGATATCTCAGAACTAAATTATGACCTAGGGCTGGAGGTTTGATATACCTTAAGGGAAAACAGTGAAGATGTATTGCTGGCCTTGCCAGCTGAAAGCAAGCTGCTTCTGGTAGGTCTTATTCATGGAAATGGAGACAAAAGGCATTTGTCAAAACAACAGTGGCAAACGAGGTACCAGGGGATGTGTTAATTTGCTCAAGCAATGAAACCACATCTGGTACAGCAGCTGTAATTAAGGTCACCACCTTGCTATGTTTTTGATGATCCATTGTCATTCTCCAAGGTCCACCTGTCTTCTGCATTGGCTAAATTAGGTGAGTTTAATGGAGATTGGTGAAAATCACCACCCACCTTGCATCCTTCAATCTCTTAGTGGCACTAATCTCTGTAATCTTTCTAGGAATGTGGTATTGCTTTTGGTTTACTAATTTGCTAAGTAGAGACAGTCCTAGTGGCTTCCACTTGGCTTTTCACATCACAATTGCTGGTACGCCACAGGTCAGGGAATTAATGTGGGAATTCTGCCAACAGTTGAGTATATCTATTCCAATTATTCATTCTGGAATTGGAGAAATAACTACTGGATGGGTTCAGGGACCCATCCGGCCCACTGTATGATGAATCTGAGCTAAAGCCCCATCAATCACCTGACCTCCATAAACATCTACTCTGACTGGGGCACCACAGTGGCATCGGGTCTCCTGGATCAATGCCAGTTCAGAGCCAGTGTCCAATAGTCTCCAGAAGATCTGATTTTTTTAAATTCCCAGTTTATATACACTGGTAAAAGGCCATATGTCCATTTGGGTAAGGCTGGGAGAAAGATTAACAGTCTGAATTTTTGGCAACAGAGTCCTTCCTAGAAGGGACTGGGCCTTCCCTTCTTTCAAGGGGCTCTGGATCTATACTAGTAAACTGGCTCAAGTTGGGATGATTGAGGGGCCATCACCTGTTTTTATGATTCAGGTTAGACTTTGGTTCATTTGACCTAGAATTTTTCTGCCTATACAGATCAAGTAAGAATTGTAGAGTTCCTATCTAATTTCACTTTTTTAGAAAAATCATAATCAACTAGCCAACACATAGGTTTACACAAGTCAGACTATTGAGATTGCTGCTTTGACTTGCCGTCCTTTATGGTAATCATGGCTACTTTACCTTTGTCAGTTGAATGCTGCCAATTATCCCCGGTCACATCAAAATCCAATTAATCTAAATGTATTTACATTTTCCAATTCCACCAAATGCAGTTCCCACTATAGGATCTGGCTTACAAAGAGAAAGATCACAGAACTCTTGAGGAATTCTGAGGCTTCCCTCATAAATTTATTTCTCGTAGTACTGATGAAAGGTATGTCTTCTGGAACCTCACAGTGCAAGTAATTGAGTAGGTCTTAAATGGCAAATACATTCTAACATTCCAAACTTCTGAATCCTTTTACAGTAAACCAGGGGAGGTTAGGCATTTCCCACTCAGTGGACTCTCCATATTTCAGCCAACCAACCAAATAAAGTGTTAGAGCCTCTCTAATCCCCTGAGCTGCAACATTAAATGCATAATCTCTGCTTGATGAGCCCAGGTCAATAAAGTTGGCTTGATCCATCTTTCTGTTCCTCCCACCATTAACCCACACTTTTTAAAAAATATATATCTTTATTGATTTCAGAGAGAAAGGGAGAGGGAAAGAGATAGAAATATCAATGATGAGAGAGAATCATTGATTGGCTGCCTCCTGCATGTCCCCTACTGGGGATCAAGTCCACGACCCAGGCATGTGCCCTTGACCGGAATCGAACCTGGGACCCTTCAGTCCACAGGCTGATGCTCTAGCCATTGAGCCAAACCAGTTAGGGCTATCCCACACTTTTAGTATCCATTTCCATACATGTTCCCCAAATTTTTGTCCTTGTAAATTAGAAAATTCAACTAGTTCTTTTGGAATGTAACATACCTTCTCATGAATGATCCTTAACTCTAGGATCCTGCAGAGACTTAAGAATAGTATTAGGTCTAGAGTAAAGACAGGTGGTGGGGATAGAATCTGAGGAGAATCAGCATTGTCTTTCATGGCCACTGCCTCAGTAGAGGATACTATAGTTTCTTTAGGCAATTCAGAGTTAATCCCATCAGACAAGGTAGAGAGGCACTAGAGGTTAGGAAGCTGCTATCTCTTGGAGGTCTCCTCCACGGACAATGAATCATCAGTTTAGAGGCTTAATGTCCCCATCTTCATCAGGGTTGTCTTAAATGTTCCCATTCCAACTCACAGCATGCCATTCTTTGCCAGTCAATGCTCTCACATTAACAATAGACATTCTACAAGATTGAAAGTTCAATTTATGTTGTAATTCAGCCAGAAGCAGGATGAAATTCTAGGTTTGATTTCCAGCAATTTTGCTCTGTGATTATAGGAGATAAGGGTCCCCTGTAGAGCACACAGGGAACTGGGAATTCGAATCCCTCAGCTCATTCTTTTCTTTCATTACTTTGTCCAGGCACATTAGGAACAACCAGTTAATCTCATTATATTTGTCAGTTTTTTTTAATTCTCAGAAAGTATCTAATATACAGTCACCCAGATCCTTTCTTCTTATAAGTGGTTCTTAGGAGTATTCAATGGTGATATTTTTGTGTATTTTAATTGCTAGGTCATGACATAGAGTATCAGTGTTGTCTTTGCTAGTAGAAATATAGTTATTAGCATCTTTAAATATTTGCAGATTAGAAATTCAGTTCCCCAAACCCCAAACTAATTCAGAAAAATCATCCTTATATTTTATTCTTCTAGAACGATTATTGGTACCAAAATTTATATTAGCGCAGGTCTTTTTATTATGAGAAGTTGACTTACATTGTTATAGTTGGCAATCTGGGAACCCAGAAGAGTCAATGGCATATTTCCAGTCCAAGTCCAATGAACCAAGAATAAGGACATCCAAGGATGTAAATTAAAGTTCAAAGCCAAAGGTAAGAGAAGACTGACATCCCAGTTCCAATACAGTCAGGTAAAGAAAGAGTTCTGTCTTACTCAATCCTTTGTTCTATTCAGGCCTTCACCAGATTGGGTACAGCCTTCTCACTTTAGGGAGGGCAATGTCCTTTATTCATTCCACCAACTCAGATCCAGAAACACCCTCACAGATATACTAGAACAATGCTTAACCAGCTATCTGGGCATCTTGTGCCCCAGTAAATGAACACACAAAATTAGCCATCATAATGAGTGGCAGGTGTTGCAGCTTGTAAGGTTTTGTTTTTTCCCTTACACTTCTAAAATAAAAGTAAATAATTATGTTAAGTGCACAAAAATAATTCTAAAATATTATATTAAATTGAAAGACATATACTGTGAATACTGTATGATTTTATGTTATTCTAAGCTATACAAAAATACTTGAAATGTAAATGACCCAAAACATTTAATCTAGCCGGCACGTTTTCAGCTAGGGCTGAAAAAAATGGTTTTTGAAATGTGTGTGAAAGACAATATTGCTGTTAGAATTAGAAATCAATACATTTGGAAGACACTTGGCAATATCTTTCAAAATATGAAATAGCATTTTATCTAAATATTCTATTTCCAAAAATTTATCTAAAAGATATACACAGTGTGTTTCTTGCAACATTGATGATGTACATGAAAAGTTTAAAAATGCATTCCCATTAATAGTACATTGCATGACGAACCTCCATGAGCTACCACGAAATGATAACCTAGTGTTTTGCTTTTTTATGATTTCAGGAAAAGCAGCAAGTTGAAGGCAATCTTATCTAATAAAAAAATAATATGCAATTAACCATCACTCTGCTATACCCACAAACCACGCCCACCAGCCAATCAGGAGCAAGTATGCAAATTAACCCAACCAAGATGGCTGCGGCCAGGGAGAGAGCAGGAGGCTTGAGTTTCCCCGGCAATGGAGGAAGCCAAGCTTTCTGCACACCCCTTGGCCTCCTCTTGAGGCTACAGTTTCAATTATAGAAGATAAATAAATCCCAGATCCCAGGGCCTCTGCTTGGGTCACTGGGGGGCGTGGCCGGCCTGCAAACCACCACAGGCCCCTTGCCCAGGCTGCCCCATGCCCCAAGGGAACCCTCACCCTGATCTGGGACACCCTTCAGGGCAAACCAGCAGGCCCCCACCCATGCATGAGGCCTCTATCCAATCTCATAAAAGAGTAATATGCAAATTGACCATCACTCCAACACACAAGATGGCTGTCCTTATGTGGTCAAAGATCCTGCCCCTATGTGGACACAAGATGGCTGCCATAAGATAGCCAGCAGGGGAGGGCAGTTGGGAGGGACCAGACCTGCAGGGGAGGGCAGTTAGGGGCAAACAGGCTGGCAGGGGAGCAGTTAGACATCAATCAGGCTGGCAGGGGAGTGGTTAGGGGGTGATCAAGCTGGCAGGCAGAAGTGGTTAGGGGCAATCAGGAAGGCAAGCAGGCGAGCAGTTGGGAGCCAGTAGTCCTGGATCATGAGAGGGATGTCCAACTGCCCGTTTAGGCCCGATCCTACTGGGTTCGGGCCTAAACGGGCAGTCGAACATCCCTTGAGGGGTCCCAGATTGGAAAGGGTGCAAGCTGGGCTGAGGGACACACACCCCTGTGCACAAATTTCATGCACCGGGCCTCTAGTATATATTATAAAATCATAATTGTGCCAAAAAGAAAAGGTCTTCTTATCTTTTACTCTTAGTCCCTTCGTTTTCCTACTGGACATGGTGACTGGAGTGGAACAGGTTTTAAACTGTAACAATGAAAACAACATGATACAGACAGAAGAAGGAACAAATAAAAGGGACCTCCAGCCCTGAGGACTTTGTGGAGTAATCTGTAGGGCCTGGACTATCTCTGGGCTTCTTGTAAAGTGAGGGGAAAAAAAAAAAAACCTTATTGCTTATCTGTATTCCATGCAGTCAAACCTAATCCTGCATCATGCAGTTCTGTTAGTTTAATTTCAAACTACAAACAACTAAGCTGAGCCACTAAAGTATTTATGTCATTTACCTAGATTTAATCAAGCTAGCAAAAATACCTCTGAAACTAATAAAAGGCAACTCTTGGTAACAACGATTTTTTCATCTATCAGCGAATATAGGGAGGATATGTAAACTTTACAAAATAATGAAGAGAAGCCTTCTTATTCATGAGAATTATGGCTCACTATTTTGTTTGGTTTTGTGTTTTGTTTTGTTTTTTAGTGATTTTATTTTGTTTAGAGGAGCAAACTTAAGGGAAAAATAGGAAGAATTTCCTAGTACCCCTGCCCCCACATGTATAGCCTCCTTCATTATCAACACCCCCCACAAGATTGATACATTTGTTGCAATGAAAAACCTGCATTTACACATCATATTACAATGCTGTTTGCTTTGTTTAGATTTCAGAGAGGATGGGAGAGGAAGAGAGAGATAGAAACATCAATGGATGAGAAAGAATCATTGATCAGCTGCCTCACACCCCACACTGGGCATTGAGCCCACAACCTGGGCATGTGCCCTTGACTGGATTCAAACCTGGGACCCTTCAGTCCACAGGCTGATGCTCTATGCACTGAGCCAAACCTGCTAGGGCTTGTTTAGTTTATTTTTTACTAGTTTTGCAAAATCAGTTACTTTTATAATTGATTTTGAATGTTAATGCTTTTATCTGGTTATTTCAACTTGTGGCCAACACACTGAGAGACAAAATGTTATTGAGTTGTCATCGTGCTGGGTATCAATATTGCTTGTTTTATGGATTCTCCATTAGATGGTGGTAATTATACTAAATGTTAAAACCTGAAAATACCTAGTGATTTAAATCATTTTTATGACTGACTCATTATAAAATCTATAGCAAAAATCTAACCCAAGCAAGTTTGGATCAACTTCTATATGTCTGGGTTCCATTGTTTTAAGAAATTTGCAACTGTTAAAAATATCAATCACTAAACATAGCAAATTATAATAAAAATGCATCTTGTTTGTTATAATGTGTTGTTTAAATTACACTTGGTACAAGATTTCAATTTCCTCTAACCTTAGTAGAAACCAAGTCCCATTTCTTCTTCCTGAGAGACAAACCAGAAATCAAGTTTTTAGTTAAAATGATGGGAAAAACTAACTCATTTAAACATTTATTGTGGGAATGGCCAATTTTAGCAGTTTGGTGATACAATGCAAGGTGTGTTTATAATATTTTATGTATTTAATTCATGATACTGTAAGCTTAGAAAAGTAAGAGACATGCCCAACTACATCCCCTCTGTCCAGCATGAATGAATAAATAAATAATGAAGTATCCAGATCTTAGCTATTATGAATAGTGTTGCTGTGAACATAGGGGTGCATATATTCTTTCTGATTGGTGTGTCGTGATTCTTAGGATATATTCTCAGGAGTTGGGATCACTGGGTCAAATGGCAGTTCGATTTTTAATTTCTTGAGGAAAATCCATACTGTTTTCTAAAGTGGCTGCTCCAGTCTGCATTCCCACCAGCAGTGTACTAGGGTTCCCTTTTCTCCACATACTCACCAGCACTTGTTTATTGATTTATTGATGGTAGCCAATCCAGAACTTTTAACTCCTAGATTATATAAGGTAAGGTTGTTGGTATTGTTACTAAATTGTACACGTCATGGTTTTCACACTCTGTCTGTAGGAAATGTTCAAAATATGAATAGGATTTTCTTGTCTAAGCTTGAGAGATGAAGACTGGAGTACTTCTGTCTGGAAAGTGGGAACTAAGAGAAGATACTTGATGCCATAACCCAAATTCAAAAACAAGTGATACCTTCCATCAGGCATTATGGATTCAGTAATGTCAGCCTGAGCTGGTCAAGGGGTAATCCCAAGGGCGCATCTGTGGATGAGTGGATTAAAAAAGCTGTGGTACATTTACACAATGGCATACTATGCAGCAGTAAAAAAGAAGGATCCCTTACCCTTTGAAACAACATGGAGGGACCTGGAGAGTATTATGCTAAGTGAAATAAGCCAGTCAGAGAAGACAAGTATCACATGATCTCACTCATATGTGGAATCCAATGAACAAAATAAGCCAATGAACAAAACAGATCCAAAGACATAGAAGCATGGAACAGACTGACAAATCTCAGAGGGAAGGCAGGGAGGGGGGGTAGTTGAGGAGAGTTAATGGAGGGAAAAGGGGACATCTGTAATACTTTCAACAATAAAGGTAATTTAAAAATTTAAAAATTAATAATGAAGTAAAATATTTCAAATGTTCTGCTTTTAATCTCTTCTAGTTCTTAATCTGCTGCCAGAATTTTGCTCTTAACTTTTCCCTCAGAAATCTGTGATTCCCCAAGAACTATTAAATAAAGTGAAAATAAAATTGTAAGGAGTATACATATGAGAGAAATAGATAAGAAAGATAGATGGCTCTTTTTTAGATTGCCTACATTTGACCGTGATCCTAACACTTAGATATTTATTTTTAAGTGAGTTACAAACTCTTTCCAACTCATTATTAGTTTTGTTTTCTTTCTGGATATAACAATAATATGTAATCTCTTTGGGTCATTGTGAGAGCATGGCATGCAGTATTACCCAGTTTATATTAGACCTTATGATTTTTATTCTATGCTACCTTAGAACCCAAATACCTCCTTCGGTTTGGCATCAAACTCCTTTCCCAGCTTCAGCTCCCAGGAGATTCTTACCATCTTTTTCAACACTTAGTTAATGACCAATTTTTTTAATGTTATTTTGCACTTTTTACATCTCTAGGTCTATTTGTACCAGTGTAAACCCTATCTCAAAGTACAATTTAAGCATCTTCTGGGATGGATTACTGACCAAGTCAACTGGATCCAAGCCCATGAAGTTTTTGTATCATGAACAGCAATTTGAATTTTTAAACAAAAATGGAAGTATAAGCATGCACAGGCAGAAACTGCTTAGAGCCTCTTTAAAATGTAACTCAGATGGAAGACAGATGTTGTTTGGCTCTTGCTTCACTTCCCTTTGCTCCTCATAGAGCAAAGACCACGGGTGCCCGGGATGGGTGGGAATGATGAATAAAACAGAGCATGGAGAGAATTTAAGACAGTGAAAATAATCTGTCTGAAATTACAGTGATGGGTATATATCATTCTTCATACTTTTCCCCAAACACCAAGACTATATGAGTTTCACCAAACCCATATAACAGTAAGAGTGAATCCTAAGGAAAACTATGAACTTTGGGTGATTCTGATGGGTCAATGTAGGTTCACTGATTGTAACAAACATACCATTCCGGTGAGTGATGTTGAGCAGGGAAGAACATGCATGTATGGGGAAGGGGCATATGAGGAATTTCTATACCTTCCTCCAAATTTTGTTGTAAACATAAAACTGCCCTAAAAACACACACAAAACCAAAGTCTTTAATTTTTAAAAATTATGCCCTCGTGTAGAATCTACATATTAGCTACTAGTATTGAGCTCTTCAGTTCTGAAAGATAAGCCAATGAGAAATTTTAAAAATGTGGCACTTTCTTTTTCTGGGTAATGAAACTAACGGAGCACCCCACACAAGTTAAAACAGCACAAGAGAAACAAAGTTGAATGGTGGCATGAAGTCATCATATTGTAGGAGTATTGAAAGAAAGAAAGAAGAAAGAAAGAAAGAAAGAAAGAAAGAAAGAAAGAAAGAAAGAAAGAAAGAAAGAAAGAAAGAAAGAAAGAAAGAAAGAAAGAAAGAAGAAAGAAAGAAAGAAAGAAAGAAAGAAAGAAAGAAAGAAAGAAAGAAAGAAAGAAGAAAGAAAGAAAGAAGAAAGAAAGAAAGAAAGAGAAAGAAGAAAGAAAGAAAGAATAGTACTTATTTATAAACAGATAATGAAGATATTTATTTTATAGTCTGATAAGTGTTATTTAGATAGCATTCAAAACTTTAAATTAAAGGCTCCAGAGCAGTGGTTCTCAACCTTTTTAATGCCGCGACCCTTTAATACAGTTCCTTATGTTGTGGTGACCCCCAACCATAAAATTATTTTCGTTGCTACTTCATAACTGTAATTTTAAATATATGTGTTTTCTGATGGTCTTAGGCGACCCTGCTAGCGGTTCTCAATCTGTGGGTCATGCTGAGAACTGCTGATAGCCTAAGACCATCGGAAAACACAGATATTTACATCACGATTCATAACAGCAGCAAAATTACAGTTATGAAGTAGCAACGGAAATAATTTTATGGTTGGGGGTCACCACAACATGAGGAACTGTATTAAAGGGTCGTGGCATTAAAAAGGTTGAGAACTACTGCTCTAGAGTATGTGTTCTTATCAATATTTTATGATAATAAAGAGATAGGACAAGTATATCATCAAAGGAAAATGGTGGTATTGTCTTTGCAAAAAATACAGGGCCTGACTGATATGTGTCCCACATGACAAGTTCAGGCTCATGATATGCATCATTAGTATTCTCTATAAATAGAACTCTCCACTGGGCAAAGACGAAGCATGCTTTTCTTCTGTAAACCCTGTGCTTCACATTGAAGGCAGAACTGTAGTCTTGCCTGAAGATTAAAACTTGATAAAATATTATTCTACTATAAAATAAACATCTCCATATAATAAGTTGTCTCCCACCTACAGAAACTTGCACCTTTGTTATAATTACTTCAGTACTAACAACTCCTCTTAGCACTCAAAGTGTGTGGATTCTGAGAAGGCAGCACACAAACCTGGTATTTTTAAAAGGAATCTAATAATAACAACAAAATATTTTTCTTCTTCCAGATGCCCACCCACAATCATTTACTTTTATTTCTCCTCTTTTTACTGGCTTCTCCCTCTAAACACTCTGTATGTCTATAGCATTTTTTCTGAACTAAATCTATATATGTGGAATTTTTTTCTTCTGCTTTTGCTATTTATTCAAATTTCTAAGAAAAACTTGTAAAACATAGAACTCAGATGACTTCACGTACATTTTTAAAATTATTATAAACTTGACACTTATATTAACAAAGCATATTCTCAACTTTTATAAAATTTTGCATTTATGTGAAATACAAGGTTATTAATAGTGGTTACTATTTATTGAGTGCTTACTATATAGTGCCAGTTACAGTTCTAAAGCATAATATATGTAAGTCATTTGGTAATCATAACCCTATAAAATGGGTGCAATTTTTACCCCATTTTACAGATAAAAATTGTGGTATAATGTGTTTTATTAACCTGGTGACAAAAGTTTAAGTAAATCTTGATATATTCTTAGTTTCCTTAAAACTTAAGCACTCCAGTTATATTTGACTATTGCTCCATTTAGGCAAAATGAGACGTGCTGGAAAGATATGAAATTCTCCTATACAGAAAAATCAGAAGGAAACAAGGTATTTTTATAAGTGATTTGAATGCTGGAATCCATTATTGGACTTCTGTAGTTAACATATCCCTCTATTTTAGGCAAAACATTGTGTTTTCTAATATTGCACAGCTGGTAAGCTATTGAGCAAAAAATTTGAATATAGGCTGCCTGACATTATACTATGTATATTGGAATTATACTTTCTTCTTTGAGATCTTTGCAATAGAAGAAATCACTTGGCTTGGAAGTAACTTTGATTGTTAAATTATCAATCTCGGGAACAGTTCAATGGATTCTGTCATTTTGCTGATTAAAAGGGAAATATTATATTTGTACCCTGGCATTAGCAATAGAGAAATGAATTCCCTTTGAAATATTGAAAATTTTAGCCATTTCATTTTGCTCACACATGATCTTTGAGATTATGTAAAGTTTTTAGTGACAATTTATAAAAATTTATGCTGGCAGCACACATGTAAAAGCATTTTAAATGCTAGTTTTCATAGTTTGCTTTTATCTCATGGGACTTGTATAGGGTTGAAGAGATTCTACCTGGGTCAAGTTTAAAAAAAAAAACAGAAGGTTAAAAAGTAACATATAATGATGGGGACATAAATAAATAGAAATATATTTTGTGCAGGCATTGGAAGAATTAATATTTTTAAAATTTCCATAATACCTTTAGCCATGTGTAGATTCAATGCAATCTTTATCAAAATTCCAATAACATTTTTAAACAAAAATAGGAAAACAATTCTAAAATTTGTATAAAACCACAAAAGATCTCAAATAGCTAAAACAATATTGATAAAGAAGACCAAAGTTGGAGGCATCACAATTCCTAATTTCAAAGTGAAATAACAAAGCCATTGTAACAAAAACAGTATGGTAATGCCATAAACAATTGATACATAGACCAATGAAACAGGTTTACAATTCCAAAAATAAGCCTTTGTGGTTTTTTTTTTCCCCACGAAGTTTCTTTTTTTTTTTTTTTATTGTTTTAAGTATTACAAATAGTAGTACATATGTCTCCTTTTTTTCCCACCCATTGACCTCCCCCCAACCTCCCCTACCCCCCAGTACATGCCTTCACCTGCCCGCCCTCCCCCCCCCCTCGCCCCAGTGTCTTGTACCCATTGGTTGTGCTTATATGCATGCTTACAAGTCCTTCGGTTGGTCTCTTATAGCCCCCCTCGCCCAACCTCCCCTGTCTTCCCAACTAATATTTGAGAACAGAGGCAAGAATACTCAAAAAAGTATTCTTTCTCAGTAGAGAAAAAAATAAGTTCTTCAATAAGTTGTGTTGGGAAAACTGGATATTCATATGCAAAAGAATGAAACTAGATCCCTATTTTATGGCCCTGGAAATTATTATGCTAAGTGAAATAAGCCAGTTAGGGAAATGAATATCACATGATCTCATTTATATGCGGAATCTAATGAACAAAATAGGTCCAAAGGCATGGATGTGTGGAACAGACTATTGGATCTCTTGGGGGTGATGGCAAGAGATTAACCTAAGAACTTATAAGCATATATGCATAGTGCATGGACACTGAAAATAATGTGGTGAAGGCCTGGGGTGGGAGCAAGTTGGAGGGGGCTAAATGAGGGGCCTGGGGGACATCTGTAATACTGTCAGCACTAAAAAAATTAACTTTAATAGAACTAATGTATTAATTTAAGCCATAGTAGAAAACTTCTACAAGAAAACATAGGGAAAAAGCAACTTAACATTTGTCTTGCAAATAATTTTTTTAGATATGACATCAAAAGCACTAGCAACAAAAGCAAAAATCAACACACATGAGACTACATGAAACTAAAAAGCTTCTGCACAGAAAAAAAAATCAATAAAATAAAAAGACAACTTATGGAATGAAGAAATATTTCCAAACCATCTCTCTGATAAGGGGTTAATATCCAAAATACATAAGGAATTCATACAACTCAATAACAAAGAAAAAAGTATTATTATTAAAAGATGGGTGAAGGACCTGGATAGACATTTTCTCCTTTTAATGCCTATGGGATTTCTAGTGATATTCCTTTTTTCATTTCCAATATTACTAATTGTAATACCCTCTTACTTTTTTCCACAGTTAATCTAATCTGCTTTTAGTTTCATTAATTTTCTCTATTGATTTTATGTTTTCAATTTCATTGATTTCTACTCTAAATTTTATTATTTTTTTCCACTTACTTTTAATTTGCTCTTCTTTGTCTAGTTTCCTATGGTGGAAACTTAGATTGCTGATTTTAGATCTTTCTTCTTTTCTAATATGTGCACTTTCTGGTATATGGGGAGCAGTGGCATTAAAGGTCAGCTACATATGAAAGCAAGAGAACACTACAACCAACCCAGAAGGAGTGGAATGGTGATGTAAGTATTGGAGATATCTGAATGAATCTGTCTGAACCTAAAGGGATTACTTTAAAAAATAGTAAAATATTCATTAGTGCTAATATTAGGGAAGGGTTTAATCCACAAGCATGAATCTTCAAATACATTGTAGAGGCAACTTCTCTGCTATGATAAATATCAGAGTTAGAAAGGACCACAAAGGATATGCCCCAAGTTAGCGTTTGTGCAGCAAAGAGAAAAAGAAAAAGTCAATGGCAAAAGGTTAAGAGGGTTCTGCAAGTTTTCCTCACTACTTCCTAAGGCTGAGAATCACACTGGGAGCAATAAATTTGATATCTGAGAAGAGAAAGATATCAGTAACCAAATGGAATGCATCCTCGTAGATCTCAGTGACTATTTAGATAAGTATAAAATGAGGCAAACCCAAGAAAAACACATTTTTACTATTTCAATTTTAGTTCTATGGCTTGAGTAAGTTTCAAAACGCAAATATTAGTAAACATCAATAAGTATATACACAATAAAGAAAAGAACACATGGCCAAAAGAAGTAGTAGAATACATTGCCAAAAGTAGTTTCCCTAGGAAATAGGAGACTATTTTTGAAATATTATTGACATAAAAATTTAATAAAATGCAGATTTTCTATAATGGCATACAAGA
Organism: Corynorhinus townsendii; assembly: GCA_026230045.1. Taxonomy (NCBI): domain Eukaryota; kingdom Metazoa; phylum Chordata; class Mammalia; order Chiroptera; family Vespertilionidae; genus Corynorhinus; species Corynorhinus townsendii. Next base: position 148,092,147 of record JAPDVU010000003.1, read on the forward strand.
TGAGATAATAAAAACCAGATTTAGATGAATTAGGAATTCATTAATAAGTACTCAAAATATAAAAAAAATGAATAAGAGAAGCGCTTACTAGATACAAGATAATAATGAAACAATAAAAAATGCATTAGAACTAGTGTGTCTACTTTGAATAGGGACTTAAGGTCTCCAACCGTTTTTTATGTTCCTACCTTTCCTTCATTCCCTATAAAAAAGGAATTGCTATGGCAAAGTTGGAAACATTAATGGGACCCTGTTTCTAATGACTCACTGAAGATTTGACTCTTCCTCTTTTTCATTTGATGTCATCAAACTAGTAATAGAAAGAGATATCTCCCTCACAAGGTGAGGCCTGGTCATCTTTCTCTCCCTTCTTATTTTCTTCTCTAATGTGACATCCACTACTGTACTTCAGTAAGCTAGCTCTGCTGTGAGATTGAAAGAAAAAACTCAACTGTCTATAATTTTATGATTATGATGGGTATATTAGACAATCATTTTCCCCAAATCCTAAAAAGATCTTAAATTTTGTTTTGGGTATTAAGGGATAAAGAAAATGAAACAGAAGTGCAGTTTTTTGCCTTATTAAATTTAACTAGCATAGAATAAAGACATTCTGTATTTCCTATATGTAGACACATGGTAGAGATAGACAAACGATAGATAGATAGATAGATAGATAGATAGATAGATAGATAGATAGATAGATAGATAGATAGATCTGGATGATAGATAGCTAGATATAGATAGATGATGATAGATAGATGATAGATAGATAGATAGATAGATAGATAGATAGATAGATAGATAGATAGATAGATAGATAATCTTGGAAACCTTTTACATAAGATAGCTTGGATTTACCTTGTACAAGAATTAGGTAACCCTTACTTCCCAAGCCCAATAAATACTCCGATTTCATTTTTATAAAGTAAGAGTGAAAGAAGTTTGATTAGGGAAAAGGCTATACTTTGTATGAGAACTTTGTGAAACTCTTCAAATGTGCAGAGCAATTGGAAAAAAACAAAAGCATGTGAAGAGAGATGACAATTATAAAAAAAATAGAGTTTAGCATATGGAAAACCTGCAGAAATACAGAAACACAAAAATAAAATTGAAAAATCAATAATGCAATGCAAAATTGTTCTGAAGTTGAAGACAAATTTGTAAATAAAATAATGTTCACAATGTACCATGAAAACAGAATACAGGCATCCAAACCTATAGACCCAAACATTTAGAATTGCACTAGTGTTTTTAAACTTTATAAATATCTCAGCAGAAAAAAAAATGTTAACCACGAATGATTTAAAGTAAAATTAAGGTGTCCTTAGACTTTTCTTCCACAACAATAAATTCAGAGGATACTAGATTGATTACTCCCATGGAGGTCCTAAGTGTGTTCATCACTTCATCCAGAACATAGAAAGGCTTTGTTGGGTACACACAACTTTTCATATTGTGTATTTCATTTAAAAATTTTGTAGTCCTTGTTATCCTAAATAATAAAAAGATTTAGCAATGCTGGCTCCACATTTCCTTGAGACAACAATGAGCTGGAGCTGAGTAGTGTCTGCATCAGAGTCCTAATAATTCCAATGTTTTTCTCAATATTGAGGCAAATTATTAGTAGGCATTGCTATTGGGTTTGCACTTTTGTTCTTAAAGAGATATTCCTATGAATTTTGGCTCAATCGACAGTATAAAAATGAAAGGTAAGTGGAAAGATTATACATTTTAAGAAAAACAAGCAACTATTTATATGTGCAGTCCCTTGTTTTTAAAAGTAAGTATGTGAATGAACAAAACATAACCAGAGGCATGGATGTATGGAACAGACTGAGAGATGGCAGAGGGTTCGGGGAGACTGGATAAAAGAAGGTGAAGGGATTAACCAAAGACATATATACATAGCCCCTGGACACAGACAACAGTGTGGTGAAGGCCAGGGAGAGGGGCTGTGGGGACCTGGTGGAGGTGGCAAAGGGGGGGAAGGAAGGTTATCTGTAACAGTGTCATCAATAAAAGAAAAAGTAAATATGTATTCCTTTTATCCAGGATAAAAGAATGTCCTTAAACTTATTTCATGGACTTACCCAATCTCTCGGCATTTGAAGTTTTATACTCATTTGGGGATTTGAAGCTAAAGTTTGGTGCTTAATTGCTCAACATTTTGGATAGTTAATCTCAATGGAGAAATTTTTCTCAGTTCACAGGTTACAAGACTCAAGTATTGTTTCTTGGGAAACAAGTAAGCACACCAACTAGTGGGGCCAATAAATGATTCTAAATAAAATTTTATTAACATTGAATTTGTGGCCCCAAACAATGTTATGAAATGAAATATATCTTTTATAAAAATAGAAAATAAGATTGCATGCAAATATAAACAAGAAGTGAGTTGATAGGTTATAAGCAAGTATATTATTTGTTCTTGAAGGATACTTATGAATGCTTTTTGCTTCTTGCTGTCTAACTAGTCTGCCTTTCTCTTTCCACCTTCCCGAGGTTTCTTTCAGTTGCCTCTATGTTATTGCCAGGGTTTATAGCCATACTTAGCTGGGAAGAACAAGGAGAAACAAGTTTATACCATCTTCTCTGGACTGTTAGTCTCACATAATATTCTTTTAAAACAAATTTATTTAAAATTCTTCAAGGAGAAGAGACTGAAGACACACGTGCTTTTGATAAATAATAAACTATGGGATAGAATAAGAGTGTTTTTATTTTCTGTGAAACATTTTAAGGTAAATTGATGACCCTTCTTGGTAAGAGACCACTACACTAAGGCCAGACTCAGGGTAGTTAGTGTGCATAACACTGAGCAATAATTATGCCATTTTTCCCTTTGGGCTAGTAAATGTGAGACCTCTATAATGGATTTACCTGTGTATAGCTTTTAAAATCCATTATTCCAAAAATGTTCTTGAGCATTATGGACACAGATATAAAGGTTGAAATATTGGAACTTACTGAGGACCAAGAGCCATTCATGACTTAACTCCATTTGCAAGCAATGGGGTGATAACTTCCAATATGGGAACTTTTATATATGCTACTAGTATATGCCCTATCCTGACAGTTGCCTTATTTATAGAGAGATAGAATTTTCCTCAAAATGAATTCTCTGTTACACATTGCACTTACTCTATATCAGACAAAATAATATAAGACATCAAGGAAATGAGTCTCCTATGCTCATAGGCATTGCTGTTTCTCTCCCAGAAGGAGAAAAAAATGGAATTAAAATAACAATTTGACCCTCTAAAATGGGTAACTATCAAAATTATATTTATTATTATTATTTTAAAATTATATATATTATTACAAAGTTACTTTCTTTTTTCTTTTTTTTTCTTTATTGATTAAGATATTATATACGTGTCTTTATACCCACTGCCCCTTCACCCCCCTCCTCCCCACACTCATGCCCTCACCCCCCTGTTGTCTGTGTCCATTGGTTAGGCCCATATGCATGCATACAGGTCCTTTGGTTGATCTCTTCCCCTTACTCCCACCCTCCCCTACCTTCCCTCTGAGGTTTGATGGTCTGATTGATGCTTCTCTGTCTCTGGATCTGTTTTTGTTCATCAGTTTATGTTGTTCATTGTATTCCACAAATGAGTGAGATCATGTGATATTTATCTTTCTCTGAGTGGCTTATTTTGCTTAGCATAATGCTCTCCAGTTCCATCCATGCTGTTGCAAGTGGTAAGAATTCCTTCTTTTTTACCGAAGCATAGTGTTCCATTGTGTAGATATACCACAGATTTTTAATCCACTCATCTGCTGATAGGCACTTAGGCTGTTTCCAAATGTTAGCAATGGTGAATTGTGCTGCTATGAACATGGGGGTGCATATATCTTTTCTGATTGATGTTTGTAGTTTCTTGGGATATATTCCTAGAAGTGGGATTACTGGGTCAAATGGGAGTTCCATTTTCAGTTTTTTGAGGAAGCTCCATACTGTTCTCCACAGAGGCTGCACCAGTCTGCATTCCTACCAGCAGTGCATGAGGGTTCCTTTTTCTCTGCGTCCTCGCCAGCACTTGTCATTTGTTGATTTGTTGATGATAGCCATTCTGACAGGTGTGAGATGATACCTCATTGTTGTTTTGATTTGCATCTCTCAGATGATTAGTGACTTTGAGCATGTTTTCATATGTCTCTTGGCCTTCCTTATGTCTTCTTTAGAAAAGTATCTATTTAGGTCCGTTGCCCATTTTTTGATTGGATTGTTTATCTTCCTTCTGTTAAGTTGTATGAGTTCCCTGTAAATGTTGGAGATTAAACCCTTATTGGTGATATCATTGGCAAATGTGTTCTTCATGCTGTGGGCTTTCTTATTGTTTTGTTGATGGTTTCTTTTGTTGTACAAAAGCTTTTCATTTTGATGTAGTCCCATTTTTTTTTTATTTTCTCTTTAGTTTCCATTGCTCTAGGTGATGTATCAGTGAAGAAATTGTTCGGCATATGTCTGAGATTTTGCTGCCTATGGAGTCCTCTAATATTTTTACGGTTTCCTGTATTATGTTTAAGTCCTTTATCTATTTGGAGTTTATTTTTGTGTTACTTGCTTGATGAAAAATATCTAAAGGCCTGATATTGCCTATATAATTCTATAGTTTAGTAACACACCTATTTATACTACAGTCTCATTTCACAAAGAATCACTATACAAATGGTAACATAGATAGATACATAGATAAATTGACATATAAATGTCTAGACAGATGATAGAATTTATGGTCTCTGATCAGAGGAGATATAATGTTTTGAAAAAGCAATGCCTGATGATTGCACAAGTGTCACACTTGGAATTCTCATTGAGAGAACCTCATAAAGAATATAATCTGTGTAACAAAAATGTATTTGACAATGTTCTCAAAATAAAATATAAGGGTAAATTTTACATAACAGTTCTTGTAATGTTATTCAGAATATTTTAAGGTAGATGATATAACATCAAAATATAAGTGAGTTTAAAGTATTTCCCTGGGTAAACTAAGATTGTTGGTAGAGTATTAAATTTGACAGTAAAATAGTAACCGAGTTTTCAGATTAATTTAAATAGGCTAATTGAAATAAGTGAATATTCAAGTACTGGACAAAAAGCTATTCTTAAAGTAATAACTAAAATTTCTATTGGTAGTTCATCTCATGGTAAAATTCCTGAATATGCAATGAACCTAAAGCAGTCATATGTGTGGGGGAAAAAAAAATTTTTTTTTAATTTAAAGTTATCAAGACTGCATTAAAAAATTTACAAAAACCTCCATTAAAAAAAAAAAGGGGGGGGGGATAGTAGGGCAATATCATGTAAGGAAAAATATCCTATAAGTAAATTACATCTAGAAAATTTTTACTTTACCAAATTAAGGTTCATTTGCAATGCTAACAGCAAGACGGCCATTAAAAACACACATGGTGTCTAAATAAGACAAAGGAAAATCGTTTGAACAAAAATAAAAAGGATCCCAAATCAATTATATAGAAAAGATTCATTTATTAACTTGTGGTTGAGAATATATTTGTATATTTTCAGAAAACAACCCCAAGACCAGATGGATTCCTGCAACAGAGAGGAATTGACAGGAGTGCTCCAACCACGAAGATAAGAGGAAAAAACAGTCCAGAGATGGAAGACGCTAACAACGCCTTGCCATGGGAGCAGTCACCAGCTGTGCACCGCTGCAGGTTGCCTAGGACCAAACCAGAGAGGGTCGGACCTGCATTGCCACCATGTGCCCACCATCCAGATATCACTGATGACATGTACACATAAGGAACTGTTGGACATTGAAATTGGGACTCAAACATTTTTTTGTTTTGTCTTGTTTTGTTATTATATGTTTATTTCCAGTCTGCAAAGGCAACACTTTTTAAAGGAAAGAAATGGTGGGAAAAAGATACAGAGGCAAAGAAGCATTGAACAGACTGTCAAACTACATTGAGAAGACAGGGGTGGTTGGGCAAGGAGGGCTGTAAGAGACCAACCGAAGGACTTGTACGCATGCATATAAGCACAACCAATGGATATAAGACACTGGGCCGGGGCGGGGGGGAGGGTGGGCAGGTGAAGGCATGTCCTCGGGGGTAGGGGAGGTCAGGGGGAGATCAAAGGGGAAAAAAAAAGGAGACATATGTACTACTATTTGTAATACTTAAAACAATAAAAATAAAATAAAATTTAAAAAAAGAAAGAAAGAAAAAATAAATAAAGTATTTCCCCAGCAGCCCCAATATTGTGACCCAGCTACAGAGCCCTCTGATGCTATGACTTGATCCAACTACTGAATTCAGGAGACTGCATGTGTTGCAAGGTAGGAACTATAAATAATACTTCTTATAACCAGGGCTTTCCTAAGGTTTTTTCAGTGAGTTCTAGATGATATTCTTTGTCAAGGTTTTATGTTAGTGATTTCTCTAAAAAGAAACAAAGCTTTCACTCTAGCATTTAATAAAATGGTGAGAGGTAAGAATGGGAAAGTTTGGAAGCTTAGAAAGCTTACTTGCCTAAATAAAACTTTATTATATATTGATTACTGAATATAATTAAGGTCCTTCTCAAAATGGTTCCAGATTAGATTTGATTTCTAAATCATTGGGACTGAACCTTCTGTGGGAGGACTATCCATTTATTTGGCTCAATACTAACTCAGTCAGCAAATATGTATTACATGCTTATTATGTACTCAATATTCTATGCTTTGATGATACAGTAATGAGCAACAGAAAGCCTCCAGTTTGGACAAATCTCTTTTGTTATGAAGATCCACAAACAAACAAACATGCAAATAGCTACTTCAGTTAAACACTGAGAGAAAAAGGGATTAAGAAGCAATAAAATTGAAAAGAAAAGTGGAAAGATCCTCCATGAGATGTTTTGCCAGAGAGTGAAGCTTGTTAAATATTTGCAAATGTGTGAGGTCCATGTATTGGGAAATCCATGGAGTGTGAGTTCCATGGGACAAAAGGAGATCATAAATAGATCTCAGATTACATAGGTTAGATTATAGATAGGAACTGTAACAAGTTGGGAGAATAGCATTACCTGAACCAGTTTACATAGTTCTAGCTTTAAACTTCTGTGTGAGGGGATGAACTTAACAATAAGATATATGGGATGTCAGCTGCAAGGTGTAGGGGACGACTTGATAGGACCAGAACATTCCAACTAGTCTTTTCAACATAATATTTCAATATAAAGTCTCAATCTCTGTACTTGCTGCAAAAAAGTATTTAACGTAATGAAACTGACTATGGCTTTGCTATTACTATTTCCTGTGGTTCTCCTCAGACACCTTTGATATCTTACTTATCTTTCAATGCCCTGCCTCAGTTTTTCTTGAAAGAGGATCATCTGTTCTCACTCTGGTCAACCAAACACCTTTCTGTGCATGTGTCTCGTTATATATCTATATTATAATTTTTTAAAATTTCTCCCAACTCATAGAATGAAGGGGTCTTGTCTTAGGCTTTTATAAGTCTTCTAGTATCGAAGAAAGTAACTTGCGCTTATTCTCAGTCTTCTCTTTTCCTTTTAAATTATCTTTTTTTAATTAATAGGTTAGAGGGAATACATAATATGCTGTCAATGAGTGAAATGAATTTTATTTAGGGCTCATGAGACAGGGGTCACAGTGATCAGTTTCTAGTTGGAGGTATTGCCTCCAAAGTTTTGCTTGAATCAATTGCTTTGTTTACACACAAGTTGAAAATTGTACATATACAATAGTTCTGCAAACTTACAAAAGAATTATTTCAAATGTAAATTTCATAGAAAACATATCATTTGGGAAAGATGTACCTATAAATATTCCCTTTCATAATACACAAGCTAATTGAGTGCTTTTCTGTTTAAATGAATTCTAATGGAATGTTAGCAAACAGAGAGAAAAAGTAGGCCTGTGGAAAAGGGGGAAATAAAGAGTGGTAATAAAACTATGGATAATTCTTGAATTGTGTTATCCCTTGATATGAAATTACCTGGATTATTGAACCTCTAAATATAATATATGACTTAAAAAAAAAACCCAAATAATTGAAAAATGCTGCACAATTCTCCTAAAGAGTGATTGCAGATTTTTTTTAAAAACTTTAAATTCCAAAGTATAGAACAGAAAAAATAATTAACTTGTTTTCCAACTGAACTTCTTACTCCAGATTTGTATTGCCTTATGTTCCTTCTGTTTTGATACAGCACTTTTCTGTGATTTATAATATTCTGGGACCATCTAGTTTTGTAATGGCTGTTGTGCAATGTGTTTAATTGTTAGTTCTATTCTTAAAATATCATCCTTTCTTTGTGTTCTTATGATACTTGGTTTTTCAATATAGAGTGATTTAATAGGCACAAGTTACATTTTGTGCCAAAGTTATATATTATTTTTAGAAGAAAACGATAGGCATTATTGAATTTGATTTAGCTTTTTTGATGTCAAATTTTTACTGCTTTGTAATTGGTTTGTATTGTGTGAACTTGAATGCTGAGACATGTTTAAAATTACTAAGTAGCACTGAAGATTTAACTAATTAACCCCTACCAGTGAATGAGCAATGCAATTTTATTAAGGTTTCCATGTACACAGTAACAATTGACCTTTCAAAAGCTGTGTTTTTACTGTACTAACTGCTGTGTGCTTCCAGCATACATTTAAAGCATCTTTCCTGTAATTAAGAGACAATTGGTAGTTTGAATAAAATGGCTTTTATTCCAGTTTGTAATCTACTACATTTTCTTGTATTTGATATAAAATGATGATTCTTTTGGAAATGTAACCATTAGTTAACAAGATGAACTTCTAAAAATCCTTTATAATTGGTAATGCAACAATAGGAATTCTTAAAAAGCATCATATTCACCCAGATATATCAGTGTGGGATTTCTGTTCTGTTGTTCATGATGGTGGTTACTTGGTGGGTTGAATGATCTGTTTTAGATTTGTTTTCTTTGATTTTGTTTATATTTTTTCCCCAGCAACAGTGACACCTTTCCTCTAAAAGGTTAACATTACCTCTAAAGAAATTCATGTGGTTGAAATAAGTTCAATGTCAATGTGACTAAAGAAGGAAGAGTGGGCAAGGAAAAAAGTTAAGAAAATCATTTTGTAATTTTTAAATATTTGAGTACTTAATATTTTTAAATTTTTAAAGTACTTCATATTTTAATAAAAATATTATTGCTGGGCTGAATGATGCATGCATTATTTCTGAGGCCACTAATCCATTCACTCTTGTCTTTATTAACTTGATGAAACAGTATATATTTATTCAGGACTTAGAGTGTTCTACATTATCTATATCCGACACCAAGAATAGAAAGGGTTCAATCCTTGTCCTTTAAAAGTGGAATTTTGCCCTAGCTGGTTTTGCTCAGTGGGTAGAGCATTGGCCTGCAGACTGAAGGTACTGGGTTTGATTCTGGACAAGGGCACATGCCTGGGTTGTGGGCTCAACCCCCAGTAGGGCTTGTGCAGGAGGCAGCTGATCAATGATGGATTCTCTCTCATCATTGATGTTTCTATCTCTCTCTCCCTCTCCCTTCCTCTCTGAAATAAATAAAAAATTTATTTCTAAAAAAAGTGGCATTTTAAGAGGAAGACAAATATATACATATTTACCACTGGATGTTGTAATTACTCTGGGGAATAAATTTAGATACTTTAGTGGGGGGCAGAGGATTCCAGTTCTACTTTATGAGTGGAGTAAAGATTATTAAAGTCATCTACTTAATCACTGTAGGAATCTAGTGTTTATTAGTCATGGGTAAGGTATGTTAAAAATTCTTAACAAATAGTAACAACTCCATTTAGTGATTATCAAGCAAGTTCATTTCTTTCATATGTAAGCATGTAGGGTAGGGTTTTTTGTTTTATTTTGTTTCTTTGAGATGTGTGTGTGTGTTAAAAAAATATTGTTGACAGTATTACAGATATTCCCCACTTCCATCCTTTCCCTCTCTCCACCAGCCCCTGCCTCACCCCTGGTCATTCTTTTCCACAGTACTGTCTGTTCCCATGGGCTATGCATGTAAGGTAGATTTTCACTCATCAAAGCAGTCTCTGCACACAATTATTTGTGCCAGACTATGGTTACTAAGGCATTTTTAACTCATGCCTTCCAAGATTCCCCAGGGCACACTCCTTCGCAGCAGCTAAAGGGAAAGAATATGGAAGGGTGATTGTGGAAAGTTTTGTAAGCCAGACCTAATAGTAGTACACATCTCTTCAGCTCACAGAAGTTAAACACTTTACCGTATGTCACACCTAACTGTAGTGGAAGCTGAAAAATCTGAAGAAAGGGAGACTAGATTTTCATGCACAACTGATGGGCTTTGCCTTCAGAAAATCCGATATAATAAAAGCCTAATATGCAAATTGTCCCCATGATCGGGAGTTCGACCGCTCATGATGTGCGCTGACCACTGGGGATGGTGTGGAACATGGTGGGCATCGGCAATGCTAAGTAGGCAGTAGGAAGCAGTGGAGGCACTGCAGGCCTGATGGGCCCAGAAGAGAGTGGGACTGCTGCGGGATGGTGGAGCAGGTGAGCAGGTGGTATCAGGCCAAGGCGGGTGTAAGCGGGGCCCAATTGCTCCATCGATCACTTTGCAGTAATGGCAGTGGGGGGCAGGGCCACTGCTAGGCTCCCAGGTGCTTGAGGGAGCAGGCGGGGACCTGATGACTCAGGTGGAGGGGGCGCACAGGGGCCTGGGGACCCAGGTGCTACCCAGGGCCCACAGGTCAGTTGAGACCTGCCCTTCCATGCCAGATGCTTATGCTTTGATCATCAGCCAGGCCTAGGGACTGCACCCATTCACCAATTATGTGCACCGGGCCTCTAGTATTTAAATAAAGGAAACAGCAGCTTACTCAAAGGTTCCTGGGTGTGAACATGCTCGATATATTTCAGAAAGAAACAAGTTCTTTGATAGAAGCCGTGCAAATGACTTTGGATCTTGTTCTTCAGACAGTGGAGGAAAGCTATTCAATTATTTGAATAGTAAACAGATTTAATCATATTTTTATTATAGCCTAGATAAAAATAATGCTTTAACCTTAGTGTAAATGTTCATTAAGCCAACCAAACAGTTAAGATTTATTATTTCTCAGTTACAGGAGGCAATAAGACACTTGCTAATCCAAAATACCACTTAAATACCAGCAGACTGCTCTGATTTTTATAATACATTAGCCTTATTATTTTAAGGAAATTGGAACTAAGGTAATATTGAGATGTGAACTAATTATTTTTATCATAAAACTTTTCAAGTGAAAAAGTAACATTGCATTTCTCTACTGAAAGTTATTACAAAGCTTTGGCACCCTTCTGCTCAAAGAACATTAAACTATAAAGCAGTTTTCATTTGTTAAATAACCCACTATGCTTTATTAGTCATAAATACATACAAATATACATAAAATTGATAATGCTCAGCAAGACTATTTTTGAGGTTCTAACCTTGGCATATTAGATAAAAAGAATGACTATTATAGCACAGTAATGAAAATACACAGCACAGTGTATACCATGAATGTAATCAAAATTAATGTTTATCATTTATATATTGATTCAACCAACATTTTCTAGCACCGATTATATGAAAGGAATTATTTCACATGCCCAAGCTACATCAAGGATTTTTAAAAGTCTTTGTCCTTTGGTATTTACATTTTAGGAAGGAGACTAAATATAATGAATAAGACAACTATGTAATATATTAAAAGATAATATGAACTATGTAAAAAACAGTGAAGTAGGATAAGAGTGATCAAGAGGGCAGAGGGAACTGGATTGTAATTTTATATGGGTTTCTCAGGGTCTGCCTCATAGAGAGATGATATTTTAGTGAAGAAGAAAGGAGTAAATAACTCCATTATTTAATTGTGTAGGTCTTTAGGAGAAAGGCTTTCTAGACAAAGGAAGGATTAGTGCCAAGGTCCTACACCAGGAGCACACCTGGGTGGAAAGTGAAAAAGTTGGAGTACCAGCTTGGTAACTAATAAGGGAGGGTAGCAGGTGATATGGCCAGAGTGTTAACTGGCAAGGGGGTGAGAAAAGACACAAATTCTAATAGGCCATTATAAAGATGTGAGCTTTTATTCTCAGTGAAATGAGGAACCATTGCAAGGTTTTGAAAAACAAGAATGGCATGACATACCTGTGAGGCCACGGCCTGCGTGGCCTAGGTTCAAAGGCCTGAAGAAAGGGCAGATGTGCAAATTAATAAAGAGACTAGACATGAAACATAAATTTGGAAGGCATTTTTGGGGAGCCAGAGTAGACCTAGCTTCAGTAACCAAGTTCTTTGAGTCTCTGGACCCTAGTTTTTTATTAACACAAATTGCCCTAAAGCAAAGCAGATATACATATCAAAGGTAAGGTTTGGTATACAGTAGGCATTGTCAGGTTGGGGAAATTGCCTTCAGCTGTTTCAGTAGCAAGCAATAATATATGCAGATTTTCAGGTTTGGGGAAATTCTTTCAGCTATTCCAGCAGCAGATAATATGTATCTTCAGCCCTGTTGAATATAGAAGCCCATCAACCTTTTGAGGAATTCTGGCATTTATTTTGACATGTTGGAATTAGCTTCCAGCACACACCTTTGTTTTATAATATTATTGAGGCTGCTGTACTGAAACTAGACTAGCAAAGTGGTTTACAAAGGACAAATCCAGGATATTGATTAGGAGGGTCTTGCAGTAATCTAAATAAGAATGAGATTAGTGGTAGCATATGGATGTTGGCAAGTGGTTGGACTCTGAAAACATTTTGAAAGAGTATTATTCAATAATGCCCAGCCAGTGTGGCTCCATGGTGGAGCCTCAACCTATGAACCAGGAGGTCACAGTTTGATTACAGGTTAGGACACATTCCTGGGTTGTGGGCTCAATCCACAATGTGGGCTGTGCAAGAGGCAGCCCATCAATGATTCTCTCTTATCATTGATATGTCTATCTCCCCCTCTACTTTCCCCTCTGAAATGAATAAAAATTTACTTAAAAGTGAGTATTCAACAAAATTATGTGATGGATTAGATCTAAGATTTAGGAGAAAGAGATAAGTCTAAATGACTCTAAGGCTTCCGGCCTGTGCACCTATATGGATGACGTTGCCCTCAAAGAAGATGGGAAAAATGTGGACAGGGGAAGGTTACTTTGGACTGGTGAGATGTCTACTAGGTTTCTGAGGATAGATACGGACTATACATCAAAGTCTGGAGTTCAGGAAAATGACCTGAGCAACACACATAAATCTAGGATTAGGATAACACTTTGGAGCAGTTCCAGTTAAAAGTACAAAACTGAATTTAATGAACATAGATGTAGTAAAGTTGTCAGATTTATTTTTCTCTGGTTTATTGCTGTAAGACAGTCTATAAATTATATGTTCTATTACATATTTATGCAAATTACTTAGGAAAAAAACAACTTAGTTTTACAATCCCTCCTTTGAGCAATAGAAGTAAAACATGTAATTTAGCAAATCTCAAAAGAATAAAATGTTAGCTCCCTCTGTTGTTATTGGAGGCTCAAATATTAAGGAAATCGGCAACTACTCATAAGACCTAAACCAAATAACTGTTGGATATTTAAGAAAAAAAAATAATATGAATTTAGATTTTACACAATATTAAATGACCTAACAGTTTCTCCTATTTAAAGTTGATAATATATTAAGAATGTTAGCCAAACACTGAGCTTGAAATACTTAATTCTTCCTTTAAAATTTAGAAATTCTATATAGTTTCTATTTTTTACACAAAACAACTTACATATTCACCAATTAAAGCCATGGAGGAATGATTCATATCAAAGGAGAATGCTTCAATTTTCTTTAAGAAGAACTGTGAACACATTGCCTTTTCAATAGAAATGCTTTGTTTTCAATTTAATTATTTAATAACTATAATTTTACAATATTCATATCCAGCAACTAAAATGTAAAATGCAATTGCCAGTGACAAAGTGATCATGAACTTAAATTCAATTAGATTCCCCAAGAAAAATATATCACTAAAGACTTCCTATAACACAAACATTTTTTTTTGTTATTATATGTTTATTTCTAGTCTGCAGAGGCAAAATTTTTTAAAGGAAAGAAATGGGGGAAAAAATAGATACAGAGGCAAAGAAGCATTGAACAGACTGTCAAACTACATCGGGAAGGCAGGGGAGGTTAGGCGAGGGGGGCTGTAAGAGATCAACTGAAGGACTTGTACGCATGCATATAAGCACAACCAATGGATACAAGACACTGGGGGGCGGTGGGCAGGTGAAGGCATGTACTGGGGATAGGGGAGACCGGGGGGAGGTCAATGGGGGGAAAAAAAGGAGACATATGTACTACTATTTGTAATACTTCAAACAATAAAAAATAAAAATAAAAAAAGACTTTCTATGTAGGTGGCAAGAAATAGATATTTTATTTTTTAAATTTTTTATTGATTTTAGAGAGCGAGAAACACAGATTTATTGTTCCACTTATTTATGCATTCATTAATCGATTCTTGTATGTGCCATGACTGGAAATTGAACCCTCAACATTGGCATATGGGGACAACACTCTAAGCAACTGAGTTACCTGGCCAGGATTAAGGCATAGATATTTTGAGAATGTTTATATCACATGGCTAAATATGATACAACTTTGGAATTACAGTTTAAAGAATAATACATATGTGAATGCAAACACAAAAAAATAATATGCAAAACACACAATAGTAAAGCAATGGCATATAATGACACCTGTTTCTCTATCTGTATCATCCTTGCTATGCTGCCTCATGGCTTGTGGGTCTCTCATGAAATATTTAACCTTTTCCAGCCCTAGATTTTCCTCTGGACATTGAAATACCAGGTAATACATGGGGTTGTTAAAAGTAACACATGAAATAATAAATGTAAAAATACCTGGTATAGTTTCGGACATATCAGAGATATTCTGTTGACTATAGTATTAATATTCTATAACTAATATATTTCAGAAAACATTACAGTGAATTGTAACTGTTAATTTTTGTGTTTCTCTGTTAAAGACTTTAATTTCTCTAAGAGTAAAACACTTCATATTTTTCTTTGTAATCTTCAGACCCTTCCTTAATATAATATAATAGAAGCAAGCAATAAATATTATTGAATTTGTGAATACAGAAGGACTAATGATATTATCAAATACTAATTTAAAATTGAAAAGTTAATTTTAAAGCAAAAATATGTTAGGGGCTAACATACTATTAATTTCTAAATCTATGAATAATATTAATGTAGTTAATCAACCATACATAATAACAGTAAAAACTCAAAATTGACTCATTTGCATTAAATAATATTAATATTCTTTGTTGCTTCTTTCCTCATTGCCCTCAAGTTATTAAATGTAGCAGCTGACAGGAAGAACAGCTAATCATGTAAAATGATAGTTGTTACTAAGACAACCATGTCATTTCTGCTTTTCTTTCTTTTCATTTTCCTTCAATCAATAAAAGCTCTCAAATGAAATATAATATTGTGTTTATGCTAATTTTCCTTTCTGCTCAAATATTTCCTGGCATTTTCCTGCTGTGCACATAGCAATTATTCTCATTCTTAAACAAAAAGGTACTATTTTAAAGGAAACATTAAAAGCATTGCTTTATTAGTGTTTCTTAAAATTTGACACATAACAGTAAATGGAAGTCACTCCTAACAGTGAAATTCTTACTATTTCAATAACACCAAAGTCTAGTTTTATGACCTTTTAATATTTTGAAATTAGTTTGCCAGAATATGGAAACATTTATTAGTGTACAGTTACATATGGAGATATGAATTCCTCATAAAAATCCAGTTTATTATTTTCTATATAATTAATAAAAATGTTCTACTGGATACTAATGCTTTATTCTCATTTAATACGGAAAAGAAAAAAAAAAACATTCCAACCATTGAACTTCCTTCAGTTACTTAATTGAAATTCTGCAATTCGTTCTACAGCCATTTGAAGTGGTTTTATCTCTCTTGGACTTTTGAAGGAAGAGACATTTGAGTTCAAAAGAATATTGGTTTATTACCTAGCTATATGTAGTGGGATGAAATGAAAAGCAAAGACATTCTTGGCAACGTAAAGTGCGTATCAAATCCCAGAGGCATCAAAACCTGTAAAGCATTAGAGAAACTTTAGGTGGGAATGGAGAATACATGGAGAGGTGGAGGAAGAGACAAGAGTGTTTTTGTTCTACAGGAAAGGGATTAGGCAAGTAATGAAGGCAGTGAGAAGTCTGGACTTTGACTAATAGCTAATGGAGGAGGGTTTAACTCCTGTGCTTTATTTATGGCTGTATTTTCTGCAGCTAACATGGTGCCTGGAACACAATGGACCTGCGATATATTCTTTGGAAATATTTTGAATGTACATTGTTATTTGAATATCAGGATGCTAATTTTGGAGCATGGTGAAGAATACACTGGAAAAATACAAAACTAATAGAGAAAGACAGGTTAGACGAATTTTGTGATAACCCAGAAAAAGGTTACAATCCTCATCTAATAGTACTGCATGAGGATGAAGAAAGATGAGAAAGGTATAAGAGACATCTGGAGAATAGACATTGCAGGACTGAGTGTGGTGGGTGAGGTTTCTGATATGGGAAACTGATGGATAGTGTTCGCTAAGATAAGGATTACAAAACAAGGAGAAGACAGAAAGGGGGTGCTGTAGGTAGAAGGTACTAAGAGGATTCAACTTTGAACCATTGGAGATTTCCAAGTGGAAATAACAAGTAATTAGTGGGACCTGAAGTTGAACAGAATCTACACAGTTTCCAAAGAGATTAAGAAGATGAAAAAATTCATGTGAAAAATCAATGAACACAGGAATAATGCCACTCTTAACTAGTACAATTTCTGTTTTTTAGAGAATTAGAAAATATGACAACTTATAATGAGGTATTAATTAAGTGTTTTAAAGAATAAGTACAAATGGGGTTGTAATAATAAAAACGAATTTGAGCTTGTCTGTTATCAGGGTTTCATAGGAAAGATATGGCTTCAATTTTTATCTTTATTTCAACTTCTTTTAATTTAACTAGTTTTTTTGTATCTCAGGGCAATAATCTCTTCTTTTAAAAAAATGAATGGCAGTTTCATTTTGTATAGCCCATATCATTTTCAAAGGAAGACCAGAGCTGATATCAGACTCTGCTCATTAGCAGTACTCTGATGGTGGACAAGTTACTCATCTCTGTGCCTATTTCCTTATTCTTAAGCTGTTGCTAGTTGAGTTTCTCAAAGTAAAATAGGAGTCAACTGGAATTGGATATATTGGACAGTGAATATATAGAATAGATCCATCATCACAGAAAGTTCTATTAGACGGTGCTGCTCTATGGCATTACAGAAATAATAAACTGGAAATAATATAAATACACAAGAGTATTTACTAGAATAAAAGCTACTGTACTTGGTGTTAATATTCTTTCAAGATTCCTAAGTTGGTTTTGGCTCAATTTAAAGAAAATTCTTAAATAGGACACAAAAATAATTACCACTGAGATAAAATTTGATAAATATAAAATAAAAATACTTCATTAAATTAAAAAGAATGACTTGAGCTTCTCAACAGACACCATTGAAAAGTGAAAAGCAAGTTATAGAGTACAAGAAAAATATTTTCAATACACACATCTGAAAAGAACTTATATCCAGGATGAAGAAAGACAAAAGAAAAGAAATGCAATTAAATGAGACGATAAGACTTTAAAGGACATTCAATAAAAATATATACATGTAAACATAAGTATTCAAAAAGGTGCTCAATATCCTTAGACACCAGAGAAATGCAAAATAAAACTTAATGAGATACCACTTCTCTCTTACCTGAATGAATACAGTTTTAAAGAAAAAGCTGAAAATAACATGTGTAAGTATTGGCCAGAATATAAAGCAACTTCTACTATATGTATTCTTATATGATGCCATTTGGGATGTATATTTCTACAAACACTGTAGAAAAACCTTGCTATCTACTAAAGTTAATGTGTGCAAACTCTATGACCCAGAAATGGCATTATTAGGTATATACCCAATAGAAGTGAGTACTTCATCAAAGGTCTGAACAAAAATGTTCATAGCAGCATGATATATCCACTTTCAAGAAGTACATGACATGAATAGATGATAAGGAATCAATGTCCTTATCCCCCACCTGTATTTTTCCTGAAATTGAGAATATTTCTTTCTTAATCATTTTTCTTACTAATTCATAACAATCTGAAACATTGATGTCCAAGAAGACTCCTTTAATTAAGGTAGTCTAAGTCCACTTTAGGACTTTGTGTTTTTTCCTAAACATATTTCTGTTAAATGAAAATCGTGGCCCAAGAGTTGTTAATTTTGGTTTACTTGAGATACTCAGAAATAACATATTGCACAGTGATGACAACAGCTATACCAACAATGAAAAATAAAGGGGGCCCAGTTGGCATGGCTCAATGGTTGATCATCAACCTATGAACAAGGAGGTCATGGTTTGATTCCCTGTCAGGGCACATGCCCAGAGTTGTGGGCTCCATCCCTAGTGTAGGGCATGCAGGAGGCAGCTAATCAGTGATTCTTTCTCATCATTGATGTTCTTATCCCTCTCTACCTCTCCCTTCCTCTATGGAATCGATAAAAATATATTTTAATGAAAGGAAGATGAACAGGATGCAAATAATTAAAATATAAAAGTGGACATTATTAACTTTATAGAAATAAAAAATAATAATAAAAGAATGGTATAATGATTATACATTGATACATTAAATAACCTAGATGAAATTCCTAGAAATATAAAATCCCCTTACCAATTGAAGAAGAAATAGAAAATCTCAACATATCTATAACATGGGGAAAAATGAACTAGTAATTAAGCACCTAACAACAAAGAAAATCCAGGGTCAGACAGATTCACTGGTGAATTTTACCAAATATATAAATAAGAATTATTACCAATGCTTCTCACACCAGTCTAAAAAATAAAAGAGGAG
Source organism: Corynorhinus townsendii (assembly GCA_026230045.1). Classification (NCBI taxonomy): domain Eukaryota; kingdom Metazoa; phylum Chordata; class Mammalia; order Chiroptera; family Vespertilionidae; genus Corynorhinus; species Corynorhinus townsendii. The sequence continues at coordinate 148,111,154 of JAPDVU010000003.1, forward strand.
GGAACACTTCCTAATTTACTCTATGAAGCCACCTTGATACCAAAGTCAGATAAAAAAGCACACAAAAAGGACATTACAAATATCCCTTAGGAATACAGATGCAAAAAATCCTCAACAAAATACAAGAAAACTAAATCTAATAGCATATTAAAAAGTATTATACACTTGACCAAGTGTTATTTATCCCAAGAGTGCAAGAGTGGTTCAACTTAAGAAAATCAATGTAATATACCTCATTAATAAAATAAAGGAAATAAATAAATGATCGTCTCAATTGATGCATAAAAGGCCTTTGACATAATAATACTGTATTGTATACTTGATATTTGCTAAAAGAGTAGGTCTTAAATGTTCTCACCACACACACACAAAAAAAACAAATAATAAATATGTGACATGAGAAAGGTATTACCTAACATTTTTTAATATACAAGTTTATCAAGGTGGTTTGGGTGCAGTGGAGACAGAATGGGGAATTATCACTTAACTAGTAGCCCTGTGCACGAATCCGTGCACCAGTAGCTCTCTGCGGGGCCTGGCCGCTCTGGGCCCACTGCCCAAAGGCTCTCCGTGGCCCAGAGGCCCATCCGTGGCCGGGCGCAGAACACTTGCCTCGGCGCCAGGATGACAAAGCAAGCGTTCCTCCCCTATCCCCCCAGCCGCTCCGTGCCTGCTGCCCAGAGGGCCTCCACGGCTGGGGTGGAATGCTCACTCTGTCTGCTCTCAGTGGCCACACCCCTGGGACTGGGGGGCTCCAGCGGGGCTGAGAGTACTGGGCGCCGCCATCTTGTGGCTATGGGTGCTGCCATCTTTGTGACTGAGTGACAGTTAATTTGCATATTACCCTTTTATTAGATAGGATAGTTAGAGTTCTGTTTGGGGTGATGAAAATGTTTTGGAAATAAAAATAGATAATGGTGCTGATTATACAACATTGTAAATAAAATAATGCTAATTATTTATACACTTTAAAATGCTTAAATAATAAAACTTTTGTTATATAGTTTCTCCTTTGCTTTTGTTATCACTTGACTATAATCGGAAAGTACATTCCTCCTAATGGAGGAGACCCTGAGAGCAAACCAAAGAGCATGTTGGTGAGAAATATTGAAGGAAACAGGCTTTATGCCATTCAGGCAATGAACATGTGCCAAAGTTCTGAAATGACTTAATACAGATTTATCTAAAATTAAAAGTTAGAAATTCTGTGGCTGCCATTGGAACAAGTATTATTATTTCATTCATGTCAGGAAATATATGACTGGGCTGATTATCACAGATGATGAGAGCTCATTCTACACTTTATGTGGAGAAAATTTTTCATAACATAAATGAGCTAAAAACTAAGTCTAAGATTTAAAATTTTAAAAAGACATTTAACACATTAATATTCAAGCATATTATCAAAATGGTGTATTGGTAAAAATAGATTAGTATCAGTGATAGCCAAGTTCTCCAATCTATTCTGAGTATATGTCATCAAATATGGTACCACATGAGAAAGTGGAATAGGGATAATGAAAAGTGATTTGATAGTGCTTGGCAAAGTCTTCTTGGCATAACCCCCACAAAAGGTCACAAAAGTCCCTAATAATTAGGTAATAACTCCTTTTGTGTTTCAGGTAGTTCCTAGTTCTTTGTATTCCACAGAAAGGACCTAAAATAAGATTTTTACCTAATAGGTCACTTAAAGTATTTTTTAATGGTAGATCACTATACTATTTTTAGCAATTAACATAAATGGAGTTTTAAGAATTGAATTATTTTGCTATATAACAAATACTTTTTATTTCTATCCACTTAGAGATACAAGATTTCTCTGCAAGAACAATTTAACCAAAATAAAGAATTGGAAAATTTAATAAAAATAGAGAATTGGAAAATAATAGATTTCAAACAAACACTTTCTCATTGTACAAATAATTGCTATTCATAGATACATTAACTAATCAAATTGGAAAGAATCCAGCTGCACTCATCTCATTAGTAAACTCATTTCCAAAGAAATTGACTTTTTATGTTTAACAATTATTTATATCAAAATATTCAAAATATTTTTGTTATTTGGGTGTGTGCATACTAATAGCAACTGGAATGATAACTCAATCTTGATTTTTTTTAACACTTGGAGCCTATAATTATGACATTCTTTAATTTTTTTAATTAATGTATTTTGTTGCAGAAAAATATGGCACAATTCTGAGGGGAAATTGGTATAAAAATCTAAGCTCTATGACTGTTAAAAAAAAAAAAGGACAGGACCTACTTATATAGTTTTAAATAAGTGATTTTGAGTATTAAATTATGTGATTAGATTCTCTTAGAATTATTTAAATATGTGGTGTTATAATTTTCCTTAGAATAAAATGCTTTTGTTCCATACAATTTTTGACTATTTAAAATTAAAGTTTTTAGATGTAAATTTTTTAAACGTGTAAAAAATTGTACACATCGTTTTCTAAGTTATTTTAGGTTATTTATATAACAGCAAAGTAATTTCAATTTTTTATGATCTTTGCTAACCTCCAGAAATCAAAGGATGAATAATCAAATGCCTGCCCTAATGTGTCTTCAGGGACCTTTAGGGCTATGAAAGGTCTGACATAGTTCAATAATCCTGACTAAAAGTGACTCTAGGGAACCAGCTCCTGCCTCACTGACAAAGAATGTATTTTATATATGGGAAGAGCAGAGGTTAAGAAAGTCATGCCAGGCAAAGGTCAAGTCTCAATTACCACAAGAGACCTTCCTTTTCATATAACAGACTGACAAATTAACATAGTAGATAATTATGGAACTAGATATACCTATATATTTATGAAGTTTAAGCAAATATAGTGTAGATTTTCAAATCAGTGGAGAAATAATGTTCTTTGCAATAAATTATAAATGGATATTCATACCAATGTATGAAAAGCCAAACAAAAAAAAATAACCATAAATTATTAGGAGAAAATATAATGTTTTGGAAAAAAATATTGTAATGAAAAGATAATTATTAACCAAAACAAAAATCTGGTTAGTATTTTATGTAGTAAAAATGGATTGTTTTAAATACATAAATTTAAAACATTTTAATAAGGTAAATGTTTAATAAGGTAATCCTTAAAGTTTAAAATATAAGCAGTAGAGGGAATATGAAAAACAAATTTAAAAAAGAAATTTATATGATTTAGATTGATGCTTTTAATGTTATCTGAGCATATTACTTTGATTTGAATCAAAATAATCTGGAAGCATCCTATCAGATAAATATGAAAGGGCCAGTAGAATACAGAGCAACACAACTGGTCCTACTTTAAGTTCTCTTTGGGTGTGAGGAGAGAGCAACATTCTGTCAAGCTCATGGCCAGGAGCTCAAGGCTGTGGAGGGCAGCCCAGGAAGCAATGGTTCACAATGGGACATGGAAGCCGAAAGGCACAGATTTTCTGTGGGTCCCTTGCTGAGTGAACTTGGGTGAGACAAATTTCTCCTCCCACTCACTCTCCAAACCTTGAGGAATGAGATTGAGGTCATTTATTTTTAAATTTTAAATAACTAGTAGGACTATAGAAGGTTTTTAATAACTATGTGGATAGATGAATAAATGGGTACTGAGGTTGAAAAATTCTGTCAATATGTTTTTTTAACTAGAGATACTCTTTTCAGTATTCATCACAGCATTTCAACAAGACATAGCTGTGTGCCATATAAGTAAGTTTTAAGTAGTTTCTCAGAGATTTTTGCTTTTTGTCTGTTATAGTGGAATGTGTTAGTTAAGTAACTCACTAATAACAGCATAATTGGGTACATTAAAGTAGTACTTCCTTAACAGATGAAAACATGTTTTATTTATTTGTCCTTATCATTGAGTTTTTCATTAAATTTATTGGGGTGACATTGGTTAATAAGACCATTGAGTTTTTAAAATGTCTTTAAAATATTCCCACATAGTTAGTTTTACTCACATACTTAATTCTTACATTAAACATTTGACTTAATATGCACATGTATTCTGTTTTCTATTTCATTATATTTTTTAGTATTTTTAAAGAATTAATTACCATGTTAATGACAAAATTGCTGAGCGATTTCTAATATAACTATATGTTGCTAATTCTTATACTTTCTTCAACATTTAAATATTTTTATTTTTAAAAAGTAATGAAATTACATTAATAATAATGCTTTTCCATTACATAGCTGCTTATATTCACTAAAGCTTATTCATTATTGAGTTTTTGCAGGTTTTGAGGCTGCTGTGTCCTGGTTGTTGTGATAGAAAAATCTATGTTATATATTAGTGATGTAGTGAAATTTACCAAATTGTTAGTCAATGCTTTGGATTTCCTTTTTGTTGTTGGGTTGCACTTTTCTTTAAATCAATCATTGGCAATTATAGTGTGTTCCTATGAAATACATTGTGTTCCTATGAAAAAAAACCTAAATGTTGTCCTACTATCTATTGAAGATAATCTCATCATAAAATGCCTTTATTGCTTTTGAGTGGATGTCATACCTATATTTTTCTATCAGGGTGTCAAATATATTATTATGTTTAAAAGATTCTAAATTTACTTTATAAAAGTTGCTTTATTGTGCGGAACAAAAAAGTTTTGCATTTTAAAATTATTCTCTCTGAATTATTTAATTTTTACTTACACAAATAAATAATCCAAAATAATATTTTAATAATTTTATTGTGGTATAATTTACATACCATAAACTTCATTCATTTTAAGTGTACAATTACATTAGTAGATCAAAACGGCTATAGAACCATCACCACAAACTAATGTTAAAATACCTCCATTACTTCCAAGTAATCCCTTGTGCCTATTTACAAAGTTACTCACTGTTCCCACACCCAGGCAAGCATTCACTAATTTACTTTCTATCTCTCCATATTTGCCTTTTCTGGACCTTTAATCTAAATGACTCATACAGTATGTGGTTGCATCTGGCTTCTTTCACTTAGCATAATCATTAGAGATTCACCCACTGTGCAGCATGTATCAATACTCTATCTATTCCTTTTTTATTGAAAGACTAGAGGCCCAGTGCACTAAATTCATGCACAGGTAGTGTCCCTAGTGGCTGCTGGCTGCCTGCTGCTGCCACTGACTGGGCCTCCCTTTGCACCCGCCTTGGCCTGGTGCCACCCGCTCACCTGCTCCAGTCCTGCTCTCGTCAGGGCCCACAAGGCCAACAGTGCCTAAACTGCTGCCCATTGCCAGTGCCGCGTTGCTGACACCCATCATGTTTCACGCTGCCCCCTGGTGGTCAGCGCACATCAAACTCTTGGTTGGTCGAACTTCCACCCATGGGGACAATTTGCATATTAGCCTTTTATTATATAGGATAATATTCCATTGTTTAAATATTTCATATCTTTTTGTTGTTGCCATTAATCCTCACCACAGTATATTTTTTCCCATCGCTTCTTAGAGAAAGAGAAAGGGAGGGAGGGGTAGGACGGGGGGAGGGGAGAGAAAGAGATCCATATGAGAGAGAGAGAAGGAGACACATCAATTGGTTGCCCTTGACCAGGAATTAAACCACCACCATTCTGTGCAAGGGCTGGTGCTCTAAGCACTGAGAACACTGGCCAGGATGAGCATTTAGATTTTTAAAATATTTTGTCTATTATGAATTGTGTTGCTATGAACATTCTCATATAAGTCTGTGTGTGAACATACATGTTTATTCCTTTGGGGTAGATACCAGGGAGTGGAATGACTGGACCATACGATAAATTTATGTTTAATAACTTGTTAAAAAAAACTACCACACTATTTTCCAAAGTAATTGTGCTATATTACATTCCCATTTGCAATGTGTGAGGGATCAGTTTTTTCCACATCCTCACCAACACTTGTTATTGCCTGTCTTTTTCTATTACAGCCACCTTTGTGAGCGTAAAGTGGTATCTCATTGTGATTTTAAATGCATTATATATACTAGTTTTTTATTATGATAAAATTGTGACAGGAAGGAGGATTGATTAGCAAATTCAACTGCTTAGTACAAACATAATTTATATCTGTCGGATGCAAACTTAATTTTCTCTAAACTAACACTTAACAAATGTAGATTCTTACACAGACAGTCCTATTTAAACAAACCTTCTAATATTAGAGAAAGGGTCTGGTTTAACCAGCGTCATAAGCGTTTCAAAACCTTGATGCTAGAGACAGATAGTATGAGTTCAAGTCCTGGCTTCACCACTTAGCTGTATGACCTCTGGAAAGTTATTCAGTTTTTCTGCTCTTCTGTTTCCTAATCTGTAAAATGGGGTTAGTGACAATAGCTGTTCTAGAAGTTTGCATGTGGAGAGTAGATGAGTAAATATGTATAGATCATTTTGTGTCCAGTTAAGAAAATAGAAACCTTTTTAGGTAATAAAAACAAAGGGAGAATCAATTAATTGCAAATGTATTCAAATAGATGAAGGAACATAACCCAGAGATAGTAACTACAGGAAGCTCCTACTGCCCTTGGGTTGAGGGGGAGCATTCTCCCATGATGCCACTGGAGCGCTGTTTCTGCAGTTGCTAAGGTCAGAACTGTCACTGTTGCCATGGAAAGCAATCAGGAAGTCCATAGAAACCCAAGATCCCCACTCCTATAGCTGCACTGGCTGAAACCACAGCATGTATTGCTGGAGCCTAGGCTGGCTCCCCAATGCCAGAGTCTCATTATTTCCCTGATCTTCCTCTCTTATAATCTTAGAAAAGAGCCTCTGTGGTAGCTGAGCAGCCAAAGAATCTGGAAAATACATTCTCTGGTCCTGTAGTACAGAAGACAACAAAGATGATGAGACTAGAGCTGAAACAATACCTGGACCCGCAGACGGAATCTAAAGAACAAGCCTTGACACACAGCAACTGTTATTATTAGACTTATTTTCACTTTTTAAAGAGTCTTGTGTGAAGACTCGATGACAACTGAATTCAGAATAAGCATTAATCTAACTTATAATTTATGGTCACATGTAAACCTCTTCCTAATTTTTTTAATTGACTGTAATCTCTAACCCAATATCTGTTCAAAACAATCCTGTCATAAATATACTATTTTTCTCAAAAATTCTAACATGCTGCTCTTAAAATGTTTTCATCCAAATTCCAATTCACATTTCAGCTAGTGCTGAAACAAAGATCCATGGGGCTTATGATCATAAAGTTCTTTTTTCTTTTAAATTTTAGAATCCAATTTATCAGAGTTACATTATTTTTTGCTTGGTAACAGCTCCCAAAGAAAATTGGGGTTGAGACATTGAAAAGAAGAACTTTCTAGCTATAGACTTTTCTAGTTACTAGATTAAGGAAGTGATTTTGTGATAATTGGTCACATCTGGCAGTGCCACTTACATCACTCTACATGTGTTGAGTCATAAGTAGATTGAAATATCAGCAAAAGAATTTGCCTTCTAGTCACATCTCAAGTTGAGTACATTTCTAAACAAGTAAAACACATTTTGAGCTATGTTTGTATGTCTAATTTTCTATAAAATAAAATCTTAACATCCCCATCTGCTTTTGCAATCAAGAATTAGTCAAATGTTTACAGTGAGCAAGATAGAAATATCATCTAAATATATTCTGTAACAATATCAAGATCACCTTGAACTGCATTATGTTAAAAATGTTTATTTATTGTATTTAAGTTGCTATATTTTTGACATTCAGAAAATGTGATATTAACAATATCCTTTTTGTAATATTATTTCCTTCTTTCTGTATCTCTCCTCATGCATGTGGACACCTTTAGTGGTTCATAAATTCATATACTGTGACCCTGAAGATGAACATGTATGCCAATAATGCTCATAAAATTGGGAAAATTTGTCACTTAAATATCACATGTTCTATTTCATACTTTTACTGAATAATTCGAAACACTTAACTATGTTCTTTAGGAATTTTGTCCTTGAAAACAAAAGTACTATTATGTTATAGATGCTTAAAGAAAGAAGATATAGAATATGTTATGGAAAGCAATGATATTTTGAATCAAGAAATAAATAAGGGAAAGGAAATATGTGCCAGTATTTTTTTTAATTTTATTTATCCATTCAACATGTATTTATGGAGTAGTTATGATGTGCCAAGCACATATAAAACATAATATAAATACATTTAAAAAAAGACACGTTTGTCCATTGTGATAATTTCATGTGTCAACTTGACTGGACTAAGATGCCCAGAAAGCTGATAAGATGTATTTCTGGGTGTGTAGGGAAGGGTGTCTCTGGAAGAGATCAGCATTTGGATTGGTAGACTGAATAAAGAAGATTGTCCTCATCAATAGAGTGAATGGCATCCAATATACTGAGGGCCTGAATAGAACAAAAGGGTGAAGGGAGGGTGGGCAAATTTGCTCTCATTTGCTTGAGCTTGGACACCCAAATTTCCCCACCTTAGACATCAGCCTCCTGGTTCTCAGAACTTTAAACTCATCCTTAAATGCACCACCAACTTTCCTGGTTCTCCCACTTGGATACTTCTTGGCCTCCATAAAGACATGAACTAATTCCCATAACTCTCCTCTTATCTATCTATGTATCTATCTATGTATCTATCTATGTATCTATCTATGTATCTATGTATCTATCTATCTATCTATCTATCTATCATCATCATCATCTATCTATCCATTTATCTATCATCTATCATAATCATCATCATCTATCTAAATAGATAGCTATCTATTTATCTATCGTTCTTACTGGTTGTGTTTCTCTGGAGAACTGACTAATACAGGGTATGTTTTAAGAGAGGAACAAAATTTTATGTATGTGTTTTCTGAATTGTTTCTGGGATTTCTGAAATTGGCTCTTTAATTTGATTATATTTAAAGATTAGAGACATGGTGCATGAAATTTGTGCATGGGGGGGGGGCAGGGTGGTGTATCCCTCAGCCCAGCCTGCACCCTCTCCAATCTGGGACGCCTGGAGGGATGTCCAACTGCCCGTTTAGGCGCGATTCTGGTAGGATCAGGCTTAAACGGGCAGTCGGACATCCCTCTCACAATCCAGGACTGCTGGATCCCAACTGCTCACCTGCCTGCCTGCCTGATTTCCCCTAACTGCTTCTGCCTCCCAGCCTGATCACCCCCTAACCACTCCCCTGCCAGCCTGATTGATGCCTAACTGCTCCCCTGCCAGCCTGGTTGCTCCTAACTGCCCTCCCCTACAGGCCTGGTCACCCCTAACTGCCCTCCCCTGCAGGCCTGGTCCCTCCCAACTGCCCTCCCCTGCAGGCCATCTTTGACCACATGGGGGCAGCCATCTTGTGTATTGGAGTGATGGTCAATTTGCATATTACTCTTTTATTAGGTAGGATACCAATGATTCTGCACTGATAGTCTATAGCTGACCTGTTTATAAACTTATGCAAAAATATCTGCATTGGACACTCCTGATCAACCACTTATAAGAAGCAAGAATCTAAGTGAGTTTTTATGTGATACTTTGAACATTTTTTGGAAAACTAATATATGTTAGTTGGTTACTCCTAATATCTCAAAACAAAGTGGTGAAAGGAAAGGTTGAACTCAGGGATTCAAATCACTAGCTCTAGGACGGCATAAATGACCTAAGAGCTTCTAAGTGTGCCCTGAAAGAGAATTTTATCTCTTGTAGTCACACAGCTGAGATTGCTGAAAATCAAACACAAAACATCATCCTGCCACTGGCTGAATTAAGTTGAACTCTTGGCATCACAGGGTGTCTACAGTTAAAGTGGAGGTATTTGTTTGGAAAGAATAGGATCCAATAAGTTGGGATGGGAACATGAGGAAAGACCCTGATGAATTTGGGGACATTGAGCCCCCTAAGCTCTTTATCAGTGGAAAAGGTCTTCCCAGGCCCAGTGGAAGTGGTATAGTACTCAAAGATGTTCAGATGTGTTTTAAATTCTTGGAATAAGCAACCACTATCTGCACAACTTTTTTACATGATAACTAGAATGTTGAGTATTTAGTTAGTACATAGTTGTCGATCCTTTGATTAAGGGCAGAGAAAGAAAATTTTCAGTATTTGGTCTGATTGACATCTTACAATACTAAATAGGTGAATGAGTCAATAACACCTCAGAATACCGAAAAATATATTTCATTCTGCTGGAATCCTATATAATAAAACTCTAATATGCAAACCAACCAAACAGAAGAATGACTGGTGGAACAACCAGTGGAATGACTGGTCTCTATGACATGCACTCACCACCGGGGGGCAGACATTCAATGCAGGAGCTGCCCCGGTCGGGAGGTGACTGGCGGCGATGACCAGGGGGCTTTGAGTGTTTGCCCCCTGAGAGGGAGGCAACCAGCGGCAGCGATGGGGGGAGGGGGAGACAGGGCCAGCCAGGGGTCAGCATCAGGCCCCCAGCCAAGGCAGTTGCCAGCGTGGGCCTCCCAATTGCCCCATCCACCAGTTGCCCCATAGATCAGCCCTGATCACTGGCCAGGCCTAGGGACACTACCCTATATATTGGAAACAGTCTCTTAGATTTAAAAATTAAAACCTGGCAAGGCTACTCTAACACTGAAAAAACAGGATGATGCAGTGATGACATGCATGGACTCTGGCTTGTACATACTGTGGTCAGCCCTAGTTCTGACACTTATAACTGTGTGACAAAGCTAATTAATTAACTTCCCTCTGCTTCAGTTTTTCCACCCATAAGATGGGGAAAATGGTACCACTGCCTCAGAAGGATCATGTTATGTACTACTTTTATAATCAGGGCAAAAAAATGTAGCTGCCCATACAACAGTAAGATGCTTTTCACCCGTATGAAAAGTATGGTCACTGGTGTATGCGGTATCCTGGCTTGCGAGAGCCGGTTCAGGCCCGATCCAGGGATCGGGCCTGAACCGGCATTTGGACATCCCCCGAGGGTGCACGCCGGGCTGAGGGACCCCTCCCTCCCATGCACAAATTTCATGCACTGGGCCTCTAGTATCTGAATAAATTTGCATTTAATTAAGAATCACAAATAATGAGAACATTTGATTGTCATAGTATTTAATTGCTTTTTATGAACATAGAAAAATTATGACTGAATAAATATTTAGATTCTTTTTTGGAATTTCAGTTCTTGACTTTAGGACTTATGCCATTCTTAGGTAAGGCTCAACTAGAGAAAATTTGCAGTTAATTATCATGTTGATAAATAAAGTGGACAGAAAAAAAAAAACTTGTTATATAATTTGTTCTTTTGTGGTCAGGTAAAAATGATAAAGAAATGCATTAAAGAGTTTTATTTATACATGAAATTTATGGCTAGAAAATACTCCTATTAGTCTTTCATTCATGACAAATTAATTTTTATTCCAACATTTTCTTTTGCAATATTTTCTTCTTTGTTTGTGCCTTTACCTAAAATGTCTGTCACATATAATATTTCTAATAGTGAGATACCAAATAGTAAACAAGTTAGTTAGCAAGCTTCCTTATAAGCTTACAGAATTCATATGACACAATCTACCAATGTTAAGGAGTATACTCCATCAAAATTAATAAGAAACACAAACAAACAATGGGTCGTAATATTCAGGTAAGGTATTAATAGCTCTCATTCTTATTGGTAGGTTGTTAGGTCAAATTGTTCCAGACAGCAATGACTGTTCTTTCCTCTCACTAGTGAGAGGTAAAGTGTGTGGGTGACTGTCTTCATTGGCCATGAGTGTATGCCTGATTGTTCTCTAATAGACATAGCAGGACTTAACAGAAAGCTTGTGAAGAAATGAAGCTTATCTACAGAGTCCAGGCTCTGTCCTTTCTTACTGCTTTCTGAGGCCACAGCCTTTCTGGCTTGTCTCATTTGCCTTTCTTCTTAGCCACAAATCAGATGTCAAGAAGCTCTGTTTGCAGATGCAGTTTATACCAGGGTAGTTTCATTTGAAGTTTATATAGAGAGAAAGTGATCAATCAAGTAGTTTATTACACATCACCAATACCTCTCTAAGGGTGGCACTCAGTGTAGGATTATTTTATCACTTGAGTCTTACAAAAATGTCTGTAAAATTTTCAGACTAAATATAAACACTGATTAAGTTCACTTAAATATTATCATTCTTATTAACTTTATTGAAAGTTGCTATAATATTAAGCCTGTACAACATTCTAATCCATAGTGCTGCTGGTAAGAAGAAACATTGATTTGTGTTGTTTAATTGGGATGTTTAAATACACTGTGGGTATTTCCATGGTGTTTTCCCAATAATGTACATAAAGTCATTCTTTTGTTTTTCAAAATGAGAAAAAAAATCAATCACATTTTGTGACTTCTGTGATAAAATTTATTTTGATTATTATTGCTGAACATTTTCATCATTCTATTAAAGGATGCTTACACTCTGTTAAAAGAGCTTCACACCAGGATCTTGCTGCAGAGCTCTCTACTGAGAAATCTGAGTAAGTGATTTGAAGAGTTACATCTTTAGAACTATCTTTATGACTAGAATGAAGTGCCATTTCTCAGTTTTGAAACACAGAAACGTATTTAGAGGCCTGGAAACAAAGTAAACAACAATAACAAAAGCCTATTTTTCTGAAATAAACACCAAATGAACATATATAAACAAAAAGTACAAGCTCCTTGAAACCCGGGAAACTTCCAGCCTTGTTTTTCACCTATGCTCAGCTCCTATCTTATGTCTGGCACCTCGTGGGCCCTAGATAAATGCTTGTGAATGAACAAGGTTAGTCATCTGCAGCAATAAGATATTCAGAGTCTTAGTGAACAGAAAGCTCTTTACTACATTTTCAATCAAAAAAACTAGTGCATAATATTAGTAACAGAGAACTTAAGTATAATTAATGCAAACGAAAACTGTCATACTTGTGTAGTGACTTTCCTGATACTTGTAGTAACATCACAGTTGAACTTAAGCTGCAAATCTTTAAAAATTTAACTTTTTTAACTATGGCCAAGAGAGGGAATGCTCTTATTTTTCAGAAGACATATCTCTAGAAAGGGAAAGACAAGCCATCTGACTTTAATATCTTGAAGAACGTATCTCTTGGGGAAATTCAATACTCCAAAATATAAGACATTTTTTTCTTTTTATTGAATTTATCAGGGTAACATTGGTTAATAAAATTATATAGGTTTCAGGTATACAATTCTAAAATACATCATCCATTTATTGAAATTCTGTGTTCACAACCCCAAGCCAACTCTCCTTTGATCACCATTTACCACCACCACCCCGCCCCCAATATCTTCTACTTCTCCCCACATCCCTTTCCCTCTGGTAATTACCTACAGACCTGAAATAAGTTCCCTTTCTCACTGTAAATCTCATGGCTATCCTGAAAATCAATCAGTGCAAAAATAAAAAATTCTAAGCCCAAATCCTAGCTCTATTTTTATTTTCTCAAAAAATTTAATCCAAAGACTTTCTCCAGCTCTTTGTCTATATAGTAGATTGAGTAACCAGAGCCTTCAGCTTGGAACTGCACCGGGATGTCTCCTCTTATACTCAATTGAAAGTAAATTTCCTCAGTCAGTTTTCATCACATGCATTAGCGTAAGTTAACTAGTTTACTTGCTTTTCTCCCTTAACCTTCCTCCTAGCTAACTCAAATGAATGCTCTATGAAGGCAGAAATACGATATGTGTGGTTTTTTGTTTCTTTGTTTTGTTTTACCATTGTATCTCTGGCACCTAGAACAGTATCTGGCCTATAATAAGATGTTTACAAATATTTGTTGACTCCAGATTTTTGATTGATTGGATGAATGAATGAATGTTATATAAGTCCACTCTTTTATGTGATCTGAACTGAACTGCTTACTAAGGAGTGCTGTGCGGAACCTAGTTCTTTAGTCAAACAAATCTCCCATTGATGATTATTATTCACGCATTCACATCAATGTATTGAATGAGGAGGAAGAGGCAGTAGGCATATGTAGATCATGGAAGACAATTACTGTAGGTGAACTTGTGAATTTAAATTTCTGAGTCTAAAGATCCAACAACTAGACACTGAGCAGCTATGACTTTATCAAGCTCAAATACGTTAGCGTTATTTTTGACTTCTGACATCTTGTAAAGGAAAATTCATTTGGCCAATTAATTACCTGTAAGGTAATCAGGCTTGATTAAAAAAACTGTTTGGCCAAACTATTTTTGTATTTATCAGTAGGGTTTCTTGCTGTTGTTTAGTGGTGGTGGTTGTTGCTAAGAGTAGTTAGGGTGGTTAGTGGAGGTTAGTGGTATGGCTTGCTAGGAGGAAAAAGGAGAGAAAGCAAATGGGAGTTATGATGTGGAATGCATGTGACATTTTCATCTCTACTTATTGGCAAAAATCTCTGTATCTCAGACAGAAATACCCTTTCCTGGAAGTCATTTTAGTTAAACACACATGTGGTGGTCATGTGCTTCATGTTCAGTTCTAGAGAATAAAACAATGAATAATCTGCAGTTCTTCCCTTGAGAAGCTAACAAGAAAGACAGGAAATTAGTGGAGGACATGCTCTGAGCTGGATGGGAAAGGCATTTTGAATTAGGTGAGAGTATAGACATACATAATTATAACACTGGACTCAGCACTTATTGAAATGAGATTTTTCTTAGTACTAAAAATGCTTAAAGCACTTTTTATGATCTAAGTATTAAAAAAAAAAAAATCTATGTGGCTTGCCGGACACTTCATCAAAAGAAGAGAAAAACAGAGAGTCCATACCAGCAGTCAAAGAATAAAGATGGGCATTTCGTCGATATGTTTGTAGTTCAGCTCTTTCCAAACACATGTTACAATGACATAATGCAAAAGAGAGAAGCAGGAGCAAGTGACCATTTGATTCCAGAGAGATATAGAGACCAGGATGGTAGAAGGAAGTCTTTATTTTACAAGATAAAGGTCAGTAATGAAAACTTTGGTTAAAGCAGGAAATCATGAGGAAGGAATACATACTGGTATTAATTTTTCTTAATGTAAATGCATATTTAGTTCCTATATTTTTTCTGTAACTATAGGTCTGCTGACTGGAGTTTCTTGTGATTTTTTTTTGCATCAACTAAATACATAATAAATAATTTGTAATTTCTAGTTTTAAGTTTTATAGATGGAGCAATAACATAAATACCCTTGCAATGTATACTGAGTTAAGAATTTTTCTACTTTTAAAAAAATAATGTTCTCCATCCTTTCCAGTCTGACACTCATTTAATAATTAACTGTGAGATTGTAATGCATCTTTGTCAAGCATTTCTGAAGTATTGCAATTAAATTTCATAGAAAAAGTGTTTATTACTATATGCTATTTTACTTAATCAATTTACATAATAATTGCATTATGTGCTGTCAAAGTTAAGTACAGTGAGTGTGTAAAGGTTAGAGAAGCAACGCAAACCACTTTAAGCCTACTGATGAACCAAAGTGGGCGGAGTTGTTGCAGCGCAGTAAGCAGGAGGTTATTAAACGGAAGCAATTCAAATGTCATGAGACTCAATCAGTGTGTTTTAGAGAGGGGGTGGAATTATTGGCTAATGCCATTAGTTTGTAAATTGGAAATCAATAAGAAAGCTTTTATTCTAGTTCCTGACAGTCTTCCCATTCAGTTCAAAAACATAACCTTAACTCCTTAAAATGCATTCCCTTCCTTGTTCATGGTAACTGAGGTAAGGCCTGTCAAATGTATCCTTAAAAATCACTGATGAGTCCTAGAGTGGGTACAAAGTTAGATTAGCATAGAAGTTCTCAAATCTTTGGTCAAACTCTAATATCATTTTTATTCAAAATATTTTAAGGTCAATACTAGTATTGTTTATTTATTTGCATCTGAATATCCATTCTAATATATAAAGGACACTTCATGTTTTACATAATAACCGCTGTTAGTAGAATATCCCATTTACAAAACTAACTTTTTTTTTCAGGCCAAGTGTCAGAGTAATTTCTGAGGTAAACCATTTAAATAATTCTGACAGCCAACCTAATAAATGCTTTAAGAAAATTTTCTCCCCCTGGACACAGACAATTCGGTGGTGAAGGCCTGGGCGGGGGGTGGGGGTAGGCTAGAAGGGGTCAATGGGGGGAGGGAGGAAGGGAATACATGTGATACTTTCAATAATAGAGTTAAAAAAGAAAAAGAAAAATCTCCCACAGTTGCTCCCACAGTTGAAATTGAGCATGTATTGTTTCCTCCAACAGGTTCTCAATTTCAAAATTGGTATTTTTGTTTTTAAAAATTGATTTAGTGTGTACTTTCAGAAAACAACTTAATTTTCTTCTTTTTCAGCTAGTCCTCATTCCTTCATTCCCTGAAGGCTTTATTCTGTGCCTGAACTCAAGAGATAAATCTGAATGTGTACATAGCCTGTGTTTTGCCATGAAAAATTACCTGTTTTGTAGTATTCTTATTCAAAAAAAAAAAACAAACTAAAAAGAAAACCCATTTAAATGATCAACTATGACACTGAAGTCGGTCACTTTATTTTTATGATTCACTAAAAATATTTGCACCTGTTATCACCAAGAACAAAATACATTTCATTATAACAAGTTACTGGATCCCATCCAACTCTCTAGAAAATGCATTGCCTTTCTTCTAAGCAGTTCATTTTTTATGTGGTGAAATTTGGGAGTCTACCAAGGTCTCTGTGCTTGTCCTATAGTCATTTCAGGAATGAGTTCTTTCCATTTTTGAATTAAATAAGAGTCATATTAAGAAAAATATCCACTACAAAATAGACTTTTTAACTGAGTAATTAAGATTAAAATTGTTTGAATTAACACTTTTTAATGAATAACAAGATAGATACTTCTATCCATTTAGTAATTTGATGGCAGCTAGAAGAAAAAGATATGAAAAGGTCACGGTTCAATTTGCAGTCAGGGCACATGCCGTAGTTGCAGGTTCGATCCCCAGTAGGGAGTGCAGGAGGCAGCTGATCAATGATTCTCTCTTATCATTGATGTTTCTCTCCCTTCCTCTCTCCAAAATCAATAAAAATTTTTTTGTTTGTTTAATAAAAGGGTAAGGACAGAGTTGGCATTATCTAATAGTTTCTCTAGATTTTCTGTAATGTCTTCCCACAATATTTCTTGATTGAAAAAGCTTGACTAAAATATAAGCATCAATCAGTGTGTTTTAGAGAGGGAGTAGAATTATTAGCTAATCTAATTGCATCCTTTCAAACCAATTAAAATTTTCAAAATCACTAAATATTTTCAAGTGAAAACCTGTATTACTTATAAGTAAATATGACCAACTATAGCTATTTCCTCACATATTTCATAAACACTCTCACTGATTTGTAGGCTCTTGAACTTCGCAGTGACCTTAAAGAAGCTTAATCCAGTTTTCCAAAGTGGACATACAGAAGGCCAAGAGACATGTGAAAAAATGCTCAATGTCACTAATCATCAGAGAGATGCAAATTAAAACTACAATGAGGTGTCACCTCACACCTGCCACAATGGCTACCATCAATAAATCAGCAAACAACAAGTGCTGGTGAGGATGTGGAGAAAAGGGAACCCTCGTACACTGCTGGTGGGAATGCAGACTGGTGCAGCCACTATGGAAAACACTATGAAATTTATTCAAAAAATTAAAAATAGAACTGCCTTTTTAGAAACAGTAATCCATATATTCATAGCAACGTTATTTACAAAAGCTAAGATCTGGAAACAGCCCAAGTGCCTATTAGTATATGAGTGGATAAAAAAAAGCAGTGTTACATTTACATAGTGGAATACTATGTAGCTGTAAAAAAGAAGGATCTCTTACCCTTCGTGATGGCATGAATGGACCTGGAAATTATTATACTAAGTGAAATAAGCCAATTAGAGAATGACAAATATCACATATTCTCAGTTATATGTGGAAATTAATGAACAAAATAAACTGATGAACAAAATAAATTCAGAGACATAGAATCTGGATTGACAGATCTCAGAGGGAAGAAGGGTGGGGGGATGGGAAGAGATTTGCAGTGCACCAGGCCTCTAGTATAATTATAAGTTCTTTGGCCTGCCCAGCGATTGGGGCCAATCGGGGACAGCCAGCCAGGGCCAGGAGGAGGGACCGCAGGAGGTTGGCCAGCCACAGGAGGTTGGCTGTGGGAGCACACTGACCACCAGTGGGCAGCTCCTGAGTTGAGTGTTTGCCCCCTGGTGTTCAGTGCACATCATAGCTACTGGCCAGTCGTCTAGTCCTAACAGTCTCTTAGGCTTTTATATACATAGATATGTACAGACAATAGTGTGAAGTGGGGGCTGGGAGGAGGGGGGCAGAGTGGGGAAAAATGAGGAGCATCTGTAATACTGTCAATAACAAAATATTAAGAATTATGCATAATTTTAAATAATTATGCAAATTTTTAAATAAAAATATATAATTAAAAGAAAGAAGTTTATCCAGTCTCCCTAATGCAAGAATCCTGTTTTTAAAAATTCTTAATGTTGACATAATTGGAGGTGTCCCCCTTTTCCCCTCCCTTTGCCCACCTCCGCCCACCCCCACCTTCCTCTCTCTTGGCATTCACCAACTATTGCCCATGTACATGGGGTATGCACATATGTTCTTTAGCTAATTCCTTCACCTCCTCTATCCAGCCACTGCCACCCTTCCTGCTCTGGCACTGGCCAGTCTGACCCAAGAATCCATTTACAATCATGGGGTCCTTCTTGGCTGAAAGTACTAGAAGGTAAAATATTAGTTATTGTGAAGCCATTCTAAAGCACTCTTTTCCTTTAAGTAGGACTTTTTTATTTTTGAAACAAAGTTACATCTCTTGATGACTGTATTCCAATAGAGTTAATTTTGGTTATTGAAGCAACATGGAAAAGTAAACCTATTTCTCCTTGACACTGGAATAAGTTCAGATTTAGGGCATGTTCTTGTATTTTCTTTTATATAAATGTTCTGATTGTTCCTTCAACTATTATTTATCTGATATGCCTTACAGATTCATCACTGTTTGAGTACTTCTGCAACTTAATTCTAGTTTTTGTTATTATATTTGCTAATATAATTAACAGAATTTAATAAAAATTATAATTAGAACAATCTTAGCATCATGCAATAACTATTTCTATTACAATGGTGTCTGGATGAAATGCTAATTGCACATTTCAGTTATTTTTATTTTTATACTGCCTTCTATAATGAGAAAATTCTTCCATAGGTTTCTGTTATTTATTCTGAATGAAAAACAATGCCAGAAAAGATCATTCTTCAGTGTTTAACATGGTGTGCATAGTTTTAGTCTTGTAACAGTTTTTCAGGTTAGATAATATTTCACTCAGATTAACTCTGAGTTAATAATGAAAAAAAGTTATTTTATGAGTATTTGTAGAGAAGTGCTGAAAGCATAACATTCTCGTGTCAGTAAGTCACTGGGTGACATATAAAGCCTCTCCTAACATTTTAGAAACTACAATGTGGGGTTTGAATTATTGGTGAAGTTTGAATGTGCCCGAAATGGACTTTCGTGCCTCTCCCTACGTCTCTTCTGTATACACTCTTGTCCAACTTAAATGGAGGCCACTTGTTCTAATTTATACAATGGTCATCATTTGGGGCTCTGTCAGGATTTAAAAACAGAGTGAAAATAATATTTTTAGTTTAGTTGCAGATAAAATGGATGAATCAACTTCTGTTAAGAAAATTAATCACTATATGACTTTAGAGTATCTGTAATGAAACCTGAAGCTGTTCTACTTGGAAAGGACAAGGATGCTGGAGAAAATAGAAGACAGCAGGAAAAGAGGAAATCCAAATACGAGATGGATTGACTCCATGAAAGAAGCCATAGGCATGATCTACAGGATCTGAGCAGGGCTGTTGAGGACAGGACAGTGTGGACATCACCATCCATAGGAGCTGACTCAATGACAAGAAACACAATAAAATGGGGAACATATTAGTACCAGAAGATATTTCCTTGTTATTTTCTGGTGGCATTTACCACATACTTATTGTAATGGTAAGCTGACATAATCATGCATTTGGTTGCTCACTCATTAACACAGTCATTGATTATTGACTCTGTGCCCGGCACTTGCTGGGCTTCAGGGATACAGCAGAAACTTAGACTATGACTTCATGAGGTGCTTTTGGATGAGATGCTGACACAAAATGAACTGTCCTCCAATGTAATTTTCTAATACTAGTATTTGAATTTCTCTTAGCATGATCATCTGCCTCTCAAAGGAATGCCTTGTCAAAAAAATGTACAAAGCTGACATTCTTATGACTGATTACCCAGTCAGATGGGAGGGAAGATGAATTTTTTTACATCTGTTTTTTCACTTTTAAAATGAAGAGTTTCATTCTTATGACTGATTGTCCATTATTTGTTTTTCTTAATCAGACACAAAGAAAGAGGAGTTTTTTTGATATCTCTTTTTTAACTTTTAAAATGAAGAGTTTCATTCTTATGACTGATTGTCCATTATTTGTTTTTCTTAATCAGACACAAAGAAAGAGGAGTTTTTTTGATATCTCTTTTTTAACTTTTAAAATGAAGAGTTTCATTCTTATGACTGATTGTCCATTATTTGTTTTTCTTAATCAGACACAAAGAAAGAGGAGTTTTTTTTGATATCTCTTTTTTAACTTTTAAAATGAAGAGTTTGGACTAGGGGAACTATGTTTTTGCTTTCAAATTTGACTTCAATTATTATTGGTGATGGAGATGCTTTATTTTATTTCAATTTGTTGTCTTCCTCTTTAAAATTTCTCCTCTTATAACAACCATTCGTTAGTCTTTTACACCTAACAATATTAAGTATATTTCTTTCTTCATGTAATGTCTCTAAGTATTTGAAGAAAAATGGAGGTCTCTGGTTTGAATAATCATATCTGGCATTCCATTAAGCTTTCTGGGGGGAGGGGTGTCCCTCAGCCCGGCCTGTGCCCTCTCGCAGTCTGGACCCCCTTGGGGGATGTCCACCAAGGGGTCCTTAGCGCTGTCCTGGAGGCAGGAGAGGCTCCTGTCACCACTGCTGCACTCGCCAGCCATGAGCCCGGCTTCTGACTGAGTGGCGCTCCGCCATTGAGAGTGCATTGACCACCAGGGGGCAGCTCCTGCATTGAGCGTCTGCCTCCTAGTGGTCAGTGTGCACCATAGTGTCCAGTAGTTCTGCAGTTCAGTCAATTTGCATATTAGCCTTTTATTATATATAGGATTTTTTTTTTAATTTGGAAAAATCATTTAATATTGGCATATTAAAATCGGGAAAAACCAGTGGAGAAGTTATTTGTTGCTGGAACTGTTTCTTTTTCTTTAAATTCTTTATTGTTTAAAGTATCATATATAGTATTACATATCTCTCCTTTTTTCCCCATTGACCTCTCCCTGGCCACCCTCACCCAGCATATGCCCTCACCCCCATAGTGCTTGTGTCCATTGGTTATGCTTACATGCATGCATACAAGTCCTTTGGTTGATCTTCCCTTCCCCTCCCCTGCCTTCCCTCTGAAGTTTGACTGTCTGTTCAATGCTTCTATGTCTCTGGATCTATTTTTGTTCATCAGTTTAAGTTGTTCATTATATTCCACAACTGAGTGAGATCATGTGATATTGACCTTTCTCCAACTGGCTTATTTCACTTAGCATAATGCTCTCCATGTCCATATATGCTGTTGCAAATTGTAATAATTCTTTCTTTTTAATAGCAGAGTAGTATTCCATTGTGTAGATGTACCACTGTTTTTTAATCCATTCATCTGCTGATGGGCACTTAAATTGTTTCCAAATCTTAGCTATTGTAAATTGTACTGATATGAACATAGGGGGTGCATATGTCCTTTCTAATTGGTGTTTCTGGTTTCTTGGGATATATTCCTAGAAGTGGGATTGCTGAGTCAAATGGGAGTTCCATTTTTAGTTTTTTGAGGAAACTCCATACTGTTCTCCACAGTGGCTGCACCAGTCTGCATTCCCACCAGCAGTGCACGAGGGTTCCTTTTTCTCCACATCCTCACCAACATTTGTCTTTTGTTGATTTGTTGATGATAGCCATTCTGACAGGGGTGAGATGGTACCTCATTGTCTTTTTGATTTGCATCTCTCGGATGATTAGTGACTTTGAGCATGTTTTCATATGGCCTTCTGTATGTCCACTTTTGGAAAGTGTCTGTCAATGTTATATCCAATAAGGGCCTAATCACCAAAATTTATAGGGAACTCATACATCCTAACAAAAGTAAGATAAACAATCCAATCAAAAAATGGGCAAAGGACTTAAATGAGAGAATTTTTAAAAATACTTGGCTGATAAAAATTATAATCAGTGGCTTACATTTGCTTTGTTTCCCAAAACATAAAATTACCTGAAGCTTAAAAGAAGAGAAATGTGTGTGACTCTTTCATTGTCTGCTGCTTGCCACAGAGAGGAAAGATCCTTTTCCCACAGTAATGATGACTTGAGTACAGTCCATACAGTTACCATTATTTGGTACTTAATTTTGCTACAATGAGTTAGAGAATGTGTGTTTCAGAAACCAGCAAAGCTATCATGGAACAGTACTGGAACAAAAGCATTGCATCCTGGAAGTCATGGAGCTCACAAGTAAAACTGCTCTGAGTAGGGATAATTATAATAATATTTTTGTAAAGGTTCTTATTGAGGATTGTAAGTTTGTTACTTAATTGGAATAGAATCAGAAAGTCGGCCAAATTACTTATAAGTGAAAGTCTATGAGAAATAGAAATTTGGCTTGGAACAATACACAATAATGTAACATCCAGCAGCAGATATAAAACGAGTACTTAACTAAGGACCAGAGAGATAAGTGGAGCTCAGGATGAACTTCGTACTCATTTGTTGGTAAAGTGGAAGACTGAACGTACTGTTCCATTTTATAGAATGAATCAACAGCAAACAATATCCAGTGCTATAGGAAAAGGAAAAGCAACTATTACCCTAGATTCTCAAGTACAGCCCTACCATTGTCCTGTGGATGTTGACTAATACTGGTTTTACTTTAGACCTACTGAAACAGAATTTTGAAAGATTCTGTTTTTAAAAGAGTACCCCAGTAGATGTTTTAAGATCATGCAAATTTGGAAAATATTGGCCCATAATATGCAAGTAATTATTAATTGATGAAAAAGAGAATTTTAAAAATTATCGAATGAATCATTAAGTGTGAAAATAAAAAGTTTTAATCCATTTAACTTAGATTTTGGTTCTCTAGGTATTGTAAAGAAAGCACCAAATATTGGTAATTGATTTAGGGGTAGCTTCGGTGTTATCTCACAAATGGCACTATTATGCGGTCTTCAACAGATAAATAACGCTTAGTATGTGCCTGGAATTCTTCCAATAAATTTAATGTTTTGGTTCTATAATCACCAAATATTGTCTGTGAAGACAATAAATAGCAGCCTGTTATTTTGTTGTTGTTGTTGTTAGATTGTTTTCATTATAAAGAAAACCTCTGGATTAGAATTGATATTGTGGGGGAATTCCCACAACATTGTCTCAGGCATTCAGTACGTCAATGGATGGTGGCAAGGCAAAGAAAGGCAAATCAAAAAACCATAGTAAGTGTCTATTCAGTGCACACACATCATTCCATCCTTCATGGTGGGGGTGTTGTAATATGATCACTCTAGCACCAAGTAGCTGGCAAGTCTCCTCAAAAAAGAGTATTATGTGAGTTTACAGTTTGTTGCTAATGTAAATTGAGCACTCTGCCTTTATGCGGCTAGGAAGTCTCTGTGAGAGCAAGTTCATGTTGAGCCCATGAAGAGCCTGTATCCCTGCCACCATGGTGTATGGTTCAGAAGCCCAATGAACAAACCCTGTACCCACCAAAGAAGGTGGGTGATTAATTGATATCCACAGAGAGGTGCACTTGTACAGAGAACACAGGTATTCTGATTCTCTGGGTGCATTCAGAAAGATGGCACTCATGTCACTTCTCCCAAAGTGAATAAGTGATAAGAATGACTCCACAATTTTTGGCCTAAGGAATTAGAAGAATGTGGTTGCTGTTTATTGTGATGATTGTGAAAAGGGAAATCTGGCGTGGATGTTTTTGCTTTGAGAAGCCTCTTAGACATCCAGTTGGTAATGTTATGTAGACAGTTGGCTATCCAAGGCTGATATTCAGGGAAGATGGCTTAAAGATATACATTAACTGAAGGACTTGTATGCATGCATATAAGCATAGCCAATGGATGCAAGACACTGGCGGGGGGAGGGGGTTTGAGGCCATGTGCCAGGGAGGTAGGGGAGGTCGGGGGGAAGTCAATGGGGGAAAAAAGAAGACACATATACTACTATTTGTAATACTTTAAACAATAAAAAAATAATCAAAGTCAGCAGTTTGGTTGACATTAAGGTCATAAAACAAAAGGAGTAAGTAGATGGAAGAAAGTATATTTAAGGACAAAATTCTAGGGCTCTCTAACATGTATATGTCACACAGATGGAGAGGGAAAAGGAAATACCATCTCAGTTCAGAATCCACCTGCAAACTAATTATTTATTCACTAGAGGCCCAGTGCACGAAATTCGTGTGTGTTGGGGGAGGGGGGGCGGGGGAGGGTGTGGTCTCCTCCACCCAGCCTGCACCCTCTCCAATCCGGCACATCCCTCTCACAATCCTGGACCACTGGCTCCTAATCACTCACCTGCCTGACTGCCTGGTTGCCCCCAACTGCCCCCCCCGCTGGACTGGTCACTCCTCATGGCCCCCCCACCAGACTGGTCGCCCCACACAGCCTGCTGTTCAGTTGTTTGGTCATCCCTCACTAATCCCCCTGCCGGCCTGGGTGTAGGCAGCCATCTTGTGAGGGCATGAGGGTAAATTTGCATATTACTTCTTCATTATACAGGATTATTCTGCAAATATTTCTTAAGTAACTACCATATTTGCTAGGCACAGTTCTAGTACATGGGGTACATGAAGTGAGCCAAACAGGGAAATCTCCCTGGCCCACAGAGTTTACATCACTGCTTCTTTAGACAACTTTCTCTTCCTATTCAAAAGTGTTTCAAACCTTCTCCACTTCCCACAAGTCCTGCCACCTGTTTCCTAGTGCCTCCAAAGGAGTATACTGGACACAAACTGCACAAAGAAAACAGAAGCTATCGATGGGAAATTTTCATCATCAGACCTTCAAAACACTTCCACCATCCCTTCTCTTTCCTACTTTCCCTTTAATGAAAATGGTGCTCCTGGGAGCTGACCTTGGTCCTTTAAATTGGGATTAGTGTAATGATTTCTCCTGTCACACTGTGTTGCCACTGTAGCTTAATTACTTTGCCTGAGAAAAGATCTATTTCTATTTTGTTCACTCTTCTATTACTAGAATCTAATGCTGAGAATCTACCTGCTGCACCTGAACTTTTATGGGCAATGAATGAGTGACTGGAGGAATCTTTACAGGAGAGAACTTGCCCAGTGCACTCTGGGAGCAGAGCCTTTTCTAGGATAGGGTGTAAGGAGCACCTTCACGCTTCCTAGCGGTGACTGCTCCAGGTTTCATCTCAGCACCATCAAATTCTGTCTTCAAGAATTAAGTTGGGGATTTAACTTTGCAGATAAGCTTCTGACAGAGCGGTCTGGACCTTTGAGGGGCCTTTCAGACTCACCTGCCTGAGCATCTCTTGCCATGATTCTCACACCTCTCTTGGACTTTCAGGGGTGACCTCAAAGTTGTATTTCTCATCCTTGGGAGCATCCCTAGAGCCAGTAGGTGCACAAAGACCTGACCTGGAGGTGTAGCCCAACTTCCTTGCAGGAATTCCATAGAGATAATTATGTTGATATCTTCACTGAGGCAACACACACGTTGGCTTCCTGGCTCAGGAAATTACTTACTCTAAGATCCAGATTTTATCTATTACGTGGGAATATGGTAACACATAGCCAATATGGCTGTCCCCAAAAATAGGAAGAATAACTAAAGTATTATGTATAGTCCCAGAGTTTAGGGCTTTGCTGGGCTTTCCAATTAGTCTTGTCCAGCACTAGTTCCCTGGGAATGTCAGGACCGCAGAAGGACAATGCCATCAAGGTATCAGCCCAGCCACTAAATTCAGGGGCCAGTGTCTCAAAACCTCATGCCGGTGGACTATAACTTGCTGTTTCTTTGACACTTGTTACAGAAACTGTAAGCCTTTTCGGTGGCCTGGGCTCTGTTTGGTTCTATTTTGGATGCTGTCACAACACAGGGGAAATTTAATGAGAAAGTGTCTTATTTTTTTTCTGGGAGGAAGGAGAAAATTGGAGGGTTAGAGTTTACATTGGTAAGGAATTAGTGTCATTCACATTCGGCTGGAGTATGTTTGGTTGTTTTTTGGGGTGTCCTTGTCTTTGTTTTGTGTTCAGACATGATTCCAAGTGGTCTTGTTTTTTCTCCTGCCACCACAGTCATGGGGTAATGTTCTCTAATTATTCTTTTGTTTTGTTTGTTTGTTAGTTAATCCTCACCAGAGGATATTTTCCCCATTGATTAGAGTGGAAGGGAAAGGAGAGCCAGAGAGAGAGAAACATTGGTGTGAGAGAGACACATGAATTGGTTGCCTCCTGCACACAACTCAACTGGGGCATATTGAGCCTGCAACCAAGGTAAGTTCCCTGGACAGGAATGGAACCAGAGACCTTTCAGTCTGTAGGCCAATGCTCTAACTGGTGAACCAAACCAGCTAGGGCTAATTATTCTTAATATTTTGTAGGTTTTTTTTTAAATGCTCAGTAGTAGCACTACATATATAGCCTAGCTGTTAGTTACCAACTTTTAAAACCAGGCTTTAAAAAGACATTTCTAAGCTTTAATTTTTAAACTTTCCATTGTCTTTCATATTTCTTCCAATGTTTTTTCATTGATTTTCTTGAGGCAGTGAAGTAATTGGAGTTAAAATGTCTTACATGTAGTTGTTTCTTAATATTTTATATCTTATCAATAAAAAATGAAGGAGGAAGTGTTCTTGATATATAGTTTATGTGCTGCTCTATTTTATTTTTCTCTAGGTAAATTCCTGGTTGGGTCTTCTAATTAATTGTTTTCCCTTTCTTATATCTATTATTTATCCTGAGATTTCCCCCATAGTTTCAATTGTCAAGTCAGAAACTCCCTTTTACTTGTCCTTAAAAGTATAACAACATTTAATTTTATTTATAAATTAAATGTCCATTTTTTTATTTTAAATCATTTACCTAAGGAGGAATAGTCACCTCCTGAGTTGATAAAACTTGATTAAAACTCGCTAGTTTTCATTTTCCCCAATATGAAAAATATAGGTTTATGAATATGCACAGAAGTGGGTTTTCATTTTAGCTTAATATAGGTTACATTCTCAAGTGTGCTTAATTATTCTTATAATTTAGGTAATTTAGATTTAAATATACTTTTGATTACATGACTCCATCAGCAAACATTCTTGGTGCTAAATGAGAATTTAAACATGATTGCTATCTTAGTCAACTAAATGGTTCGAGAACTAAAATATCAGATATGAATATTGATTGGGCCAAAATAATGTAATAAAAAGTGTGCCATCCAATCTTGTCTATAGGGAAATAATCTTACACACAGACATTTGATAAAACGAGTTCAATCATATAACTTTCATTAGAATAAAATAAAAGAAATAAAAACAATTTATGGTTTTCCTAATGCAATTTACTTTTTTTCTACATAATGTCAGATGCCATGGCAATTACTGGGAATTGTTCTTCAATGCCATCTACAACAATCACTACTGCAAATATGTGCCTTGCTCCTCTGGAGTTTACACTGTAGCAAGCCTAATGTCCACATACATTTTCCTCTAATATAAATGCCAAATTATTTTCTAAAAAACAAAAGCTGCTAAAGTGCAGAAATGCCTTATCTACTGGCTAACCATTTAGATAATGTACTGTTTGGCACAACCTGGTGATGAGTTTTGTAATGTTTAGAAGCCATATCTATATGGCAATATATATAATGTTGCTGGGTTGAAGAATGGAATGAGTGGACAATTTCCTGGGAACACTAATTCGAAGGGGCAGTAAAACTTTCATGAATATGTAAAGAGAAGGGTGAAAAAAATATTTACCAGACTTCACTCAAGGAAGATGTTTATACACTGGACAGGAACACTCCTGGGGTAAGGTTTTAGGCAGCAAGTTACAGATGCTTGGTGTGCTGTCTTCTAAGGAGGTAAAATGCAGTCAGTTCATTGCAGGCATTTTGTTGTGTTGTTGGCAAATGCCATCTGAAACAATATACTAGCAGTTATCCTCTGCCCTTCCTGCAAACAAATCTAAACATCTCCTCCAAATAGAGCTAACCTATTTAGACAATATAATTAAAAGAGAAACCAGGTTAATAGTATTTCTTTCAAGTACTTTCTGCACAAGGTATTTATGTATATGGATAAAATAATTCTTAATTTCTCACAAGGCTAAGAATGTTTTAATGCCATTGAATTTATGGTATGTACCTGATTATAGACAGGGGGTTTATATTCCTTTTCATTAGCAATCCATAGTTATTACTTGGAGTTACAGAAAAGTGTTTTTTTCCTTGATTTCCCATTGTCTGTTTGTTTAATTAATGGATTTTATTTTTAGAGAAGTTTTACATTCACAGCAAATGGAGCAGAAGATGAAGAGAATTCCCATGTATCCCTGGCCCCCACACAGGCACCGCCTTTCCCACTATCAACATCCCACTCTGAAAAGTCTTATCCAAACTGGAATTAATTCCTTTTACCTTTGAAATAACTGATCACCAAAGTATGTCAATAAATGTTTTTATTTTTGTCTAGTGTCTAATATTTTTTTATCTTTACTCAACTCACTTTTGATAAAAATGTTAATTAATTATTGCTTTTCTACTAATTGATTTATTCTTACCTTTTAATAATATATATATATATTAGAGACCCAGTGCATGAAATTCGTGCAAAGGGGGCAGGGGTGTCCCTCAGCCTAGCTTGCACACTCTCCAATCTGGGACCCCTTGAGGGACCGCCCGTTTAGGCCCGATCCCACCAGGATTGGACCTAAACAGGAAGACGGACATCCCTCTTACAATTCAGGACTGCTGGCTCCCAACCGCTCGCCTGCCTCTGCTTAATTGCTGCTAACCACTTCTTCCTGCCAGCCTGATCACCCCCTAATCACACCCCTGCCAGCCTGATTGACACCTAACTGCTCCCTGGCTGTCCCAATTGCCCCTAACTGCCCTCCCCTGCTGGTCTGGTCACCCCTAACTGCTCTCCCCTGCAGGCCAGCTTCCACCAACTGCCCTCCCCTGCTGACCTGGTCTCCCCCAACTGCCCTCCTCTGCCAGCCCAGTCACCCCCAACTGCCCTCCCTTGCAGCCCTGGCCCCCCACAACTACCCTCCCCCTGCAGGCCTGGTCCCCCCCAACTACCCTCCCCTGCAGGCCTGGTCCCCCCCAACTACCCTCCCCTGCAGGCCTAGATCCCCCCAACTGCTATCCCTTGCTGGTCTGGTCTCCCCAACTGCCCTCCTCTGCTGGCCTGGTCACCCCTAACTGCCCAAAACTGCCCTCCCCTGCAGGCCATCTTGTGGCAGCCATCTTGTGTCCACATGGGGCAGCCATCTTTGATGACATGGAGGCAGCCATCTTGTGTCTTGGAGCGATGGTCAATTTGCATATTACTCTTTTATTAGATAGGCTATACACACACACACACACACACACACACACACACACACATATATATACTAATAAAAGGGTAATATGCAAATTGGTCATGACGCCCTCACAGTAACAACTGAACAGCAGGCTGTGTGGGGCAACCAGGCCAGCATGGGGGCTAGCAAGGGATGACCAAACGACTGACCAGCAGGGTGCATGGGGTGATCAGGCTGGCAGGGGGGGCAATGAGGCCTGACCAGGCTGGCAGAAGGAGGCAGTGAGGGGTGACCAGGCTGGCAGAGGGGGGCAGTGAGGGGCAACCAGGCCAGCAGGGGGGCCAATTGGGAGCAACCAGGCCAGCAGTAGGGGGCAGTTGTGGACGACCAGGCTGGCGGGGGTACAGTTGGGAGTGACCTGGTGGCAGGGGGGGGGCAGTTGTGGGTGATCAGGCTGGGGGGGGGGGCAGTTGGAGGTGATCAGGTGGAAGGTTGGGCAGTTGAGGGTTACCAGACTGGTGTGGGGGGGCAGTTGGGGGTGATCAGGTAGGCAGTCAGGTGAGCAGTTAGGAGCCAGCGGTCCTGGATTGTGAGAGGGATGTCCAACTGCCCATGATTGGGCCAAAACCAGCAGTTGGATATCCCCTGAGGGGTCCCGGATTGGAGAGGGTCCAGGCTGGACTGAGGGCACCCCCCTCCTGTGCACCGGGCCTCTAGTATATATATGTATATAGTAAAGGTATGTATCTGCAGATATGTATAAATACATATTTTCCATATCTCGCTAACTTACTTTTCTGTAATCAATATGCTTATTTCTTTACCTTTTACACCTAAGATTTAAAATACTCTAATTTTTCTGATTCCATTTTGTGTCTAATTAAATGTGTGTGTGTGCATGCATATGTGCATACTTATGTATATGCCTATGTCCATGTACCTATATGCATTATTTAGGTAGTCAGGGTTTTGCATCAGGAAACAGCCATCAATTTTTAAAATGTTGTGTGCATTATCTACACTAATAAAAGAGTAACATGCAAATTAACCATCACTCTGCTACATCCACAAGCCACTCCCACCAGCCAATCAGGAGTGAGTATGTGAATTAACCCAACTAAGATGGCAACCAGTCATGGAGAGAGCAGGAGGCTTGGGTTTCCCCAGCAATGGAGGAAGCCAAGCTTTCCACCCACTCTGGCTGGCCCTGGGCTCCGCTCAAGGCTACAAAGTTTCAATTGTAGAAGATAAATAAATCCCAGATACCAGGGCCTTCCGCTTGGGTTGCCAGGGGGTGTGGCTGGCCTGCAAACCACCACAGGCCCCTTGCCCAGGCCGCCCCATGCCCCAAGGGAACCCCCACCCTGATACAGGACACCCTTCAGGGCAAACCAGCCAGCCCCCACCCGTGCATCAGGCTTCTATCCTATCTAATAAAAGAGTAATATGCAAATTATTATTTCTTCCTGATAAATTGAGTAATGACAGTATTAAGTCTTTCTATGCCTAATATTCCTTTTTTTTTTAGTTTGTTTGTTTTGTTAATCCTCACCTAAAGCTATTTTTCCTTTGGTTTTTAGAGAGAGTGGAAGGGAAGGAAAGAGAGAGAGAGAAACATTGATGTGAGAGAGACACATGGATTGGTTGCCAAGGCCTGGATCCAGCCTGCAACCAAGGTACATGTCCTTGACTAGAATTTTGCCCCGGGACACTGCAGCCTATGGGCTGATGCTCTATCCACTGAGCAAAAGCAGCTAGGGCTGTCTAATATTACTTTTTGTTTTATTTCTCTTTTCTGTGTTTTCTCCCTTTTTTTTTTTTTTTGTTAGGATTTTTAAAAATATATTATTTCTTACACCTTCACTTTCACTGCAGTCAGGGAGACAAGTATCTTGACAGAGTCCTAGTGGTGACACAGAGATGGAGGCCAGGAATGTGATATTTATATTGTTTGGAGAGCCTGATTTAAGGTGCTTTTTCAATATGAAAAATAATGAAGATTAGACAAAATTTGTGATATAATAGCTAAGGTTGTCACACACAGAAAAGTGAGGGTTTTGCCAAAACCGGTTTGGCTCAATGGATAGAGCGTCAGCCTGCGGACTGAAAGGTCCCAGGTTCGATTCTGGTCAAGGGCATGTAACTGGGTTGCGGGCACATCCCCAGTAGGGGGCGTGCAGGAGGCAGCTGATCGATGTTTCTCTCTCATTGATGTTTCTAACTCTCTATCTCTCTCCCTTCCTCTCTGTAAAAAATCAATAAAATATATTTTTTAAAAAAAAAAGAAAAGTGAGGGTTTTGAAGTGAGCATTTATGAATAAAGAATCATTTCTTGTTCTGAGAATGGAGGAGATGCTACCCTACTCTAGTTAATGTTTTGATAAATGGATTTTCATGAAGTTCCTTATTTGAGTGCTGATTATGAGATTAATTCTGACTTCATATGTTTATTGGTTTTTTACAGTTTCCTTTTTTGTCAAGACTGTTTCAATCTATGCTAATTTTTCTATTGAGTTGTCTGGTTTTGTTGTATTTAATATGCATTCCAAATAAAAAAAATCATTGATTTAGATGTTATTCAAAGCCAAATAACTAAAGTTATTTGCAACTTCATCTTACTGAGCAACAATGCCCCAGTTTTAATAAAGTATTATGAAGGCATGTTAATGTAAGTTAAGTGTTTATAGATAGTTTCAATTCTCACATTTATTTATTATAGGTATCTTTGAACTCTATTTTTCCCATAAGTTTACTATTCCTTTTAGATTAATTCTTGTCCCTGATGTATTTATATTTGAGTCCATTTTATTTTTTCTTTTTGTGGATATTTTACTTTTTCCTTACTCACTTGTTTTTGGATATTATTGAGTGAAGGGATACCTCCATTTCTTTTAGCATCTTAAATTTGCCCTAGAGCCTAGGTCTAAATTTACAAGGTCAGTCCTACTCCATATTTGCCATTTGATCCACCTATATTTTTTCCTCCAGTTTAATTTATTTAATCACCAGCTAGCACTAAAATGGTTCCTGAGAATGGACATGATGTCCAACATGGTATATTAATTCCTAATTGTTTTGAGATCGGTTTATGTTTTCTGAATATAAAGTCCAGTTTTGCTAACTGTTGTATGGCACACAGCAGTTTGATTTCAAATTAAAAGCTCACATGACTGGTTATAAGTAGCCCCAGAGAATGCTCAAAATGAACATCTCATGAAACAAATTTAAATTAGAGCTGTGTAGGTTTGAGCCAAAGAATTCATATCCAAGGATATAGTTTTATTATTTTCATCTCTGAAGTCAGCAAGTCTTCAGGGAACTTTTTTGTATTTTTGCCACTGTTTAAGCAGACACTATGCCTCTTATTTAAAGGAGTCCTACTTTCTTACAAGGTCAGTGATCCAGATGTCCAGTCTGGCTTTGAGTAATATTTAAGTCAGTGATTTTTATTTGGAATGCACATTAAGTACAAAAGCCTGGATTAGCACTCAAAAAAAGAAGTTATTGCCTACAAGCCTCCATTTATGAACAATGTTTAATTTAAAATTGATAATTTGGTAACTAAAATGTAATTTTAAAATATTGTTATTTTGTTTCCAAACCTAGAAATACATGAAAGGAAGGTGCAAGTCATAACCCTAACATTGCTTAAATCCCCTTCTCTTTTTGGCTACTTTTTTTACATCCCCCAGACTTAATCCTTTTCTGCCCAAACCATAAAATATTCTCTCACTCTACCAGCTTGTTCTCTTTATCTTTCTCAGTGCTTAGTGATCTATATTGACTCAAATAATTATTTCTTGCTCTCCCTTCTTCTCTTCAAACTCTACCTTTTCCTTCCTACATGCTAATGAAAGGATAGATTTTAGGAAAACACAACACAGTAGGACAGCAGGAGGATAAAACTGGGCAGACAATTTCAGACCAGGAGATTCTGAATACGCCCACAATAGGATTCTTGTCACATTTTGTATACTCGACACCAGTTGGTCATCCCCTAGAGTTGTTTCCACTGTATCTCCTAAAGTCTCTCATAAATTTTGCTTTATCTCCAGTTGACTTATGTAAGTTACGCCCTCATTCTCAGTCCTTTCTTCTCTAATCATGGGGTTTAGGAGTTCTGCAATTCTGCCCACTTATCTCTCAGTTTAATTTAGGGTTATTCAGCACCTGAGCTAGTCTCATCTTTCCTGTACTTGCAGAACTTTCTAAACATATTAGACTTGTTCACTATACCCTTACTTTTTTGTACAGGCACTTTGAACTGTATGTTTTCCCTTTTAATTTCTATGCAATTCAGAAAAGTAAGAAGTGGAATGTATGTCCAATCTCTATATTTTAAGCTTATCTGAGATAAAATTTTCTGTTACAAAATTACTGCATATATATTTAATAGAGATGAAACGTTAAAAGCATGAGCAATCCAACAACATGTTTTGAAATTTAGGGCAGTTTTATCCTCTATAATTATAGAGATTTATTGGGTCAAATAGATTTATGGAAATTGATTCATATGGAGAAAAGAAAAATTCATAGAACAGAATGATAAAATAACATCTTCATTTTGGTCACAGTTTTCTGGTTATATTTATACTAGAGGCCCGGTGCATAAAATTCATGCATGGGGGGAGGGTGTCCCTCAGCCCAGCCAGCACCCTCTCTAATCTGGGATTCCTCTCATAATCCAGGACTGCTTGCTCCCAACCACTTGCCTGCCTGCCTACCTGATTGGCCCTAACCACTCTGCTGCCAGCCTGATCGACACCTGACTGCTCTCCTGCCAGCCCAATTGCCCCTAACTGCCCTTCCTTGCCAGCCTGGTCGTCCCTAACTGCCCTCCTCTGCTGTCCTGGTCACCCCCAACTGCCCTTCCCTGCTGGCCTGTCTCCCCCAACTGTCCTCCCCTGCCAGCTGGGTCCCCCCCAACTTTCCTCCCCTGCAGGCCTGGTCCCCCCCAGCTGCCCTTCCCTACAGACCTGGGTCCCCCCACAACTGCCCTCCCCTGTCAGCCTGGTTACCCCTAACTGCTCTCCCCTGCTGGCCATCTTGTGTCCACATGGGGGCAGCCATCTTTGACCACATGGGGGCGGCCATCTTGTGTGTTGGGGTGATAGTCAATTTGCATATTACCTATTTATTATATAGGATTGGAGCTATTTCTGAAAAATTTGCTTTATAGGTAAACCTTACTATCTATTGTGATATCTACATTGCTGAAACAGGGAAGGGAGTTTCAATAATGCCAAACATTTGAGTGACATATGAGGAGAAAAGGTCATAAAATAAAAAATTCTACATGCATTTAAAATAGAAAGAAAATATTGAATGTTTGACCAAACCCCCAACAATTTTTATTTAATTGTTTGACATTCAGTAGATATAGGCAAGGCTGCTGTTGGCAGTGTACAAAACATAAATCAGTAGAGCACAACTCTACAAAGTATCACATTACAAATAAATACATATTTGAGTCCCCTGCAAACTGGAAAATAGTAATTACGTACTGAAGTCTCAAGTACAGGTATAAGTAAAGGGACCAGGGAAGTGGTTGGTGGCTTGTGTTAATAATAGTCTGAGGTTAAACATTCTAAACATTTAGGAGACATGTCAAATTTTCACATTTCCTACCAATTTTGCCTATTATTCTCCTTTTACCCCTTAAGACTCTAGCCCATTCTTTTTTTTGTCTTTCTTCTCATTTCTAGAACAAGTCTTTTTTTTCCTGTAGACTGAGATGAAATGTCTAATTTGTGTAGACAACCCCACTATGGACCCATAAAGACCAAATTTATTATTGAATAGCATCACTTTGTCATTACAGCTTCAGCTTTTCAATCTCACAAACTTACATTTGAATATGAGCTTTGCCATTAAACTAGAGCAATAATAATACTTTCCTAGTGCATCAATAATAAATGTACAGCAAATACTTACAATGCATTTGTAACTATTTGATTGGTACAAAGTTTGTGATCAGAAAACAAAAACAAATATTTGTCAAATGCATGAATTTGATACTTTTTCCATCAAAATTAATTTATAAAAATATCTGTATCTAAATTTAAGTTTTAAAAATAATTCCTTGAATGAACTAGATGAAATTAATATTTAAAATAGCTTTTTTGTGACTTCTTCATAAAATGATAGGTATTTTTAAAAGCAAATTATTATTTTCCATGATCTCAATTTGGCCAAGATACTTGGTGGTGTTGAACAAGTGACTTAAAGCATTTTCTTAAAAATAGAATTAAGGCTTTAAACCTTACAATGTGATAGTTATCTCATCAATGTAAAAAAAAGACATTTCATACGAAAACCAAGTCTAATCACTTGGAAACCTACAACACATACAGGACTTTTAATTTCAAATCTAGTACTTTTCCCTTATGTCATTAGACCAAATCTGTGTTTTCCAAATGTAGTTTATCAACAAATCACCTGAAGTCCATAGAACAAATTTGATTTTTGTGCATAGCCCAGATCTGTTGAGTAAGAATCCCTGTGTAAATGTCCGGGGAAATGCACCCCAGCTCCCATGCAGTTCTAGTGATGAGCAACCCTTGGAAAAGATAGATGACTTTCAAAGCCCCTTCTAGCTTCTGTTTTCTAAATCTGTTTTAGGAAAGAAATGTTCATTTTAATGTATGACATTTGCTTAAACTGAGTAAAATTTCATGGCAATTAAATAATCAAATTCCTTACAAATAAAAAAATCCATGTTATATCAGGAATAGAAGCAAAATTCTTAATTTAGTTTTGACTTTAATCACACTTTTTGGTACAGTAATCAAGGAAAATGATGGTGATTTTGTTTTGCCTTTGAAGCTAATCCATATGTCCTTGGAAATATGATTACAAATATGGCCAAACTTTCAGTGATAACTTGCTCTTTGAATATTTTTCTCCTAGAATATGGAAAGTGAAATATATGCGGGACTATAAAAGTTATATAATTTATACTAAGTATTGTTTCCAATTAAATTTCCTTGATTTGCTCATTATATCAAAATCTTTCAAAATCATATTAGGTTAATATTAAAATTAATTGTTTTAAAAGTTTCAACTTGATTAGTTTGAATTTTTATATCTTAAAACACAAAGCATTTTCGAACTGTTAATAACATGTGAAACTTAAAAAGATATTGCCCCTACATCTCCACTAAACTCTCTTCTAGTTTAAAAAATACCACTAATTCTACACACTTTTCTGATTAATACGGATTCTCAATATTTCCACATACTTTATACAAAGAATTCTTTTTTAATTTATTACTGGTAATATTAAGTAATGTTTCTTTGATAATGGCATAATAATATACATAATTGAATAGCTAAATTCAAAATAAAAATTAAAGTTATATCTTAGAACCCACATTTAACTACTCTTGAAGTCATTATAATAATGAAATACCAACACTAAAGACATTTTTC
Organism: Corynorhinus townsendii; assembly: GCA_026230045.1. Taxonomy (NCBI): domain Eukaryota; kingdom Metazoa; phylum Chordata; class Mammalia; order Chiroptera; family Vespertilionidae; genus Corynorhinus; species Corynorhinus townsendii. Next base: position 148,148,147 of record JAPDVU010000003.1, read on the forward strand.
CTGTTATTACTAAGGAGAGCACAGTAATTGGAATTACCATCATCAGAACAGAAACCTCTGTCTTCTATATTGTCAAAGTTATCTACATTAATCATGGTACTAAATATTCTAGGTTACTAAGATAAGATTGTAAATCCTTAAAATAACTTCACCAAGTTTTGTCTCTTTTACAGAAGCTGAGAATTTTTATAATATGGCATCATAAAACATGTTGTTCCCCCCCCCCCCAGCATTATTATTGCAAGGGAGTTACATTTCAAAAACAAACCCAGACAATTGCATCTTCTTATCTATCATTGTGTCTTCAACTCATTTTGCCTGTAACTAAAGTATACATTAAGTATAGCAGAGAATTGTCTTACCATTATTAACAGACATTAAAATTAATCTTACCAATATTACAGGAGAGATATAATTGTATTTCTTGTTAATATACTGGCGTAAATTGCTAATTAAAAGACCTAGGAATAATTATTAAGTATGCTTTGCAAATGATAATCAAGGAAAGTATTTCTCCCACAAACACTTACATAGTTTCTAAAATATCTCAGGTTATCCCTGCAAGTATCATCCATTTATTGTGCAGTGTGGCTTACACTGTGACTAGGGGAATTTTAAGAAGATGGAGTCCTGGAGGAAATTCTGACTCCCTGTAACTCTCCATTCTGCTGGAAAGACTCAACAAATACAATCATTTTGCTAGTGAAGCGTGAGCATGTGCACTGGAAGTTGTAATTTCTCTGGGGATGACAAGCAGGAAAGCTTTGCTGGCTGAGCCACCTGAAGAGAATCCAACGCTATCGCTTCAGTTTTTGCAGCTAGCAGAGCAGCCTCGGCTGGTTAGGGAGGCTTTTTCAACCTGAGGAGCCTGTGGAGGGAGGTGCATTTCTCAACACGCTGTTTACTAATACTATCATCTCCATGTCCACATGATTCTCCTGCCGCTTGGAGGGGAACTGTGGAGTAGCAATACATTACTGTCCTGAGCTGCATCTGGTCTAGCAGTTGAGGAGACCCTCTCTCACTTGTACGTGCTTCTCACTTGTACTGGGAAAGGTTTTAGACGATCAATTCCTGCATTTCACATCTCAGGGTGTGGATCTCCATTTATTTTTTAATTTTTTTAATTTTATTTTTTGGATCTCCATTTTTTAAAAATCATTACATGTTGGTCCATCAAATAACAATCACTTTTTTACTACTGGCTGCAGAATTCAAACTGCAAGAGACCCCAGAAATCAGACCTAGTGAACCCACACAGTAGGTTAAAACATTATTACCTAACTAAATCTGCTTATCAACTTGAAGAGGGAATCCAATATGACGAATCAAAACAAGAGGTCACCATTCTGGATAAATAAGGAGAAGCATAGAGAACTATGAATATAATAACATTGAAGCAGAAAACACATAGTATGCAACTGTTGATTATTTTAAATATTGCAATTTAAAAGTGAAAAACAGAATAACTCCTTTTGGTAACTTATCTGGGTAAAGAATAAGTATCATAGAGTACAGAGGAAAAATACAAAGAACTGAACAACTGAAAAGGAAAAAGACTGGAAAGGTAATTATAATGGTTCATAGTTTCAATGTAAATGAATGATGCTGTTATTGAATATTTCAATTCAAGGACCTTACCTTTCGAGGTAGTATTGTTGTGGCCCAAGAGAACGACAGCCGGCACCCAGAGGAATCAGGAAAGGTCCTTCATTATGCAGCACTGCTAGTCCTGGGAAGGTTTTCACATATATATCTATCTTCTTGCTTTGGGCCCCTGGGGGTGGGCTTTGCAGCTCCACCCAAGTCAGTTAGAATGGGGAAGTAAGATTACTGTTTAACTAGATACTGAACTAGGCTGTAAGCCCCCAAAGGTGCCCCCCTATTTTCCTTCTCGGTGTTAAAGTGGTATTGTCTAAGTATGAGGGTTTCTCTGGGATGAATAGCCTTGTTGGAGGGGAAAATATACCTTACTTATGGTAGCCAGGGAAAATTTTTGATGGAGCAAACTAAACCTTGAATGGGAAAGATGAGATAGCCCTTCCAAAAAAATGGTGATGGTATTCTAGCCAGAGAGAAGAGCATGCAGATAGGCACGAGCTTGGGAGAAAAGATGATGCAGGAAATTAAAAGATGATTCAATGTTATTGGAACAAGTAACTAGAAAAAAGGGGATTAAGATATGGCTTTGGAAAAGTAAGGAAAATTCAAATCTTGAGGGCTTTTTTTTCTTTTAGTGCTGTACCTTGATTTATCTTTGGTTAACATAGTCAAAACTATAATGAGAAAAAAGATACAGACATGTGTACAAAAGGGGTCTATATATATTTAGAGAGAGAGAGAGGGAGAGAGAGAGAGAGAATATTCAGAGGGGAAGGGAAAGTGAGAGAGAGATAGAAACATCAATGATGAGAGAGAATCACTGATGGGCTGTCTCCTGCACATCCTCCATCTCCACTGGGGATTGAACCTGCAACCTGGGAATGTGCCCTTGACCAGAATCAAACCCAGGACCCTTTAATCTGCAGGCCAATGCTCTATCCACTGGGCCAAAAAGGTTAGGGCCAGTATTCTATTCTTTATCAAAAAAGGAGAAGGCTAAAAATAGTCACAAATCAGATGGCATAAATACACAACAAATTAATTTAAGGTATTGGCAGTAATGAGGACATCATTCTGTTTAAAATAGAATTATTCATATTTTTTACCTTGTAATAGTAAATTGAGCTCCTGGCATGCCAGAAATTGAAAGGCAGCTTTGCAGAGTGGCTAAGAGCACATGACCGTCGGAGCCTAATGAACTGGGAGAATTCTAGCTTGCCCACTAACTAGTTTTATGATTTTAAAACATGTTAGTTGATTTCTTTCTGCCTTTGTTCCCTCACCTATACTAGAGATAAAAAGGAGAATAAAATACCTACCTCAGTGAGCTGGTGATAAAAAAGTAGTTAGAACAGAACCTGCCCAGTATAACAATATGAATAAGATTGTTTCACTATTTTTATTTGCAAAAAAATGTGAAAATTTCTGTGTGTACTTCTTTATAATGTGGTGTGTTTTTTTTAATTTAACAGTTATTTGGGTGTAATTAAATCTTATGCTTGAGGTTATAATTACTACTAAGCCTGTTTTATGTATTTGCTGCAGGGAATTGTATTATACCCATCCTATCTATGTATAGTATTTTATAACTGGTAAGTTATATTTGTTGTAGTAAATTGAATCCAACTTATGTAAACTGCAAAGTACACACTGGCATTGTTATAATTAACTTTCTATCCACGACCTCTAAAACTCTCCTTTCTATTTGTCACAATATTGTCCTTGTTATTCAGAAAACATTGCATCATTTTGTCTTGACAATTTTCCTATGTGCCTAATGGAAAAATAAACTGATTGCAACATACTGAGTCCTAAAAAAGTGAAGCGTACTTTTCAACATAAAATAATAAAGATAAATGTTTTGGTTTTGGGCACAATAAGCTTATCTTTAACCTAAGTAATTTAATCTCAACTACTACTACTCATGTTCAGCCATGGCCTTGATAGGGTTGAGGTGATCATGCATCTCAATTTGTACCTATTTTGTTCCAGCACAACAAATATGTCTCCTGCTACATGTTTCAAAGGTTTCCCAATATGGGTAATAAATTATATGGTCACCTACATAAAAGCCTTTTTGGTGAAGTTTGTTTCAGGAATTAAGCAACAAGGCAATAAGTGTGGTTGATTTAAAATAATGACTGATTTAGCAAGAGGTCAAGTTTTGTCATCTGAAGAGATCTAGGAATATGGCCCTCTCATAATGATCTGGCCCTGCACTGATGCCTGAACTCCCCCTCTAGAGATCCGTTCTTCTTGTCTGTGTAAGACAGGGAAAGAGAGATCATTCTTTTGGTATTCCAGCCAAAAATGTATCATTAGCGTCTATTCAGGAAACCTCAGACAAGTCCAGTTTGAGGAAAGTTCTATAAAATAGTCTATTCTCTTTAGACATTCTTATGAAAGACAAAAGAATTTCTGATGAACTGAACTAGATTTAAAAGACTAAAGACACATGACTAGTAAACGTAATATATGATACCGGATTGGTTCCTAGTCAGGAAAGGGTTAACTCTGCAGGCCTGGTCACTTACACCCTGCATATTCCAAAGCAAGGCTTGTCTTCAGACTGGCCCTAGGTTGGCTCCTGGGGAATAACCTCTGACCCTAGGAATTTTCTGTTTGATAAGAATGTTTTTGTATGTCTGAGGTCATGGGCCATACAATTTGTGTCAATTTGACCAGGTAAGTTCACCTGATACTGTGATTTATGGCTAATACCTTTCTCCTGGTGTTTGGGGTATAGCAGGGAAATTGGCCTCTGAGTCACTGAGGTCAGTCGGTCAGTCGGTCAGTCGGTCAGTCTGTCAGTTGGTCAGTTAGACAGGGACTATGTGACTGACGCCCAGTGAAGTACTGAACACCAAAGCGTGGGTGAACATCCCTGGTTGGCGATACTATCATGTTTTTTCACATATTCTTGCTGAGACATTTAAGTGTGTCCCTGTGTGACTCTAATGGGAAGAGACCCCTTTAAGCTTACATTTGCTTTCTCCTGGAGCTAATCCCATGTGCCTTCCCCTTTACTGCTTTTAATCAATATCCTTTCAGAATAATAAAATATAACCATCATTACAACAGCTTCTCTTCATCCTGTGAATACTTCTAGAATCAAACTTGAGGGTGGTCTTAAGAACCCCTGACATAATTCCTATATTAAAATGATTATTAAAACTTGAGTATGGATTAGAAATTTAAAATATTTCAATGTTAAAATTTTTGAATTTTATAACTAATATATTTGTGCAAGTGATTATACTTGTTCTTGGGAAACCCCCATTGAAGCATTGTGGGGCTAAAGGGCAAAATGACCATAACTTACTATCAAATGGTTTTAAAAAATGTATATATACAACTAGAGAGGAAAATAGTGCAAATGTGTCACAATAAAAAGAATTAGTGGATAGGGTAAAATATATATGAGTTCTTCTATTATTCTTGCAACTTTCCTGTGTTTAAAATTAAATAAGAAATTAAAATAGAAACATCTAAAGGGCTATATATATATATATATATATATATATAATATATATATGGTATATTTAATGTGAAATCACTATCTGAGCTTTCCAAATATTCACCAAATAACTACATTTAGTAAGTAAATAGAAAGTGCAGAAATAGCTCAATCATTTAACAGACAGAATTAAATTATTGGCAGCTGGACATGGGCCGTAAGGTGAAAATTGTCACTAAAAAGACAAATGGAAGGATGCTGAAAATCATCATAATGGGTATGTGGTCTCTGAAAAGGTGGGCCAAAAGTAAATTTGTAGACCCTGGGGTGGAAACAAAGCCTTGCATACTAAGTTTGCAGAAGACAATGGTGACAATCAGTATTCCTGGGTAAGCATGGGATTCAGAATGTGACCAGCAATGATTCAGATATGTAGGCCCATGTGCTGGCAAGTATAAAATGGAATAAAAAATGGGTTAACAGCCCTAACTGGTTTTGTTCAGTGGATAGAGTGTTGGCCTGTGGACTGAAGGGTCCCAGGTTCAATTCTGGTCAAGGGCATGTACCTTGGTTGCTGGCACATCCCCAGTAGGGGTTGTGCAGGAGGCAGCTGATCGATATTTCTCTCTCATCGATGTTTCTAACTCTCTATCCCTCTCCCTTCCTCTCTGTAAAAATCAATAAAATATATTTTTTTAAAAAAAGATTGGGTTAACAGACAGGTGATAAAACACAGCTACTGGGAGTGAGGGAACAGGCAATTTTTAGGGATGCAGACTGACAATCTGTAAGTATCATACAAATCTAGAAGAAATTAACAAGCATCCAAAGGTGATAAAAGCTAAGAAGAAAGAAAGAAAGAAAGAAAGAAAGAAAGAAAGAAAGAAAGAAAGAAAGAAGAGAGGAAGGGAGGGAGGAAGAAGAAAGAAAGAAAGAAAGAAAGAAAGAAAGAAAGAAAGAAAGAAAGAAAGAAAGAAAGAAAGAAAGAAAGAAAGAAAGAAAGAAAGAAAGAAAGGGAGGGAGGGAGGGAGGGAGGGAGGGAGGGAGGAAGGAAGGAAGGAAGGAAGGAAGGAAGGAAGGAAGGAAGAAAGAAAGGAAGAAAAGAAAAGAAAAGAAAAGAAAAGAAAAGAAAAGAAAAGAAAAGAAAAGAAAAGAAAAGAAAAGAAAAGAAAAGAAAAGAAAAGAAAAGAAAAGAAAAGGACTTCAGGCCTCAGAAGTATTGATGAGAATAGCAGCAGGCTTCAGGCACCAATTAATAGGATAGAGGAAAGGGAACGTAGTCAATTTAATCATTAAGTTTACTGAGATACAGAAACCCAGCAGGATTAACAAGATGAAATGCTGAAGAATAGACCACAACCTAGAGCTTTTTAAAGAGAGGTTCCTAGCAGCTGAGAAGGGACAGAGATTGCAGGTGGGAATGAATGGTCCCAGCTGGAGAATTTTGAGTGCTTCAACGAGAGAATGCCAGGCTGTCATGGCAATCACCTTTGCCAAAAAAATTCTTAGGACGGCCAAATAAAAACGATGCTAAAGAGCAGTGTGCAAACAAAATGGATTTGGGATTAATATAATTCTGCACTTAAAACTTGCCTTTACTGCTTACTGCTTATGTGACCCTTTTTAAACCTCATGATAATACCTATTTCAGAAGACTACTTTTATAATTAAAATATGTAAATCCCTTGATTTAGTGCTTGGCACAAAGACTGCACCTAGTAAATGACAGATTTCATTATTATGGATGGAATGGGAGATGCATAACTTTCTCCCTTTCTCTTGATACCAACTGATAAGTGATAAGAGGGTCAGTATGTTGATTACTAGCTCTATTGGCCAAAATAAAAATTATTTGAGACAAAGGTCTTTTTATGCTATAAAAACTCTGCATAGTGGTAGCCTGCTTCTGAACTTTGCATTCCCAGTGAGAGATGGATACACACATCAAATTTAAAGTCTACCAGGTAAATTGAGAAGAAGTTGGCTGGTCTCTCAACTGTTGTGGAGAGACTCAAAAGTAAATGAGATCTTATATTCTGAAAATATGAGGCCCATAGACTTCTGAGCAGAATACATTAAGCTATATGATAATGAAACTAGGTTGAAGCTTCCAGTTGTAAATGCCATTCATGTTTACACTGGACCTAGAATCACCCAGCTGAGAATCTCAAGGAAATATATATTATTAGAGGCCCGGTGCATGAAATTCATGCACGGGGGAAGAGGATGTCCCTCAGCCCAGCCTGAACACTCTCCAATCTGGGAACGCTTGAGGGATGTCTGACTGCCCTCCAGGATCGGGCCTAAACGGGCAGTTGGACATCACTCTAACTATCCAGGACTGCTGGCTCCCAACTGCTCGCCTGCCTGCCTTCCTGATTGCCTCTAACCGCTTCTGCCTGCCAGCCTGATCATCCCCTAACCACTCCCCTGCCAACCTGACTGATGCCTAACTGCTCCCCTGCCAGTCTGCTTGCCCCTAACTGCTCTCCCCTGCAGGCCTGGTCACCCCTAACTGCCCTCCCCTTCAGGCTTGATCGCCCCCAACTGCCCTCCCTTGCAGGACTGGTCCCTCCCAACTGCTCTCCCCTGCTGGCCATCTTGTGGTGGCCATCTTGTGTCCACATGGGGGCAGGATCTTTGACCACATGGGGGCAGCCATCTTGTGTGTTGGAGTGATGGTCAATCTGCATATTACTCTTTTATTAGATAGGATAGAGGCCTGGTGCATGGGTGAGGGCCAGCTGGTTTGCCCTGAAGGGTGTCCTGAATCAGGGTGGGGGTTCCCTTGGGATGTGGGCAGCCTGGGTGAGGGGCCTGTGGTGGTTTGCAGGCCAGCCACCCCCCAGAAACCCAAGCAGAGGCCCTAGTATCTGAGATTTATTTATCTTCTACAATTGAAACTTTATAGCCTGGAGCAGAGCCAAGCCTTCTACTTGCTCCATGGTGGCAGCCATTTCTGTTGGGTTTTATTTATCTTCTATAATTGAAACTTTTTAGCAGAGGCCAAGGCAGGCCAGGGCTTCAGAAGCTTGGCTTCCTCCATCACCGGGGGCAACCCTAGCCTCCTGCTCTCTCCAGTTCTATGGCTGCTGCCATTTTTGTTGGGATTTATTTATCTTCTATAATTGAAACTTTGTAGCCTGGGGTGCAGGGCTGGGCCAGCCAGGGTGTGCAGAAAGCTTGGCTTTCTCCATTGCCAGGGAAACCCAAGCCTCTCTCCTGCTCTCTCGATGGCTGCAGCCATCTTGGTTGAGTTAATTTGCATACTGACTCCTGATTGGCTGGGGGCGTGGCTGGTGGGTGTGGCAGGGTGATGGTTAGTTTGCATATTACTCTTTTATTAGATAGGATATGAGATTTAAAAATATAAATTGCAGACTGAAAGTGGGAGACTTAAAAAATAAGTTACAAAACCAATCCTATCACAATTATATCACCATGTAAATAAGGTTTTATTTTTTAAATTAGCACTTTTTTCTTTTTTGATGTTCTTCAACTCTTTATTTCATAATTGTCTATTAGTAGTCACAAGAAAAATAATGATCAACTATTGCTGAAAATATTTTTGTGTTGATAACTTACTTTTGTCTACATTGCCTAGATTACTTCATTTGATTTTTGCAACAACTCTTTGAGTTGTGAAGAGCATATGCTGTTTCCATTTTATAGATAACAAACATGAAGTTTAGAGAGTTTATATGAACTGCCCAAGTCACACAATGGATCCAGCAAAGATCTGGGTCCATTTCTTCTTCTTAGTCCAAATGAAGCATAGTTTTGAATTCATTATTCTAATACTAGAGGCTCAGTGCACGAAATTCGTGCATGGGTAGGGTCTCTAGCAACTACTGGCTGCTGGCTGCCAGCTGCGGCCTTCCTTCATTCCACGCCACCCCCTGGTGATCAGCACACATTATAGTGAGTGATCAAACTCCCAGGTGGTAGAACTCCCAATGGGACACTTTGTATATTAGGCTTTTATATAGATAGGTAGTTTCCAATTGCTCAAGGCAGTATCTTTAGGATGATCCTAACTCCCCTTAAAATGCCTCTCTGAGAAAACTCCAGTCTGCTAAGAGTTTGTTCCAGCCAGCACCTGAAAATAGGGCCCCTGTATCCCAGTCTGTGTGTAGGAGGGAGCGTGGGGTTGTGGGGGTGGAGGGGAGCCTAACTTAGGTAAGTGGCAGTTAGCAGGTGGGTTTCACATGGACCAATTTGTCCTTCCAGCTTTTCGTACTTTTTCATTTTCCTAACTCTACTATGGCCCTGATCACCCTCACCCTATTCATTTTTTTTTTTCCTTTATAATGTCTAGTCATGTCTGTACAAATTGGTGATCTGGAATAAAGTCTTGCTTGTCTAACTTTGGTGTAATTTTTGCATTGTCATTCTCAATTATCCTAAACTTTCATTTAGAAAGGTTATGATGACTTCAGATGAAACAACCACTTAGTATCCATCTAATTAATCAAAGCTAGACATGAGAAGTACGTGAGGAAAACACAACTCCAATAGACACTTTTACCAAGCTTCTTTTTGTTGGCCTTACTTTCATTTGCTTATTTTATTTGGCCCTACATAATTCTCAGAATGAAATACAGCACGCTACGTTGTCTTCCTTATCATTTGAGAGGTATAATCTCTGACTAGATGCAGAAAGAGTGATTGAGTAAGTGGAGGATTATCTAACTTCCTACTAAGGTTTCAGCTATGCAGTGAAAGGACAAAATAAAAATCTCAATTTTCTTTTCTTCTTACTTACTTTAAAAATTTTAATTACATAAAACATCTCTGGGAAAGTGAACCAAGATGGCAGTGTAGGTAAACACAGGACTTGCATCCTCCCACAACCACATCAAAATCACAACTGAAATACAGAACAACCATCATTCAGAATCACCTAAAATTTGGTTGAATGGAAGTCTTATGACTAAAGAATTAAAGAAGAAACCACAGGGAGAATGGTAGGAGGAGCAGAGGTACGGAACGGGATGGTCTGACACCCATGTGTGACATATTTTTAATTGAGAGGGATATGTTGGCAGAGGTGGTCTCCCATAAGGAGCAAGGGGTCCCTGCTCACATCAGGCCCCTAACTCAGGGTTCCAGTGCCAGGAAGAGAAGTCCCCTCTGAGCTCCAGCACTGGGGCAGCTTGAAAGGATCCAGAAACATATGGGGAGGAACTAAATTATCTGGCATCAGGCAAGAACTGGGTTGCAGTTTTCTCCTAGAAAAAGTGCTAGGACCTCCCCTGGCACAGAGCTGACTGTCAGACACCATATCTGAGTTTCCATCAACCTGGCCCACACTGTTTGCCCAATCCTGGTGATTCCCTGAGATCCCACCTGACCCAATTTGTAACCCCAACCAAGCTGTTTGCAATGTCTTTTCCATATGAATTGTCTGTCCTGGCTCAGGCTTCAGATTTTCCTAAAATCTCTCCAACAGCAGCAGCTGCCATCAACATGCCTATACCTCTCAAAAAGTGGCCCCAGGGCTAGCACTAGCAGCAGCTTGCCAAGGTTCATAGTTTGGCATTTCCTGGGCACCTTTAAGCCCAACATAAGTAGCAGCCATCTGCAGATCACTTTGTAGCTCCTGCTGGGTGGCCCAGGCAGGGCATAGGCAGTGGCTCACTTTGCACTTCCAGGAAGGCCCAAGAGCCAATGCACCCAGTAGACAGCTTCAGACCACACCAGATTACAACTCTATCACATCCACAAGCGACACACTCAAAGGGCAGACTTGGTGAGCACCAAAGCTCCACTGAAGCAAGTCCTGTTCTATAGGGTTGGCTCCTACACAGGAGCTCTTCTTCTGCTGTGGTTATAGCTGTACCTAATAGCCAATTGGCCTGGGGGTTAATTCCTACCAGTGACACCAATAGCAATCAAGACTCAACTACAATAGAACAGTGCACACAGCCCACAAAGGGTCACACCTAGAGTGCCTAGCTCAGGTAATTGGAGAGGCTGAGCCAAAAAATGTATATGCATACTAGAGGCCCAGTGCACAAATTTGTGCACAGGTGGGGACCCTCGGGGTAGCCTACAGGGATCGGGCCCCAGCTCATGCCCCAGCCTCACAGCCCTGCAGCCCCTCCTGGCACCCCTCTGTGGCCTGGTGCCAACCCCTCATCTGCTCCACCATCCTGCCTGTGGAGCGATTGATCAGGGCTGGGCCCCCTGCCCAGCTCCGTCAGCACCTGGGAGCCAGGCAGTGGCCCCACCCCCTGTTGCTGCAGCTGGTCACTGTCTGCAGGGTGATTGGCAGGGCGATTGGGCCCCCACTTGCACCTGACTTGGCCTGGCACTGCCCACTCACCTGCTCCATCCCACTGCAGTCCCCTCTCATCGGGGCCCATCAGGGTCTGCAGTTCCTCCGCTGCTGCCCACTGCCAGTGCCATGTCACCAATGCCCGCCATGTTCTGCACCGCCCCCTGGTGGTCAGCACGTGTCATAGCAAGCAGTCTAACTCCTGGTCGAACTACTGGTAGAACCGCCTGAGCAGAAATTTTGAATATTGGGCTTTTATTATATAAGATATGCATAACCCATGAACACAGACAATAGGGTGGTGAAGGCCTCGTATGGGGCAGGATCCAGGTGGAGGATAGCAATGGGAGGGGGGTAAAGAAGGAGACATCTGCATTACTCTCAACAATAAAGATTTAACACACACACACACACACCCCTCTAATGAAATGAAGAGCTTTATATGCTTCATCTCTAGAACATGTGGGTCACTTTTCACAAATTATGAAAACTGAAAATATCATGCTTTTGAGAGATCCATTTCAGTCAAAGTGAGCTGGAATATTTCAAAGGAGGAAGTAGTAGAATAGTAGTTAGGTTCCTGGCTAGGAACAGATCATTTCAGATACCATTATAATTATACAAATCTTACCAAATAATAGAGAAACATGTAAATTGACCGTACCTCTGCTACATCCACAGCCAATCAGAGTGAATATGCAAATTAACCCAACAAAGATGGAGGTTAATTTGCATACATACCTGGGTCCCAGGAACCTCCTTGGCACCCAGGTCACTCCCAGCCTGCCATCGGAGGTGCCAGGAGGCAGGGGAACCCCTTCCCAAGCCTAAAGCCTAGGGCGGAGGCTTTAGGTTTGGTAAGAGGCCAAGCCTGCAATCAGAGGTGCCCCGGTCCCCCTTCCCAAGCCTAAAGCCTGGGATGAAAGCTTTAGGCTTGGGAAGGGGCTGAGCCTGTGATCAGAGGTGCGGGGAGGGGGGAACCACTTCCCAAGCCTAAAGCCTGGGGCGGAGGCTTTAGATCGGAGGTGCTGAGGGTCCCCCTTCCCAAGCCTAAAGCCTGGGGTGGAGACTTTAGGCTTGGGCAGGGGCTGAGCCTAGGATCAGAGGGAATGGGAAAAAAAATCAATGGAAACATATCCTTAGATGAGGATAAAAAGAAAAAGAAAGAAAGAAATGTCATATCCTATGAAAGACACATCTTGAAAATGCCTAAAGGAAGTTGTCATTTTTTCATGGTGAAGGGACTGGAGTCCGTGTTGATGAAAATACCTTGGTGGCTGTGGTGACTGGCAGTGGCTGCAGCAGTGGGGTGATGGGGCTGGCACCTTCCCCTGATCAGCCCAGTCGCCTCCCGCAAAGGGAGGCCAGACTGTGGCTTAGGTCCGCTCCCAATAGGGAACAGGCCTAAGCCATCAGTAGGACATCCCCTGAGGGCTCCCGGTATGTGAGAGGGGGCAGGCTGGGCTGAGGGACCCCTCCCCAGTGCATAAATCTCTTGCACCGGGCCCCTAGTGAGATAATAAAGGCTTTAACTAAAGATTGGAAATGTGAATGCATAAAATTAGATGGATTCAAGAGGTTTGGGGAGGTAAATTTGATATGAATCTGTGATTAAGTTTGATATATGAGAAGGAGAGAATAATTATGTCTAAAGTCTAAGTATGTAAAGTTTCAGGTTTTCATGAACAAAAGAAGAATCAGTATGTTGTATATTGAAAAAGTAATTTGTTTCTAATCTTGGATCTGCAACAACAAATGGTATGATCTTATTAAAATCTATTAACTTGAACCTCTGATCTTCATCCAGTTTATCTTGATTTAAAAAGACTACTGCCTTCCCACTTGGAGTATAAGCAACACATTAGCCCTATTCTAAAAAAAAAAAAAATATGTGCAGTTATATTTCAGTAGTAAAGATCTAGAATTCTTAAAGCAAATCAATCATTTTCATAATGCTCATCTCTTTTAAATAATAAAAACACTTTTACTGTGTGGTCATTAAAACTGGAGAATTGAGAGAGACACAAATTAAAGACATTGTATGTATAAAGACTGTGGGAGAATATTTACCTGCATGATGCATGTATAAAATAACAAAGCTGTAATTATTTAAATTTTAGTAATTATACTGTAAGTTAAATATTATGGAAGTGTAATCATTATAGGACAAATTAATAGAGAAGTCATTTTCTATGTACTAGTAAAAATGCTACATCAAAGGTTTCAATTACAAAAAGATTCTATCAAAAAACAAAACTAATTTTCTAAGTTTTGTGATTTGTATTGAGAAGAGCCAGGTTCAAGTTCAGATGTGTCAGATTCCAAAACACATGCACTTTAGTTTACATCCTTGTTAGACCTAACATTACATTAACTTATTTTCAATAATTAAAGATTGTTGCCTTCTCACTTAGAACCTAGCAAATACATTGTCCCTATTCTAAAAAATTACTTGCTATTAGATACAACTGATCATTCAGACAAACTAATATATTACTTCAATATATTGTTTTGTCAGAATTTTTGAAACAAATAGTCAAAACAAACCATCTCCAGTTGAAGGTATTTTGTAAGAATTGAGTTATGCTGCCATCTAGTGATCATTTTATTGCTGATATTACTGGAGTATCAAAAAAAATCAAGAAAATTAGAGACATTCAAAAAGTAAAAAAAGTAGTCCAATACCTGGTAAGTAATATAATGTCCAATCACTGTGTTATACACCTGAAACTAATATAATATTGTATGTCAAATACAACTGAAAAATTAAAAAAATATATATTTTTAAAAAGATAGACTAGCAAACATTTATTTGTAAATATCACACAAATTGAGATTAGGACTAAAATATACAATAATAATGAACAAAATAATACTGAAAAGGTTCATTCTTGAATTTATTCAAGAATAAACAGTTTACATAAAAAGTCTAAGTTCTTTAGTAGAATTTCTATACTTTTCATTTTATAGACTCCATATTTTTTGCCTTATTTAAAAAGAGAGGGGTAGGACTGGGGAGGAGGGGGGTCAATGGTGAAAAAGGGGGGGCATTCTGTAATATTTTTAACAAAAAAGAATAATAATAATACAATTTTTTTAAAATTTTTATCAAAAAATAAATAAATAAAAGAAATTTTGCATAATTTACATCTAGTCTCAGTTTAGGTAGGTTATATTTTAGAAAAAGCTATATCTTTCTATGTAGCCTGCAGGTGGGAAAGAATCGTTTCCAGGAAAACTCACAAGATCTGTGCTTATAGTTGTACAAGGAAAAGTTACTCCAAATTCATTTTCAAATTCAGTTCATCATTCAAGAATTTTCATGAGGGCATTTGGTTTGATAAGGTCTGATTTGGGCTACTTCTCATCTGAAAACTTAGTGCAAAATTTTAAAATTAACCATTTCCATGGTTACCTACAGGGCTGAATTTTACCTACAGGGTTGAATTTTACCTACAGGGTTGAAAGAATCTAAAAGTGAAAAAAGAACATTCGGAGAAGATGAAGACAAGATTAGCGGCCCCATACTGCATAGGCTTGAGGTCCAGTACGGGAGCCAAGAGCCACAGGTGGCTACTGAGCACTGGGATGTGGGGAGTCCGAACCACTATGTGATATGAGTGTAAAATACACACGAGATGTGGAAGATTTGGCACAAAAATGTAAAATACCTATTTAATGTTTTTGTAAAGTTTATAGTTTTAAATAAGAATATTTGGATATATGAAGTGAAGATTCATTTTTAAATTAGTGGTACCTGTTTTTTACTTTTTACTTTTATTAATGTGGCTACTAGAAAATATAAAATAACATATATTATATTTCCACTGGACAGTGCTGGTCTGGAAGAGCCAGAAGTTTCTGCCTTTAAGTATAAATTGTTTTCTTGTCTCCTGACCTGGGAATTTCTCTCTTGAAGTAAAATGCCGGTTGCTTTCCCTGTCCTCCCTCCCCTCATTTAAGAGCTCTACCCTTATATCTTCACTCTACATAGTTTCCCCACAAGCCCAGGCTGCATGCAGTTACATCTTGGAATGTGTATTTTGACCTCAAATTCTGAAGAAGAGCTTCTTTCCTGTGGACATCTTCAGTCCTCAGTGTTTTATTTTGTGTGTGTGTATGTGTGTGTGTTTTTCTATCACTAAAAATACATAATCTGTATCCTATCTAATAAAATGCAAATTGACTGCCACTCCAAGACACAAGATGGCCATCCCATGTGGTCAAAGATGGCCAGCAGGAGAGGGCAGTTGTGGGCAGTTAGGAGTGTCCAGGCCAGCAGAGGAGGGCAGTTAGGGGTGACCAGGCTGGCAGAGGAGGGAAATTAGGGGTGACCAGGCCAGCAAGGGAAGGTAGTTGGGAGGGACCCAGGCCTTCAGGGGTGGGCAGTTGGGGGAGACCAGGCCTGCAGGGAAGGGCAGTTGGGGGAGACCAGGCCCAGCAAGGGAGGGCAGTTAGGGATGACCAGGCCTGCAGGGAGGGGCAGTTGGGGGGTACCCAGGCCTGCAGGGGAGGGCAGTTGTGGGCAATCAGGCAAACAGGGAGGGCAGGTAGGAGTGACTGGGCCAGCAAAGGAGGGCAGTTGGGGGAGACCAGGTTAGCAGGGGAGGGTAGTTGCGGGGGGGGGGTGGACTAGGCCTGCAGGGGAGGGTAGTTAGGGGACAGGCCTGCCAGTGAAGGATAGTTGGGGGGGACCCAGGCCTTCAGGGGAGGGCAGTTAGGGGGGAACAGGCCAGCAGGAGAAGGCAGTTAAGGGCAATTGGGCTGGCAGGGGAGTGGTTAGGGGTGATCAGGCAGGCAGGCAGAAGCAGTTAGAGCAATCAGGCAGAGGCAGGCGAGCGGTTGGAAGCCAGCAGTCCTGGATTGTGAGAGGGATGTTCGACCACTCATTTAGGCCCCATCCCAGTCAGATCGGGCCTAAACAGGCGGTCAGACATCCCTCAAGGGGTCCCAGATTGGAGAAGGTGCAGGCTGGCCTGAGGGACACCCTCCCCTTCCATGCATGAATTTTGTGCACCAGGCCTCTAGTTGTTAATAAAATCTATAGGTTTAAAGTGTACAATTCTATGACACATTATCTGTATATTGCATTGTGTGCCCTCCACCCAAAGTCACTGTATATTTGACCCCTTTTAGCTTTTGCTACCCTTCCACCCCTCTTCCCTCTGATAGCCACCATATTTTGTCTTGTGTCTGTGAGTTTTATTTGTTTGTTTTTCTTGTTTGTTCATTTGTTACTTTGAGTTTCATATCCCATATATGGTGAAATCATATGGTTCTTAAATTTTTCTATCTGACTCCTTTCGTTTAGCATGCTATTCTCAAGATCGATCCGTGTAATCACAAATGGCAGTATTTAATATTTTCTTATGGCTGAGTAGTATTCTATTGTATTTAGTATCATGTCTGAATACTCAGTGATTTTAATCCTTTCTCCTGGAAAAAAGATCACAGGATATTCAGAAAAGTCTTGTTTTGACTTTGAAGTGGCAACATTTTCCATCCTTGACCTTGACAGAACTGATATCTACCTGAGATCAATGAAATGGAGAGTTTAGTCCTTCAAGCATTAAAAAATTACATAAATTCTTGCCATTTAATATACTTCCAATACTAGATATATTTTTTTCATTAAACTTATTGGCAATTTTTAAAATCGTCACCTCAGGATATGTTTACTGATTTGAGAGAGAGAGGGATGGGGAGAGAAAGAGAAACACGGATCAGTTGCCTCCCATACACACCCTGACTGGGAAATGAACTGCAACCTGAATATGTGCCCTGATGGGGAATGAATCCCACAACCTCTTGATGAGCCAGATGGTGCTCCAGCCATCTACGCCACCAGGCCAGGGCTCTTGGTAATGTTTTGCTTGCAAGTGATAACTCGACTCTATCTAGTTGAAGTAAAAAAATAAGTAATTAATTACAAGGATACCTAGATTTTATAAAACAACAAAGTTGTATTTAAGGTAGGCATATAGGAAAATCTCAGGAAGAATCAGAACCAAGATTCGGAAATCCTTTAAAATTCTTTATTCATTTCATATATTTAATTTTCTCTGTATTTTCTGTTTAATTTTTGTCTCTTTTAACTGATTTTCTCTAAGCATCATAAAACATGACTGCTGAGTCTTAGGGGGGAAATTTTTAAAATAAAAAAAGCTATATTTTGGCTCAATAAGTGTCACTATCCTCCTAGTAATCTCCCAGCCTCAAAACTTTATATTTTTGTCTAAATGTTCCTGTGCATTGCTTCTGTATGTAATTTGTCTAACGATCTTCTTTACTTGTGCAGCTCCTCTTGACTTTGCATTTTAACTAACGCCATCTCAGTTCAAGATTGCTCTGCTCCTCCTGGACTTCTCGCCTTAACTTTCACCTGTTTCCCTCTCCTAACTGATTGGTATTCAAATTAAGAGAACTAACAACCCTATAATAACTGACTTAATTCAAAGTTTCTTTGAAAAAGTGGATAAAATTAATATTAAGAAGAGATATGAAATAACTTACAAATCAATGCAATTTCTGTCAAAATTCCAATAACATTTTTAAAATATATATTTTTACCGATTTCAGAGAGGAAGGAAAAGGGAGAGAGAGACAGAAACACCAATGATGAGAGAGAATCATTGTTCAGCTGCCTCCCACAGGCTCCCTCCTGGGATCTGAGCCTGCAGCCTGGGCACGTGCCCTGACTGGGACTCAAACCTGGGAACTCTTGGTCCATGGGGTGGTGCTCAATCCACTGAGCCATCACAGCGAGGCTCCCAATGGCATTTTTTTACAAAAATAGGAAAAAAAAAACCTCAAAATATATTAAAGATTTAAACATAAGACACAACACCATAAAACTTGAGAAGAAAACGTAGGAAAAGCTTCTTGACAATGGCCTTAGAAATTATTTCTTGGATATGACACCAAAAGCTGAGTAACAAGAGCAAGTGTAAACAAATGGGATTACATAAAATGAGAACATCTTTGTACAGAGAAAAAGAATATAACCTACAAAATGAAAGAAAATACTTACAAACTTTATGTCTGATAAAGGGTTACCATCCAAAATATATAAGGAACTCCTATAACTTAATAACAACAAAACCCAGATAACTCAATTAACAGTAGGCAAGAAACTGGAATAGAGATTTCTTTAAAAAAGACATACAAATTGCCGAAAAGTTCATGAAAAAATGTTCAAAATCATTAATCATCAAGGATGTGTAAATCAAAATCACAATAAGATATTACCTCACATTTGTTAGGATGGTTATTATGAAAAATGAAGATAACAAATGTTGGCAAGGATGTGGACAAAAGAGACATTTTGTACACTTGGTGGGGATGTAAATTGGTGTAGCCAATATAGAAAGCAGTTTACAGTTCCTTGAAAAATTGAAATTACTACCATATGATTCTGCAATCCCACTTCTGGGTGCATATCCAATGGAATTGAAATCAGGATCATGAAAAGTTAAGTGCACTTCCATGTTCATTACAGATGATTCTCAATAACTACAACTTCTTCCATCACCATTTATCCTCTCTTTACTCTCATCTACCTGCCCCCACCACCCCTTCACCATACCGGCGTTGTCTGTCTGAGATTTTTTTTCTATTTTGCTTAATCCCTTCACCTGTTTCATGCAACTCCCCAACCCCTCCCCACCCCTTGCTATCCGGCTATTCTCTGTATCTATAAATCTATTTCTATTTTGTTTATTTGTGGGTTTTGTTCATTAAATTCCACATGTAAGTGAAATCATATGGTACTTGTCTTTCTATGACTAACTTATTTCACTGAGCACACTATCCTCTAGGTCCATCCATGCTGTTGCGAAAGGTAAGAGATATGACATTGAAAAAGAATAAGTCTGATGTGAATTATTAGTGTGATCATTTCTATTGGGAGAGTTATTATACTAAGTAGCTTTCTGTGGTGGACATCTTTTTAAATTTAAGATGACTTAGTGTTTGATCCTCTGACTATGTTTGGAAAATTCCTTACTTTAAGAATATTGGGCAGAAACTGGTTTGGCTCGGTAGATAGAGCGTTGGCTTGAGGATTGAAGGTCCCAGGTTCGATTCCGGTCAAGGGCATGTAACTTGGTTGTGGGCACATCACCGGTGGGAGGTGTGCAGGAGGCAGCTGATCGATGTTTCTCTCTCATCGATGTTTCTAACTCTCTATTCCTCTCCCTTCTTCTCTGTGAAAAATAAATAAAATATTTTTTAAAAGAATATTAGTAGAGGGGGAAACACCCTCCTTCTGCAGAAAGTAAAAACTCTAGCGACTCATGAGCTCAACCTCCCCCACAGCCAATGCAGCTTGCTAACAGGCAGCTCTCTTTCTCAGCTTGTGAAGGTCACAGTCTGAAATGAAAGCTGAAAATGTGTATGTTCGTACTTGAAGAAATATTTTTCAACATGCCAGTTCTGCAGAATGGTTTGTGCATTGTTTTTGGCAATTAATATACAACTTGGTTCTTTGTTCTTCCCAGTGATTTTTTTAAAAACACTAATTAAAAATCACACCACACACACTCATGAATTTTATTCCTTTTCACATAGAAACAGGTTCTGTTAATTGAATCCAAAGCCTGATCATTTCCAATTATATACCTCATTTCACCGTGACTTCCCTTTCTTTGGAATTTGTAGAGAGTATATCATCTTTATGTATCTTTGTTCCTCTATTTGATTCTAAGCTGCTTTATCATGGGACCCTTGTTTGTTATATATTCTTTGTCTTAACTATAGTATTTAGCAAAAGGTACAGTATCTTCTTATAGATGATTGAGTGAGCATGTGATTACATAGAAAAAGCGTAAGACCGAAACATATTCAAAGCAAATGCTACTCAGCTAAACTCTTACTTTACATAGGCAACAGTATATCTCTGGGTCACAGAGTCTTCACCTATGAAATGATATGGTCAAGTAAGGCAGGTTAGGTTTACAGTTCTAGAAATTCATGTCTATATTATGAGTTTTATTCTGTTTTGTTCAGTAGATCCAGAAGCCAATGACCCTTTAATATGATGTCCCTTTATAAATTCTCAGGTATGCCTAAAATGTATACACAGGACTAATTTAATTCATCTTTCTTTCCTTGTCGTTTTTCTGTTCATAAACTGAGGATGGACTAACCAAGTGCCAAAATAACTACCACATCAGGGAAGAGAGTTAATTTAAGTATCTTTCCAGGAAAATACTACTTCCCTTGTGATCTACATTGGTTATCTCAGGTCCTCCAGTTTCTCTTGAGGCTGAGCAGCTCAACAAATACAGCAGCTTAGTGTCCTCCAGATCTTACTCTCCTATAATTATTTATCTGCCTCAAATCCCCAGTTTCCACTCCCTACTTGCTTCTTTTGTCCTGCCTTTGCTTGGAGATGAAACATGCGTGGGAGGCATATCCAAACTCTTTCTCTCTGTAGGTCAGCAGCTCTCACTAATGAATCACATCCCTCTTCCTCGCTGAGCCTGCGTATGTTTGGCCAGTCTTCAGAGCACCACTCCTGGAAGTCAATAGCAATCAAGGCTGGCACAGTGTGCAGCAGACACTTCATGTTTGCTCGCTCACCACTCATTTCAATGCTTCCGGGGTTCATTTTCTTAAACAAAAGAGACTGGCAACCCACTCCTGCATTTTCCAAACATCCTTTTAACTGGCATGCGGGCCTGGGAGTGCAGTTCCACCAAGCAGATGCACCTTCATGAAATATGGATGAGGAAATAAACAACATGAAGCAAGTGGGTCTTCTGGGGAAACTGTTGGAGAGTTTCTATTATAGGGCAACAGCAATGTGTGTGTTTTTCCATTGTAACCACCTCACATAATTTGGGCATTTTCCCTGGATATGTTGTCCTCCATGTATATCTCCTAGAAATGTGGTACCCAGGCTTAAAGGCCATACTAACAATTCTGCCGTGTGACCTCCACTACCCGATTCCTTAATGAGTAAACCAGCTAGATTAGTTTTAATTGTCTGTGCTTAAGAACTATGACCTATGGGGGAGGGGATGGCAGGGGAGAGGTCAATGGGGGAAAAAGGGAGACTCATGTCATACTTTAAACAATAAAGAATTTTTTTTAAAGAAGAACTATGACCTATACAAAGTTAAAATGTACTTTTTATCCCTGTGAACTAGTAGTGCATTTGTAAAACAAACAAACAAAAAACACACACACACAATACCTGACAAACATTTGTTTAAACATGTGGCTTATTCTTCACGTGGTGCTCAAAGATGTCAAACTATCTTCGGCATATGATTTTTTTAAAATATATTTTTATTGATTTCAGAGAGGAAGGAAGAGGGAGAGAGATAGAAACATCAATGATGAGAGAGAATCATGGATCGGCTGCCTCCTGTAAGCCCACACTGGGCAGTTGAGCCTGCAACATAGGCATGTGCCCTGACCGGGAATCACACCCATTACCTTCTGGTTTATAGGTCGACACTCAACCACTGAGCCACACTGGCTGGGCCGGCATATGATTTTTTACTTCATTGCTATCAGATGACTTCTGCATCCCTAGTTTGACTGTCCACAAGGTAGGAGAGAAGGGGGGAGTGAAAACTTTTTTCTGCTATTCTTATATTTGGAAAGGATGTCATATCCAGGGATTAATGTTGACATCTTATTGGCAAGAATTGCATTGCATGCCCTGCCTAAAGCATGGACCTTGGCATTTCATTCTCTTGTTTGTATAACAGTGACAGGTAGGGAAGTGTCGAGTAAGACATCCTGCACTGTTCGCCACACCATCATTGCCTTAGTTGCTGTTGGAACTTAGGGCTGCTTTGATAAGCTCCTGCCAAAGCTAACTCACAAATTTGGATGCAATGTTTAGTTATCAACTTAATGGAATTAAACATTACCAAAAATCCCATCTGTCCAAAAGTAACTTCCCCCTAAGCTTGTTACCAAATGTGAGTTTTCTACTTTTAGAGTCACATATTTGGATTTAGATATTTGCCACCCAGAGGACATAGG
This sequence comes from Corynorhinus townsendii, assembly GCA_026230045.1. Lineage (NCBI taxonomy): Eukaryota > Metazoa > Chordata > Mammalia > Chiroptera > Vespertilionidae > Corynorhinus > Corynorhinus townsendii. Next base: position 148,170,487 of record JAPDVU010000003.1, read on the forward strand.
CTAGGCTGAATATGTATTATTCAGTGATGGGCACACAAAAACTCATCACCACTCATTATCTTGTTACTCCACACAAGACTATTAAATGGACAAGTTTATCTTCATGCAGAATAGAGCAGAATAGAAGTTGTATCTGAGGAAAGAAGACCTGAGTATGATTCCAGGAATCATGAAGTAAAGAGGGGAACAAGTACAACTAAGCTTCCTCTCAACTGCACCTTGACTTTTAATGAGAAAACCATATTAAATGATTGCTTAATAGGTATTAGAGTTTTAGGAGTACATTTCATAACATCCCTCTATTTTCTGAGATTGGAACAAACCAAGAAATAGACAGATAAATGAAAATCACAATATCAAAGATAATAAATGGGCTTGTAATTCTTGACCCCCTGACTCATTTATTATCTTTCCCAGTTACTGACACAACTGGACAACCCCAAGGTCTGCACCTTTTACTGCTGGGAGGTAGAACTGAAGAGGAACCAGAGTAGGTCAATCCATACATAACCATTTTATTACTCCACTTGCCCATTACTCTAACTTTCCATTGGTTAGTGAAGGGGGTGGATGAGAGGCTGGGAGTGTTGCTTTGGTAGAATGCCTTCCACACAGAAATGTGAAGTGGTAATGCTTACCCTCCACTGATGATTCTTTAGAGTTAAAGCCAGAGAGCTAGGGAAGAAAATGACAAAGCAATTCTAGGCAATAATATCATCATTGTTAGTATTCCATCATCCTAAATTATTTTTAAAAGCATAATGATAATTCATATTATGCTGATACTGTTTTGTTCCTCTCATAATATTTTTAGGAAGACCTGTTTTTGTTGTTGTTGTTAATCCTCACTCGAGGATATTTTTTCATTGGTTTTTAGAGAGAGTGAATAGGAGGAAGAGAGGGAGAGAAAAACATCAATGTGAGAGAGATACATCAATTGGTTGACTTCTGCTCATGCCCAGACTGAAATCAAGCCTACACCCGAGGTATGTGCCCTTGAACATAATCGAACCTGGGACCCTTCAGTCTGTGGGCTGACACTCTATTCACTGAGCCAAGCTGACTAGGGCAAGGAAGATAATTTTAAAGGCAAAAATATACTATGTCTCCATGTATTTTCATGTTTCCACCAAGTTTATACTGTATTTGTGAAGCAAAATGAGATAAAAATAAAACCAATATAAGAAACTAGAGGCCCAGTGCACAAAATTCATGCACAGGGAGTGGGGGATGTGTCCCTCAGCCAAGCCTGCACTCTCTCACAATCCAGGACTGCTGACTCCCAACCGCTCACCTGCTTGCCTGCCTGATTGCCCCTCACCACTTCTGTCTGCCAGCCTGATCATCCCCTAACCACTCCCCTGCCAGCCTGATAGATGCCTAACTGCTCCCCTGCCAGCCCAATTACCCCTAACTGCCCTCCCCTACAGGCCTGGTCGCCCCCAACTGCCCTCCCCTGCAGGCCTGGTCCCTCCCAACTGCCCTCCCCTGCAGGCCTGGTCCCTCCAACTACCTTCCCCAGTGACCCAGGATGCCAAGCTTTCCTGCCCATCTCCCGTTCTGCTCTCCCATCAGGCTTGGCTTCCTGGATCGCTGGGGCGACCCAGGATGCCAAACATTCCCGCCCATCTCCCACTCTGCTCTTCCCTCCACTCTCCTGGTCACCTGGATGACTCAGGATACCAAGCCTTTCAGCCCATCTCCCGCTCTGCTCTCCCATCAGGCTTGGTATTCTGGGTCGCAGTGACCCAGGATGCCAAGCCTTCCACCCTCTCTCAGCAGGCTCTGTGGGTCCAGCTGGAGTCACAATTTTGGCCCGTCAATTTGCATATTCCCTCCTTATTTGGCTGTGGGCGCGGCCATCTTTATTGCAAACTGATGGTTAATTTGCATGTTACTCTTTTATTAGATAGGATTTGGCCCATACACACCTCTCCAACCCTGACTCCCTCTTGTTCTGAATAAATTTTACAGTCTAGTAAACACAATCTGCCTGCAATGATCATTGAACATTTCAGAGTATTCTATGCCTCTGCACTTGTGCTGTTGCTATTTGCTCTCATGCCCCTTCTATTTAACATTAAGTGTCCTTCAAATCTCAGTTCAAGCACTATTTTATTCCATTAGGAATATTTCCCTGAATCTCTGAATATCAGTGACAATCTTCTGTGAATTCCTAATAGCACTTTTCACAGTATTTGAAGTTATATATCACATATTTGTTAACTCAACTGAAATACAAGTGGCATAGGTTAAAGTTTCTATTTCTTATTAAAATTAGTATCTTTATAACTTAGCACAGAGCTTGTTCTTTAGTAAGCATTCAATAAGTGATTTTTGAATTGAACTTAAGGAGAGACAGAAAATGGAGTTATTAAAACAGACAGGTTTTCAGGGAAGGACAATTTGTGCATGAAGACACATTTAGCCAAAACATATTTTAGAAGTTTGGGAAATGGCATGGTTCTTTATATTATAGATCTTTACCTTTAATTAGTTTTTTAAAACTTAAATAAAATTATATGTTGAAATTTAAAGAGAAACATCAAAATATCATTCAATGACACTGAGCTCATTTAAAGAAAAAGTATTCCAAAAGAATAATTTTAAAAATCAAGGTAATTTAATGAAATTATTGTAAAATGATCAGTGTTCTTAGATATGTGTTTATATATTTTTCTTTCTTATCATAAGCATCATGAGATATTTGTAATTAAATTATTATACTCATTATTGTAATTCAGAATCATCAATTACATATACTAAAGAATTCAAACTCCAGAATGAAAAAGAGTAGATGATGTTTGCATTCTAAGTTATATTTTAAGAAACAAATATAGCACATAACAAACAACCTGGATATTTTTCATCCATTCCTGATTAAAATACACATTATCAGTTTCATGACCAATATTTTGAGGAGCATCTTTTTAAATTTTTTTTATACTCACCCAAGAATATATCTATTGATTTTAGAGAGAGAGGAAGAGGGAGGAAAGAAAGAGAGAGAGAGAGAGAGACATCAATCTGTTATCTCCCATTCACAGCCCAACTGGGATCAAACCTGCAACCTAGATATGTGCCTTGATGGGAAAACTATCACCACTTTTGGTGAACAAGATGATGCTCCAACCAACTGAGCTACCTGGCCAGGGCTTGAGGAGCATCTTTTGCATATACTACGTACCATCTTATCTAATAAAGAGAGAATATGCTAATTGACCCTCACACCATCGCAAAGATGGCAGCGCCCACAGCCAATAAGGAGGGAATGCTCCGCCCTCAAAGATGGCAGCGCCCAGTCCCCTCAGCCTTGCCAGGGCAGCAGGTGCACCTGCCTCCAGAGTCCCCCAGTCCCCTCAGCCTCTAGCTGCCCAGGGCCAGCCCAAGGCACAGGCAAGCCTCAGATGGCAGCTGCCCAGCCGACTAGGGCCACCGAGGCTCAGGTAACTAGGGTCGGCCGAGGTGTGATGGGGTGTTGCCTTCCCCTGATTGCTGGGTCGCCTCCCACTCCTGAGGGCTCCCGGACTGTGAGAGGGGGCAGGCCGGGCTGAGGGACCCCCCCTCCAGCGCATGAATTTTCATGCACCAGGCCTCTAGTATTTGGATAAACTGCAAGTAAAGTTCTGCCTCTCAAATGGTATCCATAGAGAAAACCTGATAGAACATTGCTTGTCAGTAAGAGGCTAGACCTTCCTTTACATCAGATTTCTGCCGATTTTCCTTCTACACAGGTCTGATGGGATTGACATCGTTCTAATTTCTTCCGCCCTGAAATCCAGAGGGGCTGTATTCCACTTCTATGTAACCATATTTAAACAAAACCAGTTGGCTGCTCTAATTACGGATAAACAAAGTCCTAATATTAAACTTTTCTATGTTTTAAAATTCTTGGAGTTCTAGCTTAAGTTTAAGTTCACTAATCCAATTCTATAATTTTGTGGTGTTTGCTAGTCATTTAAAGATATAAACAAAACATGTGTATGAAATTTCTACAGAAAGTTTTGTTTTGACTTCTATAAAATATTATAATTTATTAGAGAAATATTTATTTCAAATTTTATTTTATTTTGGGAGGTTCCTTCTACATAGTCCTTTTATTAGAGAAACTATGGAAAGTTAGCTCACATAGGAAAAAATATTTTATTGCAATAATTAATGAATAAATATTTGTCTAAAATATTATTTATTAAATGAAAGAAATACTTTTTATTACTAACCATTCATTCAATGGTCATAGAATTGTATTAACAAAAAAGAGGAAGAGGACAAGAGCTACTGCAACTTGGAAATAAACTCACAGCATATATAGGAATAATTTTGGCAACAAAACCATACAAGGGAAGGAAGTAAAGGTCTGAACTTGCAAAGGGAGTTGAAGATAAGATACATTCAGAAGAAAAGCGACTACTGTATATATGAAACTTGGTTTCACATAAACCTTTGTAACCCCCCCGCACACACACACACACACATAAACACATAAAACTAAGACATGTAACTTAAAAAAAAAAGAGGAAACAGAGGAAAAAATATAGAATGCCACCAAACAAAACAACAAATAGAAACATAAAGGAAAAAGACCAATGGAGGCACAGAGCTACCAGAAAACAAAAGATAAAATGGGTATAAGAAATCCTCACACATTTAATTTTTTTAAGATTTTCAATTTACTAAGAAGAGTTGGATGCTTTGTAGCTAATGTTTATTCATATAAATCAACATTATCCCTTCCTCACTTAGTAATGCCAAAATAAGTGATAAAGTTGGTATCTGCCTACTTAATCATTTCTAGAATCAATTATTTATTTGAATTTGTGTTTTCTCAGCATTCATGCACAATTAATCATTCTCAAAACTGCTCAATCCTAAAGACATTTGACAAATGTTGCACTTAGAAACAGTTTTGTTTTCCAAATTGCATTTTCTGCACTTTTGTTCTTCTTCATTACTAAGAATATTTACATAGAAATAGTATCCAATTAAAAACATTGCCAATTTCATTTTAGTGGACTTAAAATTATTTTTAAATTATTAAAGTCAATAAAACGTAACAGTACTTGTATTAGCATATACATGTTGAAAAGCAAGCATATCTAGCTTTCTTCCTAGTGGTACCTCTGTAAAAATACTGCGTTAGTCCATTATTCCAATAAAAGAACTATAAAATATTGCCTAAAAACTACCTCAACTAACTTTTATGTTACTTTCTACAACTGCAGAACAGAAGCATATGTATTTTATTGCATAAAGATTAAAGTGAACATCTCGTAGATTTAAGCCTCTCTGTCTCACTGAACATCACTTTACAAAATCATTTTCAGATTAAGTATAAGTATTGCAAAGAGTAGTCATCTGCAGACTTACTAAGCATGTAACCAAGATCATTTTTATAGCTTCCATTTTTTAAATTTCTTTGGTTCTATAACTTTTCTTTCTGTTTTCCATATAACGGTCATTAACACTTCAGAATGGTCTCAGAAAAATGGGTACTTATTCTTGTTTACAGGTTATCATTCCATTTCTTGTTGTTCCACTTATTTATGCATTCATTGGTTGATTCTTGTATGTGCCCTGACCAGGGGTTGAACCTTGGCATAGAGGGATGACATTCTAACCTACTGAGCTACTCGGCCAGGGCTCATTCCATTTCTTTATCCATTTCCACGGTCCAAATATTCAGGTTACTACAGTTTCACCCTCACAATCTTACATCTTTGTTCCCTATGTGTTCATTTCATTTTTAGCTGCAGAAAAAAACTATTAAATATTATATTTACCTACCATCTAATCAAATGCTGGTATTTTATTTTTTGGAAATTCTCTAGCAAAAGTCTTATCCCATCCTATTTCTCAATATTCACAATATCCATGTTCCTGAAATATAATCACTAGCCAGGAAATAAGATACACTGAGTCACATAGATAAATCAAGATCAACCCTTGGTATAAGAAGTTCTCTTTTACCAAGTCATGTGACTTGAGTGGAGCAAATATGAAATGTGCTAAGTAAAATAAGTCAGACAGAGCAGAGCAAGAGAAATGTTATATGATCTCTCTTATTATATGTGGAACCTAAAAAAGCCAAACTCACAGAAATAGAAAGTCGGTTGGTGGTTGCCAGGGGCAATCCATACCAGCCCCCCTTTTTAGAATAGGGTACTAAATTTTTATATATAACCTAAGTATAAGAATAGTATTGATCATACACAGATCAGTTTCTCCTGTGTTAGCGATGATGAGACTGAATACACTTTTTATTTTTTAATCCTGGTAAAAATTGCAGGTATAGCTTGGAGCATCTCATGGTGGTAGAAAGTAAAGAAATGATAATAGAAAAAAAATCCCCAATGATGTCAAAGAAAAATATGAAAGGGTCACAGAAGTCAACTGAAAGAGCTCCCAATAGCCAAAGCTGAAACAATTCAAATAACAAAATAAAGAATACAGACATAAGGCAAAGATGCAGCAAGACATAGTAGGAATAATATTAGACATACAATCAGTTAAGTTCCTTAATTGTATCACTTTGTAGAGCATAAATTCTTTACCTTTCAAAGACTAATTTTCATGGATGATTCACATTAAAAGAGGCCTCTTTCCCATTGCTCTAGTTTCTACAAAAAGGATATTTTCCCCTAAACCCCCATAGCCTCTTGCCCTGCCCTTACAGCAGTAGAATGAGTTTCCTTGGTGGGTGATAGTCATTAATACATAATTCTTGATGGAAGGGGGATAACCTAGAAATGGCTCTAAATAAGGAGCTATTTTGTGTTTTATCCTTTCTTTCCTGTTCTGGGTCAGTGTGCGGCAGCTGAACAATGGTTGAAGGATTTGCTGTTTGGGCAAAACAATCCTTTGAAATTCACTATTGTTCTTTCTTTTCTGTTTTAAAAATAATTTAGCGAGATTTTATATATTCACTTATTGATTTATAGATTTTTTTAATGTTGATATTATTGCAGGTGTCCTCCTATTTCCCTCTTTGCCCACCTTCACCCACCCTGCCTCTCCCCCTTGGCCTTCACCAAACTATTACCCATATCCATGGGATTATGCAGATATGTTTTTAGCTAATCTTTTCACATTCTTTATCCAATCATCCTCATCCCCCTCACCTTGGGCACCAGCCAGTCTATTCCATGTATCCATGCTTCTGGCTTCATTTTGTCATCAGTTTATTTTGTTCATTGGATTCTATATGTTAGTGAGATCATATAGTATCCGTCTTTCTCTGACTGGCTTGTTTCGCTTAGCATAATACACTTCAGGTCTATGCATACTGTTGCAAAGGGTAAGAGTTCCTTTTTTTTTAAAGTAGCCTTGTATTTAATTTTGAAAATGTACCATAGTATTTTTATCTTCTCATCTGCTGATGGGCACTTAGGCTGTTTCCAGATCTTGGCTATTGTAAATAACCACTGCTATAAACATAGGAATGGATATATTCTTTCTGATTGATGTCTATGGATTCTTAGGATATATTCCCTGAAGTGGGATTTCTGGGTCAAGAGGCAGTTCCATATTTAATTCTTTAAGAAAACTCCATACTTTATTCTACAGTGGCTGTGCCAGTCTACATTCCCACCAATAGTGCACAAGCGTTCCCTTTTCTCCACATCCTCACCAGCACTTGTTGTTTGTTGATTTGTTGATAGTAGCCATTCTGAGAGGTGTGAGGTGAGGCCTCATTGTAGTTTTAATTTGCATCTCTCCTATGATCAGTGATGAGCATTTTTTCATTAGCAATTTGGAAAAGTATCTATTCAGGTCCTCTGACCATTTTGTATTTGGATTGTTTGTTTTCCTGGTGTTGAGTTCTTTATATATTTTGGAAATTATCAACTTATCAGATGTATCATTGGCAAATATGTTCTCCCATACAGTAAGTTATCTTTTCATTTTGTTGATGGTTTCTTTTGCTGTGCAGAAACTTTTTAGTTTGATGTAGTCACATTTATTTTTTTCCTGAGTTTCCCCTGCCCTTGTGGACCTACCAGCAAAAAATATTGCTGTGAGAAATGTGAGATTTTACTGCCTGTACTTTCTTCTAGAATTGTTTATGGTTTTGTAACTTACATTTAAGTCTTTTATCCATTCTGAGTTCGGTCTTGTGTATGTTGTAAATTGGTGGTCTAGTTTCATTTTTTTTTTTTTGCATTTGCCTGTTCAACTTTCCCAGCACCATTTATTGAAAAGACTGTCTTAAGTCCATTGTATGCTCTTCCCTCCTTTGTCAAATATTATAGTGTGCTGGTGATTATTTTAGCAAAGTCTCAGTAAAGAAGATAGAAAAACAGTGAATTCTGAGGCCAACATTATCCTAATACCAAAACCAGATAGACACAACAAAGAAAGAAAATTATAGGCCAATATTCCTGATGAACATAGACATCCAAATCCTCAACAAAATATTAGCAAATCATAGCTAGCAAAAGTAGGTTTGCAATTGTTCTTATGGAAAATAATACAATAATTAGTAATTAATCATAGAAGAATAAAATGTGTTTCACATACGCACAACTATCTGCCTTTGACTTAGTGATCAATTGGCTCATAAGTTATATAGGTGTGGGACCCTATTTGGAGTACACTGGATGCTCAAGGCCAATTAGAGTGTATAGGCCTTGTTCAGAGCATGCCGGATGTTCCATTAGAGTGTAGGAATCTTAATCAGGATGTCCAAGGACTATACACAGGTGCAAGAGCAAGTCAACAGTAATCTGTATGTACACTGGCGAGCATGCTCTTCTATAACCCAAATGATTGATGTCACTATTTGGCGAGAAGCCTCTTTTGTCTAAGTAGTATAAAGTTATTACTGACCAGCAGGCAGCTCAGATAATAGCTATAGGTACAGAGGCTGCTGCTCCTATGTAAGGCTGAACTGCTTAGTGTGAGGCTTCTGTATTATAGGGTAGATGCATTGCTAAGCAGCAGGCTGCTGCTATAGGTACAGAGGTTACTGCTGCTGTGTGGGAAAGGTGTATTGTTACCTAGTCGGTATGTGGCTACTGTATGGACTTTACTTTGAAGAACTGTTTTGTCCAGTGGCTCCTTGTTAGCAATGGCTACATAGCCACTAGCTTCTTCAATAAAGACTCTCTTATATACCCATAACTTCTCATGGCTTCTTCATCTTCAAATACCCAGGGTCCCAAGAGGTCCAGTCTCTAGCAGAGGGGCTGGGACCCGACAGTTGGTGTAGTGGAGCAGGATGAAGAAACTGAGTTCTGACGATGGCGAAGTGAAATGTTATTTGCTGAGGCTCTCAAACCAACCTCAGCATTTCATAAAACCAAATAAAATAATTTATGTTGGGATAGCTTGAAAATAATAAATCATGTCAATATAAGTTATTACAGTAAAATTGAAGCTTTTGAAAAAAACAGCCATATGTAATCTACCTCTACGTAAAAAATGTTGAATTGTTCAAACTTCTGATACTATCCAAAATAATAATGAAATTCTTCACTTGTTTAAATTTGCTTAGTTTTATAGAGTGCACTCTTACATATTTTTAATTGCCAATTATTTCCCTCTTTTTCTGCCCAGTGCATGTTCAATATAAAACTATGCTTTTAATTAACTTCTGCTCTGTAAATAGGTATTCAGATGCACATTTTGTGCTCCAGACCACAATTAATGCTGTAGGGTTAGTTTTTGCAGCATTATTCTAATTAAAATACTTTTAGCTGTATTTGGCATGCATTAAAATGTCAAGTAATTGGCAGCCCATAAGTGAAAAATTGATTCAATTATCAGGCCAGCTAGAATTTTTACTTTTTCAACTGCTAAGATTTATTATGGCCATTAGAATTACAGATGTTTATGTGTTTCCTTTTAGTAATTGGAATTAATTTAACTTTGCTATGCCCTCGGTGTTGTTTCTGCTCTTCAGTGAGATAGACAATTCCCCAATCTTTGAAGTGCACATTTAAAAAAGGCCTCCAAATCTCTCTTCACATGGAATAGATAATCAAACTTTCATTGGAATTTAGGAAATAGATTTTTCTTTTGATGTCTCCATATGGTCCTTTTGGTAATAAATCACAGATGAACACAACTTGTTTGAAGATATGGCTTCTTAACGACGTTTTATTTTTTAAATAAATAATATAAGTCTTTAATGAATTAATTAAGGATATGCAAATAAAAGAAAACAAATGTTAACTTCTAATTACTGCTTTGGGGTAGGTCTCTCCTGCAATGTAACAAAAGTATTTAATTCTCTTAATAAAAGTCAGCCAAAAAAACCTCCAAAATATCAGTTCTTAATAAAAGTAATTTAAAACAATCCTTAAATAAAACAGATAACAAGAATTAACATTTCCTTAATTATTTACATTATTGGATCAGTACTGTGGCAAAGAACAATATAGATTATTTACGAAGAATTTTTATCAATAAATATTAACCAATTAAAAATGTCATTTCAGGTATAGGTTATAGAAATTAAATTTATTTATATCTGGATCTAATAATTATAACTAAAATAAATATCAAACTGATTTATTTGTTATGAATGTGATAGACATGTTATTCCATGGATGATATTTACATAGTAACAACAGATACTAGTATATCTAGATCCTAATGACATTTTCCCTTACCCCAAACCTCACTACAACATTTGTCTCTTAAAGTAAATGCAAGGTTCTCAGCTTAGTACTCAGTGCATTTCAGCACAAGATCCCAGCCCCTCCACTCATCCAACCACAGTCCTGGGAATCCTGATCCAGGCCACCCAGCAACATCCAGCACATCTTGTTGAATCCCACTTCTTTGCTTTTTCCTCTGTCGTTTTTTTACTCCTCAGGAGTCTCCACTCTGCCTACTCAAAAGCTCCAAGAAGACTAGTCCCCAGCTTACTTTCACCATGAACATATCTGTATGAGCCTATCCCAGAAATAAGTTTTCTTATTTTAAATTCCACAGTAAATTTACTGTATGTGCTTCACTATCAGAAAAGTACTCACAGTAAGTTTTCATTCTTTGTGGTAGTTATGCTCTATAAAATCACTGAAAGCACTGAATCATTGCTTCTTGGTGAAATAAAAAGTGATGTTTCTGGAAACCTCTGGTCTTACCTTTGCCTTTACAGTTAGGGCTTAACCGATCAATAGAATATCTTGTTTTATGTGTGTTCCTGTTTCAAGACATCTCATTTAATGTATATTGTTGATTCATTAACATGGAAACCATGGACAACAGCACTATACCTCATGATTAAATAAAACTTATCTATCATACCTATTTTATCATAAGGAACACTTCAACACTACGTGTGAGGACCATTTTAAACAGCTAAATCGCCAAGACAAGGTACAAAAAATGTGGCTCTAAATAAAGTGTGAAAGGGACACCTTTACATTATGAAAGCTGAAGCAAGATGTCAGAGGGAAGACTGTTTTGACCTCAGCTGGGAATGCGTGCATCAGGAAACCCAATTTCTTTGCGACAGTGAGCATGTGCATGTCCACGATTAGAATGGCTGTGAAATCCCTTGAGTATTGATTTGGGGTTTAAAAGTAAAATTCAGTGAGTAGGTAAATTTACAATAATGAAATCCTCAAATAATAAGGATCAATTGCATATTTCTTAATTGTTTCTACATTTTGTCTTGTCTGTAGAAGTATGTACTCTCTCTAATACTGATCAATCCATTATAGTATTTTTAATAATATGTGCTGATTGTGAAAATAAAGTAAATTTCACTTTGGACAAAATTGTATCATAAGTGTGAATATTAGTACTTAAATTAAGCTGATTATGTAATCTCTGGCTTTATCTGGCTCTGTGAGCATAATTTAGCATTTCAGGTAGACAACTGAAAATGACCCATAATGTAGGAACCAGGGAAGAGCTGGCTCTACAGAAGAGCTACGTGGGCCCTCTCTAGGAAAGATGAGGCCCAACAAACTGAGGTGAGGAGATGATGAATTAAAGCCACCTGTGAGAGCAAGCAGGCCCTGGTTCCAGGAAAGAGCAGCTGCTACACCTGCTCCTCAGGGCTTGCCAACTGCTGGCATGCGGGAATATGGGGTGGAGGTGCTGCCAGATCCTCTACTGCCTAGAGAGGGGCTGGACATCCAGGTTTTATACGAAATCTGATTTTTGAATGCTGACAACTAATTCACCACCTCCCCCCACCCCACACACACACCTTTTTTAATTTTTTGATATAGGCCAAACAAAACACCTCAACAGGCTGAAAACCTAGATTTAAAGGTCAAGAGTAAAAGTTACGTAGAACATAAAATGTAAATATAAAGAAATAAGCTAAATTGTATCAAGTGATAGCTATACAGGTAAATATAATGGCAGAGCAATATTATTTCAGTCTTTTTAAAAATTAATCCTCACACGAGGATATATTTTTTTCCATTGGTTTTCTAGAGGGTGGGAGGGATAGGGAGAGACAGAGAAACATTGATGTGATAGAGACACATCTATTGGTTGTCTACTATGTGCATCCTGACAAGGACCAGGAATTGAGCCTGCAACCAAGGTACATGCCCTTGACCACAATCAAACCTGCAGATCTTTAGTCCATGGGCCAATGCTCTAACCATTAAGCCAAACTGACTAGGACTATTATTTCAGTCTTGATAATAATTCAGAGCAAGCTCTCAGGACGAAGACTTTAGGCAAGTATAACAATAGGAGGCTATTGAAATTATCTAGGCTTGAGATAATGGGGTCGGTTGGCTTAGGGCAGCTGCAATATAAAAGAGGGGCCATATGAGATAGAATTCTTTAAATAATTGACTTGAAACTTTTTCATATGATGGTTGTTTTTAGATATCAATAGCAAATGAACAAGATTTCTATTTCAGTCTATGTATAGCATATGATAGGATTTAAAGAAAGTAGAAGAAAATTTGTTTTGTAAATATGGAAAAATAGCATAAACCAAGACAATAACAACAAAGCTGACATTTATTACCAATGAAAGAAAAGGATAATACTTAACAGATATGATTCTTATTTTAAAAATTCAGAACTTGGAAGTTTCCCTAAGGAAAATGAATCACATTCAAAATGTTTTTTAAAGCATCTTGCTAAGTTCTTGAAATTCTACTTATAATTATGTCCTTGAGGAGTATAAATGGAACTAGCAAATGTGAGTAAAAATGACTATGACTAATCAAGCTCTTCAAACAAAAAGACCAACAAAGTTCCCAAGTCCATAATAACCGCTTGTTTGTGTGAAAAAGATTCTGAATCAAGCATCATCCTCTCATCTATCTCTCAACCAGAATGATGTCAGACTGCTAAACATCCAAGATGTTGCCAAATTGAAAAAGAAAGTGCTCTTTGCTCTAATTTTCCCATGATTTGTGGGATTTTGTGTTTTCCCATGATAAAAGCCAACAGATAATTTTAATGGACCTGATTTTTTCAATTATACCACATTCAAATTTGGCAAAAGACACTGTGTCATTAATGCACATGTTCATATTATTAACCAAGAGGACTCATTGCTTCCTTTAGGTAATTAATGTATAATACAATCTAATGGCTCTAATGGATTATTCCCCAACTTCCTATATTATTCTGACATTAACAATAGCGGGTTTATTTTACATCAGGCATAAAAATTAAGCTTACCTTTTTTCATTTGCTTCTTTCTCCATTAGGAGGAGCTATTGTCCTTCAGAAAAAGAAAAAAGAAAAGGGAGAAGTTGTATCTTTGTGTCTACTTTCATCTGGCATCGGGCTTTTGTGGCTCTGGATCAAAATTTACTCTAGGAAGCCTGTGTGTTTCAGAAATGTCTGTATTACTACCAACTGTATCCATAATAACTCCACAAAGCAGCCGCTTTTTAGTGGAGTATGTCTCCGTGCCTAACACATTGTATGGTACAATATTATGCAATTTAACTGTCTCAGAAATAAAAGAACCACATGAAATTAGATGTTTTGTTTTGTTTTGCTGTGCTTTTTCCCCCCTTCTTTTTTTTTAGAATAGCACATTTCACTGGAAAACCATGAGACAAATTGTCCTTAATTACATGTAACTTTCAATTTTCAGATACTTCTTCTGCACTATAAATATTTAAGCATTATATATGTGATTCTTCGTATGAACTTCATAAAAGACCTTTAAATATTTGGTTGGTTGCAATGATTGTACTGAAAAAATATGAATTATTTTAGAATCAATCATAAACTTACTGATGGTGCAAAATCGGAGAGTACTAAATCTAGTTTGATGTACTGAAATATACAATTAGAAATGGAGCATTGTGTTTGATATGCTTACTTAGGAAATGTTCTTTTGATATTTTTCTATAAAACTATTTATCATAAATAATATGATATAAATGATTCATAAAGGATGGGCACTGAGGAGATACAATATAGAATACAAATTTTAAATAAATTCAAGTTAAAAAATTAAAATACTCAGACCCAAGCTTCCTCAGGAATTTAAAAATATAATCATTTATTGAAGGAGCAGCCTTCCCGTTGGATAACTGGAGTAACCACTAACATAATCCATTGTCAGTATCTGCCTTGCAGTTCTCATCACTATAGTTTAAAACTAACTGTAAAAATTACTCAGTTTTGACATTTAGTGAATACTTCATCTAACAAGAGCAGAATACAATCCTTTTAAGGTCATATAGAACATTCATAGAAATATTAGTAGTAAAGAAAAATATTTAGGGAATGGCTGAATACAATGCCAAAATATCTATGGAAAGTTGTAATTTTACTCATATTGGTGTTTATTAAAGGATCTGAGATTAATGGTTGAAGAGTATATTTTTAAACAAATTTTATCACTACCATTTTCTTTATATATCATGTTTCAGCATGGCAACTTTAAATTTTATATCAACATAACATTTCCCTAACCACTGGAGCTTTAAAAACATCTTCACTAGACTCCTCATTCATCTATCATTATAAATGCTCACAGCAATGACTGCTAACAGTGTTGACTTGTCAAAAGAGTCTCCTCAGGAGTGACTTTCATTCCCTTGCATCTTTGCGAGTAGAATGGGAGAAAAAGCACTTTTCTTCTAAACATAGGATGATACATATTTGCAGGGCATTTTTGTAATGGACATGGTCATTTCTAAGCATACTTTAGAGATAATAGATTACTTCTTTCCAAAAGGTATGCCTTTTATGTTTTAGGTACCTGGTATCCTAAGGCACAACCATTTTAGCATTTGCATTATTCATTTTACTGAATAGGTTTTCAACAGGTACTTGAAAGTGTCTTTTAATTATTAATATTTTATTTGCTACATTAACATTTTATTGAGAAAACAAATACGTATTATCTCTATGAAAATGCAAAGGTACTGCCATAAACTCAATGTTATTATTTAAATAAATACTTGTATCTTTATAAGTTTAGCTATCTAAGCCATAACATATTTAAAACAATATATGTATGTATGTATATATACATATATAGTGATATATGTAAAATGTAATGTATAAATATGTATAGGATGTATGTATCACAATGCATATGTATATACATATATAATGTATATATATCACAATATATGAATCACATATGTATATGTATATATGTATGTGTGTGTATATATTAAGCACACACATATATGTATATATTAGTTCTACCTTATCTATAGGGGATATGATCCAAGACCCCCAAGTGGATGCCTGAAATGGTGAATAGTATGGAACCCTATACAAGCTTTGATTTTTTCTAAAGGTACATACTTAGGAAAGTATATTTATAAATTAGGCACAGTAAGAGAGTGACAATAATAACAAATAAGAAAATGAATAATTATAACAATACTAGGGGCAGTGCACGAATTCATGCACCTTGAAAGGAACTGTGGGCTCTGAAGCTGCGGTGGGCACAGGGGTGGGTCTTGGCCCATCCTCCACGCCCCCATCCAGCCCTTCCCACTATAGCCCCCAGTACCCTGTCTGCAAGCAGCCCCACTGCCACCGCCATTGTTCCCACACGCTGATGGCACTGGCCTCACTTGCACCCACTGACAGCATGGAGTGATTGGGGCTAGGGCCAGCAGCAGGTGAGAGTAGGGCCTGCACCATCAGTGGGTGCGAGTGACAGCTGCTGCCCCAATCACCCTTAAGGAGCAGGGGGAGGTGGAGAAGCCCTCAGGGGCACTCAGGGTCAGCAGTCACCACTCGCACCTGCTGATGGTACAGAGCGATCAGGACCGGTCCCGGGTGCCAGCAGTGGGTGTGAGCAGTGGCACCAGCACTGACAGTAGGAGTGAGCACCAGGCGGGAACAAAGAATTTTCGGTAACCACCAGAGGCTTGCTCCAATAACAGCAACCAGCACCCCATCTTGGTCTGGCGCCCCCATCACCTGCTCCACCATCCTGCCACAGCTGATGCCCACCATGTTCCTCACTCTGCCACCTGCTGTCGACACCTGCCATGTTTTGCACGTGCCCCCTGGTGGTCAGCACATGCCATAGCAACCAGTTGTTCGGTTGTTCCACTGTTTGGTCTATTTGCATATTAGGGTTTTATATATATAGGTACTGTAATGAAAGTTATGTAAATGTCGTCTCTCTTGCTCTCCCTCTATCAAAACATTTTATTTTACTTTACTCAACTTCTTGCTTAAAGGAAGCACTTTAAGCTTTTCTTTGGCATACTTTAAATGCCAACATCACTACTCTTGCACTTTGGGGCCATTATAAAGTTAAATAAGAGTTACTTGAACATAAGCACTGAGATACCGTGAAAGTCCATCTGATAACCAAGATGGCTACCAAGTGACTATCTGGCTGGTAGCACATTCAGTGTGTATACACTGGGCAAATGGATGACTCCTGTCCCAGGCAGAGCAGAGGATGGCAAGAAGAGCTGTCATCAGGCTACTCAGAGCAGTGCTCAATATAAGACTTATGAATTGTTTATCTTTAGAATTTTTCATCTCACTTTTGGGACCACAGTAGTCTGCAGGTAACTGAAACCAAGGAATGTGAAACCACACATAAGGGGGAACTGGTATTTAGCTCACAGATTTACCCACATACAGATGCACAAAGATTGTATTCTTTGCAATCTATTTTCTGAAAAACACAGCTATGATTCCTATAAGTGAACTTAAAATCAATGAAGATAGTTCCTCAAATACTTTGCATGTGTCCTGTGGCCCAAGCACATCAGCATGATTGAGAGTGAGATTCACCATTAGACTTAAATTGCATAACATTTGTAAGACAGCTACAAAATTGCTCTAGATCAGTGGTTCTCAACCTTTCTAATGCTGCGACCCTTTAATACAGTTCCTCATGTTGTGGTGACCCCCAACCACAAAATTATTTTCGTTGTTACTTCATAACTGTAATTTTGCTACTGTTATGAATCGTAATGTAAATATCTGTGTTTTCCAACGGTCTTAGGAGACCCTGCTAGCTAGCGGTTCTCAACCTGTTGCATTCAAACTGGCCCATCCTCAACAGAATTTACATTACGATTCATAACAGTAGCAAAATTACAGTTATGAAGTAGCAACAAAAATAATTTTATGGTTGGGGGTCACCACAACATGAGGAACTGTATTAAAGGGTCATGGCATTAGAAAGGTTGAGAACCACTGCTCTAGATACATTTTAAAAGGTCATGGTATGTTTAATGTACTCTTACTTCAGAAGTGAAGACAAGATTACTGATTCAAAATAAAATTTGGCTAATAGCTCTATCTTTAGCTACTCTCAGAATCCTAATAAATATCTAGGTAGACTTAAAGCAATAGAACTCATAATATCAAATACTATTAGCTAATTAAAAGCAACTGTATGGAAAGACATTCGTTCATTATTGTGCAGAAAATCTTGACCATGATAAATACTTAGCTAAGTATTTTACCAAAGAAAGTGTAGGATTTTTATTGTAAAATCAATACCACTTAACTACATGTAGGAAATTATTTCACAAGTAGTCTACTGTTAATCATTAGACTCAAAAAACCAGTATTAGTAAAAAAAAAAAAATTATACAAGTATCTTTTTATTCTGATATAAGTAAAAAAACAACAGTATCAATTTTCTTAATTTTAAACATCTATGTTATATGTAGGAAGGGACAAAAATCTACAGAAAATAAATAGTCATAACCTAGCTAATATGTGGTTGAAGACTCTGAAAAGTGAGTATTACAAAAGTAAAACATTATAGGCCTGGAGTAGATATGAAAAATCTCAGGGTGTTATGTGTGTAAGAAATACAACTTTTAGCATGTCTCTATATATAGGAGTGACCAAAAGTAGGTTTACAATTATAATAAAAATAAATGAATACAAGAATCTGTATATCTAAAAGCCCAGCGACCAGAACAGCAGAATGACGGTAACGACCACTGGCTATGATGCGCACTGTAGCAGCCAACCAGCCTGATTTGGGCCCCGGTTGGCCCCAAACACCCCAATTGGTGGTGGGCCCATCCAGCCAACCTCCTGCAGCCCCTCTCCCCAGCCGGCCCAGCCTGATGGGCCCCCATCGAGGCGAGCCAGCCAGACCCCACCCATGCACAAATTTGTGCACTGGGCCTTTAGTTAATAAATGACAATATGAGAATAGAATCTGTGTTTCATGTACTCACAATTGTAAACATAGTTTTTGTCTACCCCTATACTTGAGTGGCTCAGAGTTCCTGAGTACCAGAAAATGGCAATTTGAACAAAACCCCAAAACAAAACAAATGTTTTCTATTGGTAACACTGAAAATGGAGATGGGGGGGGGGAAAAGGAAAGAAAATTGCCTCTTAGAAAATGCTGTGAGGTAAGGGGGGAAGTAACTGGCAACCAAGAAGAAAAGAAAAGAAGAAAGAGCACAGCTATTAAAATAATTCACTACTTTGCCCCGGCCAGGTCGGTTAGCTGGTTGGAGCATCGTCTCAGACACCAAAAGGTAGTGGTGAGGATTTAAAAAGCAATTCACTACAAAACACAGAATAAAACATCAGGAATGTTTTCATTAGTATTTTCAGTGGGATTACCAATGGGTTGGCCTCTATAAAATACAAGGAAACAATTACAGGAACAAAAGATATTAAAATGAAAATTCTTTAAGAGGAATTGAACAGTCAACAAGGCAAAAAGGATGTTTTCAGAAAGAGCTAAAACAGGAATTTGACATTATTATGAAAGATTGCAGGCATACCAATAAATGCAATGACAAAATTAATCTCCATGGAATCAATCAAAGGCAAAATTTACATTAAGGAAAATCAAATCACCAACCTAAAGGTCGAATTTGGAAAAGTTCTCCAAAATTTCAAAGGAAGTGGGCAGATGTATAATGAAGGTGAGAGATCATATTAAATATAGGAAAGAAAGACAAAATAGAGAATGTTCTAATGAGAAATGTAAACAAAAAATAAATCTAGGTAACATGGATTCAACCTTTTTAAAACATTAAATGGGATCTGTGCATTCAAACTGGTGTTTTGCCTCATTCAGGACAAAACTTAAAAAAAACATTTTTGTAACTATTTTGGAATGTTTTGAATGACAAGCATAAAAAAAATGAATCTTTATAAGAAAGCACCCAACTTTTTTTTTTTAAGTTTTCCTATGTAGGAATGAATTTCAGGTTGGTTAGGGAATTTGTTTGCAAAAGACAGAAAAACAACTGAGGAAGAAATAGTCTCAGATAAAACCTTTATCCAGGCCAAGATACACACTCCCTTAATTAAAAAAAAATATGTAAAAAATTTGTAATTGATCACACAGTTAATTTAAGAAACTGAAATAACAATATAGAAATTTTCGAATAAGAAAATTTCCTTTATCCGAATTATGTACCTATACTCATATAGATATAGTTCATATATTGTCAAATTTATACATAAGTATTTCATTTTGGGGGTGCTAACAGAGCTCTTTTTAAAATTACAACAAGATGGACTTTGTCAAACTTTAACAAATAAGAAGCATTAGAGCACTGGGAAAAAGCAGCAATATATTCACTTCTTTGTTGTAATTTTCTTTAGTATTATAATGGGCAGATTTTATTTGCATAAACATTATGTTGAGATCTAAATTATCAGCTACCAGTATTCCCAGCAGCTTGGGTAATGAGAGCTCAGTGTTGAAAAGGGATGTGGGCTGCATACCTTAGAATCCACTGAATAGCCAAACATTAATTACTCCCTTATAATGCTGTTGGCAGTATAAACTAGTATAAAAGTTCAAGTAATGTAAATTAAATTTTTTCCTATTTATTTCTAGAATTTTTTCCTAATAAAATAATCAAATATGTGACAAAGATTTATAGGAAAATATATAATATGTATATTGTTTTCTATCTACTTATAACAAATATAAATTGATAATTATAATTAAACTATAATATACATTGTACTATATTCCATAATATATAACATATACTAAAATAGTATAAGGTGCTGATATTATATAAGTTTATATATATGTAAATATATATATAGAAATGTAGCAGAATATTTCTTTAAATTATTCTTGAATTATGGAACTTTTGCTAATTTTTCCCTGCTATTTATTTTTCTGTGTTTTTTAAGTTAGTTATGCATTCTGATACTACTTTTTAATTAGAAAGAATATTAATCAACATGATATTTAAGCTTTAAAATATCTCTTGGCTTCAGATCAAACACACAAATAGACCAATTTTTTGTTTGGCTTCAATATTGCTCTTTTCCAAATTTTAATGTAAGTCATACAAACACATGGAATATATATCTCTCTATCCAAAATTGCATTGATAAAGGATGTTGTGAAGTTGTTTCTTAGGTGGAAGATAAATTATGTGACTATTTCCTCAAATTTTTATCAGATTATCTGAAATCAACCTGTCACTGAATTTAACCTTGTCAGGCCTGGCACTGTTGGTCAGGGCAGAGAGCAAAAGCTTTAGCATTTGACAAATGTAATCCGGACTCTTAGCTCTATAATTTGTCAGCTCTGTATCCTGGAGAAAATTATTTGACGTCTCTATACTTCAACCTCATCATCTGTAAAAAGGGGATAAAGCTGCTTACTACAGAATGTTGTACATATTATATCTAAATATAATTTCACATGAAGTTTTAAAATATATTGTGATCAAAGTGATGACTTTTTTTATTATCCTATAGAATTATTTTTTTAGAAAGTCATTGGCTGCAATTTGTACACAAACTGAAGGAAAGACTCTATCAGGAATGTTTCAAATCATAGAATTCTTATAAAGTTTTGGCCTAATTACTCTCATTTCATGGGTGGCTAGCAACAGTTTACTTTATTCAAAGTAGAGGGAAATATAATTTCTATCTAGGAATTTTGAAAAAACTAGATCATCACTACTATAAGTTACTAAATTTATAGTATTAAGTAATGGAGGGAATACAATTATTCTGAAAATGTTTATATATATTTATATACACATGCTCTTTTTACTCCCATTGAACGTATGCTTCCCTTTGTTGTCAGGTGGTAGGAGAAGGATATAGTCATGCTTTGATGTATTACAGAAAATCTTTTCACCAAAAAGTGTAGGTTTCTAGTATTCTGCGTCTAATGACCTGAGATGAAGGAAGAGGTACATGTATTGAGGGTCTGGAAAACTGAACAAAACTTTCATCAATAGCAAGTTACATAGAATTCTTCAAGCACAGTGCCATCTGAAAACGTATTTGCCATATCAAGGAATCAAATCTGTGATTTCCCCCTTAATAATTATTTAACAAAGCTTCCAATTATTTTTTCATTTTAAATTCCATATGACTAATAAGAATCATAGTCTTGAAATTCAATATGAATGGTACATCTGTTTTACAAAGATATTCATTGGGAAACTTTATTAGCAATTTGTATTTTTTCAATCCTTGTGTTAGGTGCTGAGCCTTTTCACTTTGGAAAGTGATTAAAATTAAAAGATAACCTAACAAGCAATTTAACAGAGTCACTGAGATGGAAATTAGCCAAACAGTCTTCTCAATTAAATCTGAAACCCAGTGAAATGAAATGGCACTTGATTCATTCATGTCTACTACCCTCTGACTATGACATGGGCAAACAAATTCTGTCAACAAATGGAGAGTACATAGCACAATTGCTTCGTCCATAATGTTAAACTGTACAAAGCAAGTATTTTTTCCAAACACTTCTGAAAATAGATGGGAATTTGACTCATTTCTATTTTTTTAAAGTAGCTGTTTGTTTGTATTACATAATGTATTTTAATGGTTTGTCATAAAAATGTTTCTATACCAATATCACAACTGCTGCTTCATTCTACTTGTGTGTGTGTGTGTGTGTGTGTGTGTGTGTGTGTGTGTGTGTGTGTGTTGTTGTTGTTAATCCTCACCCACGGACATTTTTTCCATTGAGTTTTAAAGAGAGTAAAAGGGAGGGGAGAGACAGAGAAAGAGAAACATCTATGTGAGAGACACACATCAATTTGTTGCCTTCTGCACGTTCCCAGAGCCAGGGAGCTAGCCTGCAACCCAAATATGTGACCTTGACCAGATTCAAAATCAGGACCATTTAGTCCGTGGGCCAACATTCTATTCACTGAGTCAAACTGGTTAGGGCTGCTTCATTCATTTCTTCTTCATGGTTTAAGGTTTAAGGGATAGCTTATGTTAAATTAATCAAAAGTTAATATTTTTGTTATTGAAATGTAATCATAACTGAATATCAGATCATTGGCTTAAGTCTAGCCTCATTTCTAATCTATGTAAACTTGACTGGTTTACTCACACTTTCATTTATAATATGTGGTAAAATTAACTTGCCAGTCATTTTCCCCCAAATCTAAAATTTAATGTTTTTACCAAGTTTATGATGAAATCAATTATGCTAAAAATCTAATATATGGTGATTTATTATCTTTTCTGGGTCCCATTAGAATTCTGACTATTTGATTCAGGTGCAATTGTTAGAAGTTATATGTTTGTCTTGTATTACTTGATTAAATTTTTGTTTTGATTGTTGCTTAAGGCCTTTTTCTTTTGATTAACAAAGATTTAATTTTGTTATGTAGTATTCTATTAAAATTTGAGAACTGGAAAAGATGTAAAGGTGAGAAGTTTTCATTTGTTTACATTATTAGGGAACAGAAATAAAGGAATCAGAGAAACATTATTAATATGTCTATTCTCCAGTTCCCAATTCTTCTGGAGATAAGGGAAATTCACACATCTATAAGTTTCAATCTCACTTAGGAGAATGAATTATTTTTACTCTATGTTTTTAAAAGTTCCTTTTAAGCCTAATACAAATATAATTCAATTAGAATTATATAGACATATAGATTTTTTAAACAGAAACAGCAAAAATATTCTAACTTTCTTAATTCAATTTTATTTGGATATGTGTCTACTTATACAAAAAGTCTTAGTCAGCCAAGATGTGCACTTTAGGGGAAAGAGTAATAGAGTATAAATTTGAAGATTTGGAACTGGGACTAGTAGCCATTAACACTGAGTCTGCGTCAGTAAAATCAGCATACAATCTTTATAACAATGCTTTCATAAAAATCAAGTAATATAAATTATATCATTTTCTAAAATGTTATGTAAACTACTAAATTGCTCATAAATGAAAAATATTGCTTTGACAAATTTAAAATATAATTAAGGCTTTGTGTATATAAGCTATCTGTGACCAAGTAGTTGATCTAACACATCTTCTAGTCTGCATATCTCTAGAAATAGAACAGGAAGGAAGTTTATGAAGTTTTCCTTATATTGCATGTCACATCATATCAAACTAATCTTTGGGTCTGTGGTGAAATTCTATTTCCCAAGTAACTATAGGCCTATTTTCACAATTTTAAAATGCAAACATAGACTTTAAGTATAATAATATATTAAGATAAAACAAAGAAAATATAAAATGTAAAATAATAATGTAAAATGTCAATAGAAAAATGTACAAATAAGAAAAGGAAAAGTAAATATACCAACGCTGAAAGCACTTAAAGGCAGATGTTAAGAGTGAAAAGTTTGTAAAGGAGCTCTTGGTGGCAGAGTGTGTATTGACATGAGAATAGCGAGGGGAGAACCACTTCATGGTTTGAAAGCAAGGAGAAGTAGCTTAGGGTTTGTTTGTTTGTTTTCAAGGAGATCACAATGACTTATAGAAAAAGACTGGGAAAGAAGGGCTAAGTAAAATTCTGGGAAAGATAGGAACTACCAAGTTCAAGAAGAGTTCAATCCAGAGGAAATAACATCACCTGTTTTAAGGGATGACACGGAACCTGGAAGGAGATGAATAAGCCATCTAATGGTGAGTTTAAAATGGCTGCCCAGAAAATAGAGTCCTAACACCTGAAAAAGAAATCAGAAGTGGTTTTTGTTTGTTTGTCTTTACCTTTGGATAAATTGTACTCAGTTTTTCTTCAGAGTAAAAATAACCTACTTTGACTAATGTGGATTGGCTTGAAGATGCTGGTGACTTCTTGAAGAAAACAAAGGATAGGAGGGCAGTCTGGAGGTGTGGCTTTTAGATGGAGCTTTTCTGAATCTCTGTCACCTATTCTCTTCGGTAGAATACCATTGAGAATAGCCAGAGATTATGTTTTTAGATGCTAGTGTGCATCAACAAACTGCCATCATCATTGTAGTTTCAGTTTAATAGCTTGGGAGTTAGACAATCTGACAAGGATATAATCTATACTCCAACTTGGTTTTATAAACTGACAAATGGTTTTGCACCCACCCTGTTTTCTGTTTGTTTGTTTGTTTTTGGGTTTGTTTGTTTTTTGTTGTTGAAAGCTTGGCGTTTTATTTTGTGGCTGTTTGTTGTTTTCTTTCATACTTAACATATCCAGTCCTTATGCTTCATTCATTATTTTATTAAAGTTTTAAAAGGCATTTTCCCACTAAATTTTCTAAATTCAAGAGCTCTTGATGAGTCATAGATTAATCAAATAGAACTAGCAGAACACAATAGTCATCCACAACCTGTATTTTTCCTTGATAAATCAATGGTAATTATTTAGGTCCAGTGAAGCTGCAAAATTTTAAGCCTCACATAAAGGAAGGTAGTGTTTGATTTTTATCAAGGTTTTAAAGTACTAATGCATATTTTAGAGTCTAAAATGAGATTTTGTATTTTGTATTTTACTGAATATAACTTTTTTAACATTTATAATTGGTACACATATTTACTCATTGTATATTTCCATGTAAAAAGTTTACTTATTGCCCTAGCCGATTTGGCTCAGTGGACAGAGCATTGGCCTGCTGACTGAAGGGTCCCAGGTTCAATTACAGTCAAGGGCACAAGCCCGGGTTGCGGGCTCGATCCCCAGCAAGGGGCATGCAGGAGACAGCCTATCAATGATTCTCTCTCATCATTGAATGTTTCTAATGTTTCTATCTTTCTCTCTCTCTCCCTTCCTCTATGAAATCAATAAAAATATATTTTTTTAAAAAGTTTACTTAAAATCATTGCACTTAAATACATAATAAAACAAAATAAGAAGAGAACATATCAATAGATATGAAGACACACTTACTACATACAAAAAATTTTTTTAAGCTTTCAAAAAACTAAGAACACAATTCTCTTAAATATGATACCATGTTATATGGGGAATACTTCTAATAAAGCTGTTTAAATTCTGACCAATTCCAAAATTATTATGCAGTTGATTTATTTTCAAAGATGAAAATCATATCTAATGGATGGCACAGGATTTTCATTATAACAATTCCTTAGAGAATTTACATTTTCCAACAAGCTTCGGCAATTACTCTTGATGGCAGAGAGGATTATTTTAGATGTCAGCTTTTCAATTTATGTCTTGAATTAATTAATTAATATATGCCAAGATAACTAATTGAAACTATTTCATTGTGACAAAGGGGAATAAAAGAGTTCACAAAATACCATTACAGAGGCAATTGCAAGTATTTTCATCCCTATTATGTTTAGAACCAAATATACCAAATACTATTATATTGAAAGTTTGGGTACTTTCATTGTAAATGGTAAGAATGTTCTTTTTGTGTAAGTTTTCATCTGAGTCCTTACCATAAAGTCAACAAATTATCTAATTTGGATATGGCAGTCTTAATGCTTACATATTTTTTCATTATCTAACATATTAGGAGGTTTTTTTTTCAAATGTATTAATCTGTAGTTTTTCTAAATATTCTTTTTCTATTTCAAACTGGTGTTTTGCCTTGAGGGCATTCACTCTTCCTTTCTTTGTAGAGGGTTTAAATAATTATGCTCAGTGTCCAAGACAATAAGCACTAACCACACACGGGTGTACAACTCTGTGCTCCTCAGCATTCTCAGTGCGTCACATACATTATTCCTTTGTTCCTGTCAACCTATGGATAGGGCAGCGCCAACATAACCTCCTTATAAAAATGAGAAATTGAGGATAAGTAATGTGCACAAAGGCACAAGCTGGTAAGTGGCTGAGCCAGGGCTTGGGTTCACAAAGAATTTACAAGCTCTTGACTGTATCCATTACACTTCCTGTAATATACTAAATTGTTTATGGGAGACAGAACAGAAAGCTGAAGATGAAAGATAAAGTTCGTTATAAGACTTTAAACTGTATAGCTGTTAGGTGTACCTAGGTTGACAAGACCCTCGATAGAGGGGCTTCAAAATCAATAAAGATCTAGTGCTCCATTTTATGGACGCAGCATATAGGCACCGGGGGCTCACCTACTGTCCAGAGGGCCTCTCAAAGTTGTAAATTTCCAAAGCAGAATAATGGAGGATAGACAAGATTAAAGTTTGGTTGGATATAAGAAATGTATAGAATTCATAAAGAAATGGGAGAGACAGGATTGTATTCTATGAGAACAAATGAAGACATTATTCTCATCATTTTCATCCTTCACAACAAAGACAAATTCCATTTTAGATTTATAAAGGTTTGTGTATTGACTAACATCTATATAAAGCTATCAAACAGAAAAGTGAAAACTCTAAGTCTTAGGGAATATGTAGGAATGGTATTGTAGTTTGGGAAGTCTTCTTTCTCTACATAGATGAAGTTTCCCTACAAAAAACTTATAATTCATGTGCTATTTGGTGAGTAAAAAATCAAGGCTTCCTATTAGTACTGGTTTTTAAAAACAAAAATATTTGAGATACAGAATGAAGAGTATAAAAATTCTCATGAATTGCAGATAGTTTTCTATATAGAAATTAAGATGATAGTTTGATTTTCTATTAGCAACAATAGAAATGTAGCTGGCTATGTAGGTTCCTCTTGTTTTACACAAATCAAATCATATTATGCATATCCATACACTAAAATAAAAAATATGTAAGGATATTCATCCAAATGTTAACTTGCTTTAACTTTAGGTTATGAGTGAGAAAATGTGAGAGGAGAATTTTTAGTTTATTTTTTATAACTCTATACTGCTGGAAAATTTAAGATTAAAAGGTATATATTTTTAAAATTTAGACAAAAGTAGATTTGGGGGAAAGTTGCAGTTAATTTTAATTTGAATATTGGCCACCTTGATTTGAAATGCTGAATCCTACTGCCTCACCACCTCTGCCCACTAATTCCCACCTGCTTAATCCGAATTTAGCAATATGGGCCCCACGAATCTATATTTTAACAAGCTTCTAAAATTCTTTTTATGCACACTAAGTTAGAAAATGGGGTAGTTTTCGTGCAAACCTAGAGGCAAAAATCAATATGCAGTAGATGGAGTGAATAAAAATCCAAATGTTAACAAAAAAGTAAAAAGTTATATGGAGAAATGTAGAAGAAAAGAGGAAAGAGATAGACAATTACTATTGTGCTGGTTATCATAAATTCCATTCAGGAATCTTTCATTTATTAATTAAGAAAACAAATTTTCTTAGAGAATCGTGTCTTTTAACTCATGGGCATAAAGGATTTTTGTTTTAACTTTGATTTTGTGTAATTGGTGCAATGAGTCTACGTAATAAGTCAGAAGAGTAGTAGTTTCAGCTATATTGTGATGTAAATACCAGGGTATGTTGTTTTTAATCTGTCTTTATGTTATTTCTCCAATAGATAGTTTTTACATTGTCTAGTATCTTTAAATCTTTCCCACAAGTGGCAATATATGTATTATATCCCTATTAATTTATCAGAACCTGTTATTTTTGCTCTTTCCAATATACGGGGGAATTCACTACTTTTAATAAATCAGCACTCTGCCCATTCTCTTTGGACAGCTGGCATTTGTGTTTATAGCCTTAAAGGGAATGTGCGAACATCTGCGTTTGATGAATAACTCCGTGTGTATTGTAGTTCCTTCAGCAGAAATTGTTCAGAAGTTCAGAGAGCTGGTGATAAATAATTAATGAGCGCAGAAGCAATATTCTCACTTTATTGCCAGACTTAGAGGAAATACACAGCACAAGCTGGGAACCAGGCTTGCCTTCTCTTTTGCCTTTGCTTTGACTAGTCATTTAGTTGATTGCAGACTCTGCCATTCAGAAGACCTCCAGGCTTATAACATATCTTCATTTTATTTTGTCTTTAATTCATTTTGTCAAATATCATACACATTGAAGATTCTATCCTTCAAATGGCACTGAAACATGATTTCTACAGGCAATAACTAAACTTAGATGTGGTGGGTTTGAGCACAGCTACTTTTATTTTTTACTTTACTTATTTTTTTTTGTATTTTGTAAAGCTTTTTTATGACATTGAAAGAAATAGAAAATTGAAAAATTATAGCAATTAATGGAATAATTCTGTGTTGTTTCTATATAAATCTTAGAAACAAAGTATAAATATATTTAGCAACACAGCATTCTGGCAGTTTGGTTCAAATTTGAAATACTTACCAGGGGTAGTAGTTGAAATGTGATATGGGTATGTATGGATACAGTGATGCAAGCATTGATAAAGAGATAATTTATAATAAAGTAAACTCTGCCAAGGGACTCTGTATACTAATAAAATAAGTAAATATAATCTATGACCTCTAATATAAAATATTATTAATTAAAAAATAAAATTTAAATGTTAATTACATTTTTAAAACTTGTACTGTTGTAAAATTTGAATTCAATGTATCTTCCAAGAATAACAGCCACTGACACAATAAAACCTTTGGATCAAGAAAATAAAGCATTTATAGCTTTTTGCCAGGCACATTACATTACAATATTATCTCATTTAACTTTCATAGCCTATGTAAAAATATTGTGCCTATTTTATAGATGAAGCTAATGAGGCTCAGAGATTGTATACCTTTTTCCAGTTATGATGACTCATGAGTACTATTAACAGAATTAATATCTTGGATTGTCTTCCACTAAAGTTTATATTCATTCCACTGTGCTATCTTGTAGAATACCTGATTTCAGCTTTTATAATATTAGCGATGACATGAGGCTGTTTCTTAGCATCAAATATTCGAAGACATTTTGCCATTCTAAGGTCCATAGGAATGAGATTAAAATGTTGTGCATTTTATAGTGCTGGTGTTATAGCTCAGAACATTATTTCTGACCATTTTCATAGTTAGCTCAGTAATTTTAATTCTCCTTTAGGCTAATTCTTTCTCCTCTTATCTCTCTTTCTGTCTCTCTCTCTCTTTCTTTTCTCCTCCCCTCTCCCCTCTATCTCCTCTCTCCACCGATCTACCCATATGCTAAGTATTTGTGTACTTTCCTGTCTCCCAAACCATTGTTGAATATATAATGAGAGCCATATTACATTTATATTACCTTGTGCATTGATCCTTGTCCCTACTTAATGCTAGGAGAGTAGCATTAAAATGTATTCAATAGGAAAGAATGTAACCCTTTAGTTATGACAGTGAAAGGCAGACTGATGCCCAGGATGAGATCAGTGAAGCCACAATATGACCAAAGATTAAAAATAATTTGCTGGTTCAATTTTCACCTTAATGACATTTTGTAGTTACAAAGAGTGAAATATGCATTAAAAAAAGATACCTGGCAGAGAAGAAATTATAATCTTTAGGATTTATTTTTTCAGATAAGAGTCATTCTTCAAACAATGATTTCTGCTAAAATTGACTACTTCTCCTCAATACAGAAGCATTCACTTCATGATTAATGCTGGTAATAAATTTTACTTGTTTTTTACCTTTTTAATCAGCTTCACTCCCATTTATTTATTTACTTACTTACTTACTTACTTACTTACCAGTGAGAGAATGTGGTGACGTGGAAGGAACAGAAGCCAGGAATAAAAAATCCAAGTTCTAGTTCTGGCTATTATAATCAGTGAATCTAAAATTTTGAGTGTTTCTTTGACCCTCAATTATCTAATGTGGGTGTTATATGACTTGTATATGAAAAAAATAATTTACTCTAAATCAACGATATATCAAGGACAGAGTAACATTTACTATGGCTTTTACATCATTTAATAATCACAGAAAATATTGGGATATGTTTTATCCCCATTTCATACTCAATTAAGCTGAGCCATAAAATAGCTAAATAATATATGCAGACTAATTGCAAGTAACAGAAATTATATTCACAAACAAGTATGATCCCCAAATCAATACTCTTTCTTTACAAGTAATTAGTAAATTGATTTTTGTTTTGTTTCATTTTGGTATTTATGCTTATGCAACTGAAAAAAAGTTGTAATTTCCCAAATCAAAATAAAAACTGGTTTCTATGAAAATATAGACTGGAAGTTTTGTTAGAAATTCTAACTTGCACATTGAATTTATATGTTGATTCTCATTTGTTTACATAAAAGGTCATTCAGATTATTCTAGAATCTCACAAACAGAGCAGACAAATGTATTCTGTTCTTAGTTTTCTTCAAAACACCACAGAATTGCCTAACTTTTGAACATCTCCAACTTTGATTTACAGAAGCTTTTGTTGTTAAAAATCAGTTCCTTGTTATTGCCTTGACAACCTCCCACATCTTTGAATGTTTGCTTTACAGAGTAACACAGAATAAGCCTACACTTGCTGCTTATGAACTCCTTATACATTTCAAGATTAATATTTCATAATTCTTATATTATCATGGCTAAACATCATGTTTATTCAGTGAGCTCTCCTTTGATATGAATTTGGGTTCCTTTAATACTTTCTTTTTCTATTATTCTTTGTTTCTGTGCCTGAACACATTTTGCCCAGCAGAGAGATAGAGCAGTTCTATCACTTCCCATTTTCCTAAAATATTGTTTTATAAAAAGTCTAAGGATTACTTCCTAAATTTGAGACAACGGTTTTATACTATTGACTCTTATTAAGCTCACAAGAAACTATGAATCTTGGATCTTAATTTACTATACACTGAAATTGTATCTTCTTATCTTGTACTTGTCAGTTCATTTTTAGACCTAATTTAAGTATTTCAGATTTATCTATATTAAAATTCTTCTTAGGTTTACTCTATCATTCAAACTTGATATGATCATTTTATCCTATCCAAATTGTGTGTTGTTTCTCCATAAACTTTGTCTTCTAAGTGATTAAGATTTTTGAACACTTTTTGCTATGCTATCAGACATGTTTTACTACTTAATATAGGTGCATCATTCAGTAATCAATTGATGCAGTATTCCACCAGTTATGCATTCTCATAACTTTATTTAAAGTCTACATTTCTCCATTAGTGTCTACATGATATTGGTTAAATTCTTGACAACATCCAGATTATTATCAAGGATACCAAACTCATAGACACGGTTGGAATTCATAGTTTACATACAGTGTTTGGACTTAAAGGGTTTAAAAATAGGAAATTCAGGGACTTTAAGAGAGAGATGCTTTCTCAACTTTCCATAGGCATCTGTACTTCTTTTTGATTGACATACACTTACTGATGCAAACACTTATGTTTCTTGTCTGGCCCCTGGAAACAATTGGGTTTGACACTCCTGCATGATTCACTACATCTATCAATATTTTATCCATATAAGTCTCAGCAGTTCATGAGCTCACTCTTCAGGTTTACCAGTTATCTCCAATATAAACACACACACACACACACACACACACACACACACACACACACACACACACAATATGCTGTTAGATATTAATTCTTGAAATTTTCCCTGGTTAAATATAACTAGACTTGCCTCTAACTTCTCTATCATCCTAAAAGGTGTAGCTTTTTAAAATCTCTAATCTTCACATTCCACATGTTATGAAAAGATTGCAATTAATAAAAGTAACTCCTCATGCACTTTTTTGTTGTTGTTGCATTGGGATTTAATTTCTTCCAAAAAGAAAACTTAAACTTTATTTAGAACAGCTAGGAGCAGACTTAAAATGCAGCATTAATTTTGGGATTCGATTCCAACTTAATAGTTTCCACAGACTGAAAATAGCAGTCAGTCATTATTCCTGAGAAAGAAAATGGTACAAAGTAGAAGTTGAAAAGTGGTGCTTTAGTTGTCATTAGATCATTAACTTCCATAATGGCTTTAATGTTCTCAGCTTGTCTAAACTGTAAAGTTTCTACCCGACTAGAGGCCACTAACCTCTCTTTCTTTACAGCTTTGACTTTAGAAAATTTACAATTGTAAATTCTTTCTCTGCCCCTTTGAGATGTATATCTTCCCTCTAGACCGGTCTCCGTGGGGGGAGTAGTAACCTAACTTCAAAGAGCAACAGTTAGCAAACACAGAATGCCTACTTACATTAAGCAAACTCCCTGCTAACTTTGGCCAGTGAATTTTCCACCCCAGCATTTAACACTCTCTACCTTTTGTTTTAGGGGAGATGCATTAAATATCTTTCCTTGCCTATTCAACTTTCTGGTTCAATTATTTAAATGTAATTAACCTAGCTATAACTTCCTTTTGAAAAAACGTAAGTACTTTTCTTAAACAGTGGTAACATTTACTGTGCACTATTTGCCAGATTGTATTTTCTTCTCACATTATCATCACAATAATGCCAAATAAATAGCTCTAGTATTTTCGTTTTTTATGATTTTTTTTATCCTCATACGAGGATATGTTTATTGATTTTAGAGAGAGAGAAAGGAAGAAGGGGGGGGGGTAGTGCAGACACACACATTGATGTGAGAAAGAAACATTGATCTGCTGTCTCCCAAACCTATGTATATGCCCCGACCTGGAATCAAACCCACAACATTTTTTGGTGTACAGGAAGACATTCCAACCAACTGAGCCACCTAGCCAGGGCAATTCTAGTCTTCTCTTGACTTGAAAATTGGCAAACTAGACTCACAAAGTTTACTTAATTGCTTAATAAGTAGCAAATGGCAAAGTTAAGAGGCCAACCCTGGCAGTCACCTCCAAAATTCATGTATTTCACCACTAGACTAATCTGCCTAATTTTAAGCTAAAATATAATGTTATAGATTATTCTTCAATTCAGCTTTTCTTTTCCAAAAAAATTACCTTCTGCTCATCTGGCTCAGTGGTTGAGTGTCTACCTAAGACCCAGAAGGTCATGATTCAGTTCCTGGTCAGGGCACATGCCCAGGTTGCAGGCTCGATCCCCAGTTTGGGGCATGCAGGAGGAGCTGATTAATGATTCTCTCTCATCATTGATGTTTCTATCTCTCTCTCCCGCTCCCTTTCTCTCTGAAATTAATAAAAAAACATTTTTTAAGATTTTACCTTCCAGCCCTTGTATTTGTCCTTAGCCTATATTTTTAAATACACCTTTAAAACCTGAGCTCAAGGGAGCTATCAACTTATCTCTACTTCCCTTCCAATGGTTTGATGTTCCTGTCAGGGTTTCAGTCCTCACCCATCTTTATTCTCAAATTTTATAGTCCAGCTTTCACATATTTGAGGTACTTTTACTACATTTCTCCTTCTGGGTATCACTAAATTGAAAATAACATAGTCCCTTTCTGCAAAGGTTAAATAGCACGTGTACATTTTCTAAGTAAAGCAATGAGGCATAAAAAGTAAATTGCACTAGCAATAGCAACAAGATCAGATTGCTGATAGGGGAAGTTTTTAGTGGTGGTATTGATGGCATTGTCTGTAGAATTTATTCTTTTTTTGGAAATGACAAAGAGGATAGCCTCATAGCAATCCACTAGACCATATCAAATATCCATAGTGTGTAAGCTGATCATCACACACCCTCAGGCATTCAAGGAACATTAGATAGTCATTTTTTTTCTTTTGTTTTATTTTTGTTTCTTTGTTACCTTAATAAACTTACTGTTTTTCAAAAATATATCCTAACTTTAAGGATGGCCTCATTTTATACGTTAGTTTATTGAGATTTTGATTTGGGTGCTATTTACTTATAATACTTTATTTGCTTTTGTTTTGTTTTAATTAAGTTTTTGAGGAAAAGGTTGGCATTTTTCTTCATTCTTCAAAAACATTTATCAGTTGGAATAAAGATAATTTGTATTTCAGTTGAATTTGTGACTAGCAGATAAATATTTCTATAACTTTTGGCAAACACCAGTGAGTTTAAAAAGACACAGAGGCACAGTCACGTGCGCACACACATACACACACACACACACACACACACACACGCACGCACACGCACATGCACACACACAGACGCACACATGCACACTGCATTGTATACAGTCTTAAGATCTACCTTAGACTGTCAGTCCATCATTGCTACTGAGGTAAGCTGATGTTGATAATTTATGCTGTCCCATGTTCAATCTTTTTATGCCTTTTGGGAAATGTAAGTGAAACATAATTAAAAATATAGAAAAAGTGAAAAATCAAATTACTTTTGTTAGGAAAACTTTAACACAACTGTAAGTTAAAATCTAATTTTAAAGAGAAGTGTGAAGTCTCATTGGAAGACAGGAAATTTTGTTTTCTCTGAAAATGCAAGGTACATTTTCTTCTGTGGAATTTAATAAGCTGATATGGATCAGTATCTTAGCATTCTGCCTGGAAGTGGAAAGCAAAATTATCTTTCTGGCCAAAATAGTGACACATAATTATTCATTCTCAAAAGAAATCATTAACACTAGAGCATTTTCAAATGCACATTTGCCTAGACATGATATCTATCTTGAAGATTATTATTTAATGAAGAATATTCTGTCCTCTTTTGGAATTTAACTGCATTTGTGAGTAATCTGAAACCAAGCTCCAAGTAGATAGGGTCAGTACATTTACTTATAAAAATGTCATATACAATATGAGATGTGGAAAGTCACAGAATGAAAAGGTACTATAATTCAGCCCAAATCTCCATCATTTTTAAAATACCTACTTAAAATGCTAATTGCATGACCAGCTTCAGTGGCTCAGTGTCGTCCTATGAACCAGGAGGTCATGGTTCGATTCCTGGTCAGGGCACATGTCCAGGTTTTGGGCTTGATTCCCCCTGTGGGGCCTGCAAAAGGCAGCCAATAAATGATTCTCTCTTACCATTGATGTTTCTTTTTAAAAAAAAAAAATTATTGATTAAGGTTTTACATATGTGTCCTTATCCCCCCATTACTCCCCCAACCCCTACCACTCATGCCCTCACCCCCCTGGTGTCCGTGACCACTGGTTAGGTTTATATGTATGCACACAGTCCTTAGGTTGATCTCTCCCCCTTACCCCGACCCTCCCCTACCTTCCCTGAGGTTTGACATTCTGATTGATGTTCTCTGTCTCTGGATCTATTTTTGTTCATCAGTTTATGTTGTTCATTACATTCCACAAATGAGTGAGATCATGTGATATTTATCTTTCTCTACCTGGCTTATTTCACTTAGCATAATTCTCTCCAATTCCATCCATGCTGTTGCAAATGGTAAGAATTCCTTCTTTTTTACCGCAGTGTAGTGTTCCATTGTGTAGATGTACCACAGTTTTTTAATCCACTCACCTGCTGATGGGCACTTAGGCTGTTTCCAAATCTTAGCTATGGTGAATTGTGCTGCTATGAACATAGAGGTGCATATATCCTTTCTGATTGGAGTTTCTAGCTTCTTGGGATATATTCCTAGAAGTGGGATCACTGGGTCAAATGGGAGTTCCATTTTTAGTTTTTTGAGGAAACTCCATACTATTCTCCACAGTGGCTGCACCAGTCTGCATTCCCACCAGCAGTGCACGAGGGTTCCTTTTTCTCCGCATCCTCGCCAACACTTGTCATTTGTTTGATTTGTTGATGATAGCCCTTCTGACAGGTGTGAGATGGTACCGCATTGTCGTTTTGATTTGCATCTCTCAGATGATTAGTGACTTTGAGCATATTTTCATGTGTCTCTTGGCCTTCCTTCAGTCTTCTTTCAAAAGTATCTATTTAGGTCCATTGCCCATTTTTTGATTGAGTTGTTTATCTTCCTTTTGTTAAGTTGTATGAGTTCCCTGTAAATGTTGGAGATTAAACACTTATGGGTGGTAACATTGGCAAATATGTTCTCCCATGCGGTGGGCTTTCTTGTTGTTTTGTTGATGGTTTCCTTTGCTGTGTAATTTTGATGTAGTCCCATTTGTTTATTTTCTCTTTAGTTTTCATTGCCCTAGGACAGTGGTCGGCAAACTCATTAGTCAACAGAGCCAAATATCAACAGTACAACGACTGAATTTCTTTTGAGAGCCAAATTTTTTAAACTTAAACTATATAGGTAGGTACATTGTTATGAACTTAATTAGGGTACTCCTAAGCTGGCCTTTGCTAAAAACGTCCTCAATCTCTTTCCCTGCCTGACGCTGCCAAGGTCGCACGCACGATGCCCCTTCGCCGCCACCGAGATGCGCTACGTTGCCTCCTACCTGCTGGCCGCCCTTGGGGGCAATGCCTCCCCCAGCGCCAAGGACATCAAGAAGATCCTGGACAGTGTGGGTATCGAGGCGGACGAAGACCGGCTCAACACGGAGATCAGCGAGCTGAGCGGGAAGAACATTGAAGATGTCATCGCCCAGGGCATTGGCAAGCTGGCCAGCGTTCCTGCTGGAGGGGCTGTGGCAGTCTCCGCCGCTCCGGAGTCCGCAGCTCCTGCTGCTGGTTCTGCCCCAGCTGCAGCCAAGGAGAAGAAAGATGAGAAGAAGGAGGAGTCGGATGACGACATGGGATTTGGCTTGTTTGATTAGAGTCTCGTTCCCGTGCAAATAAAACCCTTTTTACATATAAAAAAAATAAAAATAAAAACGTCCTCAATCTGATTGAGGTACGTTCGCTGAGGTCGACCCCTTCCAACTCTCCCATCCACACTCGTCTTGTATACTTGTTTTGTCTATCTCCTTTCGTTCATCCTCTCTATATGTCCAAACCATCTCAGCATACCTTTCTCAATCCTCGACACGACATCTTCTTTCACTCCACAACGTTCCCTAAAATTAACTTAATAAACTTTACTTAAAGTTTTAAGTGTTAGTTAAACTATAGGTACGTTGAATAAAACTTGACATCATACTTAATAATGATATTATTTATTGATAAAATTAAAATCCTTACAATTTACCTTACAATATCCATAAAATTAAATCATGACAATGACTGACAAACACTAATGTGAACAATGGCCTTGCATTTCCTTGGAAGTTTGGGTAAGTCAGGTTTGTATGTTGTCGTTTTTAATTTTAAGCACGATTCCAGGTTCTCATCAATAAGACTTCTCAATTTACTCTTGATAAAGTTCATGCTTGAAAATGATTTTTTGCATAAATATATAGACCCGAATAAGGAAAGAACAGCAAATGCTAGTTTTTTCAGTTGATTATATGAGTCAGGAATACTATTCCAGGTGTTAAAAATCAGCATATCTTTCTTCTTCAGGTCTTTCAAAGCAGACCACTTGTGCTGTGAACTAAGTTCACATTTGTTTTTCTCCAATATTTCTATATCAGCACAAAGACATTCAAATTTCGAGCTCCACGATTCTTTTTTTTTTAATCCAGCAATTGCATTTAAAAGTTGCCAATGTCAATATTAAAGGGAGAAAAATTTAATTCTGTTACAGTAGCATTAAGAGGTTTTTTAACAAAGGCTAACATCGCTTTGCTGTTTCTGAATTCCTGAAATCTGTTGAGAAAAGCTTCCCTCATATTTAAAAGTGTTTTGAAATAGCAAATGTCAATATCAGAATTATTTTCTTGGTGATGTTTCAACAGGCTTGGAAAGTGAATCAAAGTTTCTCTTTCAAAATCTTGAGCAAAAACGTATAATTTGTTTTCGAATGAAATAACTTCTTCTAACATCGAAAAATTGTGTTTCCTTTCCCCTGTAGTTTACAATTAAGCTGAGTTAGATGAGACGTAACGTTTACCATGAAATAAAATATTTGGATCCACTGATCGTTCGTTAGTTCTGGATAGTGAACACCCTTCTCAAGGAGAAATGCTTTAATTTCTGTTAATAAGGAAGCGAAACGTTTCAAAACGTTTCCTCTTGATAACCAATGTACCTTGTTATGCAGCAGAAGATCTGCATACTCACTCTCCATTTCAACTAAAAATTCTTTAAATTGGCGATGATTAAGAGCTTTAGCTATAATGGAGTTGATCATGTTAATCACTAATTCCATAATTTTACAAATTTCTTCTGGAAATGTCTGCGCACAAAGAGCTTCTTGATGAATGATGCAATGGTAAGTAAGTATCTCGTGATTAATTTTTTTCTTTCAAAATAGCAACAAACCCATTTCTTACACAGGTCATACTTTTTGCCCCATCTGTTGAAACTGAGACAATTTTATCAAGCGAAATATGATGTTTTTCAATGCACTCAATTACAGCATTTGCTATATCCTCTCCACGTGTTTGACCTTTGAGTGGCAATAATCCTAAAAGTTCTTCTTTAGGACCTGTAGATGAAATAAATCATACAAAAAGTGAAACTTGCGTTGTATTGTTTATGTCACAAGACTCGTCAACTGCTATTGATAAAGCTGAAACCAATTTAAGATCTTTGACTTGCTGGTCGGTTATATTCAAAGACTTTTTGACTGTTCTATCTTTCACTGTTTTAGCAGACAATGGTAACTCTTTAATTTTTTTTAAGAATATCTGCTTTGTTCTTAAAAATCCCGAAATAGCTCTTTGGATGCATTTATAAAACAACTTTTTATGTATTCGCTGTCAGTATATGGTTTTCCTCTCTTAGCAATCTCTTGACTAACCACAAAACTTGTAATATTAACATTGTTGGAAGATTGCATCCAGTAATCTTGATTTTTCTTGACTCTTCTGAAGTTCCTCAACTGCTTTCTTCCTTGCATCACTGACAGGATATTTAGTACTAAATGACAGGTGTTTAGTTGTAAAATGTCTCCCAAATTTGATTTCTTGTTATGCGCCATTTTTTCCTGACAAATAAGACAGGTGGGAAGGCCATTTAAGTTTTGAATAAACGCGAAAGTCTCGGTCCATTCAACTTTAAATTCACGGTTTTCGTCTTCTGTTTTTCTTTGCTCCTTCTTTGTAGCCATGTCAAACAGGGCACCTAAAAAAGTTTCATTTTATAATAATAAAGCCACCAACACAAAATAATTGCAATTCTTAAATTGTTGACAAAAATACCTGTAGGATTTGCAGCTGGTTGGAAAAATACAGGTAACTTTATGCTTTGAGTAGGTACTTTTGTCACCCGCGCGCGATTTGCAGACGCTACTAGCACTAACCACTGCACTGAGACTGCTGGCTGACTGGCTCACTCAACTCGTGCGTGAATCGCGCGCACCTTCGCCGTGCTGTGTATCCCGTGCCACGCCTGCGCCGCGTCTCCCGTTGCCGGACCGATACCCCCACTTCTTCTAACAGCACTTCTTCAAAATAGACTCGCCCAGGCCAAAACCGACTTCTGCACATGGGCCACAAAGTTTCAATTGCACTGTACGTGCGTGCCAGCACATGGTATTTTGTGGCAGAGCCACACTCAAGGGGCCAAAGAGCCACATGTGGCTTGCGAGCCGCGGTTTGCAGAGCACTGCTCTAGTATTTTTAAGGTTTCCTGTCTATGTTTAAGTCCTTTATCCATTTTGAGTTTATTTTTGTATATGGTGTAAGTTGGTGGTCTAGTTTCTTTTTTTTGCATGTATCTGTCCAATTTTCCCAACCATTTATTGAAGAGACTGTCTTGATTCCATTGTATGTTCATGCTTCCTTTGTCAAATATTAATTGAGTATAGTGGTTTGGGTAGATTTCTGGGTTCTCTATTCTATTCCATTGATGTATGTATCTGTTTTTGTGTCAGTACCAGGCTGTTTTGAGAACAGTGGCTTTGTAATACAGCTTGATATCTGGTA
Source organism: Corynorhinus townsendii (assembly GCA_026230045.1). Lineage (NCBI taxonomy): Eukaryota > Metazoa > Chordata > Mammalia > Chiroptera > Vespertilionidae > Corynorhinus > Corynorhinus townsendii. The sequence continues at coordinate 148,210,576 of JAPDVU010000003.1, forward strand.
TTGAGATCCCACCTACTTTGTTCTTCTTTCTCAGGATTGCTGCAGCTATTTGGGCTCTTTTTTTATTCTAGATGAATTTTTGGAAAGTTCATTCTAGGTCTGTGAAAAATGCCGTTGGTATTTTAATGGGCAGTGCATTGAATCTATAGATTGCTTTGGATAGTATGGACATTTTAATTATGTTGACTCTACCAATCCATGAACACAGTATGTTCTTCCATCTGTTTATGTCTTCCTCTTTCTCTTTTTTCAGTGTCCTGTAGTTTTCCACGTGTAGGTCTTTTACCTTCTTAGTTAAGTTTATTCCTAGATATCTTAATTTTTTTGGTGCGACGGTAAATGGGATTGCTTTTTTAGTCTCTCTTTCTGTAAGTTCATTATTGGTGTATAGAAATGCCATAGATTTCTTGGCATTAATTTTGTATCCTGCTACATTGCCAAATTCATTTATTAAGTCTAATAAATTTTTTGTGGAGTTTTTAGGGTTTTCTATGTACAGTATCATGTCATCTGCGAATTAAGGACAGTTTTACTTCTTCATTTCCAATTTGGATGCCTTTTATTTCTTCTTCTTGTCTGATCACAATGGCTAATATTTCCAGTACTATATCAAACAGGAGTGGTGAGAGTGGACATCCCTGTCTTGTTCCTGTTCTTAGGGGAAATGGTTTTAGTTTTTGCCCATTGAGTATGATGTTGGCTGTGGGTTTATCATATAAGGCTTTTATTATGTTGAGGTATGATCCTTCTATTCCCACCTTGCTGAGAGTTTTTAATCAAGAAAGGGTGTTGGATTTTGTCAAATGCTTTTTCTGCATCAACTGATATGACTATGTGATTTTCATCTCTCAGTTTGTTTACGTGATGTATCATGTTTATTGATTTGCGGATATTGTACTATTCTTGCATCCCTGGGATAAATCCTACTTGGTCATGGTGTATGACCTTTCTGATGTACTGCTGGATCCAATTTGCTAGAATTTTGTTGAGGATTTTGGCATCTATGTTCATGAGTGATATTGTCCTATAATTATATTTCATTGTGTTGTCTTTATCTGGTTTTGGTATTAGGGTGATGCTGGCTTCATAGAAGGAGCTTGGAAGTGTTCCTTCCTCTTGAATTTTCTGGAATAGTCTGAGGAAGATAGGTTTTAGTTCTTCCTTGAATATTTGGTAAAACTCACCTGTGAAGCCGTCTAGGCTCAGGCTTTTGTTTGCTGGAAGCTTTTTGATGACTGCTTCCATTTCTTCCATAGTTATTGGCCTATTGAGATGTTTAGATTCTTCCTGATTGAGTTTTGGAAGGTTGTATTTTTCTAGGAATATGTCCATTTACTTCAGGTTGTTTAGTTTGTTAGAACAGAGTTGCTCATCATATTTTTTTAACAATCCTTTGTATTTCTGTGGGGTCTGTTGTTATTTCGCATCTTTCATTTCTGATTTTGTTTATTTGAGTCCTCTCTCTTTGCTTCTTGGTGAGCCTGGCTAGGGGTTCATCAATCTTGTTTATCCTTTCAAAGAACCAGCTCTTGGTTTCATTGATCTTTCATATTGTTTTTTTGGTCTCTATGTCATTTATTTCTGCTCTATATGATCTCCTTCCTTCTGCCCACTCTGGGCTTTTCTTGTTACTCTCTTTCTAATTCTTTGAGTTGTAGAGTTAGATGATTTATTACCATTTTTTCTTGCTTTTTGAGGTAGGCCTGTAGAGCTATAAACTTCCCTCTCAGGACTGCTTTCATTGTGTCCATAAATTTTGGATTGTTGTGTTTTTATTGTCATTAGTTTCCAGGATGTTTTTAATTTCTTCTTTGATCTCATTGATAACCCAATTATTATTTAGTAGCATGCTATTCGGCTTCCAAGTGTTTGAATTTTTTGGATTGCTTTTATTGTAGTTTATTTCAAATATTATGTCATTGTGGTCTGAGAAGATGCTTGATCTGATTTCAATCTTCTTGAATTTGGGGAGACTTTGCTTGTGACCCAATATATGGTCTATTTTTGAAAATGTGCACTTGAGAAGAAGGTATATTCCGTGGCTTTGATCTCATTGGTAACCCAATCATTGTTTAATAGCATGCTATTCAACTTCTGTGAAATGTTCTGAAGATGTCAATTAAGTACATCTGATCTAGTGAGTCATTTAGGATTGCTGTTTCTTTGCTGATTTTTTTGTCTAGAGGATTTATCCAGTGATGTCAGTGGTGTATTAAAGTCCCCTACAATGATTGTATTGTTGTCGATCTCTCCCTTGATATCTTCCAGGAGTTTTTTTGTATTTGGGTGCTCCTACATTGGGTGCATATATGTTTATCAGGGTTATATCCTCTTGTTATATTGATCCCTTTAGTATTATGTAGAGGCCTTCCTTATCTCTTGTTATGGCGTTCACTTTGAGGTCTATTTTGTCAGATATAAGTATTGCTACCCCAGCTCTTTTTTTCATTTCCATTTGCCTGACAGATATTTTTCCATCCTTTCAGTCTGAGTGGGTCTCTTATAGACAGCATATATATGGGTCATTTTTTTTTATCCATTCAGCCACTCGATGTCTTTTGATTGGAGCATTTAGTCCATTTATGTTTAAAGTTATTATTGAAAGGTACTTGTTTGTAGCCATTTCTATTTTTGTGCCCATGTTCCTTCTTACCTTTTTATTTCTTCTTTTTACAGCATTCCCTTTAGCATTTCTTGCATCACTGGCTTAGTAGTGATAAATTCCTTTAGCATTTATTTGTCTGTGAAGCTCCTGATTTCCCCTTCAATTTTAATTGATAGTCTTTCTGGATAGAGCATTCTTGGATTCAGTTCTTTGCTTTGCACCACTTTGTATACCTCCTTCCATTCTGTTTTAGCTTGATGTGTTTCTGTTCCAAAATCATTTGATAATCTGAAGGGGGGGAGGATCCTTTGTAGATAACTCTTTGTCTCTCTCTTGCAGCGTTTAAGATTCTCTCTTTGTCGTTAACATTTGCCATTGTAATTATGATGTGTCTTGGTGTGGGTCTTTTGGGATTCCTCTTGCTTGGGACTCTCTGTACTTGTATAACTTTTTTCTTCCCCATATCTGGGAAGTTTTCTGTCATTATTTCTTCAAGTAGATTTTCTAATCCTTGCTGCTCTTCTTGTCCTTCTGTTAGCCCTATTATACATATGTTACTTCATTTCATGATGTCCCAAAGCTCCCTTACGCTCTTCTCCCCCTTTTTAATATTTTTCTCCAGTTGCTGTTCAGATTGGGCTTGTTTCTCTACTTTATCTTCTAACTCACTAATTCAGTCTTACGCTTCTTCTAGTCTACTGTTGAAATGTTCCATGGTGTTTTTGATTGTAGCTATATCACTTTTGATTTCTTCTTTATTTTTCATAGGTTGTTGATTTTCTCTCCATCCTATATATGAACTGTATGACCATTACTCTGAATTATTTTTCTGTCATGTTGCATGCTTCCATTTCACTTATTTACTTTCTTGGCGATTCCTCCTTTTCTTTCCTCTGGGGATTGTTTTGTTGTCTCCCCATTCTGACTATCACCAGAAGGTTCAAATGTCAAGTTGCAGGGGCCTGGGCCATGTGCAGTGGGAGCTTCGCATGTCCCGAGTGTCACTGAAGAGCTCTGACACCAAGATATGTGGCTGCCGTGTGTTGGTAGGAGCCACACTTGCCCAAGATCAGAGTCACAGGCACTTAGTGTGGCCTTGTGTGCACACCTAGAATCAGGGACCCTGCCTGCCCCATGCTGAAACAGGGACCCCACTAGAGTGTGCCAAAAATCAGTCCCCTAGCACGCATCAGGAGTCAGAGACCCCCTGTGTCTGCACTGAGAATCGAGTATCATAGTCTTTGTTGCTTGGTGCGGTCTCGCTCTGAGATTCAGGGTCCCTGTGTGTGCATGTGCCAAGAATTGGATTCACTGGCTCTTAGTGTGAATGCATTGGGAATCAGGGATTGCAGGCACACATCATGAGAAACAGAATCAAATCACTGGTGCTCAGTGCTGCCTCTTGCATGGAGAATCAGGGTTCCCAGTCTGGTTGGGGACCAGGTTGCACAGTAGCACTGTGTTGGCAGGAGGTCCACTACTGCCCTGCAAAAAACAGTCTTCCATGTGTGCTTGCCCTGAATCAAAGTCAGGTGGCACTACCGCCCAGTGTGGGCATGGGGTCTGGTCACATGGGTATGCACTGCAGGAAACAAACTCCTTGTGTCCGTGCACCCAGGCTCAAATTCAGCGCTGCTACCCTGTGTGGGCACAGGGTCAGGTCGTGGGAAACAAACTCCCTAAGATCGCTCACCTAGGCTCAAATTCAGCACAGCCTCTCTGCTTGGGGGCGGGGTCTGGTCATGGGAAACAAACTCCCTGAGTTTGAGCATCCAGGTTTAAATTCAGCGCAGTCTTCCTGCCTTGGCACGGAGTCTGGTCACAGGAAACAAACTTCCAATGTCCACAAACCTAGGCTCAAATTCAGGAAGAGCTGCTGCTGCCCTGTGTGGGCAGGCGGCCTGTTTGTGTGAAGAGGGTTTGGCAGTTCCTATGCCACAGCTGCAGGGCTGGCAGGGAGGGGAATTGGCTCTGTGACTCACAGAAATCTGCAGCTGGAGTGCATGGGATCTTGGTGTCCGTGGGTCTGCAGCTATGGTCGCAGGTCTTTTACCCGAGCGGCTGTAGGGTCCCAGTGTGTGACTAAGACCAGATTGGGTAGTGGCGAGGCTAGGATCCTAGTCTCAAGCAGTTCTGTTCTTCAAGATAGCTTGGTCTTTGTGCCAGCGTTGTTCTCCCTGGAGTGTTTGCAGTGGCAGTGGGATTTTGCTGTCTGAGACTGCCCAGTTTGGCAGCCCCTTGGAAGACCTGTAGTATCTAACTGTCCCTAGCTCTCACTCACACATATCACACACGTCCACACACTCCTCTAGCACTCCCTCACTCTCTAACACACTCTCTCTCCCTACCTTCTTGCCGGTCGCCATCTTTTTTGGATCATTGGTGTTTCTATCTCTTTCTCCCTCTCCCTTCCTCTCTGAAATCAATAAAAATATAAAATAAATAAATAAAATGCTAACTGCATGTATTTCACCCTCTTTCCATTTATCTGGCTCATAATTTAGGTAATTCCTTATAAAGATAAGAAAGAAAAATCTTCATTGACTAAATGGAAAATATTTGAAGATGAAGATAAGTGAAGGTCTACAAGGATATTTTGAATTCTATACTAATCAAAGATATGAACTTTTCTATAATTAAAATAGAAAAAATTTTATCATTGTGTGACTTGTGTTCATCCTTTACAAATTTGCTTGCTCTTTTTTTGCCATTTCAGAGTCATTCCCAACTGGACAAAATATATTTCAAAAAAATGTTTCAGACCATAGACTATCAAAATATCCTTAACTGAAATGCCACATTTCCTCAAAAGTTGTGGTATTTTCAACTTAATATTAATTAAGAAGAAATTCACTATGCTAAATAAAACAATCTTAATTATTCAAGTTGCAGTGAACTGTAATAACCTATCATATTATTCTGTTATGTGGACATCAGTTATACATTTCTGATTGATTAAAAATTTTTTAATCCTTACTCAAAGATATATTTTTATTAATTTGAAAGAGAAAGAGAGAGAAACATCAATGTGAGAGAGAAACATCCATCAGTTACCTTCCATACAAACCCCGATTAGAGATCGAGCTTGCAACTTAGGTATGTGCTCTGACTGGGAATCAAACCCACAACCTTTTGGTGTATGGGTTTGACTGAGCATCCAAATGACTGAGACTCCTGGCTGGAGCTCTGATTAAATAACATATCCCAAATATATTTATTTTTAATTCAACATAAGAAATCTATTTTTTGCCATTGGTTTTATAATCTTCATTAATATGTAGGCACATGAAGTATGAATGGAAGCTTACAAAAAGTCTCTAGTATGGCAAATGCACCATTAAAAAAATTGGAAGTAAGTTAAGTGATCACATTATTTAAGAAGTGAGTAAGATGAAGATAGCAATGACACTGTTTAGAGAAACTGATTTATAACTAATTTGAGGATTTAATAACTTACTCCCATTTTCTATTATTAATTTGTATTAGGGATTAACATGAAATGATTTATTAATATCATTGTTCAGTTTGTCTGTGTGCTTATTATTTGTTTTCTCATTAATCTTTATGTTATTAGGATTATTTTCTCAGTTGAGAAAAGCCTAATACACACAGGTTTTTTAAGAATCCAGGAATTATCATTGCACTTTATTGGCAGAAATTCTACAAATGCTCACTCCTACATCATAAGGTAATATCTTGGCCTGACTGATGGGTGGGGTGGGAAGGTAGAAATAGGACAGTGGTGGAAAAGTTGCAAACCTTTGATGCAAGACCATTTACAACAATATTGGAACTTATGTTAGAGCAATAACTCAGAAACAATCTGTTAAAATTGGTTCAAAATTCAGAGTCAAGTAGTTATAACAAAGTTTATAAAGGAAACTTTTAAAACTCTGATTCTTAGTCAAATTGGGTTGGTAATATGATAATGGTATTGATTAACTGAAAACACAATTTAAACAAAGGCCCAATATCTACCTAAAAGTAAAACATGCCTTAGGAAAATTTATTTAGAAGAATTTTACCTTCTACTTAATCACTTATTAAGTTTTATTCATTACTTGAAATGTGCTAACACTTTAATAAGCATTCTAATTGTATTCATTAATTTAAGTTTTAAAACAATCCTATGAGGTATGGATTGATATTAAACCCATTTCAAATTAGAGTGTGAAAAAGTAACTTTCTAAGGAACCACAGATAGAAAGTGATGAAACCAGAATATAAGCCCATTCAATTCCACTCCAGAATACACATATAACTGATTTACTAAATTGTAGCTGAACACACAAAAATTAATTGAATTCTTTTCTTTGAAAGAAACATTTTCTTCTTTCATTGAACTATAAATTGCTTAGAATATTAAACTATGTATAAAATGAGTGTAATGAAAGAGTATTTTCTAAATGATTTTTGCTTGAAGATACTTACCCAATCATTGAAAGGTAAAATATTTTTAGAAGATTTAACTTTAGTTGGTGGGCACACAAATCAATATACAGATTATGTATCATACAAAATGTACACTTGAAATCTATAATCTTATTAATCATTGTCAGCCCATTAAATTTAATTACAAATTTAAAAAATGGGTAGGATTTTAATAGACACATGTTGACCAAGAGAATACTTCAGGAAAGATAAAGTCCAGAGTATATGACAACAGTTAAGTTTACAGTATACTGGTACAATAATAAGAGCATAAGGTGAGTAATGCTAATATACAAAGTTCTTAAAGAGGTTAGGGTCCAAATCATAGAGATCTTAAAAGCAAGCTTCTGACTTGGATCTTTTGAGAATAGGAGACATTTATGAGAGTGACATAAGCAGAGATTAAATGTGAGATTTGTTATTATTACTTGGTAGCATTGTATACTATAAATTATCATGTGTGGGAAAGATTTAGTTGAAAAATAGTATAGTTAAAAACAGATTATTGTGAAATAAAAATATGGAAATAATGTTGCAGATTAAAAATAAGGGGTGTGAGTATAGACATTTGGTTGCATACTTTATATTTCTAAACATTCAAATTATTTTTAAAATGTCTTAGAATCTTTTATTAAGTTATAATATACATTGAGGGGTGAATAGTATTGACTAATTCATCAGGAAACATAGTAATTTAAGAATGTCTTGTATTTCTGAAATTTTTTCATACTTCATGAATAGTACATTAAAAATGATGTTCCTCTGAAACTACATTGATCTACTCAATAAGAAAGAATTTTTTTGATATAATTACAGTACTACATGCTAATGTATATTTTCATCTCCAGGAGATGCTTTGTCATTAATATCTCATTCACAATAAATATCTAGGTTTAGGCAACTTCATGAAAGCATTCTAGAGCAAATGCTCTGTTATACTATATAGATCTTATTTCTAAAAATAAAATTATTTTGAATATAATATTTTGTGAAACATGTAGAAATTCACAGCTTCTTTCAAGTGTTCCCATTCTTGAAGTTATTATTTTTTCCTTAGGAAGCAAAATTCTGTGAGTTTAATAATATTTCCCAGTACTTAGTATTGGGTAGTGAAGATGGTAATTAAAAGCCCTTCTGTATAAATTTATTTTCAAATTCCACAAGAGGTAGCCATGAGAGTTCTTGTTATACCATCAATGCATTCCAAAGTTTGAAGTCCACAAAAATTTGCTTCCCCAAGTAAACTATCAAAAGCTTTTTTTAGACTATAGGGTTGAGGAGGAAAACCAAGATGGCGTCATGAGTAAATACCTAAACTGCTGCCTCGCACAAAAATTTCAAAACTACAACTAAGAGACAAAACGGACATCATCCAGAACCACAAGAAGGCTGGCTGAGTGGAAATTCTACAACAAGAAGGAAAGAGAAAAGCACACTGAGACTCAGAGGAGCGGCAGAAGGCAGAGGTAATGAGATGCACGCGTGGAGAGGACTGGCAACTGAGCACACAGCTGGCTTTTTCAAGTGGGAGGGAGACAAAAGTTCCCAACTGCACTGAACTCCAGTTATGGGTGAGACTCTGGGGACCCAGACTCATTCGGAGAGAAACTGAACTGTCTGGCAGCAGGTGGAACTCGAGGGCAGCTTTCTCTCAGGGGTATTTGCAGTGATTACCATGGGACACTGAGACACAGGGGCTTATTATGGCAGGACTTATGGGAAACCAATGCTGTCTGCTCCACCCTGAGACTCCACCCCATCCAAGCTGAGCACAGAGGCTATTGCAAGTCTTGTCTCATAAGGGTGTCTCCAACACAAAAGTTCTCCCAGTGTAGACACAACTGATCCTCACAGCCAATTGGCCTGAAGGTCAATTCCTCCCAGTGATACCAACAACAATCAAAGCTTAATGACAACAAGACTGTGCACACAGTCCACAAAGGGGTGCACCAAGAGTGTCCACCTCAGGTAACCGGGGAGGCTGAGCCACTGGGCCCTATAGGACTTCTAGCACACAAAGCCACTCTATCAACTCAGGGAAGCAGCCAAAATGTGGAGACAAAGAAACAGATCACAAATGAAAGAAATGGAGGAAAGCAAATGACTGGATATAGAGTTCAAAACCACGGTTGTAAGGTTTTTCAAGAATTTTCTAGAAAAGGCTGATAAATTTAGCAAGACCCTCGAGGATATGAAAAAGGACCAACTAGAAATTAAACATACACTGACTGAAATAAAAAATATTATACAGAGACCTAACAGCAGACTAGAGGACCGCAAGAATCAAGTCAAAGATTTGAAATACAAAGAAGCAAAAAACACTCAACTGGAAAAGCAAAAAGAAAAAAGAATCCAAAAATATGAAGATAGTGTAAGGAGCCTCTGGGACAACTTCAAGTGTACCAACATCAGAATTGTGGGCATGCCAGAAGAAGAGAGAGAGCAAGATACTGAAAACCTTTTTAAAGAAATAATGATCAAAAACTTCCCCCACCTGGTGCAAGAAATTGACTTACAAGTCCAGGAAGTGCAGAGAACCCCAAACAAAAGGAATCTAAAGAGGACCACACCAAGTCACATCATAATTAAAATGCCAAGGGCAAAAAACAAAGAGAGAATATTAAAAGCAGCAAGAGAAAAACAGTTAGTTACCTACAAGGGAGCACCCATACGACTGTCAGCTGATTTCTCAACAGAAACTATGCAGGCTAGACGGGAGTGGCAAGAAATATTCAAAGTGATGAATAGCAAGAACCTATAACCAGGATTACTCTACCCATTCAGGATTGAAGGTCAGATAAAGAGTTTCACAGATAAGAAAAAGCTAAAGGAGTTCATCACCACCAAACCAGCAATATATGATTTGCTGAAAGGTATTCTTTAAGAAGAAGAAGAAGAAAAAGGTAAAGATAAAAATTATGAACAACAAATACATATCTATCAACAAGGGAACCTAAAAATCAAGTGAATAAAAAAAATCTGAGGAACAGAATAAACTGGTGAATATAATAGAATCAGGGGCATAGAAAGGGAGTGGATTGACAATTCTTGGGGAGAAAGGGGTGTGGGGGGTGCGGGAAGAGACTGGACAAAAATCGTACACCTATGGATGAGGACAGTGTGTGTGGGGGGGTAAAGGCAGAGAGTGGGGTGGGAACTGGGTGGAGGGCAGCTATGGGGAAAAAGAGGAACAATTGTAATAATCTGAACATTAAAGATTTATTAAATTTAAAAAAGAATATAGGGTTGAACAAAGGCTGTCTTGAAAAATGTGTCTTGAGTTTGAGCATATGAATTTACACTATTAGATGTAGGTTTCTGTGTCTGCAATTCAATGTCTTCAGTTTGTGTTTCTTCTCTGCACTCCCCAACCCCTGTGTTATCCACTTTCAAACCAGAACAAGTATTTCTCTCCACCAGTCTCTGAAGCAATTGTGAACACCTTGAGGGAGTTTCTTTCAATTTCAGAGATTAAAACCATACCTGGAACTCAATAAATGTATGCTGAATGGGACGGATGAGATGATTGCCTGGTTGAAAAACAAGTACAGATTAAAAAAACAGGTCTATAAAGTTAGAAGTAGTGTATTTTTCAACCACCTTGGTTTCACCAGGATTCAAAGAAAAGCCAGAGACAACTTTATTAGTTATTGAAGAATTTTATTGCTGAAACAATATTTCCTTTGCCTTATGCCACTGGTTCATTGAATTTTTTTTATGAAACCTGTGTTACAGCTGCATTCATTCCCTCTGGCAAGAGTCAGGCAGTAAAGAGAGGCCATAAATAGCCCTTCTGCTCGCCCTTTCAGTTGCTACTTTGGCCCTCACTGATGACTGAGGACCCACAATTTTCCAGGACCTCCCTGCATTCCATAGTCTTGGGGTTCCTTCTCCAACACTAGTTCACTTTCCCATGGCTATCGTATATTACAGGCATTATGCCAATAATAAGGGATTATGTGGAATTTGTTAACGTGGGAGTATATTTCTGATTAGGCTTCTGGGAATATTAAGACACCAACTGCCCATGTGAAGTATATGAATTAAAAGAAGACATAAAATCACCTAAATCAGATTATTAATGCTGGGAGTAAATGAGACAAAGTTAAAATTGTATTTGACTTAGGGATTCAGGGTTGACATAATAGCATTTTTTACTTTACCCCTTTCCCTACAAGGTCCCCAAAGCTAAGTATAGAACATAAGGTTTGGGTCTCAAATTCTAGTGTAGAGCCCTAATCAGTGTCTATTGATGGAATAGGAGTGCTTTTTGTCTTTGCTGGAGGCAGGTGGGCAAACCAGAGAGGTTCCCTTAAGACCTGAAGCAGAGCTGGCTGCTCTTAGGTTTTAGGCTTTTCCAGGATTGCAACAAGAGATCTTGTGCCTAAAACAGGAAAGAATCACAAAGGAGACATCTATGGCTGCGGTTTCCCCCTGCATGAAAATCCTCTATCTCTTTCACAACTTTAGCCACAGGGACAATTTGAGAGGAGGGTTATAGTAGCTATTTCCTCAGCGTTACCAGGGCACAGTGAAAGCTCTGCCCACTTTTGGATCCTGAATATAGAATAAGGTTGGGTAGCCATGAATGTACTTCACCTAAAACCCTAAAATAATATTATGTGGACTGTAAAATAATTACAGCTTCAAAGTTAGGTTGAAAAGGACAGTCTTGACTCTAAAGATTCTTTAGAATAAGAAGTGCACAGAAACCTAACAACACCTTTGGTTAATCTGTAGAACAAGTCAGAAGGGGAATACACAGAATGGCAAAATGGACGTTTAGCCATAAAGGGAAAATAATAAAGTTCAACAATATTAATCTTATGAGACACTGAGACAAAATCTATGGAAATTTTGTTAGGTTTGATGGTTGAAAAATTGCCAAGATGTATATTATACTCCTGTTTTAGAGAAAGAATGAGAGTTAAATTAGATAATTAAATGATGAATATGAAGTTGTATTGTAACTATAAATTAATAATGTTTTTAATTCAGTACCCTATTGATTATTATAACAAGCCTGGAAATCAGTACTTTGAGTTCTTGACATTTTTTCTGTTTTCCACATTGTTTATGAGAAGCCTAGGGAAAAAATTGTAAAACAAACATTTGATAAGGAACTTGTATCTGGAATGTGTTAAAAACTTCTCTTACAACACAATAGTAAAAAGAAAACAACAAATGGACACCAAGTTGGAACATGCTTCTCGCAGAAAAACAATACAGGACAACAATATAAAGATGCTAACCATCATTACTTAATATGGAGATGCAAATTAAAATGGCAATGAGGTAATAAGTTATAACTCCAAACCCCCTAAAATAGCTTTAAAAAACCCCAAAACTATCACCAAGTATTAGGAAATATATAGAACAACTAAGATACTAAACCTTGCTTTGGAGAATGCACAATGATGAAGTTATTTTGGAAGAGTTTTAGTTTCTTACAATGTTTAGCATTTGCTGGAAATGCAGAAATATAGATATATATTGACCTGAAAGAAATCAAAACAAATGTCCAATAGAGACCTGTACTCAGTGGTTCAAGCAGTTGTATTCATACTAGTAATCAACCCAACATGGAAACACTCAAATATTTATTAAATAGAAAATAGATAAATTCATTGCGGTGTATCCTATCTAATAAAAGAGTACTATGCAAATTGACTGTCACTCCAACACACAAGATGGCTGCCCCCATGTGGACACAAGATAGCCAGCAAGGGAGGGCAGTTGGGAGGGACCAGGCCTGCAAGGGAGGGCATTTGGGGGTGATCAATCCTGCAGGGGAGGGCAGTTAGGGGTGACCAGGCCTGCAGGGGAGGGCAGTTAGGGATAATCGGACTGGCAGGGGAGCAGTTAGGCATCAATCAGGCTGGCAGGGGAGTAGTTAGGGGTGATCAGGCTGGCAGGCAGAAGCGGTTAGGGGAAATCAGGAAGGCAGGCAGGCAAGCAGTTGGGAGCCTGCAGTCCTGGATTGTGAGAGGGATGTCCAACTGCCCATTTAGGCCCGATCCTACCAGGATCCCTTGAGGGGTCCCAGATTGGACAGGGTGCAGGCTGGGCTGAGGGACACCCCCCTTATACACGAATTTCATGCACTGGGCTTCTAGTTTATATAATAAAATACTACTCAGTAATAAAAAGGAATGGACTCTAAAACATGCTCTAACATGGATGAATTACAAAGGCATCATGTTAACAATGACAGAAGACTGACAAAAAAGCATAAGAAACTCTATGGTTCTTGTCATATGACATTTTAAAAAGTCAATATTGTAAGTCAGTAAGTGATTCATATTTTGCTAGGGCCTGGGTATGGGCAAACACACATTTGCCAAGTGTCATCAAATAGTACCCTAAAAATTTATTTACTTAACAACTAATTGATTTTATTTTGCATACCATTTTATATGTAAATTATATCTCAATAAATATATTAATACATATATATTTTTTAAATGTATTCTGCATTGTTCTTTCCTTAGTGAACCACTACAGTTGTCACTTACACACACGTGTGCCCTTTTTCTTCTATTTTTTTTCCTTCCTATCTTCCAAATTTTCCTCCCTACAACATTCAATAAAAATAAATATGTGAACTGTGAACATGGCTTCTATTTTTTCTGGACCTGAGTCTTTTAAAAGTAAGTCCTAAATGAAACTCCCAATTAAATGACAGTGTCTCCCTGTGATAATTATCTTCCTCTTAGGTAACTTCCTAGCTCTTTAAATATCAGGTAGTTATGATGGAATCTAGCTTAATTCTGGCCTAGTTAATTTAGGGTTTCCATAGATTCTCCTAAAAAAAGACAGCTAACAGTCACTAATTGTTTCCTTTTAGCTTAATCTGTTTATGGAAGGAGAAAAGGAGGTAAAAGAGTGAGCAAGCAATTTTGTCTAAGGACCACAGATAATCTTAACCAATTTTACAAACTGAATATCTTACAATGATAGAACTCTTTCAGAAAAAAAAAATATATACATTTACAATTTATTTTAAAAACTATATATTTTTGTTTACTTCGGAGAGGAAGGGAGAGTGAGAGAAAGATAGAAACATCAATGATGAGAGAGAATAATTTATGGGCTGCCTCCTGCATGACCCCCACTGGGGATAGAGACTACAATCTGGGCATGTGCCCTGACCGGGAATCAAACCATGACCACCTGGTTCATAGGTTGATGTTCAACCACTGTGCCACTGCTTCCGGGCTACAGTTCATTTGCATACACAAGTATGAGGTTCATGGATAACATCAAGATCACAGACAATTGAAGAGAACCCTTTCTCTATGAGAGCAACGGATGTCCCTGAAAATATCTTTATTTTGTGCCTGGCTCATCATAGAATCAAATGCATTGATAAATAGTGGTGTTTGCCATCATGATGATGGCAACTTCTTTCCTCAGTTGAGGTAACATTTCAAAATGTCGTTTAATTTTCTGTTGCTATTTCCAGAGTAGGAACATAGAGCAGGAATGAGAACATGATGCAATTTGAAAAACATGACATTAGGAAATGAGTGAAAACTCAAATGGCACTTTCAAAGTTGTTTGCCTTATTTGGTTTTCTACAGATGTCATTTTTTCTCAGCAAAATGTACCACCACTAAGTATATAATTGATGTGCAACTGTGTGAGTTTGCACTGCCAGACACATTTTTTTCTGAGTCCCCTGATTTTGTAGAGCAACAAAATGGTATAACCAAGAGCCTGTATTGTTTCTGTGACTAGCATTTCATTTACCTCAGAAATGTTTTTACAGATAATGCTATGAAAAAATATTAGCAATAATAAAAATAAAGGAATATACTTGATCATAAAAATAGCAGAATTTATATACTTTTATATATGGAACATCCAGTCAACTTCCAATTATCCATTACAATGGTGAAGATTTAGTTGATGAACTTAAATATTGACAAATAAGATACAAACGGCTTTTTATGTAAAAAGTCAAATATTTTCCCCATCAAAGTTTTATACATCCACTGCTAAAAATAACAAACTATTAAAGCAAGTAGTCACCAAAATTTAAGAAATACTGTATACTGTATATTGTTACAGCTGACACAATTTCCTGATGAGCTGGTCATTACCTAAGACTAATTAGTGACCAGAGAGAGAGAGAGAGAGAGAGAGAGAGAACTTTCTACAAAGAAATATCAGCCCAATAGAACAAAGCAATAGCTATCTCAGGTTGTACTTTGTTTAGAATTTTATTTTATCTTTGTTGAATATTCTTTACCAAATTACTGATTTTGCAATGGAAAATTGGAGTGACAGGATATAATTTTTATTAAACCTAAGAGGTCTTCCTTATGGTGACCATTTTCTACAGTTTAAAACCTTATTCCAAACTTCTGTACTTTGCTTTTTTTTTCTCAGTAGATTCTATGCCTCTTGCAAGCAGACCACCACTTATGTGCTATATGATTTTTTGTAAATTCTTTAACTGCCATATTAATCCTTTAGTTTCCTCATTTCTAAATTGGGGAGAATGAATAGTACATATCACATATGTTTCCTGAGGGGTTTAGTGAAGCATAAAAGATGTAAAATGTTTAGAGCAGTCTCTGGGACACTGTTAAGGGGCAATATATTAGTTGTGTTATGGATATTTTTGAATCTCTATTTCTACCTTTGTTGGACCTTTTAAAATTTCCTCCATAATCTCTTTCTATTACGCTATATTGGAAAGAGAAGACTCTCTGCCTTTCCAATGTCATATGAAACTTAATTTAAATACTTTTTTAAAGGCCTGATGATCTGATGGCCCAGAACAAATCATCAATTGGTGGTTGTTTTCCAAGTACGTTTTAAATTTATTAACTTAGTATCTAACATTTTTATTTCTCTATCTGCCCAAAATGATACTTATCTCTCTTCCCCAAAAAGGCTTTTATATTTTTACTTTTCCACCTCAGCATCATTTTATTTTTATTTTTCTGGAATACTCTTCTCCTGTTCACCAATCACAACTGCCCCTTATTCAACTTTCAAGCAGCATTATTCATAGAGCATTATACATGGCAGAGATAAATCACTTAATAACAATGTGTGCCCATACATTTCCCAGCCTCCTGGCATTCAGGTCAATCCATATGACTCGTCCTAACCAGTAGGTTGTTGTTATTTAAATATATTTTTATATTGATTTCAGAGAGGAAGGGAGAGGGAGAGAGAGATAGAAGAGAATCATTGATCAGCAGCCTCCTGCATTCCCCCTACTGGGGATCAAGCCCGCAACCCAGGCATGTGCCCTTGACTGAGTGGAACCTGGGACCCTTCAGTCCAGAGGCCGACACTTTATCCATTGGAGCCAAACCAGCTAGGGCTAACCAGTAGTTTTTTAATGAAGCACAGAAGAAGCAGGGTAAATTTTCATGCACATTTTATCCTACTGTGGGAAATATAGAGATCTTATATTCCAAATGCTGCTGCTACAAGGTGTTGGAATTTTCATTAGCCTAGGACCTTGACTAATGGTGGGGAACAAAACTCCCACCAATCCACAATGGTTATGTATGGTGAGCAAGAAATATATTTTGTAATGTTAAAATACTGATACATTGAGATTAATTTGTTCTTATAGTAGACCATAGGTTATCCTGATTATTCTGGGTGCTAAATATAAAAAATAAAATAAGACAAATAGCTACCCTCAAGGGCACAGGGTAGAACTATGTTGTCCAATATGTTAGCCACCAAACACGTTACGTTTAAATTAGTTAATATTAAGTAAAATTTAAAGTTTAGTTCCTTTATGACATTAGCCACATTTCAAGTGTTTAGTTAGCTATATGTGCTGGTAGATCTCATATTGGACAGCATCTGAACATTTCCATCTCAAAGAGTATTATTGGACAGCACTAGTCTAGAAGAATGGAATATAAGCCATTGCAAAATAGTTTTATAAATGATAGCAGAGCTGTGGGTAGAGTATATTATGAGAAGAAAAAGGTGAGGAAAATGGAGATTCCCCCCCCCAAAAAATGTTATTTTTAAGGTAATTGAGGAAAATGGAAGTAAATGGCACATCAGCCCTTAATTTTTTAAATGTGTAAAATCATATTCTACTTTTAGGACTTTATTCGACACACAATGAGAACATATCTTCAGTGGCATATACAGCATTGTTGAGTGCAACAAAACTGTTTTAATACCAGATATCTGGAAGCACTGGAGACAGCAGCATGCTCATCTATCTGGGCCTGGAAATATAAATAAAATAAATTGTGATGTATCCACAGAATAGAACATTAGGTAATTTTCACCATAAAATATGTGTGAGTGTCCTCATGGTCAGGCCCCACAAGCTGAGGAACATAAAATCACCATCATCACAGAGTACGTCAGGGACAACTGTGGGCACCGAGAATGAGGGTGAATCTGAGTCAGCTGTGAGGGTCTGGATGTTCTGGAGTTTTCATTTCTCTAGAAAAGAAACTCCAAAGAGGACTGATCAGTTCTTCTGTTTCTTAAAACTGTGACCTGTTCTCAGGGTTGAAGTATAGGGATGTCACATAAACATCTCTCGGCAAGAAAAGGAGTGTCTGGCTGCTGCTCAGGGACTTGTCCGGAGATGTGCTGTTGGAGAACCATGAAAGTGGCTCTCCCTGGCTGTTTGGGTTCCATTAAGATGAACAATGGAACACTATGCTGCGGTAAAAAAGAAGGAATTCTTACCATTTGCAACAGCATGGATGGACCTGGAGAGCATTATGCTAAGGGAAATAAGCCAGTCAGAGAAAGATAAATATCACTTGATCTCACTCATTTGTGGAATATAATGAACAACATAAACTGATGAACAGGGACAGATCCAGAGACAGAGAAGCATTGATCAGACCGTCAAACCTCAGAGGGAAGAGGAGGGGGGGAGGGGGGGATGAGGGGGAGGGATCAACCAAAGGACTTGTATGCATGCAAATAAGCCTAACCAATGGACACAGACAACAGGGGGGTGAGGGCATGAGTCGGGGGAGGAGTGAGGGGGCAATGGGAGGATAAGGAAACATATGTAATACCTTAATCAATAAAGAAAAAGAAGATGAAATGTGGGCATGCAATCCTGACTTCCCCGAATAAAACTAAACTCCTGTACATATACATGAAGCTGTTTGTGGGCTGTGCCACGGAAATGCTAGCAGGTGGACTGGGAGCTCAAAATACTGGTAAGTAGTGAGTTTCCTATTTTGGTCTTGTTTTCTTTTACTCTATTATCTCCAAGCCTGGGGTTACAGACGGCCTAAAGCCTGGGCGTGCACACCAGAAATTGTTACTAAAGCAGCTCTCTCTTTCTGGTCAGAAGAGCAGGAAACAGAGGCCCTGTGGGACAGAAAGTGGAGTTTCCTGTTTTTGTTTGCCTGTTTTGTTTCTGTTCCTTTTCACCTGAGCTTGCCGGCAAGTGCAGCTGTGTCTGTTTCACCTGTTTGTGAGTTCCAAGGCCGCGGGCATTCTCTCCGCTCCGCCCCATGATCTCTAAGAGTGTCCGGACATAGGAAATAGTCCATAAATATTTGTTCAAAGAAACTAAAACAGAATATGAGGCAAAAGGTAGAAGAGGCTGCATTAAAAGAAACATAAAGTGATCAGAGAGAAAACTTGTAGGATATTTTAATCTTTGGGGAAATGTATACAGAAGAGGTAAACAAGGTGAATAGTCATTTAAAGGCATTTATTTGAAAGATAAAGTAGGAAATTTTTTAAGAGACTGCATTGGTTAGAAAAAGGAGGATGTTCCAGTGAAAGCCTGTATTTGGCACAATAATAAATTTCACCTATATGTGAATAATATTGGCCCACAAAAAGAAGTGATGCTTCAAGAGATTTCAACAACCTTCATTTTGTATGTTACAGAAAAGAATCCTAAAAAAAAGCAAGCACTCACTCAAACCACAAGTATTTAAGTGCCTCCTTAGCTACTTGTTTCAGTGAATTGAGTTTAATTTACTGCGTTGGGAGAATGATTTTTCTAATATTCAGCCTCAATCAACTTTTCTATATTCACTCTGCACTGAGCCCTCTGGAACAGCAGTGCTCATGGTACTAATGTGGCAACCCTGTCTGGTGGGCCAGAGCTTTGCCTTCCATTATTTGTCATCAGTGGTTTTCCTTGTATTTTTCTTCCTCTTTTTTTCTCCCCTCACACATCTCTGATTTCAGGACTCCGGCAATACAATAAATTATTTCATATAGTTTCTCCTGGACATCTTCCAAGCCAAGTGCTCTCATTCTGCTATTTTTGTACAGTCTATGTAGCATCTCATGTTTTTATTGGCTACATCAATTGTGCAGAGCATTTGATTGTATATGGGCAAATAGGAACACGCAGTTTCTCTAGTTTATCTTCTGTGTAATGTATCCTTTAAGCAATCTCATAAATAAACCAAGCCATTTCCCCAGCCTGTATTCCTTTGCAGGACCACGCTGAGAGTGAAATTCTTTTTTCACAATAATTTAACTCACCCTGAGGACTAGATGGGCAATTACCTTCCCTTTGAATCTATTTTGTACTGAGCTGGGAGGCGGGGATGTTTACAGAATCTCAGCATTTACCTAGGCTTCACGTCCAGGAATTAAATCCAAGCTCCCAAAAAAGTCCCACAGCTCCAGGATGCCAGGCCTTGAGTTGCATCTCCTTCGTTTTAATTTCATGAGCCTTTATATGGCGCTTACTATTTTCACCCAGAAAAATCGTTGCTACTTGTTACAGATCAGAAACACTTCATTCTGATCAACTAAGTTTTCTGAAGAACTATGAGCAGCAATTTTTTTAAATTAATTTTGAATGGACATCATTTAAAATATATTATACTTTTCTTACGCCTGATTATAAGAGACTAAAATTGGAGATACATGGGGACATAAAAATATTATTACTAACACCATTAACTGGAGGGCCCTAGCACATTGTTTTCTTCCAAATTGGCCCAAAATCACCATTTTTTGTTTGTTTGTTTCTTTAGAGTACCTAAGGCTCCTAGATTTTACTGTAGACCTATCTATTGAATCAGACTTTCCCAGAATCCACTTAACTGTGTGGGTGTGAGAGGAGGGGGCCAGTGTGAGCAGGAGGGGAATAGAGGGAGGAAAGTTCAACCCAATGCAATCAGTGACTACTCATCTGACTTGAGAGCTAAGCTGTCTCTAGTGTGTTGCTGTTTTCTGTCTTGCTGTTTTCTGTCACTGCTCATTGCTGCCACCGTACCAGCTAATAACAGCCAGAACCCTGCTGTCTAATGTAGTCATAGTCCAAAAAAAGATAAATATTGCAAACATGATAAATTCCTTTGTAAGATCAGAGTAAATATTCTGTAAGGGTAGGCCCAAGGGGCTCTCTTGTACATATGTAATAGGCTAGATGATAGAAACAGCTTTGTCCCCTTATTGCCTTAATTACATATACACACACACACACACACACACACATACACACACACACACACACACACACACTAGAGGGCCCAGTGCACACAATTTGTGCACTGGTGGTGGGGGGGGGTGTCCCTCAGCCCAGCCTGCATCTACTCCAATCTGGGACCCCTCGGGGGATGTCTGACTCACAATCTGGGACTACTGGCTCCCAACCACTTGCCTGCCTGCCAGCCTGATTGCCCCTAACTGCTTCTGCCTGCCAGCCTGATCACACCCTAACCGCTTCTCTGCCAGCCTGATCGATGCCTAACTGCTCCTCTGCTGGCCTGATTGCCCCCAACTGCCCTCCCCTGCTGGCCCAATTGCCCCCAACTGACCACCACTGAAGGCCTGGTTGCCCCCAACTGCCCTCCTCTGCCAGCTTGGTTGCCCCTAACTGCCCTCCCCGCCAGCCTGGTTGTCCCTAACTGCCCTCCCTCCTCTGCAGGCCCAGTCACCCCCAACTGCCCTCCCCTACTGGCCTGGTCACCCCCAACTGCTCTGCCCTGCTGTCCTGGTTGCCCCTAACTGCCCTACCCTGCTGGCCTGATCACCCGCAACTGCCCTCCTCTGCCGGCCATCTTGTGGTGGCCATCTTGTGATGACATGGGGGCAGCCATTTTGGGTGAGGGCATGACAGTCAATTTGCATATTACCTCTTCATTATATAGGACTAGAGGCCCAATGCACAAAATTCATGCAAGAGAAGGCCTTCCTTCACCCAGCTGCTGGCACTGGCTTCCCTCTGCCACCCGGGACCTGGGCTTCCCTCGCAGCCCTGGCTTTGTCCAGAAGGCCATCCAGAAGGACATCTGGTCTAATTAGTATATTACACTTTTATTATTATAGATATGCATATATATGTGTGTGTGTGTATACATACATACACATATGTATGTATATATTATTGATTTCAGAGAAGAAAGGAGAGGGAGAGAAAGAGATAGAAAAATCAATGATGAGAGAGAATCATTGAACAGCTGCCTCCTGCACAGCTGCCACTGGAGACTGAGCCAGCAGGCAACCTGGGCATGTGCCCTGACTGGGAGTCGAACCTGACCTCCTGGTTCATAGGTAGATGCTCAGCCACTGAGTCATATCAACCAGGCAACTACACTCTCCTGAAGTTCCCTTGCAGTCCCTGGCATTTCAGGAATATACTATAATTTTGAGGCCACTTTCAGGTCACTTTCATTTTATTTTCTAGATCTCACATCATCCTCATAAGCTCCTTCTTGGGCTTTATGGATATGGGTTGCCTTGCCCTGGAGACAACCCTCTTGGGCATCTTCCCTGCTTTCCTTTTGGACCACTAGAAAACTCACAAATCTTTGTCCCACTAAACAGGAGAAATTCTCCTTACCTTCCATTACAGGTTGCTTTAGACAGCCTTTGTATGAGGACTCTCTTAGATAAATCAGGTACCTGTTCTTTTTTTTCTCTTGTAAACTCATAGAAACACATGACAGGTATTTTCCCAAGAAACTTCCATTCTTTTCCTGAAAGTTTCTGCACCTTAGCTATGTCTCATCAGTGCCAGACGACTTCAAACTCTATCACTAGTCTTGGGGCACCCTCACTCTTTTTAGGTGTGGAGAAAGGACCTTCTTCCTCCTTGCCTCCCTAGGAGAGGCAGGAGGGGAAATGCCATAGACATTTATATCCCTAATGAGTCTCTAGCCCTGTTTTACATCACCTGGAGACTATGCATGGGATCTAATAATGACCAGGTTGTCCACCCCTTAGCAAGTCCTCTGGAATGTGTATTTTTTTTAATGTTTCAGACTTATCTGTCACATCACCCCAAGTGAATTTTAAATAACTCACTGAATTTTTAAACTTTCTTATATTTTCATAAAATGTATATCTATCTATCTATCTATCTATCTATCTATCTATCTATCTATCTATTAAGTCCTCAGCACTGTTTAAAGAAGGCCCTTGATATGCATTTATTTATTAATCATATGAGTTTTTTCCTCTGTAAATTTTTATTCATCTAACAATGCTTTGGCATTCTCTGCGTTAAAGAGGAAATAGATTGGAATGTGGGTAATAAATCCAAATGTTGCTTCACCAATCACTAGATATGAGATTTGGGGAAAGTTTCTTAGCTTATTTTCCATATGGTAAAGGACAATAGCTGCTTTGCTTGTTTGAAAAAATAAAATGTGCCCTGCCAGTTTGGGTCATTGGTTGAGCTTCGACCTATAAACCAGGAGGTCACGGTTCGATTCCGTGGTCAGAGCACATGCCCAGGTTGTGGGCTCAATCCCAAGTAGGGGCCATGCAGGAGGCAGCTGATCAATGATTCCTTCTTATCATTGATGTTTCTATCTCTCTCTTCCTCTACTTTCCTCTGAAATCAACAAAAACATGTATATTAAAAATTATAAAACAGAAAAAATAAAATGTTATAATGTATATAAATTTTCGAGAACTTAGTAGGAAAATCATATATATTAGCACCTTTCACATACCCTTCAATCTTTCTTCCCTTGAGATAGTCCACTCTGAGTGTCTTCTTTGAATTTGCAATGGTGATCTCCTACTCTCAGGATACTTAATCTTTCAGAATCTGTATCACAAAACCTACAAATCAATTACCTTAGCAGCTTTCACTCATTTGTATTATATTATACTGAGAGTACTTAGAAAACTATAAAATATATATGCACTTGCCAGAGACTGTATTGTTGCTTTTTCTAATTCCTTCTGATTTCTATGATGTAATTAATTTGAGCTTGGTGCTCTGTCAACTTCAATAATCCTGACGGCCTTATTACACTCTCCAGTGGAGAGATAAATATTAAGTGAGCACCTGAGGGAATTAGATTCTGCTGTCATCATTACTAGCCAATGTTTTTAGAAACCATTTCACCTCTTTGCATATATGAGAAATTGTATATTAAACTGAGAATGAATAGAACTGTTGTGTTTGCTAACTCATTTTTATAACTGGGGACAGGGTGGAGGAGGAGAGCTACTGAGGATTCTAATAAGGAAGAAGAAAATTAAACTGCATCTGTGTAGGTAAAACTAAGAGTCTATTTTCATTATTAAAGCTGTTTGTCATTGCAACAAACACGGGTTGTCTCAAAGAAGCATTGTACATGCTTGCGATTCTAGAAAACATCTTCTCAA
Organism: Corynorhinus townsendii; assembly: GCA_026230045.1. NCBI lineage: Eukaryota > Metazoa > Chordata > Mammalia > Chiroptera > Vespertilionidae > Corynorhinus > Corynorhinus townsendii. The sequence goes on from JAPDVU010000003.1 coordinate 148,234,181, forward strand.
TTTTGCTTTGCTGCTTTGGACTTGATTGCCAGGATGGTAGTGTGATTGGATACCTGAAAAATAATAAATTTTGGCATGCAGAGTTGAATAGCGGAGAAAAAGGATGAGGAAAATAATGGTGGTGGCTGAAGCCCATGTTAAATTTATGCAAAAATATGGTTAGCCAAATGATGAACAGATGCAGCTGAGTATTTCTATCATTTTTGTTAAATATCCTGCAAATGATTCTGGCTGGTTATATAAGAAAATTGCATCAAAATGAAGTGTGTACATGAGTAAAATATTAATAGCTGATCTCCATTCAATGGGCAATAGATAAGGAAGCAGTTTATAGCCTCCAGCTGTGGAAACATAATTTTTCTGGGGGGGGGGAAGGGGAAAGGAAGCAGGGTTCGCATGTTGTTTTATTTCAGTCTCATTTCCTATTTACTTTTTTTATTCCTTAATTTTCTGACATCTCTTTGTTTCAGGAGCATATCTAACATCTCCAGTCTTCCCTCAGTGATAGGAATCAGCACTTGCAAACTTTAGTTAAACTTCTGGTATTGTGAGTCTTTCATGAGTGGTGGACACCTTGGAGAGGAGCTCATAAGGGTCTCAGAGACTGAAGAGCCCTTTATGATGGGAGGCTGTGTGTCTTTGCCTCCTGAGTCACAGCTGCCATGAGTCCAGGAGTGGGCTTGGGAATTAGGAACGGCCTCATTTCTCATAAATGAGAAGCTTGGACAAATATGATAGTGATTAAATAAACATTGTCATTTTGAGGGATGAATAAGGGCATACAGGTAGGAGAACAGGATGGGGGTAGGCAAAAGGCCAAAAATGTCCAGAGGTAGTAAGTAAAATCCATGAAGCAGAAATGGCTACAAATAAAGAGAAAACACAAGTGGATCAAAATAGGAGAGAGGTGAATTGTTAATTGTAATAATAACATAGACCCGTGGTCGGCAAACCGTGGCTCGTGAGCTACATGCGGCTCTTTGGCCCCTTGAGTGTGGCTCTTCCACAAAATACCACGGCCTGGGCAAGTCTATTTTGAAGAAGTGGCATTAGAAGAAGTTTAAGTTTTAAAAATTTGGTTCTCAAAAGAAATTTCAATCGTTGTACTGTTGATATTTGGCTCTGTTGACTAATGAGTTTGCTGACCACTGTAGCCAAACACTATACAAAAATCATCTCCTATAGCATCTCATTCATTTAGCACACAGTCCTAAAAATATTATAGGATGTTTTCCATTCCTACAGATGTGGAAAACTAAAGTGCAGGGAGATTTTAAACTCATCCAAAGTCATATAGCTCATTGAACACATTCTCTTGATTTCAGTAACACTTGTAGTAAGTGGAGGGAGAGTTGGGGATATATTTGAGTCATTATAATGACAGAAGTGGAGAGTGGGGAGCAGCTACTTTCAATGAAATTAGTTCTGTTTCACAGGGCATTTTAAATCCTTAAACTATATTTCCAAAGATAAAATTCATCCTTTTTTCCTGTGAGACTTGACTGTATAGTCCTGAGGACTCTAGAACCCTTACCCATTGGAATATTCTCAAAATAATATGGAAGGAGGTCTGAAAAATGAAAAATGAGAAGTGAAGATGTGGGGACAGAGTGGTCCAGGTAGAGACATCAATAAATAAGTATAAATGCCTTGAGATAGAAATGAATCTGGAATGTGCTAGTCTCAGCAAGAAGGCCAAGTTAGCTCTATTTTAACAGAGATTCTTTCTGTGTTTACTGTGAGAATTATTGCTATATAGGAAGAGATCAGTAAACTACCTGTTGAATGAGGCCTAGTGCATGAAATTCATGCACAGGGCAAGGGGGGGAAGTGTCCCTCAGCCTGGCCTGCACCCTCTCCAATCTGGGACCCCTCGGGGGATGTCCAGCTGCTGGTCATCCCTCTCGCAATCCAGGACTGCTGGCTCCTAACCACTCACCTGCCTGCCTGCCTGGTCATCCCAAACCCCTCTGCCTGCCTGCCTAATTGCTCCTAAGCCCTCTGCCTGCCTGCCTGATCACCTCTAATTGCCTCTGCCTGCTGGCCTGATCGCCCCTACTTTGCGCCCCTGCCGGCCTGATCAACCCTAACTGCCTCTGCCTCAGCCCCTCGGCCTAAGCTGCAGTCTGGCCTCCCTCTGCTTGAGGCGACCTGGTGGATCAGGGGAAGGCACTGCCCCCATTACCCTGCTACTGCTGCCACTACCAGCCTGAGCTTGGGCCTTCGCAGCCACCCACAGCTGCCTGAGCCTCGGCCTGGCCCTCGCAGCGGCTTTGTCTGGAAGGACATCTGGATGGTCGTCCAGAAGATATCCACTCTAATTAACATATTACCCCGTTATTAGTATAGATGAAAACTGAAGATTATTTGGGCACTGAGCTTTGAAAAATGGGAATGAAATACTACAAAATGGCAATAGAAGGGGAAAAATAGCTTGAAATTTAAAATGAGAAAATTTCTTTAATTCATAAATTTGTTCTTGATTAGCCTTGCTTTGTGTTTATATTTTATTGTACCCAATAGCTTCATGCTGTTTACTTGGCTTCAGAGACCTACATTTTTCCAAATAAACATATGCGCATTAAAAAGGGCATTTCTGCCTTTTCGTGAATGGGGAATAATGCCAATATTTGACAACTTCATTTCATCAGGCTGTTCATCTATGTAAAGTTATTAGGGTCATTTATTTCTAAATATATTCTGGATTGATAGTTAAGTAAAAATCAAATCATTGCATAATTGGCTACAGATACATTTTAATAGCTTCAGTGTTCCTTATTACCAATCATGCAGACATGCTTTTTGACTAACTGAAGTTTTATGTCAGATAATAACCCATCTTTGATATGAACTGTAATTATATATACAGGGTGGGGCAACTGTAATTATATATACAGTTGTTCATATGGAAAATATTAAAGTAATTTAATAATACAAGAATAAACTATAACTCACATACTCATGTCCGTAAACCTCCTTTTGCCCTACTCATGTGCATGTGTTTCTTCATTGTATAGTGTGTGATCCATGTGGTATCCAAAATTCTGCTTCTGGGCCTGCTACTTGTATTAAAGCTGCCAGTTGTTTGCATAAAATGTGGTTTAAAAAGTTCAATTTTTATTCACTTTTATTTTTCAGTGCAACCCATAAACACTGCTGCTAATTCTATGAGAACTTGGCAGCATCAATCTGAGTTATAGGCACCAGTGTGCAGAATCCCTCTCCCTTCAGATGTTCAGTGATCAATCTTAAACCACATTTCTTGGTTGCAATAAATAGTTGAGTTAGTTTGCAGGGACTGACATATCAAAATAACACAGACTTGGTGTTGTAAAAAACAGTTTATTTTCTTACAGTCCTGGACACTGGAAGTCCAAGAATAAGGTGTCAGCAGGTTTGCTTTCTTCTGAGGCCTCTCTCATTGGTTTGCAGATGGCCACCTTTTCGCTCTGTCCTCACTTGGACATTGCTCTGTCTCATCTTCTCATCTTCTTTTAAGGACACTAGTCACATTGGATAAGGGCCCACCCTTATGCCCTCATTTTACCTTAACTCTTTAAAGGCCCTGTCTCCTAATATAATCAGATTCTTTAGGATTGGGGCTTTAAAATGTAATTCAGCCCATAACAAAAGTATTTCTCATGACATATCCCCTAGAAGAGGCTTGATGGCCCTGACGTACTACATATGCAGACAAATTCAGGGCACCTCAGACTCCAACAAGGGCCTCTGCTACAACTCTGATGGTTTGCAGGGTAAAGTGATATTAAAGTGAATAGTTTTACTTCTACAGAGCGTAGACATATGTTAAGTTTTAACGAAGCCATTATACACTGTGTTTGTGTAGATATTTTTATCTTTAGGACCAACATAAAAAGTTGATTTTACAACCCCATCCTATCTAATAAAGAGGGAATATGCAAATTGACTCTCACGCTGTAACAAGAATGGCTGCGCCCACAGCGGAGGCAGGGATTCTGTAACACAAGATGGTTGCGCCCACAGCGTAGGCTGAGTTCCTGTAACGACCCCTAATGAGCAATCAGCAGGGTCCTGAGGCTGTGGGACCTCAGGCCGCATCTCCCACCTGGCAGAGCTTGATGGGAGACCTCAGGCCACACCCCCCATCCTGGCACCAGGCCAAGGGACCTGAGGCCATGCCCCCCACCCAGTGGAGCTTGATGGGGAACCTGAGGCCTCACCCCCCACCCAGCACAGCTTGACAGGGGAATGCAGGCCATGCCCTGTGCCCCCGTGCTGGGCTGGGGGACCTCAGGCCATGCCCCCCACACACGGGGTTTGACGGGGGACCTCAAGGCGTGCTCCCCACTCCAGCCCAGGCAGGGAGTCCTGAGGCTGTGCCCCCCACCTCAGCACTGAGCTGAGGAACCTGAGGCCGTGCCCCCCACCCAGTGGGGCTTGATGGGGACCTCAAGGCATGGCCCCTGCCCTAGCCCGGGCCGGGGGGCCTGAGGCTGTGCCCCCTGCCTGGTAGGACTTGACAGGGGACCTCAGGCCACTTCCCCTAGCCTGGGCCAGGGGACCTCATTGCACGCCCCCCAGCCCAGGCCAGGCAACCTGAGGCTGTGACCCCCACCTAGAGGGGCTTGATGGTGGTGGGGTCAGCCAGGTCTAGATCTAGCCAAATGGGTGTGGGGCCGGCTGAATCTGGGTCTTGCACAATTTCAAGGCGCATGTGGGTGGGCAGGGACTTGACTCTGGGTCCCGTGGTGCACCCCAGACTCTGACAGGAGAAAGATTTTCATATACACTTTACTAATTTTCTTTCATCTCTGACACTTCTATTATAGAGAGAGGGAAAATAGCAATATTAAAATATTTCCTCTAATTAACTCCCTTTTAATGTGCACAAATTTCATCTACTGGGTCACTATTTATACACATAAAACATCAAGGCTCAGGAAAGTTATCTAATGTGTAAAATGGCAAGATTATAGGTCATAGAGTTTTGATTAAAATCCAGATTTCTATAATTTTAAAACCCATACAGTGTTGTCATTGCATAGCACTCTCTCTCTAAAGACTAAACTCAATTTTGACCAAACTCATGAGAAAATTATCAAATAAGACTCTAAGATTTTTTTTTAAGTTTTTCATATTTGTGGACAGTAACTCAGTGCTTTTGTTAAACTTATGGAGGCGACTCAACTGAGAAATTCAGCTCAAGTAGGCTAAGAGTCAAAAAGTCATAAAACCTAAAATCTCACCAATTTAGACCGTCTGTGCTGAATGCTGATGGTAACAGCAGAGTGCTCATGCATCTGAAAGCTGCACTAACTTAGAACCATTCAATTTAAATATAATCTCTATTATAAACAAAGTTTTTATCCAGTTGTCTATAAATGACATCTGGCAAAAACAGCCAGATGTTTTCCCCAAAATTTGGAAAGTACATTTGTAAGGATTTGGCCTACCAAAATTCATGTAGGGGATCTATGGAGAAGTCTCAAGGGATGAGATTGTTAGCCTATATAGCATAAAAGGAAAATAACTAAAGGTTGTGAGGCTGCCTGTACAAGGAGACATGCAATACTTATTTATGATGCCATAAATAACAGAACATCATTTTAACTAGAACTCCCAGGTCAGCAGTCACCATGATTTAGATATGTGATGGTGACTCAAACTGAGAAGTTAAAATTACTTTGTTTTTGAGCACAGATATTTGTAGCATCGGAGGTATATTTAAAAATAGGTACCGATTCTAATTGTGTTGGGTAGGCCAGAAGTTTTAAATAAAATGATATGCTAATTCAATTCTTTTATTTTATATCCTATATAATAAAGAGGTGATATGCAAATTGACTGTCATGCCCTCACACAAGATGGCCACCCCCATGTGGTCCCAAGATGGCTGCTACAAGATGGCTGGCAGGGGAGGGCAGTTAGAGGTGACCAGGCCAACAGGGGAGGGCAGTTGGGGTGACCAGGCCAGCAGGGGAGGGCAGTTAGGGGTGACCAGGCCAACAGGGGAGGGCAGTTGGGGGTGACCAGGCAGGCAGGAGAGGGCAGTTGGGGGTGACTGGGCCTGCATGGGAGGGCAGTTGGGGGCAACCAGGCCTATAGAGGAGGGCATTTGGGGGTAACCTGGCCTGCAGGGGAGGGCAGTTGTGGGGGACGGGGCCTACAGGGGAGGTCAGTTGGGGAGACTGGGCCTGCAGGGGACGGCAGTTGGAGGTGATTGGGCTGGCAGGGGAGAAGTTAGGTATCAATCAGGATGGCAGGCATGTGGTTAGGGGGTGATCAGGCTGGCAGGCAGAAGTGGTTAGGAGCAATCAGGCAGGCAGGGAGGTGAGCAGTTGGGAGTCAGCAGTCCCAGATTGTGAGAGGGGGCAGGCTGGGCTGAAGGAACCCCCGGCAGTCAGACATCCCCCGAGGGGTTCCAGATTGAAGAGGGTGCAGGCTGGGCTGAGGGACACCGCCCCAGTGCATGAATTTCATGCACCGGGCATCTACTTATATTTATAACCAAGTATCTAGCACCAACACAAAAACAACTTTGATCATTAGAAAAAAGCCCATTAAAATCAATAGGAGAAATAATGACTTCCATTATTTTTTAAATATATTTTATTGATTTTTTACAGAGAGGAAGGAAGAGGGATAGAGGGTTAGAAACATCGATAAGAGAGAAACATCTACCAGCTGCCTCCTGCACACCTTTCATTGGGGATATGCCCAGAACCAAGGTACATGCCCTTGACTGGAATCAAACCTGGGACCTTTCAGTCTGCAAGCCGACGCTCTATCCACTGAGCCAAACCAGTCAGGGCAGATTTCCATTATTAAATAAAAAATAATGTAACAAAAAATTACTTGCAAATAAGTAAATGATTCTGTAGCAAAAATCATTGTACAACAGTAAAAGATCCTAAATATTCAGTGTACAATGCTCTAACATCATAACATCTACATCCTAAGGTTAAACTGAGTTTATTGGACCCCCCTAAAAGTACAAGACCAGTAAAATAAAACTTTTTTTAAGAAATACAATGCTTTGTGGCTACATCATAATTCCAATATTCATAATTACAGAAAATTACTATAAATATATGTAATATTTAACTGTATTGATGGAATTCTATGTGTAGAAAAACATTATTTCCTAGCTTTCCAAAATATGGTTTGTACATTTATATATTTTGGCCATGAGAAACCACTCACTTTTTATATTGCTATGTGATAATGGAATAGATTTTTGGTTAAAGGAATCATTACATAGCCCAAATCCATAGAGAAAAAGAGAAACACACACACACACACACACACACACACACACGAGGAAACTTACATAAATTATGTAATGGTATTTTTTTCATGTTTAAAAAATTATACATGGATTAAACTATATGATAGAACCCTGGCCATTTGATTGGGGTATGGACCTATAGACTGAAAAAGTCATGGGTTTGATTCCCAATCAGGGCACATACCTAGGTTGCAGGTTCGATCCCTGGTAGGGGCATATGTGGGAGGCAGCTGATCAATGCCTCTCTCTCACTGTTTCTCTCTCTCTCTCTCCCCTTTCCTCTCTAAATTTAATTAAAATATAAAATTAAAAAAATATATGGCCCTAGCTGGTTTTGCTCAGTGGATAGAGCATCAGACTGCGACTGAAGGGTCCCAGGTTCGATTCCAGTCCAGGGCACATGCCTGGGTTGTGGGCTCGATCCCCAGTTAGGGGTGGGCAGGAGGCAGCCAATCAATGATTCTCTCTCAATATTGATGTTTCTATTTCTCTCTCCCTCTCCCTTCCTCTCTGAAATCTATAAAAAAACATATTTGAAAAACAATTAAAATATATATGATGGAAAAAGTCAGTGTATATTTGCTAAGATTTAGTATAATGTTGAATCAAGCACCGAGAATAGTACAGATATTAGCAATCCTGCAACAACAATGAAATAAGTATCCTATTTAATCAAGAGGGAATATGCTAATTGACCAGCACACCCTCACAAAGATGGAGGCACCCACAGCCAATAAGGAGGGTATATGCTAATTGGCTGTCATGCCCTCAGTGATGGTGGTGCCCACAGCCACAAGATGGCAGCACCAAGTCCCCTCAGCCCCACCAGAGCGGCAGGCACATGGCACGGCAGGGCCCTCTCAGCCCCCCAGCCATCCAGGGCCAGCCCAAGGCACAGGCAAGCCTCGAATGGCTGCTGCCCAGCCGCCCAGGGCCACCCGAGACTCAGGTAACCAGGGCCAGCCAAGGTTTGCACTGCTGGCAGTGGCAGCAGCAGAGTTGTGATGGGGGTGTCACCTTCCCCTGATCACTGGGTCACCTCCTGAACCCTGAGCACTCCCAGTCTGTGAGAGGAGGCAGGCTGGGCTGAAGGACCCCCCTCCAGTGCATGAATTTTCATGCACTGGGCCTCTAGTCTATAATAAAAGCATAATATGCTAATTAGATCAGACATCTTTCTGGATGACCTTCCGGATGAAGCCTGGGCTGCGAGGAAACCAGGGTCCCAGATGCCAGAGGGAAGCTGGTGCCAGCAGTCCCCAAGTACCAGAGGGAAGCTGGTGCCGGCAGCCGGGGGAAGGAAGGCCTACTCTTGCACTAATTTTGTGCATCAGGCCTCTAGTTTAGAATAAGCCCAGAAGTTAAGAAGTAAAGGTGTGATTCTTGAATAAATTTTCTTTCCCATAAGCTATGCTCCTTCACAAATCACATAGTAGAGATTATTTTGTAATCATACTTCCACATTTATATATACTAAGAAAGATTTTAAGAGCAAAATGAATTGCCAACTACTCTTTGAAAGACGTTTTGTTAGACAATCTTACTAGAAAATCATTGTAATACTTGGATACATGTCTAAATTACCAAATGAAAAATAGCACATTACAGACAAGTAACCTTTTTTTTCTTCTAGAAAATATGATTAATATATATCCTTTGAGTAAAATTAAAATTTAATGACATTAAATAGAGGGTATTTTGTAAATGTTTCACTAGATCTTTCCTGGTGAAAATATTAGTGAACATTGGGTATGCAATTGCAATGTTCATGTGTATTGACTGGTTTGAGATAAGCAAGAATAAACACACTGCTTTGGTACTACTATCTTCTCCTTATTCTTAATTGGGACTTTAACTCAAGCCCAAAAGTTTACTTTGAAATAATCTAATACATTGATTTAGTCCTTCTGTGAGATTTCACTTGAATTCCTTTTTTTTTCTTTTTTTTAGATCAAAGCCTCTTTCCATTAAATGACACTCAAAAGTCATTTTACGTCATTTTACTGAACTGCTCCATAATTGGTTGACCTGTAGCAAAACCATAGAATTGAAAACAGAGAACAAAATGATTGGGGGTGAGTGGGTACATTTAAAATTATAGCTTAAGTGATCTATAATCTAGTTGTTATTTTCTTAATAAATGAATTGTCTTTGTGCTCAAATCTAAAAATGATGTTTCCAATGTGTGAACTCTTCTGAAAAGTAATTTTAAAAATTATATTCAAACATGACATTTATCAGACACATGAAGTTATCTGTTGCTCTAAATAGACATGAGATTGGCCACTATAATTTGATCACTAAAAGGAGTTCATCAAAGTTTAAATTTTATTCAGTTTCCATCATGGCAAAAACAGACATGCCAGAGTGTATAAAAACGTAGCATGAATTCCATTTTAGCAAGCATAACAATAAAAATAAATGATAGGACATATGGGAAATGTAGAAATGTTTTAAAGCCAGGTTTTCTCTCTGTACCACAATTAAATTTAATTGTAGTTTTCTAAGTTTTGTTAGATGCTTTTGTTGTGTCATGGTATGTTTTGTTATAAGCTTTTCTTTTACTTCATTAAGCTACCTAATCATAACTTTGTTTCTCTATGTAAAATTAAAATGTAAAATTTGTGCCTAAATCATCTTATAGTCTACCCTCATAATCTAGCATCTTAGCTTTGTAGAAGTTGTGATACTCTCATTAATGCTGCCCCCAAAAAGAAAGAATTAATTAATCAAGCTTTAATTGCCAAGGTGCTTCCTAGGAAATGGAAGTTATGAGATGAATATTAACCTACCTCGTTTGCATTTTGCAATCAAAAAGAAAAACTTCCCATTTCACTGTTTGGATTCATAATGTACTAGGCATAAAAGGAAAAATAGTAGATTTTTAAGTAGATATTCTTAAAAATAATTTTGAAATGTCTTGATTCTTAGAGATATTAAATTTGCTTAAAAGTGTGAGATCTTAAATTTCTTTTAAAAATAAAGTAGATTAAAAACAAAACAAAAAACAAATTCTTCAGAGTAAAAATTTGGAATATACAAATATTTAGAAAAATATTTCATAATTGAAATAATGGTAAGATAATTTTTTTTCTCCTTGCCAATGTGAAAATGAATTCATTATTTTACTTTTGGAATTAACATAACAGAATATTCAATTTAATATACCTCTACTTTTATCATTTACTCTACCAATTTTTATTCAACACCTATAATGGGCCAGACATTGTGCTGAGCAGTACACAGGACAATCATGATCAGTTCTCATGAAACTTAAAATTCTAACAGGAAATTCTTAACTTTGTGAGGAGCAGTGTTGGGGTTAATGCTCCCTACCTTCAAGAAGTGTGCTTATTCTGCTCCTCTCCATTAGTTCTGATGGAAGTGAGAGTGATGTGGTGGAGCATAGAGACTGGAGTGGTGGGTGAGGGGGTGGGAAGCAGGGAATGATTCAAAAGTGCCCAAGTAAGTGCTCCAAATGGGGGCTGTCACAGTCGGTATTGTTCACATCCCACATATTACTGATAAGTTCTCCCAATGGATGTAAATAAAAGTCAACAATCACGTTCCTTAAATATCAGCTGTTGGCTTGCTTTGATATTGTGATAACCTGTGGGTCCATGGATATTGTGTTTCCATAGGGAACTCCATGATTTGGTAGACAGGGCCTCGTGTGGATTACTTATATGACACCTACTCTTACTGAACTGTGCAACCCTGTTCCCTCAAGACCAGACAAGAGAAACAAACAGTATACACCACCTTGGAAATGCCACCCTTAACTTTATAATAGCTTACATCTAGGTACTTAGGAGAGAAGTGAGGCTGAGTCTGTAAATGGATGTGGTCAGCAGGAATCTAAGATGGCCTCTAAACCTTTGCTCCCCAAGTTTATACACCCTGTTTAACCCCTTGAAAGAGTGAGGGGGCAGCTGTGAACATAATGGGTTATGACTCCTATAATTAGGTTCCTTTGGGGTTTGAGTTCATAAAAAGGAAGATTACCCTGAGTGGGCCTGACCTAACCATGTCAGTACTTAAAAAGAGAGTGAAGCATCAAAGGTAACTTTCTGTTGACTCTAAGCTTCACTTTCATGCACTGGGCCTCTAGTAATTAATATTTGTTGTTTAAAGCTAGTAAGCTTGTGGTGACTTGTTATGTAGCAATAGACACCAATTGATTCAATGTAGGGATCAATCTGTGTGACCTTGAGTAAGTTCCTTAATTTCTGTATGCCTCAGTTTCCTCAGCTGTAAAGTGAAAGAGGGGTAGTTTCATTTTCATGACTGGGTAAAATTTATTCTTCCAGAAAACATGTACTTAACACTCAAAATAATATAAAAATTGATTGCAGAATAAGAAAAGCATAATCATGCTCCTGGCATAATGTCACACAAAGAAGTGTGTATATATTTTTTAATTCTAGACACTTAACAATTGTCTCTTGTGTACCTGTTAGTGAGAGGGAAATGCAGAACATACAGATAATTCAGCAGTGTAGAACATTACTTTTTTAATGCATGTGAACTAAATTTTAAATGATGATGATCACAGTTTTCATAAGACTTAATTTTCTATATTATATCTTAACAATTTGCTCACTACCAGTTAATGATATGTTTATCATTGCTACAAAGAACTAACTAATTCCTAATTGTGGGCCCAGACTCTCTATCATAGTATCTGCAGCTGGATATTCAGTTACATAAATTGGTATTTATAAAATATGATCATTGTTAAGTGTTCTTTTTCTCCATTCTGAACACAGAAAATTAGGATAAAATGGGACCAGAGAGAAAGAAAGCTTCTGGAATTGAAATGGACCAGGTGGGTATCAGGACAGCTTCACATATACATAAAGGGATATGGAATCCATATAAGATTGAACAATGGGCCTTAATATCTAAATTATCTTCCTCCTCTTTCTGAGCTAAGGACAGAGTGACATTTTTCCATAAAAGATCCACTTGCCTATTTACATGATATATAATTACTTCTGAAGTAGCCATCACCACCCTGTATGCTCAGTTATCCACAGCTCCAGGCATAGGACATTCCTGCCATTGCAGAAAATTGTATCGAATAGCACCAATCAATAACAGATAACTTTTAAGGCCTACATCATTGTCCCTATCCAAGAACATGACTAACTATAAACCAAATATATCAAGTCACTCTGAATTACTCCTCCCCGCTCTCTGTTCAATGATGCTGCCTACTAAAAACTGTGAGTTGCTATGCCTTACCTGCTATATTGCATTGTTTGAATATGATCTCAAAGTGGGTGATTTGGTCTCAGATTGCAAACTGCCCATGGTTTTGCCACTGAATCACAGGTAAAGTTTGAAGTTTGGAAAATTTGCTTTCATTCACCAATTGAACTCCCAGAGCATTTAATACACCCTGCTTGGCCCCGGAGGATGGCTGGTTAGCCAGAGACGGGTAAGATTCCTCAAGGAAGGAACAACCTAAGACAGGCACAGTCACAGAGGGGCCATCAGGAGAGAACTTGGGGGGGCAACAGAAGTGGGGCACAGACCCTCACTCCCCCAACATTGCAGGGGCTTGAACCCTCACCCTTTCTGAAGGAGGTCTCCTGCCCCCATGGCTGATTCGCGCTTCCCACACCCAGCTCAGAACGGGACCCAGGCAACAGAAAGAGACCTGGCCCAGCTCACATCGAGATACAGGTGACAGACAGAGACTTGGCCCAGCTCAGATCGGGACCCAGGTAACAGACAAGAGACTTGGCCAACAGCAGCTGCCCTATATCTAAATTCAGCCTAGCATCTGGAATGCTCAGGGCCCACTCAAGAATGCAAATAATCCTTCCCACTAATATTTACAGGGTAAACTAAGATTGTTGGTAGAGTATTAAATTTGACAGTAAAATAGTAATCGAGTTTTCAGATTAATTTAAATAGGCTAATTGAAATAAGTGAATATTCAAGTAAAGTTAATTGTACTGGACAAAAAGCTGTTCTTAAAGTAATAACTAAAATTTCTATTGGTAGTTCATCTCATGGTAAAATTCCTGAATATGCAATGAACCTAAAGCAGTCATATGTGTGGGGGAAAAAAAATTTAATTTAAAGTTATCAAGACTGCATTATAAAGTTTACAAAAACCTCCATTAATAAAAAAAAAAAAGGGGGGGTATATTAGGGCAATATCATGTAAGGAAAAATATCCTATAAGTAAATTACATCTAGAAAATTTTTACTTTACCAAATTAAGTTTCATTTGCAATGCTAATAGCAAGACGGCCATTAAAAACACACATAGTGTCTAAATAAGACAAAGGAAAATCGTTTGAACAAAAATAAAAAGGATCCCAAATCAATTATATAGAAAAGCTTCCTTTATTAACTTGTGGTCGAGAATATATTTATATATTTTCAGAAAACAACCCCAAGACCAGACGGATTCCTGCAACAGAGAGGAATTGACAGGTGTGCTCCAACCACGAAGACAAGAGGAAAAAACAGTCCAGAGATGGAAGACGCTGACAACGCCTTGCCACGCGAGCAGTCAGCACCTGTGCACCGCTGCAGGTTACCTAGGACCAAACCAGAGAGGGTCGGACCTGCATTGCCAACATGTGCCCACCATCCAGATATCATTGCTGACATGTACACATAAGGAACTGTTAGACATTGAAACGAGGACTCAGAACTGTTGGACATTGAAATTGGGACTCAAAGATTTTTTTGTTTTGTCTTGTTTTGTTATTATATGTTTATTTCTAGTCTGCAAAGGCAAAACTTTTTAAAGGAAAGAAATGGTGGGAAAAAAGATACAGAGGCAAAGAAGCATTGAACAGACTGTCAAACTACATTGGGAAGACAGGGGAGGTTGGGCGAGGGGGGCTGTAAGAGACCAACCGAAGGACTTGTACGCATGCATATAAGCACAACCAATGGATATAAGACACTGGGGCGGGGGGGAGGGCAGGCAGGTGAAGGCATGTACTTGGGGGTAGGGGAGGTTGGGGGGAGATCAATGGGGGAAAAAAAAGGAGACATATGTACTACTATTTGTAATACTTAAAACAATAAAAAAAAATGATGATGTATTGTTTCATTGTTCCAGTTTATCCCTTGTCCATTTTTTTAAATTTATTTTTTATTGTCAGGGAGGGAGAGGGAGAGAAATATCAATGATGAGAAAGAATCATTGATAAGCTGACTCTAGCACGCGCCCCCACTGGGGATGGAGGCTGCAACCAGGGCATGTGCCCTCACCAGGAATGGAGCCAAGACCTTCTGGTTCATAGGTCGACGCTCTACCACTGAGCCACACTGGCTGGGCCCTTGTTCATGCTTTATGCCAAATCACATAAAGCAACAAGATCCAACTTCAAATATCTTTATTCCTTCCATTGTCTCATATATTCCAAATTACTCCATCAGCTAATCCACTATACATTTTTTACTATATGTCAAGGCAAATTATACATTTATTTCTAACTTCTGATTAGTTACATACTCTTATCAATACATTATATTACATGGAAATTTAACATTTCCTTTGAAGACTTTCTCTCAACCTCCATTACAGTTTGGTCTTCAAGCTCGATTTTTTAAAAATTCTCTCAGGTTTTCTGTGAGTTATAACTAAGGTAATGATATAATTTATTGTCTCAAACATAACACTTTTGAAAGGACAAGGAGATACCACCAGTAATACCTGAATAATGAGAGTTGGTTTTCAGACTCTCCCAGGAAAACCAGAATGTTTGCTCACTATAGTAATAATCCTCTGGGCCTTCTTAGGGCAGGTCTGATAAATATTTACATATATCCAGAAGATAAAGCAGCTTAATTATCTTTTTCCATAGAAACCTTATAAATGTCCCTAATATACCACTTTCTGAGCCTCTAGTGCTTCCTTGAGCCTATCTCATAGCTTTGCCAATAGTAAAAATTATAACTTTTATAGAACAGTTAGCATTACTTTCACAGCAGCATTTTAGACTACATTATAGATTATTCTTTCCCCTGTAAAGACTGAACAACCTATAGTAAATACTAAACTAAATGGAATCCACTCTTTTATATGTTCTTCACTAGTACAATATTGTTCTGATAGAGATGGTTTTATTACTCTATTGTTCTTGTGGTCTGCTGTCATTGCTTAGAAGAAAAGTTATTATAGTGAATGATAAGTTGATGATGAGGAAAATCAGTTTTTAAATTTTACGAGTAGTCATTAGATCTGTTAGGGGTAAATCAATGACTGTGTATATAATGCTCTCAAGTCAAAACTTGAGCTGAATGGAAGTGTAAAACACTTGATACTAAGAGACTGAGAAATAGTAACTGAGAGAAGTTCAGAATACTTTAATTGCTGTACTACAGATGCAACTGAGAAGTTCATTATAGGCCTTAATTCTGATGTGATAAGATGATAATTTATTTCATATTTTCCATCTCTTACTCCAGCCTGCCATTTTTGTTCTTGTTGCAAGTGTCCTTTTAAATGAATACTAAACTCCTGAGCAAAAGGACAGAACCTTTTCAACTGATCCAAAGATATTCAACAAAAGACTAGCGCCAAATGTTTAGAGGCATAATATATTTTGTATTCATTTGAGAGGTAAGAAGTCTCAGGGTCATAATTTAAGGAATAAGTGCTCTAAATCTTCTATCTTTATAAAGGCATTACAACGTACCTGATGTCTTCACATTCTCACATTTTAAAATAAAATAATTTACATATACAGGAGCTCAGACAAAAAAAAAAAATAGTCCAAATATCTTAGATGGCCTATTGGAGATTAAAAAAGAGAATGAATATGGAGTTATTTTCTACTTTCTCTCCAGGGCAGTGGTTCTCAACATTTAGAATGAATAAAATTCACTGGGATATATATTGAAAATGCAGCTTCCCAGACTTCACTTTTGCATAAAATGAAAGATGAGGTTCTTATGGGACATTTAGTTGGAGACACCTAAGTATGGTCTTAGATATGTACATCTGAAACAGAGAGAGTATGACTTAGAATGAGACATTTCCAACCAAAGAAGGGATGGAGGTCTAAAGCAGCCATGGAACAATTAACAAAACAGAAAATCACAGACTGATTGAAAAAACCCATAATCTAATGTTGCCAATTTCTCTGCATTTAGATGAGAAAAATGGTCTTGGGAATAAAATGATTTGGGTGGTTATTTTCCAACATTTTAGCTCATGGAATTATAGAATACTACAGGTGGAATGGATCTAAGAAATTATTTCATTCAAGCTCATTATCAATGAAGAGACTTGCCTTATTGGGGTCACAGAGTTTACTGTATAAACAGGACTGAGATTAATGTTTTTTCCAACCTATTAAACAAATTCAAAGTCATTTGTTGGATCATTGTTGAATTCTATACTAAATAGAAAGCAGAAATCACATGAGCACTCTTATTTTTCTTTAGCTCCTCCCTCCCCAACTCCAAAATGTGCTTTATTAAACTAATTTAAGCTCATTTGGCATTTCCCTACCCCACATACACACTCTTACCAGCAGGCATGCATGTTAGTTGATAATCATAGGTAAAGACCATGTGGTTTTATAACCCTGTATAAACACCCTGTCTGTACATTAGGTTAATACCAAATTCATCACTTATACCACAAAACTATTCAGGATGGTAAAGACAACTTTTCAGGTACTGTCATCTATGTATTTTTTAAATTAATTAATTTTTATTGAATTTATTAATCAATATGGTGACATTGATTAATAAAATTAGGCTTCAGGTGTTCAATTCTATATACAGCATCTGATGAACACTTTTAATTTTTAAAAAAAATTTAGCTATAAGGCAAGTACTTAAGAGGTCAACACTGATCCACCTTTAAACTGTGAAAAGTGGCTGGTCTGTAGGAAGGCCTTGAAATATAATTCATATAACAGCAAGAGCAAAAGCAGATTAGCTAACCTTACTCTGACCTGGGACTTGATTTAGAGTAGTAACTCCTCTGTGCACGGGCACATGTGCGTATTTTGGGAAACAGAAAGAGCTGGGAGACTAAGGAGTGTCCAGTGGGAGAAGAGTAAGCTTAGGATATAAAAGCACATTAAATGTGGAGAGGTCCCTGTGTATTTAAAACACCACTTTTATCTTACAGATGTAAGGTTAACCTCCCAGGTGTAAAATGTTATTATGTTAATGAGTTTGTTTCCGTAGAGCTCTGTGGAATTATATTCCTAATTACTATTTATCTATTTACCTGATAAAGCCCAAGTAAGAGTGTTATGCCAGTAATAAAGATCACCATCTAATGACTTTTCCTTTCAATAGCATCCAGAAATCTGATAGCGATGGAAGGGATATGTGGCTTTATATTAATAAGTGACATTTTTCTATCTATAGAGGCACAAAATGATAATTTCCCCAGAGCTTTAAACCTTCCATTTGAATGGTTCTAACACATCAGCTCCCCGAGAGGCCTTTCCCATCTCCATCCTCCTCTAACAACCCAGCCCCCACTCTGACAAGTTTATCCTAGGTAACTAGTTTAACTCTAGGTTCTCAGTTCACATATCACCTTCTCAGGAAAGCATTACTTTACTCCACTCACCACCCATTACCCTCACATATTTAGTTTCATAACTGTGTGGTATTATTGCTATATCTATAAAATAAACAGAAATTAATAGTTCCTAAAGAATGTTAACTTCCCAAATTTATTTATTAATAAGTTAGAGTGAAGATTAAGGACAAATATCCGAGTACAATGCCTATGAACTTTCCTTATACATTTGTGTTCTTCCTCATGCATTCGAGGTTTTTCATTAATGCAGGAAGTACCTTCTTCCTCCCTTAATTCTTGGTTAAATATTGTTTCACTTAGCCTATATTCTTTTTTCTCTGCTTTTGCTACCAAATGCTTTCCTTACTTTTGTACTATCAGTTTTATAAGCTTCCCCAAAGAGCTATCTGGGAGAACCATATTTATTTGTGTTTTAGGCTAAATCTCCCAAATTATCTATGGAAGGTCAGTGTGTGATTTCTTGACTGCTTGTTTTTTAAATTTGGAATACAATTTTTTAAAAAAGATGCAGCATTAACATTTTAAGAAAAGAAACAGCCCGGCTGGCATGCTCAGTGGTTGAGTGTCAACCTATGAACCTGGAGGTCATAGTTTGATTCCCCGTCAGGGCACATGCCTGGGTTGTGGGCTCAATCCTCAGTGTGGGGTGTTTAGGAGGCAGCTGATCAATGATTCTCTCTCATCATTGATGTTTCTCTCTCTCTCTCCCTCTCCCTTCCTCTCTGAAATCAATAAAAATATTTTTTTTTAAAAAAAGAAAAGAAACAATAGCTATGCAGGCAGTGCTTGCTTTGACAGTTGTGCGGATTGTAAAATTGACCCTGCAAACTGAAATGAGAACCCCCTTCAAATCTCTCTGCCTTTTCACTTCCAGATGGAGTGTTTTCCAACTTTTAAACTGGGTCAAGTCCAGCCCCCAAAATCCATATCCTTCAATCAACCTATGAGGGACTTTAATTACATCTGTGAAATACCTTCATAGCAGTGTTTAGAATACTAATTGATTGAATAGCCAGGGGACAAGAATCTCAAGAGACTTTTTAGAATTCTACCTACTGGACAGTTTGCACTTTCAGTATTTTGAAATATCTCTGACATATCCTTTAATGTCAAGTTTACTGGAACCTTCACCTCCTCTGACACATCTTTATCCTTTTTGTCACAACCAGATTCCTCCTTTGTGTTGATAATTTCACTTTCATTAAGTTCTCTGGCTGCATATCTTGGGTCTCTAGAATGTTGGCAGTGTCACTATTCCCACAGTTAGCCATCTTCTAATCACATCCAATTGACTTTCAGTGTTATTCTTTTTCTTTGCTGCACTTTTAATTTGCAATTATCTACTTAAAAAAAACAAAAAACCTGGGTTTACTAATAGGAGGAAAGGAGGCAACACAAATACACACACGGCTGTCTGAACAACTAAGCAAAATCATTAACCAATAGATTGTGCTTAATGTTGGTTTACATTTTTCCATTTTAATTAAACTGGAAGTTTTGACTTTTAATTAAACCTGTACGTTGAGTTTTTAATATTATAGGCATACGTTGTTTTATTTTCAGTTCTATTACTTTCATTTTAATAACTCCATCATCATTCTATCCTGTATCTTGTTCATTTAAAATTCCATTTATTAACTTAAATATTTATAGACATTATAATTTGCATTTAATAATTCTAGTTATAAGAGTGCTAATTCTGTAGTCAGTAGAAATAATAATCTACATAATTAGCACTCCTTTCTTATAAGTAGGATTATTAGAAACAGAATATAATAGGTGTGAGTGAAATCTTTAAAGCAACAGATGTTTCTTTTATTGCAAGCTTGTATTTTCTGAAATGCCAAGGGACCCAAATTCTGACAGATAACTAAAGAATAAAATATCATCTTGGACACATTATATAACTTTTAGGTACAGGTTTTGTCTGATTAGCAGGATAGAGTAACTATGTGAAAGCGAGGGAGTGGGTACAAGTTCCCAAAAGAAATGATGATGATGGTATTGTTATTATTTCACATCTGGCCATGGCAGACTTTTTCTGTTCTCTCTGCAGTCAGGAAGGTATTTGTCTGTCTGTCTCACTCTTTAATATTATTATTATTTAAATCTTTACTGTTGAAAGTATTACATATGTCCTTTTCCCCCCCCATTAACCTTTTCCGGCCCACTCCCCTATCCCCTCCTCCAGGCCCTCACCACCCCATTGTCTGTGTCCACAGGTTTTGCATATATGTATACAAGTTCATTGGTTGATCTCTTCCCATCCACCCTCCCCTGCCTTCCCTCTGAGGTTCAATAGTCTGTTCATGTCTCTCTCTTTTTCCTCTACCCAGTCTTTCACTAAGGATGTAAAGACTATTTCAGGTATCTTGTATTTATATATAGTGTAAGGGTGTCAATTTTTGACCCAGGCTTAACTTCCACTCCCACTTGGAAATTCTTGGTATCTGTATGCTTCATGGTGCAGTCCCATTTTCTGTTTCCGCTGCATCTCTGGTGCTCATTGTGTGAATTTAGAAGGAAGAGCTGGCTATTTTCCTTACTTTCTTGGAAGGATGGCAAGACACTTAATAGTATCTTTGTTGCAATTTATTCAATATCCAGATGTTTTGCATCATTTTTTCCCAATCTCTAGAAGTAGAGGTCTAGTTCAATGATTTTGGTGTACAGAACTTTATTACATATGTACATATTCCTTAAAAAATATAGCATTGGTTTGCATATTGTTAAACTTCAAGTGAAAGGCAGCAAATTATGGTAATCTTTTACTAAATATTTTATTGTGCAGTTCTAGTTATTTCCAATTCTGTATAGTAACTATATGTGTATTTTATATTGTTTTCAAATTTTTCTTATTACAAATAATGCTACAAGAAGTGGAAATTATAGGGGACTGGTCATACTTATCAACTTTAATAGATATTTCCAAATTGCTTTCTAAAATATTTTTATCAATATACAGTCTACCAGCAATGTACACGTTTTAGATGCTCTATATAATGGTCAGATTTGGTATCATCACCTTTTTTAATTTTAACCACACAGTTATATAAATTGGTATTTCATATGCTTTTAGTTTGCATTTCTCCGAACCTGTTAACTTTTCACATCTTTCTATGCCATTTGGATTTCTTCTATAAATGAGCTATTCTTTTATGTGGTCCATTTGTCAACTGTATACTTATTTTGTTAATAATCTTTTATCTATTATAAAAACTGCAACACTTTTCACAAGTATGTCATAGGGATTTGTTTCTAGTATGATAAAGCACAAAAGGTTTTAGTTTAGTCCGCTGTATCAATCTTTTATTTTTGTTTGCTTCTATTTACTTAAGACATTTTCTCTTCCCTATAATTATGAACATATCCTACTTTCTTATAAAGGTTTTGTTGTCTTACTTTTCCAGAAGAAGTCTTATATGCACATGAAGATTTTTTTTTGTCTAGAGTAGTTTTATTATTTATTTATGGGTAATCTATTTCAGAACAATATATTGGTTTATAATCCACTGACTATATACCAATTTAGTTGTATAGAATTAGGTTTTTCCAGCTAATTCTGAACTCTATTCTATTCCACTGTTCCTGCACCAAAACCATACTATGTATGATACATTTTTTAAAAAGATCTTTATTCTTGCACCTTGGTTTTTATATAAATCTTAAAATTAGCTTGTTAAGTTCCATAAAAATGTCTACTAGTATTTGGATTTTTATTAACTCCAATTCATATACTTGGATAATTTTGAGCTTTCAATCCATGAATATCCTATCACTCTCCATTTATTTAGGTTTCCTCTAACATACCAGAAGAAAATTTTGTAATTCTCTCAATCTATCTTACCCCTCTAATTCAGAGAATCACTATAATTTTTGTAGATTTACATTAGAAATATTTAAAAATTTTTATTATTCTGATTACGGATATTAATCTTATATCCAGCAACTTTACTGCACTCTATCAGTCTGTCCAGATTCTAGAAAATTATCCAATTAAATATCTGAGAATATAAGAATTTTATTTCTTCCATTCCTGATTTTAAAGGGAATGCCTCCAGGTATTTATCATTAGGCACTGCAACTGTATATAGTGCTCAATGTATAGGAGTTATTTAGCCCTAGTTTCTACATTAATAACTATTTTCTAAGTCAACAATTGACATTGAATTTTACAGAGTATTTTTCTGTATCTATCAAGATTTTCAGTTTTACCCTAATCATGATGTGACTTTCTGAGCCAAAATCTTACTTTCCTGGGATGAATTTTGCTTGTTGACAATGTTTTTGACATTTTAAAGGATCTGCTTTGATAGCATCTTCAATTTTTAAAAAATCTATCTTTCTAATACACGTAGGCTTGTTTTTTTTCCTGCTGTATTGTCTGTAAAATCCTAAGTGTCTAGTGTTTTTGTGTGTATATTTGGGTAGAGATGAGAGGAGTTGGCTTTTAAGTTGTAGCTGTATTAAGTTAATTAAAAAATACAAATTCCTTCTGTCACTTTTGGTGAGTTATATTTTTATTTTTGATTTTTTCAATGTTTTCAAACTCATTGCCTTAAAGTTTTCAATCTACTTTAACCATAGCTTGTCTTTTTTAAAATTAGTCCTTTCATTTACTAGATGAAATTTCCTATTGCTTCAACAGAGCACTGGCTGGCACCAGCATTCTGCTTTTGCTTCTAGTGTTTCTCTACTTTTGTTTGTTTTTGGACATATTTCCTCATCTCTAAAATGAATTTAATATTTTATTTACCTACCTAATGAGGCTCAAGCAATATATGACTGAAAATGTTTTAAAAATGAAAAAGAATCCACAGATTTACAGGTTTATCTGCAATATCTTTTTAAATAAGTGTGTCACTTGTAACAAATGTTTCCCTCCAAAGCATCATGAGCATCTTTTGGGACATGAATGAGAATCAGAGCTTGGGCCTCCCACAGCAGCATAACACTTCCAGTCTGATGCTATCTCTAAAATGATGGGATGCAGCAATTCACTAACCATGACAATTAAAGACCAGTGTGAACGAAGTTTAATAAATTATAAATGTTGGGTTTTAACACATTAATATATCCTCATTTCATAAAACACTTTAAAAATTAAAGAAAGTACCTCAGATCCTAATGGAAAGCAACATTACTAGCTTATTACTGTGTGCAAATAAAGCTCTTCCTGAACCCTTGAGCATAAGTAATTTTCTGTCTTTATCTTGTTAACATTAAGTAACCATTTATTAGATTCCTGATCTCATGCTACGTGTGCTATTGCTAAAATGCAGTAGTAGGGAGTGCAACGTAGGAACTTAAAAGGTATATAATGTTGTTTTTTCTTTTTAAGAAAAAAAAAAATTAGAAAACATGAAAAGGAATAATTTTAGAAGTCTTACCATGAATTTAGTAAGGCACTGAGGTTTTGCAAATATCTTATTTCAAAAAACTAACTAGGTTAGTATTAAATATATTAATTACGAGCTAAACATACAAAATAAGATCCAAAAGTACTTGCTGTGGCTGCATTTGTGACTCAAAACCATGTTACATGTCCAGAAGGCTCCCTATTTTGAGACAATTTTCCTCTTAATTCCTATAATTTTTACTCATCTAACAACATTATTTCCAATTTTGGACTATTTCTTTAATGAAATACAACATTTAGCAATCAAGTGATTTTTATCAGTACTAACAAGTAATTAATATGCACAACTTGTGGGGAAGTACTCCAACTCTGGATTAGGAAATGGAATAAAAAATTCAAAATTATTCTAAAAACAAAGTGAAAAACATGAAAAGTTGGGGTAAAATATAAAATATTTGGAAAAAACTACCTTTACAAAGGTAAACTCATGTTTTCCTATGAATCATTTGCCTTTTTGGAGAAAGGACATTAGCTTGAAGTGGTGGTGAAAGGTATATATTTAAGATACCTTGAGTTCCATTTAAATTGAATGATCTTTCACATTGGACTTTTGGTGATAGGTTGGACTACATTTATTTTACCACATCCTTACCTCAGGTGAAAAAGGGCAGATTCTATAGTTTGTTTCTTTCCCTGGATGTTGCAGAAAGTAAATTTGCAGAACTAGATGAAAAAACAAAGTTAGACAGTGTTCTTCTATCTATACTGATAAAACTCCTAATCAGGAAAAAGTGATTAAGATTCAACAGCAATTAAACATTTATTTTACTATCAATACCTGAAAAACATATAGTTGTAAAGGATTAACATACAAAGGCCAAATAAAGTCATTTTTAAAAATTTTATTATTACTATTTACCAATGGGGAGATGCAATTTATTTACACCAACAGCCAAAGGGGCAAGGGGAATACACAGCAATCTATATAGGATAAACTACTTTGCAAAAATAAGAATCTCCAAAACAAAGGACAGAGGTGAATTTCACTACACTTCCCCAATGATCCCAGCATGCGGTAATGCCAGGTAATGGCCCCTGGGCATGCGGTGATAGGAAATAATGTATGGAAGAATAAGCCACAAACCACAGAAATTTTGTAAAGAACCCCTTCCCCCCATACACACACACACACACCCACACACACACACACACCCACACACACAGACACATAAAGAATTACAGGGTGATCAATACATTTAATTGAAGAGGAAAGGATAAGAATTTTGCTGTTAGAGGGAAGATAGGCAAGGGAGAGTTCCTAACCACTGTCAACTATATGGTAGGGAGCATTATCTCCACCAAAATGCAAGGAGTTAGTTTATTCTAGCCCACTTCATACCCATCCAGGGCAGGGGCTACTGCCCTAATAGTGGGGGGGCAAAAAACAAAACCAAGTGAGAGATAATATGAACTTCCCACTTCATCCTCTAACCAGGAGAAAAGGCCAGTAAGAAAACGGTAATGTCACAATCTGAGCTCCCTCTCTGATGAAGAGTGGACAATGGCATTACCTTCAGTCTGTTTCCCAGACATTATCTGGAAGTAGGCCAGAGTCTCACTTAAACCCTCCTTTACTTCTGTATCTCCTCAGAAGATGACTATAAAGTCAAGGGCAGATTACCCAAAATTATGTTAGCTCTTGCCAAAGTTTGATTTTTTAAAAAGTAATCATAATTCTTAAAGACCAATCTGTAACTAGGCCCCTATCCTGACCAGGACAACTCTAGGGGGGAAATGCAGTAATCCACAATCTTGAGGCCCTATTACTATTGTTTCCTAAATCTTCTAGAGAGTGTACCCCAAATCAGTCCACACAGTCCAAATAATTCCTTCTAGAATAAGAAAGGATACATGCATAGCCAGGGTTAGAGAAAATGGATCAGGACCCACTCCATCCATGTTTGTCTCTAGCCTTTCCTGTTCTTCTGCTTATCCAAGTGGAAGTGGGAAGCTGTAACTCCTCATGAAATAAGACACAGCAGGAAGGCATATTAGCAAGGCAGTCCTAGAGGAGAAAGACTTGGGAATCACATTGCCTTTCATATACAATGACTTTTTTCCCCCACCCTAATCCCAACAGAGGGAGCCATAGATTCTTCTGAGTCTCCCACAAAAACAAGAGGAAAAACTTAAAAGAAGCCAAGGAAAATGAAACTGGTCAGGCTTCAGAAGCAGGGGCATCAAGGAACGAACTGAAACTGGTCATTGTAAAATCAAGGTGGCAGGCAGCACCTGGAATCATGAGCTGCACCAGATAGGCAGTGGAGCAGGGAAAAGGAGGAAGATGGGGCCAAGCCACACAGATGAGGCTGGGCCCCTTACTGGGGCACAGAATGAGGTAAGAAAACATTTCAAATAAAGCAGCACCTGCTCACCTTGGGGCTCCCTCCCCTCTACACTTCATAACCCTCAATCAGGGAATAAAGTGGAGGGTAGTTTTGATATGTGGCTCACACTTTCCATCTTCCCCTATCCCATTCCCTGAAGCCAAGGAATTTCTGGGGGCCCTTCCCTGACTTTCAACAACAAAAAACAGCTCCTGTATTCAAGGTCCAAAGAAGACCAACTGAAAAGGACTGCCCTTTGTGAGGGGCAGAGAAGGTGGTGACAGTCTAGAGGTACCACAGCAGAGCTCTGTAACTGCACACTCCAAGGAACAGGGGCATTCAACTGGACACTGCACAGGCAGATGGGAGAAAACCCAGTCCTGCTCCTTGGCTCCTAACACTAACCCATTCACATTATTGAGGGCTGCTGGAAGTGGTCCACTCTGGGCTCAGCTTTCAAAGCACAGCCTCCTGCACAGCCATGATGCTCCTCTCTAGTTTAGGCCTGCCCCTACTAGGGTAGAAGGCAGATAGTGACCTAGCATAGTGACCAAGTCAGACCCATGGACTGGGCTATGTAACCATAACTCAAGAGTAAGAAAATGACTGCCCCACCAAACTGTTGTCCGCAGAATAATATATCCAGATATGAATCTTGCTGTTTGAGAGATCGTGCATAGTTGCAGAGGCCCCTGCTACCTCCCCAAGGGACCATAACCAAACCCTCAACCTGCCTGGATAACCAAGTAGTCCATCTGCTAAGCCTATGCCACCACATGGGATGCCGCAAAGAGGTCTCTCTTCAACAAAAGGCAAGCCCTTGTCCCCAAGTCCACTGAAGTCACTGTAAATGCTGGACCCTTGGGAAATTGGTGACTTCACCTTTTCTTCTTATTGGAGCCAAGACCACAGAGTTTCCCCGACCCGATTCAGCTGGAAATTCTTCTTTTTCTTCTCGGTTTTCCCAAATTGGAATTGTTAATATCCACATCTCATACTTGACTTTCATTTTGTCTGAAGAAGCCCAAAACAGAGGCTCAGAGATCAGAGGATCAGTCCACTGAGGCCCAAAGATAAAGGCCTGGCCATCAGTTATGTCCAAAGTGTTAAGTTATTGAAGAAGCCCTTGACGTCGGGCAAACCTAAAGGATGAGGAACCAAAGGATCTTGTATGCTGGGCACACAGCGGCTCACCTGTGCAAGGGGGCAGTACAGGAATCTTGTGCACTTTCCGGTGTGTTTAGAAATCAACCTTGCATTGCATGGTGCAAGATGCACAGCTCATCCTGCCCAGGGTTTCAAAACTGATCCCAGGTAATATACTTAGGAAAGAATCCGAATTTTTAAATTCTCCACTTTGGGGTTTTAAAGGCTAGAATCTTCAATGGGAATTGGGACTTTTGTCTGATTTCCCCCCCGCCCCCCTACTTAGCTACCTAACTTCTCCAGACCACAGGACCGGTCTATGTTATTGTCCTGGTCACACTCAGGCTCTCTCATATTGCTGCTACTGGAATTCCGGAGGTGAGCGTTGCAGCTGCTGATCAGACCCATTCCCAGATTCTCCAGGAAGGGAGCAGAGCGGGAGGCGGCACGCTCCTTTATCCTCCACGGGCTGAATGCCAAAATCCTTCACACTACCAGTGTCCGCGAACTCCAGGTAGAAGTAGCCACACTTGACTGCCCGGTGCACCTCAAAGCAGAAGCCCAAACAAGAATCCTCTATCAGGTCTACGTATATCTCCTGAGCGATGGCCTCTAGCTTGTTAGTATCCAGGTTAGCCAACGAAATCTCCTCCATTTTAATCTGTAAACGACCGTGGAGAAGGCGCTCGTAGCGGTACTCACAGCAGCACGGGCGGCAGCAGCGCGTCGGGCTCCGCGGGCCGCGCCTAGGCCTAGAGGCCTCTCAGGGCCGATCTTCAGGCGGCGAGGCGAGGGTGTCCGCGGCCCGCAGGCAGGGAACCAGCAGTCGGCGAACCAGCAGTCAGCCGGAACACCAAGTCTTTAGTGTCTCTGGACGTCCCCTGCGGTCTGGGGTTTGAGCTCCAGCCGACCCCAGACTCACCGCCAAACAGCCCCCGCGCTATACCCAGCTGCCTGGGCCTCTTCCGCTCCTAGCTCCGTGTTTAGCCCCACCTCCCCGCTTCCGCTCTAAGTGCGCCTGCGCACTGGCTCCGTGCAGACTCGCGGTGCGTCTGCGCAGCTGCCTTGGAAGCCTCGGCGTTTATGAAGAGGGTGGGACAGACTGAAATGTATATATTGTGTCTAACCGCAAACAGATTGCAGGGATACTGTTTTTGTTATTTAGTTGTGGATTTAAACAGTCGCTGATAACTCAGCACCCGTGTTTAATTGATTTCCTTATGAAAAAGGAAATAAAATAGTTATGAATATATTTGTGGTGTGATCCGAAATAGTTTTAGGAGCAGTTCTCCAGTATGTTTGAAAACTTAACTTGTTCAGTTAACTTGTAATCATGTACGGAACTGCGCAGTTGTCGTTTAAATCCACTAGATGGTGCAAGGAAACAAATTACAGTATAGTTTATATCTTTTTTTAAAAATGGAAAACAAGGCACTAAAGACATAATTAATATATATTGATCACAGGAACCTAAGGCATTTATCTTAAGACCATTAAGTCAATGTGATTATAAATAGATCATCATATACATCTCTAAAGTAATTCAAAGAGAAAATTGCATGTGTATTCTCTATTGAAGAGAGGAAACCTGAAATATGTTAAATATACTGTGAGATAAAAGAAGTTTCCTAAAATTGTGCATCATGAATTGTTAGAACTAGAGTCACTCTACTGGGTTTATATTCAATAGCCAACATTTAACAGTTCTTGTTTCCTCATCTAAATAAAGCTAGTCCCTATCTTATGATTAAGATTAAATGACATTTAAAAATATCCTTTATGACAGTTCCTTACATATAAGGCAGCATTCAGTAAATGGCAGCTATTTTAATCATATTAGTTTGGACTTGAATATATTATAAGAAAACCACAGTATTGTTTTTATTTTGAGCTGTGATTTTTGGTCCTCACCACCACCACCACTGTGAAATAGAACATCCTCTTATACCTTTAAATTTATTTTTTGTTTTAAAAAAGATAACTTTAATCACAGAAAAAAGAAATTGTAATGTATGTATTTGTATCTGTCTGATTCTTTAATTTCATTCCAGAATAAAGGAAAGTATAGACATGGACCCAGACAGATACAAATAAAATTTTTCTAACATGTATCTTCATCAGAACACTCTTAAATAAATTTAGAATGTATTCTTTTAAAGAATGTATTCTTTTATGATTCAGTAGGTCTGAAGTAAGGCTTGGGTTTCTGCATTTCTAATGTACTTTGATGCTGCTGGTTTATGGACTACACTTTCAGTAACAAAGAATTAAAAGGGATTGTAGTAGGCAATTGCTCTTCATAATGATTGACTCCCATATATTTGTTCTGGCCAAATTATCATGAGAACCTTTACATAATTGATTTTTTAAAAATATATTTTTATTTATTTCAGAGAGAAAGGGAGAGGGAAAGAGAGATAGAAACATCAATGATGAGAGAGAATCATTGATCAGCTGCCTCATGCATGCCCCAGACTGGGAATGGGGCCCACGACCCGGGCAGGTTTGACATGGACCCAGACAGATACAAATAAATTTAGGCATGACCTCCTGATTCATAGGTAGAAGCTCAACCACTGAGCCATGCCAGCTGGGCACATAATTGATTTTGACAGAAGAGAATAAAAGATTGTTTTTCTGTCCCTTAAATCCTCTTTGTATTGTGAGAGTTGAAACTCAAATCCTCAATTTAAGAAAGGTGGGACTTCAATAAAATTTATTTCAAAATGTATATTGGAAGGTTTGAGGTGCAGGAAACAGGAGTCGGAGACCAAGTCATATTAAAGAGGAAGTTTATTTTGCACTAATGAGCTAGATTCATTACAGAGGAGGGTAGAAAGACCAGGATTAGAGGAGGGGGAGGAGAAGAAGGACCCAGCCAGGCTGACTGGCAGACTGGGGAGACAGCAGCATGTACAGTGGTGAACATGCCTTTTGAGGGGAGGAACAGGAAGGGGTTGGGCCCAGGGTGGAACGGGAAGGGTTAGGGCCCAGGGCACTCGGTACACACTGATTGGTGGGTGAATGTCTCGGGGATGTCCCAGCACAGACGCAGGTTATGTCATACTCCACCCACCAGGTAGGGGAAGGGAGGATCTATCATATATGAGCAGACCATCATGTTAATTGAAATTCAGATAATCAGGACCATAACTAGGTTTAGATTTTTCATCAATATTTTATTATATTTACTTTTAGAAATGGAACACTATCATAACATCAAAAAATTTTTATTGAACATACCATGTTCATGGGTTGGTAGAATCAACATCATTAAAATGTCCATACCACCCAAAGCAATCTATAGATTCAATGCAATCCCCATTAAAATACCAACAGCATATTTCACAGACCTAGAACGAACATTCAAAATATTCATCTGGAATAAAAAAGACCCTGAATAGCTGCAGCAATCTTGAGAAAGAAGAACAAAGTAGGTGGGATCTCAATACCAGATATCAAGCCACTGTTCTCAAAACAGCCTGGTACTGCTACAAGAACAGACATATAGACCAATGGAATAGAATAGAGAACCCAGAAATCTACCCAAACCACCATGCCCAATTAATATTCGACAAAGGGGGCAAGAGCATACAATGGAATCAAGACAGTCTCTTCAATAAATGGTGTTGGGAAAACTGGACAGATACATGCAAAAAAAATGAAACTAGGCCACCAACTTACACCATACACAAAAATAAACTCAAAATGGATAAAGGACTTAAACATAAGACAGGAAACCATAAAAACCTTAGAGGGATGCACAGGCAGCAATATCTCAGACGTATGCCGAAGGAATTTCTTCAGTGATACTGCTCCTAGGGCAATGGAAACTAAAGAGAAACAAATGGGACTACATCAAAATAAAAAGCTTTTTCACAGCAAAAGAAACCATCAACAAAACAACAAGAAAATCCACTGCATGGAAGAACATATTTGCCAATGTTATCTCTGATAAGGGTTTAATCTCCAACACTTATAGGGACTCATACAACTTAACAAAAGGAAAATAAACAATCCAATAAAAAATGGGCAATGGACCTAAATAGATACTTTTCAAAAGAAGACATATAGAAAGCCAAGAGACATATAAAAACATGCTCAAAGTCACTAATCCTCCAAGAGATGCAAATCAAAATGACAATGAGGTACCACCTCACACCTGTCAGAATGGCTCATCAACAAATCAACAAACGACAAGTGCTGGCAAGGATGTGGAAAAAAGGAACCCTCTTGCACTGCTGGTGGGAATGCAGACTGGTGCAGCCACTGTGGAGAACAGTATGGAGTTTCCTCAAAAAACTAAAAATGGAACTCCCATTTGAACCATTGATCTCACTTATAGGAATATAACTCAAGAAACTAAAAACACCAATCAGAAAGGATATATGAACCTCTATGTTCATAGCAGCACAATTTACAATAGCTAAGATTTGGAAACAGCCTAAGTGCCCATCAGCAGATGAGTGGATTAGAAAACTGTGGTTTATCTACACAATGGAATACTAAGCTGCTGTAAAAAGGAAGGAACTCCTACCGTTTGCAACAGCATGGATGGACCTGGAGAGCATAATGCTAAGCGAAATAATTCAGTTGGAGAAAGATAAATATCACATGATCTCACTCATTTGTGGAATATAATGAACAACATAAACTGATGAACAAAAACAGAGACAGAAACAGAGACAGAGAATTATTGATCAGACTGTCAAACCTCAGAGGGAAGGTAGGGGAGGTGGGGTTAAGGGGGAGATATCAACCAAAGGACTTGTATAGATGCATATAAGCATAACAATTGGACACAGACACTAGGGGGGTGAGGGCACGAGCAAGGATGGGGTGTAGTGGGGAAATAGGGGGATATGGACACATATGTAATACCTTAATCAAAAAGAAAATATCTATTAAAACTGCAAAGATCCCTAACCGGTTTGACTCAGTGGATAGAGCTTTGGCCTGAGGACTGAAGGGTCCCTGGTTCGATTCCGGTCAAGGGCATGTAACTTGTTTGCAGGCACATCCCCAGTAGGGAGTATGTAGGAGGCATCTGATGAATGTTTCTAACTCTTTATCCCTCTCCCCTCCTCTCTGTAAAAAACGAATAAAATGTATTTTTTTTTTTAACTGCAAAGAGATTAACAATTTTTTTAAATTGTTCTTCTACTTGTATCATTCAACAAGATTGCTTTCTTATGGAAATGTACTGAAACTACATTAAATCGATGACATGCCACAGAAAGAACTTAGAAAAAACTCCTTGGTTCTTTTGCAATTAATGAGGTTGAAGGTTTTTAATCCTTTGGTAAAAATAAGGTTTTAAAAAGTAGAAACTCTCTGTTACCTCAATAATTTTCTCAATACAAAGTGAGTAACAGGGATTAATTTTTCATAAATAACTGATCATCAAAGACTGTACATCATATAGGCTTAAAATAGTTCACAAATTAAGATAGTTAAAATAAATTATTGTGAAATTGTAACTGTCTTCATTCTCATTTCATTTAATAATTTTAATAATGCATTGTAGAAATTTCTCTTTCAAAGACCAACATATTTTAAGTTGCTATTGAAAGGTTTTTATTAAAGACAGAAATTACATAAAACAAATATTTTCCAGAGTCACACATTTTTTGTGAGTGTTCCCATAAATTAGAAGAGTAAGGTAGCAAAGTGTATTAGGGATAGACCTGGGAGCCAGTGACTTGGACAAGAAGATGAATTCACGTTTGCAAAAAACAGACAGCTGGATTTACATTGACTGCATATGTTTTTTAAACTAAACTTTTTATGAACTGAGGAATCTAAAGAGTTAGGATTCAAGTTAAGGGTCAAGTAAATTCTGATGTATTGGCCCAGAAAGTTCAATCTGCAGGGTCTAAAGTTTTTCTTACCACAAACTACTGTGCTCTACAACCTAGGGAATCTTGAAGCTCCTCCACAATTTAGGGTGAAGAGCATTTTTCACCCACAGAAAACCAGCTGTGTGTTGTAATGATATCGCCTATCAGAAGACGTTGCTTGTAGTAAGGCAGGATAGTAAGAAATTAGGAAAATTCCTTGGCAAGTGGGATGGGGCAACTGTGTCAGAGAGCTGAACAAACTGGTCAATCAATTTACAGCCAGATAATAAATCACAAGGTCTTATTTTCCCTAACCGATGACACTTTGGAGCAAATGGTTTACCCATTCCAGACTGTGCCGTGTCAGACCCACCTTGGCCCTGGTCCCTCTTCAGTGACATTCTTAGAAGTTGAAACTGACCACAGAATGACCCTGACCCCGCCATACCCTCATTATGATGAATCAGCATTGAAGGGCACACCTGGAAAATTGATTAATATTCTTACTAAATCCTCCTCCGAAACCTCCCCTAAAATTCCTGCCTTTAGAAAACATAAAAACCCTCAAGATCAAGTAAGCCAGCACACTGTCCTTGGAATATGCCTGTGTCCCTCTTCCCCATCATGTATTTTTGCTCTCTTTCTTCTAAACTCTGAGGATCCCCAGAGAGACTTGCATCAGCAGAAAGTGGCAGCTCCTCTCAGGATTTCCCCCTGAACCTTTCTCCAAGGCCTCCTTTTCTCTGACTTTTCAATGAACTAAAAGCATCCCTGCCTTGGCTCACTTCTATCATTCTGAACTTTACTTCTTAGTGAGTCCATGCAGCCCCATGCGGCTCACTTCTTTCCTACAATGTTTCTAGAGGGCCAAAGCAGCACTTCCTAGGCTGTCCTGTTGTTTCTTGTAGCCTAAGCCCTTCCTTTGTTTCACTGTCCCCAGCTTTAATAAACATTCTCTCCAAAATCACCTGGACTCATGCTATGAATTCTTTCCTGAACTAAGTCAGGAACCTGCACACTGCAGGCCTGCCTGAGACAAACCTCTCATTCAGGGCCCAGTCCCCTTCCGGAGATAACAGAAGGTCAATTATCCTTGAAAATTTTATTTTATCTGGCAATTCTGACTCCTATGAAATTGACTTTCACTTATAAAATATTCATTAAACTTTTACTTGTTTTTCTTTACTTACTCTGGCATTATAAGTGAAGAGTAAATCAGAGAGGGAGGGAACATTTTGCCATA
This sequence comes from Corynorhinus townsendii, assembly GCA_026230045.1. Lineage (NCBI taxonomy): Eukaryota > Metazoa > Chordata > Mammalia > Chiroptera > Vespertilionidae > Corynorhinus > Corynorhinus townsendii. Next base: position 148,267,975 of record JAPDVU010000003.1, read on the forward strand.
TTATTGTCTCTTATAAACAGTACTTTCATTGGATCATGATTTATGTCTGAAATAAGCTATGGAGTATTATGCATTTTTGTCAATAATTTGTCAAAAGAAATATGTATGTGTCATAACTAAATAATAAATACTCACATGTCCTCCCAGACATGGCCATCTTGCAATTTCAAATTAATTTTCTACTGAAATCTACTTTTCAGGATTTGCATTTAAAACCTGATTATCATGCCTTGCATGAGATGCTGAGATGACATAGTTTGATATTAGATAAGGGTGTCATGCTAAAATTGCAATGTCTAAAATAAATTTATGATTTTAATCTACCCCACTAAACTGTGAAATCAAGGTGACTTAGTGATATTTGGTATTTATGGCAACCCTAACTTGTGACCTACTGAAGGGAAAGACACTGTAATTCTGAATTACCTAATAAGTACTATAGTATATTAATCTAAAAGAGCAATTTTAGTACTTTGCAAAACACAGTATTTTTTAAAAAGTTGATCTTTTGAAATATCAATTGTTCAGAACCACTTTGATCTGTGAAAGAGATTCATAGTCTCTCTGGAAATATTTCCACATATTAGTGTATGCTTGTGAAAACATTTTTAAAGTGTTTATGACACTGCATTTGAAGGTTATAAGATATTTTTGAATAAAGATAGAATAATTATTGTCGGTCCCTCCTTATAGGAAAGAGTCATGGTAGTGCAGAAAAGAATACCTTATATGTGGATAGAAGCATGGGCCCAGAAAAGTGTAAAACTGAACACTGAAAATAATTTATGATTATATAATATGGAAGTGGCAACAATTAACAGAGACTTTTAAAAACTCCTTTTAAAGGAATTTCACTTACAGAAGAATTGCAATACAAATAACTTCTGTATACATACGCTTCACCCAAACTGACCCATTAACTTTTTGCCACTTTTACTTTAATTTTCCCTCCTTGGTTTCCTTATCACAAACTAATCTGAACTATTGCTTTTCCCGATCTATTTGACAGTAAATCACAGTCATCATGACCTTTTATTACCCCTAAATATTTCAGTTTATGTGTGCCTAAAGAAAAAGGTATTCCCTTATATCACAAAGTTACAATGATTGAAATTAGGGTTTTGACTAGTTTAGGAATTGACTAATACCATTGTCTAATGTACATTGCAAATTCTAATATTGCCAATTGTCCTATTAATGTTCTTTATAACATTTTTTCCTGTATCCAGTCAGGATCATGTATTACATTTATTTATTATTACGTATTATTGTAATATTATTATAATATTACATTTATTCTTGTGTCTGTTTACTAGTAGTTACCCATAATCTGAAACAGGTGTTTATCAGAGAATCTTGAATATAAAATAAGGATGTATACAAGTTCAAAGACATTTCATTTCAATTTAATATGGGCAGAGTAAAAAGATTTTGGAAGACATGCAATTTTCCTAATTAAAGCCTTAATTGTGGTAAAAATTTATCTTGGCAGATCAGAATGCTACAGCAATGTAGCTTGATACTAAAAATGATTCTGAAGAAAGCTCATTTATCAAAGTTTACAATACTGATAAATCAGTTTTCCTTTAGACATAGACGACTTCTGGAACTTCTAGAACATCAGTTGTTAAGCATATTTAATCACTGTAATATTAGTTTTGCCAAGTGTCATTATTTTCAAGAATATAAACCTCAAGGTTGATGAGAAATTTCTATCATTATATATAAACTATAGCTTTGTAAAACAAGCCTTTTGGTTGCTAGTACATATTACAGTTAAACAATGACAAGGGATATCTGAATATAGGACTCACTAAGAAAAGTTCATGGCATTTTCTACTTAACCAGACTAGTAGAAAAACTAGGAAACTAAAATAATACATTAATCTTTAATTGATTTTTTATATATAGAGAGAGAGAGAGAAAAAAAAAGAAGAGGAAGAGAAGAGAAACTTCGATGTGAGAGAGAAGCATTGATTGGTTGCCTCCTGTATGCACTCTGCCCAGGGATTGAACCTGTAGCCTGGGCCTGTGCCCTGACTGGGAATTGAACCTGGGACCTTTCAGTGCATGGGACAATGCTCAGCCAATTAGGTCACACTGGCCAAGGCAGTATGTTCATTTCTGATAAAGAAACTAGGGCAAAAGATGTTAAATACAGAGTTAGGACTAAATATCAGGGCTTCTGATTCCTAATTGTCTTTCTGTTATACAATGGTGTCTCCAATATTTACTTTTTTATTGCAAAATCCTCAGTAACAACTACTTCCTAGACTGCATTTCGTAAAAGAACTTTAGAATCAGCATTAATATGTACTACATCAAAACTTTACTGCCAATGTAGCATGTATTATTGGCCAACGATATAAAATGTAGTTTAACGACCCTGCTTACCCACAAGGTGCTAAAACTCATAGTCATGCTTTGCACAGTATGCTCTTTAGTTTTTTTATGCTAGTCCTGCAAGAAGCACTTTTTTTCAGATTAGCAAATCATACATTCCACACAAAGAGCATAAACTTAACTTAGAAATGTATTTTGAGAGTTTTAGGAATCAGATTTTCACACAAAAGTTCTTTCTGCCTAAACATAATATCATTTTTAGAACTTTTTCACCAAATTTGTTTTCAATTGTTTGGTGCAAAGTTAAGTTTTTTTTTTCTCCTAACTTTCTTTTTCCACAGTTCTTTGCTTTCATGGTAGAGAAAACTTTGTGTAATTAATTGAACATGATTTTTTTTTCTACTTTGACTAATGCCTATTAGGTTTGTTTTTGTTTGTCTTCTCCCATCAAGAGCTGTCTCATATTTTCTTAAGTCAAGCTGTTACACTAGTGGGTGGGATGCTTTTACTTCTGTGTTCCACAGACAGGCATCTGGAAATTGCCACCAAGTGAGAGATTAATTTTCTTGCAAAAATCTTGGCAAGTGTAAAAATTAAGGGCAAATTTAGGTACTAACATGAAGGAATCTCAGAATTTCTCACAGATTAGTTACAGGTGTTTTGTTTTGTTTTAATTAAAGTAAATCTGGTTTCTCTTTTTGGACTTAACCTCAAATAGTATTACCTCTTCTTTTCCTTCATTTACCTGAACCTGCTCTTTGTTTCTCAATTCTCAAAGAAATTCCAGACCTTGATTTATCCCCACTCTTAGGGATCATTTGTTGCCTTCTGGCCTCACATAATTTATATCTCTTGATCTTTTTTAATGACTTTATCCTAACTTTACCAATCCTCACTCTTTATTAACATCACCATTTACTTTTGCCACTAATTTCTTCGTCAACATTGAGTAACATTACCTTTACACACTTTTCCCTCACTTCCTGATGTGTGGTTCTCACTTGCTTCAGGAGCTGAGGCCTTGTATTTTATGGAAAAACACAATCCTAGATGAGTGTTCTTCATTTGCATTTAGCACAGTGCCATGTACAAGGGGATCCTTAATATACTTAATATATTATAGGATCTATTCCACCAAGTTTTAGAATTGAATTTCATTTTTGAGTATTTCCAACTATTAGTAAAATTTCTTTTGCTTCAATAGCACGGTTGAGTAGTTTCAATTGAGACCATATGGCTTGTAAGCCTAAAATATTTACTATATGCTCTTTAAGAAAAATGTTATCTATGTTGCAGTTCTGTTAGAAGGATAAAATAATAATGAAAGAAATAGTCTCATTTACTTTTCTTATTCAGTTACTTAAAATATTATATCATCTCTCAAGAAGGTCTGAAGAAGCCTGGAAATACCTTCTGTATAATCTGCTTTTAGACTTTTTGAAAACAATTCAGAATTTTTTATTTGCCTCCCTTAATGGAATAGAAGAAAAATTGACAAAGGAAGAAGATTTATAGTTATTAATCTTTTGATTCACCTAAGATAAATTGAAAGAGACAGCAGTACTGGAATGATGATAGTCAAATGGATCATGGATATAAAATACATCATGTACATGGAATCTCAGAGACAATGGGGCAATGAGTCTTCAGATGACACTATATAGATATTTTAGAATCTTTAAGTGAATAATATATTTCCAAGAACAAAAGAAAATATGTTAATTATACCTAATTAGTCGTTAACTAAGAAAAAACTTCATTGGACAATGTTTTGCAGTAGGAACCTGGACTATCCTATTTTGCTAAAATGAAGTGTGACATATTTTTTAATCTTTTATTATGTTTATGTGCTAAAATTTACCTGTTACAAAAAAGTTTGTAATGTTTAAATTTATTTTTAACTTTCTATTATAGTTGTTTTCTACTATCTCTTTATCCTTACTTCTGTGAATTATTTATTAAATGGCAAAATTATTTTTAAAAGAGTCCATTAGACTTGGGTGGCAAATGATGGTGACACTTTTGTTGATAGACTAAGGTTAAATGTTAATGATAAGAAAGAAGGAAAGAAGAAACAAATTGAAGGAATAAACTTAGGCAAGTTAGAGTTAGTGGTTTTAACTCATAGTTTAAAAATTAGTGTAATATTTCTGTATTTTGTGTTGTTTGTTTTTCTCTGGAAGGTAGCCTCTATGTGTCCCACACAAAATCTTAAGAATTCATGTATTAATAGGATTTTATAACAAGTTAAAAGAAAAAACACATACAAGTGTCATGTGACCTTTAAACAATTCTGTGCAGTGAAATTCTCATCTGGTCAAACGTAGATGATCTTACCATTCTTTTCTAGATCAGACATCTGGTTCCTAGAGTTGTTTTGATCTGTAGTTTTTCCTTTGTGTGCCAGCTTTTTGCCTTATTTTTAATTCGAGCAGATGTTTCTGCGGGTGTACTTTAGTGTGCTTACCTCTTGTTCTTGTTAATACTTCCCTTCCTTGGATGGTTTAAGAGAATAACAAGGCAGCTTTTTTTTAGCCCCAAATACATGTTCCCATAAATCCTACATACATAAACAAGCAAACAAAACCTCTCACTATCAAGGTGAGATGAGGAATATAAATATAACTTTAAATAATTCTTTTCTCACACTTGAATAATAAAGTCAATCTGTTGACAGTGTACATTTTGACACATGGTGATGTGGGGGAGACAAGCAAGGTTGATGGGTTCAGGCTTAAATTGGGCAGTTTAAAAACTGACAAAGGTTTACACTTTTTTTTTAACCTACTTTTCCCTACACAGAGCCCATTATAATTCTATACAAATCTCACTGTATAGTGTAGATTTTTTTGGGGGGGGACAACAACATAGAAGAGATGGGAGAAAATTAAGAGAGATCATGCTGGTTTTTAATTTGATGCAGATAGCTACCTTATATTAAAATCTCAGAAGAGTTAATTCCTTACATCTACTCTCTAGTTTCATTCATTTGTAACTTTGACCATATTCACTTTGTTATAGAAGCATACACGTTGGTTAATTACAGGCCTTCTGAAGTTAGACCCTGGGGCACTTGCTATTTGTATAAACCTAGGTGATTCTAGTAAAAACTCAGACTTAGTTACATTATCTGTAAAATAGACATCAAATATTGCGTTCTTATAAGGTTGCTGTGAAAGTAAAATAAAATGTAAATTGCTTACAAGAATACTGGATATTATATAAGCATTCAAAAAACATAACATAATTTTATTTCCTAAAATGATATAAGAGAAATATTAATCTTTCAACTCAAATGATCCGGGTTTATAATCACTTATTTTTATTATCAGCAAATACTGAATTTTTTTTCTTGTGTGTGGAACTTGAGGTACAATGATAAAGGGGTTTAATCCCTCTTTCAATGAGTTTCTTAGGAGAGGTAAAGGAATAACCTCTTAAAACTTATAGAATTAAGGATTACGGGAGTTATGATACAAATGTGCATAGCATTCAGTAGACATAATCAAATTGTAGTAGTTAGTTTTATGTGCAGAGAAGGGAAAATTTTGTGAGAGCTTGATACTTTATTTAGGAATTGGAAGAGGTCTGTTGCTCCTTGGTAAATACAGGTAGTGTGGGGGAGATTTTAAGTGGAGAAAAGAGCATGATTAAGAGCATAGAGAAATTAAGTAATGTATTATATTCATTATCTGTAAGTTATTCCTTAAAGCTAGTATGGAGGAAAGAGTGTATAGAAGCTGGGAATGGAATGGAGGACAGGGTGGAAAAAACACATAAGGTCATTAAAAACTTTTTAAGACATTTTATATTAGAAATATTATCTGGCATCAATGCAGGGGATGTAATGAAATGTTGTAAAATTGGACAAGCAGGATAACTCATAGACTATTGTAGTCCAGGTGAGATATGCTAAATTCATGAACTAATGCAGCATAATTGAAGATGGGAGAAAGGAAATGGTTATAGTAAATACAAAAGGAATAAAATTGATAGAATTTATTTGGATTGCAATAATAAAAACCTGAGAGAATGGCAGAGATCATTTTTTAAAAGTATTCTGTAAGACAGTAAGCTGTATGTGGTTTTCAGTTGTATTCACATTCAGGAATATATAATAAGTAACTTAAAGAAATAATATGTTGTCCTATAAAATGTAACAGTTGTCTGTTACTACATTTTTGAGGCTTTGAATTGTATTATTAAGAACAATCTTTCAATCTTTGGGGACTGTCCTAATAATCCTAGTATATTTGTGGGAACTGTTGCCACAGTGACATGTGTTTTTATAGAATTCAAGTTTCTTGTATAGTTATATCTGGTCAGGTTGACCTACACTTAAAATTTTACCAGAAAAGACAACGTGTCAACATGTGCGCCCTCTCTCTCTCTCTCTCTCTCTCTCTCTCTCTCTCTCTCTCTCTCACACACACACACATGCTCACACACATCCACACACATATAAAATTTGACTAAACTAAGGAAATTTTTGAGGTAGTAAAGCTGTGAACAAATTTTAAATTCTATAAATAAATACTTAAAGAATAAAATTGGAGGCATAATTACATTGCTTTTCATTTTTTAATTGACGCTCAAGTTGTCTTCATATGCAGAGGTTGACTGGTAGGGAGCAAATTAATTTTTAACTGATAATCATTCTTCCACAGAGCTAGTTAAGGTCTTTGGTGGTCAAAGTCCTATAAACCTTGACAAGCACTGCCCTACATACACCCTAGGTCTTTTATTCATTTATTTCTAGAAGAATCCAGCCATGCCTGGCATGAGTTTACAAACATTCAGAGATCTAGTTCTCATATTCTACAATTTGGAGCCATTTATCCATTGACATTAGGACTGCCACATCTGTTCATGCATTTAAATGAAAGTTAAAGACCTTCCTTTTTGATCAAGTTTTAGTGTTTTTATAATTTATATGCACCACAATATTCTAGAAGAGTTTGTTCAAGGCAATTTTCTCTATTTTTTCTGTCATTGACATTTTTATGCCTTTTATTTTGTAGCCTTTAAGATGTGATGTGAATAAAAACAGCTAGCTAAATAAAGATTGTCTGGTAACAGTCACCCAACACATAATAGTCTTCCTATGAGATTAAAAAAAACTATGTTGGTTTAAATGATAAAATGGCACATATCTTAATTCATTGGAATGCACCTAAAGTAACATTCTCATATACATGTTAATGTTAAATTATGAGTTTTTTTGAGAAAAAATATTTTTACAAATGCTTTGTTCAAATGGCTGAAAACATCTGTGCACAATGGTGTCTTAAAAAGGACATTGGAATCACCATTTTCCCTTCGTGGAGTTTGACTTTTATATTACTGAGAGGAATGTCCATCCATGGGGTTGAATGAAGTCATTTTCAATTACATCCATAGGTCAAAAATTTCTTCACTGTTTTAATCTTCAACAATCCTTCTAACACCTATTTATTCTATTAGAAGAGAGGAGTGTATGGAAGAAAAACTGCTAGTCTTTTCTATACAAATACATTTGTTAAATATCTTTTGTGTGTGCGCCTTCAAATTTATTAAATAACATAAAAATTTCCCCAAATTGGTTGTACCAATTTATACTATCACCAGCATAAATAATATTTCTATGCTCCATATCCTTGTCAATGATTGAGATTGTCAGATTTTTATTTTTATTAGTTTTTGGAAGTTTTTATATTTATGTTTTTTAATTTAGTTTATTGGGGTGACATTGGTTAACAAAACTATTCAGGTTTCAAGTGTGTAACTCAACAAAACATCGTCTGTATACTGCATTGTTCACCCATTACCCAGAGTAAAGTCTCTTTCAATCCCCATTTATGCCCTCTTTGTCCACCTCCACCTATCCACACCCCATATATATATATGTATATATATATATACACACACACACACACACACATACACACACATATCACATATATGTTGGATTTATATTAACATTACTTTATTTTAAAATATTATTTACATAAACATAATGTACATAAAAAAGAGATAGATTTTTAATAGATTCTTAGTGGATACATGAATTTATTTGTATTAAATAATAATATAAAATATTTCCTAAAATTTGTGGTAAATGTTATGTTTCTTGGGAGTATAAGAAAGCACAATTGTAAAATAAAATAATGTGACTATATTGTAAATTGAATTGCGTAAAACTCCATCAGAAGAAATAGAATGTGTACCAAAGATACTTTGGTGAGACAGCTCCACTATATAGTAAACACATAAGCACATGAACATTTACTCTGACATTCTGTTCTGAAATTTAGCCAAACTTTTTAAAAATTCAACAAGAGTTCTAAAAGGGTTATATTTTGTTTCTAATTGTCTCAATTTATAAATTTGAGCACATTATATTCAACTCTTATGTGGGTGTTTAAAAGATGTAGATTCAGTATCCAATTTCTCTTTTGTTTAAACAATTCCTACGCTAGATCTTGAGCTTCAATCATTATAACTGAGCTCTAGCCTTGAAAGTCTACCTGCCTGCATTGACATCTTCATATGGTTATCTGCTAGGTATCTCAAAATTTTTTACCTGTCTCATACAAAACTTTTTATCCCCTCCCAACATGCTCCATCCACAGTTGCCTTTTTGCTATTCCTTGACAAGCCTCATTCTCATCAAAGATCATTTAGTTATTCACTAATTATGAGAAACACTCTTCTCCCACAATATTCAGGGTACTTTTCATATATTTGAAAAAGTCTTCTCCAATAAACTTATCTAAAAGAGCCTCCTTACTGCCCTGGCCAGTTTGGCTCAGTGGATAGAGTGTCAGCCTGCAGACCAAAGGGTCCTGAGTTCAGTTCTGGTCAAGGGCATGTGCCTGGATTATGGGCTTGATCTCCAGTGTGAGGTGTGCAGGAGGAGCCAGCCAATGATTCTCTTTCATCATTGATGTTTCTATCTCTCTCTCCCTCTCCCTTCCTCTCTGAAATTAATAAAAATGAGTTAAAACATAAATTCTAAAAATAAATTCTTACTATTTTCTCTACTCTTATTTGCTCTCACCTTATCTTGGTTAACTTCTTTATATATCTAATTTTTATATGCAACTACATTATATATTTGATTGTATATTTATCATATCTCCTTTGTTAGAATATAAATATCAGTAGTTTGGACATTTTGTCTTGGTAACTGCTATATATCTTTAAGACCTAAACAACACGTATAACATACCTCATACTCAAAATATAAGTGTTAAATGCATGAATAAATGAATAATTTAAAACTTTATCTGGTAATGAAAGCTTCCTTCTTATATTTTTATACTCTAACATATAAGTCAGGCATGCAGGAACATGTTTGATGAATCATGTATAGGGGTGTCTTTAGTATTATCACCCTAAATTACTCTGTGACTTAAGTATGTCAAATAGTTTGAGAGATGAGAAATTAACTTTTGTTTAAGAATTATTGTAAACGTACTATATCTGAACAAATTGAATATATATGGGAAAAGCTAATTCGTAATATCATGTTGAAAGGTATATTAAAATGCTTGTCTTTTTCTTAAAGCAGACCAAAGTCCAAGAAGCTAACCATTTAATTTTATGTTTATGAGAAATGGTGAACATGAGATACTAAAAGGTTTTTAAAGAATAAAACACTTTATCAAACAAATAATGTGTCAGTTCATTGACTGCTTATGAGAATGCTGAGAGCTTTGTAGCATTCTCTTCCTGGCAGGAAGATTGTTACAACTGTGATTTTTAAGTATTCTGATTAACCTTCAACTTCTTCCCAATTTTAGTGTTTTATTTCTTGTTTTAAAACTGCTCTCTTTGAAATTTATTTTATCATAAAGATAATTTATGAAAATGCATCTCTGATCTCAGGCATCATTGCCTTACCCTGTCATGACTTGACTCATAATGTAAATAAGTCATTTTCTGTATGGGATAAAAATTGATCCACAAGGAAATCCAGGCTTGTGTGTATAAACTTTCAAGAGACTGTGCATCCAGCTCAGTATGGATCCCCTGATCATTGCTTCCCATATCAAGTTACCAATGTTCAGTCTTAAGACTCAAGCAAGGAACATCATAACTTGAAGTGTTGTTCTCTTTGTAGAAAATATGAAGGAAATCATTATTTCTGACTATCTTTAGAAACTTCAGGGAGATACTATAGTGAAATGTTGACTTTGGAGCTTATTATTATGGTGTTGAAACATTGAGCTAAACTTCCTAAGTTAAATTTATTATCTCTAAATATAGTTGGAAAAGCAACACAAACTGATGGAAACACATTTAATTTTAGGGCCAAATTGATAGCTACAGCATTATCATGTGAGGGAGGGATACTAGACATATCTCTTCACAGAGTGGCAATCACTTCATCTAAAATTTGATATAGTTATGCCTTATTAATAGTGGGTGGTAAACATTGAATGAAGACTACAGAACAAAATTTATAGGTTTTAATGTACTACATAAATATTTTTATTATTAGAATACATTCTATTACTTCCATTTTATTTTTTACAAAATATTTTTCCTCATAACTATACTTAAATTTGAATTTGAATGGTCCCTTCAATATTCTCCATAGTAGGTAATTTTACTTTGGGCTAGTCAGGAATGAAGCAAAGAAAAAGTTAATGGCTTGTTGCTCATGTAAATTTAGGTCATATTTCTTCTCCCTCTTTCCTCTATTTTTCTTGACATGTAGAAATGTGAACAGGGAGAGGTTACATGGCTTTCTAATGGGAATAGCTCATTCTTCATTGACCTGCTTATTGCTGCAACAGCAAGCCTTAAATGTGTAACAGTGCAGACTCTCGGCCCTGGCCATGAAGGGAGAGAATGAATACTATTCTGGGACTTCAGTGTGAAGCAATTTTCAGAGATGCTCTGTCTTGAATTGGCTTGTCATTTGATTTTATCAATTCAGTTGAGAATAGATTTGACAGGTTAAGTAAGAACTAGAACACAATGTTAGACTTCTAGTTCTGAGTTCTAGGTGTGACTTCTAGTGTCAGATATTCCCTATCTGCCCAAATACCCATCATCATCCCATTTTAATCCTGATAATGCAAGGATTCTTTATTTAGGAGTTTAATACTGGAGACCAGTTAAGCCATGACTCCAACATGGGACCCCATAGGAAGGTAGGGGAGTTAATTAAACCATGCCTTTATGCATTTCACCTGTAGCCTTGAAACAAGCCCATTACTAGAACTAAACATTTTCTACTCCAGTTTCAAATAGCAGAGCTCTGTGTTTCAAAGTTGTATATTCCCCTATTCTGCTATACAACTGGAAATGTTTCTTATCAATCAACATTTTAAAAGTCTCCTTTATTATATCAAAATATAACAAAACTTAAGACATGTCATTTGGGTAAACAAATATTCATAATCTCTTCTAGTTATACTTTTACATATTTGAAACTTGATTTTTATTATGGTAGGACAACCCTTATTGAAGAACATTTTAAGATCTTGGTCAAATATTCTTACTGTAAATATGTTCTTCCAATAAAAACAAAAAGTCCTATTAGATACATTGATTTGCTTTTATTGTTTAATTTTGGGGAACTTCTACCTGAAGTTCCTCTCTAGAGAAAAGCCTGATCTCTCTATTAAAAATCAATTTTTATATCCTTCAACAAAGTTTTACAGTTTTCATCCCATATAAGCCCCATACAAGTCTTATTAAATTTATAACTAAGAATTATATTTTTTGAGCTTTTCCTTTAAATGGCATTTTCTCTTTTATATCTATTTCTATTAACAGATGATTTTTAATGAAAAGTTTGTTATATGTCTGGATTTTTCTTAAGCCAAACAATATTTTAACTGATGTTTTTATTTTAAATATTTCTCAATTGAGTCTCTGATGTTTGTAATGTAAACACTGTCTGAAAATAATAATTTTTCTTCTTCATATTGTCTATAATAAATCACTGAGGGATTGTGGTTATCCAAACAAGCCACTATAAATAGCAAGTGATTTTTGCTCATTGTCAAATGACCAAAATGTGATGCCACAACTGCTCACTGACTACCATTGATATCAAGGTACCATTGACTAAAATATCATATTGATTTCTGAGATGTTAGAATAATAAATAAATGGGCATCTCAGGATCAATGAAAAACATGGTTAGAGTGAATGCTTATGTGCAAATCCTTTTATACCATGATGACTTTAATCAAACATTATTTTTATTATTTTTAAAATGTTTTCTATTGATTCCAGAGAGGAAAGGAGAGGGAGAGAGAGATAGAAACATCAATGATGAGAGAATCATTGATAGGCTGCCTCCTGCTCACCCCCTGCTGGGGATAGAGCCTGTGACCCAGGCATGTGCCCTTGACCGGAATCGAACCTGGGACCCTTCATTCCGCAGGCCAGCATTCTATTCACTGAACCAAATCAGCTAGAGCTATTTTCAAAGAATGATTTAGTTACATGTAGAATTTTTGTTTCACAGTATTTTTCTTAAAGCTCTTTGCGTATTTCATTCCACTGCTTTCTAATCCCTATTGTTTCCGATGAGAAGTTATTTATTTACCATGGTTCCCATGTGTATGATGACTAATTTTTCCTTGGCGATTATTTATGTCTTTCTCTGTCTTTAGTTTTCAACAGTTTTGTTACAGAGAACCAGAATAATCAAACAATGCCGGAGAGTTTGGAGAAACACTTTATTTACCGCGGTGGCTTGGAGAAAATGAATTCAAATTCTAAGCCCTGGCTACAAGCAGAACTTCCCTTTTTATTACAGAGCCAGCCCTTTGTGCACTTAGTGGTTATCTTGCTGCTGGCCTTGAAAAAACACAGTTCTATCCAATTAAAAAATGCACCTGGCATGGCACTGAGAGTATGGGCATATCTAGTAGTCTGCGGCCTACAAGGTCAGACAGTTAAGTTTATCTTCCTCATTATTCAAGCAGGCTAAAGCATGTTAGAAAGCAAAGTAAGTTTTCTTAGACTAAGAGTCTGTCTAAAAAAAAAGACAGCAGAGAATTCCAAACAGTAGTTTTTACAAAATAGGGGTTTGCCTCTTCAGTTTTATTATGACCTCTTTGAGTTTATCCTACTTTGAAAATTCTGAGGTTCTTGGATTTGTATATTAATGTTTCATTGAATTTGGGAGTTTTCAAACTTTATTCTTATAATACAGTGTACATGTTTTCCTTTCCTCTTTCTAAAATTGACATTACATATACATGGGCACCTGGATGCTTGTTGCAAAAGGCTATGATAATATGAAAACCTAGAATTCTCATACAATGCTGGTGGGAATATGCAGCTATTTTGAAAAATTAATTTTTAAATATAAAAAAATGTTAATGTAAACTTATTATACAGCTAAGCAATTCAATGCTTAGATCTCTGCTCAAAAGAAATGGAAATATGTATTCACATAGACTTGAATGTGAATGTTCATAGAAACATGATTATGTGATAATAAAAGTTTCAGACAATCCAAATATCTATTAACTGGGGAATGGATAACAAAAGATGCATATGCATACAATGGAACAGTATTCAGCAATAAAAGGGAAAATATAGTGATTCATGTCACAACATGGAAGAAACTCAGAAACAGTATGGTGAGTAAAAGTAGTCATATACAAAAGGCTGCATATTGCTTGATTCTAATGATAAGAAATGTCCAGAAAATGCAGGCTTACAGAGACAGACCAGTGTTTGCATGGAAATAGAGGTGAGAGTGGGGATTGACCACAAACAAGCTCAAGGGAATTTTGGCAGGGATAGAATGTTAAAAAAATTAAAAAAAAATGATTGCACCAGTAGCTGCAAAACTCTGAATTTACAACAATTATTTGTATATTTACTTACAATAGGCAAATTATGCTATGTAACTTATACCTTAAAATTTTATAAGTAAAAAAAAGATAGGAAAAGAAAACACTGCTACAGTGAATTACCTGATGCACATTTCATTCTACATTTTTATTATATTTTTTGTTGTTGTTAATCTTCACCCAAGGATATTTTTTCCATTGATTTGTAGAGAGTGGAAGGGAGAGGGGTGGAGAGGAAGAGAGAGAGATGGGGGAGGAGAGAGAGAGAGAGGGAGAGAAACATTGATCTGAGAGAGATACATTCATTGCCTCTCACAGGCGCCCCAACCAGGACTGGGGATGGAGCCTGCAACACACATACAACCCACTTAAATGCCCTTGACCAGGAATTGAACCCATGACCCTTTTGTGTGCAGGCTGTTACTCTAACCACTGAACTTTTCGGCCAAGGTGCACTCTACATATTTTCATGTGTATTTCAAGTATAATTCCCTAGACATGAAATTATAAGGAATTATTTTACATTTTTAAAATTTTATAAATAGTGCCAGAATGCTTTCTGTAGAAATTATAGCAATTTACTGTCCTCCAGTAAAATGTAGGAAAGCATGTTCCCCAAGTTTTGACCATATTTTATATTATTAGACTTGAATTTTAACATTCTAGTACTCTATACATACTTTTGATTTTTATTTACCTTACTATAGCTAAGAATGAGAACCTTTTCATGTATTTGAAAACCATCTGTATGCCTTTTTGTGCACATTCTATTGGTATATTTTATATTTGCATTGGGGTTTTCCTTTTATTGATTTCTAAAACCTCCTTAAACATTACAACTTCAGCCGAAACTGGTTTGGCTCAGTGGATACAGCATCAGCCTGCGGACTGAAAGGTCCCAGGTTCAATTATGGGCAAAGGCATGTACCTGGGTTGTGGGCACATCCCCAGTAGGGGGTGTGCAGGAGTCAGCTGATTGATGTTTCTAGTTCTCTATCCCTCTCCTTTCCTCTCTGTAAAAAATCAAAAAAAAAAATATATATATAAGTGTGTGTGTGTGTATATATATATATATATGTATATGTGTATATATATGTATATGTGTGTGTGTATATATATATATATATATATATATATATATATATATATATAAAGCATTACAACTTCAGCCCCTTGCCTGCTTTTTAGTTATAAATATTTTTCCTATTTTGACGTATATCTTTGACTTTGGAGTAAATGTATTTTATTAAGTGTTTTAATTTTCTTTTCATTTCACCCTTACCTTTTACCTATGTAATCCAGTCTCCTTTTAAAAATAGGTTTTTATTGATTTTAGAGAGAGAGAGAGGAAGGAAGCGGAATAGAGAAAGAGAAACATCGATGGGAGCGAACCATCCATCAGCTGTTTTCTGCACACCCCCTGCTGGGAAGAGAGCCCACAACCCTGACATGTGGACTGATCTGAAATTGAACCAGCAACCTCTCAGGTCCCAGAAGATGCTCAACCAACTGGGCCACACCAGCCAGGGCTATTGCTGGTAATTCTACTCTCAGCCTTGATCTAATGTGAGTATTCTCTATAATGTAGAAGAACTTAAAAATTAAAGACTTGCCATGCTATTCCTGCCCTCATACTCTTTAAAACTCTCTCATTTCATTCAAAATTAAGGGGCGGGGGGGGGAGGGGAAGAATCTTACAAATCCCTGTAAGAACTACTGCTGTCCTACTTCTAGACGATTCTAAATTGTATTCTACTCCTCTCTCTCTTAGTTCTGACCGTAGGGTAGAAAAAAATCTCCTGATAATGTGTAACTTCAAAGCCACCCATACTGTTACAATATTTCCTATGAAATAAAATAACTTCCTTTGACCCACATACCTTAAAGCTATTGGCAGAATTCAAAATGTTGGTGTATTCTAAGAAACCTCAAGCTGAAATTTGTTTCAGAGTGTTCCCAGTTTGGCAGTCCTCTGGGATGAGAGGAAGAAGGAAATAAAAGTCCTCTCTGGAGAAAATCATGTTTAAAATAGGTCTCAAAGAATTTTCTCAGATAAAGTTCCAATGAAATTTTTGTCAAAAATCATTACCAGAAAGAGAGACCATGAAAAAGTGCCAGCAGAAACAATAGACAACAAATCCTTGCCTGCAGTGAATTCAAATATGGAAATCATGAGGTGCAGAATATAAAATCTGCATCTAAAAAGAAAAAAAGAAGCCACTTAAATTATGGGTTAGAAATAAGTGACTATAAAAAAAGTCACCAGGTAGTTTTGACTAAGGACAACAGAGAGCTTTTAGAAAGAAACTGGGAAGTATCCCTCAAAGAGTGAAATATCAGATTGTACAAAGACAAAGAGGAGCTTCATAATTTGAAAGACAGATATAAAGAAATTATACAAAATGCAAAACAATGAGAAAGAGTGTCAAGAATGTAAAATAAAGATTAAAATATGTAGAAGACAGAGAAAGAAGTTCTAGATCTCATCTGGTGATCTAGAGGTAGATAATAGAATGTGGAAAGGAAATATTCAAAGATAACATTTTTATAATTGAAAATAGACAAATTATCAGATAAAAGAAATAACATATCTCTAGCAGGAGAAATAAAAAGAAATCCTTTCAAATATATCTCAGAGAGAAAATGCATATTAGAAATGTAAAAGAGTTGATCTTTGAAGTAAGAAAAAATAAATGAGAGATAACAGATTGAGACGTATTAAATTGTCATTTTTTGTAGATTAAAATGGTGAAGTAGCTGCAATTTCATATATAATTCAATCCAAACAACAGTACATCTGTTGAAATCCTATATAATCCTATATAATAAAAGACTAATATGGTAATTGTCCCCTCAACTGGGAGTTCAACCAGGAGTTTGACTGCTCACTATGATGTGTGCTGACCACCAGGGGGCAGCATGGAACATGGCGGGTGTTGGTGACACAGCACTGGGAGCAGGCAAAGCCAGGCCAAGGTGGGTGCAAGCAGGGCCCAATTGCCCTGCCGATTGCCCAGAAGACTGTGACCAGTGGCTGCAGCAGGGGATGGGGCCACTGCCTGGCTCCCAGGCGCTGAGGGAGCCAGGCAGTAGCCTGATGACTCAGATCGAGGGGGTCGCCTGGGGGTCCGGGGCCCAGGTGCTGCCCAGGGCCCAGAGGTCAGCTGAGACCCGCCCTTTCATGCCAGATGCTCACGCCTCAATTGCCAGCCAGGCCTAGGGACCACAACCGTGCACACATTTCATGCACCAGACCTCTAGTGTGTGTATATATGTGTGTGTGTGTGTGTGTGTGTGTGTGTGTGTGTGTGTGTGTGTATATATGTATATATGTGTGTGTGTGTGTGTATATATATGTGTATGTATGTGTGTGTGCATATATGTGTGTGTATATATATATATATATATATATATATAGTGGTCTACATAACTTTTTTCTGGAAGAATGTGAGAGTATTGATTATAATCATAGCCTTTAATTTAGAATTAATAGATGGTGGGAGGGAGATATAGACATCCTATTTCACCCTTTTTATTGTTTGAGTATAATGCTTACGCAATATTAAAAGTTTAAAGTTAAAAGTACTCTGTATGCTGTCAGAGGGGTGGGGGGTTGGGGAGTTGGATGACAGAAGGTGAAGGCATTAAGCAAATACACACACACGCACACATAGCAGACAACAGTGTAATAATAGCCAGAGGAAAAGAGAGGTGGGGTAAATAAATAGAGGTTGGCAAAGGAGAGGGGGATGGGGATAGAAAGAGACTTTGCTTGGGGGATAGGTGCACCATGCAGTGTACAAGTGATGCCCTATTGTGTTGTACACTTAAAACCTGTATGCTCTTGCAAACTGAAGTCACCCCAATAAATGCAATAAATAACATTCTAGCTCCTGCCTACATGTCTCAGTTTGTTGAGCATCAGCAGGTGGTAGTCAAGGATGTTTCTCACTCACATTGATATTTCTCTCTCTCTCTCTCCATTAAATCAATAAAACCACATTTTAAAAATACTCTATATACAGAATTTATATACATTATGGAAAATTTAGTATGAAATTAAAGTAGTATATACTAGATTTTAGTAACACTCAGTGCATACTAACACACTTTCCTTTGCTAGAAACTTCAATGGATGAGTTTACAGTTAGTTACCTATGGACTACTTATTTGACAGCTTCAGTGCTCTGAAATAAGAAATCTGTGAGCCTGGATCAGACCTGAGTTGGTGGGAAGATAGGTCAAATGAAATTTTAGCTAATTGGATATGAAAATGAAGGTTTGATTTACTCTGAAATGGACCTTTCGATACAGAAATGCTGAAATGGACTCTTCCTTTACATAAAAATGATCAAGATGGAAAAAAGAAGGGGTGGGAAACTAGAAGAAATACTGGAACCTGCCTAATATCTCATTAAGAAATGAGGAAAAGAGAGCGAACAGACTGCAAGAGAGTATCTTTGAAAGCATTGGCTGTGCAGAAACAGTCATTTCTTTGTTTACACACTTACTGGATTTTAAGTGTCAAGTAGTTCATTTAAGTAACAGTATTATAAAATCTAAATGTCTATTGCAGGAATGCAATTCAACAAATGGTTGAATACGATCTATCACATGGCATGGTGTTCTCTAAAAGGCAGATCAAGTAAGAACAGATTTTTCCCCCCTTCGCTCTGTTTTCTTATGCAAAACTTCTACGATCTCAGACATATGTTAACTTCCATGACTTAAAGCTACCATGATGCACCACCACAACCTCTACTAATGGTTATGAACTGGGAAGAAGAGGCTATTTTTATTCAAAGTACAAGTAAGTTAATAACAGCAAAGAATTTACGTTTGGTATGTCGCCTATTTGCATGGATATGTTAATAGATTTTTTTAAATATATTTTATTGATTTTTTACAAAGAGGAAGGGAGAAACATCCATCAGCTGCCTCCTGCACACCCCCTACTGGGGATGTGCCCGCAACCAAGGTACATGCCTTTGATCAGAATCGAACCTGGGACCCTTCAGTCCGCAGGCCGACGCTCTATCTACTGAGTCAAACCAGTTAGGGCTTAATAGATTTTTTAAATCTACTTTTTGTATGTGTGTGGGGAACTTACTGATCCAAACAGAAGCTATTTATTAGGCTTACTATATAGCCACATTTCCAAAGTTGAAGCTACAGTAAAATGGGAAAATTTCTCCCATTTCCAAGCAGCTGGTGATCCACCATCAGAGATAATTGTTCCAGCGGGGATGCTTGTGCCTAGCTAACTGTAAGTATTTCTATTTTGTGTTAATTCCCTGGGGATGGATGGAGGAAGAAATCTGACCTTTTCTTAAACAATGATACCAGCATGAGGAGTCCCAGCTTAATCTCAAAACCAACTTGAGAATAACCCATCCAAGTAATAACACTTTAATTTGTGACTCCGATGAACCCTGAAATAATGAACAAGAAAATGATACTGCTTAAGAGAAGAACAAATCAGGAGACTAGTTTTGAAGAGTTATTCCAAGCCACTGGTCTCTAGCCCTGCTTCTGAGGTTCTATCTATCTATCTATCTATCTATCTATCTATCTATCTATCTATCTATCATCTATCATCTAGCTACCTATCTATCATCTATCATCTATCTCTATGTCTATATATAGATACACCTGGATATATCTGTACATCCATATAATCTCAAAATATAATTGAACAAGGCCTTGTCTATACATTTTTAGCTCTTAAAATTTTTCAGTTAATGAAGCAACCAGCATAGTACATTCTGTAGACAGTTGCTCAAGCTCTCTGCTTTACTAATCTTTAGTAACTGAGCAACCAGAACTTGGTGGCTATCAAGGGGACTTTGAAGTCCTAGCATCTCAAGTTGTGAATTAAGAGAGTTAAGAGAGAGTGTTTATGTGACTTGCCTAAAATTGGTGGTGTCTGCTGTCAATCTGCACTAGACTCAAAAGCTTGCGTGACCTGTCTCAGCTTTGGTAGGTAATTAAATGGGTAGAATGAAATCCTTTATTCCTTTCTCACTGTAAATTAATTTCCCCAGTCTAGGCAGAAGTATCTAGGAGCAGAATGACATTCTTCACCAATTTAGTAGGCCAGCCAGTCAAATATTGCCGTCTGTTGCCATGTGGTGCATTGTGGAGCTGACACACATTTAGCCTTTAAGGAAAGGGCATGTAATTGCATCAGTATGTTGTGAAGCCCATTTAAATCTGGTAAATGTACTGCAATTCTTTGTTAGCAATTATAAATTCACAGTGGTAGGTGATAGGAACAGAGACAGAAATGGGATGTCAGGAAAAATGAGGATCACCTGCTGGTAACTGTCTATTCAGTTGCCAAAAAATGAAACAGTTTGAGTTTCATTGTGGTATGAGTGCTACTGCTTAGAAGCTAGCAGTTAATTTTTATGCCCTCCGCCATACCCACCTTTGTTCTCATGAAGCAAACAGATTTAGTTTCCAATGCACAGAGTGATGCCATATGAAAAAGAGCATTTCTCCAAAGAAAGGCATACGAAAAATGAAGTATTTCTTTATAAAATTATAACAATTTAAACTGAACTAACAGGCACATAATGAGGAGAGTAACAATCAAGAATATTTTAACCCTAAGTATAACTGTCCAGTATACAACATGGTATGCAAATGTGGTCACCTTGTTTGAATTACAGAATTTTCAGAAAGACTTCGGCAGAGCGCAAATAAGCAGAACTTCCAATTTGTTGAAAAGTGAAAGTGGTGGGGATAACACAATGGCAATGTTCAGTTTTACACTGCATTTCATTCATAAATAGCCTTCTTGATTTTTAAAGTCAAATACGGGGATGCAGTCAAACCACACCTCAAAAACATGAATTTTTTGCCACCCGCCCCCTCCCCTCCACCACCACCCCGGCAATGACAGATCCCATAACTACCAAGTGGGTAATAGCAAGTGAGTTTAATAGACAAGGTAACATAATGCACTTTGTATAAATCTCCCAAACACATTTAAAAGCCCAAGCATTTTATACGTGGATATAACTTAACTCAGAGTTCAAAACTTAGGCAGGACTAGAGGAAAGTTCTTCAACACCACTGTTTTCCTTTTTTTCATTAACCCTAACTCTTAATCAGCAATCTGGCTTTCCTAAGCACCCCGATGCAGTGTCCAACCGGTCCTCCAAAACCTCCGTCAGAAAAAAAATCGCTATCTAATATCACCTCCTTTTCCACTGTGCTACTGCAAATCCCAGCTCTCTCTCTCTCTCTCTCTCTCTCTCTCTCTCTTTTTAGTTTCCAATTTCAAAATACCTCCTCCTTCCCAATTACCTCCCAACGTATTTTTTCCTCAAGAGTCTGCAGATGATGGCAATAATTGGTAAATGAATAATATATGGGTATGCTGTGATTAGCTGAAATGCCAGCCTTATCTTTATTGCAAATCAGCAACTTAAATTACATTGAAATGGACCATTTTCTTATTTCTGGATTTGGGGAAAAAAGCGTATTTATTTGGAACGCTAATGAGAAAATGAGAGTTAGATATCTTATTACCTAATTTTGAGACTACATTAAAGCTAAATCATGTATTTTCTCAGTATAGGGGATATCATATTTCAAATTATACACCTGCAGGACTAAAGTTGATCATTGGGCTTACATATAAACATCCTTCTGTAGAAATTTTAGCAATTTTAATGGGAATTCCTGATGATGAATTGAAGCTCCTGGTGAAATGAAAAGCAGGATGAGCTCATTAATCAATTCAATACAGTACCTGTCACAGGGAACTTTAGAATTATCTATTTCATTCTCATATCCAGAAAAGCCTTGTTTCCCAGTGACTATTGATAAAATGTCATAGTGAAAAAAATGTCTGAAATTGAAGTATACTTGCTTTGACATAAAGTACTTGAATTATTAAAGACGAACAATGTTTGGCATTACATCAACTCACTTAGATACCCACAAGTCAGTACTTTATATGAATTTAGAAGGAAGACTTGAAATAAATTAGATGCTAATTATATCATTTTAACCCAATAAAGAAACTTCAGCATAGGCACTGAATTAATAGGTGAGGACTCCCAAATCTGAATATTAAGCCTGGATCTTATTCCTAAATTTGAATTTCAAGTCCTGAGTTCTAATTCAAACTCCAGCCTAACAGTCCAACTATCTATATCAATCTCTGCATAATGAGCACTGCCTCAAGTTTAGTGTTACCAAGATGGAATTCTCGGTAACACTTAATCCTCAAGCCTGCTTCTGCCTACCTTTTCAGTAAGGATACCACAGTCACCCTATAGCCCAAACCAAAACTCAAAAGTCTAGTTTGATTACACTCTTTTACTCACTTCTCAAATCTAATCCACGAATAAGCCATGCAGACCCATCTCAGTAATATGTCCATGCACTTCTTACCATCGCCACTATTGTTACCCTAATCAGTCATTATTATTTCTTGGCAAGATCACTAATTCAACTATTTTACTTCTTGCCACAATATGATCCAAATAAACAATGGCCTAAAAGTTAAATCAAATCATGCCAATTCCTACTTTTAAAAAAAATGTATCTTCTTCACTTAAAATGATTGCCAAACTCTTTATAGACTTAAAATCAGTATATGTACTGGTTCCTGCTAAACATTCAGACCTCATATTGAATCACTCTCTCCTTTACTTATTTTCTCCCAAAAGTACTGGAATTCTTATGGCAAGCTTGTTCTCATTTCTAAGCCATTGCAAAATTCTTCTCTCTGCTTAAAATTACTTTTGCTTGGCTTTCTCCAGGCTGGCTCCTTTTTGCCATTCTGATGTCAGTTAAAAGTCAGTTTAAGTATCAGATTCATTCCCTGACATAGATTTTTTGAAGCCACTCAGAGGATCCTTATCTCATTGCTTTATTTTAATTCTCTACATAGCACTTACCATATCTCATATTTCTTTAGTATGTAGGTTACTTCTTTAGTACCCATCCAAGAATGAAACTTACCTTCTTTTCTCAATGTATATAATACTGATTAGTGCATTTTGGCATTTTATTTGGCATTTTCCAAATAAATTGATTAATGAATAATATATTTGCAATTGCATAATTGCTGTAACTTGGTCATTGTGAGGCAGGAAATCATATAAAAATAGTAAAAATAGTGAATCTACATGCCAACATCGTATTTTAGAAATTATTTTTATTTTGTGTCCCATGTTTGTGCTTGGTTAGAATATTTACAAGTTTACCTTATCCTTTTGAATTGTAAAACTTTTAACATAAAAACACTTAAAATATCCTCATATGATAATGTAAAGGCTATTATAGTCCATGCAATTATTTAAGTGCTTTACACATGTTAACCATGTAATCTTTGCAACACTCTAATAATGTAAATTTTATTTTTTAGATGAGGAAACTAGGAACAGAAAGATTAAGCAACTAGCTTGAGATTATATGCTTAATAAGCAGCAGAGTTGGGAATCAAACATACAGCCTGGATTATCTATGTTCATAACCACTAAATTATATTGCCTCTTATCCTTTAAATGCAATTTAACTCATTGGGCCAATATTTCACAATCATACACTGAGAGGTTACTGTGCTAATTGCAAAGTATTTAAATATTTTAGATGAAAGACAAATAGTACAGTTATATTCTCCAGAAAGATTTTACTCTAATAGGTTTAGCAAAAAAGTTAACAATTACTGAAGTGCCAGTTACAATGAGTGTAGAAATGTTTGTTAAATAAAAGTGGCAGGAGTTATGTGAACTCATAAAAATACCTTGTAAGAGCACCTGACATATATTGATGGAGGGGATTTGCCAGCCAAAGGACCACCTCTGTGCATCAGTAGGAGTTACCTAGGAGAAGAATGGGCATGCCAGTGGTGGAGGAACTTAGCAAAAAGTAAAGTCTAAAGTCAAGTCTAACCTGGTACATGTTTTATGTTACAGACTTACACTGAGAGATTAGATATTCTCAGTGTGGCTAGCTTTCTTTCTGGCTGTCACTAACATGTTTTCTCACGGGAATCAGTCTTTTAATTTTTGCATTCAGTGGCCTTCCTGAACTACTGACCACAAAGTCAACTGTAGGTCATTGCAATGGAGCTAAATTTTTCTCATTCTATACAAAAGAAGATATGAAAGAGCTGAAAATGACCTAAATAAGGACTTTAAAAACTTGTGCAAATAAGCAAGTTTAAAACATTTAAACAATAGACATAATTTTGAAATGCTATAAAATAGAAACATTCTGTTTTTAAAAGAATTGTTTATAAGAAACATTTTTATGTTTAACAGTGACCAATAAAACTGAAAGTTAATATCTTTAAGGTAATTTAAATCAGGATGGGTTTTAGTTACCCCCCCCCACCACCAAGTAAACTTATTTCTTAACAAATATAATACCCAAAATTGAAAGAATAAATATCAAAATAACCACCATAGATCTTAATTTCCTTATTTTTATTTTAGTTAGTAATACCTGTAGGAATTATAGTGTTCCTAGAAAAAGTAATTCTGCCCATCTTAAATCGTCTGTGTGTGTTTTCTTTTCTCCTGATGAACACTTTGGAATCAAAAGATGTATATAGACTCAAATGTTTACTTTTATACAATAGCCTATCATGACAGAGGAACTCTTGATAGCTATATTAATTAAATTAGATAATATTGGAATAAGTTCTACTCTCAGATTTCAGGAAATCTTTAGAATATTAAATACTCTAGTGTAACAAAACCTTTAGCGAGGGTGTTTTCTTTTGTATTAGCTTATTTATTACACATTATTATGTGACTGAAGAAGAAAACAGAGCAGTTCATCTCTTTACTGCTTATTGGCTCATTTCTTTTCAAGATATGAGGATCTATTTCATGATTAATTGTACAACTTTTCAGTAGCTATAGTTGTCGCTAAAGAACATTCCATCAGAAACTTGAGAGAAAATTTAAAGACATTCATCAAAGTTCTCATTTAGAGTCTAGAGAAACAATAAAGTAGATATTGACTTCTCTTGAAGAATGGATCATGATTTATTGATCCAAAGGGAGAGTCAATATTTACCTTAAGTGAAAATAATTATTGATGCTCAATGAAATGTAAAATGTAATACACTATTTCTAATCACAAATAGCTTGAAATCTATTAAAAGATGACACAGTTTAAATAGCATTTACATTTTTTCAGTTTGTAAAAATATGTGTACATTATAAGAAATTGTAATATATAGAATATTAAAAGTAGAAAAATTATCAACATTTTCTCATTGAAAGAAAATGACTATTCATATTTTAGTGTATTTTATGCCAGTCATTGTCCTATAAAATATTTGAATGTATCTATGAATGTACTTTTATTTGAAATATAATAAAAATAAAATGTGTAGTCTGTTGTTCTTCCCAAATATGTATTCCTGCTGATCTGTGACTTGCTAAACATTATGTGCAATGAGGGTACATCTCCAACCAACTGACGTTGTGTTTGTCCATAAAAACTGCTTTGGCCAGTGGCATAAGGCATACACATAGCACCACATCCAAGCCTTAAGAGCCATTACCTGTTTCCACCAGCTCTCTGCTATTTTCTCTTTGTCACAAAACCAATTATGTGTCATATAGGGTCTTCTCTTTCATATGGATCCAGAGCTAGAAGACATAGAAGAGGAGAGCATCAATTCCTCACAGATGCAGACATATAATGTATATAAGAAAGAAATATTTAGTGTTGTAAACTGCTAAGATTTTTACCTATTGTTACTATGCAAAGGTAACTAATGCACTCAAGTGTATTAATAAACATATAACATAAGTTTTACTAGTCATAAAGAAATCATTATGATAAATTCTACTACCTCAAAATTAATAATTTTTTAATTAAAATACACCACCAAGAAAGTGAAAATAAAGCTCACAATCTCACAGAAGATATTTGCCTCATATGTAACTGAACAAGAATAAGAAAATTCAAAATATTTTAAGATATTATATAAATCCTAGATGCCCAGTGCACAAAATTTGTATACTGGGAGGGGGTCCCTCAGCCTGGCCTGCGCCCTCTCGCAGTCTGGGACTCCTCAGGGGATGTCTGCCTGCTGGAGCAGGCCTAAGCTGGCAGTTGGACATACCTTTCGCAGTCTGGGAGGCCTCGCTCCTTACCACCCACCTGCTTGCTGCTCCTTAGTGCTGCCACAGAGGCGGGAGAGGCTCCTGCAACCACTGCTGCGTTCACGAGCCATGAGCCTGGCTTCTGGCTGAGCAGCACTCCCCTTGTGAGAGCGCACTGACCACCAGGGGGCAGATCCTGCGTTGAGCTTCTGCCCACTGGTAGTCAGCATTCATCATAAGAACCTGTTGTTCCACCATTTGGTTGATTTGCATATTAAGCTTTTATTATATAGGATATATTTTACATTAGTTGATATATAAGTATAATAAATAAAATATATTTATGTATAAGTATATAATATATAATATGTAAATAACTTGATTAATATGAAGATCGATAAAAAAGGTAAGTAATCTGAGAAAATGGTCATAATGAATGAATGGGTATTTTACAGAAGAGGAAGGTCAAATATAAAATAAATATTTAAAGATACTAAAGTTCTTTTTTTTAATTTAATAAATCTTTATTGTTCAGATTATTACAATTGTTCCTCTTTCTTTTCCAATAGCTCCCCTTCACCCAGTTCCCACCCCTCCTCTGCCTTTACCCCCTCCACTGTCCTCATCCATAGGTGTACGATTTTTGTCCAGTCTCTTCCCACACCCCTTTCCCCCCGAGAATTGTCAGTCCACTCCCTTTCTATGCCCCTGAGTCTATTATATTCACCAGTTTATTCTGTTCATCAGATTTTTTTATTCACTTGATTTTTAGATTCACTTGTCGATAGATATGTATTTGTTGTTCATAATTTTTATCTTTACCTTTTTCTTCTTCTTCCTCTTCTTAAAGAATACCTTTCAGCATTTCATGTAATACTGGTTTGGTGGTGATGAACTCCTTTAGCTTTTTCTTATCTGTGAAGCTCTTTATCTGCCCTTCAATTCTGAATGATAGCCTTCCTGGGTAGAGTAATCTTGGTTGTAGGTTCTTGCTATTCATCACTTGAATACTTCTTGCCACTCCCATCTGGCCTGCATAGTTTCTGTTGAGAAATCAGCTGACAGTCGTATGGGTGCTCCCTTGTAGGTAACTAACTGTTTTTCTCTTGCTGCTTTTAATATTCTCTCTTTGTCTTTTGCTCTTGGCATTTTAATTATGATGTGTCTTGGTGTGGTCCTCTTTGGATTCCTTTTGTTTGGGGTTCTCTGCACTTCCTGGACTTGTAAGTCAATTTCTTGCACCAGGTGGGGGAAGTTTTCAGGCATTATTTCTTCAAATAGGTTTTCAGTATCTTGCTCTCTCTCTTCTGGCACCCCCATAATTCGGATGTTGGTATGCTTGAAGTTGTCCCAGAGGCTCCTTACACTATCTTCATATTTTTGGATTCTTTTTGCTTTTCTGGTTGAGTGTTTTTTGCTTCTTTGTATTTCAACTCTTTGACTTGATTCTTGTGATCCTCTAGTCTGTTGTTAGATCTCTGTATAATATTTTTTATTTCAGTCAGTGTATGTTTAATTTCTAGTTGGCCCTTTTTCATATCCTTGAGGGTCTCGCTAAATTTATCAGCCTTTTCTAGAAAATTCTTGAAAAACCTTATAATCGTGTTTTTGAACTCTATATCCAGTCATTTGCTTTCCTCCACTTCTTTCATTTGTGATCTGTTTCTTTGTCTCCACATTTTGGCTGCTTCCCTGAGTTGATAGAGTGGCTTTGTGTTCTAGGTGTCCTATAAGGCCCAGTAGCTCAGCCTCCCCAGTTACCTGAAGTGGACACTCTTGGTGTACCCATTTGTGGGCTGTGTGCACAGTCTTGTTGTAGTTAAGCTTTGTTTGTTGTTGGTATCACTGGGAGGAATTGACCTTCAGGCCAATTGGCTGTGAGGATCAGTTGTGTCAATGCTGGGAGAACTTCCGTGCTGAAGACACCCTTATGAGACAAGATTTGCAAAAGCCTCTGTGCTCAGCTTGGATGGGGCGGAGTCTCAGGGTGGAGCAGACAGCATTGGTTTCCCGTCAGCCCTGTCCCAATAGCCTCCTGTGTCTCAGTGTCTCGTAGTAATTGCTGCAAGTACCTCTGAGAGAAAGCCTCCCTCAAGTTCACCCATTGACAGACAGTCCAGTTTCTCCCCAAATGAGTCTGTGTCCTGAGTCTTTCCCGGAACTGGAGTTCAGTGCAGTCGGGAGTTTTTGCCAGCCGTGCACTCAGTTGCCAGTGGTCTCCGTGTGCCTCCTGCAGCTCCTCTGAGTCTTAGTGTACTTTTCTCTTCCCTTCTAGTTGTAGAATTTCCACTCATCCAGCCTTCCTGTGGTTCTGGATGATGTCCGTTTTGTCTTTTAGTTGTAGTTTTGAAATTGTGCAAGGCTGCAGTTTAGGTGTTTATCTATGCCGCCATCTTGGTTTCTCCTAAAGATACTAAAGTTCTTTAGTAATTAGGAAAATGCAAGTTAGGAATACAATGAAAAACAGTTTTGCTTACCACATTGGCAAAATTAAAACTGAAGCACCATGTGTTGAAAAATATTTGAGTCCATTGGGCAATAAAATGATTACTCTTTGGTTGAGTGTATTGGGACAATCAATTTAGTAAACAAATTGGTTCTATCTTTTAAAGTGGAAATTATACTTATTAGATTACTTAGAAAGTTCACTCTATTTACTAGAGAACTTTTATACTTCAGTACTAGGAGACTAGGAGACAGCAGCTCTATCCTTAGGAGTAGATACCTGGAAAACAACTGAGTGTGCTTTGATAGAAAAATGCAGAATAGACTGTTGAGAACTTCTACAAAACTATTATGCAGCTACATATAAACACACAGATACATCTAAGATATCATAATTAATGCAAAAAAAGAGAGAAAGGAAAAGAAAAGAAAGGAAAAAGAAGCAACTTATGGACAATTACAGTAGATGAATATTTATGGAGTTTACACACATATAAGAAAACAATACTTTGTTTAGAAAACTTATGTTTTATATTTGGTAAACAAAAATTTTAAGTAAGAATTATCTGTAGGGAAGAAGGCATAGAATAGAAGTGTGGAGCACACAGATAGTGCATTAATAGCTATTCATTCTATTATTATGCTTTATAACTTAAATAAGTTATATCATTGCCTCTCTATAGTCTCAATAAATTTTTATAAAATGACTTTTATCTTTATGGAAATATTAAATATTAGTAATATTAATGAAACCATGATGAATATTTAGTTATATTTTTGTCATCTTTTTGGTTATTTTATTAGGATAGAGTACTCAAGAATGGACTAATTGGATTTCAATATCTTATCATTTTTAATATACATTGTCAAAACATTTACTCAATAATTGTGCCAATACTTTTCTACCCAAAATATTTGATTCATGCATCAACACTGTATGCTTTTACTTAGCAACATTTTGTGCTAATTTAATTTATGAAAATAAGGTTCCAATGTAAAATATTTATTTCTTTGCTTATTAGTGAAATTGATCATTTTCCATTTATAGTAAATACTAGAGGCCCGGTGCATGAATTTGTGCATGGGTGGGGTCCCTTGGCCTGGCCAGCAATCAGGGCCAGCTGGGCTGCAGAAGGTTGGCCAGCAGTGGGGCATTGGCTGTGGGCGCACACTGACCACCAGGGGACAGCTCCTGTGTTGAATGTCTGCTCCCTGGTGGTCAGTGCACATCATAGCAACTGGCCCGTCATCGGTTGTCTGGTCATAATGGTCATTTAGGCTTTTATATATATAGATAAGTTTCATTTCTTTTATTATTAATTTATATGAAGGTTTTACAATGGAAACAGCAACTCTTAAACTCATAATGACTGCAAGAAACCTCCATGTTATTGCTTTTTATTTTTTAAGCACAGGTATGTTTCATGCTCATGATCTTACATCTATCTTTTCTCCACTTTGAGATTCTTTTTCTTTTTAGTTTTAATATTAGAAAACTATTTCCACATTGAAAAAGAAACAGTTACATTGTTTCTAGTTTTAATGTATATTTTTATATTTAACTCATTTATACTTAAGAGAATTATTTGAAGAGTATAGGTTCGGTTTATTTTTCTTTAGACTTTAATCATGTATAACTCTTTCTCACCACAATGATTTGTGAGGTTTCCTTTGTCAGGTAATAGATTTTATTTTTGTGATACTTTTTCTATTTATTAGTGTGTTACTCTCTTAATTTATTAGTAGTTCTAACATAGCTATATAATTTTATGTTAACCCTCATTACTAAGTATTTTAGTAATTTTTACATATTGCAACACATTTTTGTCTTTTTTTAAGAATATTATATTTATTTTTGTTTACTTACAAAATATAAATCTTTGAATAATTGTGTATCTTTAAAATACTTAATGCTCACTTCAAAGCATTTGATGTTTCTTCATATATTTTATGTCTTTATATCTTTCAGAAAAAAATTGTAGCTTCCTGCTTATGTGTTAAACATATTTTTTAAAAAAATATTTTAGTCTTCTATAATTTGTTGCTATTATAAATGAGATTTGTTTTTAATTTTTTATTAACTAAATTACTAAATGATGAGAATTTCCCCTTTATGCCATAGAGTTTCTTTTTATAAGCCTCAGAATAGATTCTTTTTTCATTGCTAATCTTTGAACAAAGAGCTCAATGCAGGTCCAATGTTGAGATTCAAATATTGAGCTCAACTACCTAATGAATTTTAATTAAGAACATTGGCAATTTCTAACTGCATAGCTATATGTATTAGAAATTCAAATTAAAATGTGGAACACTTGGCAAAATTTTTAAAATACTTATATTTAAACTATGCTCCATGGGATGTCTAGCTGAGTCAAAAGGGAAGCAAGAGCCCTGGTCAAGTAGCTCAGTTGGTTAAGTGTTGTTCCCATATGTCAAGGTTGAGGGTTCAATCCCATTTAGGGAAATTGATGTTTGTCTCTATTTCTGTCTTTGTCTTTCTCTCTCTCCTCTCTCTCTCTCTCTCAAAATTAATTTAAAAATAAATCAAGAGTCAGGAGTGAGGGGAGCAAAAAGGATGAGAGTTCTATGTTCTGCCTTTCTGTAAAAGCAACCCAACTTGATCTTTGCTGTATTTTATGCCTCCAAGTGAGAAATATAAAGATAAAGAAATACAAAATAGTAAGTAATTACATAACATTCAGTGAATTAGGAGAAAATCACCGATTTTATACTTGTGTGCTAAAAAAGAAAACCTACAGCAACAATATAGACTGTCACTAGCTTTAAACATCAACTAATTACAAGCAGAATTTGAAAATACAGTACAGGCTTGGCCAGTGTGGTTCAGTTGGTTGAGTGTCATCCATGCACCAAAAGGTCCCCAGTTTAATTCCCAGGCAGGGCACATGGCCAGGTTGCAGGCTTCATCCCCAGTAGGTGACTTGCAGGATGATTGATGTTTCTCTCTCCTCTCCCTCTCCCTTCCTCTCTCTCTAAAATCAGTTTAAAATACAGTGCAATTTGTAATAAACTTTTATAGCAGACAAGAGAAAATCAATGCACTGATTCAAGGAAAAAACATGAATGAAAAAGTGCTAGGGACATTTCCTCAGCCACATCTGATTAAGTGCGTCCTCACACCCAATGTGAAGGGTTGGAAGCTAATATAAAAACCATTCTGGAGATTATTTCTAATACAGGCAGTCCTCAGGTAACGTTGGACTCGACATATGTTGTTTTGTGGTTACATTGCCATCTCCCATTTAGTTACAAAAAAAGAAAGTTCCATCATTTCGATGTATCTACATATGTGCTTTATGTTTTTTTTTGTATTTGCCACAAGTAAAGGCCAAGAATTGTTATCTTTCTTTTGAACTTTTTTTACTGTTTCACTTCATTACTGCTGTGTATGTGCTCCATGTGAGTGTCGTAGGTGCTTATGTAGGTGGGTTCTGACTTATGGTGAAAATCGCATTATGTCGCACTGTAGGAATGGATCTCCAATGTAACCCGAGGACCTACTGTATGTTTTTATATAATTACTAGAGGCCCGATGCACAGGTTCATCCAGGGCATGACCTGCCAGTTTCGCCCAGTCCCGACAGGCCAGATCCCAGCAGCAAGCATCTGCCCCCTGGTGGTCAGTGCACATCATAATGACTGGTCAAACAGTCAAATGAACAGTCAAATACTCAGTGTATTAGGCTTTTATTATATAGGATGCTAAGTGAACTCTTTATTCAAAGTATGCCTTTATTCCATGGTACGGATCAATAATTCTCAACCTTTCATTATAAAGTACTTAATTGAAGAAAATCTCTGTGCAATTTATGCATAGGCATCTGAATGTGATAACCACTGATCAATAATTGATTTCTAGAAGCCGTTTCCCAGGCTAAACTGGACAGCTAAGTCACACTTAGTATGGATTGCTAAAGGCACCAGGCACATTTCTGTTGGTTATGTCATATGCTGCCTATGTATATTTTAGTGGAATTGTTTTATGATTTTTAATATCTCTGATAAACTTCAGAAAAATTAATTATATGAATAAGAGGTTAAGAGCATCAAAGCATATACATTTACACTCTAATGGATTCTTATATTAGGTAATTGAGAATAATAACCTTATTATCACTGATGTGCATTAGGGACCAAGAGGCTTCCAGATATGCCAACAATTTTCAGTCCCATTTACCGTTTTAAAGACAGAAGTATTACTGTACATAATTCATTAATAAAGCTTCTGGAAGATGCTTGTTACTGTAAAGAACACTGCACTCTACAGATAAGTGGCATTAATGTTACTAAAAAAACCTGACGCTTCAATATACTCTTGGGAACAATTAGGATTCTGTCACATACTAGTAATGCTAGACTGTATCTACTTAAACTGATTTTCTATATCATGGAAAGTAAAAAGGTAATTATCAAAATGGATATAAATGAAACATGCATTTTAGAAAATAGTTGAGCCAATTACTCTCAAGAGATATATAAGGGCTAGAAAATCTTTTACCCAGTTTACTCATCCTCTCAAGTCTTATTTCCAAAAATAAGCAGATCATCCCATAAATATTTATTTATTAGATTTATAAGATGTGGCCAGCTCAAGCTGCAGAAAACTGTTTGAGAAAGAAATCATTTAACAACTAATGGAAGACCATTCTTAAGAGCTATTTCTGCTACAGAGTACTTTTTTAACAAAATCTCTCATGCTAGCTAATGAAATCTATGTATATAAAAGGCTAATATGCAAAGTGTCCCCTCAGGAGTTTGACTAGGAGTTTGCTCATTCGCTATGACATGTGCTGACCACCAGGGGGCAGAGCAGAATGAAGGAAGGCCCTGGCCAGCAGCCAGAAGGCCCCGATTGGCCCTGATCGCTAACCAGGCCTAGGGACCCTACCTGTGCACAAATTTCATGCACCAGGCCTCTAATACTATTATAAAAGCAGAATTTTTTCAAAGTGTACTCCCTTTATCTGTCACAGTGCTGGATGGGGGACAATAAATAGGACCACCGGACTCTCGAGAAAAGCAACAACATGCACGTCCCTATTTCTATTAAAGTAAGTAAATTGCATACTAATTATCTAGGGGCCATAGGAGTATGGTTATTTTGTGTTTGACACTTGGATTCCTCACATATAGCCTGCATTTGATGTCTTATAATAAAACACTTTGCTTCTTGCAGGAGTGATAGAAAACAAGGGAAGGTATTATCCTCTGCCTTCCTTTCCTTCTCTTTCCCCCTTTTGTGATTTCCATACCCTCACCATGATCATTACTATCATTGTAAGCTAAAAAGCAAAATGTGAATAAATGGATGGCTGTACATTGAAACAATGATAAAAGGAAAAGTGAAAATGATAAATTAATGTTACTGTGCATTCTGTTTTCAATACTTTGAGTCTTTAAGGTAGGAGTTATATCCATTGTGTTTATGACATCCTTTGCGAAGAAAAGTGAAGGTAAATTGAAATTATGTAATTGGCCCACAGTTAGTGATCAGCGTAACAGTATTTAAACAGATGTATGGACTTCCTTGATATCTAAGAAATATGGATTCAAATCTCAGCTGCACTAATTTATTTCTTGGTTATCGTTGGTAAGTTGATTAATCTCTGTTCTCTAGAAAATTTTGCATACCAATATTTAAGTGACGTAAAGTCAAATTCTAAACTTTCCACTGACCCAGAGGTTTTCCCTCAGTTAAAGTCTCTTAAAAAGGAAAAGAGGCGTGTGTGTGTGTGTGTGTGTGTGTGTGTGTGTGTGTGTGTGTGTTGGGGGGAATATTATAAATAAAGAAATAAGTGACAGCAATAACTGTGTTCTTTTACAGGTTAAAACATTTTTACCGTCCTGAATGTTCTTTCTAAAGTGATAGAAGGACATTTTCTACAACAGGTGTAGTGTTAATAGTTCCTCATAAAGCATAATTGAACTGTGCTGGTTGATGGTATAGCATGGCGATTAAGAGCATGGTTTCTAAATTCACACTGTCCAGATTTGGAGCCTGGGTGTACCACTTACTAGCTATAGGACCTGGAGTTATCTGTTTGCATAGTTAACTAAGTTTATTTATCTGTAAAATGACTCTAATGATAATAGTACCTACATCCCAGAGTCAGTGTGAGTGTTAAATTAATACTGTTTACACATAGTAAATATATATATACACTAGAGGCTCAGTGCACGAAATTCATGAGTGAGGAGGGGGGGAGGTGGGAGGGTGTCCCTCAGCCCAGCCTGCACCCTCTCCAATCTGGAACCCCTTGATGGATGTCCAATGGGATTGGGCCTAATTGGCAGTTGGACATTCCTCTCACAACCCAGGACTGCTGGCTCCCAACTGTCTTCCTCTGCAGGCCTGGTCTACCCCAGCTGCCCTCCCCTGATGGCCAGGTCCCCCCCAACTGTCCTCCCCTGCAGGCCTGGCCCCCCACAACTGCCCTCCCCTGCAGGTCTGGCCCCCCACAACTTCCCTCCCCTGCAGGCCTGGTCCTCCCCCAACTGCTCTCCCCTGCAGGCCTGGTCCCCTGCAACTGCCCTCCCCTGCTGTCCTGGTCTCCCCCAACTGTCTTCCCCTGCAGGCTTGGTCCCCCCAACTGCCCTCCCCTGCAGGTCTGGCCCCCCACAACTGCCTTCCCCGGCAGTCCTGGTCCCTCCCATCTGTCTCCCCCTGCTGACCTGGTCATCCCTAACTGCCCTCCCTGATCACCCACAACTGCCCACCCCTGTAGGCCTGGGTCCCCCCCAACAGTCCTCCACTGCAGGCCTGTCCCCCTCCCAACAGCCTTCCCCTGCAGTCCTGGTCCCCTCCAACTGCCCTCCCCTGCTAACCTGGTCTCCCCTAACTGCCCTCTTCTGTTGGCCCGGTCACCCCTAACTTCCCACAACTGCCCTCCCCTGCAGGCCTGGTCCCCCCTAACTGCCCTCCCCTGCAGGCCATCTTTTGGTGGCCGTCTTGTGGTGGCCATCTTGTGTCCACATGGAGGCAGCTATCTTTGACCACATGGGAGCAGCCATCTTGTGTCTTGATGTGACAGTCAATTTGCATATTACTCTTTTATTAGATAGGATACCATGAGTTTTCATTATTGCCAAGTATGTCTTCAGAGGGTAATGAAGTGAAGTTGCCCTAAGGACATACAATTCTTAACATTTTCTATCAAATAAAGCTGACACAGAGCATGGCCAGATTTCAAAATCTTGGTAGTAATCATTCCCACTCCCATTGGCTATAGCCCATCACTGCAGGCTTCTTTAAAAAAAATTTTTTTTATTGATTTCAGAGAGGAAGGAAGAGTGAGAGAGAGAAACATCAATGATGAGAGAGAATCACTGATCAGTTGCCTCCTGCACACCCCACACTGGGGGTCGAGTACACAACACAGGCATGTGCCTTGACCAGAAATCAAACCGTGACCTCCTGGTTCATACGTCAATGCTCAACCACTGAGCCATGCTCGCTGGGTGCTGCAGGCGTCTTAATGATATTAACTCAATTGTTTGGTAGTAGGTATGTTGGTACTAGTTTCTGAATAACTAGACAGAAGAGTGATAATGTAGTTTCTATTAGATCAATTAATTTATCTTACTTGCTTTCTATTGTGGAAAGATATCCCAAACTCATGTGTGTTTCCTGATCAAAACTGAACTATTTCCAAGGACTTGATTCTTTTGGTGGGAAACAGTATTTAGAGACCAAAGTCTGAGCACGAGTGGTGTTCATCTCTGGGCTGGTTGTTGTTACTGCCTAAATAGTGTATATTAAGAGGAACAAATACATCATGAGTTTTATAGTACAAATTCACAATAATTCCAATTCAAATTTAATTCTATACAATAGTTACTTAACCTTACTAATCCTACATCTTTCCTTCCATATTTATATATAGAAAATCCTGGATCTCAACATTGTCATTTGCGTAATTCCACAACTTACACAACACTCTCAAAATGGCATTGGAAACTAACTCTATCACTAACAGAAGATTATTATAAGTAGGTAAAGGTTTTTCCCTAGTTCCTTTTGTCCTTAGAATATATTCTACAAACTACTTTGTTTTAAATGTTACTTACAGAGTTGCCATAAATCTAAAATCAAGGTATATTCTGCATAGTCTGGTAGTTATCCTCATTCCTCCTCCACTTTCTTCTCCTTTCACAAAAAATAGACGCTTCTATTGCTTGTATGGTATTGTTTGTTTTTGGCAAATAATAGCATGGTATAGCCCACAAACTTTTCTTTACCTTGCTCTTTCTCTTAACAATACATTTTGGAGATCATAACAATATCTAGAGTATATGTAGACATATGTGTAACTAGAGGCCCATTGCAGGAAGATTCCTGCAAGAATAGGGCTTCCTCGGGCTTATTCCTGCAAGAATATGGTTTCCTGCTGCCAGAGTGAAGCAGGAAGCCCTATCTCTGTTGCCTCTCTCCCTTGCCATCTCTGCTGCCTTGCTCCCTCCCATCTCCGCTGCCTCGTTTCCCTTCCGTCTCTGCTGCCTTGCTCCTTTCTCCACAGCTTCATTCCCTTCTGCAGTGCTTGGCTTCCTTCTACACTGTCTTTAGTCTTCTACGCCTGTGCATGCAAATTAACCTCCATCTTTGTTGGGTTAATTTGCATACTCACTCTGATTGGCTGGTGGGCATAGTGGAGGGATGGTCAATTTGCATGTTTCTCTTTTATTAGTGTAGATAGACTATATGTATACATATGTGTCATTCCTTTTTCAGCTGTGTACTACTGTTGTGTGAAGTTTTTGACATTACAGTTTATTTAACTACCACAATGGGCATTTGTGCTTTAGTCTGTTGCTATAATGCTGCTATTAGTAGACTTATAAATTGTAAATATATCATTCTAGGGTTTCTTTGTTGTTGTTTGAATTATTTTCTTGTTGGTGGTACTTTTGCCAGTGTGCCTTAGGATGTATTCCTAGAAGCAAGATTATTGGGCCAAAAAAAAGTGCCAGTGTCATTTTGCTAGATATTACCAAATGTCTCTCCAAATTTTGTATTCCAACCAGTGATGTATGAGTGCCTATGTTTTCACTGGTGTGTCAACAGAGCGTGTTGTCAAATTTTTAAATATTTACTGAGCCATTACATGAGAAATGTATCTCAGTGTAGTTTTGATTTACATTTCTTTTATTATGAATGAGAGTGAGACTGAGTAGTTTATCTATGATTCGCATTTAATTTTATTGAAAAGTAGGTTCATATATCTAGCCCAATCAGCACAGTAAAACATTCAGAACATTGCTAACATGTAATCCATTTAGGGCACGAGCATTTTTTATGTGATTGCTGTTTTTATCCATTTATAACCCGTCTGGCAGCTCCGCACTTCTACAGTCTTTTACCAAAGGGCTAATTGGAAAATTAAGAAGGAGAAATTGGTCCTGCACAGGTGGCTTCTGCTTTACCCTCTTCCTTGGAACCTGCTGCAAAATGTGTGTGCTCTTGAGGAATTTCACCTTTGTGTAAACTTAGTGTTAACAACCTTCTCCCCTACCTTGTAACTGAGCATGGACATTTGTCCAATTCTGGTATTTAGCTTATAGGAGCCCAGTTATGGCCTGTAAATATATAGAGGATATTCCTTGGAGACACATGCTAAAGTATTTAGGAGTGAAGAACCAGGAAGTGTGCAACTTTTTCAAATGGCTCCATTAAAAAGAAAAGGTCCACCAATAATACTTACTATTATAGTAGTCTTCACTTTTTTTTAAGGATTAGAAGACAAAAAAGTAAAACTACAATGGGTGAATCTAGATGAAGGCTTATATAAAGAAATTCATTGAAGGAGGAATCCAAGATGGTGGCATAGCTAAACACCTAAACTGCTGCCTCGCACAACAATTTAAACTGCAACTAAAAGACAAAACGTCTATCACCCAGAACCACGGGAAAGCTGGCTGAGTGGAAGATCTACAACTAGAAGGAAAGAGAAAAGAGCACTGAGACGTGCACAAGCGCTGAAAAGCTGAGGTACGGAGGCGCGGGATCTGGGCTGGCGGCAGTCGTTGCTTTTTTCAACCCAAAGGGGAGACAAGCCCCTGATTACTCTGAAATACAGTTTCTGGGGAGACGAGGGGAACCCAAACTCCTATGGGGAGAAGCTGGATTGTCTGCTACCGGGTTGGAAAGTGAGGGGGGCCTGCTTGTAGAGCTGCGCACAAGAATAATTGTTTATCTGCGCTGGGGCACGGGACTGGACGCAGTCGGAGACACAGAGCCAGCTAACTAGCAGCCATTGCTGTTTGTCACGCCCTAGCCTAGTGCCGCCCTGAGACCCCGCCCCACACAACCTACAAACCCACCCAAGCTCCAAGCAGCGGCTTTTGCATATGAATGGATTGCAGCTTAACCTAACAAACTTGCAGCCTGGATCAGACAGCTCCAAAACCTCCAAATCCCAAGCAAAGAGAAGAAAACTGTAGCTCCTGCTAGGTGGACTCAGACAATAGCTGACCTGCACCCCATTGGAGATCCAGAAGCCAGTATACCTAGTGGTCAGTGTGAGAAACCAGATTTCAGCTCCTCACATCCATAAGTGACACATTCAAGAGGCAGACTCAGCGAGCACCAAAGCCCCACTGAAACAAGTCCTGCACCATAAACCTGTCTCCAGCACAGCAGTTCTTATAGACACAGCGAGTCCTCACAGCTGATTGGCCTGGAGGTCAATTCCTCCCAGTGTACCAACAGCAATTAAGGCTTAACTACACCAAGACTTTGCACTCAGCCCACAAAGGGGTGTACCAAGAGCATCCACATCAGGTGATTGGGGAGGCTGAGCTACTGTCCCCTATAGGTCACCTACCACACAAAGCCACTCCATCAACACAGGGAAGCAGCCAAACTGTGGAAACAAAGAAACATGTCACGAATGAAAGAAACGGAGGAAAGCAAACTACTGGACAACATAGAGTTCAGAACCACATTTATAAGGTTACTCAAGAATCTTGTAAAAACCCCCGAGAAACTTGATGACACTTCTGAGGAGCTTAGTGAGACCTTCAAGGACCTTAATGAGAATGCCAAAAAAATGGAAAAGGACCAGTTAGAAATGAAGCATACACTGTCTAAAATAAAGAATATACAGAAACTCAACTGTAGATCAACGTACCCCAAGAATCAAACCAAAGATCTGAAATATGAGGAAACAAAAAACACCCAACCAGAAAAACAAAAAGAAAAAAGAATCCAAAAATATAAAGATAGTGTAAGGAGCCTCTGGGACAACTTCAAGCATACCAACATCCGAATTTTTGGGGTGCCAGAAGAAGAGAGAGAGCAAAATACTGAAAACCTATTAGAAGAAATAATGACAGAAAACTTTCCCTACCTGGTGAAAGAAATAGACTTACAAATCCAGGAAGCGCACAGAACCCCAAACAAAAGGAATCCAAAGAGAACCACACCAAGACACATCATAATTAAAATGCCAAGGGCAAAAGACAGAGAGAATCTTGAAAGCAGCAAGAGAAAAACGGTTAGTTACCTACAAGGGAGTACCCATACGACTGTCAGCTGATTTCTCAGCAGAAACTATGCAGGCCAGAAGGGAGTGGCAAGAAATATTCAAAGTGATGAACAGCAAGAACCTACAACCAAGATTACTCTACCCAGCAAAGCTATCATTCAGAATTGAAGGTCAGATAAAGAGCTTCACAGACAAGAAAAAGCTAAAGGAGTTCATCGCCACCAAACCAGTATTACATGAAATGCTGAAGGGTATTCTTTAAGAAGAGGAAGAAGAAGAAAAAGGTAAAGATAAAAATTATGAACAACAAAATGACATCAAATACATACCTACCAACAAGTGAATCTAAAAATCAAGTGAATAAAAATCTGAAGAACAGAATGGACTGGTGAATATAATAGAATCAGGGACATAGAAAGGGAGTGGACTGACGACTCTCAGGGGAAGCAGGTGTGAGTGGTGCGCGAAGAGATTGGACAAAAATCTTACTCCTATGGATGAAGACAGTGGCGGGGGGTAAGGGCATGGGGTGGGGTGGGGAATCAGGTGGAGGGGAGCTATGTGGGGAAAAAAAGAGGAACACCTGTAATAATCTGAACAATAAAGATTTATTTTTAAAAAAAGGAAATTCATTGAATTATTGTTGCAACTGAATTGTAAATGTGAACAGTTTTTTAATTAAAATTTAAAAACAACAAAAATAAGATGGACATAAAATAAAAGAATAAAAATAGAACACCAATTTACTCCATACACAAAAAAAAACTCAAAATGGAAAAAGGACTGAAATGTAAGACAGGAAACCATAAAAATCTTATAAGAATCTATAGACAGCAAAATATCACACATATGTCATAGCAATATCTTTACCAATACAGCTCCTCAGACAATGGAGACTAAGGAGAAAATAAACAAATGGGACTACATCAAAATAAAAAGCTTCCGCACAGCAAAAGAAACCATCAATAAAACACAAGAAAGCCCACTGCATGGGAGAACATATTTGCCAATGTTATCTCTGGTAAGGGTTTAATCGCCAAAATTTATGGGGAACTCATACAACTAACAAAAGGAAGATAAACAATCCAATCAAAAAAATGGGCAAAAGACCTAAATAGACACTTTTTGAAAGAGGACATAAGGAAGGCCAAGAGACATATGAAAACATGCTTAAAGTCACTAATCATCTGAGAGATGCAAATTAAAACAACAATGAGGTACCATCTCACATCTGTCAGAATGGCTAGCATCAACAAATCAACAAATGACAAGTGCTGGTGAGGATGCTGAGAAAAAGAAATCCTCTTGCACTGCTGGTGGTAATGCAGACTGGTGCAGCCACTGTGGAGAATAGTATGGAGTTTCCTCAAAAAATTAAAAATGGAACTCCCATTTGACCCAGTAATCCCACTTCCAGGAATATATCCCAAGAAAACAGAAGCACAAATCAGAAAGGATATATGTACCCCTATGTTCATAACAGCACAATTCACCATAGCTAAGATTTGGAAACAGCCTAAGTGCCCATCAGCAGATGAGTGGATTAGAAAACAGTGGTACATCTACACAATGGAATACTATGCTACTATAAAAAAGAAGGAATTCTTACCATTTGCAACAGCATGGATGGAATTGGAGAGCATTATGCTAAGCAAAATGAGCCAGTTGGAGAAAGATAAATATCACATGATCTCACTCATTTGTGGAATACAATGAACAATATAAACTGACGAACAAAGATAGAACCAGAGACAGAGAAGCATCAGACTGTCCAACCTATGAGGGAAGGCGGGGGTAGAGGGGATAAGAGATCAAGCAAAGAACTTACATGAATGCATAGGAGTATAACCAATGGACACAGAAGGGGCAGGAGGAGGTTATGTACTTGGGGGCAGCAGGGAGAGGTGAAGGGGGGAAAAGGAGACATATGTAATATTTTAAACAATAAAGAACTTAAATTTTAAAAATAACCACAAAAACCCTAAATGATTGTCATTCTATGATATCCAAATGTAATTTTCTTTTTTTATTTCTTTATTGATTAAGGTATCACATATTTGTCCTCATCCCCCCATTCCCATCCCAAAGCCCTCCCCAAGCATGCCCACACCCCCCTGTTGTCCATGACCACTGGTTAGGCTTATATGCATGCCTACAAGTCCTTTGGTTGATCTCTCCCCTTTACTCCCACCTCCCCTACCTTCCCTCTGAGGTTTGATGGTCTGATCCATGCTTCCCTGTCTCTAGGTCTGTTTTTGTTCATCAGTTTATGTTGTTCATTATTTCCCCTAGATGAGTGAGATCATGTGATACTAGAAATACACTTACAAGAACTGAAAATGAGACAAGAAATAATGGTTATGCTGAGAGGCAAATGAATCAATCCATAGTGAGTTTCTTTCTGGGCCAACAGTTCTTTGAGTCCCAATTTCAATGTCAAACAGTTCCTTATGTGTACCTGTCAGCAATGATATTTCAGTTCTGGATGGTGGACAAATGGTGGTAATGCAGGTCTGACCCTCTCTGGTTTGGTCCTGGGTAATCTGCAGTGATGCACAGCTGCTGACTGCTAGTATGGCAAGGTGTTGTCAGCGTCTTCCATCTCTGGACTGTTTCTCTTCTGTCTTCATGGCTGGAGCAGTCCTGTCAATTCCTCTCTGTTGCAGGAATCCACATGGTCTTGGAGGTATTTTCTGAAAATATACAAACATATTCTCGACCAAAAGTTAATAAAGGAATCCTTTCTATAAATTTGACTTGGGATCCTTTTTCATTTTTTGCCCAAACAATTTTCCTTTGGCTTGCTTTAACACCATGTGTGTTTTTCATGGGTGTCTTGCTGTTAGCATTGCAAGTGAAAGTTAATTTTCTAAAGTAAAAATTTTCTAGATGTAATTTACTTACAGGATATTTTTCCTTACGTAATATTCTTCTACTATCCCCCCTTTTTTGATTTAAATATTAGGAGGCTTTTGGAAATTTTATAATGTTGTCTTGATAGCTTTTAAATGTTAACTTTTTGCACTAAAATATGACTGCTTTAGGTTCATTACATGTTACGCAATTTTACCATGAGATGAACTATCCATAAAAATTTTAATTAACACTTCAGGAACAGCTTTTTGTCCAGTACCATTAACTTTTCTAGAATATTAACTTATTTCAATTAGCCAATTTAAATTAGTCTGAGAACTTAACTACTATTTTACTGTCAAATTTAATACTCTAACAGCAATCTTATTTTACCCTGTAAATATTAGTGGAAAGGATTATTTGCCTTCTTGAGTAGGCCCTGAGCAATCCTGGTGCTGGCTGAATTTAAATATCGAAAACCCACTTCCCCACACCATGGGTACAAGACAACTCAAACAAGTCTTGTTGCAGTGAGAGAGCAGCTGCTGTTGGCCAAGTCTCTGTCTGTTGCCAGAGTCCCAATTTGATCTGGACATGGGAAGCAAAGCAGCCATGGGGGCAGGAGACTTCTTTCAGAAGGGGTGAGGTTCAGGCCCCTGCAAAGTTGGGGGAGTGAG
Source organism: Corynorhinus townsendii (assembly GCA_026230045.1). Taxonomy (NCBI): domain Eukaryota; kingdom Metazoa; phylum Chordata; class Mammalia; order Chiroptera; family Vespertilionidae; genus Corynorhinus; species Corynorhinus townsendii. The sequence continues at coordinate 148,311,699 of JAPDVU010000003.1, forward strand.
GGTCTGTGCCCCACCTCTGTTGACCCCCTAGTTCTCTCCTGGTGGCCCCTCTGTGACAGTGCCTGTCTTAGGTTGTTCCCTCCCTGAGGAATCTTACCCGTCTCTGGCTAACCAGCCATCCTCCGGGCCAAGCAGGGTGATGTGAGGTTCAGTTCTGTCTCCTTGGTAGCCTATGCCCCCATGGCCTCCATGCCCAGCACCTGCCTTGGGATCCCCTTGCCTGCTGGCAGGGCCCTGGCACTAATCACATATCTTGGGGAACCCAGGTTTTCTCTCCAGGGAGGGCCCAGCTTACCCCACTGGGTGAGAGACAGATCCATGGTACCAGCCACTACGAGGCTTCAACCTCAGCATGAACAGAAAGCTCAGGCAACAGCTTTGGGCAATTGGAGTGTGAGAAGAGGGTCCCTCTTGGCCAAAAGGGCAAAAGGGGCCAATATAGAATTCTCAGGTGCCCTCCCAGGGGGCCCTCTACACAGTGGAAGGGATTAAATCCTTTCATGTCTTTTTTAAGTTGCTGCCAGACATTCAAATAATTAGTTTGTAAGTTTGTTTGGGGTAATTGTACATTATGCTGTTGTAATTCTAAAATATCAAGAGATGTGTTACCTTTGTCTCCAAGCACCATAAAGATGATTTTTTATTGATTCCCAAGGGTGCGAGGTACTATTATAAGTAATCGGGGTAACACAAATCTGGGAAAAATTATAATGACATTGTAGAATAATATCATGTAAGGATATTCTTTGCTCTAGGCCATGGCAATTCCATTTCAAACTGGCTGTCAATTTCTTTTTGTATAGACATGTTCTTAGTTACATTTTCTGCACCTCTACCAGGAGCAAGTAGTGATAGTCCCTTCCTTTCGTGTCCACGCAAGCCAGAAACCTCTCTTTACTTTTACACACAAAGGAGCAGTGGTTTGATTTTGTGTCATACAAAAGGGAAGCTGGGTAGTGACCCCTGTGTAATTATACTTCCTTGCCTCACCCATGGTCCTCCTGGATGACCAAGGTGTTTGGTATTATTGTTGACTACATTAGGCAGAGGATCAGCCCATGTAGGGCTCTTACCCATGAAGGGTCAGGAACGTAAGTCTAAAATGCTTACCCAATTGTCCCAGATAATATTGCCGTACAGCTGATGACTGCTAGCAAGGCAAGAAAGACATTCTGTAGTTATTTATTTATTTATATTATTATTATTATTATTATTTTTTAAATATGCATCTTTATTCCCCCATTACACCCAACCCCCCACTCATGCCCCACCCCCCTGTTGTCTGCATCTATTGATTAGGCTCATATGCCTGCACATATGTCCCTTGGTTGATCTCTCCCCCTTACTCCCACTGACCCCATCCTTCCCTGAAGTTTGAGGTTCTGATCGATGTTTTTCAGTCTCTGGATCTGTTCTTGTTCATCAGTCTATGCCATTCATTATATTCCACAAATGAGTGATATTTATCTTTCTCTGCCTGGCTTATTTCACTTAGCATAATGCTCTCCATCTCTATCCATGTTGTTGCAAATGGTAGGAACTCCATATTTTTACTGCAGCATAGTATTCCATTGTGTAGACATACCGCCATTTTTTAATTCACTCATCTGCTGATGGGCATTTCAGCTGTTTCCAAATCTTAGCGATGGTGAATTGTGTATGAACATAGGGGTGCAAATATCCTTTCTGATTCGTGTTTCTAGTTTCTTGCAATATATTCCTAGAAGTGGGACCACTGGGTCAAATGGGAGTTCCATTTTTAGTTTTTTGAGGAAATTCCATACTGTTCTCCACAGTGGCTGCACCAGTCTGCATTCCCACCAGCAGTGCAAGAGGGTTCCTTTTTCTCAGCATCCTTGCCAGCACTTATCATTTGTTGATTTGTTGATGATATCTATTCTGACAGGTGTAAGATAGTACCACATTGTTGTTTTGATTTGCATCTCTCTGATGATTAGTGACTTTGAGCATGTTTTCATGTGTCTCTTGGCCTTCCTTCTGTCTTCTTTCAAAAAGTGTCTATTTAGATCAGTTGCCCATTTTTTTATTGGGTTGTTTATCTTTTTTTTGTTAAGTTGTATGAGTTCTCTGTAAATGTTGGAGATTAAACCCTTATCGTTGATATCATTGGCAAATATGTTCTCCCATGCAGTGGGCTTTCTTGTTATTTTATTGATGGTTTCCTTTGCTGTGCAAAAGCTTTTTATTTTGATGTAGTCCCATTTGTTTATTTTCTCTTTAGTTTCCATTGCCCTAGGACCAGTATCAGTGAAGAAGTTCTTTCAGCATAAAATGTCTGAGATTTTGCTGCCTGTGGATTCTTCTAGTATTTTTATGGTTTCCCATCGCATGTTTAAGTCCTTTATACATTTTGAGTTTATTTTTGTGTCTGGTGAAAGTTGGTGATCTAGTTTCATTTTTTGCGTGTATCTGTCCAATTTTCCCAACACCATTTGAAGAGACTGTCTTGACTCCATTGTATGTTCATGCCTCCTTTGTCAAATATTAATTGGGCATAGTGGTTTGGGTAGATTTCTGGGTTCTCTGTTCTATTCCATTGATCAATATGTCTGTACTTGTGCCAAAACCAGACTCTTTTAGGAACAGTGGCTTTGTAATACAGCTTGATATCTGGTATTGAGATCCCACCTACTTTGTTCTTCTTTCTCAGGATTGCTGCAGCTATTCAGGGTCTTTTTTTATTCCAGATGAATTTTTTGAAGGTTCGTTCTAGGTCTGTGAAATATGCCGTTGGTATTTTAATGGGCAGTGCATTGAATTTATAGATTGCTTTGGGTAGTATGGACATTTTTATGATGTTGATTCTACTAATCCATTAACATGGTATGTTCTTCCATCTGTTTACGTCTTCCTCTATCTCTTTTTTCAGTGTCCTGTAGTTTTCCATGTATAGGTCTTTTACCTCCTTAGTTAAGTTTATTCCTAGGTATCTTAATTTTTTTTGGTGTGATGGTAAATGGGATTGCTTTTTTAATCTCTCTTTCTGTAAGTTCATTACTGGTATATAGAAATGCCATAGATTTCTTGGCGTTAATTTTGTATCCTGCTACAATGCCAAATTCATTCATTAAGTCTAATAATTTTTTGATGGAGTCTTTAGGGTTTTCTATGTACAGTGTCATGTCATCTGCAAATAAGGACAGCTTTACTTCTTCTTTTCCAATTTGGATGCCTTTTATTTCTTCTTCTTGTCTAATTGCAATGGCTAATACTCCTAGTACTATGTTGAACAGGAGTGGTGAGAGTGGGCATCCCTGTCTTGTTCCTGTTCTTAGGAGAAATGGTTTTAGTTTTTGCCCATTGAGTATGATGTTGGCTGTAGGTTTTTCATATATGGCTTTTATTATGTTGAGGTAAGATCCTTCTATTCCCACCTTGCTGAGAGTTTTTATCAAGAAAAAGTGTTGGATTTTGTCAAATGCTTTTCTGCATCAATTGCTATGACTATATGATTTTTATCTCTCAATTTGTTAATGTGTTGTATCATGTTTATTGATTTGTGAATATTGTACCATCCTTGCATCCCCAGGATAAATCCTACTTGGTCATGGTGTATGATCTTTCTGTTATACTGCTGGACTCAATTTGCTAGAATTTTGTTGAGGATTTTGGCATCTATGTTCATGAGGGATATTGGCCTGTAATTCTCTTTCATTGTTTATCTTTAGTTGGTTTTGGTATTAGGGTGATGCTGGCTTCATAGAAGGAGCTTGGAAGTGTTCCTTCCTCTTGAATTTTCTGGAATAGTCTGAGGAGGTTTGGTTTTAGTTCTTCCTTGAATGTTTGGTAAAATTCACCTGTGTAGCCGTCTGGGCTCAGGCTTTTGTTTGCTGAAGCTTTTTGATGACTGCTTCAATTTCTTCCATAGTTATCAGCCTATTGAGATTTTTAGAATCTTCCTGAGTGAGTTTTGGAAGGTTGTATTTTTCTGGGAATGTGTCCATTTCTTCCAGGTTGTTTAGTTTGTTAGAATAGAGTTTTTCATAGTATTTTTCAACAAGCCTTTGTATTTTGGTGGGGTCTGTTGCCCTCTTTCATTTATGATTTTGTTTATTTTGGTCCTCTCTCTTTGATTCTTGGTAAGCCTAGCTAGAGGTTCATCAATCTTGTTTATCCTTTCGAAGAATCAGCTCTTGGTTTTGTTGATCTTTTGTATTGTTTTTTTTTTTTTTTTTTTTTTTTTTTTGGTCTCTATGTCATTCATTTCTGCTCTGATCTTTATTCTTTCCTTCCTTCTGCTTACTGTGGGCTTTTCTTGTTGCTCTTTTTCTAATTCTTTGAGTTGTTGAGTTAGATGATTTATTACCATTTTTTCTTGTTTTTTGAGGTAGGCCTGTAGAGCTCTAAACTTCCCTCTCAGGACTGCTTTCATTGTGTCCCATAGCATTCACATTGTTGTGTTTTTATTGTCATTATTCTCCAGGATGTTTTTAATTTCTTCTTTGATCTCATTGATAACCCAATCATTGTTTAGTAGCATGCTATTCAACTTCCAAGTGTTTGAAACTTTTGGAATGTTTTTATTGTAGTTTATTTCTAATATTTTGCCATTGTGGTCTGAGAAAATGCTTGATATGATTTCAATCTTTTTGAATTTGGGGAGACTTTGCTTGTGACCCAATATGTGTTCTATTTTAAAAATGTCCCATGTGCACTTGAGAAGAACGTATATTCCGTGGCTTTGGGGTGAAATGCTCTGAAGATGTCAATTAGGTCTATCTGATCTAGTGTGTCATTTAGAATTGCTGTTTCTTTCCTGATTTTTTGTCTAGAGGATTTATCCAGTGGTGTATTCAAGTCCTCTACTATGATTATATTGTTCTCAATCTCTCTCTTAATATCTTCCAGGAGTTTTCTTTTATGTATTTGGGTGCTCCTGCATTGGGTGCATATATGTTTACCAGAGTTATATCTTTTTGTTGAATTCCTCCCTTTAGTATTATGTAGTGGCCTTCCTTATCTCTTGTTATGACCTTTACTTTGAGGTCTATTTTATCAGATATAAGTATCACAACCCCAGATTTTTCCTCATTTCCTTTTCCTTAAAAATATTTTTCCATCCCTTCACTCTCAGTCTGTGTGAATCCTTTGCTCTGAAGTGGGTCTCTTGTAGACAGCAAATATATGGGTCATATTTTCTTATCCATTCAGCTACCCTATATATTTTGATTGGTGCATTTAATCCATTTACATTTAAAGTTATTATTGACAAGTACACATTTATTGTCATATTTTTCCTTAGTGTTTGTATTTCTTCTTGCCTTTCTCTTTCTTCTTTTTACAGCACTCCCTTTAGCATTTCTTGCATTGCTGGCTTGGTAGTGATAAACTCTCTTAGCCCTTTTTTTGTCTGTGAAGCTCCTAATTCCACCTTCAATTTTGAATGATAGCCTTGCTGGGTATAGTATTCTTGGATTCAGTCCCTTGCTTTGCATCACTTTGTATATTTCATTCCATTCCCTTCTGGCCTGGTGTGTTTCTGTTGAGAAATCAGTTGATATTCTAATAGGATATCCCTTGTAAGTAACTTTCTGTCTCTCTCTGGCAGCCTTTAAGATTCTAACTTTGTCATTGGTATTCGTCAATTTAATTATGATGTGTCTTGGTGTTGGTCTTTTGGGGTTCAACTTGTTTGGGACTCTATGTACTTCTTGGACTTGCATAGTTTTTTTCTTGCCAGTATCAGGGAAGTTTTCTTTCATTATTCCTTCAAACAGGTTTTCTATTCCTTGCTTCTCTCCCTCTCCTTCTGGTATCCCTATTATTCGAATATTGTTTCATTTTGTGTTGTCTCAAAGCTCCCTTAGGCTCTCCTCTTGCTTTTTAAGTCTTCTTTCCAGTTGTTGCTGTGTTTGTGTGTTTTTTCCTACCTTATCTTATAATTTGCTGATGCGGTCCTCAGCCTCTTCTAGTCTACTGTTTAGGCCTTCCATTGTGTTCTTTATTGCAGCTATGTCATTCTTCATCTCCTCTTGGTTTCTTTTCATGTTGGTGACATTCTCATTCAGCTCCTTATAGTTCTCATTGAGTTGTGTATATTTGTCATCCATCCATTTAAACATCCTTATAACCATTACTCTGAATTCTATCTCTGATAGGCTGCTAGCCTCAAATTCATTTAACTCCCTTTCTGGTAGTTCCTCTTTTTCTTTCCTTTGGAGATTGTTTTTTGTCTTCCCTGTAATGTTTTAATTGTAGGTCCAATTGCTTTGCTACCCAGGTTCCTTTGGGGATGGTGTTACTGGTGTAATCTCTCAGTTTTCCTGGGCTTGTTAATTTAGTGTAGCTCCCTACTTGAGCTATTTGGGTTCTCTTGATGTAGGCCTGTGAGCTTGAGAGGCACAACTGTGGTGTCTAGAAGTCAGCTGCCATGGAGGGGAGTATCCCAATTTTTGCTGTTTTGCACCCTTAATTGAAATCACGCGTGCCCAGCAGGGACTCACAGTGGCACCAAGGAACCGTCTGTTGGAGTGATGGGGCTCAGAGGGCCAGCTCTCTGGAAAGGCGTGACTTTGGTGCCCAGAGTTCTGCAGTATTGGGTGGGCAGACCCAGCTTTTGCTGTTGCACCTATGGTGGATAGGCACTTACTCCCAATGGCAGCTCACATGAGCACCCATGGTACGTTTGCCAGCGAGGCACACTGAAGGACTCTGAAGGGCCCTGGCAGTGTAGCCCTGCAATTGAGGTGCCTGTGGGCCAGTATCCAGGATGAGTGAATTCAAAACTTCTACTGCTGGGGGGGAGTACGCCCCCACTTGTTCAAGATCGCACCCAGGGAGAGCTCACAGTGGCTCCCACTATTGCCCTGTGGGTAGATGGGCTCAGGGTGCCTGCCTGTTGGAACTTTGCATCTGTGGAGGTACGCTTGCCTGGCACAGAGTTCTGATGCACTCTGAGGGGGCCTGGCACTGCGGCTGAGCTGCTGGGGTGAATGTGGGCAGTTATCCAGGAAGAGGGAATTCAGAATTTCTGCTGCTTTGCCAAGCATCCTTGTCTGTGCAGAATCACACCCTAGGGGGGCTCTCAGAGGCTCCCAAGCACAGCCTAAGGAGTGGAGTGCCCTGGCTGCCTGAGGGTCTGGAAATGGGCGAATCTGGAGTGGCGTGCCCTGGCTGCCTGAGGGTCTGGAAATGGGCGAATCTGGAGTGGCGTGCCCTGGCTACCTGAGGGTCTGTAAATGGGCGAATCTGGAGTGGAGTGCCCTGGCTGCCTGCAGGGCTGGATAAGCACGAATCCGAGTTCTGCCACTGGGGAGGGGGAGGTTGCACTTACTGCTGCCGAGCAGTGCACCTTTGGAGGTGGAGGTCCCAGGTTCCGCGGATCTGCAGCTGGGGCAGCAGGATTTTGGCTGGAGTGGCTGCTGGGTTGCGGGGAAGTTCTAAGGCCTGTCTGGCTGGTGGTGTTGATGAGTTCCTAAAAAAGGCCATTCTCCCCTTCAAGATGGTGTGGGCTTCGTGCTGGAGTCCTGCCATCCAGGGAGTGCCCGCAGCAGTGGTAGTCTCTCCTTGTCAAGGAGAGCCTGTCTGCCAGCCCCTGCTGCTCCTGCACGATTTAAGTTTCCCTCACTCACTCACACACACCATGCACATCTATACACTCTCTTTTCATACCCTCACCCACTCACTTCCTCTCCCTCACCTCTGTCCTGCCAGCTGCCATCTTTCCCCCCAAATGTAATTTTCTTATTTGGGGCAGTAACAGTTGGACTTTCAAAAATTATTTAACAGAAGAATATAAGAAAGTCACAAATGTGCATAATTTGTTTCCTTTTATAACATCTGGTGTAAATTATCTTTCAGAATGAAATGCAAAGACCAAGTGGTAAGTCCTAGCATGGTAGTTGCCTTTTATCAAACACCAAATTGTCACAAGTGAAGAAATAATGACTGTATAACAAATACCCATAAATCTTGGTTTATAAGCAGGATAATTTAAAGGGGTTTATTTTCTTCCACTTATTAGTATTTTATCAAAAACACTTTGTCATTTTTCTCTTCATTCCAGATGTAAGTGAATTTAGAATTATTAATAATGAAGTACTTGTGCAACATTTACTTAAAAAGCAGGCCAAAAAGTGTTAGGATTCATTCTAGCTCCAGTATCTAAGTTACTTTGTTTCTTAAGCTTTGTTACTCCTGGTCAGTGTCTTTGGATCAATACCCTTTAAGCTACTCCCAGGTTGGCTCACTTCCTCAGACACTCATTAGGTTCCTGGGAAGCATGCACACTTGCCTTCCTTCAGGGGAAATGCAGGACTTCCCAATATAACTCTCTTTGCCCTGCACTCAAGTCAGCTTCAGCCACCATCCTGGCGGCAGACTTCCACGTGAGAATTACAGGCCCTAAGGAAACTGTTGTCAAGGTCTCTGAATGGTCCCCTTGAAGTCCCTCTCATTTATCCTGGGGAAGAAACACCCCTCACACTGGGGAGATCATACATCACTGGTAACTCATCCCAAAGGAACCCTCTATAAGGTTTCTTCCATCTCCTTCTTCACAGCATCATACAGATAAATCTAAGGGCAGAAAAACCAGTCTGAATATCCAGACTATAAATCAGATGCTTGTTGATTCTGAGTAATATGTTAGTCTCATAAGGCCTGATGCTTCAGCTGCCAAATGAGCAAGTGGAACAATTGTAACCACAATCACATTCAGTTGAAACATCCAAAACTTTGCAATACTTAGTGACTTATTTTAAGATGTGCTCATGTTGTAGTTTTAAGTCTAAATATATAACTTTCTTTAATTAATTAACTAATTCATTATGTATGATGCTCTCATCTAGGAACTATCTTACCTAATAATAGAGAAACATGTAAATTGACCGTACCTCTGCTACACTCACAGCCAATCAGAGTGAGTATGCAAATTAACCCAACAAAGATGGAGGTTAATTTGCATACATCCCTCCTCGGCACCCAGGTCACTCCCAGCCAACGATCGAAGGGGCCAAGCCTGCGATTGGAGGGGTTGGGGGGGGGGCTTCCCAAGCCTAAAGCCTGGGGCTTGGGAAGGGGTCGAGCTTGTGGCCAAACTCAGACCATCCGGAAGTCAGCGCTGGGTTGCCCAGCTGCATCCTGGTGACCCAACACTGACTGCCCAGGTGGCTGAGACCCAGAAAGTGAGTCAGGGTCTGATCTGCAGCCTCAGTGAAAGCTGTTGATCAGTGTACTTACCTCTCTTTCTCTCCCTCTTTCTTTCTGATCTTTGCCAACAGCCAGGCTTTTCTTTCTCTCCCGGCCTCCACTGGGGCTGCTGTTAAGCCCTGCCCCTTTGATCAGGCCCAGAGATAGGCCTGGAGATGCTGATTGGCATAGGAACCCACCAATGAGAACCAAATCTGGGTGCTGTGGGGAGCCAATGGCTGCCTAGGAGGTGAAGCTTTTGACGCTGGCATAGGAACCTACCAATCAGAACCAAATTGGCCAGCAGAGGAGGGTAGTTGAGGGTGACATCAGGCCTGCAGGAGAGGGCAGTTAGGGGTGATCAGGTTGGCAGGCAGAGCAGTTAGGAGCAATCAGGCAGGTAAGCAGGTGAGCAATTAGGAGCCAGATGTCCCACATTGTGAGAAGGATATCTGACTGTCGGTTTAGGCCCAATCCCTGGGATCAGGCCTAAAATGGCAGTCAGACATCCCGCAAGGGGTCCCCAGTTGGAGAGGGTGCAGGCTGAGTTGAGGGAATTCCCCCCTCCGTGCATGAATTTCGTGCACTGGGCCTCTAGTTATATATAATAGACAATGTGCATGTATCCATTAAACAATAAATAAGAAATAAACAATAGAAGTAAATTTCTAGTAAACTGGAATGTAATTTCTAGTTTATGGGCTATGGAAGAAAATGTAGATTAAGAATAGAGGGCTAGCAAAGAGGAGAAAACAGTAGTTCTCGCTATAGCTCCTGCTGGGTGGCCTCAGACAGTAGCTGACCTGCACCCCATTGGAGATCCAGAAGCTAGTGTATCTAGTGGTCAGTGTGAGACAACACTAGATTTCAACTACTTGCATCCGTAAGTGACACATTCAAGAGGCAGACTCAGTGAGCACCAAAGCCCTACTGAAGCAAGTCCTGCCCCATAAGCTTGTCTCCAGTGCAGCAGTTCTTCCATTATAGACACAGAGGGTCCTCACAGCCAATTGGCCTGGAGGTCAATTCCTCCCAGTGATACCAACAACAATCAAGACTTAACTACAACAAGGCTGTACACACAGTCCATAAAAGGGATGCACCAAGAGTGTCCACCTCAGGTAACTGGGAGGCCGACCCGCTGGGCCATATAGGGCACCTAGTACACAAAGCCACCCTACCAAATCAGGGAAGCAGCGAAAATACAGAGACAAAGAAACAAATCACAAACGAAATAAATGGAGGAAAACAAATGACTGGATATAGAGTTCAAAACCACATTTATAAGGTTTTTCAAGAATTTCCTAGAAAAGGCCGATAAATTCAACGAGACCCTCAAGGATATGAAAAAGGACCAACTAGAAATTAAACATACACTGACTGAAATAAAAAATATTATACAGAGACTTAACAGCAGACTAGAGGACCACAAGAATCAAGTCAAAGATTTGAAATACAAAGAAGCAAAAAACACTCAACTGGGAAAGCAAAAAGAAAAAAGATTACAAAAATTTGAAGATAGTGTAAGAAGTCTCTGGGACAACTTCAAGCGTACCAACATCAGAATTATGGGGGTGCCAGAAGAGAGAGAGCAAGATACTGAAAACCTATTTGAAGAAATAATGACTGAAAACTTCCGCCACCCGGTGAAAGAAATAAACTTACAAATCCAGGAAGTACACAGAACCCCAAACAAAAGGAATCCAAAGAGGACCACACCAAGACACATCATAATTCAAATGCCAAGGGCAAAAGACAAAGAGAGAATATTAAAAGCAGCAAGAGAAAAACAGTTAATTACCTATAAGGGAGCACCCATAGGATTGTCAGCTGATTTCTCAGCAGAAACTATGCAGGCCAGAAGGGAGTGGTAAGAAATATTCAAAGTGATGAATAGCAAGAACCTACAACCTACCCAGCAAAGTTATCATTCAGAATTGAAGGGCAGATAAAGAGCTTCACAGACAAGAAAAAGCTAAAGGAGTTCATCACCACCAGACCAGTATTATATGAAATGCTGAAGGGTATTCTTTAAGAAGAGGAAGAAGAAGAAAAAAGTAAAGATAAAAATTATGAACAACAAATACATATCTATCAACAAGTGAATCTAAAAATCAAGGGAATTAAAAATCTGAGGAACAGAATAAACTGGTGAATATAATAGAATCAGGGGCATAGAATGGGAGTGGACTGATAATTCTCAGGGGGAAAGGGGTGTGGGAGGTATGGGAAGATACTGGATGAAAAGTGTACACCTATGGATGAGGACAGTGCGGGGGAGGTAAGGGCAGAGGGTGGGGTGGGAACTGGGTGGAGGGGAGCTATGGGGGGAAAAAGGAGAAACAATTTGTAATAATCTGAACAATGAAGATTTATTAAATTAAAAAAAAAAAAGAAAGGCTGCTTTCAGGAAATGACATCAATCCTTTTTTTTTTCATTTTAATCAGTTTGAAAAAAAAAAAAAAGAATAGAGGGCTTAGGAGTGGAAGTACCTCGGGAAGTTAGGGTTTAAATAGAATTACCAGAGTAGCTTCCTCTGAGAAAATGACATTTGAGTTGACTTGGAAGTGAGATAATTAACTGCTGAAATGTGCTGAGAAGCAAAGGTCTTTCTGGACTGACACTATCATTCAAGGTTCAAAGCTCTGAGGCAAGTGACCCTAGCCTGTCCTTGCATGATGAATAATAAGGAGGATGCATTGCTGAGGCCCCAGAGAGTGAGGAGGGCAGAAATCAGAGACAAGAGTCACAGAGATAAGAGTGGTGACAGAAGCAATAGAGTCCAGAGTGTTGAAGTGAAGCAGAATGTAAAGATCAACAGTGCTGTGGGAAGAGAAGATATACAAATCTGAAAATGCCCGAGAATGTTCCTTCTGGCCCTGTTCGGAGTGCATTTCCTTTCCCCAGGAACAAGGGAAATAATGAGGTGCTGAGGTCTGGTGTCTGATGATTGTTCCTGCTCAGCCCAGTTTGTCCCACAGAAGATAAAGTATAGGAGACAGGTGAAGGATGAAACACTGACAAAAGAATGAACAAAAATTAAAACCATTCCTTGAGCCTCAAGAACATTTTGAAAATTGATTTCCTCTCTTCTTCTTTGTAGTAACTGTCTAAGTTTTTTTATATTGTCTTAGAGAAATTATTTTTAAAAAATTATAACAGTTGATAAGTTGTCAATTATTTATAATTACAAAATAGAATTTTAATGAGTTTCAATGACAATCATTAGCCTAAAAGATCTGAGACTGTGATTACAACAGAGAATGCTTATATTCTGTTGGATTACTAGTTCTGATATGCTATTTAGTTTAGCTCTTGAGAGAATTTCTAAAAACCTGGGGTAGATTATGATCCAGAAGTCAAGCAGGAGGCCTTCTACTTACAAGTTGCATCTTGTCCTCTAGTATAATGGTGCTACGGGAAAACACAGACGAGACCATCGGTATTTCTCATGGCCAGGGGTGCAGAAGTGGGGCTGGGAAAGTAGCTTCTCACTCCTCACAGTTTCCTTGGGTCATTTCAGGATATTTGTCTTTCCTTTTTTCCCTCTGAAGAGAGAATTATTATGCTTTTTTAGCTAGACAATAAACATAGAGTATTATGTCCTACTTCCGTGAAAACTAACAAACATACAACAAATAAAATAATGAAGTTAATCTTTATATGCAGTGTACTGGAGTCTGTTTTATAGATACAGAAACTGAAATAGAATAAGATTTAACCTCTGTTTATTGACTAGAATGAAATGGTTGTGAAATAGGGATATATATTAAACATCTGATCCCAGGGGGGTTTCTTTCCCCTTATCAGAAGTATTTTCTCACAATGCACAAAAAATAAAGGTGTCTAATAGTCTTAATTTTATCACAATGCAGATTTTTATGTCAATTTGAAAAGGAAATTTTAAGAAAATATATTTCTTTTAAGTCTGTTTACAACCTATGTTAAATGGTAAAACGTCTGTAACAAAAATGTTTATAACGTGAGACCTAAATTTGATATAATATTTTGACTTACAAACAGTAACTGCAATTTAATGAAAAGCTGGCTTAATGTTCAATTACCTTATCTAAATTATAACTGCCTCTTTTAGTTAGAGAAAAAATAGTTCCCATTTAAAAATGATCATTAGCATCTACAGCATAGCCATTGCTTTTGCTGTACACTCTTGTGGAATCTTAAAACTCCATGTGTGTCTGAATAATAAAGTTTTGTTAACTTAACAGCATGGTTCTAATATATGTACAGACACTAGCCAATTAATAAACAGGGACCAGAGGCAAAGGCTCTGGAATTCTGGACACTGCTATACTGTGTAAGAACAAAGCATTTATCAAACTGTCTTACAGACATCCTGTTAATCTAAATGTGTCTGGATTAAAGTACCAGCGATTTCATCACTTGTGAAGTTTGCAGCATTAGTATTTAATCATTTTAAATGCATACTTATTATCCTTTGCTCCATGCTTTCTTACAGGTCTTCTGAAGGACAGTAAAGTATTATAATCGTATTTTTGGTACCTATTTCTTCTCCCAGTCTTTCACACTGATGAAATGTGCTAGGAATGCAGTATGAGTATATAAAAGGGGAGATCAATTATGCCCATAAATATTTATAATGAATGCTTCTGTTTTAGTGATATATGCCATTAAATTCATTTCCAGTTATCTTTCCATCTCCTTTGTAAATTTAACCATTTCTGGTTGTGTCTTGAAGCAATGCTGAGCACCATACTGCATATATATCAGTGCAAGCAGTGCCTTTTCTCCCCCTAGTTAGAATACATAAAACAACTTCTAAAAATATTGGAAAAGGTTAATCTGTTAGCCCTCCTCTGTATTTAAGATGAATGCATTGCTAAATCATTAAATAATATTAAATACTGCATTAGTTATATAGACAACATGGTAGTCTTGAAATACTGGTTTAATATGCTTATGAGAACAAGAGCAATGCCCACTTCTATGTTATCTTAAAAATTCATGTTTCTTTACCTAGAAGCCAGTCATCTCTACATGTATTTGCAACCTGAGTAAAAAACCTCCAAGATCATCATCCTGAGTTAAATTGATGCCCTAACATCAATCAGTTTTATTTTTATTAAAACGAAACAAATATGTATAACATCCTTATTAATATTTGAAGATTAAAATATACTCTCAAGCCCAGCTGGTGTTGCTCAATGGTTGAGCATCAACCCATGAACCAGGAGGTCACAGTTCGATTCCTGATCAGGGCACATGCTAGGGTTGCTGCTGGATCCCCTATGGGGGCATGCAGGAGGCAGCCCATTGATAATTCTCTCATCATTGATGTTTCCATCTCTCTTTTTCCTTTCTCTTTCTCTCTGAAAATCAATAAAAACATCTCTATATATAAAAGGCTAATATGCTAAGTATCCTGCTGACTGGTAGCTATGATGTGCACTGACCACCAGGGGGCAGATGTTCAATGCAGGAGCTGCCAAGCTGCAGTGACTTGGCAGTGGCAGTTCTTGGGTGATGCATCCCGAAACCAGAGAGGAGGAAGCCCGATTCCTCAAGGGGCTGCATGATTCCACCTTTAGCCATGGGTTATATTGTTGCTGGGGCACTGTCGGCCCTGAATCTGGTTTCCTGCACACTTGGATTTGCGTTCCACACCCTGTATGACAGCAACTTTGCAGAGTGCACTCTGGCACTCCAGGACCCCTCAGAGGATGTCGAAGAACTGGTTTTGGCCTGATCCCCATAGGCCAGGCCAAGGGACCCCCCCTGCTGGAGGGACCCTACTCACTCCGCAGAAGCCCTTTGAGCCACAGCATCACCCAGGTGCAGCCAGCCTGGAAGGTACGGTGGGAGGTTGGCTCCAGGGCATGTCTGGCCTGTCTCACCCAGTCCCACCCCACTAGCCACCTTCTTATTAATTTCCTATCAATGTGCACAAATCTGTGCACCGGGTCACTAGTTTTAAATAATACTCTCAAAATATTTTAAAAGGGGCTACTTATAAGTTTGCTTGGCATTTTAACTTTACATTTTCTGTTTCTATAGAAATTAAAATTCATAATTTATTCCTTAGAATGTCCTTTCACATTATTTTCCTCAACTCATTCGAAGAGAATATGTGTTTCAGTTGTGGTTTGCATCCCTTTAGGAAAATGTCATAAGCTTATTTGCATAGAGAAGGAGAATTATAAAACTAACCTAATAACTTAGTGTAAAAGACGCTTTTTAAAAGCAAAATAAATTAGATGAGCTCTGATGTGTGGGGTAGAGGGCCTTGTTCCTTTTGCTTTCAGACTAAGAATGTCCCCCGTAAATAATTTCCTTCCCAAAACTGAATGTTCCCCATATAGTTCCTTTATTTTCATAATGACTCTCCTAACATCAAGGGAGAAAATTAAAGTTGCATCTCCTATATAGCTGCATTACAGAGGTGTATATCCCCAAGGATTGAAATGGAAAAAGGCAAAGAGTGCTTTTTTTCATTTATCTATAAAATCTGTATTTCTGAGAATTTCCTGTGGGGATCTGGCTGACTTCCTCCCTTCCTTCCTTCCTTCCTTCCTTCCTTCCTTCCTTCCTTCCTTCCTTCCTTCCTTCCTTCCTTCCTTCCTTCCTTCCTTCCTTCCTTGACAGCACAGGGATTTATTGAGAAGCTATTTGTTTTAGGCATTGTTCCAAGTTCTATGGAGTGAATTTGATAAACTCCCTAACTTGCGGAGTTTACTTTTCAATAGGGTGGATGTTGTGATACATAGTGATCCATTCTTTCTAGTTGTTCTACTTGCATCCATTCTGAATACACACATGCCATTATTCTCTTCTTGCTTCACATTCCTTACTGACCAATCATAGTCTTTACCATGATAGTAATTATCCACTCTTGTTCATGTTTTCAAACTTGCAGTTAACATGTGCACCAGTCTGATGAACCTCAAGATGGCTTACTGACCAGACAACTTGAATGCCACAGGTATTAGAAGCACAAAGCACAAACTAAGAACTCAAGCCCTGGTCAGTGTGGTTTGGTTGGTTGGAGCTTTGTCCCATACACCAAAATGTAGCCGGTTTGATTCTGGTCAGGGCACATATTTAGGTTGCAGCTTTGATCCCCGGTCAGGGCACATGTGGAAGGCAGCCAATTGATGTTTCTCTCTCACATCAATCTCTTTCTCAAATCAACTTTTTAAAAAATCTTAAGAAAAAACACCTCAATATTTTCACCCCAAACCTTCTCCTCTAATGTTAATCTGTCCTCATCAGTGTCTTTAATATCCCTCCATTTATTAAACTAGCTGGTCTCCCAGTCACTCACCTACTCATTATTACTGCTTTGCCTCTAATTTTTGCCTCATCATCTATCAATAAAATGAGTAAATAACAATAATAATAATATAATAATGTAATATAACAACATAACACATTATAATAATATAATTAACATAATTAATATAACATAGCATAACATAAGATATTGGCTTTTTATCTCTAATCTCACTACAGCCCTCACACTAAAACTCAAATCTATCCTGATTACTAAAACAATTACTATTTTTAAATGTCTACCCCATCATAATCATTTTTTGCTTAAATTATCCAAAGCTTCAGATGAAAAGCAATATTGTTTTATCATGGCATAAAAGGCATTTCATAACTGTCATCTACTTATATCATATCCTCTAGTATGCATATAAGATCTTTGGTTAAAATCTTCCCACCTGCCCTCCCCCCTTCCCTCTGAGATTCATCAGTCTGTTCCATGTTTCTATGCCTGTGGTTTCCACTCCTGCATGGAGCGTCTGCCCCTTGGTGGTCAGTGCGCATCTACCAGTCGGATGGTCAAACGGTTGGTCTGTAGGCTGGTCAGCCAGTTGCTTAGGCTTTTATATATATAGGTTATTCCCATCTTCCCCAGCTCTCATCTTGTTTCTTTTGCCTAAAAATTTCATTCTGGAGTGTTCTGAACATATATTGTACGTATTGCATATATGTATGTATATACAGACATATTTACTTGACTATAAAGTTACTTATTTTTACTTTCATACTTTCTTCATCATTTTCCTGTACTGATATATTTTACCAGAAGCCCGTTGCACAAAGAGATTCGTGCAATAGGCCTTCCTTCCCTTGGCTTCCAGCACCAATTTTTCTCTGGTACCCAGGACCCAGGCCTTTGCTCCAGCCAGAGTCTGCCATCTTCGTCTTCACTCTAGACTCCAGAGTCTGCAGTCTTGTCTTTGCTGCGGCACTCCACTCCTGTAGATCCCTTCACCCTCCCACCCTCCCTCTCATAGCAGGCATCCTGCCCCACCCCACCACACCAGGCCTGGAGCAGCTGGGCGGCCGCCATCTTTGGCCTTCTAATTTGCATACTTACTCTGATTGGCTGTGGGTGTAGCAGAGGTACAGTCAATTACATGGTTGTCTGTTATTAGGTAAGATTATTTTTCCAATAGTGTTCTCAAAGCAGATCTTTGAGTGGCTAATTTCCTGAGCTTTCAAATACCTAACACAAGTTGAGCTGAATATATAATTTAGGTTCAAGCTTACCTTCTATCAACCACTTTAAAATTATCAGTCAAATTTTTTTTTAAACAGTTGATGTTGTTCTTGAGAATTCTGATGCCTCTATGAGCCTTACTGCTTTATTGGTAATCTGTTCTATTATGGAAGTTTTTATTCCATTTTAAGTTTATAAGTGTACCTTAGTTTTTCTTCATATAAATGCTTTGCACTCTATGAGTCATTTCAACCTGAGGTTTCTAATCTTTCTTTAATTTTTTGACATTTATTGTCATTTTATGAAATGTATCCTCCTATGTGTATATATGTGAGCACGGATGCATATCTGTATTTGTTTATTTTGTTTCTCTCTTCAGGAGCTCCATTATGTACTTATTGGCCTCTACTTCTGTCTACTTCTATTTAATAGTTCATAAGCTTTATATTCATATCATCTGCCTTCTCATCCTTTCCTTTTGCCTTCTCAGAGAGTTTTTCACAGTGATTTATCATCATGCTCACTGATTTTCTCCCATTGTATCATATCTCTTTGTTCTCTTTCAATCATTATAATACTAGAGGCCTGGTGCACAAAATTCATGCACTTGGGGGGGTCCCTCAGCCTGGCCTGCACCTCTCACAGTACGGGACCCCTCAGGGGATGTCTGACTGACAACTTAGGCTCCCTCCCTGCCAGCAGTCGGACATCCTTAGTGCTGCCACAGAGGCAGGAGAGGCTCCCACCACCACTGCTGCACTCGCCAGTCAAGAGCCAGGCTTCTGGCTGAGCAGTGCTCCCCCTGTGGGAGCACACTGACCACCAGGAGGCAGCTCCTGTGTTGAGCATCTGCCCCCTGGTCATCAGTGTGTGTCATAGTGACCAGTTGTCCCACTGTTTGGTCAGTTTGCATATTAGCTTTGTATTATAAAGGCTACATAAATTATTTTATATTTGTATGAGTTATTATTCCTTTTTTGTTTTATGAATATCCTCTCTTGTCATTTGAAAATATTTATTATAGAAAATATATTTATCAACGTATTCCAATACTCTTGCTTCATGCTCTGTGTGTTATTTAGATAGTTTTCTTTCTTTTCATACTTTTAAACTCTTTAGGCTGTGAGCTCACGGTTTGGGAATAAAATGTTTCTGCCTGGTAGGGGTCACTGGGGAGAGATTGCTAGGAATTTAGTGGCAAAAAACAGACATTCTCTGCTTGCATAGAGCTTATAGCTTAAATTTTTAAAAATTGAGGTATGATAATCCACAAAAAGCAATACATATTTAATGTATACAATCTGATGAGTTTGGAGATAAATATACATCTGTTAAACCATCACCACAATCAATGCCATAAACATATAATTTGTCTTCAGGGAATATTGCCTTTAGAGAAATTTCAGCATTTCAGGCACTGAAAATTCTATAAGAGGGATATGTACAAACCTGGCAATAATTTATGAAAAATATTTTCTAGTGGAATCATATAATGGATGGTACAGGTGTTACGTAATTTTGATAAGTTGTTTAAAATGGATTTTAGAGAAACATATTTCAGGTAAAAATAACTAAAATCAATGATAGCTAGTGTCAGGTTAATATTTAGAATATTTTGGTTATATTTTTTGAATTAAATTATTATATTTTCTGGAGATTTCACTTTCTTGTCAGTGGGAAGAGTATTTTTTTAAATAATTACAATATATTCATTCTGCACAAAATTCCCAATAAGGGGAATTTAGTTTATTTATTCTTTACCCTATATAAAATTGGGATTTTGCATGAACCTGTTAGCTTGTCACAAGACATTATTTTGATTCATTATGGAGATTGCTTGTGAAATGGTTTAATATTTCTAGCTGAAATTCAAACAAGGTTTAAAATGCAAGTCTGACTTTGGCAAATCTGAGTTTTCTGTAGAAAACTTGTTCGTCTGCTGCTCTAGTTACAGTTAGAATTTTACTAAGGGGTGTTATAAATGTAAATGTCCCCATGGGATAAAGCTGTGAGACTAACGATACCATTACTGTACAAAGGCTGCTCAGACGGTCCTCCCTTGGGAAGATTTGATTGTGTGTGTGTGTGCTGCAGAGGCGGGCATACAGAAAAACCAAAGAAAATAAAACAAAACAAAAATACCTGTCTTTTTAACAAGGAAGGCTAGAACAGTGAAATATACAGGTGCTTGTCACACACAGACACCCATACGTATATTTGCTATATAGTATAACAACTACCTTTTACTTCACAACACAAACCCTTTTAGGAGGTAAGAAGAGTCTGTTGACTCGAACAATTACATCTGTTAAATGGAAATTTACAGATTAAAACTGTGATACTGAAAAGGATTAAGAGTTCAGATATAAAACTACTGCACAAGTGAAGTGTTTCAGCACTGCACGTTATGACTAATTCTTGCTTTCAGAAGAAATAATTTAAATTGGTTTTTACTCTAGATGGGATATTTCCAAGATTTCTGAGGCTGCTACATAGGCCATCTGCCTGGATTGTATAGGCTCTGAGTCCTGTATTTTACTTCTATTGTGGAAATGTTATCTAGTTCTGACCTACTAAGCTATGTGTTTTTAAATTCCAGCTTTTTATTGAGTCTGGACCCGTATTTGAACCTTTTTTTTTAATCAAGCTTTGAGAATAACCCCAGGATGATTTTATGCCTGAATTTGATTTCTTTGCATCTGAACTTTGTTATATTTGTATCAGCTCCAGCTCCAGCTCCAGTATTCCTGATACATCCTTGCCTATAGTCCTGGCTTTCATAGATTTTCATATTTACATATACTCCCCAACGTGTTGCTTCATTCAATCATGCATTCATCCATTCATTCATTTATCTATTCTCTCTATTAGGACAAGTTCTCTAGAAGTAAAGCCAGACATGAGGAATTGTTGTTCCAATGATTACTTATGGGAGTGTGCTCAGGAACAGGGAAGTAAGGGAATCAAGTGGGGGGGTGCGGGATCTAAGCATGGTATAGCTCACTTAGAGACTTGTTTCAGTTGATGTAGGAGGGATACCGTGTAGCACAAATTACACCATAGAGTTAAGTTCCACCTTGAGGCAAGTATTCTACCCAAAGTCAGACCTTGGACAAGGTTTGAGATTTGAAGGGCATGGAAACAAAAGTAATTCTCAAGAGAAGGGGGTAGGTATGAATTGTTATCAGGGCCAACAACTTTCAGCAGTGTGTGATGGAAATATGGTGGCATAGCTGTTAAAGGGGGCAAGGTGAGCAGTAACAGCATCCACTATATCATCAGTCTTACCATAAATCTGTCTGTTATCCATTCATTCATCCATCCAAAAGATTACAGAGCATAAAATTTGCAAGTTGTTGGAATTAAAAGAAAAAAAGGGTCTCTTAATCTGAAAAAAAAAAATGCAGTATAGTGAAGAAGATAGGTAAAAAGCCAATTAAGCCCTGCCCAGTTTGTCTCAGTAGATGGAGTATCTGCCTGCAGACTGAAGGGTTCGATTCCCATCAAGGGTATGTGCTTCAGTTGCATGTTTCTCTCTCTCTGTGTCTCCCTCTCCCTTCCACTCTCTCTCTGAAAAAAAAAAAGTAATTAAAATACAGAAAAATATGTTTTTGTTTTCTAAAAGTCTGAACTCAGAGCTCTGCAAAGTTAAGGAATTCCTAATTCTTTCTGGATGAATTGGGGTTATAGAAAGCTTCCTAAAAGAGTACATTATTAATAGTAATGATAAAAAGAAGTTATTAGAAGGGTGAAAGGTGTACACTAAATGGTAGAGCAGAAGTTATGTTATTACTGTTCATTCTTGACAGGAGAGCTTAGTTAAATCAGTTATTTCTTTGGGCCTTTGCCTTGTCTGTGGAGAGGTGAACCAAGTGCCTTGCGTGTTGCTGAAGGGCTTGATGAACTAGATCTCCTCTTGTAATGCAATGTCCCTTGGCTTGAATGACTTGGCTAGACCCAATGTTATATCCCAAGGAAAGGAGCAGGAGAATCTAATCAGGCTATTGTGACAAAAGGTTTTCTTCTTAGTCACTCAACTTAGAGATTTTTAACAGGTTTCTTAACATATTTCCTATTAACCCCCTACAACTCTATATTTGATATATCTGCATTGAGGTGGGAAATTAACAGTGATCACTAAAATTAATATTTAGGTTGATTAACCTAAAAGAAGGGGCAATTTAGAACTGGGGGGAAAAAGGCATTCATTTGAAATCTAATTGCATTTTTGCTAATCATGAGTTTGGGCTAGGGTCATGTTGAGATTTGGTCACAAGAGGACCTTTGGAGTATGTTGAGTACAGGAGTGGTATGATCAAGCTTTTTTATGGTTTTTCATGAGGGGAAGATTTCTTATGTAGAGAAACTTAGAAAGAGAGAGATTAGTGACCTGTCCCTTTCATTTCCATGACCTGGCAGCTCCAAGTGATCAGGTTACCTATCTACTTAATAGAGGCCTGGTGTACAAAATTCATGCACAGGGAGGAGGGTGTCCCTCAGTCCAGCCTGCACCCTCTCCAATCTGGGACCCCTTGGGGGATGTCTGACTGCCTAAACCAGCAGTCAGACATCCCTCCCACAATCCAGGACTGCTGCCTCCTAATCACTTGCCTGCCTGGCTGCCTGATTGCCCCTAACCACTCTGCCTGCCTGCCTAATAGCCCCCTAACCACTCCCCTGATGGCATGATTGACACCTAACTGCTCCCTTGGCAGCCCGATCACCCTCAACTGCCCTCCTCTGCAGACCTGATCCCCCACAACTGCCTTCCCCTGCAGGCCTGGTTACCCCCAACTGCCCTCCCCTGACGGCCATCTTGTGACAACAGGGCGGGTAGCCATCTTGTGACAATGTGGGAGTGGCCATCCTGTGGTGGCCATCTTGTGATGACATGGGGTGGCCATCTTGTGATTATATGGGGTTGGCCATCTTGTGACATGAGGGTGTAAGGGTCAATTTGCATATTACCTCTTTATTATATAGGATAACGGGGGGGGGGGGTGAGTGGGGTGGAGAACAAAGCTATTATTGCTGTGCCCTCAGTGGGTTTATTTATGCTTTTGTTTTTGTAGTGAACTCAAGTTTGTTTTCCTTTTTATTGATAAAAGCACCTCGCTACTTTTACTACTCACTATTTCTTCACTCTCGATTATTTGTTTTTCTCATTTGGATTTAATAAAAGTGTTATGGGTTGAGTATGTCAGCACATTTCTGGAAGTGATAGGAAGTACTACCCCCACCATACAAAGCTTTAGTAATTTGGGACACTGTTGAATTGGCTTGCAAATCACATTTCCCTTTCCAAACTTCATTCTTGTCTGAAGATATAAAATTAGAAGAAATGGCAAGTGATGTCATTAACTGATAAAAGCATAAAGAAAAAAAGATAAGTTGAGAACTTTTTAAGAAGCCATTGAATATTGGAAATAATGGATAAGACAGAGTTTGTAATGACTTTGACATTTTTTGTTGCCCAGGTACCATTAGTAGCATTGAAACAGGAATCTTAGGGGTAAAATAGGACAGGTTTAGGAAATTTTGGAAATTAAGGGGACCACAGATGAAGCGCAGGGCTGCAGAGCAGCAGAAGGTATAATTTCCAAAGATTAGGGAAGCTGAAAAGCTGCAACAGGTACATTTCCATAGAATGAGGGAGCTGGGAACAGCAAAAGGTCTATATTTACAAAATAAAGAAAAGGAAGCCCTTCATCCAGAAGGACAAGAAGGAAGCCCAAAAGGAATAGGAAAACAATAAGGAATGTCCCATGTGAGGTTCGACCTTTGAGCCCAGGAGTTACTATAGTAACCAGTCTAGGGGAATAGTGACCAATCCGAGGAGATACCAAGGCACCAGGATCTGCAGCCTTTATAAGCCATAAGGAAAAGGAACTCAGTGGGACCCTTTCCCCCTCCCCATGTGGGAGTCCATTCTGTGGGACTCTTTCCCTCTCCCCATGTGGGAATCTGTACTTATTCTTCAATAAATCTTCACCTTTGCTACACCACCTTCCTTCCGTGGATTCATTCTTTGATTCTGGCAGACAAAGAATCCGGGTTCCAGTCCAAAAATTCCGTTTCAGAATGTTTTAGGATAAGGTAAGATAATTCTGGGTATATGTCTTGCCGTCTCAACTGCCTAAAAACATAGTTTAATTTACTTCTTCATAGAGCATAATAATCTCATTACTGATCTCCTCATATCTCTTATTCCCTCCTGAACTTTAAAGACTTGAACTATTTTCAGAAGAAGAAAAAAAAATTGTAACATAGATTTTTATATCTAGGGGCACACTGTCCCAAAGGCACTGCAGAGTTCACCATCACCAAAGAAATATTTAGTTCATTTAAGGAGATTATATAAATAGCAACTAACTACACCACTTGGTGCCTCCCTACCTTACAGTCTCAGGGAGCCCCACACACCACCTGCTATCCTCTAGGAACTCACTGTAGGTGGGCATTCCCAGGGCCTCAGCACACCCAGCTCCCTCCACTGCTGGGGCTTTTGGTCAAACCCCTCACTCTGCTGGAACAACCCAGCCTCCCACATCTCATTTATCTAGTGATTTCTCTGACATCCCTTGCTAGAGAAAATCCCCCTATTAAATGTACTTTGCAACTTTTACCAGATCTGCAAGGTTGGTTTTTTTGTTTGTTTTGTTTTTAACATTTTTTTTTTTTTTACTGATTTTAGAGAAAGGATGTGAGAGGCAAGAGAGAGAGAAACATTGATCAGCTGCCTCCTGTACATCCCCTACTTGGGAGTGGGCCCAAACCATGACCTCTTGATGCATGGCGGCACTCAGCCAACTGAGTCACATGGGCCAGGCAGGGCCAGATCTTCAGTTTTGTGACCATTTATGTGGTTATTGGTTCCTAAATATCTTTCTCACTGGACTGTGTGCTCTATGAGATTAGAGACAATTTAAGTTTTAGTTGTTATTATACTCAGTGTCTTGTGAGTGCTGGCTCATTATACATTCCTCAGATACAGTTATTGTTTAAAGGATTGAGGATTTTTTTAGAGAGCATATATATTTTCTTTGAAAACTATTTTTCTTTTGCTTGCTGTTGCATGTTTGAGTCTATAGAGAACAACAGTTTTCAAAAAATATTCTTCTCCCTCCTGTGGCTCTGCCTCAGTTTCATTTTTATACATCACTGAGATGAAAACCCCTCCTTTCTCCTTTGACAATAAATGCTTGCGCCGAATAGTAGTCAGTAGAAATTTGAATCCTAAATATATTCTGTAATGTTTCTGTGTAGTTCCATGGATGGTGTTGCTCTCAGTTTAGGCAGGATTACTGATAACATTACTCGGATAGAGAAAGTTAATTTTTCTTACTGCAGTTTATTTACTCTGGAAATATCGGAAAACTCACTATTCAGAGTTTTCTTAATCTCTTGCCATTTAAAATGACAATTTATGTGAAGGAATGGTGGCACAAGGGAATGCCATTTATTTCCACAAGGTTTATGTAATGGGCAGAGTGCAGACAGCAGATAAAGCTGAATATTTGTGTGTGGGATAGAGAATATTTTAATTGCAAATTCACCAGTAGAGGGATTCTTGTCACTACTTTAGAGGAGAATAAATAGATGCTCTCTCTCTTACTTCTGTCTTCATACTTATGAATTTTATCAGAGAATCAGGCTAGACAACATAACTGCTTTTTTTAACTATTTCCATGTTTTCCACCACTGGAAGCGTTTTGGCTAACTCATTAGCTACAATATAACTGCTTTGGGGAGGTTTCTGTAGGACTTGCTACTGATGATACCTTTGCCAATTCAGAAGGCCCAGTTGCACTACTAGAAAGTGATTTGCAGAGAGAAAAACAGCTAGTGCATAACATTAAAAACACAAAGATTGTTGCTGCTTAGATATGTTAATGTGAGGTTTTTAATTTTCCGGATTATAGTGCATAATATGTTTCTGGCACTATTCTATACAATATTAACTTATTGAATTCCCATCGTGAGTTACCAGACATTATCATAATCCATAGAGGAGGAAACGGAGGCACAGAAAGGTTACCTTGCCTGAGGTCATACAGGTAGTGAGTGTTCGCTCAGGAATGGAACTCCACGATCTGATGTCAGCATCTGTGCTCTGCCCACTATCTGGGCTCGCCTCTCCATTTATTATCGATTCATTTGTTTTGCTTTGGACTAATCTCTAAGATTCACTGTGGCTTCAGAAAAAAGCAAAAACCTTAGAAAAAAATACAATCAGGTTCATATTCATTAAGTTTGCATTTATTCATTTTGAAAAATCTACCCAAAAATGTACTACTTGCTTCTCCTCAGCGTGTTAGTAAATGGGGAAGAGTATTTTCCAAGAAAGTTGCCACTTCATCTCCCTACATGCTCTTCTTCCAAGATGAAGTTGACACTCTCAATGAGAGGAGGGCCGAAGCTGTCTCCTTTTGGATCAGAATTGACTTGTGACTACAGGTCGTTAGCAATGATCTAACTTCTGCCCTGCCTGGTCGTCTTGAGGTGCTTGCTCTTGGAACCTGGTCACCATGTGGGGATGAAGCCCGGACCACATGAAGAAGGCACATGCAGTGTTCCTGGTTTTCAACCTCAGCTCCCAGCCAATAGACAGCAACAGCCCCAAGCATGTATGTGAAGACTATTCCAGATTGATTCTCTCCAGTTTTTGAGTCTCCTCACCTGAGACCTCAGACGTGGCGGACCAGAGTCAAACTATCCCTTCTGTGCCTGTCTAAATTCCTTGAAGTCTGGAGCATAATAAAGCTGTTTAGTTATGTCATTAAGGTTTTGGGTTGGTTTGTTACTTAGTAACAGCTAACTGGAGCAGTAAAATAGGACTAATATAGCTGGCCTTCTTAAGGCATGTAATTAATTAATTTTTGAATTAGTGGTATAATTAGAATTATTCATTATAGTTAAATTCTAGGAGAACTTTAGATTAAAGACATCTAATTTTTTAAGTGGGAATTTAAATTTGAATATTAGTGATGGGTTTTTCACTTCTGCTGTTATTACTTGGGTAATTTATATATTACTTCTGAATATTTTGTGCCTCAGTTTATTTCTCTTTCAAATTCCTAACTGCTAACATCATGATGCTTTTATTACTATTATTTACAAGCTTTTAATAAATATGTATGATCATGTGTGTGAGTATATGTGAGTGCTAAAGGTTTAACCATGTGATCTGAAGAAGTAGATTCAAGGTCACTAGCATCTAAGATTAAAACTATATTTATAATATTATCATTGGAAAATGCACTTCAACAAGGGACTTTTTTTCCAGCAATGGGGACTAGTCAATAGGCAATATTCTGGGGCTGAGAGTTGAGGGAGAAGTATCAGAGAAAATTCTCTGGTTTTCAACTGAAAAAAAAAAAAAATCGTGTGTGTGTGTGTGTGTGTGTGTGTGTGTGTGTGTGTGTGTGTGTGTGTGCTGACACCTGATCATCTTGAGCTGAGTATCTAAATTTGAGATTGTCCACAACTTAAAATATTGGAATAATTTAAGGTTATTAGGTCTTGAATTTTAGTGCAATTTGTAAGGTTTTACTTGTGAAACAGGAATTTTTAGGGGTGAAAAAGACAGGTTTTTGGAAATTTTAGAAATTAAGGGGACCATGGAGGAAGCGCAGGGCTGCAGAGCAGCAGAAGGTATATCTCCATAGAATAGAGAAGCTGAAAAGCTGCAACATTTCCACAGAATGAGGGAGCTGGGAACAGCAGATAGTCTATATTTACAAAATAAAAGGAAGGAAGTCCCTCATCCAGAAGGAGAAGAAAGCCCAAAGGGAGTAAAAAAACAATAAGGAAGGGGGAGAGGAGAACCTCACTTGTCCCATGAGGTTCGACCTTTGAGCTCAGAAGTTAATATAGTAACCAGTCTAAGGGAATAATGACCAATCAGAAGGGATATCAAGGCACAAAGATCTATAGCCTTTATAAACCATGGAAACAGAGACTCTGAGTACCTTTACCCCTCCCCACGTGGGAGTCTGTACTTGTTCTTTAATAAATGTCCACTTTTGCTATACTACCTTCCGTCCATGGATTCATTCTTCTAGTCTGTCAGACATCCAGAGAACCCATCTGCCCAGGGAAACACCACATGTTCTAGTCCAAAAATCACGTATCACTTGAATATATTAAGTACTTGTCTAGACACACATGAATATTCTATTTTGATGTATACAATAGTAATATTCCTCAAGAACCTTAAGGTTTTTCAGCAGTCTCAGTCGTGCTCCCAGGAGCGACAGCGCTCTTGGTCCTCCATCCTAAGGGTTTTTAATGTGGAGAGTTTAGGGGAGGTCCCAGGGGAAGATCTCAATAGAATATACAGCAGTTTTCAGGTGTGTCCTTTTAGGCTTGTGGTCTGCACTGGTTGATTGGTGAGTGCCAGGGCAGGGGTTTATTACTCAATGTAGCTAGCTGGTCCTGAGTGCAGCTTTGGCTGCTTTTGTTGCTTCTCTGGGCCTGCAGCTGAAATACAACTGAGGTCTAGATGTTATCTCTAGGGAGAAAGGTCAGACCTGCATGATCAGTGATATGCTAAGGGAGGGAAGGTCACTCTGGGGGCGAGGTCCCACCCTCCAATTGTCCCTTGCTTTCCACCCTGGTGACCTTCTGTACCTGGCTCAGCATTCTTGCTCTGCTCATGTGTGTCTGACTACCAGAGGAACGAATAGGAACTCCAATAAGTAAAGTTATTGGTGCACTGGTAAAGTTTTAACAGACTTTCTTAAACAACAACAACAACAAAACACACACTTGTATATAAGTATATAAATTATAAATTTTACTGATATAAAAGATGTGTAATAAGTTTTCAAATAATAATAATTAATATACAATATTCATTATTTAAAAGTATTTACAGTTGATCAATTCCTATGGGATGCTTTTATTGATGTTAGCTGAATGCTTGTATCCATAGTTAATCAGGTAGCTGTTGTCTTTATCAGGGCTATCTTGTAGGGATAGTTGACCAAAGAAGGGGCTAGTCTCAGTTTTCAGCCCCTTAGGCCTAAAGGCCCCACTCTACAACACATTGTTTCTCAAATCCCACAGATTGCACTGTGTGGCTCAGAACCCCACCTTAAGTCACATTGTTACTATCTGGCTGTCCAAAGCCCCCAGGCAAGCCCCTATCAGGCAGGACTTTCCAAGGCTTAGTGATTACCTTTCAAAAGCCAAAGGCAAAGACCAGCTATCTCTCCTGAGATAATGTAAATTGCTTCCAACACAGCTTCCCTTAAGGTAAAAAACAGAGAAGAGAAAGATCCAAGAAAGAAACAGCCTTATGAAACAATGTACTCAGAGAGTATATTTGCAGGCAAGAAATTAAGGAGAAATGAATTGTTTAAGGAGAACAAAATAATCAATATGTAAATCCAGTAAAGTAGGGTCTCATACTTCGCCTTTCCTCTTGACAAATACTACATTTTGCTGATCAAAGGACAAGAAGTTTAAACAAGATAAGAATAAACTGGATATAAAAGTTTTTGTTTGTTTTTTTAGTAGTTTTCATGGAAAAACCTTAGTAACTTGAGCAGGAACCATTGTCCAAGACGGTATTCTTGGTCACTTGCAAGAAATTCTAATGTAAATTTAACACATGGAATAAATATATTGTAAACATGATTTTAATACATGCAATATACTTGATAAAGACCATAAAAATAACCAACTGAAGATAGTTAACATTTAACTTCTTATGCATAAGACATATTAAGAGATAAACTATATAATTTCAAGAACTAAGACAGGTGCTAATGCTCTCATTTTGTTACAGAGAACTAGAATAAATCAAACAATGCTCAAAGAGTTTGGAGTTACATTTATTTCAGGTCCAGAAGAAAATGTCTCTCAAATTCTGGGCCCCAACATGGAGGAATTTTCCCTATTTATATGTTTTTACCTTCTTTGTCTCCCAAACATGGGGTGTTTCCAGCCCCTTTTGCAAGTTCTTAAAGAGCCCTTATGTGCTGGGGCCTTGAGACCTCAACCAAAGGCCTGGCCTGGTGCCAGCACTGATAATTTTGTTCGGGGAAGGTTTAATGGCCTCTCTGAAGTGGGAGTAGTCTCATTTTCCTTATCATTTAAGCAAGCAAGCATTTACAAGAAGCCAAATAGCAGGGTTAAAATTTCAAACGGCAGTTTTTATATAAGATGGATGCTTCATTCACCATTGGTTTTATGTACATGAGTCAAATCATTGACTCTTGGTCATTGTCAGGGAGGGACTTATATTTACTCCTGAGGACTATAATTTTAATTTTCTGCCTAATAAAGTTAGTGGACCTGATTCAAACATAAGGGCTCGGAATGAGGGCCAGGAGTAATCTTTAGAGAGTCCGAAAAGTCCTGGACTCTCTATTTTTCCTAGGCTGTCTTAAGCCGGGTGTGATGAAGCCACATTGGGATTCCGTTGACCTTGACTGCTGTGGAGGTGGTCCTTTCCAGGTAGGAGTCAGTCCTTAGGTGCAAATTTCTTTACCGAAACAGAGTCACCAGGGTGGAAGGGATGAACCGGATCAGAAGTTGGTACAGGCAGAGTGTCTCAGACATGCTTCTGGATTGCTTCCTGGGTAGACTGTAAAGCCTGTAAGAACTTGAGTAAAGACTGGTTATGGATTTCAGCTTTTTTAGATTGGGTAGATCAGGGTCTGGAAGAGTCACTAGAATCTGTAGAGGCCCCACTGGTTTTAGGGCAGTCTCCCGGGCAGCTTCATCTGTGGCCCGGTTCCCTCTTGTTTCTATGGAGAGCCCTTACCTTGTAAATAGCACTATGTATGTGAGCCATTGTAAATGCATATCTGCTATCAGTATAAGTTGTTACTGATTTTTCTTTTGTCTACCAGAGCCTGAAACTGGGTGACTCAAGTGTTTGACATCCAGCACTCCAATGTGTTCCAGAGTAAACTCTCAACCTCACATGGGGCAGTTAGGATTAGTTCCTGTCCTAGGATTAACTTATTTGCTTTTTCAATAAGCATAGCTGTGGCTGCTACAGCCTGGATGCAAGTAGTTCACCCAAATGCAAAGGGGTCAAGTCTTTTGGACAAATAGGCTACCAGCCTTTTCTAAGGGGCTGAGACTTTGGGTGAATACCTATTTGGCTATGCCCCTTGTCTCACATACATAGAGCTGGAAATACCTAGTTACATCTGGTAGCACTAGTTGGCCCATCGTCCTTGCTCTGCTCATGTCTGTCTAACTGCCTAATATATTACCTCAAGGATCCTGGCTCTGAATTCTTTTAAGGAAAATGGACATTGAATTTCTTCTGTAGCTGCTTCGTGCTGAGGAGGGACAGAGCTTTCTCTCAGAGCCAAGAGATCCTTGCGGTCTGTCAGAGGGAAAATGAGGCCTGGGCACAGAAGGAGGTGGGCTTGTGACCTGGCAGAGACAAACTGTAACAAATGGTCCGATGGAAGGGAAAGAAAACATTTCAGTTTTAATAACCTCTATTGAAATGGAATTTTTCTCCTCAACATTACTTCTATGTTTATCAAAAGAGCCAGATCAAGACCAATTTACCTATTGTATTTAATTTGGCCTGATTGTTTGCATAAACACAACAAGAATGGTAACCAACTACCTTTGCCAGAATTTCATGATTGAATATTAGTGTGCCCCGTAGGGCCAGGAAGCCAAGCCATCCAGCTGCCGTCCGGCCTGCTGCAGTATCTGCTGAGTTAGGTGAATCCCTCACCTGCAGCGACTCCACCTGGGCCCACACCCTAGGTTTTAAGACCCATCTCAGTAGCCCGCCTTCTTGTTGCGGCCTAGAGTGTGTGGGGTTTCTGCAGGGATGCAGAGTCGTCCTTATTGCTCCCCTTCTACTCTGACCAACCACCAGTGATGGAAGGGCATGGGCCTGACACTCCAGCACCAGCCATTTTCAGGGCTCCCAAGCAGTATACCAGGCTTTTCCTTGGCACTCTTATTAGCTTCAAGTCTTCAGAGTTCAGACAGGGCTCTTTAAAACATGATACTCCAGTCAAAGTTTCTGGTCAATAAAACCACTATTAGAAACCAGTCTTATTGAATTTATTCAAAGAAATGTATTGCCATGATTTATTAAGCATTGCCAAGATTCAGAGGAATT
This sequence comes from Corynorhinus townsendii, assembly GCA_026230045.1. NCBI lineage: Eukaryota > Metazoa > Chordata > Mammalia > Chiroptera > Vespertilionidae > Corynorhinus > Corynorhinus townsendii. The sequence goes on from JAPDVU010000003.1 coordinate 148,343,451, forward strand.
ATATAAGGAGAAAAATAAAATAACCTGCTTTAAGATCTTCTGATTTTCCTTGTCAATCCTTTCTATGGATTCTTCAGAGTAATATAACTGTCTGCAATGGCAAGAAGAAATTCGAAATGTGTCTATATTCAAGTGTACAGTTACAGCTGTCCCTGTAGTAGGGTTCCCCCTATTTGACTTGTCCTTAAAATTTTATATGGTCTCTGGGAGGGGTGACATGCCCTCTGAGAAAGGACTAAGGGAACTTTATTGCTTTACAGGCTCTCACATGTCACAAGACCTCACGGGGTCTGTAATTCCTATAACAAAGGGCTGGTACTCAACACTTCCCTTTGTTCCAAACAGGCCTTCCCCAGTTTCCTAAAGTTGAGGTTTGTGCCACACCTGACATGGGCATGGTCACACAAGCCTGCAAGACAGTATAACAAGGCTGCCAACTGTCTTTCAATAGAGACCAAAACCAGATGGGTATTTTCCTTGCCCATTTGGGCAACTGCCCTTTTGGCAACTGCATTTAAATCTGTAAGGTTAATGCAATATTATTAACACAATTGAAGTACAATATTGGCACTGTGGCCACCTTAGGAAGCCAAATCTTCTGCTACCATATATGATACATGGTAGGGCTATACAATTATCTTAGGGAGGGGAATGAAGTCTATTCTTGACCTTCCCACACAAAGCAAAATTGTCCTTGTCTTTCTGGAGTCATGTCCATAAAGACACAGGCATCATCTAAGTCTATTATACAGTTTTCTGCAGGCCACTGTCAGGGCTGTGCATGGTGGCCAGTTCTTTCTAGCCACAAACACAGACTGTCTAATTTCCCTAAAATTTATTCTGGCATGGGAGAAAGTTATTTTGCTGTAAACAGGGAGCTTAACCCCTACATAACTGGGCTTGGACATCTGCCTAGAAAGCCGTAATTTATAAGTTTAATATGTGGCCTTAGGTCCTTCCAACCCAACAGGGTCTCTGCCATCCCTCAGTCAGACTCCTCCTCTCTTGGAGAATCTCAAAGTCCTGAAGGTCCCCGGTCCAGGAAGAGTGCCTTTCCCTTGCCCTTTGACTTTAAGCTGTCAGTCCAAAACAGTCAGAGTTGCAGTTAGAAACAGCTTTGCATATTGCAAAATGCTTCTGTGGCAGTGGCTTGGGTATTAGGCCCCTTGTCTTCCCACCAGTCCCCTTTGTGTCAGAGCAGCCACCAGGCCTCTCCCAAGGGAGTGCACTGGAAAGGGATCTCAGCCCCTCCTCTTCCAGCAGCAACAGGTACTGAACCCTTTCAGTACATTTGCAAACAGGGAGTTTCCACTAGCTCTATCTGCTGCTTTCACAGATCCCGGGCCTGCTGCTCTATTCCTGGGGCTGCAGGAAGGCCAGTAGCAGTCACTGGCTTCTGGTTTAATTGTTGTAGCCAGCAAGCCAAAGGCCTAAGTCTTGTATTGCTTGTTGTAAAATGCTCATTACTCACTGGGCAGCAGCGGGGCAGCTCTAGTGTCAGGTAAATGTCTGCTGTCCCCCCGCTTTTCTCGCTGCTGTGGCTTCTTCTAGGGCCACTGCAGGCAGCTCAGGCATCCAGTCCCCCTCACCCCCTTCTTTCACCTAGCTCTCAGGGGCTGAGTCTGCCTAGCAACGAGTTTTAAATCACCAGGGTGGCTGTGGACTTCAGCTCTGTTTCTCCTCCGCTTGGCTCTTGGGAGTTTAGTTTTTTTAATGTATTAATTATGCTTGCAGAAAACTTGCGACCTTGAATCTAGTGAAGTTCTGATAAGACACCTAGACCAGACCCCTATGCCAGCAGAGCGGTCTGCAGCCAGTAAAAAATCAACAAAAACCTATCTCTCCCTGCTTCATAATTAACTGCTGACCTCCCCCCACCCCTTTTCTGCATTAACCATTTACTCTGTCCTGAAACAAGGCAAATGGTCTGAGATCCTGTATATTTAGGCTTTTTACATTTAAGGATACTTTTTTCCTTCTATAACCGTTTTCCCTCATAGACTTTTACTCTAAGCCCCTAGAGGATCTTAAATCCTCCTCCTTTACTACTCTTGATTTCTCCGACCACCCCCTTCCCACCCCGTCCTGTCCCCCAGTCCAGTTGCTTGTCTCCCTTTCCGATTGTGAGTAAGAGGAAGAAAATTCCCACAGAGGGGAGAAATAGAAACAGTGGGAGTTTCAGAGAAAACTACAGACTACTGCTGTAGCAGTTCTTCCTTTCGAAAGCTGAGGTCCAACCTGTGGGGAAAAATGACTCTTAGTCGGCCTGTAAAGATAGCGGATGAGGATAAGGGTGTGTAGGGAGATTTCTTTCAGACTGAAAGCCTGGATGGCCTCCTGAAAGAAAAGATCTTTAATCCAGTTACAGATGCTATCAGAATCAGGCTGAGAGAGGAAGGGAAAGACCAGGTTATGTCCTCTATGAGGATCCTAATTAATAAATGGAAACACCAAGTCGAACAAAACACACAACCACGAAGACAACAGACATCACAAGACACACAATCAGGGTTAACTGGGTCCATAGATAGTTAACAATAACTTCAGCCTTAGTTCCGCCTCAGGTGGGTCACGTTGGACTATGATGTCACAGGCAGGGACAGGGCCTGTAAATCTCTCCGCCCTGCAGAGCTGTAAGCCCTGCCCCTGGAAGTCTCTGACCACCAAAAGAGATAAGAAAGCCATAAACAAAAGTTTTTTATTCTTTGAAATGTCACAAATTTATACCTTTAAATTAACCCTAGGACTTCAAAATTTCAATTTAATGCAGCAAATTCACAACTCAGGGAAGAGCAACCAATAGACTGAAATTTTTATTAGCTAAATGGGCTGATTCCCTCCCACTGTGATAGAGAGCAAATATCTCTGAGAAAAATAACTCAGCAGCGCTGCTTAAGACGTTTGCAGGAGGCAGCTGATCAATGTTTCTCTCATCAATGTTTCTATCTCTCTTTTCCTCTCCCTTAAATATATAAAAACACATTAAAATAAAAAAAATGCATCATGTAATGTGGCATAATGATGAACAAGACTTCAATCCCAGCTCAGCCATTTAGTAGCCTTATGCCCTGATCCAATTACTCAGGGTCCTGGGGCCACTGTTTCCTCATCTTTAAAATAGGAGTAATGCCTATTTCATGACGCTCTAAAGATTTCATAAGAAGTTGTACATAAAATGCTTAGCACAGCTCTTACAAAGTTAGCTCTCAATAAATATTAATTCTCTCCTCCAGAAGTTGAATTATATGCACACATTATAGGCAAGTAATTAACAGTGGGTGCTGTGAACATCTTACAGTGTTAGTTACATGATTATCTTATATTTTATAAATGCCAGTAGATAAAAGCAACATCTTCAAGGCAAATGTGCTCTAATAACTTCTGATAGCAACTTGACTACTGGGAAATAAATTATAATAGTAGTAATTTCCTTATGAAATTGGATACCTCTTCATAAAAAAAAAACAGTTCTTTTATCTTTAACTTCATAAATTATGGTATATAATGTGCTCTCAACTTGAAAATAAAGGTATTTTTGGTAGCTGTTGAAATTTATAACGTTACTTACAGCACTAGAAAGAATGCTATTTTAAATAAATTTGACCGCTTTTTTTCAGTGGGATTAACTACTTGTGAAAATTATGTTATGAAGTCTCTTTGGCATTTGGTTCCTGAAACACTTTCTGACCTCAGGTGATTTCTGATGATGTCAATAGTGTTTTACTATTTGTACCTTGCATGTTTCTAAGTGAACGAATAGCCCTCACGCTACTTTTGTTTATGACATTCTTTCTACTAACTAGATTCCACAGGTGTCACTTGTTCCAGAAGCTCTGTTCCTCTGAGAATAAACTGTGTCATTGCATTGCACACTCTAAAACAGCTCTTTACTCTGGAGGGGCCCTTGAGAGACTGCTTGTAATACTGCTTGTGAAGAGGGATTTTTAAACGGTGATTTGGGAAAACACATGCAACTTGAACATTTTTAAAATTTCATATTATTTTATTTTCCATTTCTTGGATAACTTAAAGATACTACTATTTGCCTAAAAATATATTCATGAGTGTCTTTTTATTTGGTAATAATATTTTTCATATTTTAGATTATTCTGTTTTTTGGACACTTATCATATATGCATTTATAGAATTGTCACTATTAAAACATGCCCCCTTTCACTTAACATAACTCTATAACATAGCTATGATATATATACATATATACATATATATATTACATTTAATATTTATTATATCTCTATCTATCTACCTATGTACCTATTTAATTATCTATATATCTATGCCATGCATAAGCTCAATGTAATGGAATGCCACTCACCAAAGTCAATCAAGACATAAATGACTGAATATTCAATCTGCTAGCAGCAGAGTCTAATTCTGAACCCCCAAATGGGTACTTTTTCATGAAGTGAGAAAACTTCTCAGTCACAGTTCCACCACACTGTCACTCCCATCTTAGAATGCCAGTGGTTTTTCTGTATAGCTTTATTGTCAGGGGACTCACTTTACATTGAAAGAACTATGTGAAGGTGATCTATGAACTGTGATAATGGGGATCACTGATCCTATCACAAAACACCCTGCAGTTAGTCTCATAGAGTGCTGGGATAACCTACCTAGGGCACAGCCGATACCCCTACACAACAGCCTGCCAGGTGAAAAATTCCTCTAATGGAAAACCTTTGCTCATCAGCCTGGCTAAGAATTTTATAGAACTATGCTGCAATAAGATCCTTTCTACCCAGTCATTATTTTCCTCTTTCCTTTTAAAATGTAGATTGTATTGAGTTCTGAACACTCTCCCTATCTATTCCTGCTCCTTTTATCTTTCATAAGTGATTCTCCAAAATAAACTCCTTGTACATCAAATACCATCTTGGTCGTTTCTTTTTGGAGGATTCCAACTGACCCAGAGGTCATCAGACTCTCCTGTATGCTACTTCTGTTTATTTTTTACTTTTTGCATTTACTATGGGATATTCAAATGTATTTGTTTACATTTGTGCTCCTATTGGACTAGGACAGTGGTTGGCAAACTCATTAGTCAAAGAGTGGCAAGCCGTGGTTTGCCAACCACTGGACTAGGAGTTCTATGACTGGCAAATGAGAATGGGCCTAACACACAATGTAACATATACCAGATAATCAATATATTTTTTGAGTAAAATTTATTAAGTGTATATGGTCTTAAATGACACATATGTATCAGACGTATCATATTATATTATGACTAGAGGCCCAGTGCATAAATGAAATTTCCACTTTCATAGCCATTTTTTATCTTTGAAAAATTAACCAGTAGAGTAATGGTTACCCAAGCTATAGTTCATCAGTATGGAAATGTGAGACGTTGATGCCAGTAAGGTAAAATGTTTAATTGTGATAAGGAGAGCAATGAGGTGATCATTTGTTGGAAAGAAGCAAAGAAAATATTTTTATATAAAAAAAGACTTAATTATTTTTTTATTTTTTATATTTCAATGGGAAAAAAACAATAGACAATGAGAAGAGAATAAAGATTAATATGTAAAGTGATATACCTTTAACATCCATGAGATTAGGTTTTCCATTATGCATTGATAAATATTAATAAATAATTATGAAATAAAATAAATAACACACAAATTAAGATGTATTAATAAAGTACATGTTTAGATGTAATTCATTACAAATGATTATATTCTATAAAAAAATATGGTGTCCAATACAGAGGTTGGCATTTAGGTGATGCTCAATATGCATATGATGAATGAACTGAATCAACAAAGAAACGATTTCCTTTACCTAAAGCAACCCCCTGGAGCAACCAGTGACCATAGGCCACATTTTAAGAACCACCATTGTACTTTTATTCCCCTTGCAATCAATCAGAAATGCTTGATTTTTATCTTCTCATTTTTTTCCTAAAATGTCAGCAGATGTAGCTTAAGTAGTTCTAAAATCTTGCTTTTCATGTTTTATATATCTGAGTACTATGAAATATGACTGTTTATCATTACTTTATGCTGTACATCTTCTATTATTTTATATGAACTATTAACATGTAAAATTAACATTTTTAGCATGTATTTAGCTGCTACTATATAGCATGATCTGCTGGTAATACAGAGACAAATGAGAATAATCTACTCTAAATGGCTCACAGCTTAGTAATGGTCATTTTCAGAAAGGCTCATCAATAATCCTATGTAATAAAGAAGTAATATGCAAATTGACCATCATTCCAACACACAAGATGGCCGCCCCCATGTGGTCAAAGATGGCTGCCCCATGTGGACACAAGATGGCCACCACAAGATGGCCAGCAGGGGAGGGCAGTTGGGGGTGACCAGGCCTGCAGGGGAGGGCAGTTGTGGGTGATCAGGCGAGCAGGAGAGGGCAGTTTGGGGAGATCAGGCCTGCAGGAGAGGACAGTTGGGAGTGACCAGACCTGCAGCAGAGGGCAGTTGGATGGGATCAGGCTGGCAAGGGAGGACAATTAGGGGTAACTGGGCCAGTAGGGGATGGCAGTTAGGGGCAATCAGGCCAGCAGGGGAGCAGTTAGGCATCGATCAGGCTGGCAGGGGAGTGGTTAGGGGTGATCAGGCTGGCAGGAAGAAGTGGTTAGGGCAGTCAGGCAGGCAAGCAAGTAGTTGGGAGTCAGTAGTCCTGGATTGTGAGAGGAATGTCCGACTGCCCATTTAGGCCTACCAGAATCGGACATCCCTCAAGGGGTCCCAGATTGGAGAGGGTGCAGGCTGGGCTGAGGAACACACATTCCCCCCCCCCCCCCCCCCCCCGTGCACAAATTTTGCATTTGACCCAGTAATCCCACTCCTAGGAATATATCCTAAGAAACTAGAAACACCAGTCAGAAAGGGTATATGCACACTTACGTTCATAGCAGCACAATTTACAACAGCTAAGATTTGGATACAGCCTAGGTGCCCGTCAGCAGATGACTGGATCAGAAAACTATGGTACATCTACACAATGGAATACTACGCTGCCATAAAAAAGAAAGAATTCTTACCATTTGTAGCAACCGGGATGGAATTGGAGAACATTATGCTAAGTGAAATAAGCCAGTCAATGAAAGAAAAATACCACATGATCTCACTCATTTGTGGATAGTAAAAAACACATTATAAACTGGTGAACAAAAAGATAGATACAGAGGCAGTAAAGCATCAAACAGACTGTCAAATTACAGCGGGAAGGTTAGGGAGAGGTGGGGGAAATGAGATCAACTGAAGGATTTATATGCATGCATGTAAGAATAACCAACGGATGCAAAACATTAGGGGGTGAGGGCATGTATAGGAGTGGGGTGGGGGTGGGGGGACAATGGTAAGATATGTACACATATAATACCTTAATTAAAAAAATGGAAAAAAATAAAAATAAATGGCTATTAAGCCCAGCCAGTGTTGCTTAGTGGTTGAATGTCCACCCATGAACCAGGAGGTCACAGTTCGATTCCCAGTCAGGGCACATGCCCAGGTTGCGGGCTTGATCCCAAATAGGGGGCATTCAGGAAGCAACTGATCAATGATTCTCTCTCATTGTTGATGTTTCTGTCTCTCTCTGTCTCCCTTCTTCTCTTTGAAATAAAAAAAAGCCATATTTTAAAAAATTAGCTATTAATGTAAATACACCAAACAGTGTTAAAAATTTCATATCATGAGAATCTGTGACATAGGAACATGTGATCTAAAATGTGTGTGTGTGTGTGTGTGTGTGTGTGTTGGGGGGATAATATTTGAATGTAGAGTATCACAAAATGAAGTAAATTTTGAGAATAAAATGGATCAGGTTAAAGAGCCCAGTAAATGATTAAATAAGAAAAGGAGACAATAGAAGCTAAGCTCAAACATAAGTATGGTAAACCAAATCCAGTTCTTATTAGGTAACAATTTAAACAGAAAATGAAAACATTTTTAAAAGGAGCTATCTCTGTGAGCAGGGTATACTGAGTAATAAAGTATAGAAATAATAGAGGCACTTGATGCTACCCAACTACAACCTTTTCACTACCTCCATTGAACAGTTTTTCAGCTTTGCCTCACTTGTCATTTTCATCAACCCATATTCAGTAACTCTCCTTTGTGGGACATACTTTACTAACTTCCTGATCAGCCTTTTTGATTCCAGGTTTTTTCATCTAATACATGTTATAGGAACAGACTTTCTAAATGTGATTGTGTTATTTCTCCTCTCAAAAGTGGTCAGTGTATTGTCCTTTCCCTTTGGGGGTAAAATATCCAAATTCCCTAATACAGAATTCAGGGTTTCAGGATTCATTTTCAACCTGCATTTTTCTCTTGGCTTCACGTCATATTTCTCGATACTTTACATGCTGAGCTTGCTGTTCTCCCCTAATTCTCATTAATTCCTTCTCACGTTGGCTTAATCTATTCATCTCTCTGATCTATCCTTTTACCCGCCTCTGATTGTTGAGTGATAGATCACTTATCCTTCAATAACAGCTAGAATATAGCTCCTCGGTGAAGACTGTCTAGAATGAATACCACCGAGAATATCTAACTAACTGTACCCCAGTAACAAGTACTGGTGAACATTCTCAGTACCCCCAGGAGATGGTTCAGTTCTAAGGATTATGGTTTTGCTGGAATCCCTTTTCCTAGCTCCATGCCTTACGTAGCATAAGCAATCAAAAATATGTTTTAAATTATATTAAATGGGTAAGGGCTTTATCTCATGACCTGTCTGTGGTTTTCATTACTTAAGCATGGATTAATACATGCGTAGCTCTGGTTTTGTGTAACTCAGGTTGAAGGGTAGGTTAAGGAAATGGTTAGACACTAGAGAGGGCAGGTCATTCTGCAGAGTAGGTTAAAATACAAATGATGTCTCAAGGGCTGGTGGAGGGCAGGGCAGGGCAGGGCAGGGCAGGGTCACATTAGATTCTGGAAGTTGTGTGTGTGCGTGCGCGTGTGTGTGTTTTAAATGTTTTCATTGATTTTTTTTTTTTTTTTTAGAGAGGAAAGGAGATAAACATCGATGTGGGAAAGAAACATTGATTGGCTGCCTCCCCTGTGCCCTCAACCAGGGATCGAATACTCCACCCCTTGGTGTATAGGAGGAGACTCCAACCAACGGAGTTACCCACCTCGGGCTGGACGGTTCTGAACAATTGTATTTTTCTGTTTGTGCAAAAAAATTTACCCGAACATGCCATGAACTACCTGCAGAGATAGAAAACATGGGAACTGATAGAAACACAGATACTGTGATATACATAAAATCCCAGAAGAGGGATTAGTTTTGAGAATCTTGGAGACAAATTCTTGGCATAGAACCAGAAACAATGTTAGTGAGGAGTGAGGGTTGAAGTAAAGAGGATGTCTTGGTATGAGCAAACAAAAGCTGTTCTTTCCTTAAAAACCAGACAGAATCCAGTCAGAAAAAAGGAAATGTCTTAAGTGCACCTGCCCTGTATTCCCCAGGGCTTCATGTGCCCTGCTTTCTGTTGCGATTTTTTAAGGGAGCCATGACAAATTCTGATGACTCACACAGAATGAAAGCATTCGATATATTTGGAATAAGAGCTTCCTTCCTTTCTCTCTTCCATATAAACCAATCATTTCAAAAAGTTTAGGTGATTACCATGATTTTGTGAATAATTTTTATTCAGCCTTTGTAAACATAACAATAATTTTTTTCTCTTAAATATAAGAAGAAAACAATAAATGAGCACAGAGAAAACTTCTATCATTTTTGAACAGGGAGCAACTTTATAAAAGATAAGTTTAACTCTCTCATTTTACAGATGTCAAACTTTTGCTAGATAAGAAAATGTTTTCCCTGGACAGCTAATGTTAGAAAAGAGTCTTGAACCCATGACTCTGTTCCCCTTCCATTGCATAAGTACATCAAATATGAATTATAATATAATTCAGGAGTTAAAAAATTATGGCTCATGAGCCACAACTGGATTGCTGACTATTGGTAAAATTTCCTGGAACACAGCTATACTAATTTGTTTACATATGATCTAAAGGGTATTTCCATGTAACAGTGGCAGAGACTACATAGCCCTCAGAACCTAAAACATTTACTGTCTGCCCATTTACAGAAAAAGTTTGCCAACCTCTGATCTAAAACATCACAGACACCAGGGGGATGAGGGCATGAGTGTGTGTGTGTGTGTGTGTGTGTGTGTGTGTGTGTGTGTGTTGGGGGGTACTGGGGGGGATAAGGACACATATGTAATACCTTAATCAATAAATAAAAAAATAAAAAAAATAAAATATCACTCCTCTTGTGAAAACCTTACACATTTTCCTATAGGACACACACATGAGAAGGAGACAGAGACCTCTATACTCTAGGGAATCCTATATAATAAAAGGCCAGCCACCATAAGTGGAACGACCTGAACGACCAGAAACCAGAACCACCACAGCCCCTGCTGGGCTGGCTCTGCCCCCAAGCAAGCAGTTAGGGGCAATCAGGTAGGCAGGCAGAGTGGTTAGGGGCAATCAGACAGGCAGACCAGTGGTTAGGGGTGATCAGGTAGGCAGGCCAGCCCTTAGAGGCAATCAGGTAGGCAGATGGCCCCTTGCAGGGCTGGCTCCACCCCCAAGCAAGCGGTTAGGGGTGATCAGATAGGAAGATCAGCGGTTAGTTGTGATCAGGTAGACAGGCAAGTGGTTAGGGGCGATTAGGTAGAAAGGCCAGCAGTTAGGGGTGATCAGGTAGGCAGACAGCCCCTCATAGGGTTGGACCCACCCACCAGCAAGCAGTTAGGGGGATCAGGTAGGTAGGCAAGCGGTTAGGAGCAATCAGGTAGGCAGATGGCCCCTCACAGGGTGGGCTCCGCCCACCAGCAAAGAAAGAGGGAGACCCAGGCCAGACAAGCCATTGCACCCCAGCCTGTTGCCTGCAGAGGGAAGCTACCTGTGGCAGGAGACGGGGGGCAGCGCTGCACAGATGGCAAGCAGTGGCAGTGGCGGGGTTGGGACCAGCTGCCTGCAGCCCGGGGAAGGAAAACCCCGATAGGCCCTGATCTCAGGCCATGCCTAGGGACCCTACCCGAGGGGTCCAAGATTGTGAGAGGGTGCAAGCTGGGCCTCTAGTATCCTTATAATTAAATATGAAGACACCCATTTAGTCCTCAACTTCCAGTACCAGTTATCACTGAAGAGGTTCTTGTAATATGAGAAATAGTGACCCAATATTGCAATAAACTCAGGCCTTAAGCAGTTTTCTTAATGCTGCTTTTTTGGGCTTGGTGACATAATAAGTCACTTACTCTCTGTACATGCAGATTGAGAACTTACTCCCCATTCTAACTTTACAGCAATGTTAGAAGGATTAATTGGATAATGAATCTAAAGTCTCTGGGCTCAGTAAAGACACAACGGCAATGTATTATTTATCAGTGAAAGAAGACAATGAGAAGACACTTTCCCTACTAATCAAAATTATTCCTACCGAGAGAGTGACTGTTAGCAAGTCAATTAAGACTATTTTTTTATAGAGTTTCTACTCTCACGCATCCTAGGGCAGCAAGCAAGGAGAACACACATGGCTCTCAGACAACTTAAATACATTTCTTCCATTAAGAAAATGGGACCACTTTAAAGATATAAAGGAAAACATTTATAAAGTTATTAAAGCACAGGCTTTGAGATAGTTGGATAAAACCTAAATGAAAGATGCATATTCAATAAATAAATAGCAATTTAAATGAAGGTTTCTTGCATTCTTTTCCCACTGTTTTTTCACAAAGACCACAGAGTGATCAATGATTAAAAATAACATAATAGACAACTATTCTGTGTAGCAGCAGGTACAAAATGTAATTCCCAGAGTTCATGACAAATGTGAATACCTGTGAGTGTCCATAAGAACGTAAACATAAAGGATTTGTTGAAATATTATTGAATTGAGAATAAGATTACCTGAGGTTGTCTCCTTAGGACTTTTTGCCCTTAAATTTGTTTCAGTGGGAAATAAAGCCGCTCTAACTTTGGTCCAGGTGTGGAATCTCCCTAATTTGAGGAAGATGTTTAATAAGTTCATCACTACATCATTAGACAGATTTCCCACTGAGACTTGGTTGAATTTAACCACTCTTCAAGTGTGAGAACAGGATTGAGGCAAGATTCACAAATTTGTTCTATGAAACCAATGCTCTCATCTTGGCAATTTTGGCAGTTTGTGAAATGGTTAATGCATTATAAAGCAGAGTGTTAAGACCCAATTCTCTCTAACATTACTTCAAATAGATCACCTGGTTTATGAATTTGAAGCTTTAGCAATCATTTGTCAACTTCCTTTCATCAGTATGATTGATGGCCTTGTGGTTATACTTCTTTTTCACTCTTGTTTTTGGGTTATAACAGTTTTCTTGGCCTTCTAATTATAAGTTCTAACCAAATGATCTCATTTTTTTTGAGGAAACTCACATCCTTTTTATAGACAAGTAATTAATTTGTTTTAGAACATACTAGATGTATTCCCAGAGAGCAGGTAACCCATGCTCATCAAGACAAAAGAAAAATAAGAACATACCTATTGCAAATATTGTAATAAATCATGTTATTTAGCAACTAATAAATTCTATTTGAATTACATAGTTTGTATTAGTTTATTAAAAGTGAATGCTTTATAAAATTGATAGTAAGTTTTAAATTGTCTCATAATACATGCAATTTCTTATTACATGAATATTTATTCAGCAGCTAAATCTAATTTTAAAGTTTTCAGAAAGTGACCAGTAAAACATAGAAAGGATTAGAATTAGTTTTATAGCACATATATTTAATAAGGATTAGCTAATATTTTTTCTAAGTTTAATGTATCAAGCTATTGTAGAAATAATGGGAAATAAAACAGATTTATCATGAATGCTGATTTTAAATCAGAAATAATATTTTTAGATCTTTATTGAACTCATCACAAAATTATCTATTATTCATATGTAAATTTCTTGCCTTTTTATTCTCTTTTAACGTGGTTGAAAACAGATATTTTTTCCAAGACTGAATTGTTACTTTGAAAAATCCACCACAAGGTGGCAGAGAAGTTTTTAAAATTTAATCTGGGAATGTAATTTATGAGGTGCAAGTTCGAAGTCAGGTTCATTTGAAGAGTTACCACGTCTGGCATGTCAGTGGCCAAACCAGTACATAAAAGTTGATGTACACTCCAATTAAAATTATAATTATTCATCCAGGGAAGGCCGCAGGCTATGAAACAAATGCTGTAGAACTGAGGCAGGTGTGTTAGATGGACATAGTGGCTCTAATAAGGTAGGCCTTAGCCATCACAGTAACTCTGCGTTAACACATTTTCATTGCTTCATGCCAACCTAGCAGTGACTTTGTATATAAGAATGAACAATAGCTAAGTATTTCAGCTCCAGGGACCTCCTGGAGTCTATGAGAATAAGCAGTGCTGGAATGGAGCTTTCAGTTTAAAGCAATACAATTCATTTTACCTAACCTAAACTCTAATCTCAGAGATCAACCAGATTACAAGCATTGCGCTGGACACACTGGAATATACACAAATAAACAAAACACAAATCCTCACCCACATTCAAACACACCAACAAAGAAAAACACAGGACATAAGGGAAGAAATTTGAAAGTGAACATTCTCTGGGGACTTTTCACTGGCATAATTAAAGGGCACTTTACATGAGGGGCTTCCTGGCACTCATATACTTTGCTTTCCTTTCCAGTTTCCGCAGCTAGATTATATTCCTTTCTCTATGCAGATTTGTGGCTCCTGAACTGCCTTACTTCCATATATTGCTTTTCATATATATATATATACTAGTATATATATACATATATGTGTACATACATATGCATGTATATATATACACATACATGTATATATGTATATGTGTATATATATATATTTCTTATTCTAAAAAATTTCTTTTTCCTTCTTTTCTCCATTCTTCCACTTCTCAACTCCATTTATAATGTTGGTGGCTTGGAATAGTCTAATTCCAGAGGTGGATGATAATGAATTCCAAAGGACCTAAAAATGTCTCCTCTCTCACTTTAAAAAGTTAAGGAAATCTGTGTGAGGTTCGAGGCGCAGGGAACAAAGACAGAGAGTCCAGGCCCGTCAAAAGGAGGTTTAATTTTGCACTTCCGGGCGAGGTTCACGGGTCCTGAGGGTAGGGCCTGAGAAGTTGCGCTGGGTGGGAGCTGAGGCGCTATTTTTATACAGCTGTTCAGTGAGGGCGGAGGACCATGAGCTGAGGGCGGGTGGAGTTTCCGCCGCAGGCAGGGGTTCCAGGAATGGAGCTAATATCTGCGCCACCATTTGCCTGGAGCACTGGCCGGTCACAGGTTCTAGGAAGGGACCAGCATTTGTGTCGCCATCTGTCTGGTGCACTAGTCTGTTATCTGCGTCACCATCGGTTGCATGCATGGGCTTCTGGAATTCCTCTGACCTAACAGTCTGCCTGACATCATTCATTGGATGATCTTTTTACTTCATAGTAGCTAAGACAGGCTCAGGGCAAGAAATTTAAATCTGCTTACTTGAGCATCTAAAAAATGCTCCAGTGGACTTTCATATCTTCTTTTTATTGTTTTTGGTGTATTTAGAGTTGGCTTTTTCTATTACAGTATCACAAACCTTTTTTTTATTTTATTTTAAGTTCAAGCTCTCAGATGAAAAGCAGTCAAAGCTCATGTTTATTCCAGTCACTTCAGCCTTTTGTGCAGGGAAAAGCAGTCCTACTTATATTCCAACTTCCCCCCACTGGAGTTTAATGTTGGAATTTGGAGAGAAGTTCCAGATAGTGATACAAGCCATGCTTTCCTCACATTGCCTCCTTCAGGACCTGTTGGGAAAATATGGTTAAAATTAAAAACTGCTTCTAACTCAGAAAATCTCTCCGCAAAGGTAGAAGAAGAAAAGTTGTATTTTTAAATAAGCAGTAAAGGAGACTTTGATGAAGCACATCATAGGCAATGCACCAAAGAGATTGCAAAGACAGAAAGAAACCTCACCTCTTATATTGCCAAGCAAGTACAACCCATTATATACATAGTCTCAAAATAAACAATAACTAGTCCTTAAGTAAGATAATTGACATCACCCTTTGTCATACATAGTTAATTCTAAATTCACATGTTAATCAGGGTGGCCACCTGCGCTTGCTAATTATCTTCATACAAAAATTCTCGTATCTTTATAATCAGAGGTTTGTTTGCAAAGGCCTCAGTAGGGCACCAGCTGGAGTGAGGCCTGTGTTAGAGTATCACATAAACTTAGCTGATAAAGCAGCAGCAGGGTTTGAGAGGATCGACTGTAATTTGGAAGGAAGTTCTATTGTGGGTAAAATGCTATCAAGCAGCATGACATGCGAAGAAGAAATGATTTGTGAAAGAGTCAACTGATACAGCAAACTTCATTGTAGCCTGATTTTAAGAAATTGCCACAACTACTGCTCCCTCCCTGGTCAGTCAGGAGCATCAACGTCAAGGTGATACCGAATTTTTGGACCGGAACCCGGATTCTTTGTCTGCCGGAATCGAAGAATGAATCCAAAGACAGAAAGTGGTATAGCAAAGGTGGAGATTTATTGAAGAACAAGTACAGACTCCCACATGGGGAGAGGGAAGAGTCCCACAGAATGGACTCCCAAGTAGGGAGGGGGAAAAGTCCCACTGGGTTCCCTTTCCCTGTGGCTTATAAAGGCTATAGATCCTGGTGCCTTGATATCCCCTCTGATTGGTCACTATCCCCTTAGAGTTGGTTACTATAGTAACTTCTGGGCTCAAAGGTTGAACCTCACATGGGACATGTGAGGTTCTCCCCCACTCCTTCCTTTATTGTTTTCCTATTCTCTTTGGGCTTTCTTCCTCTCCTTCTGAATGAAGGGCTTCCTTCTCTTTATTTTGTAAATATGGCCTTTCCTGGCTACTTCCAGTTCCCTTGTCTGATGGAAATATACCTGTTGCTGCCTCCTTGTCTTATGGAGATGTAACTGCACCTGGCTTCCTTGTGTTATGGAAATGTACCTTCTCCCAGTCTGCAGCCCAGTGCTTTTCCATGGACCCCAATTCTAAAAAAAAATCCCTAAACCTGCCTATGTCCCCCTAAAATCCCTGCTTCAAAGGCAAGATTCACCACCAGTAAAAAGATGATGACTTTTTAGCAATAAAGTATTATTTAATTCAAGTATATACATTGTTTCTTAGGCATAATGCACATTTAATAGAGTACAGTATAGTGTTAACATAACTTTTATATGCACCAAGAAATCAAAAAATCTGTGTCTCACTTTATTGTATTATTTGTTTTATTGCAGTGGTCCAGAATGGAGCCTGCAATCTCCAAGGTATGCCTGTACTTTTTCAAAGATCTGAAAAAGGTAACCTCATGGGACTGTGAACTATTGCAATTTTCACAATAGAAAAGGTATTATCTTTCCCATGGTAAAAGGTAATTAGGCTAAACTTTTTCATTTCAGATTCCAATGGAATTATTGAGAAACATATAAATAACATGATTCTGCTATCAGAAATAAAGGCCCATTGAATATAATAAATATGTATTTTGAATGCTTTATGTTTACATTTCCTATAAGCTATTTGTATCACAGTGCATGGTTTATTTAAGGTACTCCATTCAAATAGAGGAACCAAATGTCTCAACAAAGAAATTTCAATAGGTTGTAACAAACTCAATTTCTTTCTTTCTTTTCTTTCTTTCTTTTTTAGGGTTGGGATATTTTATTTTTTAAAAAGCTTTATTGTTGCAAGTATTACATATGTCCTCCATTTCCCCCATTGACCTCTCCCAGCCCGCCCTCATCCCCTACCCTAAGCCTTCACCCCCCTATTGTCTGTGTCCATGAGTTATGCATATATGCATACAAGTTCATTGGTTGATCTCTTCCCACCCACCCACTCTCCCCTGCCTTCCCTCTGAGATAAAAAACTCAATTTCAACTATGAGGGCATGTGAAGCCATAATCCTAGGATTGTGTGATAAATGTTCAGGTGCCACCATGGGACAATTGCAATAAGTCAATGGCTTCGTATTTGAACCATATCAAAGGAGCCCACATTTCAGGATATTTCTTTCTGCAAGAAAATGTGGATAAAGAATTTATTTCATATTAAAAAATTAAGTATTTGTGTGATGGGAGGGAGATTATATGGATATAAATTTTCTTAGAAATTTATATTATAAATTTAGATATATATCTGAATGTATGTTTACTTGCATAACCCTTAGGATTTCGCACATTTAATAACTTCTTCTTAGATTGATAAAAATAAATGTGTCTATTGCCATAAGACTTCAACATATAGATTAATGGGCATGCTTCTTTTAGAAAGTTCATTGTGTAAAGTACAACCTGAGCATCCATTATGCAATTACAAGTTTATTATAACTTTTGGTATTAATTTAAATTTAAATTTAAAGTGTAATCTAACAGTTTTAAACTTTTGAAGCAGGAATTTTAGGGGGACACAGGCAGGCTTAGGGATTTTTTAGAATTGGGGTCCATGGAAAGCAGGGGGCTGCAGACTGGGAGAAGGTATATTTTCATAACACAAAAGCTAGGTGCAGTCACATCTCCATAAGACAAGGAAGCCAGGTGCATTCACATCTCCATAACACAAGGGAACTGGAAGTAGGCAGGAGAGGTCTATATTTACAAAATAAAGAGAAGGAAGCCCTTCATTCAGATGGAAAAGAAAAAGCCCAGAGGGAAGGAGAGGGAGAACCTTGCATGTCAAAGGGGAATAGTGACCAATCAGAGGGGATATCAGGCACCAGGATCTGCAGTCTTTATAAGCCATGGGGAAAGGAATCCAGTGAGACTCTTCCCCCTCCACATGTGGGAATCAGTTAAGGGACTTTTCCTCTTCCCTACTTGGGAATCCATTCTGTGGGACATTTCCCCCTCCCTACTTGGGAGTCTGTACTTGTTCTTCAATAAATCTCCACCTTTGCTATATACCACTTTCTGTCCGTGGATTCATTCTTCGATTCTGACAGACAAAGAATCTGAGTTCCAGTCCTAAAATTCATATCACTTTCTTTTCCATTGTGATATATAAGAATTCCCCATTTAGCCCCACTTCTCTATATGTGATAATGTCAATAATCAGATCCAGTGTTTGACTCTTCCTTCTCACATCCTTTATCATGTGACTTTGTATTTCCTTCCAGGAAATGGGGCAGACTACATAGTACATTTTCCTATTGCTTGACTTTAGATTCAAACATGTATTCTTCATCTGTATATAATAAAAGCCTAAGTGACCACGAAACCGGAACAACCAGAACGACCAGTCACTATGATGCACACTGACCACCAGGGGCAGACGCTCAATGCAGAAGCTGCCCCCTGGTTGTCAGTGCGCTCCCACAGGGGTAGTGTTGCTCAGCCAGAAACCAGGCTCATGGCTGGTGAGCGCAGCGGCTGTGGCAGGAGCCTCTCCCCTGCCTTCCCTCTGAGGTAAAAAACTCAATTTTTTACCTCACTAAGTAGCAGTGAGTCAAGCAGTAAGGAGCGAGGGGTTCCGGACTGCAAGAGGGCACAGGCCAGGCTGAGAGACTCCTATATTTTGTAAATATAGACCGCTCCTGCCTACTTCCAGTTCCCTTGTGTTATGGAGATGTGGCTACACCTGAATTTCATGCACTGGGCCTCTAGTTGGTCAATATAAGGAAACAGAAGTGACAAGTGCAAGTTTTCTTAAGGGGCCATGTGTATTTCCACTTGCTCCCTTGCATCTCTGTTGCCACCTGGAAACTGCTATTTTCTCTAGTAGCTGCTGTTTACTCAGGCTTGACTCCAGAATAAACATAGAGGAGTTATGACAGCAAATCTCAGCAAAGGGTGGAGCCATGCTCAGAGTGATCCTTAGCTTGAAGCAAAGCCATCTTCTAGCTAGGGATGGGGAACATCCTGCCCCCACACCTGCGAAATTATTTGGTCTGGCCCTGTCAAGGCATTAGGGGTGAGTTAACTACATGTTTGACCAAAAATAGCCAGCTAATTTTTAAGTTGATAATTTTGCATTGTCTGTAAATGATGTTATAAATATCCAAATGGCCCTTGGCAGAAAAAAGGTTCCCCACCCCAGCTAGGTAAATGTAAACAAGTTCAGCTTGCACCCAAGAGTGAACTAATTAAATGCTCATTATTGTATGCCACTGAAATTTTGTGGTCTTTTTTATGCAATATTATTTCTCCATGTACTATTGAACATGTTTCATAATCTGGAATTATATATACCCATCTATTCCACACTGGAACTGTATCATTTGATTTGTATCTCATCAGTTGAATCAGACAATAGAATTTGTTGTAGACCATAAAGCTCACAATGTCTCCTTTCTTCAAGCTGAGTTATATAAGATGATATGGATATTAATAGAAAGAAAGCCTTTCACCTAAACACTATCAAGGGAGCCTTGTACACAACTTTCAAGTGAGAGATAACTTTGTAGCTGAAGACATGAAGTAATTGTAAATGATGGCAGCTATTATTTGAAAGAGAAATTATGGTAGCACCACAAGAGAAATGTTTGTAATGTAATTTAGCACAGTATTTTTTATTAAATATAATGTAAAACAGAGTTCAGGATGACTAAAAATTTGAGCGGGTGTGTGTGTGTGTGTGTGTGTGTGTGTGTGTGTGTGTGTGTGTATTTCTGAGGGATAGGGAAGATGAAAATGTAGAAAATAGCCTTTTTTAACTTACTGAGATCAAACTTAGAATTATGACTTCTAATACCACTTTCAGTGCCAAAATCAGTATTATTCAGGGTTCTCCAGAGAAATAAACTAATAGAATATATAAACAGATATATAGAAAACATAGTCTTGGGACTTTAAAAACTACATATTTTAAAATATGTGAATTCTTCAGTAATAATTTCAATTGTTTTATTGGAAAAATAAGCTCTATGTAGATCAGCTAAGGCATGCAAATCTAAGACACATAGTAAATCTGCAATTAATATTAATAGAGTAAAGCTATTATTATTAAACAATGCGGAACATAAAGAACATAGTGTGTGCAATATTGTTTATGTTTCCAAACTGATATCAGATTTTTACATGATGTGCATGAGATTAATTTATTTTATGCTCTAAAATAACATTTTTCATGCATTCAAAATTACATGGTTTCAATAGTTATAGCCACAGAAGTGAAGAATCTATGTCTTTCAAAGAATATTCCCATTGGTAATAAAGAAAAAATCCTATGAGATTATATGAATAACAGACTCCAATATTGAAAAGATATCAGTGTACACCTTGGGTTGCTTCCATATATTGACTATTGTAAACCTAGGTGTCCTCTGACAGATGAATGGATAAAGAAGATGTGATATATATATAATGCAATATTATGCAGCAATAAAAATGAATGAAATATCACATTTGCAACAACATAAATGGATCTAAAGTATATTATTCTAAGTGAAATGAATCAAGCAGAGGAAGACGAATACCATATGGTTTCACATATATGTGGAATCTAAAAACCAAACCAAAACAAAAACAGACTCATAGAAACTGAAAACAAAGGGATGGTTACCAGAGGCAGGGGATGAGGATGGGTGAAAACAAGGGGAATATTAATAATATTGTGATAGATTTACACAGTGACAGCTGACCATATTTTCGGTCAAGGGCACATGCCTGGGTTTAGGCTCCATTACCAGTAGGGGGCAGGAAGGAGGCAGAAAATGAGATGAATGTTTCTCTCATTAATGTTTCTCTCTCTCCCTCTCCCTTTCTCTCTCTCTCAAAATCAATAAAAACACATTCAAATATTTTAATGTAATAGATTCAATCCTATCGTTTATATTTAATATAGTGTTCCTTTTCACTTTCCTTTTTATGAGAAGCATATAGGGGCCACTTCCTGCTCTATTCCCATTCACCACTCACACACAATTTCTGGAGAAGGGACAAGTAGTAAATCCTTTAGCCATAAGATGGAAGCTGAATTATATCCTCAGGGGGGCTGGTGAGCTAGAGAACTTTAGCAAGCTTCAAAATGATATTATGTTTTCTGATATATTTTTGAATGAGAGACAACATTGGAAATTTGGATACATTTAGATAAAATAATATATTTACTGTGTTGACAATCTATATATATAAAAGCCTAAACCCATTACAACTGAACAACCAGAACAGCTGGAATGACTGGTAAACCAGTCGCTATGATGCACACTGACCACCAGAGGGCAGACGCTCAATGCAGGAGCTGTCCCTGGTGGTCAGTGTGCTCCCATAGTCAACCTCCTGTGGTCCCTCCCCCTGACCGCCCAGCCAGCCCTACTCAGGAATCTGCAAGACGGCCCCAATCGCTGGCCAGGGGGACCCCACCCATGCATGAATTCGCGCACTGGGCCTCTAGTGTCCTAAATAATAGTTTGAAGAATATGTGGACTCGAAGAATGTATTAAACTTTGTTTGGAGAAGTAAGACCAAACTGCAATTATTTACATTGTTTCTTTTGAAATTCTGAATTATCTATTTAAAAGATTAAGTTTATAAATAAACATTAATTAAATAGTAATTTTATTAGAAATTTACTAGGATCATTTTAAATCCTTATTATTTACTTTATCTAGGCCATTTTATCATCTCACAAAAACAAGAACTGTTTGGTCTGAGGCTGTCATGATTGAAAGCATACTTTTTTGTATTAGAGAAGTACTGGGAAAAACTCTTTTGATACATGAAAAGGACCATGTCCTGAAATAACCACAGTTCAAATCATATTTGAAGGGGGTTTTGAATGCAGCATTTTTGGAAAATGCTAGGATAAATGGAAATGCAAAAGAGCATAAATATTGAAATTGCAATGGAGCAGTGGAGCATTTTGGTCATGTGGAAAAAAAATGCTGGTACAGAATTTTCAATGTCCTATAACCATTATTTGTGCTTTCATTTTTAAAAAATTGATATCTTCTAAATATATGGGGGCTTCAAGGTATGATACTGGTACTTCATATATATGTTCCATAGCATTCCTCCAGAAAAAAAAATAAAAGATGAATATTTTACTTTCTTTTTTCTTTTCCTGTTGCCTATGTTCTTACATCTGTATAATGTTGTAAGTGGGTTCACCAATCCTGAATATTATGCAGTCAATTTAAATATTTGTGCCAGTGTTAAAAAAGAAAGAAAGAATATAAAATCATTCTTCTGTCCCAATACTTTAAAAATTATGTATACTGTATTTCTAAGTTCACTATGAATCATTTTAGTCTTCTCTGAAGTTTATACTATGCTGGTAAGAAACATGCTAGTTGGGAATTTTGTAGGTTTCACTATAAATGGTATCAGACTTATGAAAAAAAGAAACATCTATAATAATAAAAGCATAATATGCTAATTAGACCAGACATCCTTCCAGACATCTTTCTGTCCTTCTGGACGAAGCCAAGGCTTCTAGGGAAGCCGTGGTCCCAGGTTCCTGCTGGCGGCTGGAGGGAAGCCTGGGTCCAGGGTGCCAGAGGGAAGCCCGTGCCAGCAGCTGAGGGAAGGAAGGCCTACTCTTGCATGATTTTGTTCATTGGGCCTCTAGTTCTATATATAAAAGCAAAATCCTTAATCTCTTTTATATGGCAGGCACCTAATTTATATGTAGAAGTATCTAATTGAAAGAGTGAAATAATAAAGAATGAAGAGTTATACTATGTTGTGCAGAATTAGGGTTTAATAAATGTGAACAATTCCATATAGTTTTAAAATATATCAATTTCAATAGTTTTGAAATTATATCATGTTGTGAGAAAAAAAGGGATAAATATGTGTATAAAAGAAAACATATGTACTGATAGCTTAAGACAATAGTTGGCAAACTCATTAGTCAATAGAGCCAAATATCAACAGTACAACGAATGAAATTTCCTTTGAGAGCCAAATTTTTTAAACTTAAACTTCTTCTAAGGCCACTTCTTCAAAATAGACTTGCCCAGGCCGTGGTATTTCGTGGAAGAGCCACACTCAAGGGGCCAAAGAGCCACATGTGGCTCGGGAGCTGCAGTTTGCCGACCACTGGCTTAAGAGATCTGATGGACTTTCTTTAAAAGAGGCACTGTGAAATGAGTGAAATAAAAGAATATTGTCTTGGAGTTGTAAAAATTTGTATAGACAAAGGAGAGAGACAGGTGGAATTGAAAGTAAATAAATCAAACATAAAACAGATAATGATGAAACCATAAAACTTCAAGAAGAATATGTAAGTGGTAAGCTCCCTGACAGTGGTTTTGGTAATAATTTCTTGGACTTGACACAAAAAGCAAAGGTAACAAATGCAAAAATGAACAAGTGGTACTACAGCAGACTGCAAAGCTCATTACAGGAAAGGAAGCCATCAGCACAATGTAAACACAATCTACTAAATGGTAGAAAATATTTGCAAATCATATATCTGGTAAGGAGTTAATTTCCAAAACATATAAAGAACTCGTACAACTCATTAACAACAATAGCAACCACAAAACAATTTTCAGAGAGTCTGACTAGACATTTTTTTTTCAAAGAAAAAATACAGATGAACCACAGGTACATGAAAAGATGTTCGACAGACATTACTAATCATCAAAGAAATGCAAATCAAAACCACAAAGAAAAAATCCAACTCACACCTGTTAAAATGGATGTTATCAAAAAGATAAGAAATAAGTTATTTCTTATGCAGTGTTGAAGGAAATGTAAATTGGCGCTGCCACTATGGAAAAAAATTTGGAGATTCCTCAAAAAATTAAAAATAGAACTACCATATGACCCAGCAATTCCACTTTTGGAATTGCTGGGTCATATGAATAAGAAAACAAAAATATCTTATTCAAAAAGATATAAGCACCCTCATATTCATTGCAGCATTATTTACAACAGCCAAAATATATGGTAGAAGCAATTTAAGTGCCCATCTATGGATGAATGGGTACAGGAATTGTGAAATAATACACACACACACACACACACACACACACACACGCACGCACGCATACACATGCACACGCACACACACGCACATGCACGCACTGGACTATTTATTATTCAGCAATAAAAAAAGAATGAAATCTTGCCATTTGCAACAATATGGATGGATCCTGAGAGCATTGTGCTAAGTAAAATAAGTCAGACAGAGAAAGATAAATACTGTAGGAGCTCACTGTATGTCGAATCTAAACAAACAAAACAAAACAAGCTCATAGATACAAAGAAAACAGATTGGTGATTACCAAAAGTGGAGGTTAGGGGGCTGGGAAGGGGTGGGCAAAATGAAAGAAGATGAAAACTTCCATTTATTTATTTATTTAAAATATATTTTTATTGATTTCAGATAGGAACGGAGAGGGAGAAAGAGATAGAAACATCAATGATGAGAGAGAATCATTGATTTGGGTATCGAGCCCACAACCTGGGCATGTGCCCTTGACCAGAATTAAACCCAGGACCCTTCAGTCCACAGGCCAATGTTCTATCCACTGAGGCAAACCAGCTAGGGCAAAAACTTCCATTTATAAAATAAATGTGTCATGGGAATATAATGTACAGCATGGCAAATTCTATATAATAAAACCCTAATGTGCAAATAAACCGAACAGTGGAATGACCGGTTGCTATGACACGCATTGACCACCAGGGGGATGATGCTGAATGTAGAAGCTTCCCCTGCTCGGGGCTGGCAAGCAGGTGGTGCCAGGCCACCAGCCAAGTCAGGTGCCAGCAGGGGCCCCCAACCACCCTGCTTGCCAGTCACCCCACAAATTAGCCCTGATTACCAGCCAGGCTTAGCAACCCTACCCGTGCATGAATTTCGTGCACCAGGCATCTAGACTAGTTAATACCACATCACATATTTGAAAGTGACTAAGAGAGTAAACTCATAACAAGAAAAAAAATTCTGTAACTACAGTGACAAATGTTAACTAGATTTATTGTGATGATCATTTCATAATATATACAAATATCAAATTATTATGTTGTACGCCTGAACTATATAATGTCTGTCAATTATACCTCAAATTAACAAAGGACTACAGTCAAAATTAACAAAAATTTTTACTCTCGCTTCATAGAAGAGGTGACTCCAATTTTCACCTAAGACAAAATGTTAAGAACTAAAATTGTTACATTATAAATTTACTAAAATAATTTTAATTACATGATTTGACGCTAACTTTTATGTATGGTACATGATATTAAATAATAATATTGTTAAATTATGTATTTGTCAAAAAATCTAGCTAGAATTGTTTGGCTTTTTTGCCTTCTTTTTGTGTATTTTCTATAATGACTAATATATCTGTCTAAACATATTGGGTACTGCTGGCTTCATTTTACATTTGAGATTGCACCAAGTAAGTTGTCTAAGACCACATCAGAGAAGTTGCAGGGCAAGAAGAAATAATTATATGACTTCAAAACCAGTGCTTTTCCTACTCTACAAAGATCTCCTGGAATTTAGTCAGGGAGGAGAGAGAGCTACACTTGGAGTTGTGCATACAGCATTCATCTTACCAATAAATGTGAGGAGGGGAGGAGGATAGAAATGATGTGGTTGGTATGGTATTTGGGGATGATTAGGGAAAGCCCTCAAGAATGAAATGGTAATGTAAAGAGATCTAAATAAAGTGAGCAAACCTTCCCTGAATCTAAAAAGAGTAAAGAGGGGAGCATTCCATGCAAAGAGAAATACAGTGCCTGGAGGCGGAAACTTGCACGGTATGCTCAAATGCTTGTAAGGAGGTCAATGTGGTTGGAGCTCAGTTATCAAGTATCTGTGTTGGTTCTAAAACCATGTGACAGTAGTAGTTCAGGTGAAGGTGGGTTGGAAAAATATTATAAGATATCAACATATCAATGATATTTAAAGGCATGGGACAGGATTAGATCACTAATGGAGTAAGAAAGTTGACAAGTGTGTAGTTACAAAGATAGAACTTTAGAGCACTCCAAACTTTAAAAAGTAAGAATGTGAGTAAGATCTGGAAAGGGGGAAAAGTGGAAAAAAAAATGGCAGGAGTATGTGATGTCCCAGAGGATAAGAGAGGAAAATATTTTTAAAAGGAGTGATCTACTCTGTCAAATGGATTTGGCACTGTAGAGCTCATTGGTGATAGAATGAAATTTGGATAAAGTGTGGAGAGAAAAATCATTTGAGAATGGATTTTGAGGAAAAATGAGGCAGTGGTAATATAGATTAAAGTTAAATCATTAAAAAGGTGAATGGGGAAAAGTTTATAGTTGGAGGGGAAATGTAGCAAAAGAAAATTTATTTGCTGTGATAAGAGATATTACAGTATGTCCATGTGATAGATATTTTTTTAAAACCCATGAGAAAAATTTTGATGAAATAGAAGGGGGAAGTTGGGAATAGTCTGAGTGAAATTGTTGGAGAGGTGAGAGAGCTGCTATTCAATGAGCAAGTGTATCTTCTTTTAATTTGTTTTTCCTAAAAGCAGAGCAGGAGGCAAAAACTTGGCTGTATATATATACTTAGAAGATGCTTCTTATAAGCAGAAGTAAGAAAAGAGTAAAAATGGATGGAAAAAAGACAAGACAATGAAGTTTATATTATTGAGGATATGCTGTCTGAGAGATCTCAGGAAAGAATATGGAATCCATCCGGAATTTTCTATTCACTGACTTCACTTCAATCCACTGATTCTAATATTTCACTACTAGAAGGTTATACCCAGGGCATTGATGATGATGATGATGACATTTTTGTGCACAGTGTTGGACAATGCCTAGGAACTCATAAATGATTAATTAATTTAACACTGATTTAAAATACATTTTCCTTCCAAAGTCCTAAATAATTACCATGAAGTTGACAACTCCATCCACTCATTGGAAACACTGAGCAGGTACATGAAGAAGCATTTTTATTTGGATGCAGGTGCCCAAAGGGGCTTTATATATTTGCCCACGAAGAAACATTTACTTCTGAGCATCTGTTTAAAATTACTTAGAAATAGGCTGGCTTGTCTTTTCATACACTTCACAAGAAAGATAAAACCTATGTATTTCTATATTGAATACAAGCCATTTCAAATTGTTAGTATAAGAAGTATATTTATAGTCTTATGTGGGTAGTCTTTAATAATGCCTATTATCTTTGGTAGATGTATACGGATATTGACTCATTCTGAATTAGCACCATTAGTCATAGCATCTCAAAATATGTCTGTGGGTTTGCTTTTGTCTTCACTTTTACTGAAGTACAAAGAGGTTAAATGACTTGCAGTGAACATCAAACATGCTGGTGAAGAAGAAAAAATAGATCCTTAAGATCGTGACTCCAAGTTATTTACTGACTTTACCTTCTGCTTAGTAATTTGTTGGGCACATTTACAATAAATATAATGAACAGTAACACTCCAATGCTTTAAATAGAGACTCTACTTTATACCCATGGCAGGATGAAAACAGAGTAAGTCTGTGAGGCATATGCAGTGGTTTTTTAATACGGTATTAGTAATACTATTGGCATGATGCCCATAAGAAAAATATAAGAAAAATATTAAAATTATTATATGACAATACATATTTCTCATCCTCTTTCTCCCACTCAAGTCCTACTCCTCAGAATATATGTTGTTCAATTTTTTTTGTTTTAGTTCCTATAAATAATACAATTATAATTAAAATGTGTTTATCTTCATTTTTGATGTCATCAGTCTCTATGCTTGAAAGATTGGGAAGTTGGTTCACCTACACTCATTTGTACATTTATATATTTTCTAAGTTATGTTTCTTATGATACAATTTTTAAAAATTTTATGGTATTTTTATTTATTCCTGCATATCTATTTCTTCTTATTACAAATTTAAATAGATTTCCCTTATGTTTGCTTCATAAGATGAGGGAATTAATACATTGCTACTACCCTTAGCTAGTTTTCTAAACCCAGACTTTTATTTGCTATGTCATTCATTTTACAATAAGAGGGTAAGTTGGTGCTCTGTGGTGACTGCTCCATTTTCACCCTTATAAAATTTTCTATTTCTATTTCTATTTCTATTTCTTTTCTATTGCAATGAAATTCTGGTTCAATTTTGCAAATGGAGGCAGTTGGGAAAAGAAAGGGATATGATGTACTTTTCTGTTTCTGCTGGTCAGCATGGTATATCTTTTCCCACCCTTTTACTTTTTACTGACCTGTGTTTTTATATATAAAGTTCATCGTCTAGTTGGCAGCAAATGTTTGTATCATATTTTTTATGCATTGTGATATTTTCTCCTCCAATTATAATAGTCTATTTACACTTAAAATAATTATTGATATGACTGAGATTTAATCTACCCCCTTTCTATTTACTTAGTTTTTGTCCCATATGTATGTTTTATTTATTTGGATTCATTTACAATTTTTTGAATATTATTTGGAATGTGTTGCTTAATTTCTAGATATTTGGCAAATTCCAAATGTCTTTTAGGTATTATTTTCTAGTGACATCTTGTAATTAAAGAGCATACTATGAACAATTTCAGCTTTTTTTTAATTGAGAATTTGAACAATTGTATTCAACTGTTAGTGGGTGACATGTTCCGTAAATAGCTATCTACAGAATATATGTTCTATAAATACCCCTTTCCCTCTTTCTCTCTTTCTTATTAGATCTATTTTTCTTTGTTTTTAATATATTTTTATTCATTTCAGAGAGGAAGAGAGAGATAGAAACATCAATGATAAGAGAGAATCATCGATTGGCTGCCTCCTGCACACTCCCTCCTACACGTCCCCCTCAAGCCCACAACCTGGGCATGTGCCCTTGACCAAAATCAAAACTGGGACCCATCAGTCTACAGGCCAATGCTCTATCCACTGAACCAAACTAGTCAGGGCCTATTTTTCTTTTTAATGTCCTTTAAGTCTTCCATAGTTTTATTAATTTTCTGTCTGCTTGTTCAATTGAATAGCAAGAGAATAGTATTGAAAACTCACATAATGATCACCTCCTTTTTTCCTTCTAATATTCCACATACACATAAGTTATATCATTTGATATTGTTACAGTGGTCACTGAGGCCCTGCTAATTTTTTAAAAAAAATATATTTTACTGATTTTTTACAGAGAGGAAGGGAGAGGGATAGAGAGCTAGAAACATCAATGAGAGAGAAACATCGATCAGCTGCCTCCTGCACACCCCCTACTGGGGATGTGCCCGAAACCAAGATACATGCCCTTGACTGGAATCGAATCTGGGACCCTTGAGTCCTCAGGCCGACGCTCTATCCACTGAGCCAAACCGGTCAGGGCCCTGCTAATTTTTATACAGACTCATTTCCATTGTAGATATTTTTTATTTTTACATTTTTATGTACAACAACTTTCAATTCTGCATTATCTAATCTGCTGTCAAGCCAAGTCAGTTAATTTTCACTTCAAATACTGTAATTTTTTAATCTAGAAAGTTCATTTAGGTCTTTTTATTCCTTCTATTTTTCTCCTCAGTATGTTCATGCTTTCTTTTAAATAATTTTATGTAGTATAAATATTTTAATGTTCTTGTACTGTTATCCCTCTTCTTTATAGGTCTGTTTTTTATTGACAACTAGAGGCCCAGTGCATGACATTTGTGCACTGGTGGGGGTGTCCCTCAGCTCGGCCTGCACCCTCTCACAGTCCAGGACCCCGCAGGGGATGTTTGACTGCTGGCTTAGACCCACTCCCTGCAGTCAGACATCCCCTGAGGGGTCCTTAGAGCTGCCACAGAGATGGAAGAGGCTCCCACCACCACTGCTGTGCTTGCCAGCTGTGAGCCCAGCTCCTAGAGGGGGAGCGCACTGACAATCAGGGGGCAGCTCTTGCATTGAGTGTCTGCTCCCTGGTGGTCAGTGTGCCTCATAGCAACCGGTCATTCCACTGTTCAGTAGATTTGCATATTAGGTTTTTATTATATAGGATGCTTTCCTTGTCACATTTTTCTACTTCTTGGTATAACTAGCATTCTTTTAAATTGTGCAATAAACATGACTTTGTGCTTGAATTCTGTTTTCTTCTTTTACAGAATTTTGGGCTTTGAACTTGTAAGCAGATAAATTTTAGTCATTCTACTTGCTATGTTTGAGACTTGCTTTTAATACTCATTTTGTGTCTTTAGTTGCACTAATAAGGCATAGTCTTCCTATGGTCTCTACTCAATATCCCCCATGGTAAATAGGTACTCCTGTCTCTGGCCGATGGAAATTTGAATGCTTCCTTTGAGGGCTCTGGTTTGGTTTACAGCACTCTGGTTGCTCAGTTTTTTGGAGTTTCACCCCATTCATGTGCAATTTAGTAGATGCCAACTCGGTTAAGCTATAGTACTCAGTTATTTAATCAAGCGCTGATTTAAGTTTCTGTGAAGGCATTTTGTAGCTATAGCTAATATCCACAATCAGTTGACTTTACGTAAAAGAAATTACAATTGATAATGTGGGTGGGCCTCAGCCAATCATTTGGAGGCCTTAAGAGCAAAAGTTGTTTTTTTTTCTGAAGTAGAAATTCTACCTCGAGACTAAGGCACCATCGACTCCTATTTCAGTCTGCCCTATAATTTTCAGACTTGCCAGCCTCCCAGATCGCGTGAGCCAATTCTTTAATTTCTGAAATTCTCTCTGTTTCTTTTTCTGTCTCTGTCTGTCTCTCTCTCTGTCTCTCTCTCCTATTGTTTCAGTTTTTGGGGGGACCCATGACTGATAATAAAAATTCAAGGGGCAGGGGCATGGATATCTCTGGAACTTTCTTTCTATGCAAGTTTCTCTTCTCTGAAATATGCCCTGAAATTTACAGCTGCCTCAGCATCCATGAACTCTAATCTCTGGTTCCTCAGTTATACAGGATAGTGCTCTGCTTAGACTTTTCTTGCTCCTTGGTTTGCTCAGGCAGAATTCTGGGGCAATCATAACCTTCATTTTCTTTCTTTCTCTTCTTTCAATGATCATGGCCCAGCATTACTGGTTGTCCAGTGACTGAAAGAACATGTTTCTTACACTTTGTCCATTTTTCTGGTTATTTAAGATAAGAGGTTATCCAGTTCTTCTTATTCCATGGTGGTCAGAAGCCTTGATCTTCAACATTAGTCAGGCAAGAACTCAATTAGGAATCTCCATTTAAAAATTATATTGAAATAAGCTTTTAGTTGTAAGGAAATAGATATTCATTGGTCTATTTTCAGGGAACTAGAAGTAGAAAAATTTCATATATAGGCACTCTCATATGTTTGCATTGCAATTTGATCTCTGCTAGTATATAATCAATCTTTCCTCCATTCATACACTGTCTTCATAAGGATGTCTGAGTAACTCAAAGGTCCACTGAAAGGTCACAATTGTGTTTGTTTTGTTGTTGTTGTTTAATATGTTGTTTTATATCTGTTCAGAGCCACAATCTCTGGGCATTCTTGACAAATGTAAGTAATAGAACTTTCATCTTTGCACTGTGAGTAGGACTGGTCAGCTACCTTTTTTATAGATTTATTTTATTGCTTTGGGGCATGAACTTGCCGTAAGTTTGAAAAAAAATCCCCCTCTGAGCTAATAGTATCATTCTCATTTCTTCCTCTTCTTACCACTTTTCTGGGCTAATGAATTTATTCAGAACTTTTCCTCCCATGTTCACATACTGCTGCCCCTTTTTCTTTTTTCTTTTTTGATTCTTTTCAGGTCTAGTATAACTGGAAAATTACTTCTTTTTTTGCAGCATTACATTTTTGTATTATTATTTTTTTCCATTTTGGTAAGTATATGACAGATATAAGACTTAGTTGCCTTTCTTATGTAATAATGATTGAGTTGCCCATAATGGACAAATAGAAAATGTTTTATATAAAATGCCTTAATGGAAGCACTTTTCCTTGTTTAAAAATATAGTACCTTCCATTTTTATGCCTATCTGATGCTATTTCTCAACTCTCAATTTGGGTTTCCCTGGTGGGAGTCATCATTACTTGCTCTTGGCAAGCAGAGAGATTGCACCAAACTCATTTAGTTTCTTCCATTTCCTTTATCCCTTATTTTTAAGTCACCCTATTAATGAGATGGTTGTAAAGTGATTTCATTTTCATTCTCCAATGCTATTTTTTTTCTATTTCTGAAGTATTTTCCTATTACCTTGTACTCTATTTGAATCCCCATTAAAACATTTTTGTGTGTGTGTTAGCTATGTATATTCTCCCTCAGTCATGACTACAGCAATTGGATTTTGACTAGTATTTATGAGTCTTAAAAAAATGTGGTTATTGTAAGACCCTGATTTGTGTGACATTAATAACTTTGATAGTTATATTAATATTCTTACAATATAAATACATGACTCATGGGACTGGGTGTCATTGTAATCTTGAAGCATCCATCTTATATAAATACTGCTGTTTGAAATATTCACCCTGCTAGTTGGCTTCCGTAAATTCTTGCTTGCTAAGACTACTCCCACTTCAGAGAGGCCATTGAACCTTCCCCAGACAAGGTTATCAGTGCTGGCACCAGGCCAGGCCTCTGGTTGAGGTCTCAAGGCCCTGGCACATACGGGCTCTTTGGGAACTTGTGAAAGGGGCCGGAAACACCCCATATTTTGGAAACAAAGAAGGTGGAAACATATAAATAGGGAAGGTTCCTGCATGTTGGGGCCCAGAATTTGAGAGACATTTTCCTCTGGACCCACGCGTAATAAATGTAACTCCATCTCTCTAAGTATTGCTTTGTTCTTCTTCGGTTTTCTGTAACAATCTGATGCATTGTTTACTTTTAGTTTTGTGGTTATCTTATTAGAAAAATAAATTAGTTGAGGACACTCAAAGAACATTACTCAAAAAAATGTTTACTTCATTTTTTCCCCCCTCAACACCATGGACAGTTGAAGATAGTGAATAATCAATAAGAAGAATTTGTAATCAATGAAATAATTTAAGCATTTTTAATAGTAATAAATATTTGATAGTTAGAATTGTGCCATTTGCATATTTTTTCCTTACTCATATTTCACTTGACTGATATTCCTTTTAATATAAAATCTAAAACTATGTCTTTTAGAAACTGTCAATATTAAATCCAGGTCTTTTACCTAAATTGTCTAAAATAAATACCTTATTCTTATAGGTGGGTTCATTTTAATTAGTTGCTCTCTGTCTGTAGAGGTGACCAACACTATATTCCATTTTCAATAACAGATCTCAATTATTATGTTTAAGTAAAAAGCTGTGAAGCCCTGGATTGTGTGGCTCAGTTGCTTGGAGTGGCTTCCTGGGCATTGAAAGGTCATGGGTTTGATCCCCAGTCAGAGCACATACATAGATACATAGGTTGGGGGTTGGATACCCAGCCCTGGTTGGGACTCCTGTGGGAGGCAGCTGATGGACTTTTCTCTCACACTGATGTTTCTCTCTCTCTCCCTCACTTTCTCTCTTTCCTTCTTTCCCTCTCTCTGACAATCAATGAGCATATCCTTGGGTGAGGATTGAAGGAAAAAATAGTAAAATGAAATTCATAAAAAGCTACGAAGTCACGAGATTCAATGTTGTCTTTTTAAGTATATAGAATATCCATTTTGGCTAATTTAAAATAAAATAACCACTTCTATAAAATGTAATCCTTTCTAATGTTTTCTACTTCTAATATTATAACAAGAGATTTCTATATTTTGTTTTAAATCTTGCAATCATGGCATCCTTTTTTATAATATTTTAAATTATTTTGTAAAAATAATTTATTTTGATATCATTTGTTATTATTTGAAAATATTAATTGTATAAATAGTCAAATTTTTGTTTTGTTCTTAATGTTGATTTTATAAGCATTTTTCCCTCAATGTTAAAATAAATTTTCCCATACCCTTTATGTTTCCTAAAGATAATTAATCAAAGAGAATAAGGAAGTTTAATCTGAAATAATAAAAACATCTTTTAAAATGTTATATTAGTCAAGGTTTTAAGAAAAAAATTTTATACCATATTCCTAGACTTTAAACACACAGAACTACAGAGCCTCCATTAGCTCTTGGCATGCCATAATTGTTCCTCACTTATTGTCTTATCTCTTATTTTCATAATCTCTTATAAATCATATCTATATCAATAACAAATACCGACTCCTTCTGGACTGTGGGCTGGTATTAATTTTACATGACTTCTTTCACATTTGATATCTACATCCTTATCTCCTTTTGTACACTTTTTTTTTGCACAATTACGTTCTACCTTACTGTAGAGAGTGCCTGGGAAGGCACATGGGCATTTCTTTAATTACTAGAAGCCCAATGCACGAGGATTCATGTAAGAATGGGCCTTCCTTTCCCTGGCTGCCAGCACTGCCTTTCCTCTCTGGCTCTGAGCTGCCTCTTTCTGCTCCGGCTCCACCTTCCCATGCTGCCCAGAAGCTCTGAGGGGCTGGGGCAGTATGGAATGCCTATGTCATCACCATGGCCAGGACACAAGCCTCCGCCCCGCCCTGCCCCCAGCCACTTGGAGCCTGTGTATGCAAATTAACCCTCCATCTTTGTTGGGTCAATTTTGCATACTCACTCCTGATTGGCTGGTGGACATCATGAAGGTACGGTCAATTTGCATCTTTCTCTTTTATTAGTGTAGATTGTCAGCTGAATCCAGTGGCATTGGCAAAGCCACATCCTGGATACAAGCTTTGCCAAAAGGCAGGAGTGTTGTCAGCTTGATCTTCATTCAGCCCAGGTGCCAGGGGGTGGGTTTTGTTATTTAAATCCAGCCAAACACCAGGAATGAGTATGACCTGGGCCACCCAAGAATGTGCATAATCTCCTTTGTCTTGACTTTCAATAAAACTTCCTGTTTTTTGCTGTATAAAATAAACACACTGTATTGGCTCTGGGTCCCTGTCCCTGTCTCTCCATCAGAGGACAGCATTCCCACTCAGCCCCAGCTTTTTCCTTCTATCTCTGTGTCTGTCTCTTTCTTTCATTTTCTCAATCCCCAACTGCCCCTGTTCAGGAACCAGACCACTTTCTAGCTGTGCTGGATGCCCTACCTCTCTCTAATGTTATTTCCATAGTTAGAAATATTGATCTTACCTTTAGGAGCTTGACAATAAAGTACCACAGTTTACCACATGTCTAAATTTTCTAATGATGCTACTTATGGGGAAATTGCACCTTTTTATAGATTTTACATTCTTTTATTTAGAGTCAGGGTGTATTTGTTCTTGTTAAAAAATAAATTTCCTCACTTGTTAAATCATTTGGAATGGAAATCAATTCTCTTATTACAGTGGCAGCTGTAATAAGAGAATTGATTTACCCTGACTCTGCTACTATTTCTGTGAATTTAAATAGGCATTTAAACATCCTGGTCTCTTCCTTTGACAAAATGAATTGTTAGACTGGATTGTCACCAGGATCTTCAGCTGTAAATTTCTGAATTCTTGTTTTCTATTTCACATATCTAATTAAGTAGAAATTATAAATAAGCATTTTCAGTCAGAGGATAAATAATTCAATTAGATTAGACAGTGATAACTGTCAGAAGGCTGAAATGGAGCTCAGTGGTATAAACTAACAATAGATGAACTGGGTCATCTATACTAATAAAAGGGTAATATGCTAATTAGACCAGATAGACTGCACGTCCTTTGGACATCCCTCTGAACAAAGCCATGATGCAGGGGCTGAAGCAGAGTGGTTAGCGACTATCAAGCTGGCAGGGGAAAGTAGTTAGGGGTGATCAGGCAGACAGGGGAGAGGGGTTAAGGGTGATCAGGCACACAGGCAGAGAGGTTAGGAGCAATCAGGCAGGTAGGCAGAGGCAGTTAGGGGTGATCAGGCAGGCAGGCAGAGTTGTTAGAGGTGATTAGGCAGGCAGGCAAGTGAGCGATTAGGAGCCAGTGGTCCTGAATTGCGAGAGGGATGTCCAACTGCCGGTTTAGGCCTGATCCTAAACCAGCAGTCAAACGTCCCCTGAGGTGTCCCGGATTGGAGAGGGTGCAGGCTGGGCTGAGGGTCCCCCCATGCACAACTTTCATACACTGGGCCTCTAGTCTATATATATAAAAGTTTAAGTGACTGGCCCACTGGCTGACTGTTGGACCATCCCACTGGTAGCTATGATGCACACTGACCACCAGGGGGCAGATGCCCATTGCAGGAGCTGTCGAGCTGCAGTGACTTGGTAGCTGCAGTTCTTGGGTGTTGTCAGAGAGCTGGTTTTGGCCTAATCCCTGCAGACCAGGCTGAGGGACCCCACTGGTGCACGAATCCATGCACCAGACCTCTAGCCCATTGGCTCCCACTTCGGGTCTGGTTCCCCACTGTGGCTCTAGCCCAGTGGTCGGCAAACTGCGGCTCGTGAGCCACATGTGGCTCTTTGGCCCCTTGAGTGTGGTTCTTCCACAAAATACCATGGACTGGGTGAGTCTATTTTGAAGAAGTGGCATTAGAAGAAGTTTAAGTTTAAAAAATTTGGCTCTCAAAGGAAATTTCAATTGTTGTACTGTTGATATTTGGCTCTGTTGACTAATGAGTTTGCCGACCACTGCTCTAGCCCATTGCAGAGGTCTTGGGTCTGGCCCTTACAGAAATTTTTCGACCTGATTAGCTAAATGATGAGACATACAGGACATACTGGCTGAGGCCCCAATGTCTGGTGCCCACGCCGGCCCATCCACTTAATATCAATTTCCAGGGGATGCAGTGAATTTTCCCATTACCACTCTCAGTTGGGAAAGCAGCTGCAACTTCCCTCCTTCTGGCAGACAGTAGTGCCAGCGGTAACCTCAGGGGTGGGAAGGAGGTGAAGGAGCAACTCAGGTGGGAAGAAGTTTCCTGCCACCACAGGACTCTGCCTGGGTGGAAGGGCCTGGTCAGGAGCCTGACATTGAGCAGAGTCCTGCCCTAGGCCTACTAGATTCCAGGCTAAGTAAATCCTGTTTGCTAAATAATTGCATTGTGTAGCTAAATGCCCACAAGTCATCAGTTACTGCCAAACTTAGGGTAAAGTGAGATGAAAAAAGTGAGACAGATACAGAAAGTGACATAATATTGGATGAAGAAAAGAAGGAGCCTGAATCTGGGGTGCATCACCTGAGAACCACCCTCTCGCAACCTGGGACCCCTGGGGGATGTCAGAGAGCCGGTTTTGGCCCTGATCCCTGCAGGCCAGGCTGAGGGACTCCAGGAGTGCACGGATCCGGGCACCGGTCTCTAGTTGTTATATAAACCACCTGTGACTACCTTCATGTCTACCCTGCATTTGTTTATCATTTATGCCATGTGAAAGACACTACTCAAAATGTTGCCTTTTAATTCTCTGTGAACTTTACCTGGTAGTTTATTCTTCATTTCATTAACTTTTTGTCTTACCATTGTCATACCCCAGAATCCCAATCTTTTATACTTCTTTACTCTGAAATCATAACAAACATGCTTACCCAACACCATCTTCAACTTTTATTTTCCTTCTCAATTACCACTTTTTATTTTGTTTTCAGTTGTTTATTTATTTTTCTCATCCTATATAATAAAGAACTAATATACTAATTAGACTGAATAGCAGAAAAACTGTCCAGACCACATTCTGGATGACCATCTGGACGAAGCCAGGGCTGTGAGGGGCTGCGAGGGGTTGGGAGAGCTGGCTGGGGCTGTGAGGGCAGGCCGAGGCATCTGGGGCTGTAAGGGCTGAGCCCCTTGCATGAATTTCGTGCATCAGGCCTTTAGTTTGTTACTAAAGCAACTGTTCTCCTTACATCTTGCTTCCTCCTTTATTATCTTACTATAGGCTCAGTGCATGAATTTGTGCACGGGTGGGGTCCCTTGGCCTGGTTGTTGATTGGGCCAATCAGGGCCATCTTGCCCAGTCCTGATTGAGTCCCATTAGGGCTGGCTGGCTTAGGGGAGGGACTGTGGGAGGTTGGCTGGGCATAGGAGGTTGGCTATGGGAGTGCACTGACCACCCGGCTGTCTGGGGAAAGGGACTGCAGGGGGTTGGCCAGCCATGGGAGGTTGCTGTGGAGTGCACTGACCACCAGGGGGCAGCTCCTGCATTAAGCATCTGTCCCTGGTGGTCAGTGCACATCATAGCTACTGGCCAGTTGTTCAGTTGACTGGTTGTAACGGTCGCTTAGGCTTTAATATATATAGCTTGGGACTTTCCCCTTCTATGCTGTATGCCAAAATTATCCAGTGAAGCCCAGAGACTGGAAGAATGTAATGTTGGCTTTCTTCATGTCTGCACTCAGATTGCTGAGCCTTGATGGATAAGCATCACAATATCAGACAGAATGATAGAACTAATCATTCATAGTCACCAGTATCATGAGCCTTTTGACTACCTTTTCAATCAATTACTTTCAAATATTTTTTGAGCTTTGTGAAACTTCCCATTTCTCTCATCAGTCTATTCTCAACAGAAAGTCAAACTTTCTCTTCAGAAAGAAAAGAGTAAATAGTAAAGAATTAACTCAAATTTCCAATACCAACCTAAAAACCACCTTTCTATTCTTCCACCCCTTTATATTCTTTCTTCTTTGTCACAAAACTGGGGTTGTCACTCTTCCTTTTTAAAATTAATTTTTAAACTGTCCTTTAGCTATTTCATTCCTCTTCCTTTTATATCTAGTATCTTCAACTTTTTCAACTGTACTATATCACCCATATATATTTATACATATTAAAATAGAGCAATATGAACAAAAAGTTCTCTTTTGAAGACACATTTTCCTTTTATGTTTCTAAAGTTTTCTTATCTTTTCAATAATCATTGCTATTGCAATAACTACTACTATTGCTAGTGTTACTAATAACACCTGTCAATTTTCAGCACTTATATCTCAGTGTATTTTTACAGAGGCTGTAGGAGGTAGGTTTTGGGGTATTATTATTAAAACCCTTTTACACAGAGGAAAGTGAAACTAGGAGATTATGTGATTTAACCAAGATCTCACAGCCAGTAGAGGCAGCAGAGGTACAAACTCAATAATATGGCTACAGAGCCCAGGCTCTTTAGCACTATTTTATAATTCTCAGACCATTATAATCCTAACCACTGTCATCTGCTCCAGTCCCACTTCCAGAGTCAGTTCTGATGGAGCTATAGCAGTAGCTGAGCTCTGCGTGGTAAGAAGAGCACTTGACTTGGATTGCAACCAACCAAAAGAGCAAAGTGCAAATCCATCCTACTCTCTGTGTCTTCAGGAGAGCCAGTGAGCTTCTCTGAGGCTTTCTCCCTGCCTAACAAGAGGGAATAATAATATTTAATCTATCTATCCCACAGCTTTATCTTCAAGTAACAATATGAGAATTAACATAAAAGTGTTTGTAAATCACTATACAAATTTAAGCAATATAAAGGTATAATTTGCACTAGCATTTTTCTGTTATAAGAGTAAGAGTTGGGCTAAATATCTGTTTGAGACATACCTTATAACCTTGAACCTAAATTACATCATGTGTAAAATGGAAGTAAAGATTAATAACCTTAGAAGTTAAGGTATTTTAGGTTTTTGTAAAATGGCATATATACGGTGTGATACATATGTTAATTCCCCAATAAAAATGAGTTCTCCAAAGTCTTTTCCACTGACCTAGGTGGTAGGATTCAATGATCCAAAACATGAATTGAATCCTACTACCTTTTATATTTGTTTAGCTTGGATCATTGAATCCTACTTCTTTTTTATGTTTGTTTAGTTTTTCCAATTCTTTCTATCCCTTAGGCCCTGGATCCTGTATTCATTTGGCCAAGTAACAGTTTCTCTCTTTTTCAGTTTTGACAAAATCAAACTGGATTGATTATTTTGTCATGGTTCTTGCCACTTCATTCTTCCTGATTACACAGCTCTGCTCCATTGCTTCTCTTTCAGACTAGAATTCAGCCCTGAATCTTTGCCCCTCATTAGGGGCTCTGCATTGCTCTCTTGTTTGTGTGTGAGCATATATGCCTATTTTAAATAAATTTTTATTTTTTAGAATTTTATCTTATTTTTTACTTATGCATAGTACTGACATAGTACAATTGTGTCATTACTCTCTCTTTACATAATTTAAATGGTTAGGGTGTTCTCAAGTATATTACAAAACTGCCACAGAGCTAGCTAGTTTACTAATGTAGAACTTTCAAATCTAGTGAGAAATGGGATGCTTCTTTCTCAGATTATTCTTCAACCACAGCAATGGCAGTCCAAGAGAAAACAACTTTGAATGTAATTCCCTGGCGGGGATTGGAGGGGAGAGGGCGGGCACCACATACTCTTCTTTGCATGCCCTTCTCACTCTGGCATAACTCTGGAATATTCATGCTGCAGAGTTTTTCCAGATTTTTCCACCAGTGAAAATATTTTTCTTTTTAGGAATATAATTTTTCACCTATCCAATTAACAAGTTTGATGCAATTGTTAAGAAAATGCTGTCATCCTTTTTTTTTTTTTTTGGACCAAGACTTGAGGTTTCTTATATTACATGGTTGTGAAGGGTTTTTGGCAGGCAGCAGTGTGCTCCGTGACCTGCATCTCTTATGCAACTAAGAAGAGATGTTGAATTTTCACCTTCCTCAGCTTTTTTTTTCTCTTGGTGTGAGGGTGGAAGTGATGACTTCCAAGCTCCATGCATGCCAAGTAGAACAGCTTGTTCTTTTTTATTGGTGTATAACATTTATTGTAGAGATTAATCTTAGTCTGTTTAACTATTAACCTGTTTTTAGTTTTTGATTATTAAAAATAAACATCCTATAAATGAGTAGGTTTTTGTGTGAATGTCAGTTTTCATTTCTCTGAGATAAATGCCCAGAAGTGCAATTATTGGGCTTTATGGTAGTTTCATGTTTAGTATTCAAAAAAACAACAATAAAAAAGTTGCAACTATTTTTCAAGAATAGCTGTGTCATTTTACATTCCCAGCAGCAATGTGTGAGTGATGGAGTTTCTTCACTACCTCACCAGAATTTGGTGGTTTTATTATTTATTTACTAGGGGCCCAGTGCATGAATTCGTGAACCTTGAAAGGAACTATGGGCTGCGAGACTGCGGTGGGCATAGGGGCCAGTCTCAGCCCATCCTCCGCACCCTGCCTCACCCCTCCCACTGTGGCCCTCCGGTCTCCTGTCTGCAGGCAGCCCCACCCTTGCCACCACCGCTCCCTCGTGCTGATCGACACTGTCCCCGCTTGCACCCCCTGATGGTGTAAAGTGACGGGCCGGCCACCAGCAGCAGATGTGAGCACCAGGCAGGAGCAAAGAATTTTCAGTAACCACCCAAGGCTTGCCCTGATGACAGTGACTGGTGCCCCTCCTTGGTCTGGCGCCTTTGCTCATCTGCTCCACCATCCCTCCGCGGCCGACACCCACCATGTTCTACACTCTGTCAACGGCTACTGACTCCCACCATGTTCTGCATGCGCCCCCTGGTGGTCAGCGCACATCAGAGTGACAGGTTGTTCGGTTTTTCTGTTCTGCTGTTCAGTCTATTTGCATATTAGCCTTTTATTATATAAGATTTTTTTAGCCATTTCATTCTGTGTTTAGTAATACCACAGTACAGTTTTGATTTGCATTTTCAGAATGGCTAGTGATATTAACATCTTTATATGTGTTTATTTGCCATATATATGTATATATGTGTATGTGTATATATCTTCTTCAATGAAATGTTGCTTCATGTCTTTAGTCCATCAATTAATTGTATCATTTGTTTTCTTACTGTTTACATTGAGATTTCTTAATATATTCTCTAGATATTAGCTCCTTGTCAGATGCATTTGCAAGTCTCCCAGGCTAGCTTGTCTTTTCATCCTCTTGATAAGGTCTTTACAGAGCAAAACTTTTAATTTTGTGGAGCTCCAATTTATCAATTTTCCTACAGTAGAATGCATTTTTGGTGTCAGGTTGAAAAAACTTTGCTTAGCCCTAGATCCCATAGATTTTCTAATTCTGGGTTCTCTACTCTGATCCATTGACATGTATCTATGCTTATGCCATACTGCCCTGTCTTGATTATTTTAGTTCTTTAATAAGCCTTAATATCAGGCAGTTATACCTTCTCCTTTATTTTTCTTTGTCAAGATTATTTATAATGTTTTTAAGTTAAAAAAACAATATATGAAAGCACACTAGTAAAATATTTTAAATGATAGAAGATTCATGTGTTTCTTGGGAGTATATTTTGGAAACTTTTAAAGAAAATCTCCCCTTTTGATCACATAGGAGGGTATACATTGGTTTCCCAGATGTACAGCCTTCCTGATGAGCTTAAGACGAATGCGTCTAACCACAAAGGAGAGCTCAAAGGTCCATTGCTTTACATCTTTTAACTGAAAAGAGTTGAAGCAAAATTTGGCCTGGGGTTGCAATTCTGTTCATATTGCAGTAGTAGATTTTGACAGGACCAAGTTGTTTTACTTCCATGACAATGACTTAAGATGGTTAGAAGCCTAATCTTTTATATATATATATATATATATATATATATATAATATATATATATATATATATATATATTTCAGAGAGGAAGGGAGAGGGAAAACGATAGAAACATCAATGATTAGAGAGAATCATTGATAAGCTGCCTCCTGAATGGCCCCTTTTCAGGATTGAGCCCACAACCCAGGCATGAGTTCTTGACAAGAATTGAACCTGGGACCCTTCAGTCCGCAGGCTG
The DNA here is from genome assembly GCA_026230045.1 of Corynorhinus townsendii. Taxonomy (NCBI): domain Eukaryota; kingdom Metazoa; phylum Chordata; class Mammalia; order Chiroptera; family Vespertilionidae; genus Corynorhinus; species Corynorhinus townsendii. The sequence continues at coordinate 148,386,060 of JAPDVU010000003.1, forward strand.
ACACTCTATCCACTGAGCTAAACCAGCTAAGGCCTAGAAGCCTAATCTTTTGAGTGGTATGACCAGGGAGAAGCTTGGATCAATTTTGAAAAAAGCTACTTTTGTTCAGTGTTATTCACAGATAGTTAGAGGATTAGTCTTGTCCCCCACATGTTTAGTTTTTTCTGGTGTCAGAAAGTCTCATGTTAAGCTAATATTGCCTACACAAATTTGGAGATAAAGTAATTAAGCAGAAAAGTCCATTAGCTATTACTTACAGGACAGAATTAAACTGTTCTACACAGGAAAAAGGGCTAGGAAACAGGGTCTTCTGTCTTTAGTTGATTTGCTGGAAGTGTCTTTTACTGCCTAAGGTGGATTAAAATGGTCCTCCACTAATCCATCTTCAGAACTCTTTGGTAGGAAGATTGCTTCATCAAGGGGTTCTGCATCCTGGAATAGGCAGAATTTTGTATAGTGGATGTTGCAAGAAAGCAGCACCTTTTCTGACAGTGATTTGGAGAGATTTTATAGAAAAAGTAGAGGCCCTGTGCATGGACTCATGCACATTGAAAGGAAAATAATTAGAAGGTGGCTGGCGGGGCAGGACTGGATGAGATGGGCTGGACACACCCTGGAGCCTACCTCCCATGGTCCCTCCCTGCCTGGCCACACCTGGGATGGCACCAGGGCTCAAAGGGTATCTGCAGAGTGAGCAGGGTCCCTCTGGCAGGTGGGGTCCCTAGGCCTGGCCAGCAAGGATCAGCCAAAACTGGCTCTCTGACATCCCCTGAGGGGGTCCTGGATTGAGAGAGGGTGGTTCTTGAGTGATGCACCCCGGAATTGGGCTCCCTCCTCTCTGGTTCCAGGTGTGTCACCCGAGAACCACAGCTGCCAAGTCACCACAGCTCAGCAGCTCCTGAGTTGAGCATCTGCCTCCTGATGGTCATTGTGCATCATAGCTACTGGTTGGATGGTTGGATGTTTGCTTAGGTTTTTATACCCTATCTAATAAAAGAGTAATATGTAAATTTGACCATACCTCCACTACACCCACAAGCCACACCCACCAGCCAATCAGGAGCAAATATGCAAATTAACCCAACCAAAATGGCTGCTGCCACAGAGAGAACAGGAGGCTTGGATTTCCCAGGCAATGGAGGAAGCCAAGCTTTCCACACACACCCTGGCCAGCCCAGGCCTCCTCTTAAGGCTACACAGTTTCAATTATAGAAGATAAATAAATCCCAACAAAAATGGCTGCAGCCATGAGTGAGCAGGAGGCTTGGCTCTGCTCCAGGCTACATAGTTTCAACTATCCTATCTAATAAAAGAGTAATATGCAAATTAACCATCACTCCACTACACCCACAACTCACGCCCACTAGCCAAAAGCGAACAAGTATGCAAATTAACCCAAACAAGATGGTGGTTAATTTGCATATCCAGGAGTAGACAGCATAGAAGGAAGCCAAGCATTGCAGAAGGGAGCAAAGCTGTGGAGAAGCAAGTAAGTGGGGCTGCGGAAAAGGGAGGGAGAGGCAGGCAGGCTGCGGAGAAGGGAGGGAAGCAGGTGGGGTGGCAAAGAAGGGAGGTAAGCAGACCACTGCAGGAAGCCCTATTGCAGGAATCTTCCTGCAACGGGCCTCTAGTATAAGATAAATAATTCCCAGATACCAGGGGCCTCCACTTGGGTTGCGGGGGGGTGGGGGGGAGGGGTTGTGGCCGGCCTGCAAACCACCACAGGCCCCTAGCCCAGGCTGTCCCATGCCCCCAGAGAACCCCCACCCTGATCCTGGACACCCTTCAGGGTAAACTAGCTGGCCCCCACCAGTACACCAGGCCTCTATCTTATCTAATCAAAGAATAATATGCAAATTGACAATCACCTCCAACACACAAGATGGCTACCCCATGTCAAAGATGACTGCCCTCATGTGGAAACAAGATGGCCACCACAAGATGTCCTGCAGAGGAAGGCAGTTTGGAGGGACCAGGTCTGCAAGGGAGGGCAGTTTGTAGGCAATCAGGGCCAGCAGGGGGAGGGCAGGTTGGGAGGGACCAGGCCTGCAAGGGAGGGCATTTGGAGATGATCAACCCTGCAGGGGAGGGCAGTTAGGGGTGACCAGGCCAGCAGAGGAGGGAATTTGGGGTGACTGGGCCTACAGGGAAGGGCAGTTGGGGGGGACCCATGCCTGCAGGGGAGGACAGTTAGGGGTTACCAAGCCTTCAGGGGAGGGTAGTTTGGGGCAATCAGGCTGGCAGGGGAGTAGTTAGGGGGTGATCAGGCTGGCAGGCAGAAGCAGTTAGGGGCAACCAGGAAGGCAGGCAAGTGAGCAGTTGGGAGCCAGCAGTCCTGGATTGTGAGAGGGATGTCTGACTGCCCATTTAGGCCAGATCCTACCCAGGCCTAAACGGGCAGTCAGACATCCCTCAAGGGGTCCCCAGATTGGAGAGAATGCAGGCTGGACTGAGGGACACACACCCCCATGCATGCATTTTGTGCCCTGGGCCTCTAATATGTAGATAATGGTTTCAATAAACCTCCCAATATATTACTTCTGTATCATTTGGCTTGACAAGCAGCATATGAAAAGATGGAAATATGCAGTAGAGCAGAAAGTGATATAATAGTGATATCAAAAAATTAAAATCTTAATTATTTCTGCTAAGTAATTTGTAGACAGAAATAAGCTTGGGGAAGTATCAGGCTGACCCACATTATCCAGAATGCAATATTAGTAGAAAAGATACCAATAAAATGGAATGTCATTGCCTTTATCATTTTACCACCCAAAATCCTCCCTCCACCATTTTATTTAGGGAGGTACTTCTCTCCTCATTTAAATTATGTCATTCTGATGGAGATGTTTGGTCACAGTGCTCTTTCTCCTTGGCCACAGGAGTGATCATGTAACCCAGGTAAGCCAACCATAGATTTTTCAGCCCGTAGCCATAGCAATTATTTTTATTACTAGAGGCCTGGTGCACAAATTCATGCACAGGTGTAGGCAGGCTGGCCTACTTCGATGGGGGCCCATCATACCAGGCCAGCCGGGAGGAGGGGCTGTGGTGGTTGGCTGGCTGGCCTCACCCCTGATTGGGGTGTTGGGGGCCAATTGGGAGCACAGCTGGCTGGGGATGGGGGGGTTATTGGGGCCTGAATCACGCTGGTTGGCTGCTGCAGTGTGCATCATAGCCACTGGTCGTTCCAGTCATTCTGGCCGTTCTGCTGTTCAGGTCACTGGGCTTTTATATATATATATAGATGAGCTCATGTATCAAGCTGGGTCTATAAGACTCATTTTCTAAGAGTTTCCTTCTTAATACTTGGAGTCAGTATGCTAGAATGTAATGGAAAGTAAGCTTGTTAAAATGGTAAAAAGAGGTAAGATTATTTAGATTCATTTTTCCCTGAGATCAGTTATACACTATTTATTCTTCAGTTGGTTAGTTGAGCTAATAATGTTTTAAAATTTGTGTTTTTGCACTAAAAAAAATTTGTGTTTTTGCTTATTTATACTTTTATTTTTATAACATCTTTTTTTAAAGAGTAGTTTTAGGTTTACAACAACATTAAGAAGAAGTACAAAAATTTCCTTTCTCCAAACATGCTTAGCCTTCCCATCTATCAACACCATTCACCAGAATTGTCAAATTTTCACTACATTGACACATGATAATCACCCAAAGTCCATAGTTTATCTAAACATGCAATCTTGATGTACATTCTATGGGTATGAAAAAATGTATAATGACATACATCCACTATCATAATATTATACAGAATGTTTTCACTGCTGTTTCCATAGTTTTGATTCTTCCAGAATATCGAATAGTTGGAATCATACAGTATGTGGACTTTCATATTGGCCTTTTTTCACTTAATAACATGCATTCAAGCTTCCTCCATGTGCTTTTTCTTCTTAGTGCTGGAGAATATTCCATTGTCATTATGTATCACAGTTTATGTAATCATTCACCTTCTGAAAAACATCTTGGTTATTTTAAAATTATAAATAAAGCTAATATAAATGTGTGTGCAGAATTTAATGAGACATACATTTTTAAGTCCTTTGGAATAGCAAAGAACACAATTGTGGGATTTATGATAAGACTATATTTAGTTTTGTAAGAAACTACAAAACTGTTTTGTATTCCCACCAGCAATGCATGAGAGCTCCTGTTGCTCCACTTCCTCACCAGGGTTAAGTATTCTCGGTGTTCTGGAGTTGAAACTTCTAATAGACATATAGTAGTATCTCACTGTAGCTTTGATTTGCATGTCTTTGATAAAATACGATGTAGAGAATCTTTTCACATGCTTATGTGACATCTACATATTGTTTTTGATGAGATGTCTGTTCAGTGCTTTCACCAAATTTTAATAGGATTGTTTGCTTTCTTGTTGTTCAATTTTAAAGAACTCTTTTTATATTTTAGGTAACAGTTCTTTATCAGATGTGCTTTTATAAATATTTTCTCCAAGTCTGTGTCTTGTCTCCAAATTCTCTTGATGTTATCTATTGCAGAGCAGACATTTTCTAATATTAATGAAATCCAGTTTGCCAATTAGTTATTTTATGTATCATGTCTTTGGTGCTGTATATGAAAAAGCATCATCATATCTAAAGTCATCTAGGTTTTATCTTATCTTCTAGGAGTTCTATATTTATATTTCTATCATCCATTTTGAGTTAATTACTGTGAAAAGCATGAGGTCTGTGTCTAGATTTAATTTTACATAAGGATGTCCTCTTGTTCCAGCAGTATTTGTTGAAGAGACTATCTTTGCTGCATTGCATTGCCTTTACTCCTTTGCCAAAAATTAGTTGATTATATTTATAGGGGTACTATTTCTTGGCTCTCTAATTTGTTCCATTAAAATATTTTCTTCTTCTTCTTCTTCTTCTTCTTCTTCTTCTTCTTCTTCTTCTTCTTCTTCTTCTTCTTCTTCTCACTGTTTAAGTCTATATAGCAGCTTGTCTCATAGGAGAGAACACTGAAATAGGTTAGACTCTGTTGCTACAACAAGCTAAAATTGTGTCAGACAGTTTTGATCATCTGCCATAGAATGAAGGTTGCGATTTGTCTATTCATTTACCAATACCACATTGTCTTGATTACTGTAGCTTTATAGAAAGTCTTGAAGTTGGGTAGCATCCTACACCTAAATATTTTTGGGGGTGTTGATGTAAATGGTGTTGTGTTTCTAAATTCAAATTCCATTTGTTCATTGTAATATGGAAGAAACTAGTTGGCTATTGCATATTAAGCTTGTATCCTGCAAAACTTGCTATAGTCACTTATTAGTTTCAGAAAGTTCTTTGTTTATTCTTTGTATTTTCTACATAAACAATCATATTATCAGGAGCAAAATACAATTGTATTCCTTCCCAATCTGTTTTCCTTTCCTTTCCTTTCTCCTTTCCTTTCCTTTCCTTTCCTTTCCTTTTCCTTTCCTTTCCTTTCCTTTCCTTTCCTTTCCTTTCCTTTCCTTTCCTTTCCCTTCCCTTCCCTTCCTTTCCCTTCCCTTTCCCTTCCTTTCCCTTCCTTTCCCTTCCTTTCCCTTCCTTTCCCTTCCTTTTCCCTTCCTTTCCTTTCCTTTCCTTTCCTTTCCTTTCCCTTCCTTTCCCTTCCTTTCCCTTCCTTTCCCTTCCTTTCCCTTCCTTTCCCTTCCTTTCCCTTCCTTTCCCTTCCTTTCCCTTCCTTTCCCTTCCTTTCCCTTCCTTTCCCTTCCTTTCCCTTCCTTTCCCTTTCCTTTCCTTTCCTTTCCTTTCCTTTCCTTTCCTTTCCTTTCCTTCCCTTCCCTTCCCTTCCCTTCCCTTCCTTCCCTTCCCTTCCCTTCCCTTCCCTTCCCTTCCCTTCCCTTCCCTTCCCTTCCCTTCCCTTCCCTTCCCTTCCTTTCCTTTCTTTCCTTTCCTTTCCTTTCCTTTCCTTTCCTTTCCTTTCCTTTCCTTTCCTTTCCTTTTCCTTTCCTTTCCTTTCCTTTCCTTTCCTTTCCTTTCCTTTCCTTTCCTTTCGTTTTTTTCCTTTTCCTTCCCTTCCCTTTCCTTTTCTCTCTTTTCTTGCATACTGAAATAGCAAGTACGCTAGTAGTATGTTGTTGAAAAGAGTGATGAAAGAGGACATCCCTGCTACTTAATCTTAGTGGGAAAGCTTTAAGTTTCTCACATTAAATATGAGGTTTTCAAAATAAATAGTATTTATTAAGTTGAGAAATTTCCTTTACTTCTGATTTACTGATAGTTTTTATCATGAAAAGATGTTGGATTGTGTCAAATGCTTTTTTTTTTCATCTATTGATGTGATAATGTGGTTTTTCACTTTTAGTCTGTTGTGATAATAAATTTCATTTATTAATTTTTAAATGTTTGAACTAGCTTTGCATACCTAGGAAAAATCCCACTTGGTCATAGTCATGTTAGTTATTTGTTTTAATCATTTTTTAATTTGATTTGAAAATATTTTATTGAGGATTTTAGCATCTATGTTCATGAGATATATTGGTCTTTAGTTATTGTTGTTGTTGTTTTTATAATGTCTTTGTCTGGCCTCATACAAGGAAATAGGAAATATTCACTCTGAAATAGATTATAGAGAGTTGGTATAATTTCTTTCTTAAATGTTTGGTAAAATTTAATGAACCCATCTGGGCCTGGTACTTTTTCTTTTGGGTAAGTGATTAATTATTGATATAATTTTTTTTTCTTTTAATCCTCACCCAAGGATATTTTTTCCAATTTTCTTCTCTTTCCTTTTTTTTCTTTCCTTTCCTTCCCTTCCCTTTCCCTTCCCTTCCCTTCCCTTTCCCTTCCCTTCCCTTCCTTTCCCTTCCCTTCCCTTCCCTTCCCTTCCCTTCCCTTCCCTTCCCTTCCCTTCCCTTCCCTTCCCTTCCCTTCCCTTCCCTTCCCTTCCCTTCCCTTCCCTTCCCTTCCCTTCCCTTCCCTTCCCTTCCCTTCCCTTCCCTTCCCTTCCCTTCCCTTCCCTTCTTTCTTTTTTTGGAGAGACTGAAGGGGAAGGAGCACAGGGGAAAAAGAGACAGATACATTGATGTGAGAGAGATACAATTGCACCCTGACTGGGGCCAGGGATGGAGCCTGCAACTAAGGTATGTGCTCTTGACCAGGAATGAAACCCGTGACTCTTTCGCCCACAGGCGGATGCTCTAACTACTGAGCAAAACCAGTCATGGCGATAGAATTTCAGTAATAGATATAAACATGCATATTCACATTATCTATTTCTTCTTGTGTGAGTTTGGGAGGGTTGTATCTTTAAAGAATTTATCCACTTCACCGAGGTTATTAAATTTCTAGTCACAGAGTTGCTCATAGTATTTCTTTATCAGACTTTTAACTTCCATGGCATCTGTAGAGATGTCCCCTCTTTGATTTCTGATATTAGTAATTTGTATCCACTCTTTTTTTCTTCATTAGCCTAATTAGATGCTAATTGATTTTATTGACCTTTTCAAAGAACCAACTTTTGGTTTTACTGAATTTCTGTTTTCAATTTTATTGGTTTATACTCTAGTTTTTATTTCTCCTATTATGTTTACTTTGAATTTAATTTGTTGTTCCATTTCTTGTTTCCTGAGGTAATTAGAAAAAGTCAACTTATAGCTTCTGACACATTTTTTGGTCTAAGATAAGTTAAATGTTAAAAGGGCAAAGATGAGGCAAAAAAAAATAGGGACAAAGATATTATTGTAAATGTAAAGGACAAGATAAACTGTGTGTATGTAAAATATATAACACAATGCATATATATGTGCTATTATAACACAATGGTATTTCTATATTTAAACATAGAAAAGGTATAGTAAAAAGTGTATATATATGTACAAATATATATATTTGGTGAATATTGACTGAATAGATTTTCATTTTGAAAAGTGAATTATTTTCTGCTCCCCTTTGAAATGAGATCAGAAATTTATTTTTCTGATATTTTTTATAAAGCATTTTAAAAAATAAAAATGTGGGCATATCCAATTGTTTTCTTTAGTCAAGTCATCCTTGCTTGAAGTTTGCCTACCATGCAATCTATTCTCTACTTCTGGTTCTCTTCTTTCAGTAGATAGTTGTTGAAACTTTTTGGCTCTGTTCACCAAGTGCCAACTTTTATCATTTTACTCCTTTTTAGTTAACAATAATTTTGACATTGAATTTCATAGTCATTTAATTCACTATTCAGAAATGTAGTGTACAGAAAATCATTGATCTGTTGAGGTTATTATGATTAATGCTGTTATTATTAACTAGAGGCTCAGTGCACAAAATTCATGCATGGGGGGGGCAGTTTCCCTCAGTCTGGCCTGCGCCCTCTCACAATCTGAGACCCCTCGGATAGGGTCCCTAGGCCTGACCAGTGATCAGGGCCTATTGGGTTTTTTTTTCCCCCGGCTGCCAGCAGCTGTCCCTGTCCCTGCCCCTGCCTCTGCTACTGCTTACCATCTCTGCAGCGCTGTCCCCTCTCCCTGCCCCTCCCCCAGTCCCCTCACTCTGTGGGCGACAGGCATGGGGTGTGATTGCTTGGCTGGCCTGGGGCCTCCTTCTGTGGGGTGATTGATCATAGGGCCCCAAGATCAATCACCCCACAGAGGGAGGCCCCACCCACCCACCACAGTGCCACCAGCCAGGTGACCTGAGCCTCCCTCTGCGGGGCCATCATGGGGTGATGGTGGGACTCCCCAACCAATCACATCACACCCACCTTGGTTGGCCAGGCATCAGTGCATGTCATAGTGTGGTGGTCCAGACGGTTGTTCTGCTGTTCGATCATTCGATCAATTTGCATATTATACTTTTATTATTATAGAAATAGTTTTGTTTTACTCTCAGCTGTTAAGCTTAAAAATTCTACATGGTTAACTTAATTATTTATATCCTTCCTATATCATATCTTTGAAGATATCAATTATGCTTAGTCATTATATTGGCTTTCCTCAAATATTTGGTCATTTCTGTATGTATGCTTACTTGTATTGTTTACTCCAGTTCTGATATTTGTAAAGTCTCTTCAATCTCCAAAAAGTATACTCACATAGACTTTGATGCAGCAAAGTGAGCTACAGAGAATATAGGTAGGTATCAGAGATTGAAGAGACATTCCACAATGAGTGGTTTTTTGTTTTGTTTGTCTTACACATGCATAGACCATGCTGAATCTTAACTACCATTATTTGTGTGAAAAAATCTTGACTTAACAAGTTCTCCTCACAGAGTTCTGAGTATCTCTTTAAATAATCAAGCCACACTTGTCAAATGGGTTGGGCCTGTTGCAAACTACCTATAAAGAAACTAATCCTGTGAGTTACCAGGGAAGTTTCAGACTTAAACATCACATCATAAATCCCACTGCTCTCATCTTTCCACGAGTCAGAGACACTCAGGAGTCCCAAGATATAAAGAGTGAGCTTTCCCAGGCCAGCTGTTAATCAACTCTGGTTTCACATCACTAATATTTTATTTTGAAAGGCTTTATCCTGTCTGTGCCTGTCATGTCGTAGTATGACAGTTCATTTTCAGATCTTGTAGAGGAAGTGTGGAATGGACTACTGGGCAGTAGGTTTCAGTGCTGGTGTTCTGGGTATGGGGCTTCCCATTTTTTCTGTTCCTTGGCAATGCAGAGCTGCTCAACATCTTATATTCAGTGATCCACATGCAATTCTCTCACAGTATATGTCACTTAGCAGCAGTGATGCACTCTGAGATATACATTATTTGGCCATTTTATTGTTTGCAATCATCATAGATTGCACTTACACAAACCTAGTATATGGTCTACTACACAGCTAGCCTATATGTTATAGCCTATTGTTCCTAAGCTAAGCTATAAATCTGTACAACATGTAACTGTACTGAATACTGTAGGCAATTGTAACATAATGGTAAGTATTTACAAATGTAAACATAAAAAAGGTACAGTCAAAAAAGATTTAAAATTTGTATCAGTATAGGGCATTTATAATGAATAGAGCTTGCAAGCCTAGAAGTTGCTCTGGGTGAGTCAGTGAATGAGTGATGAGTTAGTGTGAAGGCCTAGGACATTACTGTGTGCTATTGTACACATTGTAAACACTGGCAGGGACAAAAATAGAATACTGAAGCTGTCAGTGCTGCTCCATGAACAGGGATATAGGGTGGTCTAACTGGAAATATGGAGGAGAAACAGACTGGGTAAGGCATGGGTCACCATCAAATTGACTGTCAAGAGGAAGTGAAGGGTGGCCTGAGGTTCAGTAGGAATAAGAAATCAAGATAAAAAGGTAAACATAGGGTATTATCATGGCAATGTGGTTTTGGCCATTGCATGTTGGAGCACTGATCAAGTGAAACTTTGTGGTATTCATTAAAAGGAAAAAGAGGGCGCCTTACATGGAGAGTGAGTAGAACTGAGGACTCAATCTTTTGACTTTGGAAATTTGGTTTTGTTTCTCTTGACCCAAAGGGCTCTCTCTAGCACTGAGTTGATGGAGAAATAAATGTCTCTGTGCTTTACATCATTCCAACCTGAGAATATTTTCAAAGTACAGGGACAGGCTGGCTGCACACTACCAAAGAAAGCTCCCACTAAAGTAGCAGTGGCACTTAACGCTTGTACGGTAGCTCCTGAGGATCTTAGGTCCTCAACAACGAATTGACAGTAATGTACTCTGAAGACCATCAAGCTACATCTGGGAGGGCTGTACTGCCCTCTCACTGTGTAGCGCTGCGGGGACAGGCTCCTCTGTGCTGAAACAGGTCCGTGGCTGAATGATTGGGATGTAACCTGTACACACAAAACGAAGGTGCTGTGAGTGAAAGAGAATATATTGCTCCACATATATTGTTTTTGTAAAAAAAATATATATATATTTCTGAACCACACATCCTTCCATTTCTTACAGGAAAATTAGCTCCATTATCATCTGTGAGACCACTGTTGTATGTATGGTCTATCATTGACTGAAACATGGTTATGTGGGGAGTGACTGTCATGTTATGAATGGTGTAAGGATGGTATTTTAAGTTCATTTTTCGTGTATATCTAACTGTTTCAGCACCATTGGTTGTAAAGACTAACTTCTCCATTGAGTTGCCTTTGCTTTTTTTGTAAAAAATAAATTGACTATACCATTTTGCATGTATTTCTGGACTCTTTCCTGTTCTTTTCATTTGTGTAATGTGCTCTTACCCCAATACCAAATTATCTTGATTATTGTGACCCTACAATAAGTCATGAAATTAGACAGTTTCAGTGCGCCAACTTTATTCTTCTTCTTTATTTGCATTGTATATTCTAAGTATTTTGTCTTTCATATCAAAATTATTATTTATTTGATTGAATTTATTCGGGTGACATTGGCTAATAAAATTAAATAGGTTTCGGGTATACAATTCTACAAAACATCATCTGAATATTGTACCGTGTGTTTACTGCCCCAAGTCAGGTCTCCTTCCATCACCATTTATTCCCCTTTACTTTCTTCTATGCCCCCCTAACCCCTCTGGCAATCACCATACTGTTGTCTATGCCCATAAGTCTTTTTTTTTTTTTCCCTTCTTAATCCAGTCACCCTTCTCATATAAACTGTAACCTAAGTTTGTTGACACTCAAAAAATAAATTGCTGGGATTTTGGTTGTAATTATAATAATGTATAGTTCAAGAATTCACTTAATAGTATGAATCTTTGTATATGTGAATGTAGACTTTCCATTTTTTTAGATATGCTTTTATTTCTTTTATCAGTGTTTTGTCATTTTCCACAAGTAATTCATTTACATGTTTTCTCAGAATTATATGTAACTATTTTTTGGTTGCTATTATACATGATATTGTTTTGCTTAAATTTCAAATTCCAATTGTTAATTGTTAGAATATAAAAAAAAAAACACAATTGTTTTACATGTTAACCTCATATTCTGTGACCTTGAGATAGATGCTTATTAGTTACTAGAGGCCCAGTGCATGAAATTTGTGCACAGGGGCGGAGGGGGGATCCTCTCAGCCCAGCCTGCATCTCTCCAATCCTGGACCCCTTGGGGGATGTCCAACTGCTGGTTTAGGATTGGGCCTAAGCTGGTAGTTGGACATCCCTCTTACAGTCCTGGACTGCTGGCTCCTAATTGTTCACCTGCCTGGCTGCCTTGTTGCCCCTAACTGCCCCCCTCCCCCCCGCCCACCAGCCTGATTGCCCTTCATTGCCCCCCACTGCTGGCCACATTGCCCCCAACTGCCCCCTCCCTGTTGGCCTGGTCACTCTTAACTGACCCCTCCGCCAGCCTGGTTGCCCCCAACTGCCCCCCCCCAACTGGCCCCTCACTGCATCCCTGCCAGCCTAATCGTTCCAACTGCCCCCCTGCTGGCCTGGTTGCCCCCATCTGCCCCTGTCTGCTGGCCTGGTCACTCCCAACTGCTCCCCCCCCCCCCCCGCTGGCCTAGTTGCCCCTCACTGCCTCCCCCTGCTAGCCTAATCACCCCCAATTGTCCCCCCTGCTGGCCTGGTCTCCCCCAACTGCCCCTGTCTGCCCACCTGGTCACCCCTAACTGCCCCCCCACCAGCCTGGTCACCCCCAACTGCCCCCCTGCTGTCCTGGTTGCCCCCAACTGCCCCCCCCAACTGCCTGGTTGCCCCATGCAGCCTGCTTGTTCAGTTGTTTGGTCGTCCCTTACTAACCCCTCTGCTGGCCTGGTTGTAGGCAGCCATCTTGTGAGGGCATGAGTGTCAATTTTCATATTATCTCTTTATTATATAGGAGGATAGAATTTTTTTTGTTGTTATTAGGATTCTCTACATATATAATCATGTCACCTGTGAATAGAAATAGATGTTTTTCCCCTTCTAACATATATCTGTATTTACTTTTTCTGTATTGTGCGTTAGCTTCCAGTATAGTTATGAATAGGATTGGTGAGAAAGAACATGCTTGCCTTGTTCCTGGCTTAGGGAAATAACATCTAGTTTTTCACTAGAGTATTATGTTTATGCTACTTTCACAGACTTTTTTTTTTTTTTTATCAAGGTGAGGAAGTTTCTCTCTATGCCTAGTTTTCTGAAAGTTTTTATCGTGAGTGAGGGTTTGATCTTGTCAAATGTTTTCTCATATCCCTTGATCTGATCATATTATTTTTCTTTAGCATGATGATATAGTAGATTGTCTTTATAGATTTTTAAGTGTTGAACCAGACTTGCATAGCTGCAGTAAATCTCACTGATCATGGAGTATATTCTTCTTGTACATTTTTAGGTTCAATTTGCTAATATTTTACTGGGAATTTTTACATGTGTCTTTACAAAAGATTTTGGTTTGCAATTTTCTTTTTCTTTTTGTAATGCCTTTGTCTGGATTTAGTATTGGAATAATTCTAGACTCTTAAAATGAGTTGAGAAGTGTTCTGCCTACATCTATTTTTTGGATGAGATTGTGGAGAACTATGGTCATTTCTATTTTGACTGTCAGAATGTATTAGTCATCTGGGCCTAGTGGGTATTATTTGAAGTTTTTAAATTACTGATTCAAATTCTTTAATATATAAAAGCCATTTCTGATTATCTATGCTTATTTATTTATTTGTTTTAGCAGATTCCTTATTTTAAGGAGTCAATTTCTTGTAAATTATCACATGATGGGAACATAGTTGGTCACAGTTTTCTTGCAATATTCTTTTAATGTCCATGAGATCAGCAGTAATGAATGCTTTTTCAGTTGTAACACTTGTTTAGACAATCCACTTTGGGACAATGTGTCCACATACAATGGAACTTTGGTTCTCGAACTTAATTTGTTTCTGAAAGTGGTTCAAAAACTGATTCATTTTTCTCATTAGAAATCATGTACATTAAATTAATTCATTCACAACCCCCAAACGATTCCTTATTGTTCCATGAGCACTTTCACACCTTTAGCAACATCAGTACTCTGATGATCTTTTTGTTTTAAAATTGTGCTAATAGTCAATTTTTCCAGATCAGACATGCAAACACTGCTATCATACTTTGCAATTATTTATTTTTTAAGCTCTATCGTGATTCTCACAACTTTCCTTTTCATTTTGCTACTATCACTAACCTTCTTAGAATCATGGGACTTACTGTACATATTTAATAATAAGTAGCAAAAAAGGCAAAAAAAAAAAAAAAAAAAGAGATATTCACAGCACAATTTCCTGAGATGCTAATGTAAGGTTTAGCAGTAAACTGACTCATACTCTCAAGTTCTCTGTTTTGCTTGTCACCTGAGAGACGTGTGACTGATCATACAAGTATCAGCATGAAAGTGTTGTTGGGTCAAGAACTGAAGTTTTGTTAGACAACCAAGGCATATTTTCTGTGAAGAACTTGGTCATGAACGAACTGTTTGAAAGGAGAGATGTTCGAGAACCGAAGTTTGACTGTATTTATTTAAAAAACGAAAGTTAATCTAAATTTCTCATTGCAGGTCTACATTGATTAGCTATTCTAACTACTATAATTTGTTATAGCACATTCCTCTCTCTCTCTCTCTTTCTCTCTCTCTCTCCCTCTTTCTTGATTTTTTGAAACTGGGAACTTTCTGAAACAAAGACCAGCATTTTGCCGTAATTAGAGTTGGTTAAGAGCAGTATTATATGTGGTCAATTTTTAGCTGGCATAGCCCCCCACTCACCCAACAGTTAATTGAACATAATTGAAGAAAACAAAGGCATGTCCTTGATAAGTGTTAGTTGGATCACTACTTGATGGGAAGAAAGGCATAACTAGGCCAACATAAAATTTGTAAAAGAATAATGGTAAAAAATTAAAGAAAATTCTTTAAAAGTTCAAAGTGGAAACTAAAATGATTAGGTATTAATATTCTCTGCTTATGTCTTTCAGGAAATATTTCTTATCTACTTTGACAATCACAAACTTAAAAAGAAGCCTAAGTAAGAGCTTATCAGAGGTATTAACTATTTTTTTATCTTTTATAATAATAAAAGCAAAAAAAGTTAAAATATCTTAATAATCTAATATAGATATAGATTTTTTTGGTTTTGATAAAAACTATTAACCACAATTTTTATTACCTTTGATAAAATAATGTAGAACAAATTTCTCAATTTTCTCCCTGAAGGTCATTTTAAAAGTAATAATTAATGTAATAAAAAGCACATTAAGATATCAGAAAGATGATTATATATATATATATATATATATATATATATATATATATATATATATATTCTGATATTTTCACACACACACTAATAATAGAAGAATATGCAAATTGTTTGGGGTGCCATCACAGTAACAGTAATGACCAAACAGCAGGCTGAGTGGGGAGACCAGGCCAGCAAGGGGGTCAGTTGGGGACAACCAGGTCAGTGGGCAGTGAGGGGCAGCAAGGCTGGCAGAGGGGGACAGTGAGGGACAACCAGATTGGCAGATGGGACAGTTAAGGCAACCAGGCTGGCTGGGGGGGCAGTTAAAGGTGATCAGGCCAGCAAGCACAGGTGGTTAGGGGTGATCAGGATGGCAGGGGGGACAGTTAGGGACAATCAGGCAAGCAGGTGAGCAATTAGGAGCCAGCAGTACGGATTGTGAGAGGGATGTCTGACTGCCAGTTTAGGCCCAATCCCACGAGGGGTCCCGGATTTGAGAGGGTGCAGGCTGGCCTGAGGAGAGTTCCCCCTCCACCATGCATGAAATTCGTGCACTGGGCCTCTAGTATAATATATAACCATAGAGAGGTAGGTCAGAACTCAAAAATGCTTTGTATGAGGCATAAAGCTTCTGATTTTTTTACAGAGTCAATAATAAAAGCAAAGAAATACAGGATTAGATGGCAAAACCTATAGAGAATTCAGAAACTGATCAACAATGATTTTACTTTTAGATTTATCAGCTACAAATCACAAACACACACACACATACACACACACATAATTTACTATGTTCATCGAGATAAAAGAAGAGCTTAAAAGTTGCAGAAAATTTTTAAAAAAACTATAAAATATGACTTAGTAGATTTGCATAAGAACCAAATAGAAATTTAGAAAATAATATATGTATACATTATCCAATAGTAATGGCAAAAAGAAGATACTGCTAGATAGTTCTCAAAAGCAGGTTTTATATCTAAGAGCAGGTGAGACATACCTGGAGGAAAAACCAGCCAACTGGAAAATAGGTTTGAAGAATTACTCATTATACAGTATTGAGAGATAAGAATATTCAAATTAGAGAAGAGAGGATAAGAAAATGACAAATATATTGAGACACTCTAAAGTCCATACCATTGGAGTTGCAGAAGAAGTGGATAGAAGGAATAATTCAAAAACAATATTTGAAGATAAAATGGTTGAGCATTTTCCCAAGTTAATGAAGGCAACACTCCACAGATTCAAAAAATGCAGTAAATCTGTGGCATGACAAATAAGTTAAAATACACATGGAAAACTGTTTAGTAGCATTTTCTTGAACTGAATATAAGCATATGCTATGGCTTAGTAATTTTGATTCTAGTTTATACCACAAACATAAATGCATATGTGCAAGAATCCTCATAGCAGATTTATTTATATTAGCCCTAAACTAGAAATAACCCCAAACTCTATTATAGTATGAAATAAGTAGTATTGTTTATTTTTTATTGAATGGAAAGTAGAAAATTATAGAGAAATGAAAAAGAATAAACTACTTCTACCTGCAATAAAAACGAATAGTTGTAAGGATGTGTATACAACACGATTCCATTTATACAATTTTTAAAAATAACTAAAACAGCCCGGCTGGTGTTGCTCAGTGGTTAAGCACTGAACTATGAACAAAGAGGTCGAGGTTTGATTCCCGGTTAGGGCACAGGCCTGAGTTGCCTACTGGATTCCCAGTGGGAGGTGGGAGTTAGGCAGCTGATTGATGATTCTCTCTCATTATTGATGTTTAGATTTCTTCCTCTCCCTTCCTCTCTGAAAGCAATAAAAAATAACTAAAACAAAAATATAGTAGAGGTCATAAAATAATTATATTTAGGTGTGTTTTGACTGGGAGTGAGGATCAGAGAAGTTTCTAGTGTGTTATTAACATTCTATGTTTCAATCTGGGTGGTGCATATATAGATAAGCTTGTTTGCAAAATTTTATAAGTCTATATACTAAAGATTTGTACATGATATTAAAAGTATGCTATATTTTATAAAGTAAAAACATCATTAAAATGTAAAAACTGTGGAAGAGACAAATAAGGTAACATATAACATTTTCATGTGTGTAGGGAAAATTTTCTTACAATAAAGATAGAGTGCTGGTAATATGAAAAGAAATTATTAAGTTTATCTACACCCAAATCAAGAGGCTGTTTTCATCCAAAATAATTGATTAACAATTCATATAGTTAATATACAGAACTGCTTATCAATACAAAAAAAAAAGGTAAGCCATTTGAAAATTGGCAAAACTCTTGAACAAGAACTTTAAACAGAAAAAAAAATTCAAATGACAATAGCATCATAAGAAAAGTTTGGCAACACCTTTAATAATCATGTAGAAAATATGGCAATTCCACTTGGTAAAAATATCTGGAGCAATGGGAATTTTCATATTTCACTGGTTGTGTGTACATTTTCATAACCATTTGGAAATTCTTTGGAATTACCTGCTGAAGTTGTTGATATGCCCATTCTATGAACAAATGATTCCACTCTTGAATGAATTGCAAGTAGAGGCACCCAGGACCTATGCACAGAGGTGCTTATAGCAGCATTGTCCATAATTGTCCTAAACTAGAAATGACTGAGGAGTCATCTATAAATAAATTGCATCATATTTATAAAATATAAGTTTATCTAGCAAAGAAGCTAAGTTTCCTCTAAATTTATTTTAAAGTCTGATTCTACTTTTTTTTTTTTTTATTTACCTAACTAGAGGCCGGGTGCACGACATTCCTGCACTGGTGGAGGGATTCCTCAGCCCAGCCTGCAACCTCTCACAGTCCAGGACCCCTCGGGGGATGTCCACCTGCTGGTTTAGGCCCGATCCCCCCAGAGATTGGGCCTAAGCTGGCAGTCAGACATCCTTCTTGCAGTCCAGGGTTCTTGCAGTCCCAGGCCCCTTGCTCCTTACAGCCTGATGCAGCAGAGGTGGGAGAGGCTCCTGCCACCTCCACTGCACTCACCAGCTGTGGGCCGGGCTCGCTGCTCTTTAGAGCTGCCTCAGGGGAGGGAGAGGCTCCCACCACCACTGCTGCATTTGCCAGCTGTCAGCCAGGCTTCTGGCTGAGCAGTGCCCCCCCCAATCCCCCCCATGTGGGAGCACACTGACCACCAGGAGGCAGCTCCTGCATTGAGTGTCTGCCCTCTGGTGGTTGGTGTGTGTCATAGTGACCGGTCATTCCATTGTTTGGTCGATTTGCATATTACATTTTTATTATATAGGACTGCTAAAACCAGGATTATGTTAAAAGGAAAAACATTGTACCAAGCAGATACCTGAGAAAGTTTCAGAATTGCTTTTATTCATTTAAAAAATTTAATAACTGTTACGAATTTTGTTTTAAACTATGAGAAACATTTATTTTGTTTTATTTTAAATATATTTTTATTGATTTTGGAGAGGAAGGGAGAAGGATAGAGTGATAGAAACATCAATGATTAGAGAGAATCATTGATCTGCTGCCTCTTGCACACCCCCTACTGGGGATCAAGCCCACAACCCAGGCATGTGCCCTTGGCCAGAAGCAAACCTGAGACCCTTCGGTCTGCAGGCTGACGCTCTATCCACTGATCCAAAACAACTAGGGCCATTTATTTTATATAGTAACTATTCAGTTACTTCACATTATCTGTATCAGATTATTTACCAAAGCATTTTTTATGTAATAGAAATTAGAATATGTAGGTAGGACTACATAATAGAAATATTTACCAAGGACTATATCACCTCACATTGGACACTTTTACATCATAGTATATACCAATGAAACTAATTCTACCATCATGTGCATTACAAATGAGGCAAAATCCCACGGACTTTTAAATTTGAGAAATAAATTAATAAACTAATGGGGAAAACAATGTCAAACTCTGCAATAGCTCTCTTTCATTTTATATATTTTGTGACTTTTTTATTACTGAAGGTTAAATTGGACTTCATAATGAAGCATTGGGGATACAACTTATTATTATTGTCATTGTAATTATGATTAAATTGTCACTTTATGATAAATGTACAACTACTTCAACTGGTACTACATCTGCTAATACACTGATAAATAAATTCCTTTTTATGTTGAAGTCACCAAAGTGTTTCTTTGAGAATCGTGTTAAGGCTTCCTTTTCAACTCTGGATGATTTATGTTGTACATGATAAAACTAACTTCCACACAATTAGGTTAATTTGATCTGGCATCCCTTTCTCTCTGAACAATCTTGAAGCTCTTTTTATGGTAGCGAATTACACATTGCGGGTGAGAGGATTGCAAGCAGGCAAGTATCTTGGTCATTATGTGCTCAGCCACGTCTTACATAGATGTTTGGATTTGTTTAGCACTGGTTAGTCTGTATTATATTTCAATTTCAAGCGATAAACACAGGCCAAAGTGCTGGGCTTTAATTGAATAGTGTGAAGGGATTGATTAAGCTGTATTGATCCATAAGAGAACATACCATCTACTGAGCCACAGTTCCAGTAAGTTAGGTTACATTTTTAGTTCCTTTCTGATTATAGTGTATTATCAAGACATTATGTAAGCTGCAAGGTTGTTATCTGAGACTAATGACACAGAGCCATTGATGAGACATGTTTCTCTATTTTTCACTCCATTAAGCTACAAGTTTGGATAAACAAAGATACTTAATGATAATCCCTCTTTTCCTTCAATCATCACTGCTGTTTCCTATCCTCCAAACTATCACTATTTTTAATCTTTCTTTAAAAACATAGCATCATTTTTTCACCTCTCTGTGAATCGCCATGTAGCTCTAGATGTGGCTCAGTGGTTCCCTGTATTGTTGGAGAGTTCAACATCATTGAACCTTTCCACTTTGCACTTTATGTGTAAGTTAAATGGAATGTATGTTCATGTTGCATTCTTTGTTCCTATTTAAGCAGTAGTCATGCCTTTCTATTTAGTGTTACTTGGTGTCATGTTCACAAATATAAAAAGTAAGTTAGGAAAGTATTGGAGCATACAGATTCAGAGCCTGTGACATATCAATAAGGATTATTTTCAAACGTAAGACATGCTTCCTGAAATGACAAAATAATATGTGTCAAATATTACTTTTCAAAGCATGCAATAATGGAGTCACATTTTCTACCCATTTAATATACATTATTTCAAATACAAACAGTAGATAAATTCAGCTATAAACAGTAGATGAGAGATAAGAAAGAAAAAAATTGAAATAAGGCAGACCCTTTCTCCTACCATTTCATTCAGTGGGCATAGGCTCTTGGATAAACATGAGATGAGACCCATTTTTTTCAGTCAGCTAAATTTCCTCTAAGCTTCTTAGGGTATGAACATCTTGCATCAAATGTCATTCTAGTGTTTTAAGTCATGAATTTTTCACAAGGATGATCTTTATTTGATATAGTTGTTGTCCAACTCTTTTGTAATCAAGTTAAGATCCTATCTTACTGGATTAGGGTGGGCTCAAATCCAAAGACTGGTGTCCATATAAATAAGGAGAAATGTGGATACAGATAGAGATACACAGAGAGAATACCACCTAATGACAAAGGTAGAGAATGAAGTTGTGCTGTCATAAGCCAAAGAAGGGGAAGGATTATGAGCAACCGCCAGAAGCTAGGACAGAACATGGAATACATTTGCCTTCCTAGCCCCTAGAAAGAGCCAATGTTGCCAGCACTTTGATTTTGGACATCTGGCCTTCTAAATGATGAGAAAATACATTTCTGTTGTTTCAAGCCACCCACATAGTGGTACATTTTTTATAGCAGATCTAGAAAACTAATACAAATACCAAATGAAAACCTGGCTCTTGTTATATTACTTATTGATAAATTAGAGACCCAGTGCACAAATTCATGCATTGGTGGGGTCCAGCTGGCCTGCCCCCCATGGAGGCCATCGGGGGGGGCAGGCCAGCTAGGGCGAGGGGCCGTGCGTGGGGCTGGCCGGGGCGAGGGGCTGTGGGTGTTCCAATTGTTCCACCATTCCACACATTTGCATATTACCTCTTACTATATAGGGGAGTCTCAATGTGGGTCCTCTCCCAGGGATTTCTGAAGGTAGTATTTGTTTATATAGGATCTTGGTTGAAGTCAGCATCTAATGGGAACTGTTCATTATTTTTCAAAGATTGATCTCACAGTTATAATATTGGTAATCTAATTCATATAATAACTACAGAACATCTTTATACATTTTTACATGTAGGCAATAGAGAGTAGTGAGTGGTTCATTGCTAAGGTTCTTGAGCTGAGAAAAACACAAATATTCATACCCAGTTTCTGTACCTACCAGCTAAGTGGCCATGGATCAATTATTAAAGTAGTTTAAACTTCAGATTCTCACTATAAAATAGAGTCAATAATAACTAACTATTGTGCTAAGGTTTAAATAGGATTAGAATATAAAGGCTTTTGACTTTTCTATTCAGTGCTGGGACCACCTACAGGGAGTCCATGAGCAGTTGCTGACTCATATGAATGAATCATTCATATGAATGAATGAACAATGCCTGGCACATGGCAACTATTCAAAAATATGAGACATTCATGTTTTTCATTGAAATCTAGCAGATTAATTTATTTTGGACTTTTTGAAAGATCTATGCTGAATTAATTTTTTTCTATTTTGAAAATATTCTCTCTCCTATTTTTTACAGTTAGCTTATGATATACAAACATTAAATTTCATGCAACTTTCAGTACAAGATAAAAATTTATATATTGCTTGATGGACTTGGTGCTACTTGAATAAATTAATGGCTAGGAAATATTATTCACTTTAGAAATTCCTTAGAACTTTCAAGCAACTAAGGTGTTATTTATCAAATCAATTTAGCAAGTTATTGAAGGATGGCTTATACTAAATATAAAAAATAGTTCTTCCTTCTCTAGTCTATTTATTAACAAAAGGTAGCATATTAGTCATTTACAGTTCCACACCATTATCTACCCAGTGACTCAGAGAAGTGTAAATGGCTCATAGTGAATAATCTTTGTTCATAAAGCAATTTAAAACAAACATCATACTTTTTATGGATGAATCACTAGTGCTGAATTCAAATACAAATTGTGACAAAATATAGGCAACATACAAACCTTTAAATTAAAGAAAATGTTCTCAAAATAAGTGTTCCAAAAGTTTTTCAATGGCAATTTATATCCTCAACTTGTTAAACTTTCTTCTTTTCCACTTTTTTTCTTATATATGCACATATAGCAACAGATAACATATAACAATACATTTAATTTTGATTCAACAAGTATTTATATGAGATGAGATTAGACATCTAGGGATATGATTAGAAAGGCATTTGAATTTCATATTAATCATTGAAAAATTTTAACCAGAAAAGTGCTATGGAAAAAAAAAATACTCTCTACTGATAATATAAAATACTGAGAATATGTAAACTGGAATTGATAAACCAGAGACAAAAATAAATTAGGAACCTATTGGATTAAAACTAGAAAGCTAGCCAGTCCTAGAGTTAAGCCTAGCTACATGAATGTTTAAAAAAATAAAATTGGCCTGGAGGTCAATTCCTCCCAGTGATACTTCTTTTTTTAGGAAGAAGATATCTCTCTCTTTATCTCTTTCTCTATCATCTCTCTCTCTCTCTCTCTCTCTCTCTCTCTCTCTCTCTATATCTGTCTCTATTTATCATCTGTCTATGAGGATAAAAGCAAACTGACTTAATTTGATTGATAAACTATAAGGAATATGCCGAGGTAGGAGTAAGAGTAAGGAAAGCAGGAGAAACCAAGATGGTGGCATAGGTAAACACCTAAACTGCTGCCTCACACAACAATTTCAAAACTACAACTAAAAGACAAAACAGACATCATCTAGAACCACAGGAAGGCTAGCTGAGTGGAAATTCTACAACTAGAAGGAAAGAGAAAAGCCCACTGAGACTCAGAGGAGCTGCAGAAGGCAGAGATACAGAGGCACATCCGGAGAGGGCTGGCAACTGAGTATGGGGCTGGCTTTCTCAATTGGGAGGGAGACAAAAGCTCCCAACTGCTCTGAACTCCAGTTCCAGGGGAGACTCTGGGGGCCCAGACTCATTCGGGGAGAAACTGGACTGTCTGGCAGCAGGTGAAACTCGAGGGCGGCTTTCTTTCAAAGGTGCCTGCAGCGATTACCACAGGACATTGAGACACAGGGGCCTCTTAGGGCAGGGCTGATGGGAAACCATTACTGCCTCCTCTGCCCTGAGACATCCAAGCTGAGCACAGAGGCTTTTGCAAGTCTTGTCTCATAAGGGTGCCTCCAGCACAGAAGTTCTCCCAGCATAGACACAGCTGATCCTCACAGCCAATTGGCCTGGAGGTCAATTCCTCCCAGTGATACCAACAACAAACAAGGCTTAACTACAACAAGACTATACACACAGCCCACAAAGGGGTGCACCAAGAGTGTCCACCTCAGGTAACCGGGGAGGCTGAGCCACTGGGCCCTATAGGACACCTAGAACACAAAGCCACTCTATCAACTCAGGGAAGCAGCCAAAATGCAGAGACAAAGAAAAAGATCACAAATGAAAGAAATGGAGGGAAGCAAACAACTGGATATAGAGTTCAAAACCACTGTTATAAGATTTTTCAAAAATTTTCTAGAAAAGGCTGATAAATTGAGCGAGACCCTTGAGGATATGAAAAAGGACCAACTAGAAATGAAGCATACATTGACTGAAATAAAAAGTAATATACAGAGATCCAACAGCAGATTAGAGGATTGCAAGAATCAAGTCAAAGATTTGAAATACTAAGAAGCAAAAAACAATCAATCGGAAAAGCAAAAAGAAAAAAGGAACCAAAAATATGAAGATAGTGTAAAGAGCCTCTGGGACAACCTCAAGCATACCAATATCAGAATTATGGGGGTGACAGAAGAGAGAGAGCAAGATACTGAAAACCTATTTGAAGAAGTAATGACTGAAAACTTACCCCACCTGGTGAAAGAAATAGACTTACAAGTCCAGGAAGTGCACAGAACCCCAAACAAAAGGAATCCAAAGAAGACCACACTAAGACACATCATAATTAAAATGTCAAGAGCAAAAGACAAAGAGAGAATATTAAAAGCAGCAAGAGAAAAACAGTTAGTTACCTACAAGGGAGCACCCATATGATTTCTCAACAGAAACTATGTAGGCCAGACGGGAGTGGCAAGAAATATTCAAAGTGATGAATAGCAAGAACCTACAACCAAGATTACTCTACCCAGCAAAGCTATCATTCAGAATTGAAGGGCAGGTAAAGAGCTTCACAGATAAGAAAAAGCTAAAGGAGTTCATCACCACCAAACCAGTATTATATGAAATGCTGAAAGGTATTCTTTAAGAAGAGGAAGAAGAAGAAAAAGGTAAAGATAAAAATTATGAACAACAAATACATATCTATCAACAAGTGAATCTAAAAATCAAGTGAATGAAAAATCCAATGAACAGAATAAACTGGTGAATATAATAGAATCAGGGGCATAGAAAGGGAGTGGACTTACAATCCTGGGGGCGGTGGGAGAGGGGAAGGGGTGTGGGGGGTGCGGGAAGAGACTGGACAAAAATCGTACACCTATGGATGAGGACAGTGGCGGGGGGGGGGCGGGTAAGGGCAGATGGTGGGGTGAGAACTGGGTGGAGGGGAGCTATGGAGGGAAAAAGAGGAACAATTGTAATAATCTGAACAATAAAGATTTATTTTTAAAAAGGGAAAAAAAAAAGAGTAAAGGAAAGCAGTCACTCTAACCTTAATTCCAGGTTTTTAAGGACATGGACAAGATAGTACCCAGATGGGAGGAAAATTAAATATGCTCAGTGGACCTTTTTCAGGGAAAAATGTAGATCTTAGTTCCATGTTTACAACTGAAATTGTCAAGTTCATTAGGGAAAATGCAGTTTCAGATTAACATCTCACATTTCTGTGTTTTTTCACTCTTTGTATATTAATTATCCCAGAGTCTTCAACAGCTCTCTGATTCCTTTAAACAGATATTTTTACTTTTTTTTTGTTTAATCTTGCTTTCAAGTTTTTCTCAAAGAAGTTTTGGTCTTCCCACCCATCAATAAAAGTCTCAATAGGTACTTTTGTGGAAATTTTCCATTGGACACTGCTGACTGCAGTTCTATTTGTCTCAAAATAATCCAAACATATTTTTTAAAAATTACTTGCAAATCAAGTCATTCCTCACTTAGGAGTCACTCTGGTTTTTCATAGTGAGTCTTCCTGGCATCTCTGTCTGGTAGAAACTGAAATGAGCTCTATAATTGATTTCTCCATCTCATAGCCTTCATTAGTTTCAGAAGAAATATTTATGTATTGCTGTCACCAACAATATCTTTAGTTTCTTGGAGGTTAGGCTTAATGAAATATGGATGCCTTTATCCTCTCACTATAGCTCATTTTAAGCTTTTTAAGGTTATAAGACAAACAGCATTATTATGGTTTAAAAATGACAGTGAACATATTAGAAATCTCTCTGAGTGATCCTATGAAAGGCTGCCTCATAAAGCCAGAATTAAAGAGTTAGTATCCCTTAGCCCTTCCCTTCTTGTTGGTGGTAGTATGGGGCATGAAGCACAGCACTGGAACTCAAACTAAAAGTTTCTGAAGAACCCATATCGTTTAAGCTCCAAATATCTATCAATATTTACTCATACATTAAAACATAAATTAAAAATTATTTACCAATTCCTTTAATATAATAGTAGTGAACCTATTATAGGTTAAGATGAATAATATATTTTAATGAAAAATAACTATATTTTCCAGAAAAAAAGAGGGACATTGCTTTACATTTTTGTAAATCCCTTTAATATCTTGCTTAATAGAAGTCAAATGGATTACCATACCTGATACTGTGTACATCATTTGCAATGTAAAGTATTTCTTCTTTGTGCATGCTACCCTTTATCTCTACACTATGAATTCATAATTTTGACATCATGAATCTCCTGAAGGGGTTTTGAGGACACATCAGGGTCACCAATCTACATTTTGATAACCACTGTAGTACAGCAATAGCTTTATTAATTTCTTTACTCTCCTCTTATTTTATACTTTTGAAGCAATAGAAAAGATTCAAAATGGGAGGATATGAGGAAAAATTGGGGAATGATGTGAATGTTCTCAACTGAGTTGGGTGATGGTTACACTATTGTAAATTCCTAAACTCTATTGAATTACAAATCTATACTTGATGAGTCTTATGTATATTCTGCCTTAATAAATCTATGAATAATGGTGGTATATAGTCTCATTTCATTCCTTTGTAAAGTTGTCATGTGATAATCTTGCTTTGCAATTTCACATTTATTGCAACTTGGTGACTTATATAAACTTTGATTTTAGGAGAGACAGGACAATGTCAGAATTAGAAAAACAGACTTTTGCTAGATTCTAAATTTCTGGATTTAACTCCAAAATCTCTATTTCTAGCTGCTGTGTAAGATTGTGTCTTTGTTCCCTCCTCTGTAGAAAGGAGAAAATAACAGTACCTAACCCAATGATTTGTTCTAAATATTAATTGAGTTAATATGTCTAAATGTACTCACTACCTGGTAACCACTATGTGTTAGCTATTATTATACGTACTGAATTAACGAGCTGGTTAAATTGAAGATACAAAAGTAAAATAATAAAATTGATAGAGAAAGATATGAGACACATGAGAAAATGTGATTAAGCTTCTTAAAGTAAATAAGCACATTTTATACTTGAAGTAAGACAAAAATAAGCAATCATTAAAATTAACTTGAGTATATTTATGTGTTGGACATTAGTACTGAGGGTAATGAAAGAAATTTAATTATTTTGGGTATTTCTATTGTTGTTTTATAGTAGGTACAGTTATGTCAAGAAAAAGATATCCTTGGATGAAAGGACTGGAGAATTTAGATTTTTAAAGACTTGTCAAAGCTGTTGCTGGAAAATGGAGAAGGTGGTAATAAGATTACATAAGAAGATAATCACATCATAATTAGAATCCAGCTGTAGTTGCAGATCATAACTTAGTCTCCGTGTGAAAGGAAGTACATTCTTTGGACAATTTCAAAAGACAAAATGAAAAAAACTATTTTTCTAAAACTTATCCTCTTATTAATGATCAAAACTGGTCTTAAGAGTGCATGGTAGCCATTGTGATTGACTGGCTATTGCTTCTTTCCTGTGAAGTATTACTCTAAAGTCAATCATGATAGTTTCTTCAACCTTGCCAGGGTTTAGTTGATAGATGGATAAGTTTAACAACTTTAATCCAGTGAAGATGCAACTATTTACGTTGAACTTCTAAAGAAATGAATTCTGTCTTTGCAGTTGGATCTGAAAGAAAGGCTTGTTATCTCAGTTTCTGCCAGCACACAGCTCACACTCATAAAGAGAACCCTCCTTCAGAGGAATCCAGTCTGTTGTGGCAGAGCAGACACAGAAATAACCTTGGTTCTTCATAATATCCTTTAGAAACCAAATCAAACATCTCAGGAGCCTGGTCTAAATCTGGACTGCCTATTATATGAGTTCATATATTTTCTTATTTTAAATACAATTTAAGCTTAAATTTACACTACTGTACTTGTAGCTGAAATAATTCAATCTAACACAGAATAGGTACCTGGAAATATGCTTCATACACCCATTATAAAATCTAAAAAGGAAAAATAAATAAATAAAATACGGAAGAAAGAAGTTTTAGTTAAGAATTGGATTAATATTATATATACATGTTAATTGAATTTACACTTAATCAGCATTATGTAGTTAATCGCTTTACTGGACATGGTCTCCCTCCAAACTGAAAATCTCAAAGGAGCTACCAGGTTGATTGAATTTGGGAAATTAAAAGCAATTGAGAAAAAAAAAATCAATTGTACAAGTTCACATTTAACTAAAAGTAGTTCTTAGAATGTATAAAGGGAATAGAAACAATATTACAAATAAGAGTTTAACATTGAGAAAATATATCTGATAATGTGTTAAGAGATTTTGCTTCTGTCCTATTTTCAGCATTGCTATCTAGTAGAAATTCACCAAACTGACTATATTGGTTTGAATCATTGCAATGACTCTGGATTATAAATGGTTCACAAATTATAGGCGAGAGTTTACATTCCCTGAACTTCATGTTACTTTTTTTCCCCTCTCTTGACTTATAGGCAATATTCTTAGCATACCTCATTACATTTTTATCAGAGTACATTAATCTCACCACTTTTAAAAATAAACACCTGCTAAACTTCTCACACTGATTATACAGGGATCAACACTTCTAAAATTGTCCCTTTAAACATCTCTCATTCCTGGGTAAAATTAGAAAAGAAAAGTGAAAATAAAGCTAAATTAAGTTCTTATATTTTATTACAACAATAACCAAGTGCTATAACGTAAGTGTTCTTTAATTCCTTCTTTAATAGATGATAAAAATTATGAACATGTCATTTGGAAACCAAACCTTTCATTCTTCCCTAAATATGTATATGGGCCAGACATCCGTTAATTAAATTCAAAACCCATCACAGTGTTACTCCCTCAGTGAGTGACAAGGTGGAGTCTCCCCCAGCACAGTTTTACTGAGGGGAAAAAAAATCAGCATTAAATGCAATTTCTTCCCAAATCATATGATGCTCTTATATTCTAGGAAATCATTCAGGCTTGACAGAAGAAAGCACTTTTAAATTGGAAAAGCTGTTAGATTTCACACATTTCCCCTGGTTTTTATTGCCCTTTTACATTCCGAGGTCACTAATGTTCCACTCAAGTACACTCCTCAGAACTTTTGTGCACCATTCCCTATGTGCATATTTCCCACTTGAGTGCTGTCTAGAAGGAAAAGTTAATCCACCTCTAGTTTTAGTTTTTTTTCAGCTATGTTAAACATTTATTTGTTATTATTTTTATTTATCATTGACACTACTACAGCTGTTCCCCCCCACACACACACACTTACTCACCTCCACCCAGGCCCACTCCCTTGGCCATCATCACACTGTTGTCCATGTCTGTGGGCTATGCATATATGTTCTTTGGCCAATCTCTTCAACTTCTTTCATCCAGTCCCCCCTGCCCCATCCTTCTACCTTTTGACCCCCTTCAGTCTGTTCCATGCCTCTGGTTCTATTTTGTTCTTCAGTTTATTTTGTTTGTTAGATTCCACATGTAACTGAGATCATATGATATTTGTCTTTCTCTGCCTGGCTCATTACCTCTACTTTTTAAAAATAAGTATTTCTCCTTAATTGATATAAACTGTTGAGTTACATGGAATTATCAGATCTCAACCATTTTGATCTATGAAAGCAATATTTTTAGATGGATCAAACTAATATCAAAATGTCAAAAATCTCTTATGAGCAAAATGTGATCAAATGCAATTAATAATACAAGTTAATCATCTTGTTAATTTGTAGTATGTTTATGAGATTTTAATTTTCCTGGATTTAGACTTACTTGCTCTGTAGTACCGATAGTCAGTATTTTTGCTTAGTATTATTTCTCCCTTTGCTAATTTCAGGGACGGTTTTAATCTGTGTTTGGTTGGCAAAACAGTACTACTAGAATAAGGGGTTTTAATATAGGGATTTGAGCTTATATAATTCTATCAGAAAATAAGAGAACAAAAATAGATAAACCTAGAGCTGGAAGATTAGAAAAAAAAAGTACTGATGATGCCAGCTAAAGCATAGACTGAGGATGGGGAAAAGCCAGAAACCACAGGGACTCTCAACAAGCTTCCTTCTCTTTTCCTTAGAACTGCAAGTCAGAGAGCTTACCAAGCCATCATATCTGACCAGCACTACCTTAGTGGCTATCACTTCACTTCTGCTTTCCTGATTTTACTCTAGTTCCTCTCAATAAGAAATTACAGCCTGTGCTAATACAGAGAAGGGGATTCCACCAAGTTGACTATTAAAAACCCACCGCAGGCATAAAAATCTAAGATTCATTTGAGTGATTATTCAAAAACCATTGCTGTTTACAGAAAACCTAATAATGTAAGTTTATCCCTAAGGTCCACCACACCCATAATCACACAAACATACATATATACAAACAAACACAAACACACATTCAACTCATAGATCTTGCCAATAAATTAACTGGAAATGTTTTCCTTAGATCTTTAGAACAAACAATTATGGCTCACAGACATAATTAGTGAGGCAATTGATAAGAGTTAGTGTGTAAGTTAGGCTTCAGAACAAAACATTCCTCTAACACTCTGAAAGTTGGTCTGCCTGATCAGCTTCTATGTGAGTAATAAATCTCTCAACCATATAATCACTTCTGAGGCCTGCTACTCCTATTAGAGAATTAGTTAAGTACTCATGCATTAAAGCCATGGCCCACTAGATCTCCAAGTGGCCTAATAACCATCGATGCAAGTAAATACAAATGATAATGAAATTAGAGAAAAAACATTTTTTTGCATCAAAAAGCTCTTTCCAAAAAGACAAGATCTTGTTTACAAAATGTTGGGACATACATATTATATAAATTAGTCTTGCCATTAGGAGAAAACTACTGTACCTATTTGGGAAGTACATAAGAAATATGTGAAAATAAGTTGTTCCTTATTGTGATTTTAAATTTTTTTAAATAGTTTATTTCTTTAGAATATTATTTAAAAGTAAAAGTTTGTTATAAATTTTTATACACCAAATATCATTTTCCTAGAGGACATATTTTTTTCTAAATTCATGACCTTTAAAAATAAATGTATCTGACTGTAATCAAAGTTAAAGTAAAAAGATTGTGAATCTTGTAAATGTATCATCATTTGAGACACAAGAAACAACAAAATGGTGGAGATTCAATAGTTTCCATAATGTAGTATTTGTCATTAAAGTGGTGGTGATATTAGCTGAATTATATAACATGAGAAAATGGGGTTGAGAAAAAGAGAAATTATCAGTAGGCTGCAATGTCTAAGAATTATATTTAAATAGAAAACAAAGATGGAGCAAATACAGTATGATTTTAGAGGTAAGGGATGCTTTTAGAGCCTTGAAAGTCAGAATAAGATTAAATTTCCTAGTTAATCAGAAATGAAATCAGAAGATGAACATTTATTTTTACAATTTACCCCCAAACTTTTTAAAGTATTATCCTGGTTACCTTTGTTTGTTAACTCTTGACATAGTAGATAAACAGTACATTGTCTATTTTATTTTTCTATGTCAAATAACTTGTATTCCTTGAATTTAAGTTAGCAAAATTTATGACTTAATAACTACTTTTGATGTTATCATTTTAACCAGAGTATTCTTATTTTATGAATTTGGTTATTCCTAATATGAGAATACAAAATTGTATTTTTGTTTTAAAAGAGCCTTATTTTAAAACTAGTGGCCCAGTGCACGAAATTCGTGAACCTTAAAAGGGAATTAATTAAAGAAAATATTTTAATACTGCTATTTGCCCTTTCTCTATAATAGAAGTGTCAGAGATGAAAGAAAATTAGTAAAATGTATGTGAAAATCTTCCTCCTGTCAGAATCTGGGGTGCATGACGGGACCCAAAATCAAGTCCCCACCCACCTGCACTTGCCTTGAAATCACACGAGACTCAGACCCAGCCGGCCCCACCCCCGCCAGGCAGGGTGTGCGGCATGAGGTCCCTTGGCCCGGCAGCAGGACAGGGGGCGTGGCCTGAGTTCCCCCGGCCAGGTGCCAGGGAAGGGGGGGCAGCCTCAGGTCCCCTGGCCCAGGACGAAGGGTGCCCCGCTGGGTGAGAGGCACAGCCTCAGGTCCCCCGCCCTGGCCCAGCACCACACAGCTTGCTGATCGCTTGTTATGGGAATCCTGCCTCTGCTGTGGGCCCAGCCATCTTGTGATGGCATGAAGGTTAATTTGCATATTACCTCTTTATTATATAGGCTGTTTCAAAGTATTTGGACCTACATGATGTGATTTCTGTTAATATTAAAGTATCAAATTAGATGGCTTATACTTTAATTAAATTAGAAACATCTATAATTTATTATTTTTATTTTAAAATAGATTTAGATTTACAGGAACATTGCAGAGGTAATACAAAGTTCCTGTATACTTCACATCCAGTTTCTATTATTGTTAACATTATACATGAGTGTGGTACATTTGTCACAATTAATAAACTGATATTGATCATTATTATTAACTGAAGTCTATATTTTATTCAGATTTCTGTCATTTTTACATAATTTCCTTTTTCTTTTCCAGAATCCCATCCAAAATATCCCATTACATTGAGTTGTCATTTCTAGTTAGACTCCTCTTGGTTGCCATCATTTCTTATACTTTCCTCATTTGTTTTTCTTTAAAATATATTTTTTATTGATTTCATAGAGGAAGGGAGAGGCAGAGAGAGATAGAAACATTAATGATGAAGAGAGAATCATCAATCAGCTGCCTCTTGCATGCTTTCCATTGGAGATGGAGCCTGCAACCTGGGCATGTGCCCTGACTGAGAATTGAACCTTGACCTCCTGGTTCATAGGTTGATGCTCAACCACTGAGTTACACCAGCTGGACTCCTCATTTGTTTATTTGTTTTTTACATTGATTTCAGAGAGAGAGAGAGTTGAGAGAGAGAAAAAAAACTTTGATGTGAAAGAGAAACATTGATCTGTTGACTTCTGTATGCACTCTGCTCAGGAATCGAACCCATAACCTAGGTATGTGCTCTGACTGAGAATCAACCTGCAACATTTTTGGTGCAAGAGAAGATGCTGCAGCCAACTGAGCAACCCAGCCAGGGCACACTTTCCTCCTTTTTGATGACTCTGACAGTTTACTGGTGAGGTTTTTGGTAGAATGTAACTCAATTTGGATTTGCCTGATGATTTTCTCATGGTTGGACTAGGCTAATAAATACTTGCATATTATAGAGAGGAAGAAAGCTTTAAAATTGGCACTCAAAAATTATTATATTTCAAAAATATACAATGTGTAATGGCAGTCTATTCAATAAATGGTGTTGGGAAAAATGGACAGATACATACAAAAGAAGTAAAACTAGACCACTTTCTTACATCATACACAAAAGTGAATTCAAAATGGATTAAAGACTTAATAAATGTAGGACACAAAACCCTAACCTTCCTAGAAGAAAACATAGGCAGTAAACTCTTTGACATTGCTTATATTTTTTTCTGATATATCTCTTTGGGCAAGGAAACAAAAGGAAAAAGAAACAAATGGAATTACATCACATGAAATGATTTTTGCACAGCAAAGGAAACCATCAACAAAAGGACAACCTACTTATTGGGAGAAGATATGAGCAAATGAAATATCCGACAAGGAGCTAATGTCCAAAATCAGTAAAAAAATTCTTAACAATAACAACAACAACAAACCCTCATACAACTTAACGCTAAAAAAATAAACAATTCAATTTAAAAAATGGGCAGAGGACCTGAATAGACATTTCTTCAAGGAGGACATACAGGTGGCCATAGATATATGAAAAGATGCTCAATGTCACTAATCATCAGAGCTATGCGGAAAACAACAACAACAACAAAAAACAGACACAATTTGAAATATCATATCATACCTGTCAGAATAGCTACCATCAATAAAGCAACAAACAATAAATGTTGGTGAAGATGCGGAGAAAAGGTAACCCTCCTACACTGTACGTAGCAATGTAAATTGGTCTAACCACTATGGAACAATTTTGAGGCTACTCTAAAAATTAAAAAGAGAACTACCTTATGACCTACCAATTCCACTCTGGTTATTTATTGGAAGAAACCCATAACACTAATTTGAAAATGTATATGCACCACTATGTTCATTGCAACATCCTATATAATAAAAGCATAATATGCTAAGTTTCTGGTTGACCGGTTGCTGTTCAACCGATCAGAGCGTAATATGCTAATGATATGCTAAGGCTGCTCAACTGCTCTCTATGACATGCAATGACCACCAGAGAGCAGATGCTCTGACCGGTAGGTTAGCTTGCTGCTGGGGTCTGGCTGATCAGGACTGAGTGAGACGGGCTGGACATGCCTTGGAACCCTCCCACGGTCCCTCTCCAGCTGGCCAACCTCCCACGTCCCTCCCTGGCTCCAATCATGCACTGGTGGGCTCCTTCGGCCTTGCCTGCACCCTCTTGGAATCTGGGACCCCTCGGGGGATGTCAGAGAACCGGTTTTGGTCCAATCCCACAGGTCAGGTCAAGGGACCCTACTGGTGCACAAATTTGTGCACCAGGCCTCTAGTTATTTACAATAGCCTAGCTATGGAAGCAACTTAAGTGTCCATCAATAGATGATGGGGTAATAGGTAATGGGGGTGCATATATACAATGAAATATTACTTGGTCATAATCTTACCAATTGTGACAACGTGGATGGACTTGGAGTGCATTATGTTCAATGAAATAAGTCAGCTAAAGAAAGACAAACATCATATGATTTCACTTACATGTGGAATCTAAAAAATAAAATAAATGAACTAACAAAACTGAAACAGACCCAAAGAAACTGATAGTTGTCAGATTAAGAAGTACAATTTGGCAGTTACAAAATAGTTATGGAGGTTGAATACAGCACGGGGAATATAGTCAATAATATTGTAATGACTATATATAGTGCTAGAACTAGACTTATCAGAGGATCAGTTTGTAAATTATGTAAATGTCTATTATGCTATACATCTGAAACTAATATAATATTGAATGTCAGTTGTAAATGAAAAAATAAAATAAGAAAATATAAAGACAAAAATAAGATTTACACCAGGAAATGTAAAACTTACCCACCTTCCTATTAAAGAGACATTACTTTTTTACTGAGGCAAAAAATGGTTATACTCTAGAAAACAAATGTAAATTTCCAGAGAAAAGAATAGAATATTTTTAAAATAAATTAAATAGATATAAATTAAATTACATGGGGTGGTCAACACACAATATAATATATAGATGATGCATTATAGAATTGTACATCTGAAACCTATATAATTTTATTAACCAACTAGAGGCCAAGTGCACAGTGGGGTTTCTTGGCCTGGTCTGTGGGGATCGGGCCAAAACCAGCTCTCCAACATCCTCCGAGGGGTCCCAGATTGTGAGAGAGCAATTCTCAGGTGAGGCAGCCCAGAATCGGGCTCTCTCCTCTCTGGTTTCAGATGCATCACCCAAGAACCACAACTGCCAAGTCACCGCAGCTCGGCAGCTCCTGCATTGAGTGTCTGCCCCCTTGTGGTCATTGCATGTCACAGCTACCATTTGGACAGTAGAACAGTCAGATGGTCAATTAGGCCTAATAAATTCAATAAATAAAATATAAAAATGCATTAAATGAAATGTATTAATTTATTAATATACGTATGCATAATATCAAAATATACAGTTCAAAGGGCAAATTTTCAAATTTTTTGTAGCCTCAATCCATAATAATATATATTTTACATTATGCCTCAGTAAACATACATATAAAAATTTTAGCCTGGCCAGCATGGCTCAGTGGTTTAGCATCAACCTATGAACCAGGAGGTCACGGTTAGATTCCTTGTCAGGCCATATGACCCAGTGGGGGTCATGCAGGAGGCAGCTGATCAATGATTCTCTCTCATCATTGATGTTTCTATCTTTTTCTTTCTCTCCCTTCCTTTCTGAAATAATTCTTTTTAAAAATTAAAAATCCTAGTCTATTTTTTTAAATATTGTGTATAATGCACTATATTCATTTAGATTCACTAAGAAATTATGACTTGCAGTTTTAATAGACTGGTAGAATTTATTACATATTAGAGAGGAAATCAACTAGAGGCTATTGTCTCCATGGCTTTGGAGAGCATATGATTAAATATTTTCAAAGAGAGTGGGGTAAACTAAGCAAAAATATTTTAAAAGAATATGTAATATCTAATAATATGAAGTTTCCCAAAGAATTTCTTTACATCTGTTGGAAACACAGAAGGCTAAGTGAGAAGAAAATAAATACGTATTTTTTTGTGATTTTTATAATGGTCGTTACAGTTAAATTAGGTGAATCGAGAATAAAGAAGTTAACTGCATGTATAAAGGTTGTATAATAAGTCAGTAGTAAAGAGAGGAATAAAAACCAGGCATCTGTCCCCTGCAGTCACTATTACATACATCCTACAAATAGTTGATTTAGCAGTAAATTGCATTCTCTTTAATGGTTCTTATTACATAGGTCTGCTTTTCACTATAAAAGAGAAAATGAGTGTAGGGAATTCAAAGCTATATATAAATGATTTGGGTTCTCAATTTCATTTCTCTATTGAATACGAGAAAATTGCAAGA
The DNA here is from genome assembly GCA_026230045.1 of Corynorhinus townsendii. Taxonomy (NCBI): domain Eukaryota; kingdom Metazoa; phylum Chordata; class Mammalia; order Chiroptera; family Vespertilionidae; genus Corynorhinus; species Corynorhinus townsendii. Next base: position 148,422,442 of record JAPDVU010000003.1, read on the forward strand.
ATCATGTAAAAATGTCCTATGTTTCAAGTGACTTGCGCTGTAGCAGTCCCAACAGCACATTCACACACTTGAGCTAAAAGGTAATATTACAGGGATCATTTCCAAATGGAGATAAAAGTAAGAGAAGAATCCTTCATCCTGAGTCCCATTAGGAAATGTGGCTCAGAAGCATGTTTTCTTACTACTTCTTCTGTTTGCTTAAAGAAGCAGACACACATCTGGGAACATTTGCAGAAAGGGCAAATGTAGTGGGGATGCATCAATGACTGGAGTATAGTCCAGGCCTGTGAGGAATTCTAATACAGGTACTTGGACAATTTTATGAATTCAGTTCCTGTTTTGGAGCCCAAACAGGAGCTCATTAGTAACATTTTTTAATGCCAAGAGAGATGTGAGTTCAGTTCCCGGTGTCACCTCTTCAGGCTATTTGGCACACAGTATGTAGTAGAGGTTGCCAATAAATAAATAAATAAACAACAAACAAATAAATAAATAAATAAGCTGGAGGCCAAGAAGAATGACCTGTCACTCATCAACAATTCTGCTAGCCAAGAGATAATCAGCATGTTGATGGGCCTTCTGATTAGCTATTCATGATAAGGTGTGCTGTTATGGTACATGTGTGTGCATAAAGTAAGAAGGTGCAAAGTTAAATTCAGAAATACATGCTCAGATGCCTTTTGTATTTGGTCGGTTCCAGGTAAACATGAGGCTGATTTATCTTGTCTACATGCAGATAAGAAATAATTTCAAGCCACTAAATTATCTACTCTTTATTAAAAAAACAAGTTGATTTATTGACTTTGCTTGGCAAATTATTAATAGAGTTTTTTTTGTTTTGTTTAGTCTTTGTTATTGTAAATCTACAGTCTCAGTAAGTTTATATGTGACTAAGTGCTCTCCTAATGGTAATGCCTTCTCAATTTCTTAAAATATTTAATCATGGTACTTTTCCACATTAAAAGAAGCTTAATAGAACCAAGTATTAGAATCTTGAAATGAGATTTCATTATATTTATAAACAATATAATGGCAAATGAAGAAAATGGAAAAAAAGAATAAAAGGACAGTTTTGATAACGCATGATAGCATTCAGACCCATGCCTTAGAGTGTGCTGAAGTCAGTGATTTATCATCTCCATTTAATTAATACTTAAAAAAAGACCTGAGGTTGTGCATAAAATTTTGAGTAAATATATATTTGAGCATTTTATGAAGTAAAGGAACTATGGTTTTCATAGCATTTTTAATACAATATTAAGTAGATCCATGACCAAAGAAGTCAAAATTCCCCCTTCCTCCAAACACATAAGGTTCATATGAGTTTTGCCAAATTTTCAATAAACTAAATCATCTATGCCTTATACAAATTGTTTCAAAAACTTAAAGAAAACATACCTAATTTATCTAGGGTGCCAATTTAAACTTGATATTATAATCAAGTAAAGGAAGTATAAAAAAGATAATTATAGCCTGGCCGGCATGGCTCAGTGGTTAAGCATCGACCTGTGAACCATGAGGTCATGGTTTGATTCCCGATCAGGGCACATGTCTAGGTTGCAGGCTCAATCTCCAGTAAGGGGTGTGCAGGAGGCAGCAGTGATTACCTCATCATTGATGTTTCTCTCTCTTCCTCCCTCTCCCTTCCTTTTTTAATTGTAAACACAGGAGAACACATATTTCATTACCGTGGGCAGCATCTTCCCTTTACTCAGTTATTTCAGTTTAATAGCTACTCCAAATCAATAATTTGAAAATAGACATAGAAGACAAAGTATAGAGGAAAAATATTTCCTGTTTGCCATTTTACGCATTCAAAAATAAGCATATAAACATTATAAAAAACAGACAAAGCAAAAAAAAAAAACACAAAAAACCCAACCCTTTTTAGATAAAACATTTTGAACTAAAGAGTTTTTCAATTTCATGCCCATTTATAAGGTACTGGAGGCCCGATGCATGAAATTTGTACACAGGGGGAGGGTCTCCTCATCCCAGCCTGCACCCTCTCCAATCAGAAACCCTCGGGGGATGTCCGACTGCAGGTTTAGGCCCAATCCCTAGGACATCCCTCTCACAATCCTGGACTGCTTGCTGGCCTGATCACCCCTCACTGCTCCCCCTGCCAGCCTGATCACCCCTAACTGCCTTTGCCTGCTGGCCTGATCGCCCCCAACTGCCCCACCTTCGCTGGCCTGGTCACCCCTTACTGCAGCCCCCTTCTTGCCTGGTCACCCCCAACTGCCCCTCCTTCTGGCCCGGTCACCCCTAACTGCCCCCCCCCGCTGACAACCTGGTCACCCATAACTATCACCCCTGCCGGCCTGGTCACCCCAACAGTCACCCCTGCCAGCCTGGTTGCCCCTTAATGCACCCACCGCCAGCTTGGTAGCCCCCAACTGCCCTTCCCCACTGGCCTGGTCACTCCTCACTACCCCCCTGCTGGCCTGGTCACCCCACGCAACCTGCTGTTCAATCATTTGGCCATCCCTCACTAACCCCCCTGCCGGGCTGGTCACCCCACGCAGCTTCTGTTTGGTTGTTCATCCAGTTGTTTCAGTTGTGATGGCCCCTGGCTTTTTATTTATTAGGATTGTAAAAATCACAGGAATATTAGATTCTAATTTTCATTAAAATAGAAATAATATATTTTACTTTCTGATTAAAAGGTGCATCAAAAGAGTTATAATTAATGACAGTGTTGAAAGAGAATCCGGCATAATCTTTTTCTTGAGAAGTCATTTGAGTTTTGTCTGTGCTACATGGGTCCTGTAGTTTATTAGATTTTTATCATCTATAACATTACTTATCTAAGGTGTTTATTGAAAGTAGTCTTATAAAATGACCTGGGCAATGCCCATGTGCTGGAATAGTTTCTGTAAGGATGACATTTTTTTTTTCTTAAATTATGGTAAAATTTACCAGTGAAGCCATCTGATCTTATAATTAGCTCTGTGTGAATATCTTAATTATTGTTTCAGATTCTTAATAATTTAAGTGTTTTGGAATGTTAACAACTCCTATGAATGTGTCCATTTCATTTTAATATTCAAATTTATTAAAATAAAGTTGATAGACTATCCTCTCCTTCCTTTTTAATGCCAATAAAAAAAGTAATGCCTATCTGTAACATCTGTTATGATATTGGTTATTTGTGTTTTATGTCTCTTTTTCTTCTTGATCATCTTCACCAGATGTTTACTAATTGTCAGAAACAACCTTATGACATTTTATTTTTACTTTCAACTTCAAATCTCTGAGTCACAAAACACACAGGAGAGATCAAAGGAAATATATCTCTTTCAAGACTCAAAGACTCAAAATAATGTATTGAATTTGGGGTAGGCTTATGTTAGTCCAGTACCATATTTTGTAGTCAGATAAAATTTCTTCAAGATTTTTGTCTTCAATTGTCCTCCAGCCTTCTATTCTATTTTATTCTCTATCATCATAGTGATAATTTCACTGTTTTGTTTCTTCGTTTTAATTTTCCGGAGTAGGATGAATCTGCCTTTTAACTATTTTTCAAATGCCATTTTAAAACAAAGCCTATGTATTTCCCCCCATAAAAGGCAATTTGGATTGAGAGGCATAATATGATAGCCAGAGAATGTGTGACAAAGGACTGGTACAGGTAAGTGGCTGGTGTCAAGGACTTTCCCAGAAGGAGATCAGCACATCACTGATAGGCCAGTCGAGCACGGCAATGAACAATTTAGAAGCTGTCACTCTTCTGAGATCCAGAAAGACAAGAAAAGAAAAAAAAGAAAGAAAAAACCTGCATGAAGTAGAAGTAGCAGGGTAACAGACAGGGGACTAACTGCGGTCTGCAGTCTCAGGAAGGTGAGAGCATAGGGATTGACAAAGGAGCAAACCCAGGGTCCAGGCGTGGGGGACTGGAGAGTTCCTAAGATAGACTATTTAAAGCGGAACATTGGCCAGGAAGGCCAGGGACATTTTCCCGTCGCAGACCCATTCCCAGGAACAAAGAAGCAGCATAATTTCTTGATTTGGCCTGAATTGTCAGAGCCAGATTGGTAGCAATGACAACTTCTTGCTGACCATCTGGCAGTGAATTAAATCCTTTCTGTCAAGGGAGAATTTTGGGTCTGGAAGCAAGGGCAGGGCTGATCTCTGTAAGAAGTCTGGCGAAAGGGAAGTAGCAGATCCTGACCCTGTGGACACTTGGCCCATTTCATATCCATTTCTATAGTAGACTTCAATTATATTCCTTAATTAGGGACATTAAAACTTTCTAGTAGTAGGTCCTCCTCTTATTACTAAGGAATTATTAGTAAATTCTCTTGGTTTTTTATTAATCATTATTAACAACAGGCTAAATCTAAGGCAATTTTGATTTCTCAAAGCTTACAAAGTCTCCCTCACAGGGAGTTTACCTATTTAAATATTTATTCCAGCCATTTCAAAGTGGGGGTCATATGTAAATCAGGAAATAAAGAATATTATTAAACTTGAAATATTGCCCTGCAACCCAAACTTTACATTTAATATGTTCCTTTTAAAGAAAAAATAATCTGACAAAATTTGTTAAATGGTAGTTTCAGTAAATGCCATATTTCCCATTCTTTTACAGATACCCTGTGATTGTCTTAGAGCATATTTTTACTTATTATCATTGCCTATTCCCAAATTAGTGCAAATGTTAATGTCAATCTTTTCTTATGTAACACTATTTTCTCAAAAATTTTGGTACATTATTTCATAAATACTAATTTTAAGATTAAGTATGTGCTAACATGTTTGTAATTATAGAATGCACTTACAGTGTTGGATAAGGTAGGGTGGCAATTAGAGTACGACTTTTACTTTTCCTCCAAGTTCCTATTCTGCACCCATGCTGCTAGTCACTTTCAGTTTTCATATCAGCCTAATGACTTTGCAATCTAAAAGCGCTTGATCTTTAATGATCTATAGCACATCTGTATGCATAATACTGTCTTCCAAACTCCTCAACAATACAAAAACATTAGGCAGGTATCATGGAGCTCTTTTAATACATTTTCCATGCAACAGTGCTTTTCCAAAATGCAACCAATTTTTGCATGAAAAATAAGATTTTACTGTGTGGGGATAATCAAGTAGTTGTGCTGAACTAATGAGTTTTATTTTGTTTTTGTGTGTGTTTTTTTTTTCCTTCTGACAGCCCTCAGAAACAGTAATTGGGGAATTTAATCTTAGATCCAGGAATGATTAGTTCTCTACCTTTGGTCATCATGAAAGAGTTCCTTACACTGGAGTATGCTGGCTGGGCAAGCTCATTAACAAAGTAACACTCCAATTCATTTGGGGCAGGTTAGTAACAAGCAAGAAAAATTCCTTGACAGATAGTCAAACGGGTGGAACAATTTGCAGATAATAAATCACAAGGTCTTATCTTCCCTAACCAAGGATATTTAGGAGCAAATGGTATACAATTCCAGACCATACTGGGGCAGACCTTCCTTGGTCCCAACCCTTCTTTAGTAACATTTTTTTGCAGGTGAAACTAAGGAGAGAATGACCTTGATACACTCCTTTTGATGAATCATCAAATTAAAAGACACACCTGGAAAGCTGATGAATGTTCTATTGAGATCCTCCCCTGATACCGCCCCTAAAATCCCTGCTTTTAGAAAACAGATAAAAACCCTTAAGACAAAGGACACAGTGAGTGCTCTCTACCTAGAGCACACCTGCGCCTTCCCCTTCTTCTTTCCTCAGGACCTATCTTTGCTTTCTCCTGAGCTCTAAGGGTCCCAACAAGACTTGCAACCAGGGGAGCAGTGGGCAGTAGCAGCTGTTCCCTGGCTGACCCCCTGAACTTGTCCCCAAGGGCCCTGCTTTTGCCTCTGTAATTTCTTTTTGGGACCACATGGCCCAGCTGACTCACTTCTCTGCCTCTGTGGCTTTCTTTCCAAAGGCCAAGGCAGATCCTCTTAGACTCGTTCCTGTTGCTATGATCTTGTCTTGTGTATCTTAAGCCCTTTCTTTGTTTCATTGTCCCCAGCTTTAATAAGCATACTCTCAAAATCCCCTGAACTTATTCTGTGAAATTTTTCCTGCAGAAAGTCAAGAACACACACATTCCAGACTGTGCTGGAACAGACCCGTCTCAGTTCCATTTCCTTTCCTGTGACATGTTGATTACATTATTTGAAATAATAGGCTGTCAGTTTACTTATTTGCATAAAACCATTCATTAAAACTGAACTACTTTATATATAATGTAAATTGATTGTGCCCACTTGTTACTGCTATTTTTATTATGTAAATGAATCTGAAAATATGATATTTTTCTTCTTTACTATATAAAGTGATATTTATAAAATGATCACAGGAAAGTGATAATGTACTAGCTGGGATAACTCAGCTTTATTTCTTTTTTCTTCTTTTTTTTTATTAACTTCTTTATTGATTAAGGTATCACATATTTGTCCTCATCCTTCCATTCCCATCCCAGACCCCTCCCCACACATGCCCCCACCCCCCTGTTGTCCGTGACCACTGGTTAGGCTTATATGCATGCATACAAGTCCTTTGGTTGATCTCTTCCCCTTACTCCCACCCTCCCCTACCTTCCCTCTGAGGTTTGACAGTCTGATCGATGCTTCCCTGTCTCCGCATCTGTTTTAGTTCATCCTTTTATGTTGTTCATTATTTCCCCTAGATGAGTGAGATCATGTGCTACTAGAAATACACTTATAAGAACCGAAAAAGAGACAAGCAATAATGGTTATGCTGAGAGGCAAATGAATCAGTCTGAAGTGAGTTTCTTTCAGGGCCAACAGTTCTTTTGAGTCCCAATTTCAATGCCAAACAGTTCCTTATGTGTACAAGTCAGCAATGATATTTCAGTTCTGGATGGTGGACGAATGGTGGTAATGCAGATCCGACCCTCTCTGGTTTGGTCCTGGGCAACCTGCCGCGACTCACAGCTGCTGACTGCTAGTATGGCAAGGCGTCGTCAGCTTTATTTCTTTTGAGAATTTTTTTTCTTCCTGTGACTTAGAACCACATTTTAAGAATTGTATCGTCATCATTTTTAGACATTCGGTCTCTGTTTATCTCAGATCCTGACTGTTCCAGAATTCAGTCTTGGTGCCCCATAAGCATACCAATCCCTTTTCTGAATTCTGAAAGGAATATTCCATTTGAAAAGGGAGAGGGCTTGTGATATTCATTTAGACTAATAGCATATTTTATTTAGCACCGAAGGGCAACATTCTTATTATAAAAAGGTATTTTATTTTTCCTTCCATTATGACAAACAAGCTAGTGAGAAAAAGGCAAATCTCCCACCTTTGGCTATTTTTCTATGAGACTGGCCTATATTTTACACTGTTGTAGAAATTGCCATTGGCTTCCTATTTCTTTTCCTTTCTCAATTTTACTTTTATGTAGTTCTCTCTATGATCAAATAAAAGAAATCTTGAGGGTTTCCTATGTATGCCCAACATCATAAGAACAAGTAAATGACTACATCTTACATCAGTCTTACCTGCAATTCAGTGTTTAGAGATAGTAAAAGTATTATTATTGTTATTTTTAAAATATTTCTGAATCGAAGGAAACATGTTTGAAAAGAAGGTGTCATTTTTCTTATTCGCTTTACTTTTTGGCTTGTTTGGGGCACTCAGAAAATAAGAGTAAGCTGATTAAAAAATAAAATAAAAAAGATCAAGAAAAGCCATCATTATTTTAAAACAAAAAAAATTAACAGATGAATAAAATCATCTGTCTGGTAAAAGTCAAAAATGTAAAAAAAAAAAACACACACACAAAGAAAATTAGTGCACATAAAATGTATTTTCTGCAAGGTAAGTGAGCAAACAAGTTGCTTCTTAATAACTATTACATTCATTCTTAAGATTAAAGCATTAAGTCATCCTAAATTCATGTCACACAATCAGGAAATCTTTATAATTTAGCTGGGTTTTTAGCACAGAAATCTAGATACTGACAGGTTGCTTTCTTGTAGCAGCAGAAAGTTTAATGCACTGTATAGCACATTGTTGAAAACTGGCCAAGACTGATATGGCTTGGCAGACACTTTCTGGAGCTCCTAGTGCCAACAAGATGTCTTTACTAGGTGAAAACAAGTAAGAACCAAAATTCTTTCCAGCTTGCAGAGATAAAAGCTTCCAAGGAATTGCTAAGTGTTAGATTACTGTCCTAAAACTCATCATTTTGTTCTCTTGTTCTGAGCTGTGTTTTTGTTGCAATTGGCTCCCTGCCTAGGAACTTGCTGTGCCCTGCTGGGTTAACCATGATGGGCAGGCGCTATGAGAAACCACCAGTTGATTTGACAGTGGCCCAGTGGAGTTTAGGATTACCTTTACCACAAGAGGGAGGTGTAAATCTTTGGAAGGCAATGTAACACTTTTATCCCTACCTCCATCTCTCCATTTAAACTGGCCTCTGACTTTCTACTTCTCACTTTTCTCTAGAAATGAATCCAACTGCCATTCTACAAGCTTATATTGCAGGGGCACTTTATTAGCTTCAAACATATAAAAAAATGAATATGATCATCTTGAGGAAAGCATACTTCAAAAGAATTGAAATCAAAATGTTTAGAAAATTTCCCCTTAAACTCACAGAGAAAGGACATTCAATGTCTATGCAATCAAAGGAAAAGGCATTACTTGAAGGTTAATATTGATTCACAAATATTTATGTCATTAAAAAATTGCAAGAATACTGTTTCATTTATAAATGTTTTATTGAGGAGATTGTTATTGAATCTCCACTATGTTCCAAGTACTAAGGATACAGCAGGGACCAGAGACAAAGCCCTGGTCTCATGGAGCTTACACATAAATTGGAAAGATAAAATCCAAGTGAAATTACAAATAAATATATACAAGTGGTAGTAAGTGTTAAGGAATATAAGTCAGCTTAAAGAGATATTCAGGGGAAAGGGTAGTGCTCTTGAGATAAGGTGGGTATATACGGCCCATCTGAACCAAATATAAAAGTAAATTTGTGTAAATTAAATGGTATGCACCCATTACTTCAACATATATTTATTGACTGTTTATATTTAATGCAAAACAGGTATTTTATTTAGGATTTAATCCAGTGGTTCTTAACCTTTCTAATGCCGTGACCCTTTAATACAGTTCCTCATGTTGTGGTGACCCCCAACCATAAAATCATTTTCGTTGCTACTTCATAACTGTGGTTTTGCTACTGTTAATGAATCATAATGTAAATATCTGTGTTTTCCGATGGTCTTAGGCTCTACAGCAGTGGTTCTCAACCTGTGGGTCGCATAAATAGCATAAATTTTAATCTATGCTATTTACATTCTTCAGGCATTGGCTCTCTGGCATAACATAGAGATTAAGGCTTTAGATTTTCATATCATATGCTTGTGTTTTTACCTTACTAGAATAGGATGTATAATGGAAAATTAATTTCTCTAAGTCCCAAGTCTCTCATGTATAAATTTATATCTATCTCATAGAATTGTTATGTGTATAAATGAGGTAACAATGATAAGCACCTAACATAATACTTAGAACACATTCATGCTTATTAAATGTTAGTTATTGAAATTAAAATCAATGCATGGCAAGATCTGACAAGTTAAAAATATCAATAAATACTTGTAAGAGCACTGGGGCCTTTTGTTATTAAAGTTTTTTGCTTATTTTAGTGGTAGCATCTTAAAAATGAAAAGTTACAGGCTGCAATATGAAAAAATATATATAGCTGTTCTGACTTTTCTACAAATGAAACAAGTCAACCATAAGCTCCCATTTCCAAGATTTTATTAGGCAAAAGTAGCACAATGACTTTGAGAATTCTATGTTCCTTCTTTCCAGATGGTCAATGTTTAGGAGTGGGAGCAGAATGTTATGGGTCATCCTGAAATATATATTCTGTTACAGCTGTTAGTCACCAAGATCCTCAGACTGAGTCCTTCTTGTTTCAAATTCAGTTCCTGTCAACATTTCTGTCCCCATTTTAGGGTAGATAAGAACTCTCATATGCTTTCCCTGAAGGACACAGAACTCTGAAGCCACTATCCAACCCCAACTTAGTGTTGGACAGGGTACCGACAAAAGGTTTAGTACATTCTTTCTGTGTTATCTGCTCAGGAGGAAGGCTGAAGTCCCTGCACAGGGACTCCTCCTGTAACTCGGGTGTTTCTATTGGGTACCCTTGGGTCTACCAAGGTTTTGACCTCTAGATGGGCAAGTGTGATGACTCACTTTCAGAGAACTATCTCTAAATAATTTCTAACAAATCTCTTTTAAACTAGACCAGTAGTTCTCAAGCATGCAGCATAATCACCTGAAGGACTTTTGACCCAGAGATTGCAGAGCTCCACTTCCAGAGCTTCTGACTGGTCCAGACTGCAGCCTGACAGCTTGAATTTCTGATATTTCCTAGTGATGCTGATGCTGCTGGTCCAGGGACAATAATTAGGGAACCACTGACCCGGATAAATCTATATTTCCTTTTGGTCTGAAAGATCATCATGCTGAATTTTCCCTTCTTTATAATATAAACTGTATTCCTTAGTCTTTCAAAATTGGCTTTACATTTAATGCTGAACTTTTGGAATTCTAGAAAAGCTTTTTCTCTCTCACCAAAGCCCAGTTCTTTCAAATCAAAAGTTCTTGGTCTTTCAGACCTGTGGTTTTCTCTTTTTTCCTTGCTGTATTTTGTTTCTGTTTCAAATTAAGATTAATGAAATCAAACACCAGAATGAACAGATATTTTATAATATCAAATATATTTTTCAATTTTGAATAAACAATACATCTGCATGCATTTGAAAAGTATCTATTGTTTATGTATTCTTTATTTTAGCTTTCTGATTGTAATTATGATTTAGGCACATAACATTCTTCCAAACTCTGGAGATATCATACTGTTTTGCAATTATGCTCTGTTAAATAACGCTTAGGCAGATTACAAGTACTTAGCTAAGTTAATATGAGCAACCGTTTACAATCTGTTAAATTTTGCTTATGGTAATTTTTAAGAGATTATGTTGGATGCACAAATAAGCTAGCTGAACCTGCTAAATGAAAGTGCATGTACTTAATCCTTTTTCTCTTGCTGCATTTAAATTAGACCAGAAGAATTGCTCTTTTTATAGCATGTCCCTAAGAGTTGAAACGAACACCTGGCCATTGAGGAGAGTATTGTACAAAGATGCTTATATACAGACACATGCTCATATACATACACTCAGACATTTTGGTAAACTGTGATGAGACAAAACCAGATACAACCTGTATACATAAGAGCTTGCTGATATAATTTATATGTAGAAAACAATGCATTATTCAAACTTTCAATTTTCCTGGCTTCACACAGACTAGACAATGCACTTGATTTAAATATTAATCATCTATTTTTTTTCAAGTAGCCTCAAATTTAACTGGGATTTAATTATAAAGTCTCTATTTTAATGATTAGGATTTAGGTATGAAATTTTTATTACTAGTTTTTTGTTTGTGTGTGTTTGGTTGGCTTGTAGTTTTTCAGACAGGCTCACTATATTGCATGGATCCATGGGCACCCTTGATCTGTAATGGCCCTCGATTTCCAAATGGCATTTATACCTATATGGAATGTGAACATAGTTACTGTAGTTCAGTATTTGAAACTGATTGTGATAATGGAGGATGGGGCTGAAAGGGCTAGTACATGTTCTGAGGCAGACAGTCATGAAAGCTGCCCTCTACTTAGTGAATGAGGTTCGTACTTGAAGCTCTACCTATTAGTCTCTGTAATATAGATCAACTGAGACATTTCTTTTTTTTAAAATGGTATCAGCCTATCTATGATTCTTCCCTGCCAGCTGCCTGTTCCTATTTCTGTTTATTTTGAGCAATCAACACATTTCTACAGACTGGGTTTCTATAGTCCAGTCTTTCTTTTGGCTGGAAAATACATTGGCTTCATTTGAGAGCAGGTCTAGTAAGCATGGCTATAATACCAATTGATGCATTTTGGTCCAGAATCTTGATAATTTCAATTCCATTTTGCTAATTGAAGACATTAACACAGTGCTTGTCAATGCCTTCTGTCCAAACACTGAACAAAGGGAATAATAGAGTTCAAGAACTCTCTAAGCTCTGAGTATGCATGGTTATACTTAGACTCACTTAATCTTCATTGCCTCCCAGGGGTGTCGTTTACTCTGAAGATTTGTAATTTTGCTTGCCCAGCAACCATTTCCTTTTCATTTGATGAAAGTACTTTGCCTTTCTATTGGAAGATAACTCTTTTCTCAATCTTAACCTCTGCGATTTAAAGGAGGCTGATTCAACCTTGAATTTTAGCCATACATGTAATTGAGACATAACCATTTAGGGCACTTCAATCTCCTCATTACCTCAGCTGGACCAGTGAGGTCCTTATATATGGGTTTTACTACCAATAGAGAAAGAAATTGTTTTGTTTGTTTATTAAAAAGGATATTTAAGTTGATAAAATTCCATCTCTGTGCCACTGATTATGACTTTATACTATTTGTGGTAAAGGAGGCTGCCTAAAAATAAAATAAACAAAGATAAAAGTGAAGCAGTGGTGAAGAGTTACCATTAGAGAGCTATTCTTGAATATTTCACTTGAACACCTATACAAAGCCACACCTAAAGCAGTTTCTACTCTTAGACTTCTCTTCTGTACCAGCCAAACACTTCATTTTTGCTTGTATCAATTTGATTTGGGTTGCTGCCACCCACAGCTAAACTGTATTAGAAAGTGCATTGATTAAAACAATATCTCTAGCCAAAACTGGTTTGGCTCAGTGGATAGAGCGTCGGCCTGCGGACTGAAGGGTCCTGGGTTTGATTCCGGTTAAGGGCATGTACCTTCCCCAGTAGGGGGTGTGCAGGAGGCAGCTGATTGATGTTTCTCTCTCATCGATGTTTCTAGCTCTCTATCCCTCTTCCTTCCTCTCTGTAAAAAATCAAAAAAATATATTTAAAATAAATAAAAATAAATAAAACAATATCTCTAATTCTAAACACTGGCATTGATAACGACAAAAGTAACAAAAGCATGACTGAATCATAAACTTTAGGATACAATGATTTATCCTATGATAGATTAGTGACCACTCTGTTTTACTGCCATCAACACCTAACCTTTCACCTGCAGGGCTACTGAGAGACGCTTTGATATGATACATATGTGCACTCAGATATAACAGTCGCTTACTCTTTTTTATCTTTCTTTCAATTTTGGTTATCTCCTCAGTTCTACAAGTATCATGTAGCTACTTTGGTTTCACAGTATTTAGTGGTATATCCTCTTTTATTAAGCCAGCTTTCTTGAACAGGAAGCTGGTATATAAATAGAACAGCGTAGTAGAGACTGATGATGAGCTCTGGAGGTTAACAGAATACAATGACAGCTCTGAGCCCTGTAGGTCAGGAAAGAGCTGCTTCCAAGTGTAGGATTTGCCCAGCAAGACCTTGGTTTGCAGGATGATTGTCATTTCATTGTATTACACTAAGCCTTTAAACAATCCACAATTTATTGCATGTCTTCTTGAATGTGTGCTTCCAGGGCAGAGTCAGCAATGTAGAGACTTTCCCAAATAACTTTATCAAGGTCTTCACTCTATGCCTGTGAACCCTAGAAACAGAAGCTTTTCCCTATTGTTTAAACACCAGATCTTAGGCTTTTTGTTTCATTACTGATCAGGGTAGAAAATGAGAGCTGGAAAGAGTCCATCTTACCTCCATGTCTTTGGCTTTATTAGTGCACACAGGAACTGATAGGTTTGTTGACTGAAATATTTTTTCAATATGTGGAAACAGTGGGTAAGATCTCAGAGTCCTTAAAATTATGATAAATACATATTTTAACCCTGGCTTTTGTGCTTAATATCTGGGAATTCTTGGGACTTAGCTTTCTCCTCTGTAAACTAGAACAATCTTTGTAGACTATTTTATTGGGTTATTATTATTACTAGAGGCCCGGTGCATGAAATTCATGCACAGAGGGGGATTCCTCAGCTCGGCCTTCATCATCTCCAATCTGGGACCCCCTTGGAGAATGTCTGACTAAACTGGCAGTCAGACATCCTTCTCGCAGTCCGGGATGACTGGCTCCTAGCCACTCACTTGTCTGCCTGATCACTCCTAACCCCTCTGCCTGCTGGCCTAATCACCTCTACCTTGCCCCCCTGCCTGCCTGATTGCCCCTAACTGCCTCTGCCTGCCTGCCTGATCACTCCTAACTGCCCTCCGCTGCCAGCCTGATCTCACCCCCAACTGCCCTCTTCTGCTGGCCTAATCACCCCCAACTGCCCTCCCCTGCCAGCATGATCTCACTCCCAACTGCCCTCCCTTGCCGGCCTGATCTCCCCTAACTGCCTCTGCCTTGGCCCCCACCCCAATGGCTTTGTCCGGAAGGAAGTTGGACGTCTGAAAGATGGCCGGTTGACCTGGTCTAATTAGCATATTATCCTTTTATTAGTGTAGACTGGAGGCCCAGTGCACAAAATTCATGCACTGGTGGTGGGGGGTGTCCCACAGCCCAGCCTGCACCCTCTCCAATCTGGGATCCCACTCACAATCTAGGACTGCTTGCCTGCCTGCCTGTTTGATCACCCCTAACCACTCCCCTGCCAGCCTGATCGATGCCTAACTGCTCCCCTGCTGGCCTTATTGCCCCCAACTGCCCTCCTCTTCCAGCTCAATTGCCCCCAACTGCCCTCCTCTGCCAGCCTGGTCATCCTCAACTTCCCTCCCCTGCTGGCCTGTTCGCCCCCAACTGCCCTCCCCTGCTGGCCATCTTGTGACCACATGGGGGCGGCCATCTTGTGCAAGGGTGTGATGGTCAATTTGCATATTACCTCTTTATTATATAGGATTACTAAATTAGACAATCCTGATTATCAGCAAAATGTGATTTATTAGTATTATTGTTTTATCATACAATGTAAAGTTAATCATTTAAAATGAGGCCAATTCTTAAGCAAAGACACTTTTAGTAATAATTTCAAGGATGTATGATTCAATCAAAAATGTTCTCTGGTTCATACATGCTATATCATAAAATTACTTGCCTAAGGTTACTATTTGATTTATATTTTCTACCTCTTCAACTCTCCTTCCTATATGAATACATCATAGCATATTACTGACCATATGTTTCTACTTGTATTTGGTATCCAGCATATGAACAAACATGAAATGTTTCCCCTGGTGAAAGAAAAACAAAGACCCTAGAGACAAATAATCTCCTGGAGCTAACACAAGATGCTCTTCTCTGGAATTCAACACAGTCATGGAATCAAAGCACACGAGACGTGATCTATCAGTACAGCCTCAAGGTCACAATTTTCAATTCAGAGAGTCACCCAAGAGAGGGTTTCAGAATTAGTAAGTGCTTCTGGGACTGCAGCAGGAAGCAGTGCAGGAGGAAACACCATTTATAAAAGTGAAGAAGCTACAATGAATACTAATTTTTTTCCCCTTTCTGGAAAAATGACAGAATAGGCTATCATATAACGTGTTAAGTGATGGTAATTATGACTTATTGGAGGTGTTTACAATCATTACTATTGGTGATGATAACAAACAGAGTTATCCAGAACAGGTGGGATAGTTAAACAAAAACTCAAAAAAAGCATAAAAGAAAGAGACCCAAGACAAATCTTTTCTTAAAACAAAAAAGAGGAAGAAAGCTAAAAATAAGACCTGGGTAAGATAAAAGATTAAAATTTTAGTATCAGGAGTTTGGAGGATCAAACTAATTAAGTTTAACATGTTTAAATACTCTCTGACAAATATTTCTATTTTATTTTTAAAATAGAATAATTTCCTTGAAGCTAATATTAACAATGTTGATAGTGGTATGTTATCTTTATATAGGACTTCTCTATTTTTCATAAGCTTTTTATGCCATGATTTTAGTCAGTCCCAGAGAGAGAGTAAGAGGTTTGTTAAGATCACAAAGCAAGTGGGTCAGAATTGGCACAAGAATTTATAGTTTTTAAATGGTCAACCAAAGCTTCTCCCATCATATTAGAGGTTACCATCTAGTCAGCCTTATTGTTACATATAGTTCCATCAATTTCCTAAATTAGGGTAACTTCATTTAAACCAACTAGTGATTATAATAGTTATTATTTGTCTCCCTGGACACAAACAGATATTGAGTGTGTTCTAATCATAGTTTATTACTATTCTCAGCAGTGCAAAATTTATAAAATTAGAAATGGCAAGGCTAACTTATGGTAAGAGTGTGTCATATATCCTAGAAATGGAATTTTGTTTCATTTGGTCAAAACAGACTCCTGTGAGTCCTTAGTTTGTGAGTCCTTAGTTTCACTGTGTCTTGAGTGCAAAGTGAGAGTTGTCATGCTGCTTTGAGGTGAAGAGACTATTTTAAAAAGTCACTGGAGTGCGACCAGTTGGGAACTTTGAGATGGTCAGAGTTGAGATCTATCTACAAGATTGGGAATATGTCAGGAAATTCAATATTTTAAGCAGAAAAGTATTCAAACTGCTATCTCCATGCTAGTTAAAATTTCCAGCTTTTATTACCATTGCTATTTTGCCCTGAAAATGGCTAACTTTATAAAATATCCATTAAGGTTATAGACAGAATTTTATTGTGAAGCTAAGTAGTATTATAATTTTTCTCTCTTTTTCCAATGGTTCAACTTTGGCAATTTAAAATATAATTATCCTTCATTGTTGTGACACTGAACTTTTCAGTTCATCAAGAAGTACACTAAAATAGCATTCTCTATAATTATTTCATATGCATCTTAACTTCTTGTTAGTTTATATTTTTCTGCTGTGTATTCTTCAAATACATTATAGTTCTGCTATTTTCCTTAAAACTCATCTCTTTCTCATCTAAATAATTTCCCTAGCTGTCCAAATTCATCAGTATTTTTTTAATCAAGTCTCAGTATTTTTTATTTTTCTCTAGATTCTAGCATTTTGCTATTACAGATTTGAATGTGCATGCATTTCGTATTCCACTGACTGTTTAATGAATATGTTGAATAATACCAGTGTACATTCTGATTGACCCCCAGGGAACTTATTGATATTTTTATCTTCCAATGACACAAAAATAATCGTAATTTTCTATTGCTGCACTAATTTGTATATTTTTGTTGTATCATTACTTGTATGCAATAAAACTGTAAGTAACGAAGCCCTCAATTAACTACATAATTTTTTTAAACTTTCGATTTTTAGAAGTTTAATGGCTAAATGGTAGGTAGCAGGTACTGAGCTTAAAAACCTACTTCGCAGAATCCTGACTCAATTTTGCTTTAGATCAGTCTTTTCTATCTTCCATAGCTATAATGGCAAAGTTTTAAATGATGAAACTTGGGCAACCTATATCCTTAGCCACCCTATTAGAAAACTATGCCACAGAGTCTACAATAACCTGAAGAGAACTGTTCTTACTGGCTTCATGTAAAGATGCTACCTATAGATATAAAAGCCTAAGCTACCAAACGACCGAATGACCGGTCGATTGGTCGCTATGATGCTCACTGATCACCAGGGGAGCAGATGCTCAATGCAGGAGCTGCCCCGTGGTGGTCAGTGCACACCCACAGTCAACCTCCCACAGCTAGCCAACCTCCCATGGTGCCTCTCCCGAGCTGGTCGACCCTGATCGGCCCTAATAGGGATTAGGCGAGATGGCCCTGATTGGCCCTGATTCCCAGCCAGGCCAAGGGACCCCATCTGTGCACAAATTCATGCACTGGGCCTCTAGTTTCAGATAATATTATATCCCCTACTATGTCTAGGCATAGACACATTGTTGAAGAGAAAAACCACAGGCTCAAAATAACATAACTCATGCTAAAAGCCCAGGAACCAAACCTAGATTTAATACCTTATCTAATTGCAGTTTCAACCTCTTCCAGAAACATAATCTTAATCAATTAGTCCAGAATTTTGTGGTCAAATACTGGTGAGGTAATCTGTAACATGGGCCCTCTCCCCTATTTCCTTCCCCCAAAGAAAAGATGAACTAGCCCAAAAATAATTCTTTCTTTTCTTTTATTAGTAGATCTATTGCCTCACTCTTCTTTCTATAAAAATCTTCCATTTTGTACAATCCCTTGGAGAGCCCTTGTATTTGCTAAATGGGATGTTTCATGACTTATGAATTGCTTAATAAAGGTATTATGAAATGCTTAATAAAGGTATTTAGATCTTCAAATTTATTTGTTTGAAAAATTTAAAATTATTTATATACACTAGAGAGAGACAGAGAGAGTAATCAGTAAATTTTTGTACAAAAAAAGAATCATGGGGACCTAGATCCCCCTCTCTTTATGATTAGATAAAGTAAGCTTGCTTGCTTAAAACAGGCTGAGTAATCTCTGGTCATAAATTTCAGGATTCGAATACAATCTCCTCCCCACACATACACACACCCTACACACATTTTCATTAACATATAATGTACCTGGGCACATAATCCCTCTACCTTACATTTTTAAAAGTTCTACTTGAATCAACTCCATGGCAACGTGAGTGTTTATTCTAAAGATACTCCTCTCTTCAGAACACATCCCAGCTAAGAATGAGTCTCTGACATGTGGACTAAAAAGGAAAGATATGATCATAAATTTCTAAATAGTCAGGTCATGGTGGACAGTGTTGTCCCAGGCATATAACTTTTTTACTTAAAGACTTATTTTTGCCTTAAGCAAGCCCTGTTTTTAAAAAGCCATTGTTTTTGTGCATCTAGGTTTACTCACTTTTGAAATCAGCACAAGCACCATCTAGAAAGCATATAATCTTGTTAACTATCCTGTAATCCAGTCCCTACCTTGCCCACTTCCATGTAATGTTAAGTTACCTTGTTAATTTCAAATGCATAAAAGAAGCTGCAAAAGTGTCTTTCTTGAAGCTTCTGAAATCTTGCCTTCCTGGCAATCATTGCCATTTTCGGCTCAAACAAACACTTTGTACAACTTCTCTACAAGATGGTACGTTCTTATGTTGACAGACATTATCATGTCCAGCTTAGCAATATATTGCAGTCTGCCCTTCAAAGTGTAGGGGAGCAGAATTTGTCACCCCCAAATAGGTCTCCTTGCATAAGGATTATCTTAGGCTGGTTATTTTTAAGAAAGAGCAGACATGGGAGAAATTTTGAAAGAAAGCACCCTTTGTAAAATATATTTATATTTATAAGTGAAATCTCCATTTGTAAAGGTGTCTCCCTTGCTGTACAAGGGAGAGGGGAATGACCTTATTTCTAGAAACTATTATCAATGCAGAAGGCCAGGATTTAAATCTGCATAACTACCTTATTCTTAGTTACTGGGCTTTTTCTGGTGTCCTCCCATAACTAACTCTCTCCACCCAAAACATCATGTGTTGCCTTTAGCTGAGGATGGTATTTAAGGTGATGGCTTCTGCCATTTTAGAGTTACTCAGTTTCCCGAGTCTTTCCCGTGTATACATGTTACTAAACTTTTGTGTGGTTTTCTCCTGTTAACCTATTTTGTATTAATTTAATTATGAAGCCAGCCACAGAACCGAGAAGGGTAGGATACACATTTTTTCTTCCCAAAAGAAGCAAACACTCCCTCTCTACCTTTACTAACTCAACCATAGTGGTTGCTACTACTTTGCTACCCTAGTAAACCATTATGACAGTGCCCCAAATTTGCAACTCTGATGTTGTTCCCTCATTTTTATTGCCTATTCCCATAAAAGTTTTAAATCCTACCCATGAACAAGTAAGTTGAGGGATTTTATCAAGCCAGGCCTATTTGGAAAGGAAGAGATACATCTGAAACCCAAATTAAAACATCAAGTGTGACTTGCATTTCAACAATCATAAATATTAGGTGGTAGTGATGATAAAGGAATAATTTCTTAAATGGATAAAATAGCATGAAAAATAAAAGAAAAAAACTAATATACATGTTTGTAACTTAGGTGGAATTAAAAGGTAGCAGGACAAGAAAGGAAGATGTTCAAAGGATACCGACAGTTTCAAAGATAGTATCGACAAATTACTATGGATTATCTTGCTTAAATTTCATACCCAGATCAAGTTTCTATTATATCATTTTAAAAATGGCAATTAAAAGTCCTGAGTTATTCCTGGAGTTTCGATGCAAAAGTAGATATAAAGTCTCTATAAAAGCTGCTTGTGTATAACAGACAAGTGATGATTAGATGTTAGCTACTTATCTACTTCTGTCCCAGGGCAATGCTTAGTGAATATTTCTCCAACTAGTCAGGTAAACAACTTTAAGCTTAATATGAGGAAGTCATGATGAGGAGAAAAAATAACATAGATTCCAAAGAATGAAGAAGACAACGGTTAAGTTTACAATCTCTAGGAAGGAAATCTATAGTATGCTAATTATTGTATCAGTGAACTTTGTGATGGAAATATGGCAGCAGATATTCAATAAAACATTTTTTTCCAGCACAGTATAACATTAGCCAATATAGATTGCTATTTGGTTATCTTACTTTTATTTATTTAAGAAGTAGCTCTATTTATTTATTTATTTTATTCTATTTATTTTTCTTTATTGATTTTTATAAAATGTTAATACTTCCTAAAATTATCATTAACTCAAGCAGTAGAAGTAATTTCCTGGGTTTGGGAAAACATGGCTATTATTTCTAGTGCCACTGATGCCATTGTAATAACCTGGTTATTATTTAAATGGAAAGTAGTGAAAGGGGAGACCAAATAATACAGGCATGCCATTCATACAGCTTTGCCAAAAAGCTGCATTTAACACTCTCCAAGTCAGTTCCCACTGATTGATGGTGAAAGAGACTAGACAAAGGCAGTTTAGATGCAAGCTTAGTAAGGTCTGGGTGACTTGGGAAGGTACCTACCTATTTGCCCAGCAAGAAAGCAAGTGAGCCCTAGCCGATTTGGCTCAGTGGATAGAGTGGCAGCCTGTGGACCACAGGGTTTGGGGTTCGATTCCAGTCAAGGTCATGTACCTCCGTTGCAGGCTCTTCCCCAGACCAGGACCTGGTTGGGGCTCGTGCAGGAAGCAACCAATTGGTGTGTTTCTCTCATTGATATTTCTCTCTGTCTTTCCCTCTCTCTTCCACTCTCTCTATAAATCAATGGAAAAATAACCTTGGGTGAGGATTTAAAAAAAAAAAAAAAAAGCAGTGGCCAGGATGAGTGTGACTACTGCAAGGGAGTGAAATTTAAAAACATATTTAGGAAATTCTCTCTCTCTCTCTCCTTCTGTCTCTCTCTCTTTGTTGGATCCATACATGGACTAATAGGATTTAATTAAGTTGAGTGCTGAGCTACACCAGACTGCAACCTGGAACTAAGCCTCTGGACACTGGCCTTGTTTCTGGCTCTGCTGAACTCCCAGCTGCACCAGCACTGGCGTAAGGGGCAGGGGCCTTCGGAACCCAGGAAATATGACTTCACACAAATAAGATCTTCCACATACCAGCCTCCCATGGGGGTTTGAAAATGCTTCTTTCAGCAGCGCCCCAAGAATCTCCACCTCACCACCAGAAAAGACCACGGAGGTTAATTCTCCCATAACAGCATGACCTGACAACCATAGCCCTCCATTTTAAAACCAACAGGGTATATAAGAGTCATTGCTGTCTCAAGATATTCCATGAAATCCCCTGGGAAGTTCACGAGAACAACAAAATCACATGTGTAGAATAACTATAAGTGACATGGAAAAATATCTTGAGAACAAAAGTAGAGAATTGTTTCAAGCAACTGTGTATCCTTGTATTATCAGTCCTGTTGATGTTACAGGAGATGCTATTCTGAAGTAAAATGCAGAGACAGACAATTCTGTGATTCAAAAGAGTCATACACTGAATGAAAAACATTTTAGGAATAGCTGAAATTATTTCTCTTACTAGAGGCCTGGTGCACGAAAGTCTTGCACTTGGTGCAGAGGGGGGGGTGTTTCCTCAGCTCGGCTTGTACCCTCTCACAGTCTGGGACTCCTTACTCCTTACTGTCTGTCTTCTCACTGCTCATTACTGCTTGGCTCGCTGCTCCTTTAGCACTGCTGGGGAGGCAGAAGAGGCTCCCGCTACTGCCACTGTACTCACCAGCTGTGAGCCCGGCTTCTGGCTGAGTGGCACTCCCCCTGTGGGAGTGCACTGACCACCAGGGGGCAGCTCCTGCATTGACTGTCTGCCCCCTGATGGTCAGTGTGCATCATAGTGACTGGTCATTCTGCCATTCGATCAATTTGCATATCAGGCTTTTATTATATAAGATATTTTCTTTTTAATATATGAAATAAAAGTCTAAATTGAGTCTAAAATATACCTTCCCAGAATTATAAAATAAACAAAAACTACTGAGGTAAGTTTGAATTGGCAGCATTCTCTTATTGTTTCTTCCTAATAGTAATGAACATAATGGTGTGTAATACAATTGACTGTCTTGAATTTAATGTAATGTAGCAGCAGCTCAGATGCTATAAAGCAGTGATATAGAATGCATTTTAAGATAAAAATTTTTATGAACATTTCAGATTTTTTCTTGTCTTTCTTCATTAGTTTAGGTTTAGCAGTCAATAGAAACACCACTGTGGATGCCAGATAAAGTTGTAAGTTTTACATTTTTTGATATGACAGCAAAGGAGAGTGAGCATAAAACACATTTTAAAAAGTTAAGGGAAAATATAAAAGGGCTCATCTCTTAAAACAAATTAAGAGTAACTGTGGGATTATAAAGATCAAGTTGCTTATTGACTTTTGATATCTTATGGCCACAGCCCATTAAGTGTTCTGTTCTCTAGAAAGTACGACTAGAAAGTCGTACTAGAAAGTACGACTGGCTTAGCTATATTATATTTGTACAACTAAAAAATGTGCAAGGGTACCCTCTTTGTTGTCTTGGAAAATGCAAAATTTCCTCAGAGGTAAAGATTTTTTTTTTAGGGTCAGACGGGTAATTGTAATAGAATACAATATCTCAATCTCACTTTCCAAAACTTTTAAAGTAACATAAAGTGTGCTTGGCAAAGAAAAAGTTGAGAAAAATCAGAAGAAAATTATTTATATGGCGAAGCACATAGATTAAACAAAACAGAGATACTTAAGTCCAAATTTGCTGAATTGTGGCCTGCATTTTGCACCTGCAGTATGCGGGCACAATTCAAATGCGATAGCATCTGGCATATTGTAAGTGCAGTAATCAACAATTGCAGAAGCATTTAAATTGTGGCTGCACTTATGGGGAAAGGGAGAAAACGCAATTAAGAAGATGTGTGCCAAAGATAGGTTTAAACAGACAATTTCCACATAACTTGTTCTTCAGATGTGAGGGACCAGAGCTGAGGCTGAAGAGGAGCTGAGAGGGAAGCAGAGGTATAAAGCTACGAGGAGTTCTACCACGGAGAAGTGGAAATGGGGAAGGGGCGCTGGAGGCAATGAGATCTGCTGACACATGCTAGCTTCATCACTTCTTAGGTGAAGGGAGTTGAAACATACTTGAATTCTTTCTATCACGTCTCTTAGCTGTAAAAGGAGAATCACAGAATAATTGAAAGGGTGTGGGTTTATAATGAAAATTAAAGTAGAATGCTATAAGGTAAGAGGCACTATGAGTGGGAATGGTAGTTTTCTTTTTCAACTCCCCCCCCATATTTCTGTCCCTATATTTTATATCCAATGATGATAATTTTCATGTATTTAACTTGACAAGTGTATTTTAATTTGACTTATAAATTCACCTACTTCATACCCTAGGGACTTGGAAAGCATTTATTCATTCTAAACCATGTATCAAAGGCCTCTAATGTACAAATTAATATGCTAGGTGCTGAAATTACAGTTATGAGTGAAAAGAGACAAGAACCTTTGGTTCACTGTAATCTACCGGGTGACTCATGCATTAGTCAACTATACATGAAAAATAAAGTAATATTACAAATGTAATAAACATCATGGGTAAAAAATTTACATATAACATGAAAGGGTGCAGAAGTCAATGAAGTTAAAGAAAAATGTAGTAAACTGAAAGAGGAAAAGAAAAGTATCTAGGTAAGAGGCTGGCTAGTGAATTATTATATACTAGGGGCCCAGTGCAAGAATTCGTGCACCTTGAAAGGAACTGTGGGCCGTGAGGCTGCGATGGGCACAGGGGTGGGTCTCGGCCCATCCTCTGCACCCCACCCAGCCCCTCTCGTTGTGACCCCGGTCCCCTGTCTACCGGCAGACCCACTCCTGCCACTGTTGCTCCCATGTCTTGCCGGCACCGGCCCCGCTTGCACCCACTGACAGAGTGGATGCAGGCAGTGGCTGCTCCTCCAATCACCCCTTAGAAGCAGTGGGGGGTGGAGAAGCACTCAGGGGCGATCAGGGCTGGCAGCCATTGCTGATGGCACTGAGTGATCAGGGCTGGCACTGGGCACCAGCACTGGGTGTGAGTTGGGCCAGAGTTAGTAGCAGGTGCAAGCACCGGGTGGGGCCATGGAGTATGGGAGCAAAGAATTTTCAGTAACCACCAGAGGCTCACCCAATGACAGCGACCGGCGCCCCACCTTGGTCTGGCACCTCTGCTCACCTGCTCCACCATCCTACCGGGCCGATGTCCACCATGTTCTGCTCTCTGCCGCCTGCTGCCAATGCCCGCCGTGTTCTGCATGCCCCCTGGTAGTCAGTGCAAGTCATAGCAACCAGTTGTCTGGTTTTTCAGTTGTTCAGTTGTTCTGCTGTTCAGTCTATTTTCATATTAGGGTTTTATATATATAAATAGTGAATTAGAGGCCCAATACATGAAAGGGTCCCTAGATCTGGCCAGTGATCAGGGCCAATCTGGGGTGACCAGTGGGGTGATCAGGGGTCCCCTGCTGGCACCAACATTGGCTGGCCTGGAGCCACCCACTCGCTGGCCCTGCCTCTTGCTGGCGCCAGTTGCCTCCCTCTGTGGGGAGCCCCTATGGGCCTGAGGCCTAAGGGATGAGGGAAACTTCTGCATTCATCATCTGTCCTCTGGTGGTCAGTGTACATCATAGAGACCAGTTGTTCCACCGGTCGTTCCACCATTCGGTCGATTCGCATATTAGGCTTTTACTATGTAGGATTATTAACATTGCTGATTATGTTTAATCTAAAGATTTAAAAGTTTCTATAATTTTTTTTTTTAATTCTACTAACAATACAATTGGTGATTCTCTAATTGAAAGATTTTTCTTCTTTTAACTATTTTGTGTTTTAACACGTGGCAAATTATTTTTTCTAGTTTTCTTTTGTACCAATTCACAGAAGTCAAAAGAGAAGACACTTTTATCTAGAAAGAGATCAGGTAACTAATACACCAAAGGTCATATCAGACAACTTACTAATGTAAGCTACACTTGAGGCACAGATGCTGAAAATTCATCTAGTGAAAACCATATGCCTATTCTCTTTATGTGAAACTACAAGAAACAAATAAACAAAAATCAATGAATTAGGTTTAGATTACCTGATATAAAGTGTAGCACACTGGAAAACATTTATAATCCTTTACTTTGATTAGTTTTAAAAAATAAACCCTATCCTATATAATAAAAATCATGATGTCATCACAAGATAGACGCCACAAAGATGGCCTCCCTCATGTTGTCACAAGATGGTCATCACAAGATGGCTGGCAGGGAAGGGCAATTGGGAGTGACCAGGACTACAGGGGAGGGCAGTTGGGAGCGACCAGGCCAGCAGGGGAGGGCAGTTGGGGGTAACCAGGCCTGCAGGAGTGGGCAATTGGGGGCAATTGGGCTGGCAGGGGAGAGCAGTTGGGTGTGATCAGGCCAGCAGGGGAGCAGTTAGGTGTCAATCAGGCCAGCAGGGGAGAGGTTAGGGGGCTATTAGGCTGGTAGGCAGAAGTGGTTAGGGGCAATTAGGCAGGCAGGCAGGCAAGCAGTTAGGAGCTAGCAGTCCCATATTGTGAAAGGGGTGTCTGACTGCCAGTTTAGGCCCCATCCCTGTGGGATGGGGCCTAAATCGGCAGTTGGACATCCTCCAAGGGGTCCCAGATTGGAGAGGGTGCAGACTGGACTGAGGGACAGCCTTCCCCCCCACCACTACCCTTACATGAATGCACTGGGCCACTAGTATATAAGATAAATAAATTCTGGGTAATCTAATGACCATAACTAACAATACTATATTATATTCTTGAAAGTTGTTAAGAAAGTAAATCTTACCTATTATTGACACACACACACACACACACACACACACACACCTTAATTATGTGAAAGAGTGGAGTTGTTAGCTAACCTTATTGTCAATCATTTGCTATATATACATTCATTTAATCATCACATTGTACACCTTAAACTTATATGTGTTATATATCAATATGTTGATAGGGCTTGGGGGAAAAGAATTAAAGGGAACCTTAACTATTATGTGGTGTGATCCTCTTATTTGGGAAATAGGAAAACCAGATAGGCTAAATAATTTTCCATGGTCAAATGATGAAAGACAATACTAAAACCTAGCTCTCTTGAATTCTACTTTAATGATCTTTATTAAGACTATAAAAATCTTAGCCTTACATAAGGATTCCTAAGAGAATATGACTCCACATTCAATCAAGTATAAAATCTCTTTCAGTTCACTAGTGACTAATATCCACTTTCAATATTTTTAATCATAGGAAAATAACTACTGATATGTTTCTACTTACACATAGCTTAGTTTCTAAAAGGACCATTGTGAGTCCACTGCTTATTAAGCTAAAATGACATTCTTAAAATTTTTCTGATGCTTGCAGAGTTGATGAAATGGTGAACTAGCAAGAGCCTTTGTTCGTATTAATAAAAATTGTAAGTAGAAAGTAAAATGGGAAGCTTCATTACCACCTATGGAGATATAGCCATGGTTGGACAAGTCTACTTGCTATGTCTTATATTGAGCAAAACCTTCCCTTCTGTAATATTTATTTGTCTTTTCTCTATTTATTCTCACAGTATCTTCTCTTACTATCTCACATGACAAATCTGCATATTTGAGAAATATTGTTATGCCTCCTCTAAGAATCCTTTTTCAGAGTAAACAGCACCAGAATTGTCATTAATTATCCAAAGCATATAATACCAAAAATACTTCCAACAATGCCCATATATGTATGTCACTCTTAAAATATGGTGGTTCCCACAATAGCAAGTGGTCTGACTAGCACAGAATACATGAGCTTCTTGTCTAAACTAGAGTTCTCTTAATACAGAATGATTGCACTAAAAATAGACTCTCTTGGCTAAATCTGTTAGTAGTTTGAGTATATTCCTTACTCTCTAGGTAGAGCTCAGTAAGTTAAAATCAGAAATAAATTAGTTATGCTTAAACAAAATTCCATATAAACCATTTCTTCTTATTTCTTGTTCAGTTGAGTGTTCAATAGATGCTTAAAATTCACACTATAATGGGACATTCTAAGCTATATGATTAATCTCAGTTGTCACTGGTGATGCAGCATAGTTGGAGGTCTTTGGCTTAATTCCTAAGTTAGTAACCACTCTTCAATAAAGAAAACATTCTTTTATCAGTGTTAACATTCCTGGAAAAAGAAAGTTTCAAAACAAATATGCTTTCTGCTCAGCCAGCGTGGCTCAGTGGTTGAGCATCAGCCTATGAAGCAGGAGGTCATGGTTCGATTCCCGGTCAGGGCACATGCCCCAGGTTGTGGGCTCAATCCCTGGTGTGGGGCTTGCAGGAAGCAGCCAATCAATGATTCTCTCTCATCATTAATATTTATATCTCTATCTCCCTCTCTTTTCCTCTCTGAAATCAAGAAAAATATATTTTAAAAAGGCAACAAATATGCTTTTTGCAGGCTTACCTTAAATGTAACAGACATGATGGGAATGTTTAGATCTGCATTTCACATGTTTTTGCTAGGGTAAATTCTATTCAGGGTGGTGAAGGTTGAAACTGCTCTGAACTTGTTTTTACACATAGCCATTGGCTGAATCTCATCATTTGTGATGGAAAAAAATAAAATAAAACACTATGCCTTAAAAAATAAATAAAATTGTGAGAATATACTCTCTTAAGCTTGTGATCAGAACTGAAAGAGATCTTAAATGTGTCAGTAATTATCTCCCTAAGACTTCAATTAATTTATTCCACAGAGTCAGCATTTTGCTGAGTAAATTTAAATTGTTTTAATCTATTTTTAAATTTTTCTTTAAAAATGTCACTTTAAAGATATTATTTTGAGCCCTAACTGGTTTGGCTCAGTGGATAGAGCGTTGGCCTGAGGACTGAAGGGTCCCAGGTTCGATTCCAGTCAAGGGCATGTACCTTGGTTGTGGGCACATCCCCAGTAGGGGTGTGCAGGAGGCAGCTGATGGATGTTTCTACCTCTCTATCCCTCTCCCTTCATCTCTGTAAAAAATCATTAACATATATTTAAAAAAATATATTATTTTGGAAAAAAATGTTTGACATATACATATTTAGGCAAAAACAAATTAAACAATGCAAAAATAAAAACAGAAGAACCTGGGAAAAGTGTCTGATTCTATCAATATCACAAGACTCTCGCATCAAGCTATTTGCTGGTGATCTAAAGATGGGCATGAAGCTTGCTAAGCCTTCTAGATTAGTGTGTTGCAGCCTAAAACTGCACCATCAAAGTTCTTATCTGTAGGACAAGCAGATCAAACTCATTTGTAATTGTCAACTCTGCCCTTCTATTCTTATTTTAAGTGGCTCGTTAACTTGTTTTCATTGTTAGTACCATATATCAATGATCTAGTCAAAGGCTCTCAGCATGAATATAGATTTCAAAATGGATGGGAATGAAGCTGTGGCTGTCATTTTCATAGAGCAGCAATTCTGTTGAGTTTGACTACCTTAGGTTACACTTTATTCATCTACCTCTTTTAAAGAGAGACTGTAGATTGTCCTATCCATCCTGTAATGTGTGAGTGTGAATGGGGAGGAGAGTGACACTCATCAGACACAGCATCTAACACAGCGGCAGCACACTCACATAGAATGCTTAGCAGTTCCTATGATCATGTAACCTTGAATCCCTAGAGTAAGTCCATTATACATCTCAGGGTTGTTCTGCCTTTGTGATCAAATGATAACTGATACAAAGGTACATAGTCTGAAATCCAGTGTCCTGCCTGAGGTGTTTGTCACTGACTCCCAGATTCACCTATATTTCTGTTGGCTAACTGCTTTCAGCATTGTGAAATTCTGCTGTGAAATAGGCTGTTTCCCCTGGATTTTTCCAATAGTCGTAGTATCTGTAGAACACTCAGTTTAAGTTCTTGGTCAACACAGAGGTTTTACATTAAAAAATACGAGGCACTCTTGGTGTAAGTTCTTTCATCACTTTCCCTGTTGGTATTTTTCATTATCTACCTGCCTTTTAGGCTCCAGCTTCAGATACTTTGCTCAGCTCCTGATTTACTCCAAGACCACGCTCACCTGTCCATATTTTTCCATTTTCTGGATACTCCTTGCCTTTTGATCCAATTTATTAATGGTACTGCTGTTCAGTTCAACTATATCTTTGCTGATTTTCTACCTGCAAATAATCTATTAATTACTGAAATAGGTGTGTTGAAGTCTCCAACTACAATACTCACATAGTGTGAATTTTTATGTTAGACTTGCTAGGAGCTGGGCTGTTTACTCTTTATTATAGCTGTAGTTACCAGAGGTTTCCAATTGATCTAGTGTTTTGGTTTTTAATCTCCCCTTTTTGTTTTGGATCTCTCTAAGACCTCATTAAATTCAATCTTTGTCTTTTAGCAATTTCAGCCATAATCCACTGTCAGTGTGATGGCAAAGTATTGGGGAGAGGAGCATTCTATAATTATTATCCATGTTTTAGATGGCCTGTGTCCCTAGACTTTGCCCTCCACAAATGTGTCTGATTTTTTTCCCTACATTTAGGTAAGACAGAAAGGTCAGAGGGGGCTGAAATTGGGCCATTCCTGTTAATTCCTGGCGGTCAAATCCCAGAAGTTTAGGAACCTTCTGAAAATGGTAGTTTCCAGGAATTCTCACTCATGCTAGTCCATATTCAGCCTCCAGTAATTTGTCAAAAGTATCATTACATTGTAACTACGAGTTTATGGTTCTAGAGAACTCTATTCTAGGTAAAGAAGTTTATACTGTGATTCTCCGTATTTGCCAATTTGTCTAAATTTTCAAATTTCTGTATGGTGGTTTTCCCTGTAACCACAATTCTCTGATGTGTCCATGAAAATCTTTAATTTTCTGATTGTTTAACCTTCATTTTTCTTGTAGTAATGAGAGGTATGATGACTTCCAAGCTCTTTACACGTTGGAGGTGAAACTGGAAGTTTCTACATACTACAACCCTGTGAATGTTAGAGGATGGTATTTTTGGTTCAGGAAAACATGACCATTAAAGTGACAAGCATATACTTATTTTATTATAATTTTCATTATGCATAAAATTATAAAAATTGAAATACTTAGGATATATGTCATGTCTTAATTAAAGTTTTGTTTTTAAAAAGTTAATGGATTCTAAAGATTAGTATATAAAAGCTAAGAAATTGATGTTTCTTGCTACTTCTACCTAGGCTTTGCAGTACCATTAAGGAGATGCAAATGGGCTGTGATACAGGGACTTTGACAATTTTCAGAATTTTTGTAGAGTGCTCCATATATTCTTAGAGTCAGATAACAGGATGAATGCCTAGCATGAACACCATAGTGACTGATCCAGACTCTCATTTTGTGTCCTTGTTTCTATTCTTGCCAACCTAGAAAAAGGATAATAAACCAGTAAATGACAAAGAAGGGTCATTGTAATAACAGCTGATTTTTATTATGTGCCATATGGATGGTTTTTTTGAAAGGTCTTTCCTTCCTTCTTATTTTCATAACTGTGCAGTCTGAAATAGTAGCTGAATTGCTCTGGGCATCTGTTTGAAAGTTAAGGCTAAAAGTAGAATGTGCCTTTTCTTAACAATAACAATTAAGAGTTTTCTTTCTCAAATAACTTCACAAACAGGATGGTTTACAACTGGCATGCTGTGACCTAGTTTCAGTTGGTTTCATAAGAATATTCACGATAATAATGTAGGCACCAAAACTCAGCATGCTGAGCAGCTAGAAACCAATCCTGGGGTCTTCTACTATCTTATTGATCCATTTCAAACAAGTATTATCCTCTAGGTACTCATAGATATTCTTAAATTCTATTTATTTAGTTTTTTTGTTCCCTTGCTCCTTACGGAGAGAGTTCCCAGATTAAATTTGCTGCAAAATTCAATTGCTTATTAGCTGAGAATATATTTCCCCAAGAAGTTTTTTCTTTGAACATGGGAAAAAGTTCTAAAGAAATGCCAACTTATTTTCTAAGTATTTTCAAATCATCGATAAGGGTAAAATTCTTTCGTTCTCTAAAGGGTAGAGGAATACAAAGAATACTTCTCAGAGAGTCAAAGAATGCTATTATAAACTCATTAAAATTCAGTTCTGTTACCAAAAATATTTTACCCCAGTTAATGTTTTCTTAATTTGTTAAAAAAGCAAATGATGCAAACTTTTTTGGATAAGATATTAAAATATAGAAAAATATATGCATTTTAATATCCTTGTTCCATTGTTTCTATGTTCTGAACATTTTTAAATGTTATTTTGAACTATGTGCCCGCTTCCTTCCTCACAAACACATCTGAGCAAACTCTGATTCTTTCGGCTTTGTTTTTCCAATTTTCTAACTATAAAATGAGCTACTCTATACCTAACTGAATTCTAAAATGTTTTTAAATTTCTGCTGATGTTTTAATAATGCAGAGCTTTCAACTGGAAATCATACTTTTTCCTGTTATCTTAACAAATGAAAAAGTATATTTTCTACAAATTGTTTTCTCAGGACTAATATAGACATCATACAACCAGGAACTATTTTTGAACTGAATAAAGAATATTGGATGATAATCATTCTAGGAAAGTAGTAATTATGAGCTTGAATAATTACTGAATAAGGCGATTGTTGTTTTAGTAAATACACAGGCATTTCTTTTTTACACAGACTTTGTTTTATTTTACAAAGTATATCATAAAAATCTTTATTCTGAAGGTACTTCCATTGATGAAAAAAGTGGTTCTTTTAGAAGTTGTTTTTAGAGTCCTGGTGAGTAGCTGAGTTAGTTCGAGTGTCATCCTGATACACCAAAGTTGTGGGTTCCATCCCCAGTCAGGACACATATAAAAATCAACCAATGAATGCATAAATAAATGGAACAACAAATCAATGTTTCTCTCTCTCTCTCTCTCTCTCTCTCTCTCTCTCTCTCTCCTTTCCTCTCCCTCTCTAAAATCAATAAATAAATTTAAAACATTTGAAAAATAAATTGTCTTTAGAAACAATGTTCTTTTCATTAATATTATTGATTCATCCAGCTCCAGACACCACTGTCAGGTGCAGGAGAGTTATTCTTAAGAATATACAGCTTATATTTTCCTTTTCTTGGGCTTTGAGTCATGATATGAGTTAGTTTTGACCTAGATGATATGACCTCACTTAATGTTTCATACAGTAATTATTCTAAAGAATGCATGACAAAAAACTCTGGAGAGAATGAAGGTTATGAGGGATAGTCTCCTGATGAAGCAGTTAATCCTTTCTAAAGTCAAAAGAGGGATATATTTCTTCCTCCCTTTTTTAAAAAAACTCTGTTGTTAATGATCTACTCTAGACCAACTGGATACATGCTAGAATGCTCTAGAAAACAAAAGACAAAAAACATTTTGAAGGAAGTAGTATGGTTTTGTGAGCAGTAACCTAATGTGTCATAAATAGAAAAATGTGCTATGCAATTAACCATTTGTTCAACAAATATTCAGTGAGAGCTTATAATTCACTAGACCCTGACAGTGCACTTCTAGAAGGATACCCTGTTTCTTTTTCTTTAAAATATATTTTTATTGATTTCAGAGAGGAAGGGAGAGGGAGAGAGAGATGGAAACATCAATGATGAGAGAGAATCATTGATTGGCTACCTTCTGCATACCCTTCACTGGAGATCGAGCCAGGCATATGCCCTGACTGGGAATCGAACCATGACCTCCTGGTTCATAGGTTGATGCTCAATCACTGAGCAATACTGGCTGGGCCCCTGTTTCTTTTTTGAAGTCATTGTAGTATTTTTATGAACAAAAATCTTTCTGCGTTATAGGTAGAGAGGGGTCATATCATTTCAGAAAATGTAAAGATTGTAATAAGAATAGGAAGAAATGGCCAGAAATGTCATAAAGATATGACCATGTGAAAAGAGGGCCCAATATTAAACATGAAGTTGATATGGTGATCACAGTCTCTTAATTGAATTGACACCCTAGACTGGATTCTACCAATCCTACCCCTTGTTTGGGGGAAAGGAATGATCTGTATGGAATTAGAATAATTTTAATATGATGTACTAAATACTATAATGCTGATAAAGTGAATGGTAAACTAAGATTATGACATGCGCTAGATAGTTGTGGCATATGAGAAGGCAGATGGCAGGAGATAAATTAATAATAAATAAATGAGGGAAGAAGTAGAGGTATTTATGTCAGACCTGCCCTAATATTGTTGATTGTCAACCAGAATAAGAATAACCTTGAGAGGTAAAGGCTTCCTGTGGGTAGGAAAAGAAGTCTTTAGTATATGTTTTCCAAATTGTTATTGAAAAGTCTCTTAACCCTTACTCTATTCCTTTCTTCATTCACCAAACCTTTATTGAGCACCTTCCATATAGTAAAGTAGTATTCTATGTTCTGGGATATAGCACACAAAAACCAATGTCCTCATGAAGCCTATATTCTAGTGGGTAGAATTTGATTCAGAGCTAGTAATTTGGAATCTTACATCTATACTAGAGGCCTGGTGCATGAATTCATGCACCAGTGGGGTCCCATGGCCTGGCCTGCTGGATGGAGCCAAAACCAGCTCTCTGACATCCCCCAAGAAGTCCCAGATTGTGAGAGGGTACAGATTGGAGAAGGATGTGGGAGGTTGGCCAGCTGGGGAGGGACCAGCTAGAAGGGCTCCAGGGCATGTCTGGCCCATCTCGCTCAGTCCCGATCAGCTGGACCCCAGCAGCAAGCTAACCTACCTGTCAGACTATCTTCCCCCTGGTGGTCAGTGCACGTCATAGTGAGCGGTTGAGAGGCCTTAGCATATTATGCTTTGATTGGTTGAATGGATGAATGGACACTTAGCATATTAGGCTTTTATTATATAGGATACTGCTTGGTAACTATTCCAGAAATAGAGTCATTTATTTTTATAACTTGTCCTCAATACTGTAAACATCAGTCTATCCAAACAAGTCAACTTATTTGATTTCTATGTATAATTAGAGATTATTATTTTTAACAGATTCACTAGAAATTTGTTTTACTCAAACTTCAAAATATTCTCCTTTTGAAAATCTTTGCTCAAAGGTGAAAATCTACTCCAAGTTGAAAATCAAAGTGAATGTACGATTACACTGACTAAAAACAGTTATATTTCTTTAAATAGGGTATCACTTTGTTGCCTTAATTAAAATTCCTGTCTAATGAGGAAATATGCAAATTGACTGGACATCTTCTGGACAAAGCCACGGTAGCGGAGGCTGAGGTAGAGGCAGTTAGGAGCGATCAGGCCAGCAGGGGAGAACAGTTAGGAGCAATCAGGCCGGCAGGCAGCAGCGGTTAAGGATGCTCAGGCAGAGAGATTAGGGGCAATCAGGCAGGCAGACATGGGGGTAAGGAGTGATCAGGCAGGCAGGCAGAGTGGCTAGGGGAAATCAGGCAGGCAGGTGAGTGATTAGGAGCCAATGGTCCTGGATTCCAAGAGGGATGTCCGACTGCCAGTTTGGGCCCAATCCCACAGGGTCCCGGATTGGAGAGAGTGCAGGCTGGGCTGAGGGACCCCTAAATTTCGTGCACTGGGCCGAAAGTAATATATATTACTTTATTACATTTACATATATATGAATACAATGAAGTATGGTATAACTTAATACATGATAAAATGCCAATATATCATCAGATAATAAAACTAAGGTTATGAAATATGGAAAATATCTACATAAATTATTAAAAGATTTAGGTTATTCTAACTCAAATATGTAAAAAAGGCATTTGTGTACTAAAAATTACTGTTTTGTGAGTCCAGCTAAAAATTTGTCAGACAATATGTCCTGTTCCCTCCACTCTGTGAAAAAACAAAATTTAGGCTAATGTCTGGTATAAATAATGAGTGAATATTGCTTTGAAATAGACTAAGAATATAGCATCAGTACACCTGATGCTATAAGTACTATCTCTAAGCCTGATGCAAATATGCCATTGCTGAATAAGACTTTCAAATAAGGTGATGCAAGCTGGTCTAATTTCCCACTCTGTGCCACACATGATGGCCCTCATAATTCATACCTGGGGGAAAGGCAAGAGAAGTCTGAAACCAGATAAGCCTCAGTGTATTAGGGAAAGTGCCAATTAAAGAACATGTATTATCAACAAGTAATCATGAGTGCATTAGTGCATAGTTGAGAAGGAAAATAATTTGGCTTAAGAGGATTAGAAATCCCCAGGTCCTAGTGAAAAGTAATTCAACCACATAGCAAAATAAACAAATTCAATAATATTTGAAGTTTATGAACAAAATAGGAGGGAGAACTAACTGTGCTGATACATCCAAAGCTTTGTTCTCAGAGCTTCTGAAAAATGTACTTTTCAGAAAAGTATTACAGAGAACAGAAAACCAAAGTTTGCTATTAAACCCTTGTGGCTAAACCATTGTTTGGCATTGATTTTTATGTGATTTTTTTCCTCTAAGAATGTCACATTATTTATTTAAATTGTGACATCACAATAATAGATACACAGCTGAAGTATTCTTAAAAAACTTTGAGTTATAATTAATTTATCCTTTATTTCATTGGTTTCGTGTGGGTTATTTATGCATCAATGTTCAATGCAGCTTCATTTACTTTATGCCCATGTGCTATTTGTAAAATGTGTTGATGTTTCACCAATAGACAACAAATCAATAGAGATTTTTTCTAAAAAAAAGTATCCCTTCTTCCCCTTGATGATGTGGCCTTTCCCAATTTTCCACATTTAAAAATAGAGATAAGAACTTGACTCTATTTTTAAAAATTGTTCTCAAAATTGGGTAATTTAAAATTAATTCAAGTGGAAATGCTTTAACATTATAAAACACCATGCAAAGAACATATCCATTACTTTTTTATTAATGTAACAATTAGCATTAATAAGAATGCCTTCTTTGGACACATAAAAATGAAATAAGAGGGTAATTATGAGAAATGATGAGAAAAAAACTGAAGTGGTCATGCAAAGGTAGATTAAACCTGTGTCAAATTTTAGTCTCAAATAAAACTCCACCACACACACACCACACACACACATTAGATTCTTCCCCAAGGTTCATTACTAGTTTTCAACACACTCCAAGTGGCAAAAGGTAGGAAGACATTCTCAGTTGACACCCTCGCCCATCCTCCACCTCCTCCTCCTCTTCTACCCTTCTACCACCTCATTACATTACACCAGTCATTTTTCAGGACTGTGGAATGTGAATTAGTCTCAGATACCCTAATTGATGTTGCTGCCACACACATCTGCAAACATGGATGTACTCTTATGCCCCCCCTCAAGGGTGTTACACTTAGCATAAAACTGGGCGTCATTAAATGTTCAAATGTGGTAAACAAAATAAAGAAATTGAACGTTTTTAACTTACCTGCAGCCATTACATTTGGTACTATTTCTAACCAGAGGGAAAGAATCATGAAAGCTGCCAAAATGACTATTGGTTCTGCTAGGAGCAAAGTGGTCTCTTTCAATCAACACCCAGTAATAGATAAAACAGAAAAGCTCTACTTGAGTGGATTGATGATGGGTGGAGAAAGCATGGTGTTCTTATACTTAAAATCAGTTAGATTGTCTAATAAGTGAAGCTACACTGTACATACATTGTTTTTACTTTATTCATTCTGCTTTTACTGTGTGCTAGTGTTATTTTAGATTTTATGTGTTATTTGGTGTGATGTGCTAAGCAATTTTTTGGGTCTGTGAATGCTAAGAAATGTTTTTCACATAAATTACTGTAATGGTAATAGCTTCTTTGCTTTTTTGTCATCATTTACGATAAACTGAAGATTTCTTGAGAAAGACATATTTATATGGTGTCCATGATATTCTGTTGGGAAGGGAATTATAAAAGTAAAATAATAAAATTATCTTTATTTAAGTGGAGGAAGGTGGCATTTTCTCCCCCTCCACATTGTAAGATGTTTCCTAGAAAACATAATAGGTCAACCTTTTGATTTTACAGTATAAGGTGGAGAGCTTTCCGATCTTTGAACTTTAAACACATACCCTCAATATCTACCCAGGTGTCTCTCACAAGGTATAACCATGTGTCTCTCATGGAGAAAATGAAAGTTTCAATTTTCCTTCTTCTATTTTACTATGTAAATCTATGTGGATTTTTGTCCACAGGTACAGTCTCCAAGGGACTGTCTGCGTGCATGTAATCTGATATGCATACTCAATAATTCTCTCTCTTTATTGATATAAAATTTTGGTTTCTCTTAAGGGCGGGACATAAGTTTCCATTTTTCCAACAGAACTAAATCTCAACCTATTCTACCAGAGGTTCAATTTTTTTTGTCATAATCAAGAATATTCTAATCAAAGTCTAGAGGGGTAAAGAAAACAAAAAGACAAGGATAGCTTATTAATGTAAGGTTTGAGGCACAGGAAACGGGAGTCGGAGACCAAGGCACGTTAAAAGAGGAAGTTTATTCCTCACTAATAAGTGAGATAGAAAAACCAGGATTAGAGGAGAAGAAGGAGGAGAAGGACCCACCAGGCTGTCTCGCAGACTGGGAGAGCAGCAACACGTGTAGAAGTGAACATGCCTTTTGAGGGGAGAAACAGGAAGGGGTAGGGACCAGGGCACTCGGCACGCGCTGATTGGTGGTTCAATGTCTCGGGGATGTCCCTGTGCAGACTCAGGTTATGTCACACTCTTCCCACCAGTTGGGGAAAGGGAGAATCTATCAATTAAAATAAAGAAATGGGTAGAAAATAAGTTGGTTTTACACATTATTTCAGGGTATTTCTGGGTTATTGCATTTAAAACGTCTTGGTAACTTTAAGATGAACAGTTTTTGAGATAGAGGGTACACTTGACCAGGCAGGCTTGCATTCTGGGAATACATAGATGTGAAAAAAAGAAAAGCAAGCAACTTTAATGTTAAAGTTCAAGCTTATCCAATAACCATTTTGCTTGAGCTTAGAATTTGCTGCCTGGGATGGCTTCACTGTTGCTAACATATTCACATATCATTGATAGAAGTCTGTGAGAAGCAGACTGCCTAGTCTGTAATCAGGAGAACAGAGTCCAGTATGTCAGCTCCCCCTGCCTTTGGTAGCACTGTAAGGTGGCTTTTCTGGAGCAAAGAATTCCTAGTGATGAGTGTGAACTGTTATCTCTTTGATGAATGACTAAGGCTCCATATTTAAACAGAAGTATGTGTGAACTCTTTTAACAAGTGATAGAAAATAAATGTCCTCCCTGATTGTCTGGCCCCCTTGAGTACCAGAATTAGAATACTTAGGAATGGGGCTTTATTGTTATGCCCAAACAAGTAAACCCATTTTACAAATTTTACTAAAGGCCCTGTGCACAAAATTCATGCACAGGGTTGGGGGGTGGGTGGAGAGGGGTGTCCCTCAGCCCAGCCTGCACCCTCTCTAATATGGGACCCCTCGAAGGCTGTTCTACTGCTGGTCTACAGGGATCAGGCCTAAACCGGCAGTTGGACATCCCTCTCGCAATCCAGAAGTGCTGGCTCCTAACCGCCCACCTGCCTGCCTCCTTGCCTGATTGCCCCTAACCGCTCTGCCTGCCAGCCTGCTCACCCCCAACTGCCCCCCCACCAGCCTGATCACCCACAACTGCCGTCCCATCCTGGCCTGATCACCCACAAATGCCCTCCCCTCTTGGCCTCTAACCGCCTCTACCTGAGCCCCGCCACCATGGCTTTGTCCAGAAGAACATCCGGAAGGTCTCCTAAAACGTTTCCCAGTCTAATTAGTATGTTAACTTTTTATTAGTATAGCTAGAGGCCTGCTCCACGGGTGGAAGCCACCTGGTTTGCCCTGAAGGGTGTCCCAGATCAGGGTGGGGGTTCCCTTGGGGCATGGGGTGACCTGGGCGAGGGGCCTGTGGTGGTTTGCAAGCTGGCCATGACCCTTTGGGGTGTGTGTGTGGGGGGATCCTGCTGGGGTGCCTGGCCAGCCTGGGTGAGGGGCTGATGGCTGTTTGCAGTTTGGCCAAGACTCCCAGCTGGGACCCTCACCCCATGGGGGTATGGCTAGCCTGGGTAAGGGGCTTTTTTTCTTTAACACCTCCTTGAGCAGAGGCCAGGGCAGGTGGGAAGCTTGGCTTCCTCCATTGCTGGGGGCAACCCAAGCCTCCTGCTCACTCCAGCTCCGTGACCGCCACCATCTTTGTTGGGTTAATTTGCATACTTGCTCTTGATTGGCTAGTGGGTGTAGCAGAGTGATGGTTAATTTGCATGTTTCTCTTTTATGAGTATAGATAAAATTCTGTTCAATTAAAAAATAACAATGTATTAAAGATTTTCATATTTGTCAAAGAAAAAATCTGTACTCAGTTAAAAAATGTTTGAAATGTGTAAAGATTGATATTCATATATTATTGGATTGATTTATAAAAGGTCATAACATAAAAGATTTATTGTTAATACTCATCAAATTTTTATCCATTAAAATTTTTAATTTACGAATTATTAATTTATAATACATTCATTAAATAATGTTATGGAAATTAAGTAATAGGCAAGAAAAATTACTCCAGATCTTGAAGTTATATATCTTAATGGCCCATATTAATGCATACAAGTTGACTAAATAATTAAGTAATTAAAAATTGCTACTACAAACCTCTACTAGATATAAATTTCTTTAAAGCTCTAAAGTAAATTATCATTTACCATTTTCTTTTTTGAAGAAAGTATAGTGTATTAATGTATGGAGTAAGTATGCTAAAAAGAAAATATAGTGAATCATTCACTTTAATTTAAATAATAACACATAATATAACAGACAAAATATTTACACATAATTTGTCAAGGACATTATTTTCAAGGAATTTATTGTTCCTTATAATTGGAAAGGGGTTCTAAATGGAGTGCCTGCTTACAAAGCAGAAATCACTAGCTAAGTGTACATCTACCAACAGTTGTATCTGAAGTAGCTGAAGTAAGACAGTATTTACATTAAAAGAAAGCTTTAAACTCACAACCCCATTATGAATAAAATTAAAAGGCTTTATTGCCTTCATTAGTTTTTCTCCCCCCAGATCTCCAGAATTTGCTTTCAATATCATCCAATTGAATCATCTGCAGAGGAAAGGTCACAGATTTAATTCTTCATTCAGGCACAGAGGACATTAACATCTAATATACACTGTGAGATATCATATATAATAATTAGGATGTAATTATGTTCGTATATTTCCTCATAGATGTCTTTAGGCACTTGCTGCTCTTCTACTTCAAGAAATCACTGTGGACGCTGTTCCCATGGTTACCATTAGGGGTGCTTTGATAGAGATTGCTCAACCCTATACAAGGAGTAAGAAACGAAGTCAGAACTGCTGTCTGGTCTAAGAAAGTCTCTCTGCCTATCAGTATTTCTGTTATCCTGATGCTAAGATTGTGTTCTTTACTAGGAACAAGCAATTAATGAAACATTATACATGACTAAACCAATTTAATTAATTTTCAGTCTACTTTAGTCCATGTATTGCTACAGTTCTAGATGCCTGATAACAATGTATAACAAAAGCACAAGACTTGAGGAAAAGAAGTCTGTTATTTTAAAGGAGAAGGCATTTTAAAAGAACTGTTTCCTTAAACATTACTGAAGTGATTACTAAAATAATACAGGTAAAGTCAACTAGCATTAAAAAAATAATAATAATGGGAAATAGTCTCCTCCCCCCCCCCGCCCCCCACACAATTGTATGTTTATTTAACAGAGCATGATCTCATCTTTCTTGTTTTGTTTTTATAATGACTGGTTGAAATAAAACCTCCCTATTTTGACAACCAATGTGTTTCTAAGAGAGGGAAATGAGGAAATTATAGTATCACATGCTCTAAAAGAAAATAAATGTAGAATTAGAAAGTGAAATGAAGATGATAGAAAAGTTTTAATCTCCTTTAGAGGAAACTATAATTTTTGTTGAGGAATCTTTGAATCTTTTACTTTTCCTGGTCATTTGAATAACAAAAATATGATTGGCTAAAAAACTGAAATAATCTCACCAATTTTGAAATGGAAAACAGCAACCTTCAGTGTGCTAAAGTTTGTAGAATACAGATGATCATACTTACATATATACACTTATGAGAACTTATAATTATACTAGTGGCCTGGTGCATGAAATTCATGTACGGGGGGTGGGTAGGGTGGTGTCCCTCAGCCCAGCCTGCACCCTCTTCAATCTGGGACCCCTCAGAGGATGTCTGACTGCCGGTAGTTGGACATCCCTCTCGTAATCCAGGACCGCTGGCTCCTAACAGCTCACCTGCCTGCCCACCTGATTGCCCCTAACCACTCTGCCTGCTGGCCTGCTTGCCCCCAACTCCCCCCCCCACCGCCCCGCGACCAGCCTGATCACCCCCAACTGCCCTCCCTTCCTGGCCTGATCTCCCTTAACAGCCTCTGCTTCAGCCCCACCACCATGGCTTTTTCTAGAAGGTCTCCCAGAAGGTCTCCTGGTCTAATTAGCATATTACCCATTTATTAGTATGTTTATTTCCCAAACAATGGGAAAATAGTTAGTCATTTTTATTTAGTTCATGATGGTATTTATTTTTAAAGTCTATGAAGATTATGACAAACAAAAGTTTTTCCAACTCTATATTTTTTGCATGCTTTCTGACATTAAATATAAAGTCAGTATTTCACAGTCCAGCCAGCTTTGCTCTCTGACTGTCAGAGCTGAGAAATAAAAACTAAAAAAAGACAATTTATGCAAATTTTCTAATTAAGCAAGGAGAATCCAAAGGCATTGCCAGACTGATCACCCTCTAACTATTCCCCTGATAGCCTGATTGATGCCTAACTGCTCCCCTGCCAGCCTGATTGCCCCTAACTGCCCTCCCCTACAGGCCTGGTCACCCCTAACTGCCCTCTCCTGCAGGCCTGGGTCTCCCCCAACTGCCCTTCCCTGCAGGCCCAGTCACCCCCAACTTCCCTTCTCTGCCAGCCTGGTCACCCCTAACTGCCCTCCCCTGCAGGCTTGATCGCCCACAACTACCCTCCCTTGCAGACTTGGTCCATCCCAACTCCCATCCTCTGCTGGCCATCTTGTCACAACCATCTGGTGTCCACATGGGGCAGCCATCTTTGACCACATGAGGGCAGCCATCTTGTGTGTTGGAGTGACAGTCAGTTTGCATATTACTCTTTTATTAGATAGGATAGAGGCCTGGTGCATGGGTGGGGGCCAGCTGGTTTTCCCTGAAGGGTGTCCCAGATCAGGGTGGGGGTTCCCTTGGGGTGTGGGGCAGCCTGGGTGAGGGGCCTGTGATGGTTTGCAGGCCAACCACGGCTCCCAGTGACCCAAGCAAAAGCCTTAGTATCTGGGGATTATTTATCTTCTGCAATTGAAACTTTGTAGCCTTGAGCAGAGCCAAGCCTCCTGCTCACTGGGTGGCTGCCCCCATTTCTGTTGGGATTTATGTATCCTCTATTGAAACTTTGTAGTGGAGGCCAAGGCAGGCCAGGGCTGCAGGAGCTTGGCTTCCTCCATTGCCGAGGGCAACTCAAGCCTCCTTCTCTCTCCAGCTCCATGGCTGCTGCCATTTTTGTTGGGATTTATTTATCTTCTATAATTGAAACTTTGTAGCCTTGAGTGAAGGCCTGGGCTGGCCAGGAAGGCAGAGAAGCTTGGCTTCCTCCATCACCAGGGGCAACTCAAGCTGCCTTCTCTCTCCAGCTCCATGGAGTGAAGGCCTGGGCCTCCCAGAGTGGCAAGGAAGCTTGGCTTCCTCCATTGTTGGGGAAACCCAAGCCTGCTTGGTGCAGCTCTGTGGCCGCAACCATCTTGGTTGGGTTAATTTGCATACTCGCTCCTGATTGGGTGGTGGGCGTGGCTTGTGGATGTAGCAGAGGTACAGTCAATTTGCATATTGCTCTTTTATTAAATAGGATAGGATAGTATTATTTGTGCATGTCAACAAATATACAAGGGCACATTTGAGAACAGCATCTATTATGGAGCAGACACCCCTGTTTTCCTGGGAAGATTCTGAAATAATTAAGCTAGTAAATCATCACTTAGTCAGAACATCAGGTTCCCACAGCTTACTCTCCTTGATCTTCACCTTAATTATGTACTTATTTTAATCCTTGGCTGTAAAATGTACTGCCACGCATGTGCCTTTGCTCTGTTCTGGAAATACCTCACAAGCTATTCATGATTTGATGTTTTTATTCTAACTCCCTATGTTTCTTTGTTATACGTATGTATCCAGAAAGAGGTGCCTGCCATAGCCTGCAAACTCCTATGAGATGAGCTCCATTACAATCAATTCTCATTGTTCAGTAGCCACCAGAGTGGCATTTTCAATCAGGCAGTTACACAATGCTTAATGTCATGATGAGGATGATTATGACATGTCTATGTTTTGGTTGAAGTATAAAAATATAAAGAGAAGACAGATTTAATATCATCTGTTTCAAATTCAAATGTACACACATGCATACATACACACATAATCAGGAAGATCTTTATAATACATTTTACCTTATCTTCAAGGCTTATCAAGACCACAGCTATGTTTTGAATATTTTTAAAAGGAATGTAATACTGAAAATCACTACCACCAACAAAAAGGAATATCATATGGCTGCACAGTAGTATAAGTAAGTATTGAAAATATACCTTAATTTTATTTCTTCTATATGCTATTTTAAGTTTTACTAATATATAAAATGTGTGTGTGAATTTTTTTCTTAGAAAATAAAAATGTGTGTTTATTATATAATTAGATGATACATAAGATGAAATATGGGAACTCAATCTTTTGCCAGATAAGTGTTAGTTAGATCTTCTGAAGAACATGCACAATATTCTCTGGGGAAAAGTGATACTAACTATTGTAGAACCAAGAAAGGACAAATTAATGAGAAAACAACATTATTAGAATTCTCAGTATTGGATTTGCTTAAGGAATAATCAAAGGGAGAGGGCATCATTCTACATTACCCAACTCTGTAGAGTGAATGAATGAGGACATTATGGAAATACAGCATTCCTAATCCTTATACCATACTCATCCTTGAGAGAAGCGGCCTGTATCCTCAAGGCTTGTCTAATGAAGATAGCAACATTAAAAAAAAATAGAGAGACAAAAGATAGCAACAAAAAAATAAGCCTCAAACCTTGACTGGTGATTGAATTTTTTTCACCTGCTATCTGTTACTGTTTAATCTGTATAGGAGAGAGAAAAATCAGCTGAGCTATTCAGAAACGTCTGGATGTGATAGCACCCAACAAATATAATAGCTATAGCTAATGAGCCTAAAGATAGTAAGAGCATTACCTGGTTGCTGTATCAGCCTTCAGCCAATGACTATAAATAGGCTCTCGTTTATCTTTTGTCCTACTAAAATATAATCCAGTTTATTGAACTGGTGAATTACATTAACTATTTTGACATTGTTTTTTATAAATCTAACATGATGTCCTTGATCTGTTATTCCTCTCTCTGTATTAGAGAAGCTATAGTAAAATGATATAATTTAAGTTCAAT
The DNA here is from genome assembly GCA_026230045.1 of Corynorhinus townsendii. NCBI lineage: Eukaryota > Metazoa > Chordata > Mammalia > Chiroptera > Vespertilionidae > Corynorhinus > Corynorhinus townsendii. The sequence continues at coordinate 148,467,263 of JAPDVU010000003.1, forward strand.
GATTCTAATAATTGATAAAATAATTTTCATAGGAAATGCCATATCTATCTATCTATCTATCTATCTATCTATCTATCTATCTATCTAACATGTACAAAAAATAGGACTTTCAGTTTTACACATACAATTATTTCTTCATACAAATTGGTCTGCTTCAGTTTTATCCCTTATATATGGGAATAATAATGGGATCTGCCCTATAAGGTTTTGTAAAGATGAAATTAAGTACTGTATATAAAGTGCTCAACAATCAACTAGTGCAGGGGGAATTCTCTCATTGGTATTATTATTGTGGCTATTAGCATATTATCAGGACACTAGAGTCCTGGTGCATGAAATTCGTGCACGGGGCTGGGGGGTTTGTCCCTCAGCCTAACCTGCACCCTCTCCAATCTGGGACCCCTTGAGGGATGTCTGACTGCCTGTTTAGGCCCAGGTAGGATCTGGCCTAAACGGGCAGTCGGACATCCCTCTCACAATCCAGGACTGTTGGCTCCCAACTGCTCACACTGCCTCTGCCTGATTGCCCCTAACCACTCCCCTGCCAGCCTGATCAACACCTAACTGCTCCCCAGCAGGCCCGATTGCCCCTAACTTCCCTTCCCTGCTGGCCTGGTCACCCTTAACTGTCCTGCCCTGCAGACTTGGTCTCCCACAACTGCCTTTCCCTGCTGGCCTGAATGCCCCCAATTTCTTTCCCATGCTGGCTTGGTCCCCCCAACTGCCCTACCCTGCTAGCCCAGTCATCCCTAACTGCCCTCCCCTGCAGACCTGGTCTCCCCCAACTTCCCTCCTCTGCTGGTCCAGTCACCCCTAACTGCCCTCCTGCTGGCCTGATTACACCCAACTACCCTCCCCTGATGGCCTGGTCACACTTAACTGCCCTCCCTGCTGGCCTGATTGCCCCCAACTGCTCTCCCATGCTGGCCTGGTCCCCTCCAACTGCCCTCCCTTGTAGGCCTGGTCACCCCCAACTGCCCTCCTCTGCCAGCCTGGTTGCCCCTAACTGTTCTCTCCTGCAGGCCTGGTCACCCCCAACTGCCCTCCTTGGCTGGCCTGGTCACCCCTAACTGCCCACAACTGCCCTCCCCTACAGGCCATCTTGTGGTGGCCATCTGGTATCCACATGGGGGCAGCCATATTTGACCAGAGGGGGGCAACCATCTTGTGTCTTGGAGTGATGGTCAATTTGCATATTACTCTTTTATTAGATAGGATTAAATCTAGACATCAGTTTTATGCTTGCAAATTCATCCACAATTAGGATAGAAAGGCTGCCTGAGACTGGGGAATGTGCTCAGGCAAAGTAATCCTAATATATAAAAAGCCAGGGGCTGTCACAACTGAAACAACCAGATGGACAACCGAACAGCAGGCTGCATGGGGCGACCAGGCCGGCGGGAGGGTTAGTGAAGAATGACCAAACGACTGAAGCAGCAGGCTGTGTGGGGTGACAGGCTGTCAGGGGGGCAGTTGGGGGTGACCAGGCCGGCAGAGGGAACAGTTGGGGGCAACAAGGCTGGTGGGGGGCAGTTAGGGGCGACCATGCCCCAGGGGGAGAGTTGGGGGTGACAAGACCATCAGGGGGGAAGTAAGGAGCCAGGCCAGCAGGGGCGGGGGCAGTTAGGGGTGAGCAGGCCAGCGAGGGGACAGTTGGGGGCAATCAGGCTGGCAGGCAGATGTGGTTAGGGTTGATCAAGTTGGCAGGGGGGACAGTTAGGAGTTAAGGCAGGTGAGGAGTTAAGAACCAGCGGTCCTCACCTGATCAGGCAGGCCGGCAGGCAGGTGAGGAGTTAAGAACCAGCGGTCCCAGATTGTGAGAGGTATGTCTGACTGCCAGTTTAGGCCCAATTCCCGGACATTCCCTGAAAGATCCCAGATTGGAGAGGGTGCAGGCTGGGCTGAGGAGACCCCCCCTCCGGTGCATGGATTTCATGCACAGGGCCTCTAGTAGGTTTATAAAAGTAACTCTGAATATACTGGTTCTTCTTGTCTGTCATTCAAGGCTGGGCCTTTTCCTAGGGAGAAGTGTCTCTAATAACCACTCTGACTACTCCCCTGCCTCAAATGGTGGTCATTAAATTACACTTTATTATATATTTAAAAGCTATGATCTGTGATCTCAGTTGCATTTTTTTCTCCTTGGATATAATATAACAGAAACTATATCCACTATGTACTTACTAGCGGTCAAATCTCTTCACATCTTTAAGTCCAGAGCTTTCATTCATCTAAGGAAGAGGGAAAGAAGACTGGAGGGGCTGAAACATTATTTGGTCTACCTGGAAATATGCAGACAATGATATTAGCTTTTTAACATAGAAAACTAAAAGTATTAATAAAAATAACAATTTTTAGGACACAGATTAATAATAAAAGTAAGACTGTAATTTTCATTTAGTAGCATTCAAACAAAACATAATATGGTGCCCTGACTGGTTTGGCTCAGTGGATAGAGCGTCAGCCTGTGGACTGAGGGGTCCCAGGTTTGATTTCAGTCAAGGGCATGTTCCTTGGTTGCGGACACATCTCCAGTAGGAGGTGTGCAGGAGGCAGCTGATCAATGTTTCTCTCTCATCGATGTTTCTAACTCTCTATCCCTCTCTCTTCCTCTCTGTAAAAAAATCAATAAAATATATAAAACAAAACAAAACATAATATAGGTTTTATCATTTAAAAATGATTGTAATATAAGTAGTTTTATATAACCTTCACAATCAATCAGTGACCTACCTAGAGAAAATATTATTTTCTTCAAATTACAGATGAGAAAACTGATTTTGAAAGGTAAAGTGATTTGCCAGATCTCATATATATGTAAGCAATAGATTTCAGGCAGGAAGTAATATTTTTCCTTCTAAATAATATTTCTCAATATTTATATATTTCAGCTTTACAGTGATTGGTAAGATAAGTATTTATAAATAAAGTTCAAACAACTTGTCAATTTTTTAATTATAAATACACACTAAATTTCTCTTTCAAAAAATCAACTTTAGTGGCATTTTTATTCATGTTTAATGGCTTCAATGAGTAGCTTTTGAGCATCTACACTGTTTTCATCCAAAGACATTCCATATTTAATAAAATTATACCTAAAGTTATAAAAACACAAAATAATCAAGAAAAATTCCCAGGTAAGCAGCTTAAGCAACTGTGTGATCTGTGCCATTACCACAGATAGAGATGTTATCAAGACAACTTTGGGAGAGAAGGAAGGGAGTCGAGAGTTTTATTTTTCACACAATATATTTGAGAATGCAACTCAACATGAAAATGAAATTATTAAGGAGGCAGTCTGGTCACATGATTCTGGACTTTAAAATTCTGGTAGAGTTGTAAATGGGGGAGTCACTAGAATATAGAAGTGAATGCATTAATCCATGTAGACACGGTTTCGATCCAAATGAGAGTGTGACCTTGAAACTGGGTGGGGAAGGTAAGCCGGCAAAGGGAAATAAGGAAAAGCTGGTGATATGAGGAACATCTGGAGCATGCAACTGTAAACAAGAGAAGGGAGTGATTGAAATAGCTGAAATCTGGAAATAAGTAGTGTGAGATGAGTAGCACTTGAAACATTTATTAACTTGATAGAAACAAAATTAATTTTTGGAGGATCTGTATTAATCAAGGTTTCATCAGAGAAACAGGAACCCCTAACGTAAGTACGGTAAATTTTGGTGATTCCACCTCATACAGTTATAGGAACTCATTATGCTGTATGTGTATGGAGCTGTGGCTGGAAGCCAGCAGGTAGTCCATTGCTAAGAGAAAATTGATGTGAAGAAATAAGGAAAACCTAGAATATACAAGGATAAGTGGAATCTATGAGCATGAGGTGGAACCAACATTGGTTTCCCATTGCCTCCAAGCTTCCTGGCTCGATGGTAGAGTTGTCTAGCAGTAACAGCTGGTGGCTTTTGTCAGTGAGTAAAGAGTGCACAAGGTCAAGAAGTCCAGATCCTGATAAGAAGATGAGGCAGCAACTGGAGTTGCTGGGGCCCAGCCGCAGCCCATGTCAACCAAGTGAGCCACCAGATAAATGACAACCTGCCAGGGCTGCAGCAACACCTCCTCCTCCCCTCTACTTTCCTAGAGTACAAGAGAACATGACTTTCCTTCCCACTGTCCAGGTCTTGCCAAGAGTGTTTCTTGTGGATCATGCAAACTGGAACTACGCAGGGAAGAAATTCAGGAAAGCTATTTTCAAATTAGCTAACTTGGCACAGTACATATTCTTTTAAGAGTTGAAGAGTGAATGGGAAATGTGCACACATCTAGAGTTCTTTAAAGGGTTTTCCTGAAATAAACATAATTAAAAGGTAAATATTTTTGTTTAGTTTTGTATTTTTTATTTACTTATTTTTTTTTTCCTACAAGATGGTAGATAATGGAGAATAAATCAACAGAAATAGAGAGATTCATTCTGGAGCAAAAGAGAATTAAAAAAACTAATAATAAAGCCCTGGAGAAGCTGAGGTGAATAATTGTTCACACTCTAGATGAAGAATTTTTTTTTTTTCAGTCTTTCTTTTGCTATAGATTTCTAATGGAGCTTAGTAGTTCACAGCACCAACTCTGGGACAGATTTTCTGGTTTCAGTCTTCACCCTATTAATACTTGTGTGACAAATAGCAAAAACCTCTTTGCTTCAGAGTCTTCTTTTTATAATGGCTATAGTCATAGTAGCAACTCATAAGGTCACTGGCAGATAAAATAGTAATGGTACCCACTCATAGGTCATTGTGGGTACCTATGAGTTAATAAGTTAATATTTGAATTTATGTAGAATATTATAGGTACTTCGTGCTCTATTATTATTTAAATATTTGAGTGTTTAAAGAATATATAAATTTAAAATTATTTTTGGGTTAACATTCTAATGTTTAGATTTTGATTACTTAAATTTCTTTATAAATATTTTATTTTTCCATAATTTTCCAGTATATATAGTTAAACAATTTTTCTTGTTTTGTTTTTAATTGGCTTTTACATAATGCTGTGGTGGACATCATTCAAAGAAAATCTGATATCTATCATTCTCAAACTCTTCCAAAAAATTGAAGAAAAAGCAATACTTACTAACACATTTTATGAGGCCAACATAACCCTGATACCAAAACCTGGCAAAGACAACATCAAAAAAGAAAACTACAGACCAATATCTCTGATGAACGCAGGTGCAAAAATCATAAGCAAAATACTAGCAAATTGAACAAGACAATACATTAAAAAATAATATATCACAATCAAGGAAAGGGAGGTAAAAATAAGTGAATGGGACTATGTCAAACTAAAAAGATTCTGCACAGCAAAAGAAACTGCCAACACAACAAAAAGGCAGCCAACTAAGTGGGAGAAGATATTTGCAAACAACAGCTTAAACAAGGCATTAATATAAAAAATATAAAGAACTCATATAAAATCAACACCAAACAATCTAATTAAAACATGAACAGAGGAAATGAACAGACACTTCTTCTAAGAAGACATACAAATGGCCAACAAATATATAAAAAGAATGCTTAACTTCACTATCTATTAGAGAAATGCAAATTGAAACTATAATGTGATACCACCTCACACCTATTAGAATGGCTATTATCAACAAGACAAGTAATAACAAATGTTGGAGATGTTGCAGAGAAAAAGGAACCCTTATTCACTACTGATAGAAATGTAAACTGGTATAGCCACTGTGGAAAACATTATGGAGTTTCCTCAAAAAATTAAGAACTGAGTTGCCATATGACCCAGCAACCTACATATCCCTCTTCTGGATATCTCCCCAAATTTTTGAAAACATTTATTTAAAAATATATGCATCCCTGTGTTCATTACAGCATTATTCATGGTGGCCAAGACATGGAAACAACAGAGTGTCCTTCAGTAGATTATTGGATAAAGAAGATGAGGTACATACACACAAGAGACGACTGGGCGAAGAAGGTGGAGTGCATGTACTACTGAACCATAGAAAAGATGAAATACTGTCATTAGAACAACATAGAAGGATCTTGACAATATCATGCTAAGTGAAATAAGTCAGACAAGAGAAATCCAGAACCATATGACTTCACTCATATGTGGAATATAAAACTGAAAGCAAAAAATGAACAAACAAGGTAAATAAACAAACAAAAACTCATAGAGGTGGAAATAAGTAGAGTGAAGGGATTATGGGGTAGTAAAGAGTAAAGGGGGGGTCAAATATATGGTGATGAAAGAAGATTTGACTTTAAGTGGTGGGCACACAATGCAATACATAGATGTTGTATCATAGAATTGTACACTTGAACCTATATGATTTTATTAACCAATATCATTCCCATAAATTTAATTTAAAAAATTTAAATGTTAAAAAATTTTCATCCAATTATTTCATTAAGTGACAAACTTGAATACTGTTAAAAGTTTTTAAAAATTAAATATTTTAGTAATGTGTCTATTATTTATTCTTTAATCCATGCTAAACTCTATTAAATACTAGATAACTAGGACTTTTCTTCAGCTGTATCTCTGCTAAAATGAATGTGCTTTTCACAGAAAAATGCTTTCTTTAGATATTTAAATTATAGTAATTACAACAGTTTAAAGCTTCTCTTACCATTTACTCTTCTTTTACACCTGATGTTTACAATTATAGATTTTTATCATGAAACTCAAAAACGCACTAAAGTGAGATAATATATCTAGCTTCTGCACTTCACTGATTGTCAATTACCAACTTGAAGGTGTCACTTGTTACATTTCACAATGAAAACATATGGATAATTTCTTTGTACAGCAATTGCATTTGCTAACATAATAACTAGTGGCAAACCTGCCAACATAATATTTCCACCTGTCTCTAGAAATGTAATATTCTTCTTTGCGTGACTAATTTGACTAAAGTTTATTTCCTCCAATGTGGTTCATCTACTGTTAGTATGTTTATTCACAACCATAACTATGTCTTTATTTCAAGTGTTAATCATGATTTTATAATATATATTTATGGCAAGTGGCCTTAAACATTTTCTGGATGAATGCCCACAATTCATAGATGCTTGTTTGTTTGTTGAAAACATTACATTGTGAATAAAGTAGAAGAATATATGCCTTCACAAGGGATGAAACCATTTACCCTATGTAAATATGCTCACTATTAATGCTATAATGACTGTTATTAGACACTCCATCATTTTCTTTGCATTCTAATTTATCTTTCCACCATCAATCTGGTGTTCACATCCACAAGAAATGCTGAAAAATATTTTTTACATAGTGTATATTATATGCTCATGATTTCCCTGACACTACACTCTTCTTATACCTCTCTAATATTTTCTTCTTTTTCTCCTTATATTATCAAAGTTACTACCAATAAGGTAATTATTATTTTAGAATGCCCTAATGAGTATTCCACTCCAAATGCACTTTTTCCTAGAATTTTCTAAATAAAACTATTTGGTGAGTATTTTATTACAGAGAGGAAAGTAACTTGACACAAAATCCTAGCTAATAAAAGAGTAATATGCAAATTGACCATCACTCCAACACACAGATGGCCGCCCCCATGTGGATGCAAGATGGCCACCACAAGATAGCCTGCAGGAGAGGGCAGTTGTGGGTGATCAGACCAGCAGGGGAGGGCAGTTAGGGGTGACCAGGCCTGCAAGGGAGGATAGTTGCGGGGGGGGGGGGGAGGGTGAACCCAGGCCTGCAGGGGAGGGCAGTTGGGGAGGGACCACACCTGCAGGGGAGAGCAGATGGGGGGGCCAGGCCTGAAAGGCAGGGCAGCTGGGGGGGACCAGTCCTGCAGGGGAGGACAGTTGGGGGGACCCAGGTCAGCAGGGGAGGGCAGTTAGGGGTGACCAGGCCAGCAGGGAAGGGCAGTTAGGGGCAATTGGGCTGGCAGGGGAGCAGTTAGGCATCGATCAGGCTGGCAGGGGAGTGGTTAGGGAGTGATCAAGCTGGCAGGCAGAAGCAGTTGGGGCAATCAGGCAGGCAGGCAGGTGAGTGGTTGGTAGCCAGCAGTCCTGGGTTGTGAGAATGATGTCCGACTGCCCGTTTAGACTCGATCTCACCAGGCCTCAAGGGGTCCCAGATTGGATAGGGTGCAGGCTGGGCTGAGGGACACACACACACACACACACACACACACACACACACACACACACACCCTGTGCATGAATTTTGTGCACCGGGCCTCTAGTATTATTAATAAGAAGCAATAATGCAAATTAAATCCAGAAGGTGTGACTGACAACCTTAGCATTTAACCAGTATGGCCTCCTCTCCCTCATACATATCACCATCACCAGCTCCTTTTCATCCATTCAATTCCTTAAGTCGTAATAAATCTCTGTGTCATAACTTTCTGTTCTCTGTCATCCACTCTTCTCACTCTGTACACTTTCCTTCAGTGATTTATTTTTCATGATTTCAGATGCTACTGTAGGTTGGAGGCACCCATATTTTTCTCACAAGTCTAGAATATGCTTCTAAGGTAAATATTCTTACTTTTATCTTCCTTGTGGATACCAGCAGCCGGTTGTTCCGCAAGAACCTTAGAGCCATTTTACCCATAATTGATTATGTAACTTCCCCAGCTCCATTGTTTTTTGTTTAATATATTTTTGTTGATTTCAGAGAGGAAGGATGAGGGCGAGAGAGCTAGAAAGATCAATGATGAGAGAGAATCTGCTGCCTTCTGCATGCCCCCCACTGAAGATGAAACCCTCAACCCAGGCATTTGCTCAGACTACATATCAAACCATGACGACCTGGTTCATAGGTTGACACTCAATCACTGAGCCACATTGGCTGGGCCCCAGCTCCACTCTATTTCTGCTAAAGTGGTCTTCATTTTGAATTTTCTATCTCTCTGATTGTTTCAATATTTATGAGATCCTTAAGAGTTCTTAAGAAGTCATTTTCCCATTCCATATTTCAATGATTCACCATGGCCTACTCATCCGAACAAAAGAGTTCTCTTAACAAATAGTAATTCTTAGCTTTCTCCTTTCAACTGACGCTTACTCTGTCTCCCATGTTTGTAATTACCTGTCAACCTGAAAAAAAATGTTCCTGTCTTTCAAAATCAGGCTTACTTTTCTCATTCACTGTGAACTTCCTCTTGACTATTATTTTAGTTTTTATTAAAATATTTGTTTATTTGTCTTAATTATTGCTTTTTCTATTTTGACCCTCCTCTCCCTGATCTCTCTAGTCATATTCCAAAGCCATCAAAATATGCAATAATTTTATTTTACCAATATTATAAAACAGTTCACATATGCAATAATTTAACTTCTCAACAGCTTCTGTTGTATAAGGATACATATTTTCCCAAATCCTTACCAACCCAGAGTTTTGTCACATGTAAAAAAATGTTTGCTTTTTTAAAAAAAAATTGTTTAAAGTATTACATATAGTATTACATATTTCTCCTTTTTCCTCCATTGACCTCCCCCCAGGTACCACCAACCCCTACACATGCCCTCACCCCCCTAGTGTCTGTTGGTTATGCTTATATGCATGCATACAAGTCTTTTGGTTGATTTCTTACAGCCCCTCCCCAGCCCTCCCCTCCTTCCCAATGAAGTTTGACAGTCTGTTTGATGCTTCTCTGTCTCTGTATCTATTTTTGTTCATTAGTTTATGATGTTCATTATATTCCACAAATGAGTGAGATTGTGTGATATTTATCTTTCTCTGACTGGTTTATTTTGCTTAGCATAATGCTCTCCAGGTCCATCCATGCTGTTGCGAATGGTAAGCGTTCTTTCTTTTTTACAGCAGTGTAGTAGTCCATTGTGTAGATGTACCACAGCTTTTTAATCCACTCACCTGCTGATGGGCTCGTAGGTTGTTTCCAAATCTTAGCTATGGTGAATTGTGCTGCTATGAACATAGGGGTGTATATGTCTTTTCTGATTGGTGTTTCTGGTTTCTTGGGATATATTCCTAGAAGTGGGATCACTGGTTCAAATGGGAATTTCATTTTTAATTTGGTGAGGAAAAATGTTTGTTTTAATTTGCATTTAAAATTAAGTATTAGTATGTTTTCATATATAAATTACTTTTTCCCCCCAAAAGCAGTCAACTTATTATATATTTGCTTATTTTTTCATTAAGGTATTATTCCTATTTATTTCAAGTGTCTGTTTAAACAGAAATAAACTCATAGATACAGAAAACAAACAGATAGTTGCCAGGGGAGGAAGGGAGAAAGGGAAAGGAAATTAAGTACAAACTTCCAGTTATAAAATAAGTCATGGGGATGTAATGAACAGCATAAGGAATATAGTCAATAATATTGTAATAAATATGTGACTCAACATCTTTATTACTAGATTGTTACTAGATTATAGTAAGTTATATAAATGTTGAATCACTATAGTGTACACTTGAAATTAATATAAAACTATAAATCTAAATTTTAAAAAATTATGGTAGTTATTAAATTTACTTAAAATAAAGAAAAATAAAGACTAAGTTATCTATTTGTTATGCATTACAAATATTTTTTATCTGTTTTATTTTTGTATTAATATTATTTTTTCCTGCTTTATGCCCCATTTTAATATGAGTAAACTTTTTAAATCTTTCTTTTCATGGCTTATAGATCCTATGTCATCCTTAGAAAAGTCTTTCCAATTGAAGATGTGAAAGAATAAATAGTTTCTTCTTAGTACTTTTTGGGTATTCACTTTTGTGTGAATAAAGTGGATGCTTCTGGGATTAATTTTGGAATAAGGTATATAGTAAGAATCCAGATTTACTCAAATAGTCAATTTTCCTACCATCATATATTTAACAATCCATGTTTTCCACACTGATTTTTATAGATTAAGTCAATTTATGTTTGGAAGGTTTTTTCTGGATTATCTATTACTAGAAGCCTGGTGCATGAATTTGTGAACTGGTGGGGCCCCTCAGCCTGGCCTGTACCCTCTCACAATCTGACATCCCCCGAGGGATGTAGTAGTGTGCAAAGCTTCAGGTGGCCAGGGAGGAAGTGCTCATCCCAGCCCTGCTGTGCCTGCCTCTGCAGCTGTTCGGTAGTGCACTGCCACAGAAACAGGAGAGGCTCATGAAGCTGCAGCTGCAATCACCAGCTGTGAACCCATCATCTGGCATCGGCGGTCAGCTGAGCAGTGCTCCCACTGTGGGCGCGTACTGACCATCAGGGGGCAGCTCCTGCATTAAGCATCTGCTCCCTGGTGGTCAGTGTCCGTCATAGTGAACAGTTGTTTGGTCATTCGGTTGCTTAGGCTTTTATATATATAGATACTCCATTGATCTGTCAGTCTAGGCATCCATCAATAATTTATTAACTAGAGCTTTATCTTTATATATTAATCTGATATATTTCCTCAGCCAACATCCTAATTTTCTTTTTTTATAGAAATTTTCTGATTATTTTTGGACTTTTCTCTTTTTGTATCAACTTTAGGAACAGTTTCTCTAGTTCAAAAAAAGTTGTATTGTTTAAAATATTAGTATAGAAAAAATGCATTTAAAATATTTAATCTTCACACCCAAGGGCAGATTATTCATCCATTTATTCAAAGAGCTATCTCTGCATGTTTCTTTGTATTCTTCATATTCTGGGAAATTTCATTATGGGGCATTTTATATATTTACATTTCTAATTGTGAGTATAACATTTTAATTAATTTTCCCAACTGCTTATTGCTAGCATAAAATTCATTTCAATATATTTTTCTAAGTGGTTTATTATCAAGGGTATTACTGACTTAATTTATGAACTGATATTTTTTTCACAAGTATTTTCCACCCTCAATTTTCTAAGCATGTAATCATACTCCATGGAAGAAAAAGATTGTCTTCACTCTTTTCTAGGTGTATATCATTTACTTCTTTATATTTTCTCATTCCATAGGTTAGTGTGTTATAGCAGTCTGAACAAATTTAGATAAGTTAACACATTTAATTCTTAACTCATTCCAGGTATTATACCTCCACTATAGGTATTATTTACTTCCAGCAAATATATGAGATATGTCCTATATATGGGGAAAATGAGGCTTACAATGGTTATGTGTATTGCAAGAGGTCAAGGTGTTGAGGTTGGAGTTTAAACTCAAGAGGTTTGACTTAGGGTGGTGAATACACAACGCAATATACAGATCACTATAAAGTTGTGCACCTGAAATTTACATAGTTTTATTAACCAATGGCACCCCAATAAATTCAAAAAAAAAAAAAAATATATATATATATATATATATATATATATGGAAATTTTACTTTAGGAAGTGGAACAATCAAATTCCAGATGTCAACAAAGAATTGAATCAAATGTTTCATATGATTTCACTTTTAAAAATTCAAGACAGATCATTATCAACATTATCTAGATATTGCGCAACAGTGCTGAGAAAACAACTTGAACTTACAACAGAGGTAGCTAGCACTGCATTTTTATGATATCTTTGAGATAAAATTTACATACAATAAAATTTACCCTTTAAAATGTTATTTCAATGGTTTTTAGTAAAATCATGGAGTTGTATACCATACCATTATCTAATTTTAGAGCATTTTCGTCACCCCAAAAACAAATCATGTTCTACTAGCAGTCACTTCATATTCTCCACCTTCCCTTAGCCTCTTTATTAATAATATCCTCTTAAATCCTTTTAACATTTGTAAACTCTAAAGTGACATAACCTCTTTCATCCTAAATATTAAATTGTGCCTTTTTCCCCTTGGCTAGAATTTTATTAATATTGTCAAAGATCTTCATTTTGATTTCATTGATTGTCTCTATTGTTTTCATTTCATATTTCATTGATTTTCATTTGGTCTTTATTATTTAATTTATCTTAATTTCTATAAGTTTAAATTGATCTGTTCTTTGTTTCTTAAGGTGAGATCTTTCTCTTTTTTTTCATATGTTACACCCTTAGCAGGAGTGACTCTATCTTGGGCCTAGGAAATTATTTCAACACATCCATGGCTAAGGTCTGCTTGCAGCCCACTGGAAGAGAAAGATGTTTGCTGGTTTTCCTTGACCATAGATGGTTCAGCATCACCAGGTAAGTAGAAAGTATTTTTCTGGGATTCAGGGAGCTGCAAAAGAGTAGGTGAGGGAAAGGGGGCCACCTGTGTGAGAGCTTGTATCATGACCTCAGTGTCAGAAGAGCCTGACAGTCATTACTCAATAAATGAGTGAGCAAATGGATAAATTATCATAATAAATGTACAATTCTTGATTCATTCCATAAATATTTGTAGAGACTATCCTATGTCACAGACACTAATCTAGGTGTTAGGCTACTACAATAGAGAACAAAATAGGAAAATACCTGCTCTATACAGCTTAAGAGCTTATAGAATTAGACCTAACACAAATAAGTAAAATAATGATATCCGATGGTGGTAATGCTATGTTTGAAGAAATGACAAGAAAGGTGAGGTGGTGTTGCCATTTCAATTAGGTTGGTTTCAAAGACATCACTAAAAGGTAGACATTTTAACAAAGACCTCAAAGTAGGAAGAAAACAAGCTATTTCTGTGTCACAGGATAGTTCCAGGCTGAATAAACAGTGAGTTCACTTGTGGGAGCCCTGCTCTCATGGCCAAGGATGAGCAGAGAGCCCTGTGTTGCTAAAGCAGTCAGCAAGGGAACCAGTGAGAATCAGGTCTGAGACATATTGGAAGTAGGGCTATATACAGCCCTGTCAACCATTGCAAATGACTTGAATTTTACTCTGAATCAAGTAGAAATCCATTGGGAAGTTTGAAGCAGAAAAGTGACAGGATATGACTTGGTTTTAGAAGGACCAGTCTAGCTGCTGTTTTGACATTGGATTTCTGCAGCACAGCAGCAAGAACAAAGGTAGGGAACCATAAGCTTGGCTAATAGACATAATGAATGCAAAAGAAAACAGTTGTTGGGATAAGGAAACTAACAGGAAATAGTGAACAATGGCCAGATCCTGGTACATTTTGAATGTAAAAATAATAAGGTAAACTGTTATATTGGATATGAGGGTAAAAGACAAAGTAAAGACTTAAGAATAACCTCAAGTTTTGGGCTTGAACAACTGAGAGAATGATGATGCAATTTACTGAAATTGAGAAGATTAGGGAGGTAAAATAGGATAGAAAGAATGGATGGATTTGATTTTTCTCTTCAAATACAGTTAAATAACTCATATAAAAGAATACAATGATAGAGTTCAGAGAAATATTTGAATTTCATGCTTTATTCTTAAAATTAAGTCTATCACACTTGGAATAGAATATTCCATTCTAAATCTTGCCCTTTAATATGTTTGAATTTTTATAGACCATATAGTTACATATTATATTTTTATATATTATATATTGTTACTCCTAAAGTATGTTTTGTATGCAAATTTGGGCTTTTGTATTTTGGTCATGCTGTCACAGAGCCCAAATTTTGATTATTGCAGTGTCATCATCTTTCTCTATATAGCAGTGTGTGATTTGTGTCATTAATTGGATATTTTATTGAATCGTCCTTTATTTTATATAAATTACTGGAAAATGGAAAAATGAAAGTGCTGATACTAAAGTCATAAAAAGATGTCTTATAAACATAATGCAATTGTGACAAAGATAGAATTCATTAAAAATGCTGAATAAAGCAACTCTTTAATTTCAGTTCTGTGATCATTAGACTTAATCTGGTTATTTCTGTATGAACTGTGAAGGGGAAAAGAAGAATTAAAGAACATGTGTGGCATGCTAGAATATACTTTAAGAGCTCTATAACAGAGCACAATTGGTGCATTGGCAATCTATTGTTCAACTTTAAAATATATTTAACTTCCATAGTTTTTTCATGGACATTTAACATATAAAAAGAGAAGTACCTATAATAATGTCTAATACAAATGTTAAGCTTTACATTTTATAGAATTTTGATAATTAATTTAAACATTATGCTTTCCATTATAAACAAATCTCCAGTGAAAATGTTGTATACACATACAATGGAATTCTATTGAGCCTTTAAAAAGAAGGAAATTCTGCAATATGACAGCAAGAATGAACCATGAGATCATTATGCTAAATGAAATAACCTAGTCACAGAAAGATAAATACTGCACAATCCCACTTATATAAAGTATCTAAAATAGTCAAACTCATAGAATCTATAAAATTATAGATATTCTATAGATTGAAATCTCAGAAGTCCTTCTATTTTTCAGATCTCAATGAAAGCCTCAAATATTAAATACAATCCTGCCTTTTATGTGATCATTTCCTTATTTTTTATTTATTTATTGTCTAAGCATGTATTCTTAGACACCATAGTTTAGTATTATCCTTTAAAAAAAATTGGTAGGTCTCTTAAGCCTGTTAATATACAGGTGCAACTCTTAGCTTTTTCTTTTCCTTACAACTTATCAAGTTGAAAACACAAGCCATTTAAATTGCTAATTTTTCCTGTCTGGATTTTGCTGATTATATGCTCATTTTGCAATTCATATGTTCATATGTCCTCTGGATTTTCTGCAACTTGGAAGCAAATAAACTTAGCTTAGATTTTTGGGGCAAGATAACACATGATTTTGGTTCTCTATTACGAGGATTGAATCTATTATGAGAGTTGAATCGTATTACTAATA
Source organism: Corynorhinus townsendii (assembly GCA_026230045.1). Taxonomy (NCBI): domain Eukaryota; kingdom Metazoa; phylum Chordata; class Mammalia; order Chiroptera; family Vespertilionidae; genus Corynorhinus; species Corynorhinus townsendii. The sequence goes on from JAPDVU010000003.1 coordinate 148,482,880, forward strand.
CTGCTTGATATTTGTTAAATTAATAAAATATTACTTATTTTGCTTTATTACTTAATAACATGTTTTAAAATTAACACTATGTGGAAAAACAAGATAAATGCTTAATTTTCCCCTTTATTTTATAGATTTCCAGATAACTTATTGTCCTGAAAGTAACTGTTTAAGTTTTAAGTTTAAGAACTCATGTATTCAAACATATTTGAAGGGTTTCAATTCTTTAATATAAACCTGATCCATTTCAAAACCCTGATTTTCCTTTCTTTAGTTATAGCACCTCTTCACATTGAGTCCTGTACAATTTTTTAAAGCTTTTTAAAAATTGATTTTTACAGAGATAGGAAGGGACAGGGACAGAGAGAATCATCAATGTGAAACTGAGACATGGATCTGCTGCCTCCTGCATGTCTCACAACTGGGATCCAGCCTACAAACCGGCATGTGCCCTGACCAGGAATCAAACCAGCAACCCTTAGGTGCATGGGATGAAGCTCAACCAATTGGGCTCCATGAGCCAGGGGAGAATACTGTATCCTTTTGATGTAATCCTAATAGGCTTTGTGATGACAAGATATTCCAGGATCATTTTATGTATTTCCACCTTTAGATTATTTCTCCAAGAAGCCTCATTATCCTTAATGGAAAAGGTAGTTTAAGTCTATAATCTGAATGCTAGAAATGCTCATTTTATCACCTTTTTCCCCCCATACCATTTTGTGGTAGGAACTTAGAAGAAAATAAACATTGATAGAACATTTAATTGCTTGATAGATAGGTAAAATGCCTAATTAATTCATCCAGAGTCCCAGTTCAAATTCAGGAATGAAGGACTACTCAACCTTTTCTATGTTACATCTCTTTATTTTCACCTTCAGAATTCTGTTTTCAGGTATAGGGAAAGGTGATACAATTACAGTATTCTATAATTAATCATTTGCCTTATCCCACGTTTGCTTCCACATAGTAATGCTTCCAACACTGAAATGATTACTGAACACACTTACAATAGTTGCAAATGTATTCTTTTGTGTCCTCAGTTATTTCTAATTTTATTATATCTATCTACTTTATCTTACCATATAGCAGTCATAGTCTATATTCTTTCTTCATTTAATTTTAATTCTATGTAGTTAGTTATATATTTAAGGCTTATTTTATATGGGAATTTGAATTTTTATAAATTTCTTGAATTTGAAAAGGGAGTTTGTTTCAAGTTTAAGAATAGCTTTCCTAACTTGACAGAGCTGTCTCATCTTTTTTGTTGTTGTTGTTAGTACTTAAAAATATTAAAATATTAAATGAGATTATTTTGGATTAGTTCTCCCATTGTTATCTAGACCTCTTATTTTCTCCATTTTTATTGCCTTTATCTTGGTAAGTTTTAATTCAATAATTCAGTTTACAGTAGGGTTGTTTGTTTGTTTGTTTTCCTCCTCTGTTTGGAGAGCAGTTTCAAGAATTCAGAGACTAGACTGCTCCAGCCCCTTCAGACCTTGGCACAGACCTGCACTGACCAGCTATGGGTTAGGTAAAGCCCCTCATAGATTTAGTTGCTATTTTCAAATAGGCCTCTGGTGGATTTCCTGTCCTCAGATCTTAAGATGACTGATTATTTCCTTATGTGTCCATCTGCTTGAAGGCTAAGACAACCCAGGGCTTGTAGCTGTCATATTTTCTTTCCAACACAGTTGCTTTTTTTTGTGGGAGAGTGGGAGGGATTGTGGAGATTCCTAATAACCGATTTTTGTTGTATATATAGCCCATCAGTTTGGGTTTACTATTTAATTGCTCTGTCTGATTTTATAAGGGTACTAGAGGCCCGGTGCATGAAATTCATGCATTGGGGGGGGGGGACAGTGTCCCTCAGCCCAGCCTGCATTTTCTCCAATCTGGGACCCCTCAAGGGATGTCCAACTGCTCTCTCACAATCCAGGACTACTGGCTCCCAACTGCTCGCCTGCCTGCCTGCCTGATTGCCCCTAACCACTTCTGCCTACTAGCCTGATCACTCCCTAACCACTCCCCTGCCAGCCTCATTGACACCTAACTGCTCCCCTGCTGACCCAATTACCCCTAACTGCTCTCCCCTGCTGGCATGCCCCCCCCCCCAACTACCCTCCCTTGCAGGCCTGGGTTCCCCCCCAACTGCCCTCCCTTGCAGGCCTGGTCCCTCCCAACTGCCCTCTCCTGATGGTCTTATTGCCCACAACTGCCCTCCCCTGCTGGCCATCTTGTGGCGGCCATCTTGTGTCCACAGGGGGGCAGCCATCTTTGACCACATGGAGGTGGCCATCTTGTGTGTTGAAGTGACATTCAATTTGCATATTACTCTTTTATTAGATAGGATTTGAGGAGATTAAACATTACACTATCATTTTCCCACAATCCTTCGCTCTTATACAAAAAACAGTTTTTCTATGGAGGTATGTGTCCTTAAATTAAAATAACTTCCTTCTCCTGTCAATGTTCCGATTTTAAGATATTGGAAGTACTAGAGCTGCGTTTTGTCTATAAAATAGAACCCCTGTGAACTAATTAAATTAAAGTAGATGAATAAACCTCAGCAAAATACAGTGCACCAGAAATTGTGTTAAATCCAGACAAGTCTCTTTTTGCTTTTTTCACAGAAGTCTTCATTGTAGACAAATTGCAGTAAATGAGACTGACAGTTATTCAGTATTGGTCTGTTAAACTTCATTCAAAGAACCAAAGACTGTGACTTCTCTTCAGCAACAAAATTAGTTGGAATTTGCAAATCCTTTTTGTCTAATGTAGTTTTGTATCACATTTTTTCAATTATTAAATGTGAGCTGAGAAATTAATCTGCAGCTATCTCTGCCATCTAGCCCTTTGGCTTCATTGCTTCTAACAGAGAGCTTTGCCTTTGAGGATATGAGCATATGGTGTATTATGCAAAAATTTATCTCAATGCTTACAAAATACTATATTAGACTATAAGGTTACATATTTAACACTAGACGACTGCTTAAGAAGACTAACCAGATATAACTTTGTATGAGCTATACTTTTGTGACAACAAGTAGTTGGAGTAAATATGCTGGGAGAAGTTAGGTCTTGTGAAAAATAGTTGGAAAAAAGTATTCTACTCTCAATCCTTTATTTTAAAAGTTTCAACCCATTAGACAATTTTAAAATTTCAGTAGGTACAAAATTTTAGTAGGGAACAAAACCATTTCTATTTGGGGATTTGGTAAGTTTTATAGGAAATCCTAATTAGAACAACTAAGAGTGTCATTGGCTTTTACTCATTCCTAAAAATACATAATCTTCTGGTGGGCTTGATAATTTGAACATACTGTAGTTAAGATATGTACTGCATAGGAGAACACCTGGGCTTTGAGATCTACAGATCTAATCCTCATCTGCTTTTGCAATATACCTGGTACAAGGTGCATGACCCTGAGTTATCTATCTATCTATCTATCTATCTATCTATCTATCTATCTATCTATCTATCTACCTATCATCTAAAGAGGTAATATGCAAAGTAGGCCAGGACGCCATAACGATAATGACCAGCTCAGGAGAGGCTGCATCACAATGGCTCAGGAGGAGCTGCACCTACAGATGGGAGAGAGGGGCATGCCCCCACCCCGGCGGACACACACCAGTGGCCGCGGTGCGGCTCGGAGCGTGCCTCCAATGGGTGGCGATGGCAGCCGGAGCGAAGCAGCCCAGGTCCTGGTGGGTGGTGGTGGTAGCCAGAGTGAAGTAGCCCCGGTCCCAGATGCTTGGTGGCGGCTAGAGCGAAGCAGCCCAGGTCCCGGGTTTTTGGCAGTGGCAGGAGCAAAGCAGCCTGGGCCCAGTGGGTGGCGGCGGCGGCCAGAGCGAAGCAGCCCGGGTCCTGGGTGCCAGAGGGAAGCCAGTGCCGGCAGCCAGGGGAAGGAAAGCCTATTCGTGCATCGGGCCTCTAGTCTATATAATGAAAGGCTAATATGCAAATAGACTGAACAGCAGAACAACTGAACAACTGTTGCTATGACATGTGCTGACCATCAGGGGGTGTGTGCGAAACATTGTGGGTGCTGGTTGCAGCAGGATGGTAGAGGAGGTGAGCAGGGGCGCCAGACCAAGGCGGGGCACTGGTCGCTATCATCAGGGTGAGCTCTGGTGGTTACTGAAAATTCTTTGCTCCCGCACACTACAGTCCTGCCTGGTGCTCACACCTGCTGCCAGTGCTGGCCCTGCTCGTAGCTGCTGCTGGTGTCCAGTGCCAGCCCTGATCGCTCAGTGCTGTCAGCGGGTGCGAGCAGTGGTTGTTGGCCTCGATCACTCCTTGGAGCTCTCCACCTCCCCCTGCTCCTGAGGGGCAATTGGGGCAGCAGCTGCTGCTCACACCCATTGACGGCACTGGACCCACTCATACCTGCTGCTGGCGCTGGCCTCAATTGCTCCACATGGTCAGCGGGTGTGAGCGGGGCCGGCTCCATCAGTGCGTGGGAGTGGTGGCTATAAGAGAGGGGTTGCTGGCAGACAGGGGGCCAGGAGCCACGCCGAGAGGAACCAGCGAGGGTGTGGAGGATGGGCCTGGACCCGTGCCTGTGCCCTTTCAAGGTGCACTAATTTGTGCACTGGGCCCCTAGTTACTTATATTTGCCTCAGCTTCCTCCTCTAAAAACTACATCAGAGAATAACAATAATCTTAAATTTATGGGATCATTATAAAAATTAAATGATATAATAAATATAACCAACTTTTACTATGCTTGATATATAGTCATAAAATTTTTGAACATATAAAGCATCATAAATTTTACATGTTCAAAACAGACTACTTTTTTCCCCTTTCCAACATCCTTCACACAACTTTTCATGCAACTCACTCCTTTTCTTCTTTTAGTTCTTTGTTCAAAGATGATGATAAATATATGTGAAAAATATAGTTCATTTAACACTGTTGCCTCACTAGAACAAACTCAATCTTTATTATTCTAAGAGGTTTTAGTTAGCTTTTTGTCAGAAAAGGTAGAAACTAATATCCAATTATTAAATCTATTTTTTTAAAAACTAGCAATCTTAAAAATTATTTCTCTAATTTTAGATTAGAGGTCTATTTTTTAACCATAAACTATTATTTCAAAATGTTCTGTTTTCTTTTATGTAAACATGCACTAATTTAGAGGTTAACATATTTCAGTAAGATTTGAAAATACCTCTTTTACATAATTTTTATTATATTGGACTAAAATGTAAACTTGCTAAGCTTTTTCTAATGAATAAAATGTAAATGTAGGACAACATTTTTCTGTATTAGATGTATTTCACATACTTGATTAAAATAATTGTAGAGTAGTTTATATTTAAATTACCAGGATGAATCTAATTATTTACTTTAATAAAAATATTGCTATCGATCTGTACATTTTCAACTATAAGTTTGGAAACACCTCCTTTTATTGAGTACACTTTTGTTCATTAGGACAGATAGATCTGTATTAAAGCTCCAACTGTATTAAAGCCCCACCTGTATTAAAAATTGTACTGTACTATAAGAAATAAAAGAAGGTCAATATGCTTGAAACATAGAAAGTAACAGGAAAAAAAATAGCTAATGAAGAAATGTTGGTAGTCTCAGAAGAGTTTTATGTGTTGTTTATATTCGTACTTCCTGGTAGGTAAAGTTTACATGTGCATGTAAGCTTTAATTGCTGTAAAGTAATCAGAAAGAATGAGTTACTTTTTATGTTAGCATTTCCTTACTTCTGCATTTCCAAAAAGATGGGCAGGTTTGTCATCTTTGTTGCAGTTACCTTTTAAATTTGAGGGTCTGAAGCTAACCTTGCTTTCACAATACCTCTCCTAGCATTTGCTTTACAAAGGCCAGCACATACTAAAACAAGAGGAGAAAGATGGTGCTTTTATTGGTAGTGCCAATGCTCTGTTTTAAGTCTATTTGATTTTTGTAAATGACAGGACATTTCTTAAACACTAAGATAATATAGAAATATTCATACTTTAGGTAACATAACATGAATTAAAAATTCAATGAAAAGCTATTAAGAATTTTAAGCAAATGAGTTACAAGTTGATGCTACTTTAAAAAAATTACTTAAGAATATTTTAAATCTTGGTATAAAAATCAGAAGAGGATAGTTAAGGAGGATGTTAAGAGGCTATCACTGTAAAAATAAACAAGATAATTTGTAGGCTTTGACTATGGTTGCTATAGAATGGTCATATATAAAATATATATTTTGATCTTGGATAGAGATAGGAGAACATCAAAAATGACTTGCATGTTTATATCGAGAGAGACTGCATGAAGATGGTGCCATTATTAAAAATGGAAAGACTATGGAAGGAGTAATATTGATGAAAAGTTTCTTATGACACATATTACATAGAAAGCTATTGAAAAGGGACATACAGTTTTGAAACTCAGAAATACATGCGAGCATGAGAACTATAAATCATGTCATTTACTCATGAAATGATCATTTTTAAAAGTTGACAGTGTACAAGGAAAAAGACAATGTCACTATATTGGTCGCTATATAAAATATAATGATTAATTAGTTCTGAAGTGTTCACTAAAAAATACATTATGAACTAGATATCATTAGCTTGTATATGGTTTCCCTGTCATTTGTGATATCAACAAAAGGATATTTTCAAATCCTCAAGGGCTTTGAAAAAAATCACACCCATGATTCCTCACTGAAAATTTAATCAGGATATAATTTAAGTGACCAGGAGATGGGCCAAAATAAATCTACATTGGTGTAATAAAATTGACAATGAAAAATACAACCAGTTAAAACTTAAAGTTAAGAGGAATAAGGCATACACATAAATAACTAAAATAAAATGTAGGAATTAGTAAATATTCCTTGAGAGATGATGGACCAATAAAGTTCAATTTTGCATAGGAAATTAGAAATTCTGTCTATAGCAAAGATTGGTGATATTTGAGAAAGGAGGTGCAATAGAATTGGGTTTTATCAGGTAACTAAAATTTGAAAAAGGAAAATAGGAGAGACATGAATAGGTGGTTTAAAACATAACAGGATGGAAAGTCTGGACAAGGAGGCACATTTGTTTGAACTGAGCAGGTATATCTATCTGTCCTGCTAACTGACTAACAGGACAGATGGATTAGACCAAACTGGGTGAGCCTTTCCATTTATATATCATCTCACTATCTTCCATCGAATGACTGATTATTCTTTATAAGTATAATCCAATCATTTAAAATTGTTCCAATAGAAATAAATAAAATCTTGCTTTAAAACCTATCTTTAACAATTCAGTTGTAACTGTCTGATATGTAAAATAAATTATTCATGCCTTATGTGATTTGGCTCAGTAAATAGAGCATCTGCCTGTGGACTTTAGGGTCCCGGGTTCAATTCTGGTCAAGGGCACATGATTGGGAAGCTGGCTCAATCCCCAGTTAGGAGTGTGCAGGAGTGAGCCGATCAATGATTCTCTCTCATCATTGATGTTTCTATCTCTCTCTACCTCTCCCTTCCCCTCTGAAATCAATAAAAAGTATATTAAAAATAAATTATTTATTTAAAAATAGTATTCCTTAAGAACTAGATCTAATGATTATGCAATATCCTATTGGGAAAGGTACAGACTGGTAGGAAAATTAATGAAACAAAAGTAAACTAAAAAAAATTAATTTAATTGTTTCCATATAAAGAGAACTGTCATTTAAAAAATAATTATAAGGTGTGGATTGCAAACCAATGCCAATTAAACGTAAAGGAATTATATGTAATTAAGGTGAATTCTTAAAATCACAGAAGATGTGAAAATTTACCAGGGTAGCTTCCATTTGGCCAACAGAGTAGTTTTAACAAAAAGAAAAGTATTATTTTTGCATATTGTTGCAACCAATAGGAAGCAGTATGGAGTTACCTCAAAAAAATTAAAAATGGAACTGCCTTATGACCCAGCAATTCCAATTCTGAGAATATATTCAAATAATACATTCACCCAGGCCGAGGACTAGGTGAATTAATTAAGCAAAGAAAAAAAAGACTCAAAAATAAATGAAAATATTATTATTTTTAAAAAAATGTATATTTGTAATCTATTTCAGAGAGGAAGGGAGGGAGATAGAAAAATCAATGGTAAGAGAGAATAACTGATTGGTTGCCTAGTGCACACACCCTCCCTGGGGATCAAGCCCACAACCCAGACATGTGCCTTGACCAGGAATCAAGCTGTAACCTCCTGTTTCATAGATCAGTGCTCAACCACTGAGCCACAGTGGCTGGGTAAAAGTATTATTCTTTAAATAAAATTTTATTAGTAAATTACTTGACACAAAGTTGTTCTACATATTTAAGGTATAATGTATGCTGCACATGAACATGAAACTTAAGAATACATGTAATTTTATAGATCATTGACTAATTTTAGGCTCATGCTTGCACCAATGTTAATAGTAAATTTAGAAACACAAAACACTCATAAAATAATTTACTAACTATTTAATATAGGAGTTAAAATTTATTTTTGATTCATTTTCTTAAATAGGCTTATTTTTACCTCATTTTCCATGAATTTTCTATTTTTCAGTGTAATCAAATACTTTCTCTTTACCCTTCATTTCCTTTTCTTTATGTCTTGGAATGGTAGAGCAGACTGTGTAAGTTATTGTAAGCACATAGTTAGAAATTTGCAGAAAATTTAAACAGAGTAAAAAAAGAAAGTAAAAATTGCAACAAAAATTTTATATATATATATATATATAGATATATATATATATATATATATATATAACCATTTTCATTATTCTTTCCTGTCTCTACACTTTCTATACTTAGCATATTCTCCCACTTTCCTTCCTTAAAGCTGAACTCATATGGCATTTTCTCAATGTTTTATTTTTCTTTTCTGTTCTCCCAGAATGTGAGAGTCAGGTTATATATTTAAAATCTGGCATTAGGCAAACCTCACTAATTGCATTCTTTACTTGCTAATTTAAAGTCACTATTTTATCTTAAGTGAAAAAAGAGGTGTCCCTGCCTCAGGAATTTCTGAGAATTTAATGAGCTTGTGTATATAAACTTTAGAATTATTCCATGGTCTGCCAGGACTGACCAGCAGACCCTGAGCAATGGATGAATGGAATACTCTGATACACCATTCTGTGAAAGAGAGGGTAAGGGTCTGCTTGGCAGGAGGCACCAAAACATCCCTGATTGCCAGCCTCCTTAGGCTTTTATTGTAGCAACAGCTTGAACTAAAATTAACCTCTAGGTTCTATCAGCAGGGTAAGTATCCTTGAGAAAGCACATGCTTCTACAAGGTCAGGTCTTTAAAGACTGAACATAGAGATTCCAGCAAAACACCCAGGGGCTCAGACTTGTTTGGAAAAGTCAAGGCAGGGGCTGCTGCCTTTGGCAAGGTCTCCCTAGAGCCCCCGACCTTTTGGAGAATCCTCCTTACAGACTTTCCAACCAAGTCCTGTGCTCCCCCACCATGTTCTACTACAATATTCCCATGTTGCACTTTAAATGCTTCTGCTCTCTAATCCTTATTCTCTGATTGTTTTCCTTAAACTCACCCCAATGAGATTATTCCCCATCCAACACACTGAAAATTTTATCAAGGCCACCAATGGTACTTTATTTCTCAGTTCTCATGAAATTACCATAGTATTAGACACAATTGATTATTTCCTCCCCATGAAAATATTCTAGGGCCACTTCCCACTACTGTACATTTTTCTCTTCAATCATTGGCCATACCTCAGTCCCACTTCCTGATTCTTCCTCATATTCTCAAACATTTTTTTAATTTATCTTTATTATTGAAAGTGTTACAGGTGTCCCATTTTTTTCACCCATTGACCCCCTTCACCCAGCACCTGTCCCCCACCCAGGTCTTCACCACACACTATTATCTGTGTCTATGGATTATGAAAATATACATACAAGTTCTTTAGTTAATCTCTTCTTACCCACACACACCTTCCCTCTGAGACTGGACAGTCTGTTTCATGCTTCTATGTCTATGGATCTACTTTATTCATCAGTTTATTTTGTTTATTAGATTCCACATATAAGTGAGATCAGGTGATACTTGTCTTTCTCTGACTGGCTTATTTTGCTTAGCTTATACCCTCCAGGTCCCTCCATGCTGTCTCAAAGGGCAAGAGATACTTCTTTTATATCACAGCTTTTTTATCCACTCATCTTTTGATGGGCACTAGGGCTATTTCCAAATTTTAGCAATTGTAAATTGCACTCCTATGAACATAGGGATGTATACATTTTTTCTGATTGGTGTTTTGGGTATCTTAGGATATATTCCTAGAATTGGGATCACTGGGGCAAATGGCAGTTCCATTTTTAATTTTTTGAGGAAACTCCATACTGTTTTCCATAGAGACTGCACCAATCTGCATTCCCACCAGCAGTGTATTAGGGTTTTCTTTTCTCCGCATCCTCACCAACAGTTGTCATTTGTTGAAATGTTGATGATAGCCATTCTGACAGATGTGAGGCAATACCTCATTGTCATTTTAATGTGTATATTTCTGATGATTACTGATTCTGAGCATTTTTTTATATGTCTCTTGGCCTTCTCTATGTCTAGTTTGGAGAAGGGTCTATGTCCTTTGCTCAATTTTCAAATTGGATTGTTTGAATCCCTTTTTTAAAGTTGACTGAATTCCTTATATATTTTGGGTATTAACCCCATATCAGATGTATCATTGGCAAATATTTTCTCCCAAACAGTGGGTTCCCTTTGCATTTTGTTGATAGTTTATTTTGATGTAGAGAAAGATGTCTGCTTTCTCCACTTTTATTCAACATAGTACTGGAAGTCCTAGCCACAACAATCAGCTAAAAAGAAAACAAAAGCCATCCAAATTGGAAAGGAGGAAGTAAAACGGTCATGATTTGCAGATGACATGATATTGTACATAGAAAACCATAAAGACTGCACCAAAATTTTATTAGATTTAATAAATGAATTAAGCAATGTAGCAGGATACAAAATTAACACACATAAATCAATGGCATTTTTATACACCAATAATTAATTCCCAGAAAGAGAAACTGAAAAAACAAGCCCATTTACCATTGCAACAAAAAATTGAGATTCCTGGGAATAAACCAATGATAGAAATGCTCTTAACTGATGTCGCAGGGATAAAACAAATGCTCAAAAATGGATCAACAAGGCACTTTTACTTTTGCAGAAGGGTGCCAATGCAACCAGCAACAATATGGCTGGCAAGCACAAAGAAGAGGAAATCCGTTCTTCTTTTTATCTCTCATGTGTTACTGCACCATACCCTGATTGGCTTAAGGACATGATTATAATCTGGCAGGAATGTCTAACCTGAGGAGGTCGGTGCAAGAGGGGTGGGGGCTGTTTCAAATGCCTGCCTTGAAGTGGTGCAAAGCTATGTCTTGTCTCCTGCAGGAATGTCTGTAGTTTTAACTGCCTATTAGACTTTAACTGCCTTCCAGGAAATGGGAGAGAGCTATGATCTGTCTTTTCCAGGAAGGGAGGCCTGGGTGAATTTGAGTACAAAATGAAGAGTTATAAAAAAAAAGAAAAAAAGAAATGGAGTTAATATTTAAACTATAGCTGTGATAGAAAAGACTTCCTAATTCTTACACCAAGGAGGTAAAAAACCTATACTTGGAAAACTACAGGTCATTGAAAAAAGTGATAGAGGAAGATAAGTGGAAGAATATACTGTGTTCATGGATTGGTAGAATTAACATCGTTAAAATGGTCCTACTACCCCAAAGAATCTATAGATTCAATGCAATCCCTATTAAAATACCATTTGAAATAGGAATTTTAGGGGAATATAGGCAGGTTTAGGGAATTTTTAGAATTGGGGGTCCATGGAAAAAAACACAGGGCTACAGATTGGGAGAAAGTACATTTCTGTCTGACAAGGGAGTGGCAACAGTTACATTTACATAAGACAAGGGAATTGGGAGTAGCCAAAGGTTCTGTATTTACAAAATAAAGAAGGCAGAAGAAAGCCCAGAAGGAACAGGAGGACTATAAAGGAGGAAGGCCTTGGAGTTACTATAGTAACCAATTTAAAAGGGAATATTGACAAATCAGAAGGGATATCAGGGCACAGGAACTGCAGCCTTTATAAACTGTGGAAACAGGAAGTCTGTGGGACTCTTCCCCCTCCCCATGTGAGAGTCTGTGCTCTGAGATTCTTCCCCCTTCCCCACATGAGAGTGTGTACTTGTTCTACAATAAAATTTCCACCTTTGCTATACTACCTTTCATCCGTGGATTCATTCTTTGATTCTATTGGACAAAAAGCCTGGAAATCATCCTGCCCAGGAGAACACCCCGTGTTCCAGTCCAAAAATTCCATTTCACAATGGTATATTTCACAGATCTAGAACAAATACTCCAAAAATTTATGTGGAATCAAAAAAAGACCCCAAATAGTCACAGCAATCTGGAGAAAGGTGAACAAAGTTGGGGGGAGGGGATCACAATATCAGATATCAAGTTATATTACAAAGCCACTGTACTCAAAACAAGCTTGGTACTGGCACGAGAACAGGCATATAGATCAGTGGAACAGAATAGAAAACCCAGAAATTGACCCAAGCCATTATGCTCAATTATTATTTGACAAAGCAGGCAAGAGCATAATGGAGTAAAGACAGTCTCTTCAATAAATGGTGCTGGGAAAATTGGACAGGTACCTGGGGTGTTCTGGCGTAAGTGACCCCAAATCAGGACAGAGACCCCAACTGTATATTAAGGTTTGGCAGGTGACCCACGCTCAGAAGCATGTGGTTCGTCATGCTCCAGCCAGGCATGACTCCTGCCCTTTGTTTTAAAGTAAATCCATCCCACATCACAAAGGTAATTTTTCTGTGCCTGTGGACCAGAACTACAGAAGATCAATTCCCACTGACTCAGTAGCTCCAGGAGTAGAAACTGTAAATAACTTTTGGAGATTATTAACTTTGCTCAATTCTGCTTCTGTACAATCTACTTTCCTAAAATAGATCTACATTCCAATCCTATGTCCACAGGATGTGGCTGGGAGCGACCCTGCGGGCTGCGCCCAGCCTTTGTAATTTAGAGTTTAGAATAAAAGAAATAGCAAGGCTGATCAAACAGGCAACTTACGCTGTAACTACATTCTCCCATGCTTTGTAACTTTTGTAATTGCTTGTTCAACTGAAAATCTTCCATTATTGTGAGTAATGTAACTGACTTTTTGACCCAAGTTTAATCAATCAGGTTCTGCCAAATCCCCCTGCGTGGGGGATAAAAACTTGCTTGCTCCGAGTGTTCGGGGCTCGCGTTGCTCCCTGCTGTGTCAGTGGAGATGTGGGCCCGGGCTCAAGTTCGTAATAAAGGGTTCCTAAATTTCAATTTGGCTGCCTGGTGGTCTTCATTCATGGGTCGCCCCACAACATTTGGGGCCCTGGCGAGGTACCCGAGAGGCAGGAGAGAGGGATCCCCCAGAAGGGGCTGGAGGCTCTCCCTCCCAAGGGAGGAGAGAGGGACTCCCCAGAAGGGGCTGGAGGCTCTCCTTCCTTTCGGGGACCTTAGCCGGAGCATCTCCCTCCGGTGGTCTTATTCTGACTCCAGGGTTAGACCCCACAACAGGGGAAAAAATGAAACTAGACCACCAACTTACACCATAGATAAGAATAAACTCAAAATGGATAAAAGTCTTAAATACAAGTTGTGAAGCCATAAAAATCTTAGAAGAAACCATAGGCAGCAAAATCTCAGACATCTCTCATAGCAATATGTTTGATAATATACCTCCTAGGGCAAGGGAAACAAAGGAGAAAATGAACAAATGGTACTATACGCTTAAAGATAGAGGGACAGACCCAAGGCTCAGTGACCTTTCTTCACTGTCTGTACTAACTCCCATTGTAATGTCATGTAATCTATACGCCTAAGGCTCCCATATTTACAACTGCTATGGAAGCAGTACTTGTCTATCCAAGGGCCTACTTAATTTTTCCATTTAATACCTAAGAGACATCTCAGATTTGATCTCCTCAACACCAGTTTCCCCATCTCAACCTGCTCTTTCCTCATTCTTCTAGACACCTCAGTTGATGGTAACTCTGTGCTACTTGAAGAGGCACAAACCCAGCTGTTGTCTTTGCCTTTTCTTTCTCTTAGATACCACATCAAATTCCTCTATTGGCTAAACTTTAAAATATATACAAAATTAGACATTTACTCACCCCTCTACTACTCTCTCTCTGGTAAAGTATAGAATATAGTAAATGTTTTTTAAAAAAGCTCCTCGATTCTATTATCTGTTCCTCTGGAGTATCTTCTCAATGATCCTGTGTAAAATATACTTAGATCAGGTTCTTTCTCAAAATATTTATAGTGCTCCCTGATATCATTTAGCACAAAAAACAAAAACAATGTATTTACAATGACCTTAAAATTTCTCAAATCTCTTTTTTACTTCTTTGATGTCCACCTCTACTAACTTTTTATCTTGCATATCATTTTAGCTATAGTAGCATCCTTGCTGAATTTTGAGCTTGCCAATTAGGCTCCTACTCCAGGGTCTTTGTACTTACTCTTCTCTCTCTCCATGATGTTTCTCTTCCACATATCCACAGGCTAGTTCCCTTACCAACTTGAACCTTTTGCTCAAATATAACTTTCTAAATAAAGGGGCCCCTCATGGCTACCCTTTTTAACTTGGAGCACTCCTTATCTGGCTTCTTGCTCTAGTTTTCTCCATAGGATGCATGACATATTGTATCTTAGATTAGTGATTACGTTAGGATGTAATCACTGTGGGAGCAGTAATTTTTGTCTGTCTCTTATCACCCTCTCTAGGAACTATCTTCATAACGTAGAACAGCTGTTATATAGTAGGCCCACAATCAATAGTGGACTAATTGGATTGAGCTGAATTCCATTTCTTCTTTGGATATTGTGTTAGTCTGCTTGGGTTGCTCTACAAAAATCATAGACAGGTTGGTTTAAACAACAGAAATGTATTTTCTTACAGTTCTGGAGGCTAGAAGTCTAAGATCAAAGTTCTGATCAATTCCTGCTTGCTGATAGCCATCTTCTCACTATGTCCTCACATGCACTTTCCCCAGTGCATGCACATGAAGGTAGAAAAAGAGAGCCAGCTCTCTGGTATTTCTTCTTATAAGTATACCAATTTTATCAGATCAGGGCTCCATCCTTATGGTCTCACTTAACTTTAATTACGTCCTTGGGGTCCCATCTTCAAATACAGCCCTATCATGGGGCAATGATTCAACGTATGAATTTTAGAGGGACACCTACATTCATTCCATAACAGATATCAATCTTATAATCTGTAAATTTTTAGATATAGATTCAGCATTATCCATGTTTCTCTGTATAGTATCCAACATATAGAAATGTTTATCAGTTTACCTAAAGATGAGGTAACATAGGCTGCAAAATATTAAAAGTCCATCAGAATATCTAAGGAGCATTTATTAATTTATCATAGACATATAGAGTGACTTAATCAGTCATACTTCTTTAAAAACCACATGACCATCATTCTTTTTTAATATTATATGATTGCTTTAGAAATATTTAGAAAATCTATAAGCTGAAAACCTGAATTTATGCTTGCATTATGATTAAATGAGATTCTACACTTCATTTCAAAAGATTCAATAGTGAACATAATAATAAAAATGAGTATGCTTTGATAATGATCAAGATAGCTCCACAATTTAAACTTCCTTCTTTGCTTGGTCTATTTACAATACTGCCTTTTCCCTTCATCTAAAATAAAGATCTCTTTATTTATACAATCAAAATTATATTAATCTTTTTTCTTCATCACCCACTGAGGTTTCCACTTAGGTTTTTTGTTGTTGTATTTTTCACTTTGTAAAAGTGCTCACCTCTCCCTGGGGTGATTTTACTAAATGCAGTGTAGTTTGTTTAAATATAACACTTATAATCCATATATAAGGTTCTTAAACAAAATGCTTCACTTAAGAATAATCTATCTTTCAAGCTCAACAGTATCCTCAGAAACAACTGAAAATTTCTAGTAGATGGTCAGGAGCTATTTATTTAATCTAAAAAGTGCATTTTTATTTTTCTTCTTTTTCTTAAATGTGTAGTAACTATTAATGAAATAAAAATATTTCAAAAGATTCCAGTTTACAATAGATTCTGAGGTTGAGTGAGTCCTAGGAGTTACTATCCTCAACTTATAAAATTAAGATTATATGCTAACATGTGCCAAGTACACAGTTAGAATGACTGGCTTATAAAAATAGTATTTCTCAGTCTACAGAATGGAATAGACAGCAAGGAAAGGCATAAAGGATCTAATTAATCAAAAAATAAAAGACTCTAAAGCAATGGAAGTATAGTATAATAAAAGCTTATGCACAAAATCAAAAAGTGATTTGCTTTAGCAGTTTTATAGAAAATACTCCATAGATATAGATTTCTAGTTTTAATTTAGAGCATTCTTAAAGCAACATCTCCAAAATGAATTGGATACTAACCATCTTGTTTGGGAGATATGCCAACAAGTAAGGTTTTTAAGTTTCCTTACTAAAAATTCTACACGTCTAATTTATTTTAATTTTGTTACCAAATATTTTCTCAAGACATGTATTAGAAAGAGATCTTCCACCCTTAGGTATGTACATTTAATCATTAGGGTTATATGTTTTCCCTAAATCCTTACAGCAAAAATCCCTGTCCAGAAAAAAACATTTTTAAGCATTTTTGGCTTGACAAATAACCTTGTTTTGTTTATTACTCTTCAAGAATATTCTTTAATTTACACAATTTATTCAACAGTTGTGACAAATCTAAGATTTTTCTGCTAGGAATGTCATCCCATTCCCCTCCTGTAGTTAGTTCAATAAAATCTAAAAATAAAATTTCAAGTAATAGTAGATATACATTGAGTCACTCCTAAATAATGCTTCAGAACTCAACAGGACTTACAGTAAGTCTGAATATAGGAATGATTCCCTACAGTTGCCAGAGACCCACCATAGTCTTTGTATTATTAGTAACACCAGGAAGCCTTGTCAAAGTGCATGATTGCTGAACCTGGAAATACTCTGAAATGTCACACATCAAATGAATCTCCATTGCTATACAGAAACTACACAGACTTGTAAAGATATTTTAAGGTAAATTGACATCTCTGCTTCCTGAAAAACTAGCTTTCACGAAGCTAGTGTTCTCGGATCTATAGTTTGCTTCTTTCCATGTTATAAGAATATCATTTCTTGGTAATACTCTTACATAGCCACTCTAAATTGTGTTTAATTTAAGAAGTTTATGTATGAAAAATGAACAGAGGGTACTAAACTATGAAGGTAATTGAACAACTTAGAAAAAGAAATGCCTGCACATGTTTCAAGATGTTTAAAATATGAACAGACCTAAACACTAACTAAAAGAAAAATAAAATTATTTATTTCATAAAATAAGTGTTTAATTTGATGATAATGAAAAACTCACTAAAATGCAAAACTACAGGGACATTATTATAAACTAAAAAAAAAAAAGAATCTTTAAACTTACATATTCTTTAGAATTGCTAATAGGAAAAAATATAAAATTCCCTGTAATTAAAAAGAAAATTAAGCTATGCTTTAAACATTAAAGAGTGAATTGGAAAATATAGGCAATAATCTAGATAACTGAGTGAAATAAAAAACCTCCATGCATCTTTGCAAATTTGTAAGCATTTTGAGTGACAAACTCTTTGCCAGATAATTTCAACAATTGGATAAATATATATTGGCACAAACAAAATCAGTAAGAAATGAAAAAACAGTACTAGTTGTAGATTCGTGAAATAATTGTCTTTGTAATCACTGGTTTAATGCTTACTTATGTTCAGAAAAAATGAAGTCTACAATATTTTTAAATGAAACTAATTTTTGTTTGAAAAACATTGTTCAAGCTCCTCTACATTTCAAATATATTTAGAAAAAAACATCAAATATATCTCCAAAAATAATTTGTTAGATTTTCAAAAGTATTTGGAATGCTGCAGATTCTTGCTATTTTTTTATTATAATTTACATTGCATTGTAAAACATTTTTATGGGAGGCCTAGCCACTCTCATGAGATCTGTTTGTTGTAGGCAAAGGGAGAATGCGAATACTTGCCCAGCAGCATTGTCTCTATTTCCACTGGCATTAGAATGGAGGCTTTCTCTTGGTAAATATTGGTGGCCTCTTTTGAAACCACCTTCCTCAAAACATACATACTGCATAGTCCATTTCCTGACTTGAGAGTGCCATTTTCTAAGGCCACAGCTTAACCTAGTAAAAATTTACGCACCTGAACCTACTTCTCTGCTTCCATCTCTCATCACCATACCTGTCATGGTTCATCCAGTACACCACCAGTTTTGAAAATTCCTCAGAAAAGAACCAGGATCCAGCTCTGAGGACAAATGTCAATTTCTCAAGAATATTTCCCTCCAGTGGCAGTTCTAGGATGGGCCTAAGGGTTTCTGCAGCTTTTGAAACGTCCCACTAGAAATGATCAATGTCAATTCCCCTCTGGTAAATACCCCCAATCTCTCTAAGATTGAGCTCCACTCAGTTATGCCAGTGAGCCACACCCAGCACTAACAGGCTCATTTTCTCCCTCCAAAGCTCTCTATTTTCTATTATACAAGAGGCCCGGTGCATGGATTCATGCACTGGTAGGGTCCCTCGGCCTGGCCTGCACCCTCTCACAATCTGGGACCCCTCAGGGCATGTCAGATTGCTGGTTTCCATCCAATCCTCGCAGACCAGGCCAAGGGACCCCACTGGTGCACGAATATGTGCACTAGGCCTCTAGTATGCATATAAGATCCTTGGTTAATCTCTTCCCGCCCTCCCCCTCCCCCTTTCCCTCTAAGATTCATCAGACTGTTCCATGTTTCCATGCCTGTGGACTGAGCGTCTGCCCCCTGGTGGTCAGTGAGCATCATAGCTACTGGTCAAAGGGTCGAATGGTTGGACATGTCACATATTAGCCTTTTATATATATAGATGGCTGGATTGACAAGTAGGTGGAGTCCAGGGTAAGGTCTGGGGAGAGCTATGACAACTCCATAATTCTTTTATAATGTTGATAGACTTGTTGTCTATTGTCCTCAAAATTAAAAAAAAAAATCACACCACATTTTACATACCATAATGTACATCAGCTAATTCACTCATATAACTAGAACTTTCTTATAATGCATGAACAATGAAAGGGGGTGGGAGTTATGAAGAACAACACTATAAAAATTACCCAAAAATTTTTAATGGGTATAAAAGATTCTATTCCATGAACATGTAGCCACAAAGTGATGTGCTAACGTAAATATAAAACTGGGGATCAATTTTGTGTGACTGTGTGCATAAACACTAAACTTTGATGGCCATTATATTAGTTCTGAATAAAACTCACTGCTCATAGCCTTCTATGAATACTTCACTTAGGCTATGGTACACATGAGAATGTTTATTAATATATATATTTTACTGAACAAGATACAACTTGCCTTCCATTTCCCTGCCCTCCACTTAGCACACACCTGACATGCATCAAATGGAGGATTAAAACAAAAATCATTACATGACATGGCAGAGTGATTTATTAAGAATTTAATGTTGCAGAATAACCTTTTGAGAAATGAATTGTCTAGTGCTGTTTATTTTTCCTGCCATAACACAACAAAACAGATAAAGTGCTATTCTGTTTCACCATCCTTTTGTAGCAGGGAGCTGTGTTCTATGTCCTTGAATTCTGGCTTTTCTTTATTTCCTAGGTATGAAGTCAGAGGAGAGTGTTTTGGGTGTTTTTGGACAATGGACAGGAATTTGTCAGGCAGAATATATAATAATAATATGCATTAAAAAGTAAAATCCCCTATGTTTCCCTCTACCCACTCTAATCTTTTGAATATACTCTACTCACTGGGATGACAGGATTTAACATGTCTTTTTGTTCTGGCACTCAAAGGTCTATGGTTCTCAGAGGATTCTTAAATCTCTGATCTCCTTACATATAGATGGCTTTGGTTGATTATGGCAATTCCCACGATTCTAGACATTCACATCACCTATTCTTGCTGTCATAGTCTCAATTGCAGGAGATACATGGAATACTAATTTTCTTAGAAGAAACCAAAAGAAAGGTGCGCGCATATATATATATATATATATATATATATATAGTTATTTTTAACATCTTCCTTTTTTATTGTTGTTTTACTTTTTTAAAATATATTTTGTTGATTTTTTACAGAGAGGATGGGAGAGGGATAGAGAATTAGAAACATCAATGAGAGAGAAACATCAATCAGCTGCCTCCTGCACACCCCCTACTGGAGATGTGCCGGCAACCAAGGTACATGCCTTTGACTGGAATCGAACCTGGGACCCTTCAGTCCACAGGCCAACACTCTATCCACTGAGCCAAACTGGTCAGGGCTTTATTGTTGTTTTAATGTAATTATGAAAATGTTTCTTTACTGTCCAATTTGGTAACCATAAGCCATCTGTGTCTAATGAGCACTTAAAATGTGCCTACTGCACTGAGAAACAAATTTAACTTTCATCTAATTTCAACTACCTTAAAATTAAATTCAGATAGTTAATGTACTTTGTGGATACTATACCGGGCAAGGGAGATCTATAGAAAAGTCAGTTTTATTTTATGACATGTTAAAGTAGAGAAACATCTTAAAGGGGAAAAAGTACACATATTTTCAAGCAGTTAAAGAAATGTGGAAACTTCTGCCTTCATAAGAACAAATTAAAAATGAGAAGATGGCAATGATTAAAACTAAAAGTATATATTGATTACTTAGAAAATTAGAGGTGGTGAGTCACAAAATTTCCTGTTGCAGAAAGCATAAAAGAAGGTAATATATTTTATAATATGTAGATGATTAATTACTATACAATATAAGTATATTTAGAGATGTTATAAAACATTATAAATGAGTTAGATCTCAGAATCCAAAAATTCACAAGATGCAAGTACATACATGAAATTTTGAATTACTTACAAACTAGAAGATAGGATGCTCTCTCATTGAGTTGTCTATGAAAAACCTGCTTATTATGCAAGTCAGGTAGAAAGTGGAAGCCATGGAAAGAATACTGGTTTTTAATTAACCCATAAATCTGAGGCTAATATTCAGAATTCAATACTTTCATTGAGATTACAGTTGTGTTTTCTTTCAATATCATAAATTTTGCAAAGAATTTATGGCAATAAATCTAAAATCACCACATAGCTGTTAAATTATTCTGTTGGATTTCCTGAAAAGCTAAGTTGATATAAATACATATAACATTTCCTAATTATGCTAAAATATGTATAGAAAACAACTTGTGAAGTTTTTATCTATTTAGTAGGGGTACTTAAAATTTAATCTGAAGTTTATTTATAATTTATTTTTGCTTTATTTCACATTTAAGTAATCACCAATGAGTTTATTTTAGCATCTCTAAATTTTAAAAAAAGCAGTCTGTTTTATGTTTAGAATTATAGACATAAATATCTGAGATGAATCCGGCTAATAGTAAAATTGGAGACTTTTTTATCTTCTAAAATTTATCCTGTATTGTGTGCATTCACATAAAATATAAGTTAATAAAATATCTAGTCTTGAGCTTTGAAAGTTCACTGAAGAGTATTAAAGATGAAAAATTAAATATTTGATCAGGTCTGCAAGTTTATATAAGTATTACATTTGAAAAAGGGTTTTCCTGTAGACCAATGCTATAGATTTCACTACATACAATATTTGTCTCCAGCACTACTTTGCAAGAGTTATGGAGTAAACCCACTATGTAAAGCAATATATCAGATACTTTTCCCTTATGCAGCAGTATCTCTGTCCTGTGTTTAGACAGTGCGGCCATTTATGAGTATGTGTCTGTGTGCCTGCCCGACAAAGTAATCCATCTGAAGGCTAGTGAAGGGGAAAAGTTGTCTTTTCTGTTGTTGATTTAATGAGAACGTCAAAACTAAGCCTTCATGGAAAAAGGAAGTAAGATGTTATAGGCAAAGTGGTGTTTTTTGCATTGTGTCTGATAAGAAAAAAATTAAATTGAGTATTAAATCATATACTTTCCAGCCCTAGCTGGTTTGGCTCAGTGGATAGAGCATCAGCCTGCGGACTGAAGGGTCCTGGGTTCAATTCTGATCAAGGGCACATAATTGGGATGCAGGCTCAATCCCCAGTTAGGGGTGTGCAGGAGTCAACTAATCAATGATTCTCTCTCATCATTGATGTTTCTATCTCTCTCTCCCTCTCCCTTCCTCTCTGAAATCAATAAAAATATATTGAAAAAATAAATCATATACTTTCCACAGGTTTGTTCATTATGATATATATGTTCCAGTAACATAGTAAGTAAGCCTGACTAATCCATCTTTACAAAAAGATGATTTGCCCTGTTTAGGCAACAAATTTGAATACAAAATTTTGGGTGGGCCCAATCAGCCCGCATGGATTCTACATGGATTTTTAGATTAAGAAAATTTTGTAGAAACTTTTGAAATGGTTTTATTATTTACACATGAATAACAAATTCATATGTTATTTACATATGAATAACAAATGTCACATATTGGTTATAAATATTGAACAAACACCCATGAATCTACCACCCAACTTAAGAAGCAAATTCTGTAAATAACTCTATATGTTCTCTTCCCTATCCTAGTCTCTCCTTCACCTTCCCATAGGTAACCACTATCCTGATTATGAGATTATACATCTCTTTGTGTTTTTTAAATATAATATACCACAAACGATGAAAAATAAAATTTAAAACATTTTAGGTATTAAATACCTGTGTAGCATAGTACAAGCAGAAATAATTTGATTCATATCATATTTGCCATATTATTCCTGTATCTTTGACCTTTTTAGTTTGACTTAAAAGGTGCAGAAGGTATTGTTGGTACTTTTTCTATAAAGTTTTTATGAGAATTCAATGAGATAATTTATCTAAAATGCTCAGTGTTTGCTTCATAGTGAATGTTTTCTTTCAATACTGTTATAATTAATATTGCTGACACTATTTTATATTGATGTATATGTGTATTTTTTTATGATTTAATATCTGTTTAGTCAATCAGTATAGCTTAATCCAAAGTCTGGACTTAATTCTCAGAATATATATATATATATATATATATATATATATATATATAGTAGAGGCCCAGTGTGCAAAATCAGACCCGCTGCGCCAGCGTGACCCCAGACCCGACGCACTGGTGGGACTCCAGACCCACCATGCGTGAGTAGCTTGCCTCCGCAAGCCCCGCCTCACTGCACACACTACGAGCCCCTCCACTCCACGTGAGCCGCGAGCCCCAGGTGACCAGCTTGTGGGCCAGGGGAAGGGACCTAGAGGTGCTCCCAGTGACCGGTCGTTTGGTCATTCCAGCCACTGGCCTTTTAAAATATATATATATTGCATGTCACTCTTTTTTTTTTTATTATTGATTTCAGAGAGGAAGGGAGAGGGACAGAAAGATAGAAACATCAATGATGAGAGAGACTAATTGATTGGCTGCCTCCTGCATGCCCCCAACTGGGGATCAAGTCTGCAACTCAGGCATGTGTCCTTGACCATAATCTAATCTGGAACCCTTCAGTCTGCAGGCTGACGCTCTATCCACTGAGCCAAATTAGCTAGGGCACATGTTACTCTTCTGATTAAAACATTTCCTGAGTGATTATTAAGAGAATTTTAGCAAATAATTCTATATCAACTTTTATAGTCAATACCCTAACATTTCTATAGTTGGTTAAGATAAACAGTCGCATGCACAATTGTGTCAGAACAGACTCTATTCCTGTCCAGTATTGTATTCCAGTGTCTACGTATAGTGAAACGTGTTTAAGCTGACCCTTTCATGACATTTAAAAAATGTCTATAGCCCAGCCAGTGTGGCTCCCTGGTTGAGCACCAATCTGTGAATCAGGAGATCACAGTCTGATTACTGGTCAGGGCACATGTCCAGTTGCAGGCTCAATCCCCAGTAGGGGATGTGCAGGAGGCAGCTGATCAATGATTTTCTCTCATCATTGATGTTTCTATCTCTCTCTCCATCTCCTTTCCTCTCTGAAATAAATACAAAAATATATTTTTAAAAGTCTATAATTTACAACCTATGTCAACCTCCCTGTCTCTTGCTTAATGTGAGAAAATTGGAATAAAGCCCCATATTATTCTAAAATTGTTTCCATATATAATATTTATAATTTAAAATTTCAAGAGACTTAGTTATATACATTTTATATATACAAACACCATGTAGTTTTCAATTACAGAAGTAACTAATAGGTATGTAATAATGCTATAAAAGTATAGAATTCCTTTGATATTTTATGCTCCTGCAGTGTTTTACTACATATGTGTGTAGACAGCGCCTGGGAAGGCACATGGGCATTTCTTTAATTATTGTCAGCTGAATTCAGGGCGTTAGGCAGAGCCACGCCCTGGGAACATGCTTCCCCAAAAAGACTGGACATGTTATCAGCTTGGCCTTCATATCAGCCCATGTGTTGGCCTAGCGGACTTTGATGTGTAAATCCAGGCAAGCACCAGGAATGCTAGGGCCTACTCAAGAATGCAAATAAGCTCCTTTGATCCTAAGTTTTGGTGTTACTTCCTGGTATTTGGGGGTATAAAATAAACTTGCTGCTTGGGCTCAGGGTCCCTGCCTCTCTGTCAGAGAGGATGGCATTCCACCTGGCTCCCAGCTTTGTTTCTATCTTTCTGTCTGCTCTCTTTCTTTCTTTTATTTCTCAATCCCTGGCCGCCTCCACTTAGAACTGGTTCCTTCATCTCTCTTTCCATGCTGGACGCAGAAAAGGGAGATCCCTGCTGCATCTGGCCCCCGCATCGTGTGTCATATGAAAAAGAAAAATGATATCATTTTGACAATTTCCTATTCTCCTCGGCTTGTTGCTTAGCAATGCAGATGGCCTCATTTCTTTCAGTTCTTTGTGTCACATGCATAATTTTAAAAGATACAGGGCTTGCAATGGCTTTGAAAAAATCATTGTCCTCAAGATTGTGTACTGTGTTATAGATATGTTAATTAACAGGTACTTTTTATACATTCTTGCTAAAATAGGCAATACGGTTTCCCCTATCATTTTCCTCCAACCCTTTGCATTTGTTTAATGAGAAAACCTGAGGGGGTAAACAAACTGTTTTATAAATAAAACTAGAGTCCCTGTGCATGGATTTGTGCTCCGGTGGGGTCCTTCAGCCTGGCCTGCAGCCTCTGGCAATCCGGGACCCCTCCGGGAATGTCAGACTGCCAGTTTTAGTAGTGTGCGAAGCAGCAGGTGGCCAGGGAGGAGCCTGAGCCCGGGCCAGGTGCAGTGCTGCTCCCGCTCATCCCAGCCACTGCGCCTGCCACCAGGGGGCAGTTCCTGCCCCGATTGTCTGCCCCTTGTCAGTGCATGACATTGCAACCAGTCAAATGGTCGACTGGTTGCTTAGAGTTTTATATATATAGATACATTTTCAAATTATGACAGAAACAAATACAAACATATTTTAGGTCATGTCCTAATGATAAGTAAGGCTATATATTATATACATAATATATAATAGAGGCTGTATATTATATTATATATAATAAAGATATTTTAAATAAAAATATTTTGGGTAGGAGAAATTACTGAATTTAAAAATAATAGAAGAACTCCTAAAAAAAAAGTCAATAGATATTTACCATAAAATAGCGCAACTTACATATGAAAGAAAACCACAGTTAAAAGATATACCACTATGAATCACAATATTAAAATAGATTAAACTATATTTACATCATTAAAGTTTAAATGACTGAGACAAACGAATAAGAAAATTCAAATGTGATAATAGATAAATGAGTGTGCTGTGAATTAACAGTTCACAAAAGAAGAAAGAAACTATTATGATACTATTAGCCTCAAATTTCAAACACCAATCTGAACCTCAAGCAGTTTATAAAATTAAAAATTTAACAAACATTACTTCATCTCTGAGGTTCAAGATATCTGTGTACATTTTTGTGGTCACATCTTAGTAGCTCTTTAAAAATTTAGACTCTACAAAATAACAAAATGTAACTTTCTCCACTGTGTGTGCCCATTGCCCCTTATGATCCTTTTATCTGCTTTCCAGTGGTGTCCTTAAGAAGGTCTTTTTCTTGGATTTCAGTGTAACCTTACCATCTCTGTTATTAATTAACCTTTCATCTTCTGAGCTGGTTACCTATTCCCTGTGCGTGTTTGTCTTTCTTTGTTCTATTTGAGCTATCTATGAAATGTAGCAAAAGGGCACCAAGGCTTATTACAGCCTACTCTTTGGATCAGGGATTCTTAGTGGTCAGACTGAGGCCATTACTGTGCTCATATGTCACCATAGACTATTCTCAGGGGCCTGCCCTCAATTCCTTATTCCCTTACAGAATCCTAAATATCATTTCTAGTCTCTTTACTATTTAAGCTTACAACTAAATAACTTCAAAACACAGTCCTCGGGGGAAAACTAAAAAATAAAAGAATGTGAAGTGGAAAACTAGCTTCTCTTGTGTGTATATTCAGGCAACCAGTGACCAACCTGCAGAGATTTCCCCATCCTCCATCACACATTTCTAAAAGAGGAGAAAGGTGGGACACATTGTCACAAGCCCAGCAAGTTTCATGTATGTAGATTAGATATTCCAGGGCTGGTTACTATTTTTTAATCTGAGCAAACGCAGTGCTTGCCTATTCAGCTCATACTATGAAAGGCTTAACATTCCATAGAAAAACATCATCGCTACCCTTTGTCTAAAAACTATGGCTGTGTTCTGGTTCATCTGTTATGAACAATCACGATATTCGAATACAGGCAGTTCTTAAAAGTTAACTCTATCAGCAATGTGATACAGGTTGACTCTTTTAAGATAAGGGATTACCTGGATATTTATTTCCTGTGGCATTGGGTCAAGCTAACTATGCCTTTGAACTATATTGTAGCACTTACTGGGAAGAATGATCAACATGAATTAGTCAGGCAAACCGACCCTAGGAACAGATAAGGCACCTTTGTTAGAAGCAGCTGTTCCATCACTTAACCACTAGGAGTCATGGAAATTGTGTCCATGTGCCTGTGGGAAGTAGAACAATGGATGGGGATTAGACTAAAAGCCTCATTGGAGATGGAAGCCTTCATTAAGTGAAATAGCGTGGCAGCAGGTATCAACAGAGGTAACATTAACCCTCAGAATGGGTTCCTGCCCGTCATTCTCTGACAAGAGATTTCAAAGGTGAGATCCAAGTTTGTTGGAGGCAAAGTAGAGTGGTTTTACCTCACAGGGTTCGCAGAAACTTTTTGACAGGTCCATAATAGTTTATCACTGAAAGCTGAGTTACTACACAAGAATTAGGGAAATTTCTGTTCTTGTTGAAAAACAAATGATAATTGAGTTGATGTCTTGGCCTGAGTCAATTTTAGAGGTCTTTTAATGAGACTCAGAGGCTGGGATTTTCAAAACAACAACAAAAATAAGCCATCTAAATCAGTTGTCTTCTTTCTTAAAAAAGATTCATGACATTTCATCAAAAATATACTTTATGGGAGAAAATGGGAGATATCTCTAGTACTATCAACAATAAAAAATATATTAAAAATATATATACTTTATCGAGAAGTTTTGTTTTTGTTACCTCAGGCAAATCTCTCTCTGCTGAGATGTTGACTAAATGGATCTCTAGTCCTTTTTCTGACCTCTGACCTCTGACTTATAATTAAAGGTCTGACTTTGATCCTATGAAGTGCAACCAAAGAAGGACATTAGAGACCGATGAAGTAAACTGGCATACAGATTTTCTTTTACCTGGGATTCCTTCAGGTTTCCTCTGAGTTCTGTGCTACAGATTTTGTAGAAATAGAATGCTACTATTCAAAATGCCTTCTGGCCAGGCAGTGCTTGGTTGACCTTCACATATGGTACAAATATAACTCAAAAAGTTAGATAGTCAAGGAGGAGGTGATCATAAAGTTAAATAATGAAAGAAAGAAGAAGAATCAGGTATTGGTATCTAGAATCTTCGAAGTTGCCTCCATGAGAAAAAGGAACATGTCTGGGAAGAACTGGGGTTGATTTCATAGGTTTTAGTAAATGGGATCATGTGAGAAATTAACTAGCTTCTCATTAAATATAACCATTTTCAAGGGCCTCTTCCTTGTTATAACTGAATACTTGTGGAAAAAGAGAAATGGCAAGATAGGCATATTTTTACCACACCTAGAAAAGAAGTGTGACTATCTGTATAAAAGCGCATATATATACACACATAATAACCAATAAGAAATCTTAATCTCCATCTTATTTGGATTACTTGAGAACATAAAAAAGTAAAACTTTTGAACTCATTAAAAAGTCAACTATTCAGTCATATAACAAAACCAAATTTTAAAATCACAGCTCAATAAGATCTTAAAGTATTCACAAATATAATTCGCCAGTGTATTGAAAGAAAAATATATCGTGACAAAGATAACATTTAATCCTGAGAAGGCAATGCATACTTAATAGTATCAGATTGATATTGTCAACAATCATCCTGAGTTGTCAAAATTTGTGATAAATTAAATTAAATAAACCATAATTATATTTTTAAAAATATAAAACAATATATTAGGACTAATTTACCATTATTGAAGATAACTGTTTTTAGAGGAGAATTGAGAAATGTATCAGTGACTGACAAATGTGAAAATAGTTTCATCTAGGTAAATTGTTCCACTAATTGCACAATGTAGGTTAAATAATCCAGTCTTAGGTAAGTATGTACTTCATATTCTAAGACAATAAACATTTTATTGTCAGGAACATATATATTTCTGCTTCTGGGAAGACAGTGTAGAGATATTTATATATGTTTTTCTATTTCTCTGGTTAACTACAATTAAAACTCTGAAAATTATATACTATCTATAAAACAAGCATTCTGAAAGGTAAAGAGAGAAAGGCAGACCGGCTAGGGACCCTGGGATCTGAGGAATGACAAAATGGTGTTTCCTCAATTTTCTTTTTGTCCCTTATATCTCAAACTTGTAACCAGAGAATTCAGCCACCTAGAGATCCAACAGATGACTGTTGTTTATAACCAAAGGACCAAGAAAGTGGCTGTCTAGCAAGTTGGCAGTTTTGTACAATAACACTCTATTGCAGAGAAATAGCATAGAAAAGATCATGGCACCATCCCTACCTATCCAGCAAAGGCAGGGTGGAGATCCTAGATTTTCACTGTCTCCAGGTGTCACATGAACCTCCCTCCCTACCATATATGGTTGGTGTCAGAGAAGGCTGAGAGCCAAGGCATTCATTCCCTCTACGTGGTAACAAGGACCCTATGTGGTATTAATGGAGATCATATAGTGAGCCTAGATTTCCGCTTCCACTTGGCAGTAATGAGGTGGTGTTCCTCACCCTTCTACTGGGAAAGCATTAGAGGAGGCCTCTTGAGGAGGAAGACTTTTACTCTTTCTAACATCTAAAAGGCCATCTTATCCACAACCTCATGTAAGTGGAAACCATTAGATACAGAAACAAAGCAGACCTGTCCCTCCACATGGGGCAATATTGGCAGAAGAATAGCAGGAAGCCCAAACTCCCACCATCTCATAACAATAATGAATACAACCCCCCCCCCCCCCGCCAACACACACACAACTACAAACCTTGGGCCTAGTGGGGAGCCTGGACTTCTACTCTCTTCTCAAAATAATGAGGTGGCATCTCACCCTTCCCTCACCAGAGCAATATCAAAGCAAGCCAGATAAAACAAGGTTGAAAAAGATTCAGAGTTTCATAATGCTCAAAATTTCTAGGTTTCAATTATCAAATTATTAATACAAAGAAACAGAAAGATCTAAAACTGAATGAAAAAGATAATCAATAGATACTAACACTGAGATGGTAGAGATGATAGAGTAATTTGATAATAAGTTTAAATCAGCCATCAAAACAATCTTTACATGAGTGATTTTGAACATTCTTAAATGGGAAAAAAAGAAAGTTATGGCAAGTAAATAGAAAGTCTCAGCAAATAAAATGAAGTTATAAGAATAACCAAATGAAAATTATAGTAGAAGAATATAATAACAGAAATAAATAACTTAGTGAATAGGCTCAAAGCAGAATGAATGGAACAGAGGAAACACTCAGGGAACTGGAAAATATAACAATAAAAATGTCCAATGAGAATAGGGAGAAAATGGTCTTGAAAACAACAACAGAAAAAGATCAAAACCACAGGAACCAGTGGAGTCATAACAACAACAACAACAACAAAACAACACACCCACACACAAAATAAAACTCTAACATTTGGAGTCCAGGAAGAAATTAAAGGAGATGGAGCTGAAAGAGTACTGAAGAAATAATGGCTGAAAACTCTTCCAATTGGTCAAAAGACAAAAATCCTCAATTTTAAGAAGGTGAGCAAATACAAAATGAGATAAACCCAAAGATATCAACACCCACATCATAGTCAAACTTCTGACAAATAAAAACAAAGAAAAAAATCTTGGAAGTTCTGAATGACAAATAACACTTTATCTATAAGGAAAAAGTAATTCTCATGCCAATAGGTTTTCCATTAGAAACCATAAAGTCTAAAAATATAAGAACTGTCAACACAGAGTCCTAGTTCCAATGAAAATATTCTTCAGCAATATGGGGGAAATCAAGGCACCTCAGGAAAGAGAAAACACAAATGTAAACAAGAATTGATAAAGAATAATATCTAAATCTCAAAAAATATATGAAATATCTTTAATATCATCTATCTAGGTAAACTCAAATTATTCTTCCATTACTTACTTACCAGGATAGCTAAAATTAAATAGGTTCATAATATTAATTATTGGCAAGTATCTGCAGGATCTGGAACTCTCATTCACTGCTGGTGGTTATATAATTTGGATGAAAGGATGCAAAACTGTATCTACTAAAACTAAACATATGCCTACAGCATGAGTCATTAAATTTACTGCTTCTATATATCCAAAAGACATGAGCATATAGGTCCTCAAAATTATATGTGAAAGGATGTTTAGCGTAGCTTTATTCATAATATTTTAAAATTAGAAACAACTTACAAATCTGCCTACAGGAAAATGGAAGAATGGTAGTAAATTCAAATAATAGAATACTACACACCTATAAAAAAGAATAAAACCCTGATATGAAGAATAATATGGGTTAACTTCATAGATATTATGTTGAGCAAAAGAAGTGAGACACAAATGAGAATACATCATATAAATCCACTGATATGAATTTCATGAACTGATGGTACTATAATGATTATAAAGGTCAGAAAAATAAGAAATTCTAAGGGTAGTAGTCAAAAAGGGGAATGAAAGAAACTTCTAAAATCTTGAAAAAGATTCTACATCTAATATTGGGTGTTATATGTAAACAAGTTTGATCTCTACATTTATGTTTCATGCACAGGTGGAGTTAAAAATAAGTGTTTTCTAGCACTGAAAGTCGCTTACTATTTGAGCTTGGGTTCCTCAACTTTCAGAGTCCTTGCTAATCTCCATTATGTCATATTACCCTCTGAAGATAAATAGTGCCATCAAGATCTAATTCTACAGCTCAGTAACCCTGAAAAATGAAAGAGGATTTATCCTGATTAAGAACTCTGAAGAAATCATACTAACAATTCAATATAATTCACCAAATATTCTGCATAAAATACCATCTCAAATGGATTACCATTTATGATTCAATAATTGGAATTTAAGAGGAAGTAAAAGAGTAGGTCTTTTGTTATTCTCAGAGTTTGTAGACTCAGTAGTAATACTGATAAGCTATTGAAAAAGTAGGTGTTTATTTTTTCTACAAATATTTAAATTGTTTGGGTAATATCAAAAGACTATAATTTTTTAGCCTAAACATACTTTAATATATTTTTATTGTTGATTTTAGAGAGGAAGGAAGAGGAAGAGAAAGATAGAAGCATCAATGATGAGAGAGAATCATTGATCGGCTTCTTCTGCATACCCCACATTGGGAATCTAGCCTGCAGCTCGGCATGTGCCCTGACCAGGAATTGAACCATGATTTCCTGGTTCATAGGTTGATGCTCAACCACTGAGAAACACCAGCCAGGCAGCCTAAACATACTTTAAAAAGTGACTGTCAGGAAACCAAGATGACGGCATAGGTGAACACCTAAACTGCTGTCTCTCACAACAATATCAAAACTACAACTAAAAGACAAAACGGACACCATCCAGAAACACAGGAAAGCTGGCTGAGTGGAAATTCTACAACTAGAAGGAAAGAAGAAAGCACATTGAGAATCAGAGGAGCTGGAAAAGGCTGGGGTATGGAGACACGCAAGCATGTGGAGAGGACGGGCAGCTGTGTGCATGGGAGGCTGAGTGCGTGGCTGGCTTTCTAAAGTGGGAGGGAGATGGAAGCTCCCGATTGTGCTGAACTCCAGTTCCGGGTGAGTTCCTGGGAACCCAGATTCATTCGGGGAGAAACTGGACTGTCAAGAAAAGAGAAAGCACACTGAGACTCAGGGGAGCTGCGGAGGCAGAGGTCTGGAGGCACATATGAAGAGAGGACAGGCGGATGAGTGCACATGCCGCTGAGTGTGCCGCTTGCTTTCTAATTCAGGAAGGAGACAAAAGGTCCCGACTGCACTGAACTCCAGTTCCGGGCAAGTTACTGGGAACCCAGACTCATTTGGAGAGAAAGTGGACTGTCTGGCAGAGGGAGGCTTTCTCTCAGAGGAGCTTATAGCAATTACCGAGGGACATTGAGACCCAGGGGCCTCATAGGGCAGGCCTGATGGGAAGCCAAGGCTGTATGCTCTGCCCTGAGATTCTGCCCCATCCAAGCTGAGCACAGAGGCTTTTGCAATTTTGCCAGTCTTGTCTCATAAGGGCGTCTCCAGCACAGAAGTTCTCCCAGAGTAGACACAGCTGATCCTCACAGCCAATTGGCATGGAGGTCAATCCCTCCCAGTGATACCAACAACAATCAAGGCTTAACTACAACAAGGCTGTACACACAGTCCACAAAGGGGTGCACCAAGAGTGTCCACCTCAGGTAACTGGGGAGGCTGAGCCACTGGGCCCTATAGGAAACTTAGCACACAAAGCTACTCTATCAACTCAGGGAAGCAGCAAAAATGCGGAGACAAAGACACAGATCACAAGTGAAAGAAATGGAGGAAAGCAAACAACTGGATATAGAGTTCAAAACCACGCTTATAGGTTTTTTAAGAATTTCCTAGAAAAGGCCGATAAATTGAGTGAGACCCTCGAGGATATGAAAAAGGACCAACTAGAAATTAAACACACCCAGACTTAAATAAAAAATATTATACAGAGATCTAACAACAGACTAGAGGACCGCAAGAATCAAGTCAAAGATTTGAAATACAAAGAAGCAAAAAAACATTCAACTGGAAAAGCAAAAAGAAAAAAGAATCCAAAAATTTGAAGATAGTGTAAGGAGCCCCTGGGACAACTTCAAGCATACCAACATCTGAATTATGGGGGTGTCAGAAGAAGAGAGAGGAGCAAGATACTGAAAACCTATTTGAAGAAATAATGACAGAAAACTTCCCTCACCTGGTGAAAGAAATAGATTTACAAGTCCAGGAAGCACACAGAACCCCAAACAAAAGGAATCCAAAGAGGACCACACCAAGATACATCATAATTAAAATGCCAAGAGCAAAAGACAAAGAGAGAATATTAAAAGCACCAAGAGAGCCGAAACCGGTTTGGCTCAGTGGATAGAGCGTCAGCCTGTGGACAGAGGGGTCCCAGGTTCGATTGCGGTCAAGGGAATGTACCTGGGTTGCAGGCACATCCCCAGTAGGGAGCGTGCAGGAGGCAGCTGATTGATATTTCTCTCTCATCAATGTTTCTAACTCTCTATCTCTCTCCTTTCCTCCCTGTAAAAAATCAATAAAATATATTTTTAAAAAATAAAATAAATAAAAGCAGCAAGAGAAAAACAGTTAATTACCTACAAGGGAGCACCCATACAATTGTCAGCTGATTTCTCAACAGAAACTATGAAGGCCAGACAGGAGTGGCAAGAAATATTCAAAGTGATGAATAGCAAGAAACTACAACCAAGATTATTCTACCCAGCAAAGCTATCATTCAGAATAATAGAATCAAGGGCATAGAAAGGGAATGAACTGACAATTCTCAGGGGGAAAGGGGTGTGGGGGATGTGGGAAGAGACTGGACAAAAATCGTACAGCTATGGGTGAGGACAGTTGAGGGGGGGGGGTAAGGGCAGAGGGTGAAGTGGAAACTGGGTGGAGGGGAGCTATGGGGGAAAAAAGAGGAACAATTTTAATAATCTGAACAGTAAAGATTTATTAAATTAAAAAAAGTAATAAATAAATAAATATAAAAATAGGAATTATCAGAGAGATGAGAACCACAGCATGTCGTGTGTAGAGAACTGTTAAGCATATAATGAAAGATATAAAGTGACTGGAAATGGACAATTATAAAACTGAGGAGCTGAAGTATGACACAATGTTCCTAGCAGGGTGAGTGGGTTAACTATGGTACTGCGATTTAATGGTGAGAACACATGAATAATTTAGAGGAGAGGGTAAGGAACTTATTGCAGTATATTTTGCTCTGGAAACATTTGTTAAATGTCCACATAGTAAAGGGAGAGTAGAGGATAAGTCTGGCTGAATATTGATAATTTACAGTATCCAGGAGATAACTAAAGATGTGAGATAGGATTAAGTACCCATATGAGTAATGGGTTGGGAAAGACTTAGTGAGTACACTTTACTTTGAACAAATCCATAGGGAATATTACATCTATTTGCATATTATTTTAATACTAGAGGCCCGGTGGACAAAATTCATGCATTTGACGGGGGGGGGGTGTCCCTCAGCCCAGCCTGTGGCCTCTCACAGTCTGGGAACTCTCGGTGGATGTCCCATTGATGGCTTAGGCCTGCTCCCCATGGGAGAGGCACCTGCCACCACATCACTTGCCAGCAGTGAGCCTGCATTGATCGTCTGCCCCCTAGTGGTCAGTGCATGTCATAGCGACCAGTCGTTCTGCTGTTGAATTGATTTTCATATTAGCCTTTTATTATATAGGACTAGAGGCCTGGTGCACAAACTTTGTTCATGGGGGAGTGTGTCCCTCAGCCCAGCCTGCACCCTCTCCAATCTGGGACCCCTCAAGGGATGTCCAACTGCCCGTTTATGCCTGATCCATCCCTCTCACAATCCAGGACTGCTGGCTCCCAACTGTTCGCCTGCCTGCCTTCCTGATTGCCTCTAACTGCTTCTGCCTGATCACCACCTAATCACTTCCCTGCCAGCCTAATTGATGCCTTACTGCTTACCTGCCAGCCTGTTTGCCCCTAACTGTCCTCCCATGCAGGCCTGGTTGCCCCCAAATGCTCTCTCCTGCAAGCCTGAGTCCCCCCAAATGGCCCTTCCCTGTAGGCCCAGTCGCCCCCAACTTCCCTCCTATGCCAGCCAAGTCTCTCCCAACTGCCCTCCCCTGCAGGCTTGATTGCCCCCAACTGCCCTCCCTTGCAGGCCTGGTCCCACACCACTGGCCCTCCCCTGCTGGCCTGATGGCCCACAATTGCTCTCCCTTGCAGTCCTGGTCCCTCCCAACTGCCCTCCCCTGCTGGCATCTTGCGCCAGCCATCTTGTGTCCACATGAGGTCAGTCATCTTTGACCACATGGGGCAGCCATATTGATTGTTGGAGTGATGGTCAATTTGCATATTATTCTTTTATTAAATAGAATTAGAGAGGATAGAGGCCTGGTGCACAGGTGGGAGCTGGCTGGTTTGCCCTGAAGGGTGTCCGAGATCAGGGTGGGGGTCCCCTTGGGGCATGAGGCAGACTGGGTGAGCAGCCTGTGGTGGTTTGCAGGCTGGCCACGCTCCCGGTGACACAAGTGGAGACCCTGGTATCAGGGATTTATTTATCTTCTACAATTGAAACTTTATAGCCTTGAGCAGAGCCAAGCCTCCTGCTTGCTCTGTGGCTGCAGCCATCTTGGTTGGGTTAATTTGCATACTTGATCCTGATTGGCTGGTAGGTGTGGCTTGTGGGCATATCAGAGGTATGGTCAATTTGCATATTACTCTTATTATATAGGATTACATATTACTTTAATGTCTCATTTCCCAATATATGACAGTCATTTTTTTCTTGAGAATAGACTTTATTTTTTTAATTTACTTTTTTAAATTTAATAAATCTTTATTGTTCAGATTATTATAATTATTCCTCTTTTTTCCCCCCATAGCTCCCATCCACTTGGTTCCCATCCCACCCTCTGCCCTTTCCTCCCCCACACTATCCTCATCCATAGGTGTACGATTTTTGTCCAAGCTCTTCCTGCACTCCCACATCCCTTTTCCCCCAAGAATTATCAATCCACTCCAATTCTATGCCCCTGATTCTATTATATTCACCAGTTTATTCTGTTCATCAGATTTTTTTATTCACTTGATTTTTAGATTCACTTGTTGATAGATATGTATTTGTTGTTCATAATTTTTATCTTTACTTTTTTCTTCTTCTTCCTTTTCTTAAAGAATACCTCTCAGCATTTCATATAATACTGGTTTGGTGGTGATGAACTCTTTTAGCTTTTTCTTATCTGTGAAGCTCTTTATCTGCCCTTCAATTCTGAATGATAGCTTTGCTGGGTAGAGTAATCTTGGTTGCAGGTTCTTGCTATTCATCACTTTGAATATTTCTTGTCACTCCTGTCTGGCCTGCATAGTTTCTGTTGAGAAATCAGCTGACCATCGTATAGGTGCTCCCTTGTAGGTAATTAACTGTTTTTCTCTTGCTGCTTTTAGTATTCTCTTTGTTTTTTGCTTTTGGCATTTTAATTATGATGTGTCTTGGTGTGGTCCTCTTTGGATTCCTTTTGTTTGGAGTTCTGTGTGCTTCCTGGACTTGTAAGTCTATTTCTTTCACCAGGTGGGGGAAGTTTTCTGTCATTATTTCTTCAAATAGGTTTTCAGTATCTTGCTCTCTCTCTTCTTTGGCACCCCCATAATTCTGATGTTGATACACTTGAAGTTGTCCCAGGGGCTCCTTACATTATCTTCAAATTTTTGGATTCTTTTTTCTTTTTGCTTTTCCAGTTGAGTGTTTTTTGCTTCTTTGTATTTCAAATCTTTGACTTGATTCTTGCGGTCCTCTAGTCTGCTGTTAGATCTCTGTATAATATTTTTTATTTAAGTCTGGGTGTGTTTAATTTCTAGTTGGTCCTTTTTCATATCCTCGAGGGTCTCACTCAATTTATCGGCCTTTTCTAAGAAATTCTTAAAAAACCTTATAAGCGTGGTTTTGAACTCTATATCCAGTCGTTTGCTTTCCTCCATTTCTTTCATTTGTGATCTGTGTCTTTGTCTCCGCATTTTTGCTGCTTCCCTGAGTTGATAGAATAGCTTTGTGTGCTAAGTTTCCTATAGGGCCCAGTGGCTCAGCCTCCCCAGTTACCTGAGGTGGACACTCTTGGTGCACCCCTTTGTGGACTGTGTGTACAGCCTTGTTGTAGTTAAGCCTTGATTGTTGTTGGTATCATTGGGAGGAATTGACCTCCATGCCAACTGGCTGTGAGGATAAGCTGTGTCTACTCTGGGAGAATTCTGTGCTGGAGATGCCCTTATGAGATAAGACTTTCAAAATTGCAAAAGCCTCAGAAAATTGCAAAAACCTCTGTGCTCAGCTTGGATGGGGTGGAGTCTCAGGGCAGAGCAGACAGCATTGGTTTCCTGTCAGCCCTGCCCTAATTGGCCCCTGTGTCTCAGTGTGCCGTAGTAATTGCTGCAAGCACCTCTGAGAGAAAGACGTCCTCAAGTTTCTCCCACTGCCAGACAGTCCAGTTTCTCCCCGAATGAGTCTTGGTCCCCAGAGTCTCGTCCAGAACTGGAGTTCAGTGCAGTTGGGAGCTTTTGTCTCCCTCCTGCTTGAGAAAGCAATCTGAGCACTCAGTTTCCAGTCTTCTCCTCCCACGCATCTCAGTACCTCTGCTTCCTGCAGCTCCTCTGAGTCTCAGTGTGCTTTTCTCTTTCCTTCTAGTTGTAGCATTTACACTCAGCCAGCCTTCCTGTGGTTCTGGATGATGTCCATTTTGTCTTTTAGTTGTAGTTTTGAAATTGTTTTGCAAGGCAGCAGTTTAGGTGTTTACCTATGCCGCCATCTTAGTTTCTCTCCTGATCATTCCTATTTTTAAATCATTTTCTAAAAACAACTCAAATATCTCTTATCTTTATACCATTTCTTGCACTATAACTCTGTGCCCATATCAATTTTTATTTAACTAGTATTATAATTATATATTTAGTTCTCTTATCTTTCTTATCAGACTGTAACTGTACTAAGGACTACGCCTCTAACCATCAAGACTATTCCATACATGTAAACTTCTCATGTGAAGAGACATAACTAACAATCCTTTAGTACTATGCATTGTACATCAAGATCTATATACCCTGTTCTGAAAACAGAAAACTTATCTGAATTAAGAGGCAACATATAACATCTATAAAAAATCAAAACATTTTTTAAAAATCATACTAGATTGCTTCTCTTCTTTCTATATAAAAAATTGAGAGAAACCTTGCTCTTCTTATTCTAAATGAGATCTGAAATTTATGACTTGAGGGCACACTGGCCCACAATTTCTGCCCTGAAAATTAATGAGTGTCAAAACACTTCCTCACACTATTGGTAAGGTTAAATTCACAGGTATTTGGATTTCACAGTGAAAAATCTTTCTGTCATCCTCACACTTCAAGGGAATCATGTTTTCTTCTCTTGGTCACTAGACCAGTGGGATACTTGAAAAAGGTGAGAGCAATGGGATAATAGCTGTACTGTATTTGAAACAGAAAAAGGAATTAGCCCTAACTGGTTTGACTCAGTGAATAGAGCGTCAGCCTGCAGACTCAGGGATCCCAGGTTCGATTCTGGTCAGTGGCATGTACCTTGGTTGTGGGCACATCCCCAGTAAGGGGTGTGCAGGAGGCAGCTGATTGATGTTTCTCTCTCATCGATGTTTCTAACTTTCTCTCCCTCTCCCTTCCTCTCTGTAAAAAAATAAATAAAATATATATTTTTTTAAAAAAGAAAAAGGAAATAATGTCTTTGGTATCCTGCAATTACTTTTGATCTAAGGGCTCTATCTAGCCCATAGAATGGCAGGAGCCCCAGTTTGTCTTACATGAACTCACAGGTATATATTTTTTAATTTCCTTAAATAAAAAATCTATGCATGAGAAAACCAAACACAAAATGTTTATATTTGTATATTAACCCTTTTAGTTTTTATGTTGGAAGAGAACTATAGATACTTCACTATCTAGCCCAAATTATGTTTTTCTTAAGTTTGATATGCCAAACACTTATTTGAGATGCTACTTGATAGGAATCTTATATAATAAAAGCCTAATATGCAAATCTACTGACTGGCAGAATGACAGGTCACTATGATGTACACTGATTACCAGGGGGCAGACACTCAATGCAGGAGCTGCCCCCAGCCTGCAGGCCCCAGGCCAGCCAAGGCAAATGCCAGCAGGGGTCCCTTGGTCACCCCTCAGAGGGAGGCGACCAGTGGCAGCAGTGGGGTGACAGGGTTGGCTAGTGGGTGGTGCCAGGCCAGACAAGGTGGGTACCAGTGGGGATCCCCCAATCACTCTACTGGTTGCCCCACAGATTAGCCCTGATCACCAGCCAGGCCTAGGGACCCTACCCGTGCACAGATTTTGTGCACCGGGCCTTTAGTTGAATGATAAAAAGACTTCTATGATTGAACTCAGATAGTTAAGCAAAGTTCAATAAGTTTCTTCTCTTTATGAGTCAGAACATTAATATGCAAATGCTGTAGAACCTGTTAGCATATGAAGATTTCCCACATGAATTTGAACCTGGAATTATTTTTTTCATGGATTGTCTCAAGACAAAAATATTTTATAGAATTAATGCTACATGAAGCATGACTTGCAAAATACTACTGTAAACTCACAATATCTATCCTTCCATTTCTTCCTAATATTTCTCCCTTTTTATAATGTGTTTCCTTTTCATTCTTTTGTTTTTTATTTGTTTGGTTTTCTGACCTTAATAAGCACACACTGAGCATGGCACAGCAAAGAGAGAAACTATATATTGCCATGACAAGATGGGGACTTGAGAGGGTGAAGAACAGATAAAAGGATGTTATTCTAAAAAAAAAAAAAAAAATCTTTTTTTTTTCTGGTCTGCTATGTACCTTGTAGACCCATTTCATTATAATATAAATGACTACACAAAATGTCAATCTAAAGTACATCTTGGCCCCCAAAACCTCTTTGAGTAGCCATATAAACTATTCAGGGATTTCATACACCTCTAAACTGTCATAAAGTAGTCACTAGCATTTAGGTACTTGAATTTAAGTAAAATATAAAATCGTTCGATAAATATCAGGTTAGAAGTAACATGAAACTTCACTATAGCTAATGGAAAATGGATTCTCTCTTATCAATATCTATCTCACCTATTGAATAATTATTTTATTAGATTGATAATTTAATGAATATGTCTACAGTTAGCTCTCTTGCATAATAAGAAAGTTCACCAGTAGCTTGTAATGGATAATAATCCTGAAATTATTTGTTTAAATATTCAACCTTATAATCCACATGACTCATTTATATTATAAAATTAGTAAGTGACATTTTCAAGATTCAGTACTTATAACAAATGAGATTTTTCTGGTATGAAATGGTTTCATATCAAGTAGGTTAAATCAAAGAAAAGAAACCTACAATGATCATTTTCTTTTAACTTCTCTGAATGTAAATCAGGTTAGATTATACTATGTTATATTTTATATTTATCTTGTCAGACCTACTAAGATTCTGATTCCTTAACCAGTGTCTGCCCTGCCCAAAGTTCGTGCAGAGCATACAGGGCATGCCATTAGTGAAAGGCTTGCCCTCAAACTCCCACATAGAACATAAAGTCATGGTGACTTGGGTAGGATGATTTTTTAGTCAAAATTATAACATTGGTTCTTGGAGGCCAAAGTCTTTACTGCAACACTAATAAAAATCATTCCATGCTATCTTTATTCCTATCTCTAAAAGTCTCCTCTAACTTTTTTTCCTGATTCTCTCAAGACTTTTAGCATACAAGTTTTCTTTTTTAAAAACTATAACTATTTGATTCATTTTTATTGGTTTACTTGAGACCTAGTGCACGGATTTGTGCACATTGAAAGGAAATTAATTAGAAGAAATACTTTAATATCACTATTCGCCCTTTCTCTATAATAGAAGTGTCAACCAAATTCACAATTGACAATGACAGATCGAAATGCATGCATGCGATTGGCACCAGCGAGAGCTTTATATGTATCGTGTATGTGGTAGTCAACTTAGCCTTTTATATATATAGAACAAACTTGCTTAATTAGACCTGCTTTCTGATTTAGCTAAACTTTTCCAGCCCAATGATGCACCCTAACTTCTCTTTAGGTAATTGTCAGCAACACAGCAGTAAATATCAACACAAAGCAGATTATTATTGTAGATCACACAGGGAGAACAAAGGGTAAACTATTTAACTGCAGCAGTGTTAGACTATATTCTGCACAGTGAGAAAACCTGAAGTCATTTTCAAGATTCACCATTTTTTACTTCTTTTCAGTCAGGTTAATTTTCTAAGCCTTCTAAATCTCCCTTTTCTGGCTAATGAAAAGAAAGTAGGATTCCACCTAGTCTCTTATCTACCCACTCCAGGACTTCTTAAAGATTAAATGAGATGAGGTATGGGACAATGCTTCACAGACTTTTGGTTAAAGTGTAAAATGTTTTCACTAGGCTATACAGCAAGTCGTGTTCCTGGGCTGAAGAAACTCCAAGGAGGCTAGTCATTAGGGAGAGGAAGCCAGGCATTGCTACATGATGTTACCTGTACCCACAGCCACTGTTTCTGGGCTGGGCTGGGCTGTGGGCTGCATTTTGCATCATGGGGTCTTGGCAGCATTGGCTGCAATTTGGTGGGCTGTTGCTCTGGGGTGATGGTGGGGCCTGTGTCCCACTCGGGGGAAGCCAAGAGTTGGTTGTTAGCATAAGGTCCGTGGTGCTGTTTCTTTTTAAATGGCCAGTGCACGTCATGGCAGCTCCTGCATTGAGTGTCTTCCCCTTGGTGGTCAGTGTGCATCATAGCTACTGGTCAGATGGTTGGACTGACGCTTAGGCTTTTATCTATAACTAGAGGTCCGGTGTATGAAATTCGTGCACGGGGGGGGGGGCGGTATCCCTCAGTCCAGCCTGCACCCTCTCCAACCTGGGACCCCTCGAGGGATGTCCGACTGCCCCCTGGGATTGGGCCTAAATGGGCAGTCGGACATCCCTCTCACAATCCAGGACTGCTGGCTCCCAACTGCTCGCCTGTTTGCCTTCCTGATTGCCCCTAACCGCTTCTGCCTGCCAGCCTGATCACCCCTTAACCACTCCCCTGCCAGCTTGATTGATGCTTAGCTGCTCCCCTGCGAGCCTTTTTGCCCCTAAATGCTTTACCGTGCAGGCCTGGTCATCCCTCACTGCCCTCTCCTGCAGGCCTGGTATCCCCCAACTGCTCTCCCCTGTAGACCCAGTCACCCCCAACTTCCCTCCTCTGCTGGCCGGGTCACCCCTAACTGCCCTCCCCAGCAGGCTTGATCACCCCCAACAGCCCTCCCCTGCTGGCCTGATCGCCCACGACTGCCCTCCCTTATAAGCCTCGTACCTCCCAACTGCCCTCCCCTGCTGGCCATCTTGTGGTGGCCATCTTGTATCCACATGGGGGAAGGATCTTTGACCACATAGGGGCAGCCAACTTGTGTGTTGGAGTGATGGTCAATCTGCATATTACTCTTTTATTAGATAGGATAGAGGCCTGGTGCATGGGTTGGGGCCAGGTGGTTTGCCCTGAAGGGAGTCCCGGATCAGGGTGGGGGTTCCCTTGGGGTGTGGGGCAGCCTGAATGAGGGGCTTGTGGTGGTTTGCAGGCCAGCCACACCCCCCAGGGACCCAAGCAGAGGCCCTGGTATCTGGGATTTATTTATCTTCTACAATTGAAACTTTGTAGCCTGGAGTGGAGCCAAGCCTTCTGCTTTTCAGTGGCGGCAGCCATTTCTGTTGGTATTTATGTATCTTCTATAATTGAAACTTTGTAGCCTTAAGCGGAGGCCAAAGCAGGCCAGGGCTACAGAGGCTTGGCTTCCTCCATTGTTGTGGGCAACCCTAGCCTCCTGCTCTCTTCAGCTCCATGGCTGCCGCCCTTTCTGTTGGGATTTATTTATCTTCTATAATTAAAACTTTGTAGCATTGAGTGGAGGCCTGGGCCTGCAAGGTCAGGCGGGAAGCTTGGCTTCCTCCATTGCCAGGGAAACCCAAGCCTCCTTCCTGCTCTCTGTGGCTATAGCTATCTTGGCTGGGTTTATTTGCATATTCCCTCCTGATTGGCTGGTGGGTGTAGTGGAGGTATGGTCAATTTGCATATTACTCTTTTATTAGATAATAATAAAAGCATAATAT
Source organism: Corynorhinus townsendii (assembly GCA_026230045.1). Taxonomy (NCBI): domain Eukaryota; kingdom Metazoa; phylum Chordata; class Mammalia; order Chiroptera; family Vespertilionidae; genus Corynorhinus; species Corynorhinus townsendii. The sequence goes on from JAPDVU010000003.1 coordinate 148,526,484, forward strand.
GCTAATTAGACCAGACAACCAAACGACCTTCCATACATCCTTCCAGATGACCTTCTGGACAAAGCGGGGCCTGTGAGGGCCAATGCAAGCCACCATGGCTGTCAGGGCTGAGCCCCTTTCACAAATTTCGTGCATCGGGTCTCTAGTATAGATTGATGAGTGCTATTAAGTAATTGCATCATTTTTCACAACATATTACATTTAAAAATTCAATTGCATAAGCCTTAATAACTTTTCTGTAAAATCAAGTCAATATTTTTCTTCTTTCTTTCTCAATGAATGATTAATTTTTCCAAAACAAAATTCCTTACAATATATCTTTTGAATAACCTCTAGCCCACTTCATATAGAAGAAAAATTACTATTTTATAGATTAAATAACTAAAATATGAAAATAAAAGTTTTCCAGTAATATTTATCTAGTTAATGGCAAAGACAAAATACATTAAAGCTAGGCTATATGGTACTGTGACATTGAATGGTGACATATTTATGCAAATGTATGTTCCTTAGTTTCTAGGGGAATACTAATTCCCAGTACCAACAAAGAATTGTATCATTTGATTCAGTTTATAGTTTGAATCTTTGCTTGATTTGTTATTCATTTGTGAAATCTCAATCTAATTAAGTGCATCTGAATATTTCCCTAGTTTAGTTTATAAGTTGTTAGCACCAGTTTAGCACCAGTCAGGTAGCAGCTCCTCATCAGTATAAATTAAGCTGTGTTGCCCGAGGGTTGTTATCTGATTTCCCTAGTACTTTCTTGCTTGCCAAATGGTTGTTTAGCAAATTGAAACCTTCCTTGGGCCCTAGGAAATGGAAGAATGAGTTAACGAACAGACTTTTAGAATATGAGTTCTTGATAAAGTTTTATTTTGGCTCTTTTCTCTTACTTAATATGTCAGTTTGCACAGTCTTCCAGAATAACAGAAGAGGTCCTTGTTGAATAGAGTAAATGGGATGGTTTTTCTCCTAATTCTGTGCTTAATTATCAGTCAACTAGTGGCCTAGTGCACGAAATTCATCCACGGTGCGGGGGGGGGGGGGGTCCTTCAGGCAGGCCTGCACCCTCTCCAACCTGGGACCTCTCTGGGGATGTCTGACATCTCTCTTGCAATCTGGGACCACTGGCTCCTAACTGTTTACCTGTCTGCCTGCCTGATCGCCCCTAACCAGTCTGCCTGCTGGCCTTCTCACCCCCAACTTCCCTCCCCTGCCACCCTGGTTGCCCCAAACTGCCCCCCCCCTTGCTGGCCTGCTTGCCCCCAACTGCCTTCCCTCCTGGCCTGATTGCCCCTAACTGCCTCTGCCTTGGACCTGGCACCATGGCTTTGTCTGGAAGGACGTCAGGAAGATCTTTCAGTCTAATTAGCATATTACCCTTTCATTAGTATAGATGTTCTCACAGGCCCCTGATCTAGTGAAAATAAATTATTTTTCTCTAGATCCAAAGAAAGTGTGTGACTGAATTGCATTTAAATGCTTGATGATGCACACTACAAATGCATAGCAAGAACTGGGAGATCACATATTTCCTGAAAGTAAATAGTCTGCATTAATGAACATTATTGAATAACAATAACTAAAATGGCCCTTTTTATTACCAGTTTAACAAATATTCCTCTGCTTCTTATATATGATAACCTTATTTAGTCTAGGCTATGGCACTGCTCAATGAACATGGAGCCAATGGTGGTTTGTAAAGTTTGTGTTTATCTACAAATTTCAGTCCCCAACAGTAGTCTCCTTTCCTTCACCCATGTTCCCAGAGAAAATGTTAGCCATTACCATACACTTCACATGAATCATATAGGCTAGATAATTTCTTAACCTTCTAATGTCCAGACAACAATCCACAAGATACAAGTGTTTTCTTAGCCATAAAACATGATGAACATAGAAGGAGGAGATAAAATATAGTTAAGACTTCCTTTGTATCCCCAAATTATTTTTTCTTAAGAAGTACTATTTCATGATAGTTATTAAGTTGAATCAATGGAATATATTTTATATAATTCTTTTTAATTTTAAACTTGATATTTTTTACTGTACTATCTTTGTTTTACAAGGATCAAAGAAGTACACATCACACAAAGATATAACCATTTTTCATATTATATTAGCAAATTTATAAAATGTCTGTTATGTTCCTTTTTAATTTGTGTTTAGTATGTGCCTGTTCTAAGTGTGCTATAATGAATTCATTTAGTTTTTACAAATTTAACTCTGTGAGGAAGTCTATTATTATTCCCTTTTAAATTTAATGAGGAAATCAAGACATCGAAAGTAACTAGTTTCTTTACATCCCACAGCTAGAGTGGTAGAACCAGAATACAACCAAGCAGACTGGCTCCATATATGTCCATTGTACCCTCTATATTGTACTGATTCTCACATCACATACACACAAATCAGGGCCTTTTGAAAGGGTGATTTTTTTCACATTGTTATGATATGTAATTTTTGAACTGGAACATGTGGTGTTCCCCAGATTCTTTGTCCTTCAGAGTGGAAGAATGAATCCACGGACTGAAGATGGTAGCAATTTATTGAAGAACAAGTACAGACTCCCACGTGGGGAGGGGGAAATAATCTGGCTGACTGACTGTTTCCAGTTTATAAAGGCTGCAAGACTCTGTGTCCTGATATCCCTTCTGATTGGTCAATATTCCCTTTTGAATTGGTTACTGTAGAAACTCCTGAGCTCAAAGGTCAAAGGTTGACCCTCATTGAGCCTCCTCCCTTATTGTTCTCCGGTTCCCTCTGGGCTTTCTTCTTCTTTATTTTGTAAATATAGACCTTTTGGCTACTCCCAGTTCCTTTGTCTTATGTCAATGTAACTGTTGCTGCTCCCTTGTCTTATGGAAAAGTAATCTCTCCCAGCTCTGTGACCCTGTGTGTTTTCCATGGGGCCCCAATTCTAAAAATTCCCTAAACCTGCCTATATCCCCCTAAAATTCCTATTTAAGTTACATAAGTATTAATATAATCAGTCTAGTCTAGAGGTGTTGTTTTCTGATTTCAATTTATGACCAACTACAGCTTAATAAAGCATTTTGAAAACTTTTTAATAAAAATAAGATCAATGTTTTTCTCAAATAAAAAAAATCTTTAATTTTTATATGAGTTCATTCTTTTGATAAAGGAAATACCATTCAGGAAACTGGGATCCAAAAGGTAGAAAATTTTTACACTGGTAAAATATGTATTTGTGGACACATGATATGTATAGGTAAAATACAAAGGCTAAATTCTAACTAAGAGGACAGAAATGATTCCTTTTTCAAACAAAGATTTACTGAGTTCCTACTGAAGCAGAAATTTTGGGGGAACATAGGCAGGTTTAGGGATTTTTTAGAATTGGGGTCCATGGAAAAGCTGTGGGGCTGCAGACTGGGAGAAGGTACATTTCCATAACACAAGGAAGCCAGGTGCAGTTACATCTCCATAAGACAAGGAGGCAGCAACAGGTATATCTACATAAGACAAGGGAACGGGAAGTAGCCAAGAAAGGTCACATTTACAAAATAAAGAGAAGGAAGCCCAAAGGGAATAGGAAAACAATAAGGAAGGAGGGTGGAGAACCTCAGTGTCCCCTGTGAGGTTCAACCTTTGAACCCAGGAGTTACTATAGTAACCGGTCTAAGGAAATAGTGACCAATCAGAGGGGATATCAAGGCACCAGGACCTGCAGCCTTTATAAGCCATAGGGAAAGGGAACCCAGGGGGACCCTTTTCCCCCTCCCTACTTGGGAGTCCATCTGTGGGACTCTTCCCTCTCCCCAAGTGGGAGTCTGTACTTGTTATTCAATAAATCACCACCTGTGCTATACCACTTTCTGTCTGTGGATTCATTCTTCCATTTCGGCGTACAAAGAATCCGGGTTCCAGTTCAGAAATTCGGTATCAGCTGGGAGAAGTTTCAGTTACCCTACTACTTGTTTGGGTTAGATAATCATGTTGTGATGTACCCCGAATCTCACAAAGGATGCCTCAAAAAAAGGTTGAATTATGGAGTCATTTATTAAAAGCTGGCGGCATATGAGGGAGCAAAAGTACTCCAGACCTTGCAGCCCCGAACACCTAGCCACTTCTGACTTATATGCAGAATATCACAAAAGTATTGATTACATCTTTGGGTCTGGAATGAGGAACCTGTTTCGCGAAAATGCATTTTTACAGAAGCAAAATTGAGGAACTTAGTTATCTAAAATATTTACGAATCACTGAATCAACAGAAACACATTATCTGGGACCACCTGGGCAATTTAGAATAATTATGCTGTCCAGATTCTGAGTTCATTGAGTCAACCGAAACTCAGTTATCTGTAGCTGTTGAGATAATTTAGGATCATTATCTGCCCTGGGTCCCAGAGGAATGTGCTTCCATGACCAGTGAGATCACAATCAATGGGATATTCAAACCGCCATCAAGGGAGTATTCAATCATACATAAGTTCAGAAAATCAAAATGTTACAGAAAACCGAAGAAGAACAAAGCAATAGAGAGATGGAGTTACATTTATTACGCGTGGGTCCAGAAGAAAATGTCTCTCAAATTCTGGGCCCCAACATGGAGGAACCTTCCCTATTTATATGTTTCCACCTTCTTTGTCTCCCAAATATGGGGTGTTTCCGGCCCTTTTTACAAGTTCTTAAAGAGCCTGTATGTGCCGGGACCTTGAGACCTCAACCAGAGGCCTGGCCTGGCGCCAGCACTGATAACCTTGTCTGGGCAAGGTTTAATGGCCTCCCTGAAGTGGGAGTAGTCTTAGCAAGCAAGAATTTACAGAAGCCAAATAGCAGGGTTAATATTTCAAACAGCAGTATTTATATAAGATAGATGCTTCAAAAATAACTTTTAAATGAGTACAGAACCCAAAACAGCAAGATTAAAATATTAAACAGCAATTTTTACCCAAGTATGGTTGCTACCATACTTCAATCACTTTAAGAAACCAGATATTTCTTTGAAATGACTTTAATAACTTTAACTATATGTGTAACTATGAATGTATGTGTAGTGGTATAAATGTACAGTTAAAAGACTGGTCTGAATTAAGAGAATTATTGGGCTTTATGTAAATGGATTATACTAGATAAAAATAAAGGTACAGAAGAGGGTTATGTACCAGAAATAATGGCATTATATTCGGTATAAACATCCATATATGGAAATGTGGCTATTTAAGTTGTGTCTATAAACTGAGTATACATTTAAAAACAGCTAATAAATTGCAGTGTATGAGTTGTTATTGACAGTAATCACAATTTAAGATATATGAAAAGATTTTTGAGATTACATCATTTAAAGAAAGTCATGCTTTATTCTTTTTAAAAAAATAAGTTTTAATTGATTTAAGAGAGGAAGAGAAAGGTAGAGAGAGACAGAAACATCATTGATGAGAGAGAATCATTGATGAACCACTGCCTCCTGTGCTCCCTACCAAGGTTCAAATCCATGAACCTTGGTAGGGATGTGCCCTGGCCAGGAATTGAACTTTGACCTCTTGGTTCATAGGTCCATGCTCACTCAAACACTGAGCTATACCAGCAGGGCTTAATTCTTTTCTTCTTCTTCTTCTTTTTTATTTTTTTTAATGAATAGCTAATTTGTGACTTTTACTTTTTTATTTTATTTTTTTAAAATTATCTTTATTGTTGAAAGTATTAGAGATATCTTATTTTTTCCTCCATTGAGCTATTCCACCCTCCAACCCCTCAGAACTTCACCTCACTATTTTCTTGTTCATGGGTTATGCATATATGCATATAAATTCTTATGGTTAATCTCCTCCTGCCTCTCTCCCCCACAGCCCTTCCCTCTGAGATTATTCAGTCTGTTCCATGCTTTCATGTCTCTGAATCTATTTGGTATGTCAGTCTAATTTGTTCATTAGATTCTGCATAAGAGTAACATCATGTGATATTTGTTTTTCTCTGACTGGCTTATTTCGCTTAGCATAATACTCTCCAGGCCCCTTCCTGCTGTCTCAAGGGGTAAGAGATCCTTTTTTTTTTTTTTTAAAGCTGCAGAGTTTTCCATTGTCTAAATGTATCACAGCTTTTTTTTATCTACTCATCTACTTATAGGCACTTGGGCTGTTTCCAGAACTTAGCTATTGTAAATAGCATTGCTATGAACATAGAGGTGCATATATTCTTTCTGATTGGTGTTTCGGGTTTCTTTGGATATATTCCTAGAAGTGGGATCACTGGGTCAAATGGCAGTTCCATTTTTAATTTTTTGAGGAAAATCCATACTGTTTTCCACAGTGGCTGCACCAGTCTGCATTCCCACTAGCAGTGCACAAGGGTTCCCTTTTCTCCGTATCCTTACCAGCACTTGTCATTTGCTGATTTGTTGATGATAGCCATTCTGACAGGTGTGAGATGGTACCTCATTGTCATTTTGATTTACATCTTTCTGATGATTAGTGACTGAGCGTTTTTTTCATAAGTCTCTTGGCCATCTGTATGTCCACTTTGGAGAAGTATCTAGGTCCTTTGCCCATTTTTTAATTGGATTGTGCATCTTCCTTTTGTTGAGTTGTGTAAGTTCCTTATACATATTTTGGATATTAACCCTTTATCAGATGTATCGTTAGCAAATATGTTCTCTCAGACAGTGGGCTCCCTTTTAATTTGTGAATGGCTTCCTTTGCTGTGCAGAAGCTTTTTATTTTGATGCAGTCCCATTTGTTTATTTCCTCCTTTGTTTCCCTTGCCTTAGGAGCTGTATTGGCACACATATTGCTTTGCAAGATGTCTGAGATTTTACTGCCTATGGCTTCTTTTAGGATTTTTGTGATTTCACAACTTATATTTAAACATTTTATCTATTTTGAGTTTATTCTTGAGTACAGTGTAAGTTGGTGGTTTAGTTTCTTTTGCGTGTATCTCTCCAATTTTCCCAATACTTTTTATTGAAGAGACTGTCTTTATTTTGTGAATGCTCTTGCCTCCTTTGTCAAATATTAATTGAAAAGCCCAGAATGTATATATACACAAAACTGCTCAGTTTGACACTGAAACTAACATAATCAAATTGTTATTATAAAATTATCATTCAGGATGCATGAAGCAGAGGCTAAGGTAAGTGTTACTGCTCAGAAATACATTTAAGAAATATTCCAGGCTTTAGAAATTAGATTTACAAAAGTCAACCACCAAAATGCCAGAAATATAAAGAATTTCTCCTTCAAATATTTTTTGGCAATTTTATATGCATAGAATCTTGCATTCTATCTGCATTATTATAAAGTCATAAAAGTAGTCAGAGTTAATTACTATAATCTACACTATAAATAAAATTTGAAGAGTTTATTGCTTCTAAAGCAATAAAAAGATGCTTACATACAAATAGTTTGCCAACTCTGAGAATTTACTGTGAAAAATAGACCAAGCTGGGAGTCTAGAAAGATAGACACAGTGAGAATTTGTAAATCTCCAATCTCCTAATTAAGAAATAAACAAACAAAAAGATAACAAAACCAAAGCCCCAATACTGACAAACAATAAAGTGACATAATGGTTTCATACCGGTGTGTGTAGTCAAACCTACAAGCCTCAGATGGAATCAGAGATTGCAGAAGGGAAAGGCAACAGAAAGCAACTGGACTCTGACTGTCCTGGGACCTGTGAAATCCCCCATTTGCCAAAGATATTCATTGCCTGGTGTCCCAGGTCAAGCTGAGAAGAGCATCTAAAGCTGAGAGGGAGAATCCAATCTGAATGTATAGGGGATTGAAAGGAAATTGTTAAAGGAAAGGGCTGAAACTGTCAGAGGCTTATGAAATCTAAGGCACTGAAGTTCATATCTGGATAAGACACTGCATTGGGGAGAATGTGGGGTAATATGATCGACATGAGCAGGATTGAGACAAAAGGGACAGAAGAAAAGGGACAGATATCCTACCTAATAAAACAGCAATATGCAAATTAACATCACTTCACAACACCCACAAGCCACGCCCACTAGCCAATCAGGAGTGATTATGCAAATTAACCCCAACCAAGATAGCTGCAGCCACAGAGTGAGCAGGAGGGAGGCTTGGGTTTCCCCGGCAATGGAGGAAGCCAAGATTTCCACACACCCTGGCCAGCCCAGGCCTCTGCTTAAGGGTACAAAGTTTCAATTATAGAAGATAATTAATCCAACAGAAATGGCTGCTGCCACGGAGGCAGCAGAAGGCTTGGCTCCACTCCAGGCAACAAAGTTTCAATTGTAGAAAATAAATAAATCCCAGATACCAGGGCCTCTGCTTGGGTTGCCAGGGGGCGTGGCTAGCCTGAAAACCAGCCCAGGCCCCTCACCCAGGCCGCCCCACACCCCAAGGGAACCTCCACCCTGATCTGGGACACCCTGTAGGGGAAACCAGCTGGCCCCCACCCATGCACCAGACCTCTATCCTATCTAATAAGTAATATACAGAATGACCATCACTCCAACATACGAGATGGCTGCCCCCATGTCGTCAAAGATCCTGTCCCCATGTGGACACAAGATGGCCACCACAAGATGGCCAGCAGGGGAGGGCAGTTGTGGGCGGTCAGGCCAGCAGGGGAGGGCAGTTGGGAAGGACCATGCCTGCAAGGGAGGGCAGTTGGGGGTGATCAAGCCTGCAGGGGAGGGGAGTTAGGGGTAACCAGGCTGGCAGAGGAGGGAAGTTGGGGGCAAACAGGCTGGCAGGGGAGCAGTTAGACATTAATCAGGCTGCCAGGGGAGTGGTTAGGGGGTGATCAGGCTGGCAGGCAGAAGCAATTAGGGGCAATCAGGAAGGCAGGCAGGCGAGCGGTTGGGAGCCAGCAGTCCTGGATTGTGAGAGGGATGTCCGACTGCTCATCCATCGATGGGCAGTCGGACATCCCTCAAGGGGTCCCAGATTGGAGAGGGTGCAGAGGCTGGGCTGAGGGACACCCCACCGCCGCCGTGCATGAATTTCATGCACTGGGCCTCTAGTCTCAATATAAAGGCCCACGATTACCTTAAAAAAATACAACATTAATCTCACTAAAAATGTGCAACCAATAAACAATTGTGGTTGGATTCCATAGAAATTGGTACAGAGAAATAAAAGAATGTACAGCAGGTCACATTCTTAAAAAAGTGGAGTTGTAACAGATAGACCTGCTCATACACAGAAAAATTAAAAATGTAACCTAATATTTCAAATTGAACTACAATTGACCTAAAAACAATAGAAGCTCTGAGAGGACAGCTGAAATAAAACATTAAAAATATATGTGTATTTGAGAAAATATTTGAAAGGAATATGATATCAACTAATTAGATTTTTGTTGTTGTTGTTAATCTTCAGGATATTTTTCCATTGGCTTTTAGTGAGAGTAGAAGAGAGGGGGAAAGACAGAGAGAAACATCAATGTGAGAGAAACACATCTATTGGTTGCCTCTTGTAGGAGCCCTGACCAGAATCCAACCCGGGACCCTTTGGTCCACAGACTGGGGCTCTATCCACTGAGCCAAATGCTAGGGCAATTAATTAGATTTTTTTTTAAAGTCACCTCAGAAATAAAGACAATTGGAAGAAAGGAATGATCATGAATAATGCCATCAGAAATATAAAATTAGGGAAATCTGACAATTAAAATATTGAAATAAATGAAGAAATAAAATGGACTGAAGTAAAAACATTAAATATGGAAGATGGGCCAAAGCAATCCAACATAACTAAAATAGGAAGCCACCCCCACCCTCCACAAAAAACAACAACAGCAAAACCCAAGCAATTCATCAGAAATAATATTTTAAAAAATCGTTGAAAAAAAAACTACTGGAAGCATATTATTGCAATGTCACAGTTTATACATGAGAAACACATAATGACCCACCTAACGACATATACCAGTGGTTGGCAAACTGCTCTGTTGACTAATGAGTTTGCCGACCACTGACATATACTAACAAAAGTATAGGTTTTAAGTAGAAACACAAAGGGGAAACAAAAATCTATTTGGACTTTTAGGCAGGTAATTTATATAATGTATAAGAGAAAGATAACCAGATTATTCTCAGATATTTTGATAATACTTAACACTATAGACAATGGATTAACACATTTAAGACAGTTAAGCAAGAAAAATTAAGCCAGCTTCTTATATTCACTCAAACTGGCCAGAGATAAATAACTATTGGGACCATACAAACACTCAGGAAAATATTTTTCCGTGGATTTGCTTTTACGAATATAATAGGTGCAAAATTTCCCACAGTTACTGAAAAAGTTATTCATATATTTTAATAGATAATGGTTTTATCAAATTGTTATAGTGTTTGGATTTCTTGGGAATGTTAAAATCATGCTTTAAAGCAGGGCTATCATAATTAACTAAATATCATTGCAACTATTTAAAGTGTTGAAATATTAGATCTCTTCCCTAAATGTGCAACACAGTGTTGTAGTGTAACCCCCATCTTACAAAGGACACCTCAAAAAAAGGTCAAATTATGGAGTCATTTATTAAAAGCTGGCAGCATACAAGGGAGCAAAAGCGCTCCAGACCTCGCAGCCCCAAACAGCTTGCCACTTCTGGCTTATATGCAGAATATCACAAAAGTATCGATTACATCTTTGGGTCTGGAATGAGGAACCTGTTTCACGAAAAAGCATTTTTTACAGAAGCGAAATTGAGCAACTTAGTTATCTAAAGTATTTACGGATCACTGAATCAACAGAAACACATTATCTGGGACCACCTGGACAATGTAGAATAATTGTGCTGTCTAGATTCCGGGACCACTGAGTCAACCGAAACTCAAGTTATCTGTAGCTACTGAGACAATTTAGGATAATTGTATTCTTCTGATTCCCAGAAAAATGTGCTTCAGTAACCAGTGAGATCACAATCAATGGGATATTCAAACCACCATCAATGGAATATTCAATCATACACAAGTTCAGAAAATCAAAATAACTTTTAAATGAATACAGAACCCAAAACAGCAAGTTTAAAATATTAAACAGCAATTTTTATCCAAGGATGGTTGATACCATACTTCAACAGTAGATATTTATTCAATAATTAAAATTTTGTGAAGATTAAAAAAACCATTGTTCTAACAGAAGTAATTAAATAATTTATTAACATGGTTAAAATAAAAGAAAGGAGGATATATTTTAGGTTGCTGCAATTATCTTGGTATAAGGCAATGGTGGCTGTGTTCCTGGAACTTCTGGTAGAAATGGAGAAGAATCAAATTTGAGCTTCTTTTAAAAGAAAGAATTAGCAGGGTTCAGTGTCATAAGGGACATAAAAAGATCTTTTAAAATAAATATATATCAAATTTGACCAAGTTTTTAGACAGGTAATCTAGAAAAACCTCACTGACAGATTAGGTTAACTGAAAAACAAATGTATGTTGGAGGATGATGATATGGTAGACTTGTATTTTACATATAGTGAGTTTGAGGTTACAATTAGCAATTTTTTTTTTAATATACAGTAACAAGTTGTAGAGGGCTGCCTGGGAATGCACATGGGCATTTCTTTAAATTTGTTGTCAGCTGAGCTCGAGGCCATTGGCAGAGCCGTGTCTCGGTTACATCCTCCCCAAGAAGGTGGGGGGTGTTATCAGTACTGACTTTTTACCTTTGTCCAGGTGTCGGCCTAGGGGACTTTTGATATGTAAATCCAGACAAGCACCAGGAATACTAGGGCCTACTCAAGAATGTAAATAAGCTTCTTTGATCCTAAATTTTGGTGTTACTTCCTGGTATTTGGGGGTATAAAATAAACTTGCTGCTTCCATCGGAGGAAGCAGCGTCCCACCCAGCTCCCAGCTTTTCCTTCTATCTTCGTGTCTGCTCTCTTTCTTTTATTTTTCAATCCCTGTCTGCCTCCACTTAGAACCGGTTCGTTCATCTCTCTTTCTGTGCTGGACATGGAAAAGGGAGATCCCCGCCATATCTGGTCCCTGCCGCAGCTGGCCCCTGCACAAGTTAGTTTTAGGACTCTAGATATAAATATGAGACTATTTTTAGAAAAATAAATGACAATAATATATCATTAGATAAAGATTCTAAAAAATTAAATGAAGAAAATAAAGCAGATTTCTAATATTAAGTAAACTTCCGATATTTTACAGCCAGCTATAGTGTTTCCTAGCACTAAGGATTTGCTGAAAGATGGGGTGATATTACAGGGTATAGTATAGATTCAAAATAACTTTATCTGAGATTACTAAGATCTAAGTAAGTCATTCTTAACAAAGAAAAATTTTATCAAGGTTTGCTGCAGACATATCACATAAATGCCTAGCTCTCAATTACACTTTAACCTCTCAGTTTACAATAAAGTTATCATGGCATAGATGGTAAGAGTTATAAATTGGGAAGGAGGGAAATGAATCCAAGTAGGTAAACACTTTATCTCTGTATGTACAACTAGAATATAAGCTATATTCCTCTATTGCAGCATTGTCTATTTTACAAGAAAAAGTCAGAAAACAGCCCAAGGCTGTGTCAACCCAATGTGAAAACAAATTTGATAAATTCTGTATGAGAACAGCAACATTGTATACTTACTTTAAATAATTATACTTGAATATTGGTATTTTATTTTATTCTTAGGTGGGTCAATTAACAGTATAACATTTTATCTTATTAAATTCTCTGCACATGTCAAACATTGCAGTTTTTGAGCACATTTTGCTAGGTAGACTCCATGCTCAAATTTTTTTTTATTTAAAATATTCAGGTAGTCATATTATATGACAGCCTATTTTCTGAATCTCTGAGCAACTGAGTTTTAGTTATGACAATAGTACACCAGCTAAAATATTTCTATTTTTAAAGAAAGTGAATCATATTACTTAAGGATTTCTCAAAAAATTAGATTGAAAATTCTCACTGTAAAGGAAGGTAGACCATAAAGTTTTACAGTTACAAAGCCTGCTATATATAGATTCTAAAATCTTCCTCTTCCACTGTCAAAGTGAAGTAGAATTTTAATTATTGAAATTTTTAGCAGATTCATTTGTAAGTTATAACATATCACATTAAAATAAGGAAGAACTCAAACATTTTATGTAACTGAACACATTTAATCTTTTCATTTCAGATATCACTGGATCAACTTTAGGTACTTTAGTAGATGATAATTTAAATCAAGATATTATAAAGCAAGATATAAGAAATACATGAGATAGCATTTTGTCTAATAACAGGATATGTAAAGAAAATTAATTATTAATTTCCAGAGAAAGTAACGCAACTTGGATAAATCAAGACTATCTATCTATCAATAATCTATCATCTAAGTCTTAACATATCTGCTTGCCATGTAACTAACATAGCATGTCCATAAATTTTATAACATTCTACAAAAGCCTGTGTGCAAGTTGTTTTTTCTATTTAATTTAAAATTATTTTATCTATAAGAGTAAAATTGTTTTATTATAAAATAAACAGCCTCAAAACTATTTTATAATATGCCAGATAAAATATTGTTTTAATAATTCTCTAAAATCTCAGCCTCTCTATAATATGATTTACATAAGAATATGTCCAGAATTATAAATTTTGTCATGTACATATTGCATCTCCTTTGTTGATGAATTAATTCCCCATGAACCAGGGCTAAAATATCAGGAGATCAAGAATATGGAGAGTGTGGATGGCATTGTATTGATTCAAGTAGGTGGTAGGTTGAGAAACATTGGAAGCTGGGACCTCCTAGTGATATAAATATCTGGAAATACATATACTTTTCTAAACAATCCTCCATCCATCTAGTTACTCTCTTTCTATTCTTACAAATAGATCAGGGTTATTTTGTGTTCATCATTTTATATTTTGGATGAGTCAAACTCAAATGGCTTCAGAGACCATTGTTAATGAATACTAAGCTTGTCAACAGGGAGGAAAAGAGGAAGATGATGGTGGAGAATTGATGAAAGATTTGCAGAACTCTTCAGTAGAAGTACAAAGTCTGGATTTTTAAGTGAAATGAACAATTGTCATGTACTTATTGACCATATCTATGTCCTTTTAAGAAAAATGTGTTAATTTTTTTAAAAAATTAGTTATTGATGAGGAGACAAAATGGTGGCGGAATAGAAGGACGTGTCCTGAGCCTTGTCCCGGAGCAAATAGAGGGAGCAGCTGAGACGAGCGGAATCCAGCCCGAATTGGCGAAGGAGGCACAGCTGGTGAGACAGTTTGCAGCTGGGAAGAGCAGGGATCCCCCGGATAAAGACGGCCATTAAAAACATACATGGTGTCTAAATAAGACAAAGGAAAATCGTTTGAACAAAAATAAAAAGGATCCCAAATCAATTATATAGAAAAGATTCCTTTATTAACTTGTGGTCGAGAATATATTTGTATATTTTCAGAAAACAACCCCAAGACCAGGTGGATTCCTGCAACAGAGAGGAATTGACAGGTGTGCTCCAACCACGAAGACAAGAGGAAAAACAGTCCAGAGATGGAAGACGCTGACAACGCCTTGCCACGCAAGCAGTCAGCAGCTGTGTACCGCTGCAGGTTACCTAGGACCAAACCAGAGAGGGTCAGACCTGCATTGCCTCCATGTGCCCACCATCCAGATATCATTGCTGACATGTACACATAAGGAACTGTTAGACATTGAAACGGGGATTCAGAACTGTTGGATATTGAAATTGGGACTCAAACATTTTTTTTGTTTTGTTTTGTTTTGTTATTATATGTTTATTTCTAGTCTGCAAAGGCAAAACTTTTTAAAGGAAAGAAATGGTGGGAAAAAGATACAGAGACAAAGAAGCATTGAACAGACTGTCAAACTACATTGGGAAGACAGGGGAGGTTGGGCGAGGGGGGCTGTAAGAGACCAACCGAAGGACTTGTATGCATGCATATAAGCACAACCAATGAATATAAGACACTGGGGCGGGGGGGAGGGCGGGCAGGTGAAGGCATATACTGGGGGGTAGGGGAGGTCGGGGGGAGGTCAATGGGGGGAAAAAAGGAGACATATGTACTACTATTTGTAATACTTAAAACAATAAAAAAATTAAAAAAAAATAAAAAATTAACAGTACAAAAGAAAAAAAATTAGTTATTAATCCTCTTATTTTTTAATTGCAAAATTTTTATATTTTCTGGATACACCTCTTTTATCAGATATGTAGCTTGTAAATATTTTCTCTTATTATATGGATTGTCTTTTTGTGCTCTTTATGGTGTCTTTTGAAACAGAAATGTTTTAATTTTGATGAGTCTAATTTATCTTTTTAAAACTGCTTTTTCTTTGTTCTTTTTGTTGACATTGCTAGGGACATAGATTAGATTGCCTAATCTAAGGACTTGAAGACTTATGCCTGTATTTTCTTCTAAAGATTGCCTAATCTAAGGACTTAAAGACTTATGCCTGTATTTTCTTCTAAGAGTTTTATACTTTTAATCATTATATTTTGATCTATAGTACATTTTGAATTAAATTTTATATGGTGTGTGTAGAGGCCCAACTTCATTCTCTTGCATATGGCTTCCAGTTGTCTCAGCACCATTACAATTCCCTTCCTCAAGGGAAAAATTAGGTTTTAATTACTATCAACACATTCAATTTGTTCAATAATAAATTATGGAGAAATAATTTTCAGATTTATTAACACATATATATGCAATAAAGAAATCCACTAATTATAGTTCAATATTTGTTTTGGGATTTTATTTTTTAAGGTACAATCTACATATGGTAAAATGTACATAACTTTAGGATATAGTTCTGTGAATTTTTATAAATTATACTAGAGGTCCGGTGGACAAAATTTGTGCCCTCTCGCAGTCTGGGAGCCCTTGGGGGATGTCCAACTGATGGCTTAGGGCTGCCATCGGTCGGACATCCTTAGCGCTGCCCCAGAGGTGGGAGAGGCTCCCACCACTGCTGCTGCACTTGCCGGCCATGATCCCGGCTTTTGGCTGAGTGGCGCTCCCCCTGTGGGAGTGCACTGACCACCAGGGGGCAGCTCCTGTGTTGAGCGTCTGCCCCCTGGTGGTCAGTGCAGGTCATAGTGATCAGTTGGGCAGCCTTAGCATGTCATTAGCATATTATGCTTTGATTGGTTGAATGGCCAACTGGGTGACTGGACACTTAGCATATTAAGCTTTCATTATATAGGATTCCCATGTAACCCACATACTTAAAATAAAAAACATTTCTATCATTCCAGAATGTTCCCTACAGCACTATATTTTCAATACCAAAAGGCAAAGTGTTATAAATATGGAAAAAAAGACCATAATTGAGCAATATAAGCTCATCTCTTAGTTTCAAATAGTAATCTCCATTCAAAAGAACTGTTTCGTTGGAGGAATCACTGATTCCTACACTAGGACAGGGGAATAAAAGTTGAGCAAGAGAAATAATGTTGTGAAAGAGATAAAATACCAAAAATCATGGAAACTTGTCAGAAAGCCTCCGGAACCACAATGATGGGGTTCACAATGGCCAAATGTGGAACAACTTGAGCACCAAAAGAAATATTTACTAAATTATATCTTAAAAAAGAAAATCGGTTAGTTAGATATAACAAATAAATGCATAAATGAATCAATGCAGACAAGGGAAAGCATTTCTTTTTAGTTCAATGGCAAAAAAAATCATGTAAAAGGAATAAAGGAGTTAGACAATTATTAGTAGGTACTAAAATTAGCAGACAGTGTTTGCTGACAATGCATCAAGTACCATCTCCAACAGGTAGAAAGCTTGAAAGTTGTCATTTTCATCCAAAAAGAAAAAGCTGGCCAAACTGAATCTACTTTTCTTGGAGGATCAATAACTGTTAGGGCAGGAAATACTGCTACCCACAATCTAGAGAGACAATCAAATCCAGAGACAGAACCAAGATCTGCTTAACTGCAGCAGAAGCCATAAACTGGTTGGGATTCAGAAGCCATAAAATGATAGAAATGAAAGTTTTGGTAAATTGCTGGAAACACAGTAGTAAGGAATTCCTAGAGGATGGAGTTTTAAAGGGGACCCATAATATCCATTTGACTTACTGGAACCTCACTAGATTCTCAGAAAGAGCATCCAAGAAAAATCCCCTGTGGCAGGGAAAGGGGAGAGTAATTACTGAAATAAACCCAGAGTCTCCTCTACAACAAATCCTACTGTCTCAAAGATGGAGATTTAATCAGAAGACCATGGAATACCCTTTTCCCTCTCCTTACCACCACTACAACGGGCTCTAATACAATAACTGGATTGCAGGTAGAAAAGCAGGAAGACATTAACTTTCTCCAATGGAGAGTACTTAGGGAAGTCAGAAGTCAAGAGGAGAGTCATAAGCATGGACAATAGGACCATTGGAAGCCTCTGGCACCTACAGGTACAGAAAATTATTAGATAGAGAATTTAAAATAAATGATTAATTTGTTCAGAGTTCTAGTGAAAAATGTACTTATGCAAGATCAGACGGGCAAAGTGAGCAGAGAGATGAAAACTATAAGAAGATAAAAATAGGACACAAATTCAAAAAAATAAACAAAATAAACAAATACAATTAAAAATGCTTAGGATGTTATGACGTGCTTCAGTAAACTTGATGTTGCAGAGAAAATGGTTGGTAAGCTTGTGATTAGGTCAATGAAAACTACTCAATTCAAAAAGAAAACTTAATAGAAACCAACAACAATAACAACAAAAAATAACAACTAAGAACATCCAAGATCTGTGGGGTAGTTTTAAATTGAGTAACATATATATAATACCAGGAAGAAAAAAAGAAAATGGAAAAAATATTTGAAATAATAATGACCAAGAATTTCCAAAATTAATAACAGATACCAACATAGAATATTATATCTAAATTAAAGCAAATCGGGAAAAATATAAACACTTGGAAGACGGGTAAAGAGTATATGGGAATTCTTTGTATTTGTACATTTTGGGAGTTTAAAATTGTATCATGGAGCTTTCAAATCAATATAAAAAGTTACCTTCCAGTAAATCCATCTTTCTAATTCATTACCTTCTATGATTAGGCAAAAAGAAAGGTAGAGATCTAATTTTTTCAGGTGATTTATCTTAAGCGAGAAACACAAAAATGCATGTTAAATAATAGTGCACAGTGAAGTCACTGCTGAGGTAAGAAGCACCTTGGCTGGAATTATGCTAAGGAAGAAAACATGTTTATTTTGGGGATTGCTTGACAACGAGGCCTTTTTCTTGCCACCAACAGTCCTAATAGACATACCCCAGAATATCATAGGAGCAAAATGAGAAATAATGATTCATTTAAAATTCAGGCAATTCTGACAAAAGGGAGGGAAAAGAACAAAATGCAAAGCGTTAGTGAGGAAGCTGGGAAGTTTCACTGACTACTAGGTCACTCAGCATAATATAAGGCACCAGTAAAGGATGAATCTTTACATCTGAGCAACAAGTGTTAGCATGTTTGCATTCACCAAAGAATAAGAGATCAATTTACCTATTCCATAAGTACACAAATAAATGTTTAACTTAAATGTAAAATATAAATTACATTACCACATTTATTTTAGATAAGCTTATCTTTATACATGGCCAAAATCCAAGCCATAAGAGTGTTTTCTAGCAAAATAAGTTTTAAACACGTGAAAAAAAATGTTAAAACTTTTGCAATACGAAAAGTTTCTGTAAGTGACGATTCCAATTTTCAGCTCATTTTGTAACCGGTTATATAATCATAAAACCTGTTGATGTGAGCCAAAGGAACAGTTTATTCATGCAGTATGAATTACTCCTGAGCCACTCCATGCTTCCTCCTCTGCCATCCTTATTAGAGATAATTGGTGTAATTCATGTGTCACTGAGAATCCTATGAGCGTACAAATAATATTGCAATTATCACTTCATATTTTAAAAAAACTTTACCAAATATGACAACCTCCTACAAGTCTATATTGATTTTAGCATATTGTCTTTATAAGGATTCCAGAGGAGTAGAATACAATTAACTGAATAACTATAATTAGTATTAATCACTAATATTTTTTAATTTAATGGTTTCTATATATTTGGTAAATTATGACTATCAATTGAAGATATCAAAATCTCTAAGAGCAGATATCAAGAATCACCTCTATAAAGAAAGTTGAGTTGCTGTGTTTTTTTTGTGTGTGTGTTTTTAAAAGGTTTCACACATTTATTACTGAACCATCCTACTATTGCAGGGGGGGAAAAATCAACAGAGCAAAATCACAAGTCCATTAATTCTCCAATTAAAATGCCCCAGCTGTCCAGACAGTGGCATCTTTTCAATCATTTAAAGGTGTAGGCAACCTGGATACAGCATAAATATGAGAGTCATCTCTCGTGTGATTTCTCACAGGCCCAGTTTGGTTCTTCTCCAATGTCTCCTCTTCGAGTAGTACCTGATTTTATTACCAGTTTTCATCCGAATCCACTGGGGATGGGCCGATTCTGCTTTTGTTTCTTGGTCAGGAACCTCTTGATCCTGCAAGTCTTGTGGGAAGACATGGTGAAGGAGAAGCGAACGCACGCACCTCGATGGCGGAAAAAGAGAGAGAAGAAAGCGGAAGGACGTATTTAGTTGCCAAGTTGCTGTTTTTTTAATGAGTGGTAGTACATTAATCCATACAAATATATGTATATTTTTTTTCCCTGAAGAAATCTCTGTACTGAACTGTGAATTTTATCCAGAAAGGAGTGATTTGTTTTACTCACCTTTGAATTTCCAACTTTTAGTACAATGTCTTGCACCGTGTATCTTGTGGATAAAATAATGGAAGGAAAAAAAGAAGAAAAGGAGTGAGAGAGGGAGTAAGGAAGTTGGTTGAGTGGGAGAGTAGGTCTTCCGAGAACAGAGAAACTAAATCTCATTTTTGTGGTAGTATTTAGTATGGAAATAGCAAAATTATTCCCAGAAATACTTGGCAAATAGAATCCTTTAGTTCAGGGTGAAACTGAGCATTAGATAATATTGAAGGCTCATCATAAGCAAGATAAATTGAAGAGCAAAATCCTTTGTTGTTGCATTTTAATGTTAATTTAAAGACACAGGATGAATGATCCAGGAGCTCCAGAAAGAAATTCCTTGACTATTCTTGGGAGGCAGTAAAGTTTAGAGGTCAGAAGTGTGATTGTGGGAACTAGCCCACTTTCATCTGAACCAGAAATTTGTCACTGTTAGTTAACATCTTAATGCCTCTCTCTCAGCATGGGTAAAATGGAATTAATCCGTATTCACATTCACATTACTGAATCATGAAGCTTTTTTAAAAAATTTGTTACTTTTTGGTGTGCCAGGATATCTTGTTGAGCTTTCCATTTGCATTTATTTACCTGAAGTCAATGAAATGACTTTTAAAAAATGTATCTTTATTGTTGAAAGTATATAGATGTTTCCCTTTCACTCCCTATTGACCTCCTCCACCCCACTTCCACCCCCTCCCCAGGTTTTCACCACACTCTTATCTGTGTCCATGAGATATGCATATCTATATATATAAAAGCCAAAGCAACTGAAAGACCAAACGACCGGTCGCTATGATGCGCACTGACCACCAGGGGCAGACGCCCAATGCAGGAGCTGCCCTCTGGTGGTCAGTGCGCTCCTACAGCGGAAGCGCCACTCAGCCAGCTTATCAAGCAGTGGAGGTGGCAGGCACAGCGGGGCCGGGCTGAGCTGAGCAGCACTGCAACAGAATGCTCTGGTGTATTTTAAAATGGTACTTTCCCCTCCCACAGCTAAAATCAGGAGGGATTTTTATCATATATTCACTGTAAGAACCTCGTCCAGCTGTTGGAGGTAAAACTAAATTGTGGGGCCACTCTGACTAGTTTCCCCTGGAATTTTCAACTCTCAGACTTGTCCATGTAGAGACACCAAGTATTTTTCAGTTACAATTTAAATTTTCCTACCCTGGAACTGGTTCCCGCAGAGGCTTCTGCTCATGGAATTGTGCTCCAGTATGTTGCAGTCCCTTCTATTCACCTATTTCTTTAGTGCTGGAGGCATTGGTTTGCCCAGTGAATTAATTTCTCTGTCAGGTCTAAGAGAAATTGTTAATTTTTTAGTTTTTTCCTTGCTGTTAGCATGAAGTGAGGATTTCAAATCTCCTCACATGCCAGAAGAGACACTAGAAGTCCTTTTTATTTACCTTTAAAAGCTTACTAGAATTATTACTCGTGTCCTTTCATTTTTCCCCCAAATATATTTTGCACGTTGGTTTTGTCCCAGGCACTATGTTAGGTGCATTGGAGGAAGGCAAAAACTCATGTAGCTTTTAACCTCTCTTATTATTTTCTATATGAATGCATTTTGCTAAAAATCATTATTTTTTAACATATTTGCCTCAGAATAACATCAAAGATTACTTAATTTTCTAATACATACTCATGTATATACATGTATTAGAAATATGCTTGAAATATATGTACCAGTTTTTAAGAAAAACTTCAAGTGCACGTGTGCTTTATGGCTATGGCTCCAGGTGACTCTGAATGAATGAGTGAGTCTACACCATTCTGTCCTCAACTCCTGTAGACTTTTATGCTTCTGTTATGGAGTCAAAATATCTTATGCTTGGTCTTCTTCTTTTCCTGCTGCCTTCTATTTTTCCAGAATTATATTCTTTTCCAAAAAAACCTTACCTTCTCATAATGTACCCAAAGTAGGACAGCTTTAGTTTTATCGTTTTTACCTCCAGTGATATTCTGGGCGTACTTTGCTCTTGTTGATCTTTCCTAATTATTCCACTGTTGCCATTCTAAGTCTCAGCTTACGCTTGATTTCTTGGCTACAGTCTCCATTTGAATTGATGACAACCGAAGTAAGCAAAATCTTTAACAATTTCAATGTCAACTATATACAATTGATCAAATTCATTAATTAATGATATAACAGAGTTATGTTCCTTTAATCTATAGAAAATATAAATATTATTTCAATATACTGATTTTATGTATATAGAGACATGTAAGTATACACTGAGTGGCCAGATTATTATGATCTCTGAACACATAATAATCTGGCCACTCAGTGTATATCCTATATAATAAAAGGCTAATATGCAAATTGTCCTCTCGACTAGGAGTTCAACCAGCAGGCAGGCCGGCTGGACCCCACCCACCCACGCATGCAGGAATTCATGCACCGGGCCTCTAATATATATATATATATATATATATATATATATATATATATAAAATCATATAAATATATGTGTGTGTATATATATAGAGAGAGAGAGAGAGAAAGAGAGAGAGAGAGAGAGAGAGAGAGAGACAGAGAGATAGCATTGGATTTTAGAATTTCTCATGGAATGTATATTACTTTGAAAATTAGAGATAAAATGAAAACAAACAGAGAAAATAAATTTTGGTGTCTTGTAAGTCTCAGTGATTTCTAGGAAATAATTAAAATTTATTTTATATGTAGCAGTAATTTCTTCAAAATGTGGTATAATTAAGAAACATTTTTAATCTTTCTCTTTATTTTGTAGTAGAATCTTTTTCCTGTCCCAATTCACAACCACCTAGTTTTTCACTTGCCATGTTTTTATCCATTACAGGAACACATCAAAGGTTTGTGCGAGTTTCTGTTTTAAAGTCCTTTCTAAATAGACATACATTGCAAAATAATGATAAAGAATAAGACTTGTGTCTCTCATCTCGACAAATTTGCAATATCATTTATTTTCACTCTCATGATGATGTGGTCCTCTTAGACCTTGATGCATTTTTCCCTTTGAAGGTAAACTGTCTTTTTATGAATTATTCTTTCAGTTGAATACATGTATATACACTTAATTATTCCTGCTTCTCAGTCTCTGATCATAGTCTGCAAAAGAGGGAAAGACTTCAGAGTATCTGACAGCCATGTTATATTGCAAGTGAATTTTCTAAAGTAAAATATTCTCCCATTGGACACACCACATTGCTCTTTTTATGCTCTAGATTTTCTTGGGAAATTCATGGCTGATTTCTTTTATCATTAAAGTTTCAATTCTTTTCTGTAATTTTAAGGTGTGATAGGTGAGATAGGATAGGAAATACCAGCCTGAAGAATGGCTAGATATCCCTAACAGACAAAAGCTTTATTAAAAATTTAAATAATACAAAGATGAGTTGGAAAGAAAAAATACATATTAAGAAATTTTGACCTAATATTTACTTTTAGGTGCAGTAATTATTTTCTATTAGTATTAATGGATGATATATAGGGCTAGAATGGAAACAAGCTGCATTTTGCAAACTACATGGAATACTTTGGAATTCATAGTGAGTTACTTTGTTGTAAGGCATAGATAACACCTGTAGACTATACTGTGCATAGTAAAAATATATTATGTATCTAAGATTTTTCTACATTTATTATTTATTTTAGTGTAACTATTGTCTCTTATTCTTAGTAATTGACAAACAAGTATAAGCCTCAAAATATGTCCACAAAGTAAATAAGCTACTTAGATAGTATTTGTTTTTAATTAAAAAGATTCATTCTTTAATTCCTGCAAGTTCAACAGTAGATAACAAGCTACTGGAAGTCTGATGTTAAATGTAGCAGATCTAGATTTAAATAAATTCAACACATTCCACATAGAGCATAGTTTGAATAAAGGTTACTGGTCTCATGATTAAAACATACGGAGTATGAGTTAACAACTCTTTACTTCTAATCCCTGAATATTATTCTGGTTGGTAAAGGTCAGAGAGGAACGAAAGCTTTTTGAGGTGATAATCTATATTTTTCAAAGGATACCATGTATCATGTTAACATTCAGGACTTTTTTCAATTGCATTTTATTATTCCTTTCACAAAATTTTATTGACTGTCTGTTTTATACAAAATAAACTCTAGATTATAAGGATATCAAATAAACAAATTTTGGTGCATACATTCAAGGAAGGGAATGAGTAATCACAATGTAATTTTGTAAATGCTGAACGACTATGAATGCAAGAAGGGGAGGGCCAAAAAGTGATCAAGTTGACCTGGGTATAGTGGGAGTTGAAGGAAAGAATATGTCACAGAGCTTAAAATATAGCATATTCTCATGAAGTGCAGTCTTTGATTTTTGGAGAGTTCACATTTTTAAAGGCTAAAAAATATTTAAGATTATTTCTTTGTGACTGCTTTTCATTTGATTTCATGTGCTCTGGTGGTAATACCTTTACAGATAGAAATTATGATAGTAGTTACATAAGACACAAAAGTAGTGCATAAAAATAATATCTCATTCTTTATTTTCAACATTGAAACTACTCAGTCTGTGACATGCTAACATTTGGAAAGCCAGATATCAATGAAACATCTTTCAAAAAAGAAACGGTGATTACTATTTGATTGGCTACTCTTTGTTTTCCTGTTCACTGATATAGGATGTTCAGTATAAATATTACAAAGTTTGCTTATTTCATTGTGTAAATTCTTCTTTTGCTGATGCATGTAGCAGTTGGTGATGGGGTGCACTCACCAATGTTTGATTAATAAGGCAACAGATATCTGAAAAATTTAAAAGTAGATTCTAATCAACTATACTATTCTTTGTTCTAGCTATGTTAACTAAATGTCAAAGAGAGCTTCTTAAACTGATTAGATTATAAATTTATGCTCAATTTTGCTGAATAACATATTTTTAGTGAATTCCCTAGGAACTAATTGAGGCAATGGATATACTCAGGACAACATCTTTACTGCTTTGATTACATATCCTCCTATATAATAAAGAGCTAATATGCAAATGGTTGTCACATAGTGATGCCATAACAGCCAGACACTCAACACTGGGGACAGAGGACTGGGGACCAGCCAGGCACAAATGAGTTTGTGAGAGAGGAATGGGGACCAGTTAGGCTGCAGCCCAGGAGAAGAACAAGCCGCTTGCCCCATGGTCCTGAGCAGCCAGCAGCTGCACCTGTGGCCCAGGAGAGGGACAAGCCACCTGCCCCATGGTCCCAGGCGCCTGTGGCTGTGGCCCAGGCGAGGCCATCCACCCACTTTCCCCTGGGGAAAGCCGGTCCCGGTCCTGGTTACCTGTGGCCGGCCAAAGGGAGGAAAGCCTGGGTCCTGGGTGCCTGTGACCAGCTGGAGGAGGGAATCCTGGGTCCTGGGTGTGGGGCGAGGCAAAGGTGGTTAGGGTGATCAGGCCAGCAGGGGAGCAGTTAGGGGCAACTAGGCTGGTAGGGGAGCAGTTAGGGGTGATCAGGCAGGTAGGCAGAGGGGTTTGGGGCGATCAGGCAGGCAAGCAGGTGAGTGGTTAGGAGCCAGCAGTCCCAGATTGTGAGAGGTAGTCAGACATCCCCTGAGGGGTCCCGGATTAGAGAGGGTGCAGGCTGGGCTGAGGGACCTCCTCCCCCATGCACGAATTTCATGCACCAGGCCTCTTGTTTTTATATAAGTAAACTCCTAATGTAAACCAGACATTTCTATTTTGAAGACCATAATAAAAACCAATGTAATTTTCACTGTTAGGTAAACTAAGATATTGGCCTATATCTGACTTTCTCAAACGAAGCCAATAAAAGTATGTCCATACATTGTGTAAAATTCTCCTTTTGAATGTTAACTTTTATTTAATATTTGTTTCTAAACTAAAAGGAAATTGTTTTCCATAGGATAATTTATTTACTCATCTGTGGTTACATATAACCACATATATTTTTATTTGTGTGTGGAAATGACATTGCACAACTTGATTTCCATAACTTGTAGAGTTGTCTCACACTTCAGCATGATACTTGAGCCTTCTTTTTTAGTAGGTATGTTTGCCATCTACTTCTAAGACACTAAAGGATTTAGTAGCCATTGCTAAATGTCTTTAAATGCTTGGCTCAATTGTTCTATTTGTGCAAAAAGAAGCATCAATTTCTGCTATTCAGATGATAATTAAAATTACTCAGATGATTGTTCTTTATCCATATTGTTCTTTATACATATAATTTTCATTTCCTGTTTCATATCACATTAGGTATATTTAACTGGTAATATTTTAAACAAATAAAAAATTGAACTGAATGTGCCTTTGAATTATTTTTTTATAATTATGTTGCCTCTTTGGCACTTACCAACATCAGTATGTACTGGTAGTTTTTAAGCTTTATTGTGTACAGTAATTACCCAAGGAGTTGTTAGATATGACTAATTCTTATGCCTCATCCATAATTACTGATTAGAGTCACAGAGTGTGGTCTAGGAATTTACTTTGTAATAAATCCCACAGGAAATTCTAATTCAGACTGTCGGGGGAATCACACCAGCCTGGTTACTAAGATCACCCATTTTGTGCTCATAACTCACACAAAGAAAAAACAACAACAACAACTTTGCCATGAATCCCTTTGTGCATTAGTTTAAAAACTTTAAATTTAAATCTCTGTCATCTCTTACTGTGAGTCCAGTAAGCTATAGTTCCTTCCATTGTCTGTTTTCTAGCTGACATTTGTGGAAAGCTTCTTCCCACACTAGCAGCCTGAATGCCAGCCAGTCACAGAACTATCACATTTTGAATGTTATTCTTATCTAATTGCTGCCTGTGGAAGATGGCACCGCTGTGCGGGATGCTAGTTCATTAGTTATGACTTAGAATGGAACTTGAGGATTAAAACAAAAATCTCTTCATTTCCTCCAGTTCAAACAGAGCCTCCATGCTCTCCGCATACAAGAGGTTGATTCCAATTGCAAAATCAGGTGAGCACACCCACACAGAGCACATTCATTCACTAGCAGCAGGCCCTCTTCTTTCCTCCCTCCAACTTCGCTCCCTGGGACAGCCAGCTGCAGCACAAATGTAGTGCAGCCCCCTTGCATAGAACTGATTTCTACCAAGTGGGAAATTGATGAAGATTGTGTGATTCTAGGCAATTTCCCTCACAATGGGTAAGAAGTGCCTGTGCACAAGCTGGTTTGTCACTTCCAGAGCAGCTGCTGCCTTTTACCTGAGCCTATTAAAGATGCAGAAAGGAAAATGGAGCGGATCAGAAACAGCAAGGCAAATGTGCTAGCCTATCTTATTTTCCATCTTTTCACACTAAGAATTCACTATATTTTCTCATCAACAATGTCATTAAGAGATCCACATATGGTCATAGTCTTACCTGAGGTAATGAATGTAACTCCCAAATGGGTCATAAAGTTCCAAACGATACAGGATTTATTTTCAGTATACTACACAAGAGGACACAGGTTTCTTTCTTTTTTTTTTAAATTTTTTGTTATTTTAAAGAACTTGTTTGTTTTCAGAATGACAGACCAATAAACCATGAGGCTTTGTAACGATTTTAGATAAACATTTACTTCGATGCAAACACTTTTAGAAACTGGATGAGCTAAATGGCTAAGTAGAACATATTGTCTCAGATTAGGACAAAATAAAAATAAAATCATGACATATGGTTTCTTAAATTCTCTATCAGCCCTCCCTATCACCCCCCTTCTACACACTTATTTGCACACAGTGCTAACCATTTATCTGAAGTCCCAGGAAAGGAGGTGTCCATCCAGCCCAGCTCTTCTATCCAGGGATGGGCCATCTCTTGTGCATCTGCATCCTTATTCATGATACTTGTGCTTCCCCCCAGACTTCACACATGCTCAAGTCTTTGTCATGACAATGTGCACACACACACTCACTTCGATTTTCCTCTAAGTTAGTTGTTCTCTCTCTCTCTACCTCTCTTTTAATTATGCAACTACATTTTTTCAGAGTCTATTGATATGATACCACCTTCATTACTTTCCATTCATTTCTTAACCTATTAACATCTTTATATCTCCTCTCAACTCTATTAAAATTATTTTGGTCAAGCAATTCATTGCTATATTAACAATAGCTATTTTGTACTTTGTTACTGATTCACTGAATTCAATATTGTTGACCATAATTTTCTCTTTAAATTAATTTGCCCACTGAATTATGTGACACTGCTCACCTTGTTTCCTTTCATTGAGGCATTACTATTTCTTCATTTTCTTTTACTCCTCTTTTTCTATTAATTAAATTCTGATATTTCCTAGTGTCCTTATCTTTGCTCTTTCCTGTCTACAATTACTCTCATAGTTGTGTGTGTGTGTGTGTGTGTGTGTGTGTGTGTTTCTTTTTTAACTATAAGCACTATGGTATTGATTATAAATATAGTATAGGTAACAAATTCCTCATTCACAGAATACCAAACTGGGCCTATTTATTATCTCTCACTTTCACCCCATCTCAAATGTATCCCCCTCCTCATTATTTTTTATCTCTCAAGAATTAGCAGCAGCATCCATTCAGTCACCAAACCATGATATCTTAACAGGAATCTTGATTTCTACCTTTTCCTCCACTTCTATATCTAAAAATAAAATCATGCTCTCTCTTTTCCTATTTTATTCTGAGCCCTTAAAACCTTATTATCTATTACACCATCTTGGTACAAGCTCCTCTTTGGCTAAAAAAAGAATATAAATTACATAACATTGTCACTAAAGCTTTCATGATAGATCCCTGACTACACTCCTACACCCCTTTCTTGCTTATTCCTTTTACGCTACAGAAAGGAGATCTCTAGTTGTTTTTAGAAAACTTCATGCTGTTTCTTAGTTCCTTAATATATTTATTTTACCCCCATCCTTGGTGTTAAGCAAATTTTCCCACATAGAAAGTTGTTATTCTTTCTTAGTTAGCTTAGTTTCTTTGCTCAGCTATTCATCACAGAAAAATTTCCTGAATACTAAGCTAGATTGAATCCTGTTTTATGACCAAACAAAATAAATGGAAAACATTATGGATTATTCTCTTCCAAGGAACGCAAAGAAATTTATAAGATTATTAATATTTATTACTAAGTATGTCTGTAGGAGAGAAGCAAATGCCATCCTTAGCATGTACAGTGTTTTTGTAACTAAAGAATCTGCCTGTCTTTCACTAGTACCTAAGTAGAGTCATATTAATCCATGATTTTATAATATTTTTTCTGCAGTAGAAATGGGCATTCCTGAGTACTGAGTCTGTAGTACCTTTATGTATCTGGGTAAAGTCATAAAATATTGAGTCAATTATCTGTGGCCAGGGATATGGCTGTGAATCTAAAAACAAACAAACAAACAAACAAAACAAAACAAAACAAACAAACAAAAAAAAACTACAGATGTCTATATGTTTTCCAACAAACAGAAATACTCATTTAAATATATTTAATATATGGCCATTTCACTTATAGCAACCATTAGAAAATCATGATTCACTGATCAATTGACAACTGCTAGATTAGGAAAATTAATTTTACAAAATATATTTTTAAACCTTTTATATAAAAATATTTTTAACGGTGAGTATTTGGTAACCACTAAATGAGTTATTATTATTATTATTATGATCTACAACAAGATTCTGATCCTATAAATGAAAAAATTAAAAACTTCCTAAAGGGGACATCTAGGACATCTAGTATCAGATCTCACATACAATGAACTTGGAAGTCATCACTCTGGTCTTTACAACAACAACAACAAAAATAAAGAAACTTAAAAATCAGAGACTCTACTCATCCAGAGAAACAGATTTGCTTACTGAATCAGAAGCTGCTGGAGCAATGAACTAGTGGAAACTCTTAAATAGAAATTTTGACAAATTCCTCGACTGGGTATAGATTTCAGCTTGAGAGTGAGAAAATCCTGGGGACAACGTCAAGGTTAATCATTTGTGGGTTTAATCCACCAGGTTCTCATAATGAAGATATGGGAAAGACACTTTCTAAATGTGTCAGGGCAGGGAAGCATAACCAATGTAAGCAATGCTCAGAACTTTCTTTGTAGTAAAGCCTTACTCTTCAAGGGGGAAGGCTGCAGAGCATTATTCTGGCTGGAGGAGAGTCGCCTGTCCCACTTCAGCCTTCTCTAGCTTTTCTGTGTCACCTAAGGGGGGTGGGGGGGGGAGTGAATAGGGGTCAGGACATCAAACAAATAGATTGAGAATGATGATGTCAAAAAAAGAAGCAAGGGGACAAGAGAAAAAGAAAGCAATAACATTAGGAAAAAAACTTGTGAAAATAATACTCCTGTACATAAACTACTAAAATAATGAGATTAAATTAGATGTTAGAGAGATTCTGTTCTTCCACACTTTTCAAAGATCAATATAGCTTTAGTATAATTTCAAGAACTATAGCTAAAGAAGCTACAAGACATAACATATCTGAGGAAGAATGCTTAGTAAAGACTAAAGTCCAGGTGAGACAAAAGCAAAGATACCAGAAGAATTTGAAGCCTCTGGCACCTGTAGCTACCCAAAATTTAAGTAGAGCCTGATTTCTAGCTAGATTAACATAGAATATTACAGTAAGGACTATTTCATAGGTTTCTATTAACCAACATTGTTGGC
The DNA here is from genome assembly GCA_026230045.1 of Corynorhinus townsendii. Classification (NCBI taxonomy): domain Eukaryota; kingdom Metazoa; phylum Chordata; class Mammalia; order Chiroptera; family Vespertilionidae; genus Corynorhinus; species Corynorhinus townsendii. The sequence goes on from JAPDVU010000003.1 coordinate 148,556,795, forward strand.
TTTTAAGAACAAGAGCACACACACACACACACACACACACACACACACACACACACACACAAATTACAAAGCTTACCTAATGGCAAGAAAACATATTCTCAAATGGTAAAACAATCATCAAAGCCAGACAAAGATGGGACACAGATGTTGAAATTATCAGATGTCATATAAAAATACTATGGTTAATTTATTAAAGATTCTAAAGAAGAAAGTAGATAACAGGTAAGAACATATGGGGAATGTAAGCAGAGAGATGAAAACTGTAAGAGAGAAATAAAAGAATGCTGGAAAACACACACATAGTGTAACAGAAGTAAAGAATATCTTCACTGAACCTATTAACATAATTTTAATGGCAGAGAAAGAATCAGTTATGTGGATTGATAGGTCAAAAGAAACTTCAGATATTAAATGAAAAAGGAAAAGAAAATGAGTAACAACTGCAACTATACAAGAACTAGGCAATAATTTCCAATATCAAACAAAAACAAATAAACAAAATAAAAACACAACAAAAGAACACATATGAATGTAAAAGGGAAAAGTGTTATGTAGAAAAAACAAAGAAAAAAGGAAATTCTGGAAAGAAGCTAGAAAAACATAATGTACCTACACAGGAGCATGGATAAGAAGTACAATGGATCTCTATTCAGAAACATGTATCAGGACAGAATGCTATTTAAAGTGTTAAAAGAATAAAATAATCCACTAACCTAGAATTATATATCCAGCAAAATTATTCTTTACAAGTGAAAAAGAAATATTTTCTCAGACGAACAAAGCCTAAAGGAATTTGTTGCCACCAAACCTTCCTCCCTGCTAATGGAAAAGATAAAGGATAAATTAAGCTATTCAGAGAAAGTAAGTTCATATAGGGCTGAGCCTTGGCTCTAAAGAAAGTAAGAATATTAGGGATGAAATGAATGAAGTTTTTAAAAAACCTTTCATATATTTTACTCTTAAATGATCTTGTTTAAAGTAATGGGTAACATAATTATAATATACAGATAAAGAAAATTAATGACATCAATAGAGATATAGGAAGAATTGGAAACCTTTTGTAATAACGTGCTTGCCATACATAGGAAGCAATACTAGTATAGGGCAATTTAAAGTTGGATTTAAATTAGTAAAATGTATCTAATAAATATTAGTGTAGTAGCCACAACATTTTTGGTTGTTATTAATCCTCACCTGAGGATATTTTTCCATTGATCTTTTAGTGAGAGGGAAAGACAGAGAGAAATGTCATATTGATGTGAGAGAAACACACCAATTGGTTGCCTCCTGCTCATGCCCTTGACTGGAATCAAACCCTGGACCCTTTGGTCCAAAGGCCAATGTTCTATGCACTGAGTCAAACCAACTAGGACACCACAACATTATTTTAAAAGAAATACAGACTTTTGGTTTCAGCTCTAATATCTAGAGAGATTAAAAGTCACGAGTCTCATTTTTTTCCATAAGAAAAACTGAACAAATTGTAAATTAATGAAAAAAAATTGGAAATTAACTAAGAAAACTGAGGTTACAAGGCAAAACCAAAATTCTGAAATTTAGAAACACAGGGAATTGAGAGACTTGCAAGGGAGATCTACTATCCTGGAGCGATGACACTGGGTCATAAGCTGGTAGAAACATTTAAAAGGTAATGCTGATGACATGGTGGAGGGTGAGTGTAGACTAGCATGAGAGTGAGAATCTCACAGGGATGACTGTTGTATGGCAACTTCTACACTTTCCTGGGCTTTACCTCAGAGAATGACTTTCCGGTTCTCAAAGCAAAGAAACGAGTAAGATCCCTTTGTAGTTATGGCATGGGATAGGGACAGTAATCACTGCAAAATGTGCCCAAAGTCTTCTCTATAACAAATGTCCAATCTCAAGGAAAATGACTTTTTTTTAGAGTTATCCAGGCCTTGGAATAGTTCTTTTACTCCAGTAACCTCTAACTGTTTGATTTCACCTAAAGTAGCAATAAATGCTATATCATTGGCAATCAATTTCTGAACGTCGCAATCAGAGACATGGATGGGTTGACTAAGACCATGAGGTTTAATCATTAGATTATAGAATGCTTCACCTCTCTATACCTATCTCCACACCTACATGAATCCAGAATAAAAAATGGGTTAGAGTTAAAAGAGCTGTAAATCACAGTCTCTTTCTTTCTTTTTTAAACATATGTGTTTTTTGTTGGTTTGTTTTCTTTAAATATATTTTTAATGATTTTAGAGAAGAAGGGAGAGGGAGAGAGAGATAGAAACATTAATGATGAGAATCATTGATCAGCTGCCTCCTGCATGCCCCACACTGGGCATGGAGCCTGCAACCCAGGCATGTGCTCTCACCAGGAATCGAACCAGTGACCTCTTGGTTCCTGGGTTGATGCTCAACAGTTAAGCCACACATGGCCTGGCTAAAAATATGTTTTTATTGATTTTTAGAGAGAGGGGTTGGGAGAGAGAGAGAGAATCATAATGTAAAAGAGAAACATTAATCAGCTGCCTCTGCAAGCCCCCTCACCGAGTATTGAGTCCACAACCCAGGCATGTGCCCTGACTGTGAATGGAACCAGCAACCTTCTGGTGCATAAGATGATGCTCGGCCCACTCAACCACACCAGCCAGGGCTCACAGTCTCTTTCTTAAAATAGTAAGGAGTAAAGATGAAACAGAATAATGGAATAATTTGAAGTCTTGGCACTTGTGGTAGGAAGAACATTTTACACAACTCAACCATTAGCCAGATTAACACAAATCCTCACATTCAAGGTTTATTTAATTCAGTTTCTATATACATTACACTATATTTCTAAAGAAGAGATTTTGAAATAATAGTGGCCAAGAAGATTCCAAAATGAATGAGAGTAACTCAATTTCAGGAAGTTCACTGAACACCAAAAAGAATAAATACCAAAGCAAACAGATACAAGAAAATAAGCATATTTAAACAGCAGGAATCCAAAGTCAAAGAGAAGATGTTGAAGATTGGGGATGGGGATAAATTACTTAAGGAAAAATCAGAATAAGATATACTACAGTGTACTTCTCATCAGTCACCATACCAGCAAGACAAAAATGGACTGATCTTTTTAAAAAATATTGGCAATAAAGAAATCAGCAACCAAGAATCCTAAACCATAGAAATAACCACTTTAAAGTTAATGAAAAAGTAAACTTTTCTGACAAAGAAACACTTGGAGGAATTCATCTCTAGCAAACCTGACATGATAATGCTGACTGAAAAAAATTCAAGTGGCTAAAGTATATGAATGGTGCCATTTATATGCTGTATTATTAAAATTATACAATGATATAATATTTATTTTATTTATATATAAATATGTAGAAATAAAGCAAATGCAAAAGTATTATAGCAACAGTGACTAGAAATGAGGATGTAGCTTTGTAGAGGGAGGAGAATGAAAATATGAAAGCTTCAATTATATTAATATCTATAATAATTTATGTATGTATATCCTTACTTTTATTTTTTATATATTTTATTGATTTCAGAGAGGAAGGGAAAGGGAGAGAGAGATAGAAACATCAATGATGAGAGAATAATTTATTAGCTGCCTCCTTCATGCTCCACACTATAACCTGGGCATGTGCCCTGACCAGGAATTGAATGGTGACTTCCAGATTCATAGGTCAATGCTCAACCACTGAGTCACACTGGCCAGGCCTGTATGTCCATGTTTTAAAAGTTCAATATGAATGGCAGAATAATAGAATTTGAAAGAAATGAGTAGCAGGCAAAGTGATACTAACCATATTATCATATATGCTCATTTCTATGTTTGACATCCTATCTAATAAAAGAGTAACATGAAAATTGACCATCACTCCAACACACAGGATGGCTGCCCCCATGTGGTCAAAGATGGCCAGCAGGGGAGGAACCAGGCCAGCAGAGGAGGGAAGTTGGGGGCGACCGGGCCTGCAGGGAAGGGCAGTTGGGGGGGACCAGGCCTGCAGGAGAAGGCAGTTAGGGCCCATCAGGCTGGCAGGGGAGCAGTTAGGGACAATTAGGAAGGCAGGCAGGTGAGCAGTTGGGAGCCAGCAGTCCTGGATTGTGAGAGGGATGTCCGACTGCCCGTTTACAGCAGGTTTATAGGGGTCCCTCAGCCCAGCTTGCACCCTGCCTGTTTACAGGGGTCCCAGTTTGGAGAGGGTGCAAGCTGGGCTGAGGGACACAAACCCCCATGCACGAAATTCATGTACCGGGCCTCTAGTATTTTATAAAATAATAAATATAATAAAAACATATGGATAGCCACAAAAAGATAATTGAACACATATACACAAATACACTAAAAATTCTCACTGCCACCATTGCATTCCATGGGAAAAAAATATAGCTTTTCTACTAAAAAAATAGAATAATATTATATCTTCACAAATTAGTAAATGACATTTAATACATGAAAACATGTGAACTTAAATATCCCTATCAAAGAATGTGATATAACTTTTTTCAGAAATAATCAACTTTAATTTACAGTAAATCAATTCACAATGACCTAAGTTTTGAATATGTTAGTTTTTTTTTATAGTTTCCCAATAACAGTTTTACAAGACCAAAAAAGACCCCAAATAACCAAAGCAATCTTGAGAAAAACAAAGTTGAAGGCATCACATTTCCTGATTTCAACCTATATTGCAAAACTGTAGTAATCAAAACAGTGTGGTGTTGCCATAAAAGGAGTCACATAGTTTAATGAAATAGAATAGAGTCTAAAAATATATTCATGCATATAGTATGATTTATAAATTTATTAAAAAAGAGATAAAACATACAATGAAGAAAGAATAGTATCTTCAACAAATGGTGTTAGGAAAACTAGAACAAAAGGCAGAAATGATTTTTTAATTTTACACCACAATAAAGGCAACAAAAGCAAAAAATAAACATATCCGGTGACATCACACTAAAAAGCTTTTGCCCAGAAAAGGAAACCATCTCCAACATGAAAAGGTAGCCTATGGAATGGACAAAAATATTTTTAAATCATATATCTGACAATAGGTTCATATATAAAATGTATAAGGAGCTCTTGCAACTCAATAGAAATCTGATTTAAAAAATAGAGAACCTGAATAGACATTTGTCCATAAAAGGTATATGAATGGCTTATAGGTACATGAAGAGGTACTTGCTGTCGCTAATTGCAAGGAAATGCAAATGAAAATCACCATATCACCTCGTGTGTTAGAATTGCTATCCTAAAAAAGACAAGAGACAGTATCCTTGTGGCAAGGAAATAGAGAAAAGGTAACACTTCTGTACTGTTGGTGGGATGTAAATTGGTGCAGTCACCATGGTAAACAGTGAACTTCCTCCCAGAATGCATAAAAATAGGATAGAAGGAGTCTTTTCCTTTGAATTAACGCATGAAACTAAGGACTTGTAGAAGGGAAAGGCATCCTGTGTGTTAAAAGAAAAAGGTGTTCCTTCCTATTGGCAAATTAGTAGAATGCCAATAACTTCTTTTACGATATTATAGTAGCTAAAATTTCTGCAGGAATAGAATAAAGATTTTTTAAAAATCAAAAGAGAAACAGAGGCATGGATACATGAAACAGACTGACAGCCACTAGAGGGGTTGGGGGAATGTGGACTGGATGAAAGAGGGTAAAGAGATTAACCAAAGAAAACATATGCAGTAATCCATACACACAGACAACAATGGGTTGATGGCCACAGGGAAGGGGGGGCAGGGTGGAGGTGGGCAAAGGAGGGGAAGATAGAGACATGTGTAATAGTTTCTATAATAAAAATAAAGTTAAACAAAGATAATTATACTCTACCGCTTTCTAAAAATGCCTTTACTATAAAACTGAATTTACTGGTATATAGTAAAGTACTATAAATGTGAAATGGAAGCAGTATTTAGTAGGGACAATCAGGTTCCTTTTAGGCTGTTACCCAGATATTGGGTAAATCACTTTCTCATAAGGCAAAACTCAGTCACCTGGTCATAATTAGTTGCAAAACAGCTTGGGACACATGGTCTCTAGCTCCATTATGTACCGAAGGGATTCTATTACTAAACTCATGGAAATAAAATGTGCAGACAGTTAACATTCCATGTCACATACAAACATGTTAACATAAACTGACTTTTAAATTTTTTGTTGTTTTGATGCAGACGGCACATAAGGTACATAAGGGCATTAGTTATCATGTTCATTAATTTTCATTGCATATTACTTTAAAATGCTTTTTCTTTGAACTTTCTAGACTTTTATTTCCTAGGGAATTTTATATTTGTTTACAGGATTTTATAGCAGGGTAAGAAACCATTCTTTCAAATATGCTATTCTTTCTCACAAATGTTTAATCATTATGCAACTGACTTTAAGACCATAGACCAGTTTCAGTAAAAAATAGTGAACTACATTTTGATGCATCCTATTGTTATCCATCAGCACAAACGCATACAGTGGAGAAGCAAACTGGTCCGCTGACGGTCTTCCCATGGTTGTAAGCCTAAGGCAAGCATAAGGGGAAAAAGATGAGGATGAAAATGTGGGTAAACAAAATGGTAAAATCTCTAAACACCATCATGTATCTTCACACTGCCATTATGTAGTTGGGAGATGAGAAATCTCCAAAATATTTTATTACATATTCCTGTCAACAAATACTATTGAACATATAATGCAAATATGCTAGTATGTATTTAGTGTATGCTATATACACCTGTATTGTTCTGCTGTATTGTGTGCATTATAAACCATATACTATGTTAGAGCTTAAAAAGATAAGAAAATAATAAATATTTTAAATATTTAGTTTACATGGCTGTTAAAAAGGGTTTTTATCTCCAATTATAAAGCTTTTATTTTATATTCTGGATATTTAGTTTTCAAAAGTCTTAGTGATATGGAAGTCATAAAAGAAGAAGCTTTATTTTAGTCTGCAATTATATTTAGAGTGAAGTTCGGTATTCACATTAGTGGACAGAAATCTCTCTTTCATGTAGTTTTCTGTTAATGGTGAAAATAAAGAATTCTTCCCCAGTAAGGGGGGTATAAACCAGAGTTCTCTACTGACAGTCCTTTGTGTTTATCATTGCAAATCCAGTTCCATGCAGGGCAGGTTCCAAAATCCACAACTGTGGGCAGTTATTTCTCACCTTCCTAGTCACCAGAACCTATTGCCTTAATGTAAGCAATCCTGAAGAAGCCCTGCTTTTTCTCACCCTGTCCCATAAACCTTCAACACATTTCAGGACTCCAAGCAACCATGGCCAAAGGTTTGCCTTGATAGATGTACTGTATGTCCCAATGCAATTCTCTTTTGCTGGGCAAGATTTTCAATCGGTATCTTTATTTTCAATATTTAAATAATGGTCACCATTCATGGAAAATGTCAAAAGCATTTGGAGTTATTAGTAAGCTTTGATAATATATTTTTACTATGTGCAATGGTTGGAAATTAGCTCATGTCAGAAATAAGGGAAGTATTTAACACATTTAAATTACACAGCCCACGTCCTTTGCATGTGCTGCATTACTGTGTTATTTCTATCTGTCAATCATGGATGTTACTATAGTTTAAAATGAAAATTAAATGGATTTAAGCAGACATGAATAATCCTCGAGGGCACCACTGTCAGTCTTGCCCATTGTGAAATTCCCACCTTTCTCATAGGGTAAATCAATTGCCTAAATACAGGATGTGCTCAGTAAGTAAAGGAGCTTTGTAATCTTTGCAATAAATATTATTACACCCTAGGATTTTTCTTACTGCCTTTAGATACAAAAATTAATATGAATCAAAGTGCTAACATATTTGCTCATCTTTCCATGGGTTACATGAAGACCTCTTTGGAAACTTCTGCTTTAAGCAAATTTGTTGCCTGTTTATTAATCATTTAGGTTTGCATGAGATCCTGTCTGATTAAATATTCCAGGTAGTAAGAATCTCAATATAAGATACAAAAGTTACACCAAATATCTGACTTCTAAAGGCTAAAATGTGTATTCTAGCTCTAACTCTTTAAAAGTTATCCTAACTCAGCTTTTACCTTTATTTGGGAATATCAAATCAAAATGTAGCTGTAATAATTAAAGGTAATTAAAACCAGTTATTAACACTGATACTGTATAGACTTAAATTGACAGCAAGTGGTGTCTCAATGCGTGTATATATTATTTGATGGGTTTAACTATCTGAGGATAACTACTCAATAACACATGAAGTGGTTATAACACAGACATTTAGTGCTCTCAAGTATTGACCAAATCTTAATGTATGTGTTTGCTGAGATGGTTCAATGATGGACTGTTGATGCTGTAATTCTCAGCTAATCCTCTGTTCCTCTGTTTCTTGGCTCCATAGATGTCTAATCAGCCATCAGAACAGAATACTTTTAGTCCCTTCTGCGCCCCTGCATCTGTTCCAAAGGATACCAAGCAGAGCAAATTAGTGATCTCAAATACCAATCTGGCACAGGTGCCGGGTCACCAGCTTTCATTTTAAACAAGTAATTGAAAGCCAATCTTCACCTGGCCAGAACAGAAATGAACTGAAATGTTCTATGCCACATTTGTTTATGTTAAGAGGGAATTTTATTATCATTTAGGTTATTTCGATTATAGTCTTTGCGACAAAGTAATTATATTTTTTATTTTTCCCCTTTCCACTTAGGGGAAAATAGAAGAAATATAACGTTATTTATCAGGATGTTATTGCAGTCTGAAAGATGTAAATAATTCTGTATTCCTACTTTAGAAAATAGGAAGATGGGTAGGTATGCAAAGTCCTGCTAAAAATTCTACTTACTATAAAATTCAAAGGAATTCATTCAAATTACAAAACTTCATTCTTGTTCAGAGATACACTGTTTTTAAAGATTACATACAATTTTGAGAAGCACATCTGTGAAAAAAATCATAGACCGACTTTTTCTTTCAGATACATGAAATTCTCAGGGTTCATTTCTGTACCAAACATCGCTTTAATATCATGTCTTTCACTCTTTCAAACAGGTTATTGATTTTTCATGGTTTCATCTCTCAATCAAAACCTAACATGAAAGCTTGTTTGTTGACTTGAGCTTTGATGTAAAATGTAGTTTAAGTCTTTTTCTAGTAATATGTTTGTCAGTGGCATAACAATTTTCCCGTCACTGAAACCAGTGCCTTCTCTGAATGCTTTGCTCTCTAGAGCATAAAATTATTATTTTCTTCATTTTGATTGTTCAAGTCAACAAATGCTAATTTAAAAAAGTAATAAATAAATAACTCTTGCAAGCAAATACATCACATTCCACATGGTTGAAACTGATTCCTATTCTTCTGCCATCTTCATTCTTGCACAGTATTGGAAGCTAACACTCTAAGCAGGAGCAGGAAAGAAATGTCCCTGGGCTGCTTCAGGTACTGGTTTGCATCTCCCGGGAGAGACACAAAGCTCTGAGCAGATGTCCTGGAAGGTTATGTGTTTCTCTGCTATTTTTATGCACCCAAATGGAAATGCTAAAGTGATGCCTGGGATTGGAAAGAAGCAATTTTTATCCCAGAGGTTTTTTAAACATTCAATTATCATCACATTAGCAATAACTCGGTTCCTATACCTCATAGGATACTGTTAACTAAGGGAAAGAACTCTAGGTTAAACAAATCCGTTTCTGAAATAAGTTCTATGGGCACAGACTTTATTAATTCACCAAACTCAGGAATCTTTCTATAAGCATGATTACTTTATCAAGTGACACTTCATAAAACATGCACATTTTGTTTAAATGGATGCTTTAGGAATTTTAAAATAATAATTAGGGAGTTTGCAAAAGGCCAGATTTTGTTTGATATGTAATTATTCTTTTATTATATCTTTATATTCAACTTAGCACTACAGAAACATGAAAATCAGAGGTTAACTGCTAAAAAGTAGAGAAAAAAAAACCTGTGCTCTCTCATTCCATTCTTCTTTACTCAGTTTTATATAATATGATGAAATGAAGCTTTCTTGCACCACCCCTGTTATCTTATTTTGCCCCCCCCAAAAAAAAAATTGTTCTATGTACTGTCCTACAAGGAGAGTCTTATGTTCTTTCCTTTCTCACTTCATTCTCAGAAGAAAAGAAATTCTTCACACTTGGAGTTCCAGCACATTTTTATTGGACTACCAATTTAACAATTAGTAACCCAACTCATTTTTAGCTAGAGGGAGCCATTAGCTTTAATCAAGCAACCATTCTTACATGCTTGAATCAGATTGGCAATCAGCTGCCTGGTAATTGGATTAGTAGTATTCTATAAGTTTCAAGTTTCTATGCAATTTGCATATTCATACAAGTGCTGCTTCACTCTGATTTATAACTCTTTGGTATATATTTACAATACAGTCTTTCAATTTATGAGTGGATGGCCATCTGAAAAAAATGTTTGATATGAGCTAGATCATATTTACATGAATGTTTAAAATTCTTAAAATTTAAAGAGGTTGATAAATGTGATTTCTTATTTTCATATATTTAAGGTATATTTTGTATGCAAATATGACTCATTATATATACCTTTAATTTATAATAAATCAAATTGTTCTGCTGCAATCTAATTTTTAATACACATTTTCAATGAAACTATGTTTCTATACATTACTCTGGAATTTTAAAAGCAGCTTCTGGGATTTTGTATAATAAATAATCAATTCATTGCTTGCTAAAATGTTTGCAATTTAGTACCATGAAAGGGTGGTAGCTTCCATATTCTGTGACATGCTTGTATACTTCTCTGTCATTCAATTGCTTAAGCTCTTCTAAAGTAATAGCTTCTTTTAATAGCTGGTAGAAAAAGCAAGTCTAATAAAGTAAAAGCATTCTGGAATGGACATTTAACTTCTACTTTAAATTTTAGAATCTTTTTCAAAACTATAGAAATGATTTTCCACAGTTTTTAAAAGTAGTGAATAATATATTAGAAATGTGTTATGTTTTACATAAGTAATGCATTTGCAATCTATTCTATATAATAAAAACCTAATATGCTAAGTGTCCATTCAACCAATCAAAGCATAATATGTTAATGATATGCTAAGGCTGCTCAACAGCTCGCTCTGATGTGCACTGACCATTAGGGACAGAGAGTCGACCGGTTGACCAGTCGCTATGATGTGCACTGACCACCACGGGGTAGACCCTCCTACCAGTAGGTTAGCTTGCTGCTGGGGTCTGGCCAATCAGAACTGAGCAAGATGGGCTGACATGCCCTGGAGCCCTCCAACAGTCACTCCCTTGCTGGCCAACACCCCGCATCTCTCCCCAGCCCCAATTGTGCACCAGTGGGTCCCTCAGAGAGCCTGCACTCTCTTGTAATCCAGGACCCCATGGGGGATGTCAGAGAGCCAGTTTTGGCCTGGTCCCACAGGCCAGGCTGAGGGACCCCACTGTTGCACAAATTCATGCACTGGGCCTCTACTTGCTATATATTAAATTATCTCACAACTTAGCTGTTTAAAACAAAACAAAACAAAAACAAACATTCATTATGTCACATGCTTTCTTAGTGCCAAGAACCTGGGAGCTCCTAACTTGGTAGCTGAGAGTCTTTCCTGAAGTTGCAGTTAAAATGCTAACTGGAGCTATTGTCATGAAAGCTTCCGAGCTGGAGAACCCACATCCGAGCTCACTCACATGGCTCAGTTCCTCACATAGGTTTCTCCAGAGAGTTACTTGTAATATGGAGTTGGCTCATCTGGAGAAAGTGGTCTGAGAGAGAGCACAACACCAAACTGCCTTTATGACTTAGTCTCCAAGTTATACATTATCACTTCTGCTTCCTTCTGTTCTTTAGATGCTGGCCACTAAGTCCAGCCAAAATTTAATGGAAGGGGTTAAACAAGTAGGCAGGAAGTTCATTGGGAGCCATTTTGAAGGCTGGCTACCACAAGGAAGACATCATCTTCTATTCCATTTAACACACTCATAAGGTGACACAAATATAAAACTCTATTTTTGTCTTCTATTTACAGAATGCACTAAAAGAAAGAAGAAAGAGAAAAAATAAAATTAATGAATTTTAATAAGTATACATAGTTATACACTATATTAAATAATATTAAATATAATATAAAACATTTGCACATTAAAGTTTACATAAAATATCTTAATATTAATTAATAGTATTAAATTAATACAATTATATATTAATATAAATTTAATTAGCACTTAAAGTACATAGTGTAAATCTATTCATTGTTAACTGGGTACAAATGATGAAAAGGTTATCAATGATGGGGTAACATAGAAGGTGAAAATTAAATTGAGCATTGGAAAATGAGTAAAGTTAGGATGGTAAAGCAAAGCAAATAAATGGAGGGTGGAAAGTAAAGGAAGTTCTAGGCCAATGTGGCAACAACATAAGCAAAATTAGTGATATATGAAAGATTATAGCTTCTTTTTAGAACTGAAAGTTGTTAAATTTTGTTGGAACATATGGCAGAAGAATTCTCTGAATGGAGCAAGAAAATAGTTGGAGATATAGCAAGGAACAATCATGGAATATATTTTAAAGTGTTATCTTATTTAAAGGAAAATGTTTGAAAGATTTAAAGATGAGGAGCGTGAAAGGCAGGATGGATAAATATAAAACTAGAGGCGAAAGGATGAGTGTGTTAATTGTCCACATGATTGATAATAAAAGTTTGGACAAATGTATAGCACTGAGTATTAAAATTAGAAGACAAATGCAATGTTACGAAGGAGACTTACACTTCTGGTTATGATGGTGGAGCTTATGTCAGTCAAATCTTCCTTCTCAGAACAGCTATGAAAGCCAGGTAAAATTAGAAATTGAACAGAACCAAGGCAACAAGAACTAGAAAGGCCAAGATTATAAAGAGGAGTGAAAGGCATACATCTGAGGTTGATATTCTCCTTATCTTTTCTCTTCAAGGTATTGGACAATTTTTACACTATGAAAACTAAATGCTGAGAAGACAAGAAAAAGAGGCAACAAACAGATCAAACTAAGCTGAGCTTTGGACATGCCCACAGGATTGAAGAGACAAAAATTGGAGATGTGTGGATCTGTCAAAAGAAAAATAAAAATAAGGGGGGGTGCTGATAAACATCCATGAATTTTAGTTTAAAATTATGACAGGATTACCCTGGCTGGTTTGGCTCAGTGGATAGAGCATCAGCTTGCTGTCTGAAGGGTCCCGTGTTCGATTCCAGCCAAGGGCACATGCCCAGGTTGTGGGCTTGAACCCCAGTAGGGGGTGTGCAGGAGGCAGCCAACCAATGATTCTCTCTCATCATTGATGTTTCTCTCTCTCTCCCTCCCTCCCTCTCTGAAATCAATAAAAATATATAAAAAAATAAGAAAAATTATGACAGGATATAATCCAGGAGTAAGAACTAATAAAAAGTAGACCAAAAAATGTCTAACTTTGAAATTACTCATTTTCTGATTTGATCAACTTAAACTGTACTGATGGTAAGTACCTTCCCTCCAAAAGTATGGACTCACTTCAGGAAGAGTTAAAGTCATCATCCTAAACTGCTATGTCTTTGTTTTTGTTTTAAATTTAAATTCTTTATTGTTTAAAGTATTACATAAGTCTCCGTTTTCCCCCATTGACCTCTCCCCAACAGCCCCCACCCCCCAGCACATGCCCTCACCCACCCTCCTTCTCCTGCTGTGTCCATTGGTTATGCTTATATGTGTCCTTTGATTGATCTCTTAGCTCTTCACCCACTGACTTCCCTCATAGGTTGGACAGTATGTTCGATGCTTCTATGTCTCTGGTTCTATTTTTGTTCATCAGTTTATGTTGCTCATTATATTCCACAAATGGGTGAAATCATGTGACATTTATCTTTCTCTGACTGGCTTATTTTGCTTAGCATAATGCTTTCCAGGTCCATGCACGTTGTTGTGAATGGTAAGAGTTCTTTCTTTTTCACAGCAGTGTAGTATTCCATTGTGTGGATGTACCACTATTTTTCAATCCACTCATCTGCTGATGGGCACTTAGACTGTTTCCAAATCTTAGCTATGGTAAATTGTGTTGCTCTGAACATATTGGTGCATATATCTTTTCTGATTGCTGTTTCTGGTTTTTTGGAATATATTCCTAGAAGTGGGAAGTTTTTATACACAATTTCACACAATCAATAATCACTAGGTACACCTCCACATCTGACCTAGATGGAGAACAGAGACTGGATTTAACCTCCTACCTAAGACATCTGAGACAAAATAAAAAATGGTTTTCAAGATATTTCACATAAGAAAGTGAAAAGTAGTGATTGCCAAGAGATGAAAATCCAATGAGGTGAATCCTAAAATGGCACCATCTTATTACTTGGAGAAGGTTTTCAGGCCACACAAGGGAGGAGATAATCCAGTTGGAGCTTAGTACATACCTTAAGCTGCAGAGACAGAGTTCAGACTAGTAAAACAGAGTTAGCTAGAGTTCACAGGACAAAATAATGGACACGAGAGACCTACACAAAGACAGAATCCAGGAGACCTCCTGATGGTCTCCTTGAGTGGTCATCAGAGAACTGATCAATGTATACATAAAAGGAAACTACCTGAGGCCAAGGAAAGAACATACAAAATGATTAATGGGAATAGGACCTGCTACTACACAGGGCTAGGAATAGTGCTTATTACCACCAGCTAAAACAGAAAATCAGATAACTCTTGGGTTATTAAATAAGATACTCAATAAAGTATTACCTCGATAGTAGAGAATATTTATTGCTAGAACAAATGCTTCTCTGTCACACCTAACAAATTTCAAGACTCAAAAAGATCAAATGGATTCCATTTAACCTACTGCATTATAGAACAATTCTTAAGAATATTTATAGAAAAACAAAAGTATATACATCTAAAACATTAAAGTTCACAATGTCTGGGATCCCATAAAAGATCTCTGAGCATGTAAAAGAAGAAGGAAAGTGTGGCCCATAATGAGGAAAAACATTTACATAAAAACCATCACATGACTTCTATAAATGTTGGATGTAGCAGATGAGGACATTAAAACATCTATTCCCACCATGTTCCATATTTTCAAAGAAGGATACATAAAAGAACTAAATGAACCTATGGATTAGAAAACAATAAAATCTGAGATGAAAAATACAATGGAATGAATTGAAGGCTGATGAGATAGCACAGAAAAAAAGTAAGTTAGTAATACTAGTAACTTGGAAATACTTTTAAAATTAAATATCATGATAGAAATCAATTTTTTTAAAAAATGGGCATCTGCGAACTGTGGGATAACTTCATACGATCCATTATCTATATATTTGAAGTTCCCAAAAGAGCAAAGAAACAGAAAAATTATTAAAAAAAAAATAAAAAAATGATAAAAGTACCATTTCACTACCAAAAATGTAATAATTTCATTTTTTGCCAGATACCATAATCTCATGATAATACCAAAACTTCCTATAACTAAAAGGATAGAGGAGTATTTTTAATGACTTTTACCTGTTCCTCTTAGGACAAATCATTAGATATTTTCAAAGATAATTATCAAATGATCTACTTGCTGTATATGTATATATATAATTTTTAATATAATTTATTTAAGAACAGTTTTTTATTTACATAAAGAGTAAGCAGATATTTCAGAGAATTCTTGCTTCTCATACCCATAGTTTCCCATTACTAACATGTTTCTATCAATGTGCTATACTTATTATCCTATGTAATAAAGATGGAATATACAAATGGACCATCACTCCACGACGAAGATGGTGGTGCCCACAGCCAATAAGGAGGGACAACAACAAAAATATGCACAACTAGGGTAATGCAGAATGCATAGTGATTCTTCCTTTGCTGGTTAATGCAGCTCTGGCTGACAGTACACCTGATCTAGCTGAGCCAACCCACAGATTTCAGCCACCCATAACTAATTTCCGGCCACACATAACTTCCAGCCACCCATAACTTCCTATGTTAAATGTTGACATTTGGGGGACTTCTACAATTATTATTAAATATGTAACCAATTAGAGAGAAATTAATGAAATGAATCACATAGTTGAATAAAAGCAGAAAACCTTATGATCACATAAATACATGCAGAAAATGTAAATTGTAACATTTAATCTTTGTTCATGACAATACTCAGTGACTTGTCTTCAAACTGTTGGTGTCTTTACACAAAGCTAACCTCATACTCAGTGGTGACAGAAGAATCAGAAGAATAAAAAAAAATACAGCAACTACATTTGTTTAGTTCTGATTTTCATAAACTGAGATAATACTGAATAATGGTATTTTTAATAATGTGGTCATATCATCCTAGGACACAATATTTTAAATAAAGAAATAAAACTAACACTTAAGCAACATTCTATAAACAGAAATAGATATGAGACACTCATAGAAAAATTCCTACTTTCCATACAGTAGGAATCTTTTTGTAAGATACTGAACCACCATGTAATAAAAATGAGATTTATAAAATAACTAGAATTATGTTCTTCAAATTTATCCTGCTTTCATTCATGCAATTCTCTTCTCAGAATCCATTTAGGAAAATCAATCATCAAATGTTCTTGAAAATTTGCATAGCTCCTAATTATTCACTATAAAACCATGACCTTTTGCAATTTTTAGTGTCATTTCAGATCAACCGATTGTTTCCCAGAAGTGGTATCTGTTAAATTAAGCGATGATCTAATGAATTTATTTTTAATCTATTTTTTTATTTTAAAAACATATATTTTATTGATTTTTTTACTGAGAGGAAGAGAGAGGGATAGATAGCTAGAAACATCAATGATAGAGAAACATCAATCAGCTTCCTCCTGCACACCTCCCACTGGGGATGTGGCTGCAACCAAGGTATATGTCCTTGACTGGAATCAAACATGGGACCTTTCAGTCTGCAGGTCAACGCTCTATCCACTGAGCCAAACTGGTTAGGGCTCTAATGAATTTACTAAATGTAATTCAAATCTGTAAAAATTTCACAGTGAAGACTCACTTGTTACAGCAAAACAAAATATTCAAGGTAAGAGACAGTTATTTTCTTTTTAAATATACTTTTACTAGAGGTCCAGTGCATGAAATTTGTGCATGGTGTGTGTGTGTTTCCCTCAGCCTAGCCTGCACCCTATCTAATTTGGGACCCCTCAAGAGTTGTTCAATTGCCCGTGTAGGCCTGATCCCTAAACGGGCAGTCAGACATTCCTTTCACAATCCAGGACTGCTGGCTCCCAACCAATCGCATGCCTGCCTGCCTGATTGCCCTAACTGCTTCTGCCTGCTAGCTTGACCACTCCCCAACCACTCCCCTGCCAGCCCAATTGCCCCCAATTGCCCTCCCCTGCAGGCCTGGTCCCCCACAACTGCCCTCCCCTGCTGGCCTGATCACTCCCAACTGCCCTCCCCTGCTGGCCTGATTGGCCACAATTGCCCACCCCTGCCGGCCATCTTGTGCTGGCCATCTTGTGTCCACATACATGCAGGTGGCCATCTTGTGTGTTGGAGTGATGGTCGATTTGCATATTACTTCTTTATGATATAGGATTGATTTCAGAGAGGAAGGAAGAGAGAGAGAGATATAGAAAGACTGATGATGAGAAAGAATCATTGAATTGGCTGCCTCCAGCATGCCCCCCACTGGGGATCAAATCTGCTACCTGGGCATGTGCCCTTGACCAGAATCAAACCCATGACCCTTCAGTCCACAGGCTGACGCTCTATCTACTGAGCCAAACCACCTGGGGCAGAGACAGTTTTTCCCTACCACCTTAGGAATCTTTTCACCTTCAAGGACACAGAAAAGCTATTTCTCAGTCTGTAGGAACACTTTTCTTTTTAAAAATACGCTAACCTATATCTATTTTCTATAATATAATATAAAAGTGGAGATTAATCCTAATATTCACCAAAGAATTTAAACCTATTATTTAAATCATTAAGCCAATATTAAAGTGTTCATAGATAGTCAATTTATGGAATGGTACACATTTATTTTAAATATTGAGATACGAAAGTACCTTCATGGCCTGTGTTAATGTAATATTGGTGATGAGCAAAGAAGAACATAGATAAACATTTGGTTTTTTGTTGGTAATATTTGATTAACAAATTACACAAACAGATCTTGTAAGATATAGCAATATTTTAAAAATCAGGTTTATATTTCATTCAATTAAAAGTACATATTTAGAGAATGATCATGTTTTTTCTGTGTGAGTATAAATGTATATAGCTAGTTCCTGCTTTCCATATGAAGTCATTTAATACCTTAAGGATTTAAGCATATCAGGAATATGATGTAATTTTTAAAGAAAACCACTCTTTATACACACACACACACACACACACACACACACACACACATTTGCAGTCTCTTACAGTGAAGAGAAAAGAAGCCAGGAGAAGGACAACCAACAGACACCTTAAAATGAACAAAAATATAGCCATTTGAGAATTTCAAGTTTCTCTTATTGCCTACATGGTTATATCAAAATTCTGAGCTTTAAAAGTCTTTCTAATGAATGAAAAATCATTATTTTCTAAATATTTAATGTTTTGACATTTCTCAAGTCTTTCATTCTCAGATAAAAAAGGTCAAGTTCCAAAGAGCTTAAAAAATGAGAGGAGAAAATGTGACTTGAAACTGCATCAGCTAGACACAGGGTAGCAGATGCTAAGTGTAAAAGGGAAGGCCCATTTTCTGAATTTCTTCACCACCAGCATTTTTCACTTTGCTTCTACTTACAGATGGCCTCGATTTTTAAAATCTATAACACTTACTAAGTATATCTAAAGAATCTTTACTGGCATTATTTAAACTTAACAACACTTACGAGAATCAAATCATCTTTCATTTTGCCAATAAATAAAATTATCTGAGAAGACAATTTCTTTTTCTAAATAAACTGCATGACTATTGATATTCACAGCTATAACATTTGGTGCACTTTATTAAAAGTAAGCATTTTTCAAAAGTAATTTTAAATTTATCATTTGTTTACCTGCTGAATCAACTTTAACATAAAGTAAATTTCTTATGCACACACTTAAAAGGCAAGTGTATTAAACAGCTCTCATGTACCTTTAAAATTTAATTTATATGCACACTAGAGGCCGGGTGCACAAAAATCGTGCACAGGTAGGGTCCCTAGGCCTGGCCAATGATCATAGCCAATCAGGTTCCCCACCTCCTGGACTCCTCGCCTCCTCCTTTGCTCCCTCAGTACCCTGCCACCACCGCTGGTCACCCACCTCCTGGTGGTCAGCACACATCATAGCGAGTGATCAAACTCCGGGTCTCCCAGGCTAACTCCCGAGGGAACAATTTGCATATTAGCCTTTTATTATATAGGATGGTTAGATGTAGAAGTTTTATTTTCCATATAATCAATGGATGATGAACTGATAGTTTATGTGGAGATTGGAAATGAGACAAGTAGAATAATATGCCATGTTATTAAAATATCTACATGAATAAAAGAGTAAGATGCAAATCAACTGTATCTTTGTGACACCCAGCAGCCAATCAGAAGTGAGTATGCAAATTAACCCACCAAAGATGGTGGGTTAATTTGCATACACAGGTTCCAACTGGCCGGTGGCAGGGTGGGACACTTGCATCGTTGCCCTGATGACACCGCAGGCGTTCTGCACTGCCCCAGCTGCTCCAGGCCTCTGGGCAGAGTGGGAAGACAGAAAGGTGGCTCTGGGTCAGAGCGAAAAGGCGGCTCCAGCCAGAGTGAAGGTGGTGCCGGCAGCCAGGGTAAGGAAGGCCCATTCTTGAATGAATCTTTGTGCATTGGGCCTCTAGTATTAAAATAAAAATAACTGAAAATATAGTACACAATTGAGCTTTTCATGGTGTGGGATCCCTAATCAGAGTACAGCAAATGTTCAAGGCCAATCTGAGCAAGAACACAGCAATCTTACTGTATGCACTGCACAGGCATGCCTTTCTGTAACCCAAATACTGATGTCATTATTTGGCAAGAAGCCTCTTTTGTCTTATGTTTACAAGGGATCCTGTGTTTGCTACTGTATTAGAAAGGGCTACTTTGTAAGGCTACTTTGAAGAACTGTTTTGTCTGATGGCTCCTTGTTAGCAATGGCTACTTGGCCTGCAATAAAGACTCTGCTATAGACCTATGACTTCTCATGTTTTCTCTGTCCACTACCCAGCATCCATGAAGGTCCAATTCCTGGCAGAGGACCTGTGGACCCCACAGTTGACAGGAGTAAGTACTACGACACATGGGAAGATACTGCCCAGAATAAAGGAAGACATAACATACTTTTGAGAGAGGCAAATTTTGACCCATAATGCAAAGGAGGAAAAAATAATAATCTACAGATAAAAGCATTTCCTGTGACACTAAAACTTAAACCTACTTTGAATCTCCTTATTCTAGCTCTAAAATCAACATATGTTGCTCCTAGAAAAGCCTTGATTTGACAAATTATGAAAACTAATATAAAATAATTTTTATCATAATTTTATAAATCAAAGAATACTTAATTAATTAGATTCAATGAAGTGCTCAGAGAGACCAAATTAACCTGGAATAGATAGTTTTTAAATAAAAAGATATCAAAATTTACTTATAAGTATAACTTTGCTTATTTATTAGTTTGTTGATTTATTGTTATCTACTTACTATTAAGAGGAATGTAGACTCTAGAACAAGATAGCTCTTATAGAAAATAAAGCTAAATATTTTTGCTCATCTGAGAAACACAGATGTTACTAAAATAATAATTTATTTACTTATTTTAATCCTAGAAAGAATAGTATAGGCAAGCTTGATAGGATTTGATACAAGAAGACATTCTTCTGGAATGGGATGAACTTGAATTACTTCATCACAGAAAATGCACTTGGTGGTTTTCAAAGAATATGGTTGGATGGTTAAATAGATAAAAGGGGACACTTGAGTGATATGGCATGAGCAAAAACTTTTTAAAGAAGTAATTGAAAGGAGGTTGAGAACATCAGAACCTCAATTGTGTAAACAAATGGGTGATGCTCAGGTCACATTTTCTAGGCAAGGTGATTCTGCTGCTAGGTATGGTAATTCTTCAGCGATGTTACCTTTCTAAAAGATTTTCTTTTCTGCTACCAGTTTTGCCATTTTAATTCTTTGTGACTAAAATTTTCCAAAAATTGCTTTGACATCCTGCAAAAGATAAGTCCATATTCTGTAATCTCCAGGCTCTGTGTGTGTGTGTGTGTGTGTGTGTGTGTGTGTGTGTGTGTGTATGTGTGTGTGTGTAGTGCCATCACTAACTGGATAAATAGAAAGCACTCTTAAAATTGTTTTCAGTTCTCTAATCTGTTTAAATAAATTAAAATATTTTATTTTGTTTCTTGTTCCACATACTTATTTGTTGTAATTAAAAAAAAAACCAACCAAACACCTGTTAGAATTTGATCATTTCCTAAAATGGCTTACTTGTTTATAAACCTAAAATGAACTTTATGAAGAGACCAGGCCTTTGTTATCAATGTTGTAAGACTTTATAGAATATCTTCAAAGAGTTTTAGAAAGTACCTGTGTGCTAGCCAGTTATTTTATTGAAAATAAAATTTTTAAGTGTAAATAATACACCATTAGGTTGACACTCTACAAGTAAGAGCATTGGCCATTAAATAAAGTCATTAAGAATTAGGCTTAATTTAAATCACACAGACTAGTATTTGAATTCTGGTTCTATCAATCAAAACTGTGAATTTTGAACATTTCACTTCTCTGGAACTTATCTTTTCCTATCTGTAAAATACAAGTTTATTAACACTTTTTCCTGGAATTGTGGACAAGTTTAAGATTGTCCTAAAGGGCTCCTTATTCCTGTGCACAATATCACAGTAACAACACTCTTTAGAATTCTAGAACAATTCTGTAGCATGAAAGATTTTCCATGAATATTCTAGAAGACTTAGGAAATATGTTGATAATGCAGAAGTTCCCTGGGGTAAACACTTGGATCAGGAAAAAGGGTAGAGTTATTGCTTAAGTCCTCATATTAGCATATCATAATTTCAGCTCTGCAGTTCTAAAGTATCTAGTAATTAATCTTCTCTCTCTTTCTCTCCTTTTTTTAAATTTAAATTTTATATTGTTGACACTATTACAGATATTCCCTTTTTCCCCTCTTTACCCACTTCCACCCAGCCCTCACCTTCCCCTCCCTTGGCCTACACCCCTCTGTTGTCAATGTACATGGGATATGCATATATGTTCTTTGGCTAAGCCCTTCACCTTCTTTTTTTTTTTTTAAATAAATCTTTATTGTTCAGATTATTACAGGTGTTCCTCTTTTTTTTTCCCCCATAGCTCCCCTCCACCTGATTCCCCACCCCATCCCATGCCCTTACCCCCCGCCACTGTCTTCATCCATAGGAGTAAGATTTTTGTCCAATCTCTTCCCACACCCCTCACACTTGCTTCCCCTGAGAATCGTCAGTCCACTCCCTTTCTATGTCCCTGATTCTATTATATTCACCAGTCCATTCTGTTCTTCAGATTTTTTATTCACTTGATTTTTAGATTCACTTGTTGGTAGGTATGTATTTGATGTCATTTTGTTGTTCATAATTTTTATCTTTACCTTTTTCTTCTTCTTCCTCTTCTTAAAGAATACCCTTCAGCATTTCATGTAATCCTGGCTTGGTGGCGATGAACTCCTTTAGCTTTTTCTTGTCTGTGAAGCTCTTTATCTGACCTTCAACTCTGAATGATAGCTTTGCTGGGTAGAGTAATCTTGGTTGTAGGTTCTTGCTGTTCATCACTTTGAATATTTCTTGCCACTCCCTTCTGGCCTGCATAGTTTCTGTTGAGAAATCAGCTGACAGTCGTATGGGTACTCCCTTGTAGGTAATTAACTGTTTTTCTCTTGCTGCTTTTAATATTCTCTCTTTGTCTTTTGCCCTTGGCATTTTAATTATGATGTGTCTTGGTGTTGTCCTCTTTGGATTCCTCTTGTATGGGGTTCTGTGTGCTTCCTGAACTTGTAAGTCTATTTCTTTCACCAGGTAGGGAAAGTTTTCTGTCATTATTTCTTCTAATAGGTTTTCAATATTTTGCTCTCTCCCTTCTTCTGGCACCCCAAAAATTCAGATGTTGGTTCGCTTAAAGTTGTCCCAGAGGCTCCTTACACTATCTTCATATTTTTGGATTCTTTTTTCTTTTTGTTTTTCTGGTTGGATGTTTTTTGTTTCCACATATTTCAGATCTTTGGTTTGATTCTTGGGGTACGTTGATCTACAGTTGAGTTTCTGTATATTCTTTATTTCAGACAGTGTATGCTTCATTTCTGACTGATCCTTTTCCATTTTTTTGGCATTCTCATTAAGCTCCTTGAAGGTCTCATCAAGTTTCTCAGCGGTTTTAAGAAGATTCTTGAGTAACCTTATACATGTGGTTCTGAACTCTATGTCATCCAGTAGTTTGCTTTCCTCTGTTTCTTTCATTCGTGACATGTTTCTTTGTCTCCACATTTTGGCTGCTTTCCTGTGTTGATGGAGTAGCTTTGTGTGGTAGGTGATCTATAGGGGGCAGTAGCTCAGCCTCCTCAATTACATGAAGTGGATGCTCTTGGTACACCCCTTTGTGGGCTGAGTGCAAAGTCTTGGTGTAGTTAAGCCTTAATTGCCATTGGTACACTGGGAGGAATTGACCTCCAGGCCAATTACCTGTGAGCACTCGCTGTGTCTATAATGGAAGAACTGCTGCGCTGAAGACACACTTATGGGGCAGGACTTGTTTCAGTGGGGCTTTGGTGCTCACTGAGTCTGCCTCTTGAATGTGTCACTTATGGATGTGAGGAGTTGAAATCTGGTGTCTCACACTGACCACTAGGTACACTGGCTTCTGGATCTCCAATGGGGTGCAGGTCAGCTACTGTCTGAGGCCACCCAGCAGGAGCTACAGTGAGAGCTACAGTTTTCTCCTCTTTGCTTGTGGTTTGGACGTTTTGGAGCTGTCTGACCCAGGCTGCAAGTTTGCTAGGTTAAGCTGCGATAGGGCAGGGCTTTCTTATGCAAAAGCTGCTGCTTGGAGCTTGGGTGAGTTTGTATGTTGTGCAGGGCGGGGTCTCAGGGTGTCACTAGGCTAGGGAGTGGCAAACAGCAATGGCTGCTAGTTAGCCGGATCTGTGTCCCCAAGGGTGTCCCTGAGTCCCATGCCCCAGTGCCGTAAACAATTATTCCTGCGCGCAGCTCTTCAAGCAAGCCACCCTCACTGGCAGACAGTCCAGCTTCTCCCGGTAGGAGTTCGGGTCCCCCGCGTCTCCCCACAAACTGTATTTCAGAGTAATCGGGGGCTTGTCTCCCTTCGGGGTGAAAAAAGAAACGCCCGCCGCCAGCCCGGATCACGCGCCTCCGTACCTCAGCTTTTCAGCGCTCGTGCACGTCTCAATGCTCTTTTCTCTTTCCTTCTAGTTGTAGAACTTCCACTCAGCCAGCTTTCCCGTGGTTCTGGGTGATAGACGTTTTGTCTTTTAGTTGTATTTTTGAAATTGTTGCGGGAGGCAGCAGTTTAGGTGTTTACCTACGCCGCCATCTTGGATTCTCCCCCTTCACCTTCTTTCATCCAGTCCTCCCCCACTATCTCCCCGCTGACATTTGTCAATCTGTTCCATGTATCCATGTTTCTGGTTCTATTTTGCTTGTCAGTTTATTTATTTTTCATTAGCTTCTACATGTTAGTGAGATCATATGGTATTTTTCTTTCTCTGACTGGCTTATTTCTCTGAGCATAATATTCTCCAGGTCTTTTCTTATATTGTAACCTTTTTATTTATTGAAATATATTTATAAGCACTATTTTCTTATATTGTTACCTCTTTATGGATCAAAGTGGAACAAAAAAATGCAAAAAAAAAAAAATCAGAAAAGAGAGGTACTTCTCTACCATTTTTACTTTTTCTACTTCAGGATTTTTCCCAGAACTGCTCTGACATTAAGAATCTAGAGTGAATAAATAACTTCAGGTATGTCACTGTAAGATAGAGTGAAAATCCAAGAGCTTTGGAATCAGGGAGAGCTGTGTTCATTTATTTTCTAGTTGTATAGCCTTTAGTAAGTTGCTTTAATTTTCCAAGCTTCAATTTCTACATCTGAAATACCATAAGTGTTTCTGTGATTTATAAAATGCTCCTAAGATCTAAAGGGCACTCAGCACTTGAAAATCTACTAATACACAGAAATGAAGGATCTATCAAAATCAAAATTATAGAAAGAATTATGAAAATATGAGCACTGAGATTTCCCATAAGACACATGCTTAGATGCCAATATGAATGAGATATTCACATAAGTGATATTAACTTATTAGACAAACCCTAAAATATTCTCAATTATACACACTAGTTTATGTAGTCACAAATTGTATTTTACTATGATGACTTTTAAGAAAATATATAGTGCCTGGCCAGTGTGGCTCAGTGGTTGAGTGTCAACCTATGAACCAGGAGGTCATGGTTCGATTCTCGGTCAGGGCACATGCCCAAGTTGCAGGCTCAATCTTCAGTGTGGGGCATGCAAGAAGCAGCTGATCTATAGTTCTCTCTCATCACTGATGTTTCTATCTCTCTATTCCTCTCCCTTCTTCTCTGAAATCAATAAAAGTATATTTTAAAAAATAAGAAAATGTATAGTAACGAAATATATTTATAAGCACTATTTTTAAAAAGTTGTTCAGCCCTAATCAGTTTGGCTCAGAGGATAGAGCATCATTTTGTGGACTAAAGGGACCTAGGTTCGATTCTGATCAAGGGCATGTACCTTGGTTGCAGGCTTGATCCCCAGTAGGGTGCATGCAGGAGGCAGCTAAACAATGTTTCAAATTACCCCTCTCCTTTCCTCTCTGTAAAAATCAATAAACTATATTATAAATAAATAAATAAAATAAAATAAATAAAAATTTGTTCAAAGTCATATTTTAGTTATATAAGATAATAATTAATAGAATTTATATAAGAGCTATGTAGTCATGTGGTTATAAAATATTTATTTATTTATTTACTTATATATTTGTCTTTCTAAACACTCCTGTAGATGGGAATTTGAATATAACAAGCACTGACATTTGCTCATTTGCTTTTGTTTTCAGTAAGTACTCATGATCCTCAGCAGCAATAGGCTGTAGATATCCTTACCTGAGTAAGCATACATATGTTTACTGTAGGAGCATATATGTAAGATGTATTAATCAAATGTGAGGTATGAGCACAAATTAAAACAATATTTGTAAGACTATGTTTCATAATAGAGGTTGCATTGCAAACATGGATATTACCATTATCATAAATTTAAAAGAGAACATAATTATTTCATGATAGGCTGGTTCTTTCTGAGTCTTTCATGCATATATTGGAGGGAAGAAATCAACTGGAGTGCTGGTACTTTGACTGAGAAAGTGCAAAAATAGGACAAACAAGACTTAGGTTCCAGAGAATAAGAAACAGGGTATTTTGTGACTATCCCGAACTGCAGATAATGCCACTCTGAAAACTGATGACAGATCCGTGAGACTTTATTGTAATTCCCTGTCAGTCTCATAGTAGAGTGAAGGCCTGTAAAATGGAACTGTTACCCTCCGTTATTTTTACCAGTTAAGTTTTTAATGAATATAACACTTATCTCAGGAT
This sequence comes from Corynorhinus townsendii, assembly GCA_026230045.1. NCBI lineage: Eukaryota > Metazoa > Chordata > Mammalia > Chiroptera > Vespertilionidae > Corynorhinus > Corynorhinus townsendii. The sequence goes on from JAPDVU010000003.1 coordinate 148,583,422, forward strand.
GTGGAAACAACTAGAAGTCCTGTGTTGCTTTTTAAATATATATATAAATTACAGTAATTACCATGTTTTAGCCACCTGAAGAAGTCATAGCACACACAATTCACTTTGTTACTTTTCTTTTTTAATTCCTGCTAGGCACAAAATGACAATGGATGTGAAAATAAGAATGGAATCTACTCACAGAACATATAGCTAATGCAAAACAGAAGACTGGCTCATGGAAATGATTAACAAATAAGAAATTATATAACAAAAACAGGGCAAAGTTGATTCTTTACCAATCTAATTAAAACCCTGAATTCCTGAGAGATTCATATTAACTGGCACAGATACTAATGTCTTTAAATCTTCAATCAATGGGTTTGTATCATACTCCCTAAACAGTTCCTTATAGAATTCCAATTATTATTCTTAACCTCCCTTTTTTTGTTGAAATGGCAATTTATTTCCACCTGGTATGGCAGATTTATATGCGAGATGATACACGTAATAAGTACAGGTTTGTGGTATTTCATTAGCTGATGTTGATGTTAATAGCTAACTCTTGCTGCCAGTTGCTTTTTTTTTTTTTTAATTTAGTTTGTCCATTTGCCTTTTTCCAATGAGATACATGGTCGGATCAAGAAGCATTATCTGGTTACTAATTAGACTCTAGCACAAGCCACATTTGCAATGATTAATGCACTCTTAACAATAGAAAAAAAAGAGTCATTCTGTGTATGAAAGAGATTTGGTTAATTAATCTTTTTCATTTATTAGAGAAAATTGTTTACTGCAAATTTTACTTTTCTAACAAATATAGATAAATTATCCTAGATGTCAGTAAGCATAATTTTAAACTATGGTCTCCCTGTGATTCAGTATTGAGTCATATGAGCTAATATTTTCTTAATATGTTGGCTTCTTTATGCTCAGTTATCACAGATAGCTGGAGCCTTATCAGATGTCACTAACATCATTGAAAATTCACATAAGTACTGCTTCTTGTAACTAGTAATTCACACTTTTAAAAACATAGCTAGTTTGTTAATACAGAATAAAAAAATCTAAAATGGCATAACTGAACCTAAGACAAAAGGAATGAATGATGATGTTGAATATGAAAACAATCATAATCAATACCGTTAGAGTGAAGTAGTAGTTCTTTATAATATTTCTTTCATTATAATTAGTTTCTGATTCAATTAATTCTGTGTGTTGCAACATGAACGATATTCTACTGATGTAAAGATTAATTGAAACTATTCATGAAAAGGAAACTTTGTATGAGTCATAATTAATGCAAGGTTTGTAAGGGATTCCTTTAACTGGGTAATAGCACATACCATTTTAATGATATATTCTTTCAAATGATATATACTCTGGCACAAAGTAGCATTCCCTGAATTACTATCTTCATATAGAAAGTTGTTTTTAAAAGAGATGGTACCTTGCATTAGATTATGAATATTTTCAAAATGTGTTTAAGATATATTGCTTCAGTAGAAAACAATAATTTAAATTAACAAAATAATGAAGTCATTTGAAGAGATAGTCTCTGATTATACTATGGATTTAGTGCTGTTGATGTAACTCCTTTATAATATAACAAAGAACTTTTTCCCTAAAATTATAAATCCTAATGCTGGTAAACTCACTTTTTATTAGTAATATGCCTCTTCAATATTTTTATTCTATCTGTATACATGGATTACCTTATACAATTTTATCTAATTAAAGAGCCTGAGTTACTTTGAAAGACATATCTAAAGTTAAAGAGTAAGTTGTACAAATTTAGAATTACATGCTTTATATCCTATCTAATAAAAGAGTAATATGCACATTGACCATCACTACAACCCACAAGATGGCTGCTCCCATGTGATCAAAGATGGCTGCTCCCATGTGGACACAAGATGGCCACCACAAGATGGCCAGCAGGGGAGGGCAGTTGAGGGGTACCAGGCCTGCAGGGGAGGGCAGTTGTGGGTGATCAGGCCAGCAGGGGAGTAGTTAGGGGTCAATCAGGCTGGCAGGGGGGTGGGTAGGGGGTGATCAGGCTGGCAGGCAGAAGCAGTCAGGGGCAATTAGGCAGGCAGGCAAGCAAGTGGTTGGGAGCCAGCAGTCCTGGATTGGAGAGGGTGCAGGCTGGGCTGAGGGACACAAATCACCTCTCCCCTCAGGCCCCACCTCCCCCGTGCATGAATTTTGTATATAATTTGAGTAAATTTGTTGCTTTGTTCATTTTTTCATTTATTCATTTGGTATCCATTCAGCCCTTATTGGACAATTACATTATCTCATGTGCATTTAATCACTAGATTAAGAGTAGAAAGGATATAAAAGAACTTTACACAGAATTCACTTGCTAGTTCAGCATATTATGATGGTAAATGTTATGTGTCAACCTGACTGGGCCATGGGGTGCTCATATATTTGATCAGAGATTATTCTGAGTATTTCTGTGAGGCTGTTCCATAAAAAAATAATATTTATTATTCAGTAGACTGAATAAATTATATTGTCCTTTCTAATGTGCGTTGGCTTCATCCAATTAGTGAAAGGCTTACCTAGAGCAAAATGTCTAACCCTCCCCCAAGAATTCTTCTTGCCTGTTGGCATCCTCCCACTGAGACATTTTGGTTTTGTTTTTTTCCAGCCTTTAGACTTGAACTGAAACATTAGCTCTTTCTGGATCTGCTGGCCTTTAACCTAGAACTATACCATTGGCTCCCCTAGGTCTCAGCCTGCTAATTCACCCGGCAGGTCTCAGGACTAGTCAGCCTCCATAGTTGTGTGAGCCAAATCCTTCTAATAAAGCATCTCTCTCTCTCCCCACCCTATTGGTTTTGTTTGTCTGGAGAACCCTAACAGGTACACATACACTGTTTAAAATATTTAAAATTTGGTTAAACAGATACAACTAACAGTTTAACAGATAGCTAAACAAAAGGTGATGAAATAGCTTTCCGGTCCCATGTCATCTGCTGATGGGTGTATAGAGGGTAAATTCAAAGAGACAGAATGGCATATTCAAAGCGTTGTTGGAAGAATATGATTTCAGTAAACTCCAAGAAACTGTTTAACTGAAGCCAGGAGGATATGTGAGGAAGTAGGGAAAGATGAAGCTCAAATTCCCCATGTTCATATTAGTCAATTGCTCCAAACATTAAGCTCATTGACCACTCCTCTTCAAGAAATTGGTAGGCATTAATCAATCCTGTCATCCTATTTCAGTGTTTAGTGCACAGAAAAATAGCTCAATGAACCATGTGTCTATTGCCATCCTTATAGTGTTTGAAAATTACTAGCTCATCTTCTTTCTAAATTATTTTCTATTTGATTTTAAATATATTTTCTGACAATGCTATAGTATGAACCTTTTTGTGATAAATTATACTAGTGAAAAGAATGTCTTCATAAACTAAAATGGATTATCAGATAATCTTCCATTTATTTCAAGTTATATTCTCAACAAGACAATTCTAATACAACTGGAAAAGCCAACCAAACAAACAGCAATACATTTGACCTGTAATTAAATTGTGCTGTAAATTTCCTTTCTTCTTGCCTCCCTGCCTTTTTCTTTTTCTTATTTTCTTCTTTGTTTTTTTAAACTTTATTTTATATTTTATTTCTTTTTGCATTTTAATTTTAATAGATAATATAGTCACATGATTAAAATTACAAATAATAAAAACCTTTATATTGATAAATATCCTCCTAACTTTGTATCAATTTGCTTATTTTTGATTACCAATTGTCCTATTTCTGAAAGTTTAAAAATATCCCTTCCCCTAATCTTCATTGCCCTACTGTAATATGGTTCTCCCAAAAAGATACAAGTACTTCTACATTTATTTCAAACTAAAGGACTGATGCATGAAAATTCATGCACTGGAGGGGGAATTTCTCAGCCTGGCCTGCCCCCTCTCACAGTCCAGGAGCCCTCAGGGGTGGGAGGTGACCGGCAATCAGGGGAAGGCAATGCCCCCATCAAACCTTTGCTGCTGCCACTGCTGGCAGTGCAAGCCTTGGCTGGCCCTGGTTACTGAGCCTCGGGCAGCTCTGGGTGGCTGGGAAGCCACCATCTGAGGCTTGCCTGCACTTTGGCATCAGCTGGGTAGCCAACATCCAAGGCTTGCCTGTGCCTTGGGCTGGCCCTGGGCGGCTGGGGGGCTGAGGGGACTGGGGGATACGCGGAGCAGCCAGACCCACCTGGGGATGGACCCAGCCATTTCTCCTGCCTGCCGCCCTGGTGGGGCTGAGGGGACTGGGCGCCACCATCTTGTAGCTGTGGGTGCTGCCATCTTTGAGGGCATGGCAGTCAATTAGCATATTCCCTCCTTATTGGCTGTGGGTGCCACCATCTTTGTGAGGGTGTAATGGTCAATTAGGATATTTCCTCTTTATTAGATAGGATGAGAGCTATTTTTCTTTTAATTTGATTTATACTTTTTAAGTATTTGACTTCAACATGATGCTCAACTTTACTTTTATGTGGTCCTCATAACTGTTATGTGTGTGATTTTAGGGATAAGAAATAAAATTAATACTAGCTACCCAGTTTTAGATGGTTCTTATTTATTATTAAATCACTGAATGAACATGCCCAGAAGTTTTACATACAGGATTGGACTCAAGCAAACACTGAAATTATAAGTAACATAATGATGACTCATATCCCAGTAGGTTTATTTTGCTACATTCATTTTTTTTAATCATAATGTATAGCTTCATAGAAAATTCCTCGTGACCCACAGACAAATTTATAGATAGCTTAATTTTATATGCTTTTGTAAGCTAGACTTATCTAGCTTTAAAACTCCACTGTGTAAGACACTAGGGGAGAAAAATCTTCCTTGTCTTTGGTAGAATTCAAGAGGGATATCTAATGATCTATTTACCTTGTTGGAGAGATCTATAAGTTTGAGGTCTACTCTAATGGGTGATGACTAATAGGTTGACCAAGTATCTGAGAACTTGGAAAAATCAAGACTGTTGTATTGATGAGAAAGAGATTTGGGAAAGAGGTATATGAATGAAGAACTTTTCATTCTAGACTCAGACTGAAGAAAAGACATGTTCCCACTGAATGCTCATCAAATGATATCCAATTCAAAAATTATCTGGCAAAATGATCTAACCTGTAGATATTAGTGAGGCTTTTCTCCAACTACCACATTGCTTGCTAAATGACTACTGAGCAAATTAGATGTAGCAAGAATGGAAACAACACATGGGCTCAGTAGTGTGTGTATGTGTGTGTGTGTGTGTGTGTGTGTGTGTTTTCTTTCTTCATCAAGACTGAATTAGCCAACACTACACTTGATTTTCACCTGGAGCTAACTTTCAGCAATCCAGAGCCTTCCACATGATACCAAACTTAGAAAGGACCAGCACACCTTCCAATGACAGATTGATTATATTGAATATCTTTCACTATGGAAGGAACACTATTTGCCCTTACTAGTCTAGGGATTTATTATGAAGGTGGCTTTTTATCCTTGCCACCATTCTGTCACCTTTTACTTTCTTACTGAATCCACATTTACTTATATATCCGATAGAAGACTTTTTTGATCAAGACACTGTCTTTATAGCAAGGGAGGGGTGGGGCAATAATAGGCTTACAGTTGTGAGTATGGGAAACACAAACTATATTTTTGTATTATCATGTATTAATTATTGTATTATTTTCCATATGAACAAACACAAACCTACTTTTCCCCCACCCTGTACAAAATTATCAATTTTACCATATTTCTCAACTGCAAGCTAGAGAATCAGGGAAGCCAGTAGTGTAATTTAGTTCAAATCCAAAACCTGAGAACTTGATATAAGTCCGAGGCTGAGGCCAGAAGCCATATAACCAGGAACTGTGATGACCAGGGCAAGAAAAAAATGGAAGCTCTAGCTCAAGTAGAGAGAGGCAATTTGCTTTTCTGCCTTCTTCTATTCTATCCAGCCCACCTAAGGGTTGAATAATGACCCACATTGGTCACAGTGGATCTTCTTTACTCAGTTTATTGAATCAATGCTAATCCTATATAATAAAGAGGTAATATGCAAATTGACCATCACTCCAACACACAAGATGGCCGTCCCCATGTGGTCAAAGGTGACTGTCCCCATGTGGACACAAGATAGCTGCCACAAGATGGCTGGCAGGGGAGGGCAGTTATGGGGGACCAAGCCAGCAGAGGAGGGCAGTTAAGGGTGACCAGGCCTGCAGGGGAGGGCAGTTAGGGGCAATTAAGCTGGCAGGAGAGCAGTTAGGCATTGATCAGACTGGCATGGGAGTAGTTAGGGGGTGATCAGGCTGGCAGGCAGAAGTGGTTAGAGGCAATTAGGCAGTCAGGTGAGTGGTTGGGAGCCAGCAGTCCTGGATTGTGAGATTGGAGAGGGTTCAGGCTGGGCTTAAGGACACCCCTCCCCCCCGTAATGAATTTTGTGCACTGGGCCTCTAGTTCTTCAATAAAAACCCTCACCGACACACACCAAAATAATGCTTTACCAGTTATTTGGGCATCCCTTACCCCAGTCAAGTTTATATATAAAATTAACCATCACTGTACTATTTTGAGGTTCTCATGTCATGGGACAAATAGGAAAATAATTTATTATGTGATCTGGAATAATTGTATAGAGCAATGCTATTACTTATAAAAGTTATAAACATAGAAGATTTAAGGCAATTCTAAGAATTGCTATGCCTAGTGATTAAAGCTAATGAATGATAACAATAATACCATATAATAATAATATTAGGAGAGGTTCATAATTTTCAGGAAACTTTAGATATCCAACAAATTAAACATTCTTGTCAACATAAATTCCAACTGAAAGCTAAGGGAATATAAACCCAGAAAACAAGAGTATTTGTGTGTGTGATTTTTTTTGGGGGTGGGGGGGACAAGAATTCTAACAAATAATGGTTATATATATATATATATATATATATGTGTGTGTGTGTGTGTGTGTGTGTGTGTGTTTGTGTATAAATTTTGAGTTTTGTTTTATCTTTGAGAAAGTCTAGAGAATAATGTTGTGCAAAATTAGTGACATACAAATTATGGCAATTAAAGTAGGCCTACAATGTGCGTCCATTAAGAAAAGAATTCAGATAGGAAATTTAACCTGCAAAATTAAAATTAAAACTTATTTTACCATATCTGTTAGCAAAGATTCACGAGTATGCTGGAATTCTACCTTTACTTACCAATCTGGTAGGTGTGTAGGATGACTTTCTAGAGCTATTAGAACTTAATGGGATGTTAGGAACCTGAGAAACATAGCAGAGCTTCTTGCAGGACCAGATGAAATCCTTACTCCAAACAGTATCATTAGTAGCAGGTTGCAGGAGTCTGAATGATAAAGAAATACAGCTACTCAATTAGGATTGCTTTTGAGTCTGAAAGGGAAACAAGATTATGCTATATTACCAGAGGGTTTTTGTTTGTTTGTTTGTTGGTTGTGTGTGTGTTTTTTTCCAGGCAATTCTTCGTACATTACTTTAAATGTTTGAGGTTTGAAGAAGGCCCATTTATATTCCTGAGGTTAATTTTATAAACTTTTGTTGAAACTATTGGGGTGAATAAGAAACATAACAGGGAATCGTTAGAAAGGACAAGGTAACTGATGAGGTAACCTAGAATTGAAACCCGGGATTACAACATTTAAGGTAGAAGCACCTGAGTTGATAAGATTGAGAATGGCAGAGTTCCTGAGAACTCATGTGAGCCCCCCTGGAGTGGCAATCAACAACTTTCCAGGCAGAAATTGTATGACGGCTAATTCATTGTTTGTGTGAGCAAGTAGAACTGAGCAATTCCTTTCTTCTCATGAAGTTATCTCTTTAGAAGTGGTAAGAGGAACAGTATCTGCAAATGTTTTAGATGTAGTATGGTGCAATGTCAATAGCCATGGTCTATAAAATTTAATATTTACTTACTCATGTTGAAAATTGTGGGGTAAAGGATTTAATTGTCAGAAATCATGATCCAAAATATGTTTATCAAAACTTTATTTTAGGCATTTATAACTACAGGTTAATAATAATCTTCAAAGACAAGGTTTAAGAATTTATTGTCTACTTAGGCTAGTTAAAAAATAAAAGTACAAAATTTAAGCATGAAATTGTTGATAGCTAAAAGTGTACAATAAGTAGTTCATTGCTTAGCAAACTATTTCTGGCATGAGAAAGTATCCTATATAATAAATAGGTAATATGCAAATTGATCATCACTCCAACACACAAGATGGCTGCCCCCCATGTGGTCAAAGATGGCCACCCCCATGTGGACACAAGATGGCTGCCACAAGATGTCCAGCAGGGGAGGGCAGTTGTGGGTGACCAGGCCAGTAGGGGAGGGCCGTTGGGAGGGACCAGGCCAGCAGGGGAGGGCAGTTAGGGGTGACCAAGCTGGTAGGGGAGTGGTTAGGGGGTGATCAGGTTGGCAGGCAGAAGCAGTTACGGGCAATCAGGCAGGCAGGCAGGTGATTGGTTGGGATCCAGCAGTCCTGGATGAGAAGGTTGTCGGACTAAATGGGCAGTCGGACATCCCTCAAGGGGTCCCAGATTGGAGAGGGTGCAGGCTTGGCTGAGGGAAACACCCCCCCTCCCTTCCTGTGCACGAATTTCATGCACCAGGCCTCTAGTACTTAATAATATAATGTGCACCTGTGCATCCACTGCCAAGTTTAAAAGATACGAAGTTTCTAGTTTATTCCTCCCAGATCTTATCTCCAATCTTCCTACTTACAGGTAACCTTTACTTTGATTTGGCATTTAAGTTATCATGCAAATTTTTATATTTTATCTTATATGGACTTATCACCAAACAACATATAATTAATTTTGCATGCATTAAAATTATATTGAAGATATTATACTTTATGATCATCTGGAATTATATTTTATTATATATATAGACTTTATTTTATATATACATGTATATAAATTTTTAATCTTCATCTGAGGAAATATTTTTTTTATTGATTTTACAGAGAGAGGAGGGAGGAAAGGGAGAGAAATATCTATCGGTTGCCTCCCGTATGTACCACGGCCAGGGATCAAAGTTGCAACTGAAGTTTGTGCCTTGACCAGGAATTGAACCACAAACTTTTTTGGTGTACAGGATGATGCTATAACCAACCAAGACACCTGGCCAGAGCTTATATTTTTAGTCAATATTTTAAAATAAGTTATCCATGTTACTACAAAAGGCCCTTGTTCTTTCACTGTAGTTGCTATGCTATGTAAATCATACAACTTCTTGATTTATTCTTCTGAATGGAAATTCAGATTGTTTTCAGTATTTTAAATATTACAAACAATGCTATAGTGAACATTCTTGTACATGTCTCCCAGGGCACATATGGCCATTTTTCAGGGAAATGTAATTGTTGACTTATTATGTACGTGCATCTTCTACTTCACTAGGGAGTATGGAATTGCTCTCCTGAGGAGCTGTGCCAATTTACACATTTGCCAGCGGTGAATGAGTGTTCCCTTTGCCCCACACCTTACCATTAGATATTGCTATTGTTTTCATTTTTGCCAGTTTAGTGGGTGTGAGATTGTAGGTGATTCTTGTTTTAATTTGCACTACTAATTACTAATGAGTTTGAGCATTGTTCATATGTCATTGGCTTTATGGGCCTCCTCTTCCATGAATTGCCTTAATTTATTGTGACCTCAGCATAACCTTTTAAATGTTATTTGTTTTATTTAATTCAGAATTTTTGTGTTTTGAAAATGAAAGGTTTTTCAGTATTTTGTTTAAATATTGCTCTAAAATACCAATGCCTGGTTCTCATCCTCCACATTCTACTTTAGTTGTTATATGGTGAAACATTAGGAATTTTATGAACTCCACAAGTAGTTCTAAGTGCAGCAACATTTGGGAAACTTGGGATTAAGTTGGGCCTGGGTTGCCAATATCCCAGAATAGACAACTCTATTAGAGTCACATATTGTGTGTTTTTTCCTGTTTTGTTTTTTGCCTTAACAGGTAGGGGTTGGGTGAGAAAAGAAGGCACAAAAATTCAATTGGAAAATGAAGGTGAAATACTTTGGTTTATTTCACAAAGTATCCTGTTGCCTTTAGGTATCAGAGGATTTACTGCAATAATACTGAGGTACAATTTTGTATTCTGCCTAAGATAGAAGAAATGTTTTGGGAAAGAGAGAAAGATGAGCCAGCCAAGCTATTATTGTGAGACTATTGAGTAACAAGTGTGGGTGATGGCATGAATAGACTTCAAGTTGGACTGAAGTATGGACCTTCTATAGGGGAAGTACATCTGAGAATTGGAAATTTTTTCACTCCATTTCTGGCAGATAGAATAAATGATTAGTGCTGACTGACACAATTGACCAAATCAGCTGAGAGCCCAACTTTCCAGAAAAATTCTGGAGAAGAATCAATATCCACATGCAGATGACAAAGGGTCTTCTGCAAGGACCTATGCGATCCTCACCACTCTGCACCCATACTCCAACCCTCACAGTTACTGTCAATGGCTACAGGCTCCCTCCTTGGGCTTCTGTAGGTTATGAAACTCCTTTCAGACTGAGATTGCTGCTGTATAATTTGCTTAATGTAGAGGTTGATGTTTAGTAAATTATATCCATTTTCTATTTTATTTATTTATTTATTTTAATTTCTTTGTTGATTAAGGTATCACATATTTGAGCTCATCCCCCCATTCCACCCCCCAAACCCTTCCCCTAGCATGCCCCCACCCATTGTCTGTTTTAAAGGAACTCATATCATTTGCTCATGTCAAGTTGAGATATATCATGCCTGGTGTTAGGATGAGCAGGGCTCGCTATTAGAACAAAATGAATTAAACAGATGTCATTGGACTGCGTAGGTAATGTGAGTCTCGTACAGTAGAGGCTGGCCTGTGAAAGCCTAGCCACTCATACTCACTGACTCCAAGAGATGAGTTTAGCTCTTGGCTATAATTCGTTCATTTCTTTTCTCTTTGTTATTTTAGAAATTGTTGATATGCTTTACTTTCTTATCTCACAAGATTAAGTGCCCCCTAAATAATAATAATAAAAAAAGAAATATCTGGTCTGTGTGGTTTCATAACATTAATTTTTTAATGCTTTAAAATATAAGACATTAATCATTATATTGTTTCAATATATTTTTTACAAAATTTGGCTAACTATAAACTTACTGAAAATTGTAGCAATAATACAAATTGTTCCCTTATATTGCTCAGCATGTTTCCCTTAATATTAACAACTTACATGACCATAGTACATTTATCAAGGACAGAATATTAACATTGCTGCAATATTATTAATTAAGCTGCAGATGGTTTTACAAATTTCACCAATTTTTCCAATTAATGTCCTTTTTTAAATCCTAGGATCCTATCCAGAATCCCACATTTTATTAATTATTTATACTTAATCTCCTTCAGTATGTAATAGTTATTCAGTCTTTTTGATCTTTGTTTACCTTGATTGATGCTTTTGAGGAATAATTACGAATTGTTTTGTAAAATGTCTCTCAACTTGGAATTGTCTGTTTGCTAATAATTAGAGTGAGATTATGCATTTTGGGCAAGAATACCACAATGATGGTGTTATGTCCTTCTCAGTGCATCATATCAAGTTCTTGTGTTGTCAATATGCTTAATGAGGAACATAGCTCATTGAAAAATATAAAGTGTCAGGTGATGGATTGAAACTAGTGAAATGTGCAAGATAATTTAATTTTGTATCATCTGAAAGGACAAAGGTTATGAGTGGTGTAATCTTGATATCACCACAGGGAACCTAATGGTTAACAGTATAATAACATTAACCACCCATACCACAGTCTGCTGTAATGTCATTCAACATAAAACAAAGAGATTAACTAAATGCTTCAAACGTGGCTTGTAAAAATTATTGTGGAAATGTGATTCAGGCAAAAAAAAAAAAAAATAATTTCCATCTCTTATGCACAAAAACACCTAGCAGCAATTATATGAAACTATCTTCCTTTTTGTTTTTACTTTCTTTTTTTATTGTTGACACCATGTTCCTATTTTCACCCCCTTGTCCCACTTCCACCCTGTCCTTGACCCACCCCACCCCTCCCTACTTCTGGCCATCACCACACTGTTGTCTATGTCTGTGGGCTATGAAAATATTTTCTTTAGTTAATCCCTTCAGTTTCTTTCATCCAGACTCCTCTCCCCCATTTCAGACAGCTGTCAGTCTGCTCCTTATATCCATTCCTCTGTTTCTATTTTCTTCGTTAGTTTATTATATTCATTAAATTCTACATATACCATGTAAGAGCAGTGTGAGGAGGAGAGCAAAGCCCGCCTGCTGCTGCATCCCCACATCCCGCCCAGATGACCTGCCACCATCGCCATCATGCCCAAGAGAAAGGCTGAAGGGGATCCTAAAGGAGTTAAGCCAAGGTGAAGGAGGAACCACAGAGAAGATCCACCAGGTTATCAGCTAAACCTGCTCCTCCAAAGCCAGAGCCCAAGCCTAAAAAGGTCCTATCAGGTGAAAAATTTTAGGAGTTCATTCATTATCCATATAATTAACATATAATGGAAAAGCAACCTTAACCAGTAGCTTAAAATATTAGTATGTATTTGTAAATTATAATCACAGGCTAACTGAAAGTCATATAAATTTCTTCTTGTTACAAGTACCATTTTAGTAGCTGCAGAGTTATCATTCATCATTATGCTTATCTTTCATAAGCTTGACACCTTAGCATGAACTTTGATAAATATTTTAACAAAATCCAATAGGTATAAAATATTTTAGTGATGAAAAATAATATATAAAATTACACTACAAATGTTTGACACAAAAATAAAAAGTATTCAGAGAGAAATAACTTGGCTTCCAAGCAGACTATGAATATTTGATCTTACAAATAAATTAAAATTTAGCTTAGCAACATTATATACAAACTTGCAATATGACGATTTAAAGTATGTTCATAAACTTTATTGAGGTATAATTTACAAATAAAATGGTAAGATATTTAGAGTGTACAATATGGTAATTTGATATACATATACATTGTGAATTTATTCCCCTCATTGAGTTAACACATATATCACCTCATATATTAAACCTTTCTTTTTTATGTGAGAACCTTTAAGTTCCACTCTCATCAAATTTCAATTATACAATACATTGTTATTAAATATAGTCACCAGGTTTTGCATTTTCTTAGACCTTAGTCATCTTATAATTGAAAGTGTGTATCTTATCACCAACCCCTTCCTATTTTCCTCATCCTATGAGTTTGATATATTTTTTAAGATTCCACATATAAAGTGACACCATGCAGTATTTGTATTACTCTGCCTTGCTTATTTCACTTAGCTAATGCTCTATAGCATTATCCATACTGATGTAAATGACATAATTGCCTTCTTTTTTAGGCTAAGTTCATTGTGTACACACACACACACACACACACACACACACACACACACATGAGCAAAAGCAGGTTTACAGTTGTGAGTACTCAAAACACAAACTTTATCTTGTATTATTATTTATTAATTACTAGGGGCCCAGTGCATGAAATTCGTGCACAGGGGTGTGTGTCCCTCAGCCCAGCCTGCACCCTCTCCAATCTGGGACCCCTTGAAGGATGTCTGACTGCCCGTTTAGTTGGACAACCTTCTCATTATCCAGGACTGCTGGCTCCCAACCAATTGCCTGCCTGCCTGCCTGATTGCCCGTAACTGCTTCTGCCTGCCAGCCTGATCACCCCCTAAACACCTGCCAGCCTGATCACCCCCTGCCAGCCTGGTCACCCCTAAAAGCCCTCCCCTGCAGGTTTGATCTCCCCCAACGGCCCTCCCATGCAGGCCTGGTCCCTTCCAACTGCCCTCCCCTGCTGGCCATCTTGTGGCGACCCTCTGTGTCCAGATGGGGGCAGCCATCTTTGACCACATGGGGGCAGCTATCTTGTGTGTTGGAGTGACAGTCAATTTGCATATTACTCTTTTATTAGATAGGATAGAGGCCTGGTGCATGGGTGGGGGCCAGCTGGTTAGCCCTGAAAGGTGTCCCGAATCAGGGTGGGAGTTCCCTTGGGGCATGGGGTGGCCTGGGCGAGGGGCCTGTGGTGGTTTGTAGGCCAACCATGCCACCCGGCAACCCAAGCAGAGGCCCTGGTATCTGGGATTTATTTATCTTCTATAATTGAAACTTTGTAGCCTTGAGCGAAGGCCAGGACCAGCGGGGGGCAGGGGTGGGGGGGAAACTTGGCTTCCTCCATCGCCGGGGGCAACCCAAGCCTCCTGCTCTTTCCAGCTCCATAGTTGCTGCCATTTTTGTTGGGATTTCTTTATCTTCTATAATTGAAACTTTGTAGCCTTGAGTGGAGGCCAGGGCCAGCCAGCCGAGGCGGGTAGCTTGGCTTCCTCCATTGCTGGGGAAACCTAAGCCTCCTGCTTGCTCCGTGGCTAAAGCCATCTTGGTTTGGATTAATTTGCATACTCGCTCCTGATTGGCTGGTGGGTATGGCTTGTGAGCATAGCGGAGGTACAGTCATTTTGCATGTTTCTCTTTTATTAGTGTAGATTGTATTATTTTTGTACTAAAAACTATAAAACTGTTTTTGTCCCACCCTGTGTATGTAATATTTTCTTTATCCATTCATTTCTTAACAGATACAAGGTTGTTTCCATATGTTGGCTATTGTGAATATGCTGCCATGAACATGGAGGAACAGATATCTCTTTGAGGTACTGATTATCTTTTCTTGGGGAAATGGGAATGCAGAACAAATGGTAGTTTTATTTTTAATTTCTTGGGAAACTGACATATTCTTCTCCATAGTTGTACCAATTTACATTTACACCAACAGTGTAAAAGAGTTTTCTTTTCTTAAAATACTTACCACCATTTGTTATCTCATTTCCTCATGATAATAAACATCCTAACAGATGTGAGTTGATAACTCATTCTGGCTTTGATTTTGTATATTCCTGATGACTGGTGATGCTGAGCACCTTTTTATATATTATTTGGCAATTTAAGTATTTTCTTTAGAAGAAATTTAAGTCCTTTGCCCATTTTATTTATTTATTTATTTATTTATTTATTTATTTATTTATTTATTTATTTTTAAATAAATCTTTATTGTTCAGATTATTACAGGTGTTCCTCTTTTTTTCCCTCCATAGCTCCCCTCCACCTGATTCCCCACCCCACCCCATACCCTTACCCCCCACCACTGTCTTCATCCATAGGAGTAAGATTTTTGTCCAATCTCTTCCCGCACCCCTCACACTTGCTTCCCCTGAGAATCATCAGTCCACTCCCTTTCTATGTCCCTGATTCTATTATATTCACCAGTCCATTCTGTTCTTCAGATTTTTTATTCACTTGATTTTTAGATTCTCTTGTTGGTAGGTATGTATTTGATGTCATTTTGTTGTTCATAATTTTTATCTTTACCTTTTTCTTCTTCTTCTTCTTCTTAAAGAATACCCTTCAGCATTTCATGTAATCCTGGTTTGGTGGCGATGAACTCTAGCTTTTTCTTGTCTGTGAAGCTCTTTATCTGACCTTCAACTCTGAATGATAGCTTTGCTGGGTAGAGTAATCTTGGTTGTAGGTTCTTGCTGTTCATCACTTTGAATATTTCTTGCCACTCCCTTCTGGCCTGCATAGTTTCTGTTGAGAAATCAGCTGACAGTCGTATGGGTACTCCCTTGTAGGTAATTAACTGTTTTTCTCTTGCTGCTTTTAATATTCTCTCTTTGTCTTTTGCCCTTGGCATTTTAATTATGATGTGTCTTGTTGTGGTCCTCTTTGGATTCCTCTTGTATGGGGTTCTGTGTGCTTCCTGAACTTGTAAGTCTATTTCTTTCAGCAGGTAGGGAAAGTTTCCTGTCATTATTTCTCCTAATAGGTTTTCAATATTTTGCTCTCTCCCTTCTTCTGGCACCCCAAAATTTCAGATGTTGGTTCGCTTAAAGTTGTCCCAGAGGCTCCTTACACTATCTTCATATTTTTGGATTCTTTTTTCTTTTTGTTTTTCTGGTTGGATGTTTTTTGTTTCCACATATTTCAGATCTTTGGTTTGATTCTTGGGGTACGTTGATCTACAGTTCAGTTTCTGTATATTCTTTATTTCAGACAGTGTATGCTTCATTTCTGACTGATCCTTTTCCATTTTTTTGGCATTCTCATTAAGCTCCTTGAAGGTCTCATCAAGTTTCTCAGCGGTTTTAAGAAGATTCTTGAGTAACCTTATACATGTGGTTCTGAACTCTATGTCATCCAGTAGTTTGCTTTCCTCTGTTTCTTTCATTCGTGACATGTTTCTTTGTCTCCACATTTTGGCTGATTCCCTGTGTTGATGGAGTAGCTTTGTGTGGTAGGTGATCTATAGGAGGCAGTAGCTCAGCCTCCTCAATTACATAGGTGGATACTCTTGGTACACCCCTTTGTGGGCTGAGTGCAAAGTCTTGGTGTAGTTAAGCCTTAATTGCCATTGGTACACTGGGAGGAATTGACCTCCAGGCCAATTAGCTGTGAGCACTCGCTGTGTCTATAATGGAAGAACTGCTGCGCTGAAGACACGCTTATGGGGCAGGACTTGTTTCAGTGGGGCTTTGGTGCTCACTGAGTCTGCCTCTTGAATGTGTCACTTATGGATGTGAGGAGTTGAAATCTGGTGTCTCACACTGACCACTAGGTACACTGGCTTCTGGATCTCCAATGGGGTGCAGGTCTGAGGCCACCCAGCAGGGGCTACAGTGAGAGCTACAGTTTTCTCCTCTTTGCTTGGGGTTTGGAGGTTTTGGGGCTGTCTGACCCGGGCTGCAAGTTTGCTAGGTTAAGCTGCGATAGGGCAGGGCTTTCTTATGCAAAAGCCGCTTCTTGGAGCTTGGATGTGTTTGTAGGTTGTGCTGGGCAGGGTCTCAGGGCGTCACTAGGCTAGGGCGTGGCAAACAGCAATGGCTGCTAGGTAGCCGGCTCTGCGTCCCTGTTGGCAGCCCCGTGCCTCAGTGCCGTAAACAATTATTTCTGCGCGCAGCTCTGCAAGCAAGCCACCCTCACTGGCAGACAGTCCAGCTTCTCCCTGTAGGAGTTTGGGTCCCCCGCGACTCCCCAGAAACTGTATTTCAGAGTAATCGGGGGCTTGTCTCCCTTCGGGTTGAAAAAAGCAAAGCCCGCCGCCAGCCCGGATCATGCGCCTCTGTACCTCAGGTTTTCAGCGCTCGTGCACGTCTCAATGCTCTTTTCTCTTTCCTTCTAGTTGTAGAACTTCCACTCAGCCAGCTTTCCCGTGGTTCCGGGTGATAGACGTTTTGTCTTTTAGTTGTATTTTTGAAATTGTTGTGGGAGGCAGCAGTTTAGGTGTTTACCTATGCCGCCATCTTGGATTCTCCTCCCCTTTGCCCATTTTATAGTTTATTTATTTTTGCTCTTTTTGTTTGTTTGCTTGGCTATCTTTTTTGTTGTTGTTGTTATTTATTTGTATGAGTTCCTTGTACATTTTGGATATTAACTCCTTATTGGATATATGGTTCACAAATATTTTCTCCCCTTTTGTAGATTGCCTTTTCATTTTTTTTGATGATTTCCTTTGCCAGAAACTTATTTTAGTTTTATAGGTCCCATTTGTTATTTTTACTTCTGTTATCTTTGCTTTTGATGTCATATCCAAAAAAAATAATTGTCAGACCAATGTCAAAAACATTACCCACTATGTTTTCTTCTAGGATTTTTCAGTTTCAGATCTTATGTTCAAGTCTTTAATCAATTTTTAGTTACTTTTTATGTATGGTGTAAGGGGTCCAGTATCATCTTTTCCTGACTATCCAGTTTCCCAATATCATTTATTGAAGAGACTATCCTTTCCCCATTGTATATTCTTGGCTTTTTCGTCAAAAATCAATTGCCTATATATACATTGCTTTATTTCTGTTATCTCAATTCTGTCCCATTTAATATCTATATAATCTGTTTTTATACTAATATCATTCTGTTTTAATTGCTATAGCTTTGTAATATAGTTTAAAATCAGGATGTGTGATGAATTCAGTGTTGTTCTTCTTTATCAAATTGCTTTAGCTATTTTATTACTTTTGTGGTTCCATACACATTTCAGATTTTTTCCTGTTTCTGTAAAAAATGCCATTGGAATTTTAGTAAGTATTGCATAAAATCAGTATATCACTTTGGGAAATATGGTCATGTTATTATTAATTCTTCCAATGGATGAACAATAAATATATTTCCATATATTTGTGTCTTCTTCAATTTTTTCATCAATATCTTATAGTTTTCAGTGTATAGATGTTTCACCTCTTTGGTTAAATTTATTACTAAGTATTTTATTCTTTTTCATGATGTAATTATATTGTTTAATACATTTCTTATAAGTCATTGTTAGTTATTAGAATAATAATTAATTTTATATGTTGACTTGCATCCCAAAATTTTATTAGTTCTAAGAGTATTTTGGTGGGGTCTTTAGGGTTTTCTACATATAAGATCATGTCATCTGTCTATAGAGACAATTTTATTCCTTCCTTTTTGATTTGGCTATTTTTTTATTTTTATTTTTTCCCTATTATGTACCCAAATGCTCTGGCTAGGATTTCTAGTACTATATTGAAAAACTGGTGAAAATGGGATGCTTGTCTTGTTTCTGATCTTCCAGAAAAAAAGCCTTTAGCTTTTATCCATTAAGTATGTTATCTGAAGGCTTGTTATATATGGCCTTTATTATGTTGAGGTATACTCCCTCTATACCCAGTTTGTTGAGTGTTTTTATCATGAATTAATGTTGAATTTTGTCAAATGCTTTTTCTGCATTTATTGATCTGACAATATGATTTTATCCTTTGTTCATATATATATCACTCAGTGTTATATATATACACTGAGTGACCAGATTATTATGACCACCCCATCAGTACTTCATTGGGCCACCTTTTGCCTTCAGTACTGCAGCAATTCTTCTGGCATTGACTCCACGAGATGTTGAAAGGTGATGCGAGGAATCTGACACCATGCCTGATGAATAGTACTTTCCAGTTAGTTCTGTGAGATTTAATGGTTGTGGAACCAGCTGCCTGATGCCCCTTTTAACTTCGTCCCACAAATGCTCAATTGGATTGAGATCTGGTGATTGTGGGGGCCACCTAAGCAAGGTTAATTCTCCCTCGTGTTCTTGAAACCACTCCTGCACAATATGAGCACCATGGCATGGCATATTGTCTTGTTGGAAGAAGCCATCTCCATTGGGATACACTATCAACATGATAGGATGAACTTGATCAACAACGATACTTAGGTATGTTGTGCTATTCAGACGTTGTTCCGCATGAATTAAAGGGCCCAAATCATGCCAGGAAAATATGCCCCAAACCATAACACTGCTCCCACCAGCTTGAAGGGTTGTACTCATGTATGTGGGTTGCATGCTTTCCTGTTGTTTCCACAAAATTCTCATTCTGCTATCTGCATGATGCAACTGAAAATGTGATTCATTGGACCACATGACTTTTTTCCTATGCTTGACTGTCCAATCCTTGTGTTCCTGTGTGAATTGGAGACGTTTTATCTTGGTAACTGCAGACAGCAAAGGTGATCGAACAGGCCTTCGGCTTCCATATCCCATACAATGCAGTGTACAGCTAATTTGTTTACAAACGTCAGGTGGTCATAATAATCTGGCCACTCAGTGTATATAGTATGTATTAATTTGCAATGCTGAATTATACTTGAAACCTGGGATAAATATAAATTGATTATGATTTATAATTCTTTATATGTACTGATGAATTCAGTTTGTTGAGGGATTTTTGCATTGATGCTCATCAGGGTTATTAGCTTGTAATTTTCTTTGCTTGTAGTGTCCTTGTCTAGCTCTGGTATCAGGCTAATATTGACTTCATAAAATGAGTTTAGAAAGTTCCTGTCTCTTCAATTTTTTGGAAGAGTTTGAAAATCATTGATATTAACTCTTTAAATGTTCCGTAGAGTTCACCAGTGCATTCCTGGACTTTTCTTTGTTGAGAGCTTGTTTTTGTTTTACTAATCCTCACCTGAGGATATTTTTTTTTCCATTATTGAGATTCAGAGAATGAAATGGAAGGAAGAGGAGAGAAAGAGAGAGAGAAAAAACACATTGATATAGAGAGACATATCGATCAATTGCCTTCTGCACGTTCCCCGACTGGGACCAGGGATCAAACCTGCAACCCAGGTATGTGCCCTTGTCTGGGAATCGAACCTGAGACCCTCTGTGTGTGGGCCAATACTTTAACCACTGATCACCCTGGCCATGGCCGTTGAGAGAGTTTTCTTATGAATAATTCACTCTCCCTATTAGTAATTGGTCTGTTCAGATTTTCTATTTCTTCACAATTCAGTCTTGGTAGATTGCATATTTCTAAGAACTTATCCATTTCTTAAAGGCTGTCCAATTTGTTGGCATATAATTATTCATAGTAGTCTCTTGTGATCCTTTGTTGGTTTCTGTTCATTAGATAAAACAGCTACCTTTCCCAGTCTTGACAAAGAGGTCTCCTGTAGGAGATTATTAATGTCAATCAGATCAATCCAAGCTCCTTTGTAATTGACCTAGCCTCCTTCTTGGTTCTTAGTGGCTCCCAGCAGTGGAGGGTGTTCCAAGATCTGTCAATATTCGAACAATCATAGTCGTCATCTAGATTCAGACTGGTTAGAAGCTGTACAATCAGGCAGCAGCTAGGAAAGGTTCTAGTCAAGCACCTTCCAGGGAGAAACTGGGGGATAGGCCATTTTGCCTGTTCCTTCTGTGCTGGGCTTGGTGTATAGTTATGAGGGCAGCAGGAGTGCTCCTGCATCCATTTAAACACTGCTTCATTTTTCTATAGTCCAATGGGACTTGGAGTGTAAACTCCTTGGCTATTAGATTCAGGCAGTCTGGAGGTCCCAGCCCTTGGGCAGCAGCCACAACAACTGGGGTACCACACGCATGTACAAGCTCCTTCCATGGAGATATTGGTGACTTAGCTTTAATATTGGAGTGGAACAGAGGGAGAAGGTGAGGAAGTGTCTGTGGCTTCCCAGGTCTTCAGGGGAGAGCACAGTCAACTTCTAGCAGCTTGCAAATATACAGTAAGCCCTTTCAAGGAAAGACGGGAAAATGGGTGTTGATCCTGCTCTCTCTGTGCTGTGCCCTGGAGGACACTATAGCAGCTGCTCATGTGACCATGCCTCTTAAGAACTGTTTCTTTGTACACTATAATCTCAGAGTGTCATGAATGGAAGCCTCATTGGCTTTCAGAGCTAGTTGTTTTGAGAGCCCATCCCTTGGGTGAGAGTGTTAAAAGGGCACTAGAAGTGTGGTCTGAATCATTTGCTATTTATGGAGAAACTATAGTTTGGGGTTCCCTCCTGATTGTATGGTACTGTAACAGGAGTGGGGTTTATGGCCGGAATGTGTCTCAGCCTTTCCTACCTGCTTGACTGTGAGCATTTTCTCATTTGCCTGGTGTGTTGAAGTTGCTCTGCCAGTTTCTCATATCAATGTTTCTCTCTCTCTCTCTCTCTCCTCTCTCTAAAAAAATCAATAAAAACATCTTTAAATATTGTATATTTTAAGGGTCAATAGCAGACTTGGTAAGGTTCCATATTTGTTATTTCTATCTCTCCATCAATATAGATATCAATATTGATATAGATAAATATTTATCTACTGCTCATTTTGGATAATTTCTATCATCCTGTCTTCAAGTTCACTGGTTCTTTTCTCTATCCATTCAATTCTTTATTTGTTTCAAGCATGTTTATTAGAGCTTACAAAAGCTTTTTAATGGCTGCTTTTAAATATTACAAATAACTGTAAGATCTCTGTCACCTCGGTGTTGGGGTCTGGTGAATGTCTTTTTTCATTCAAATTGTCATTTTCCTAGTTTTTAATGTGATGAGTAACTTGATAAAACCTGGACATTGTAGGTCTTATATAACTCTGGGTTTTATTTAAACCTTTGCATGTTTTTAAGTTGCTTTCTCAGACAACATTGCAGCAGGGGAAAGGGGAGGAGGCTTATGGCTGCTAGGTGCACAGAATTCAGGTTTCCCACTCAGTCTCCACTGAGCCTGAGTGGGGGAAGGGGCTCCTTGTTATGTGTGGAGGAGGTGAGATTTCCAGTTCTGTAGGTTTCTGTTGATACCAATTTGAGTGAGAAAAGTGGCATACCTCCTGAATGTTCTTCAGGTAACGTCCACTGACACCAACCTGAGTGGCCTCATTGCTGCTGGGTACAGTGGGAAAGGTTTTTGCCGCTTGGCCTCCTCTGACACCACTGGGTTACGTAGATTGAGGTTCACAGTCTAACAAGTGTAGAAGTTTAGGCTCATTTGCTGCCAAGAGTGGGAGGGAAACCACATTTTTTTCTGAGGTGAGTGCTTAAAGCCAAGTAGTCAATGTTCAAAAGATTTCTGTCTTGTTAGTCTTCCCTTTTCATTTTCTCATGACTCTTTTATTTTATTTTATTGGTGTTTCTGGATTTCTGGCTTCTTTAGCTCCAAATATGGCATACATTAAGTAAAAAGAAAACCCATAGAACTCACCACTCTGTTATTTCCGGGTCCTGAGGTCCCTAGTTCATCTGCTTTTTTTTAACTTTTTAGAGTTCTTATGTTTGTTTCACATATAATGTCCATGGATTTCAGTTGTACTTAGTGGAAGGAATGGGAAAATGTACATTTACTCACTTTTTGGAAGCAGAAATTGAATGAAATTTAGACATTTAACTTAGACTCTGTCTTTCAAGTTCAGCAATTATTTTAAGTACTTTTACAAGAGATAAATGACAAATCTCTAAGTAGTAAAAGATTAAAAAAATTAACAATTTTTGGTCACTATTTTGCTATTAAATATTTTAAAGAACCCAGTAAGATCATTCAGATATTCACTTAAATGGTTAACTATAAGATGCAATAGCTCACAATATGTTGAAAGTAATATATGATGTCAATTTCCATCCATTCTCCTTATATAAATCAATGCCTGCCTCTGTATATTTTTTGGAATTGTAAAGAAAAACTGACAATTTCATACACGAGTGCAGATGTCAGGGCCAATCCATTTATAAAACATTAAGTTTTGTTTCTTTCTATAATTTAATAAATATAAATAAATGTAAGTTATAATGTTTTCTTTAACAACGGAGTCTGGCATTGCCCATTCAGCGTGAACTCTCTTTAATTTGGAACAAGAACAGGTTAGAGTTAAATTAAAAACATCTGAGATGAGATATCTCATCAAGGGACAATTTTGTCCACCGTTTGGGATGTTTAGTCAGAAAGCGAGAGAAGTTTTAGTGACAGGCATTTTCAGTTTGCTCTGCAGGGCAAAGCAGACAGAGCACTGCTCAATAACCTGCCAGAAGCTGAGAAGAGCAAAGAGCAATTTTCACACCTTTTTTTCTGATAAGGCAGCCGGTTAATTAAAGGCAATCAATCTAGTGGCAAATAAGAAGGAATTGCAAAGGCTGTTTTAACACAAGTGTTTTTCAGTAGTGAAGGCCTTTTCATTTGAAGAAACTACAGAAAGCAGGAAGTCTTTCTGCTAGGTCAGTGGTCGGCAAACTCATTAGTCAACAGAGCCAAATATCAACAGTACAACAATTGAAATTTCTTTTGAGAGCCAAATTTTTTAAACTTAAACTATATAGGTAGGTACATTGTTATTAACTTAATTAGGGTACTCCTAAGCTGGCCTTTGCTAAAAACTCAAGGGGCCCACAACATGTAATGAACCTAAAGCAGTCATATTTTATGCAAAAAATTAAAATTTAAAAGCTTTCAAGACTACATTATAAGATTTCCAAAAGCTTCCTAATAGTTAAATCAAAAAAGGGGGGATAGTGGAAGAATATCATGTAAGGAAAAATATCCTGTAAGTAAATTATATCTAGAAACTTTTTACTTCAGAAAATTAACTTTCATTTCTAATGCTAACAGCAAGACACCCATGAAAAACACACATGGTGTCAAAATAAGCCAAAGGAAAATTGTTTGGGCAAAAAATGAAAAAGGATCCCAAGTCAAATTTATAGAAAAGATTCCTTTATTAACTTTTGGTTGAGAATATGCTTGTATATTTTCAGAAAACACCTCCAAGACCATGTGGATTCCTGCAACAGAGAGGAATTGACAGGTCTGCTCCAGACATGAAGACAGAAGAGAAACAGTCTAGAGATGGAAGACGCTGACGATGCCTTGCCATGCTAGCAGTCAGCAGCTGTGCGTCACTGCAGGTTGCCCAGGACCAAACCAGAGAGGGTTGGACCTGCATTACCACCATTTGTCCACCATCCAGAACTGAGATATAATTGCTCACATGTACACATAAGGAACTGTTTGACATTGAAATTGGGACTCAAAAGAACTGTTGGCCCAGGAAGAAACTCACTACAGACTGATTCATTTGCCTCCCAGCATAACAATTATTGCTTGTCTCATTTTCGGTTCTTATAAGTGTATTTCTAGTATCACATGATCTCACTCATCTAGGGGAAATAATGAACAACATAAACTGATGAACAAAAACAGACCCAAAGACAGGGAAGCATTGATCAGACTGTCAAACCTCAGAGGGAAGGTAGGGGAGGGTGGGGGTAAGGGGGTGAGATCAACCAAAGGACTTGTATGCATGCATATAAGCCTAACCAGTGGTCACGGACAACAGACAACAGAGGGGTGGGGGCATGCATGGGGAGCGGTTTGGGATGGGAATGGGGGGATGAGGACAAATATGTGATACCTTAATCAATAAAGAAATTAACAAAAAAATAAAAAAAATAAAAATAAATAATAATAATAAAAAATAAAAAACTCAAGGGGCCAAAGAGCTGCATGTGGCTCGCGAGCCGCAGTTTGCCGACCACTGTCCTGAGGAGGAACCACTGATCAACTTGTCACCTGAGTATAATTTTTCAGTTTTTTTGTTTAGTTTTATATGGTTTTGACCATGGTTTCTTCCTCTCTAAAGTGAGGCCTCCTAGAATATAATCATCCCTAGCGTCTATTTCTCTTGTGTACATAGACTCAAAGAAACGTTTGAGTAAGCTCAATATTGGAAAAATTAAAGTGCTCTTTACATTTCACTCAGGTAATTTTCTTAGCCAATAAATCTGTAAAAATGGCTATAGGTTGTATCAGAAATGTCTGGATTATAATTATGATTGTCATGTTTACATAGCACTTCTCATTTCTGAATCTCAAAAAATTTAAATATTAGTCACAAAAGTATTCTTGGAGATATGCAGGTCAATGTTTTTAGCATTATTATCAACAATTAAATAATACCAAAGAGATCAATCTTATCTCTTCCCAGATAAAGAAAGTATACATTTTTTTATCTGTAAAAGGTTCATAATAGATAAAAGAAACACATTTAAATATAAATGTGCCCCTAAGTGCACAGCCAAATATCAGTAGGATACTTTTACAAAATGAATGTGAGATTCATACTGAAGAAACTGCTCTCTTGAGAGCTGTGGTCGACAAACTCATTAGTCAACAGAGCCAAATATCAACAGTACAACGATTAAAATTTCTTTTGAGAGCCAAATTTTTTAAACTTAAACTTCTTCTAATGCCACTTCTTCAAAATAGACTTGCCCAGGCCGTGGTATTTTGTGGAAGATCCACACTCAAGGGGCCAAAGAGCCGCATGTGGCCACTGCTTTAGAGTATCTTTGATTTCTGTGAAAACAGCTTCAGTAGTTTCAGGCCCTAGAATATGATTAGGTGTATGAAAACAGTAATTTAATTTATTGATTCCAGTGTACTTTCCATTTCTCAATGGCTCTTATTTTTAAGGTTATATGAATTAATTTTTTATTAAGCAAAAACAATGGAAAGATGTCATTAGCTGAGGCCCTGCAGATAGCTCAGTTGGTTGGAGCATCATCCTGATACCATCGGGGTACATTCAAGGGTCAACCAATAAATGCATAAATAAGTGGAACAACAGATCAATGCTTTCTTGCAATCTCTCCCTTTCCCTCGCTCTCTGTAAAATCAATAGATAAACAATTTTTAAAATGTCATTAGCTGAATAACCCTTTTTTAAAGAATATGTACAATTAGTCATTTATCTATTGTACCTAATTGTACTTAATGTTCTGAGTTTATTCAGAAGATTTTTACATGTTTGGGATTCTTAAAAGTGGGACTACATCTATATCTTAATAGCATAGAAGTGAAGTTTAATTTTCTAAAATACCCTAATATATTCCTAGAGAATAGTTTCTCTGAGAAAGAATTTTTGTTAGTGACACACTATCATTAATAAAACTGGCAACAAAATTTGCATCTTCAATGAAATTAAAAATAACTAGAAATTCCTCAGGATGTTAGGTATACACATATGCTTGATTTTAATGTGAATATATTATTATTAAATTCAAATGTTATGTAATTACTTATTTACCATGACTCATCCTTTTGTGCTTAGTAAAAATAAAGTTAAATCTTTTAAAATATTATCCAAACACAGTAAGGAAATTTTCAATTTTACTAAACAAGTTTTAAAACACAGAAACACTGATTTATTTACATGTATAGTGAACCTAATTACCCAATAGTTTTACCTAAGCTTGACTGAAATCAGAAAATGATTCACATGCAATGCTTATAATAATGGATTTTTGAAAAACTATATTTTGGAAATTTAATTTTAAAATGTTAAGAATTCATAAAATGTGACTTCTTTGACCATGCAGTTAAAAATCTTCAAAACAGTGACATCTGTATTAATGCTATCAGTATTAATGCTATTGAGAAGTATCCTTTGTAATAACAGGCTAATATGCAAATTGACCAAATGGTGGAACAGTTAGTCACTATAGTGCGCGCTGACCACCAGGAGGCAAATGCTCAATGCAGGAGTTGTCCCCTGGTGGTCAGTGTGCTCCCACAGGGGGAGTGCTGCTCAGCCAGAAGCCAGGCTCATGGCTGGCGAGCGCAGTGGCGGTGGTGGGAGCCTCTCCTGCCTCTGCAGCAGTGCTAAGGATGTCCAACTGATGGCTTAGGCCGGCTCCCTCCTGGGGGAAGGGGCCTAAGCCGTCAGTCAAACATCCCCCAAGGGCTCCTGGACTCTGAGAGGATGCAGGCCAGGCTGAGGGACACCCCCCCGCCCCCGCCGAGTGCATGAAATTTGTGCACCAGGCCTATAGTAAATGTAGAAGCACAAATGTGTGACATTATATTTGTTGTGTAAAATTCTAGAGTTATTTATTACTCAAGTGCCTCAGAAAAGTCAAAGAATTTTTCACAAGTAAATATATTAAATATGAATCTACAATACAGTTTTTAACAATATATAATAGCATTCTCTCTGATTTTTATTTCACAAAAGTTTAGCTCATAAAATGTAGTCTACATAAAACTTGACTTGCCAGTTTACAATATAGATATTTATTGAGTATTTGTACCAGAGCCATTGCTTTTTGTGAAACAGTTTTTCATTTGTGTGTGCATGTGCACATCCTTTATAATAAAGAGGTAATATGCAAATTGACCCTCATGCCCTTACACAAGATGGCTGCCCCCATGTGCTCAAAGATGGCTGCCACAAGATGGCCAGCAGGGGAAGGTAGTTGGGGGGGACCAGGCCTGCAGGAGAGGGCAGTTAGGGGTGATCAAGCCTGCAGGGGAGGGCAGTTGGGGGCAACTGGCCCAGCAGGGGAGGGCAGTGGGGAGCGACCTGGCCAGCAGGGGAAAGCAGTTGGGGGTGATCGGGTCAGCAGGGGAGGGCAGTTGGGACAATTGTGCTGGCAGGGGAGCAGTTAGGTGTCAATCAGGCTGGCAGGGGAATGGTTAGAGGGCTCTCAGGCTGGCAGGCAGAAGCGGTTAGGGGAAATCAGGCAGGCAGGCAGGCGAGCGGTTGGGAGCCAGCAGTTCAGGATTGTGAGAGGGATGTCTGTGGGATCAGGACTAAACCTGCAGTCAGACATCCCCCGAGGGGTCCCAGATTGGAGAGGGTGCAGGCTAGGCTGAGGGACACCCCCCTCTCCAGTGCACAAATTTTGTGCACTGGGCCTCTAGTCTATATATATAAAAGCCTAAGTGACTGTTTAATCATTCAACTGGTAGCTATGACTGTGCACTGACCACCAGGGGCCAGATGCTCTAACCAGTAGGGTACCTTGCTGCTGGGGTCTGGCCAATCAGGACTGGGCAAGATGGGCCAGACATGCCCTGGAGCCCTCCTGTGGTCCCTCCCGAGCCCCAATGGTGCACTGGTGAGGTCCCTCAGCTGGCCTGCACCCTCTTGCAATCCAGGACCCCTTAGGGGATGCTGCAATACCACAGGGCAGGCCAAGGTGCACCAGGCCTCTAGTTAACACATAAATTTTACCTGAAGTAAGCAAGCATCACATTTTAAGACACAGCATATTGAATTAAAGCATCTATTGAAATACAGTTTTACTTTCACAGAGTGTAGTATGTAACTCATGCTTTTTGCTTTCATTCCTATAAAATAGGTCATCTATTGTTCAGATCAGGTTGACAGAAATGTTAAGAACAATTTAGGACTTTTAAATGTGGTTAAAAGTGGTTAAGTCTTCCATTTATGTTTAGCACTGCATAACACCTTTCCACCAGTAACTAATTTTTTCTTTTATATCCTACTTAGTAGTAGTAGTAGCAGTAGTAAAATTAAGCACATTGCTCTAAGAAAATGTATTTTCTTCACTTATCAATTTTATGTTCATACAATTGTATAAATGCATTATACACAAAAGTAGATGTCTAGACTGATGAGATAAAATAAGAAAAATAGATGTTCTAATATTTTTTCCTGAGCATCTGAGAATAGACAGATACTTTGGATATTACTTCTTCAAGACACCAAAGTTTTCCTACATGCAATCCAGGCGGTTCTAAATACATTAACATAACAGGCATCTGCTAAGTCTTTTTATGTACTTGGCTTTTCTTTTACTCCTAAATTACTACATACTAGTATGTATTAGCTAGCACAGACAGTAAGTTCACCTTTGATCAAAAATAATCTCAAAAAGAGGAATTCAGGAATTCCTCCCACATGAGAATTATAATTCACTATTTAACTCATTCTTGCATTAGGTTCCCCAAAAGGCTGTATTTTATGATTGTTGAAGGTGTTGTATAAACATATGCACACATATTTGCTAAGATGCATATAAATATACAAAGACCTTATAAAAACACTCAAATTGCCTTTGTCCCACATCCTGGGCATTTTAGTGTACTCTGCACAATTCTTAGTTACACTGGCATTTAAGGATATGATTTCAGGTATATATTTATTTTGTTGAACTGATTACTATGTTAATATGCAATTTTGAAGTTAGAAGCTGAGAAGGATCTAGATCTCTCTTTCTTTCTTTACTGAATAGAGTAAAAAAGATCAGGTGATCTCCAGGGGAGTCTGAGAATAAGGAGGAGGCAAGGAAGGAACAGGAAGGCAGGTGGAGCCAGGGGAGATGGCATAGGTCTTAGCATTGGGAGCTTATATTCACTTTAACTGGGTTTTCAAGAGGCAAAGGCCACCAACTCACATATGCATTGCATTATTACTATTCATATGTAGAAATGAGGATCCTACATAATATAAGCTTAATATGCAAATAGATCAAATGGCAGAACAATTGAACAACCAGTCACTATGAAATGCACTGACCACTAGGGGGTGTGTGCAGAACATGGCAGGCATTGGCAGCAGGGAGCAGAGCGTGGAACATGCCTGGTGTCAGCTGCAGCAGGATGGTGAAGCAAGTGAGCAGGGGCGCCAGACCAAGGCGGGGTGCTCATTGGGGCAAGCCTCTGGTGGTTACTGAAAATTCTTTGCTTCCATGTGCCGCAGTCTCGCCCGGTCCTCACTCCTGCTGTCGGTGCTTGCCCCACTCACACCTGTTGCTGGTGTCAGCCCTGCTTGCACCCATTGCTGGTGCCTGGCGCTGGTCCTGATTGCTCGGGACTGTCAGTGGATGCGAGCGGCAGCTGTAGCCTTGATCATTCCTGAGGGCTTCTCCACCTTCCCCTGCTCCTGAGGGGCGATCGGGGCAGCAGCCACTGCTCGCACCCACTGATGGCACTGGCCCTGCTTGCACCTGCTGCTGGCACCAGCCCCAATCACTCTATGCCATCAGCAGATGGGAGCAGGGCTGGAGCCGTCAGCACGTGGGAGCGTTGGCGGCGGGAGCAGGGCTGCCAGCAGACAAGGGAAAGAGGGCTGCGGTGGGTGGGCCGAGACCCAACCCTGTGCCCTGTATCCTTGTGGCCCACAGTTCCTTTCAAGGTGCACAAAATCGTGCACTGGGCCCATAATATCATATAAGAGGAATGAGGCAAAATATAGTTAAAATATTAAGTTAAAGTATTTTCTTCTCTAGGGAACTAAAATAGTCACAATGTTGAGCATCAACTTTGGATGGCATTTAACATTATTCTGATCCAAGGTTGGCAAAGGTAGAAGAGTGTATAGGTAACTGACTCAGAGGGTTTAATACCTAATGATGAATTTTGCTATACAAGTGATCTCCTCAGATTTAATAATTGTTAAAGTTCTGCATAATTAAAGAGCATAATTATAATTTGTCCAGTTTCATGTTGATATATTCTAGAGCCTCATCTAAGGAGCCCAATAATCCATAAAAAGGTTATACTATCTAAGAAAAAAAATTGTGAAAGAATAAAGGCATACTTCCTAAACTATATCCTTTCAATGGCACAATCTATATATATAAAAGCCTAATATGCAAAGTGTCCCCTTGGGAGTTTGACCGACCAGGAGTTTGATTGCTCGCTATAACGTGCTGACCATCAGGGGGTGACATAAAACAAAGGAAGGCCGCGGCCGGCAGCTGGCAGCTGGGGAAGGGAGGCCCTGGCTGGTGACCCTACCCATGCACAGATTTTGTGCACTGGGCCTCTAGTAGGATATAATGGATGCCAGTTGATTTGGATAAGATTGTGATTTAAAAATTTTTGTCAGGCCCTAACTGGTTTGGCTCAGTGGATAGAGTGTCAGCCTGCAGACTCTAGGGTTCCAGGTTCTATTCCAGTCAAGGGCATGTACCTTGGCTGCGGGCACATCCCCCGTAGGAGGTGTGCAGGAGGCAGCTGATTGATGTTTCTCTCTCATCGATGTTTCTAACTCTCTATCCCTCTCCCTTCCTCTCTGTAAAAAATAAATAAGATATATTAAAATCTTTTTTTCCAGTATTCCAGTGATTTCATAAGTTCATATCCAATTTTTCTAGTTACTTAATATTTGACGTTTTCTTTGTTGATAATCCATCAATTGAATTAATGGGAAAGATTATAAATGAAGCTTTTACATAAGCTAACCTTTAACATATACTACTTTTATATTATACAGTAACACCTAAAATGCCATAGAGGAGAATTATCTTGCAAAAATGAGACAGAAATCTAAGATGACTTATATTCACATATTCTTTTGGACTAAGTTGTTAGTAGTAAAAACCAGGTACATACATAGAACAGAAATTTTTCAAAACAAAGATAGTATCCTGGTATTATAGACCTAAATCTGAGATGTCCCATGTGACCAATGAGAAAAGCTTTGGAGAAAAGAAAAAGACTTTGATCCATACATAGCAGCAAATAACTTGGCTTTTTCTTCTACCAATTGTGTGAGGTTAGGACAAGTTTATGAAAGTTATTTAAGATTGCTAAGAAGAGAAGGAAGTTAGATAAGTCAGTGGCACTGAACTAGTTCAACTATGGCTTAAAGAAACAGGTCACATGTAATAGAAAGCGACATTAGGATCATAAGGTCATTAACTCTATTAAGCAAAGTTAAATACTTAATTCTAGAATTTTCACTTTTGCTGACTTGTAGGGTTGAGGAGACATGGGACAGTTGCAGATGAAGAATTCTGTGAATAAGTTGGAGACAAAGGCAATTACTTTACACATCAGGTAAAGCCCAGCTTTTCAGAGAAACCCTTCCTGACCCTCTTAGTTTAGTGATTGTCCCTCACACCTAAGTGGGACTGGCCACCTTGTTTCTGCCTTTCACGGATGCTTGATTCTATGATTCACTATTTACTGTCTTTCCCTAATTTGGTTGTCAGCTTCAGGAACACAGTTTATTTTATATTGTCTTGTCTCCAGCACAGTGATGAGCTTTTGATGAGGTGCTCACAATATTTATAAAAGGAATATTTCAAAGTGTAGTGCATAAATACCTGCAAGTTTGAGTGCCTGCTATATCATGGCAGAATGTCTCATGGAGATAAAGAACAAAAGTAAATGTACAGCAAGATTAGAGAACATATACGTTCATTGGAGACCATTTGTAATGCTTGCCTTAGTCACCTCTCTATTATTGGCACAGCATTCAGAGAGCAAAATCACAGCTCGTTTTCACCCTCTGGATGCAGACCCCCCTGGATTCAAATTCTGGTTCTTTCTCTGTGGAGCTAGGTGATTGTGGGCCTGTCACCTATGCCTTTTTTTCTCAGCGGGGTAACAATTTCTAGTTTCATATGGTTGCTATGTGAGGGAAAATATACGATTATATCTAAAGCACTTAGAACCATAAGTACAAAGCAAGCACTCAATAAATATTAGCTATTATTATCTGAGCCACTATTAATCATACATTGCTCTATCCTTTGATGTTTAGAGTCTTAGCCACTCAGGTGTTTCATCATTCAGTGCCCTGTTTCATCATTCCCCACTGTATTTTAGGAAAGCTATAAAATTCCAGGACGTTTTTTTTTATGCCAATGAGTCTGCTGTGAAAGCATCTTGTGGGTCCCCAATGGAGAAATATGTATATTTCTAATTCTCCAAAGGCCTTTTACTGAAAAATCTCAAAATCTTATTCATAGACATGGCATTTTCTGTGGCTAGGTCTTATGCATCATGAATCATGAGTAACTACTATTTTCTGAAAATTCCTGTCCTATATGAAATTCATAGAAAAAAAAGAACCCCTATTTCTGCAATAGTGTCTTTTAGACATATGTTTCATTCATACTGGCTTCCCACATGTTTTACTTGATTGTTGCTACAATGACTTTAAATAGATGATACATCAGTGATAGCATGTGTTTTATAGTTTAGAATCTTGCCTCAGTAGCTATATCGTCCCATGCATCTTCTTGCAGAGTTAGGAATTTAGAAATGGAGCAGAACTGTTATTTAACTTCTGTAAGCAATATTTTAAACTAGTAGAACCATACATCAAGTCTACTTTTATCTTGGTGGTGCATTGTTTTAATTAGGAAACTTTGGGTTGCAAGGGAAAGAAACCAGTTGCAATTAGCTCCAGCTAAAAGGCAATTACAATAAGAATGCAGGGTGTCTCACAGAATCTTACATAGGAATTCGGCCAAGTTTTAGAAATTACTAAAACAATAAACAAAAGTTGGAGTGTGCTCTTTACTTCCTTCTGCACATGTGCTTCAAGCTCTTCTGGAAGGGCAGGCTTTCTCTGACACATTGTCCACATGGACATAAGAATCTTAAAATCTAACATGACCCCATTATCAAGACTTACACCCATGCTTTGTTAATATGCACTGGTTTAATACAGCTGCTATCTTATGTTCATGCCTTAAAAAATTAAAAAAGAACCTTAATATATAAAATATTTTCACATAATGATTCAACTTTGGGTATCCTAAAAAGTAATTGCAAGTGGTGATAAAAGTTGTAATCATTAAGCTCTCTATCAATGTGCTATATGTATTAAAAATTTAGCTACTATATTCACTAATAAAAGAACACTACTTAAGTAAAGGCCTACTCATTCTGTGGAAAACTGTTTTTTAATACGTAAGTTATTTGTTACATTGAAAGAATAGTGATATTTTGTTAAACATAAAAAATGGATGTGAAATGTATTGTAGAGCTAATGATAAATGTTTCAGTAGAAAATAACACAAATTTTCCTAAGTATATTTAAATAAAGTGACCTGAATATTCTTAAAAGGTATTAAATTGGTTGTGTGTATTTAACATGTTGGAAAATATTTAATATTTTTTTAATGCATGGTTGGTTTCTCAGTGTCATATTAATCTGAATTGTATCTCTAGAAGAAATAATTTACATGTTAAATATTTTTGCTAAAAGTATTTTTTTCTAATAGCATTTAGAGAAACAAATAAATTTAAAACAAAGTCAGAGTAAAAATTAAATTAAGGAAATATTGGAATGAAATAGAACAAAAAGTATGCATACTAGTTTTCTTTGAATGATTCTACCAGTTGCTCTTAGACTTATGTTTCAAACCTTTTATTTTAAAAATTATCTGTTATTTTATTTTATACTATTACCTAAATGTTACCTTTCTTACTAATGTCTTTTAAAAGTAAGTGATGGCTTCATTTGTATATTAATACTGCTCATCTAAATAGGTTAGTGTTACTACAGCAAAAGAAAATAAACCTCTAGTGAGAACTCTTTTCATAAAGTATTTATTTAACTATAGTTATTTTTTATTTGATTATTACTTAACTGGTATAAAGAGACAAGCCATCTCTGATTTTTGTTTTATTTTATTTTTTTTGCATGACATAATTCATGTGTTTGCTCTCTATTTTATTTTACTCTTGATAGATTTCAGTAGAAATGAAAGAACAGTTTGAAAATTCAGTAATTATAGGCTTTGTATAGTGGCACTGGTACCACTGGCTTATTTCAAAATGCAAATTGCACATTTACATATTAGGGACTTATTTGCCCTGGTGCCATTACCAGAGGGGAAACACAACCTTGCCTGAACATTTATATCTGTGAGGAACCACTGACCTTCAGTTAGTGCTATTAAAATTTTAAAAATAATTCCATTCAATTGAATGGTTCTGGGAATAATTTATTTTAAAAGGATGATATCATCTTAAATTAAATGTGCATTTATGTGTGAAAACATAAGGTCAAAGCATTTCTGTTTTACCTATTATCCAGACATATGAACAAAAAGTCGTAAATTATTAAAATCATAATTATTATACTCTTAAAATTGTTATTTCACCTTATGTTTGCGAGACTTCAGCTTCTCTTTTTAAATTAAAGAAGATCATACTGACTAAGCATTTTGACTGATCTAAAGTGACTATAGCTCATCTTATAAAAATTGCATCTCTACTTAAAAATTTAAAATTAATTTTATAATACTATGTTAGACCTCATGAAGACAAGTATGTTAAGTTGCATACCAGAAGTTTAAAATGAAGATAACTATATAAGTAATTTAGAAGACACCCTTGATGCTTTCTCATTTCCCATCAAATTCTCAATAACATCATCAAATCCCAGAAATGTATTTTGTATTTTAATTAATTAATTCTGAAACAAAAGAGTTTGATTAACCAATTATTCCAGTTTACATATTGATTTCCTCACATTGGGTTAAATATAGCACAGAATATATTAAAAAGTAAAATGCAAGGGCTGTATAAATATGAGGTTAATATATTTTCAAAACACAAGGTTTATTTATACATGAATTCAATAAGAAGCACATTTGATTTGGTTAAGAAATTTACATTATATCATTATCAAATCTATTTCTATTAATCCTTTTCCAAACATAGTGAGCTCTTTGACGTGCATAAAGATTGTCCTTTTCTGGTGCTCATGGCATGTCTTTTCCTGAACAAAACCTGTATGAATAAGACTGGAGGAAAGGGAACATTTAAGAGTGCTGAGCAATCAGAACTTTTCTCTGTGATGTCTGAATCTGGCATGAATTTCAGGGGATATACAATTTATAGCTGGCAGAGTGAGAAGAAGAAAAGGGATAGGAAGAACACTGCAGGAAAAATGTTACTTCATTTATTTATTCATTATCTGATCCTTCATTCATTCATTCACTCATTGAGTTAATCGATCATTCATCATCACATCATTACATACTAAGAATATAAAGCTGCATATTCTGATGTGTAATTCCCAGCATAAAAATACTCAAGCAGAAACAATTAAATTATGAAAAATTCTATAAGAAAGTTTGTCTTTAG
Source organism: Corynorhinus townsendii (assembly GCA_026230045.1). Taxonomy (NCBI): domain Eukaryota; kingdom Metazoa; phylum Chordata; class Mammalia; order Chiroptera; family Vespertilionidae; genus Corynorhinus; species Corynorhinus townsendii. Next base: position 148,619,414 of record JAPDVU010000003.1, read on the forward strand.
TATTAACAAGAAAAAAAGAAAAGGGAACTATTAACTGACAAAAAGACTTATCCAACTTTTGCATATGATAGGAAGGTTCTGGGCCTTATAGAATGTGTACTTCAAGAAGAGATAAGAAGACAAACAATTCTATAAAGAAAAAGAGAAGTGCTGGCCAGAGTAGCTCAGTTGGTTGAGCACAGTCCTGTGCACCAAAAAGGTTGCTGGTTTGTTTCCAGGTCAGGGCACATACGGGGGTTGTGGGTTCCATCCCTGGTTGGGGCATGATGGTTCTCTCTCACTTGGATGTTTCTTATCTCCTTTCCTCTCTCTTAGCATGTTCTCTGGTAAGGATTTAAAAAAAAAAAAAAAGAAAAAGAAAAAGGAAAGTGTTCTATTTTTGTCTTCATTAGTTGTTTTAAAAAATGTAAATTCCTAGAGTTTCAGATAAAATGCAATGTTTTGAAAATCCATTCATTCAAACTGCAGGGATCAGAATACATGACCCCAAAATATACCACTTTGGCATTTGGATCGTTTTGAACTGAAGGCAATCAACACTCAGAATTTAGATAAGGGGCCTGCTCAGAAAGAGAGCTAATACCAGAGATAACTTATATCTGAATGACCTATCTGGAGGGTAGGACAAACATCTAGTTACCAAACATCTCCTTAAATGTCTCTTGGAAATCCATTTTTCAGGGAACATTTCATCTTGTTACTCCCCTCTGAAGCCCCAGGACCTGTCCCATACCTTAGCTCAGAATGGCTTATGAACTTCAACTGGCCCCACTTGCCCTTGGGTTTTATATTTTTATGAGACTCCTGAACAAATTATTTTTTCTCCAGTTAATCTGTCTTATGTCATCTTAATTTTTAGACCTGCCAAAGCATAGAAGAGTAGAAGGAAGTTTTTCCCCCCAACAAAATAGTTTATTAAGAAAATAAGCATGGATTGTGCTAGAAATTTCAAAAATGTAATTTTATTAACATAGCAATACATTTAGGAGAATTTTATTATTCAAAAAGAATCAAGCTGTTTATTTAGAATAATTTTGACCAATATTTCTAATTTTTGGCTATGAACAATGTGAAGTCTATTGAAATCTGTTAAGGAATTGGTTTGCGGGGTTCTGGAGGCTAAGAAGTAACACAACCTCTGCACACTGGTGACCTGGGGAAATTAGGAGTGAAGTTTCAGTCTGAATCCAAAAGCCCCAAAACCAGGAGAGCAAGAGGTACAAGCTCTTGTCCACGTTTAAAGGCCTGAGGATGTGGAGTAAAAATGGTTTAAGCTCCAGTCCAAAGGCAGCAGCAGATGTCCCAACTCAATAGACACACAGAGAGAGGATTCTTCCTTCCTCTGTATTTTTTTTCCTACTCTGGCCCTTGAAAGTTTGGATGCTGCCCATCAATATTAGGGATAAGAAGCTGTTTTAATGAGACTGCTTTACTTTACTGATTCAAACACTAACTGTCTCCCAGAAACGTGCTCATAGTCAGACCCAGAGATTTTTAAACAAATAACCAGGCATTGTTAACCATCACATAATATGTGTTTTTTGTTTTTTTTTAAGCAAAAATCTAATCATTGACTTTGATAAAAGCCATTAGAAAACTTTAAAAAAATACGTTTTTATTGATTTTTAGAAAGAAAGGAAGGGAGACGGAGAGATAGAAACATCAATGATGACAGAGGAACATCATTGATTGGCTGCCTTCTTCACACCCCTGCTGGGGATTGAGCCTGCAATCCAGGCATGTGCCCTCACCAGGAATCGAACCTGTGACCTCTTAGTTCCTGAGATGATGCTCAACCACTGAGTAACACCATCCAGGCCATTAGCAAACATTTTGATTTTTTAAAAATTATTTGAGGGAAACATTAAAATCAAAGTATTTCACTATTTCTAACTAACTTTAGCAAATGTCTGACAACTGTTATATCAGTGTAGCTAACCTCTTAGTCCAAAACAGTTTCTTCTTAAGACACATCCAAGGATCTTTATTCAACCTCTGAAAATATCAAAATTATAAATTTTTGAATTTATTATTATATGATATAAGGCTGTAATAGGTGGCAAGGAGGAAATGCATGTGAAGATAAAGAATGCTAAATATAAGAATTAAGCAGAATTGAATGGAGAGTTGTAACTATCCAAGATCAGAGAAAGTCACATTACAGGTCCTTGTTTGTTCTTGGATAAAAGTTAATATTAATCAATGAATTAGTAGTAATGATTTTTTAAATGCATGCAATTTCTAAAACACATGCATTTAGCAATGTGAAATGCAGTCCACTGTGTGTGAGAGAAAAATATAAATGTTTCTGAAATTTATTTCTATGACAAAATTGGGGATTGACAATACACTGTTTCATAGCATACTGTTATAAGCTTTCTAAAATTTTGATTATTTTTTAGATGTGACTGATAATATATGTCCTTCAAAGGCACACATACCATCTGCATATTTTGAAAATAATGCCATGGACCTTATTATAAAACTAATGGCCCAGTGCATGAAATTTGTGCATGGAGGGGGGCGGATCCCTCAGCCCAGCCTGCACCCTCTCCAATCCGGCAGTCGGACATCCCTTTCGCAATCTGGGATTGCTGGCTCCTAACTGCTCACCTACCTGCCTGCCTGATCACTGCTAACTGCCTCTGTCTTCCTGCCTGATTGCCCCTAACTGCCCTCCCCTGCTGGCCTTATCTCACCCCCAACTGACCTCCCCTGCCAGCTTGATCTGCCCTTCCTTGCCAGCCAATTTAGTTCTGATTGGTTGGTTTCTATGCCAGTCAGCATCAAAAGCACCGCATCCTAGGCAGCCATTGGCTCCTCACAGTTCACCAGATTTGGTTCTGATTGGTTGGTTTCTATGCCAGTCAGAGTCTCTGGGCCTATCTCTGGGCCTGATCAGAGAGGCGGGGCTGATCAGCAGCCCCCATGGAGGTCCAGAGAGAAACAGAGGCATGACTGCTGGAGAAGCCCAGAGAGATAGAGAGAGGCAATGTCTGATCAATAGCTGCCATGGAAGCTGGGAATCAGACCTTGCCTCTCTCTCCAGCCTGATCCACAGACCCCTTGGCAGTCAGTCCTGGGTCACTGCACCCACACCAGCGGCAGTCAGCCATGGCGACCCAGCACTGATTGCAGGACTGACTTCTGGTGTTTGGTCGAGCCTTCAGTTGGTTGTTATGGACCCTGGGTTTTTATATATTAGGACAATTAGTGGTTCCTTGTGATTGCCTATTTCTTTTGGAGTTCTGTTGTCATTACCATTTGTAAATGCTTTACCTACTTTGTCTCAACTGACAAAAGTTCTAGATAGATATATACTAGTACAACTATGTATTTCTCCTTAAAACTAGTGTCTATGAGCAATTCATTCTGTAAAAGTATAGATTAAAGCTTAAAATAAAATTATACTGATTTTTAAATGTTTTAAAAATGTTTTCAAGTTTTATTTTATGGTATAAGTCTGTAACAGGTGCTAGAGAGCACGCATTTCACCCCTCTCAGCCTGCTGTATCTACTGGCAGATGCACAACATTTGGTAGGTATTAATAACAAAAATCATGCATCATAAAGGGATGAATATCATCCAAATTTAGCACAGGTCAAGGAAGACTGTTGGTGGGAGAAATAGCTCTATAGATATATTTTTGGCAGTGAACTAAATGCTAGATGAAAAGAAATGAATGAAAAGGATTGATTATTATGCATGCATAAAATTTTCTCTAAAAAACATGTATTTGTAGAATTACAAAACCTAAGTATATAATTTATTCCAGTCCTTTGTCTCATGTATTCTTGTAATATATCATCCAAAATGACAACTGTACCTTATAATTTTGAAAATTTTCAAGGCTAGAAATATCATTCCTGTGGTTAATAATTTCTTTCTTTCTTCTTTCTCAAATTATTAATCTCAAGACTCTTTCTTTCTTTCTTTCTTTCTTTCTTTCTTTCTTTCTTTCTTTCTTTCTTTCTTTCTTTCTTTCTTTCCCTTTCTTCCTTCCTTCCTCCCTCCCTCCCTCCCTTCCTTCCTTCCTTCCTTCCTTCCTTCCTTCCTTCCTTCCTTCCTTCCTTCCTTCCTTCCTTCCTTCCTTCCTTTCTTCCCTCCCTTCTCTCTCTCTCTCTCTTTCTTCTTTTTTTGATTGCATGATACTTTGAACTTTACATATGGCAATTCTTTGAGTCCCAATTATAATGTGTATTACCCCAGAAAGGTTTCCCTTTTCTTCTGTTAGAGGTATTGCTTACTACCAATCTGAGACTAACCAATATACAATTACAGTAACTTTTTCAGACTAGGACCTCCAACTGCCCTCCCCTACTGGTCAATTTGGTTCTGATTGGTCAGTTTGTATGATTAGAGATGCTTCACAGCAGCTAAGGCTGAGACAGACATAGGTCCTCAGTATCACCCTGCCTCTCTGCATGTCATATTTTTTTTCTAATTCACCTCCTAAGGAAGCTGATTTTTTTAAACTTATTTTTTATTTTTTAGAAATCTATGATGTAACCTCTTACCAGAAAAGCTCCTAGATATTGTTTCCTGTCTCCCTTGTCATCAAGGTTACCTGGACCAAGGGTAAAGGCTGGACTCTGTGCTCACTGGCCTTCCTGAGTTCCCTCCATTTCACAGTATGTATCCTCTGAAAACTTCCCTTAATTTCCTGATGTAAGCCAAGCATTAACAAAAAAAACAACAAAAAAAGAAAGTTTTCTTCTCTCACCTAATACTCTTACACTCCAAGATTCTTATATTTTCTTAACTGGGAAATTGTTTATGGTTTACTTATTTTTCATGGTCTCAATTAATATTAGGTTCATTTGCAGAACTGCAAAACTAAAACAGCACTGGCATAAATGAGATAGACATTTGTTCTTTATCATATAAATGCCCAGAGAGTCTGAGACTGACATTGCTTTCCAGGGTCTCAGAGATCCACTCCCTCAATCCTATCCATCTTCCATATGCAGTTTTTACCTTAGGTCTCCAGGTGTTTCCTTCCACATACCTTGTAGCTGAGGGAGGAAGGCAGAACAGAAGAGGGCAAGGAACACAATATCTCTTGAAGGTTCCTAGACTTGACCACATGGCACTTCATATATCATTGATCAAACTTAGTCATATAGCCATATGTCTCTCAAAATGAACCTGAGTAATAGTCACTTTGTCCTGGACGCAACCAAACCTTTGGACGTCTATTTCTATAGAATGAGACAATGGATATTAGGGATAAGTCTGCTTTGCAACACCAGCTGATTGGCGTAAGCTCACTGTTTGCTGGTGTTGCTGTTGTTGTTTCCTTTTGTTTTCCATGAGCATAGGAATGCTTTCAGAGATGTGCTTATTTATGTAGATAGTCTCTATTGGTATGGAGATAGAGATCCTTTCAAATTATTTACTTGGTGATACAGAGGGAAATAGCAAACAAAATTTCCCCTTCTGAATGTATTAATACTATTGTCCAGGATATGGATTTCCTTCATATTCAACAAAACTGTCACTACATTTCACATATGTGCTTTGAGGGAGAAACAAAATAAAATAAAACAAAAACAACAACAAAAAACAGCCCCTGATACCTGTTAGGTCATGGTTTACTTGTGGAATAAATCAATTAACATTAGACAAGGCTACACTGAGACTAACATGAGGCCAACATGAAAGAGGAGCAATCCAATATCATGCTTCAGCAAAGACAAAAACAAAAACATTGTCAAACACAAATGGCCAAACCTCCTCCTCTCCCAGCTAACATAAGTAACTGCTGCTTTTCTAGAAATTGCAATTGTAGTTTCTTCCCAACTTCTGGATAAAATTATTAAGATAATCATATGATCACCTCTTTTTCTGACAACATCCTATCCAGAACAAAACTATACTTTCTTGAACTCTCTCCCAATCACTAAACCAAAGCACAAACCTTCTAAGAAACCTGTCCTAACACCTTCTTAATGATCCCATTAACTTTACCACCGCAACCCCATGCTTTGCTCACTTCCTTGTTCCACGGAGCTAATAGACTCACCTTTGTTCAACTGCAATGTATTCTGTTCCCTTTGACTTATGTTTGTAATTTAGAGACACCAGTCCATTAAGTTTATTTCTTTTGATAGCTGATGTGATCCATCATGTGTGAGTTTTGTCATTTTATTTCACACAAGTTATTGATTTCTAGTGTTTGGGGATATAAATACTAGCTCCATACATCCATAGCTACATTTCAGTACTAGCTTTCTATGGACAATGTCCAGTTCCTTTTTTTTAATAACTAAAATAAAGGATGCTATTAGTTGATATTGATATAATGTGAGGGTTTTTGTTTCCATGTAAAAGAAAAACAATTTGGTCTAATTTAAACCAAAAGATAGAATTTATAATAGACATTTCACTGAATTTATACAACAAATCACATTTCAGATCCTAGCTGGCTTTCAGGAAAGAGCTAGAATTAGAAGCTGCCATTGCCTAATTTTTCCCATTTTATGTATATCATTTTGTTTATTTTTTCTTTTTCAGAATACATTTCTCTATATTTCTTTTAAATATCAAGCTGGTGATAGCCACCCTCAAGTTCCCAAGTTCATAACTCAGTCAAGACAACCATTCAAATTAGAATTACTTGATTATAATTATGAAATCAAGGAATAGTATCTAATTTTCCAACTTGAGTCCAACCAATGATGGCAAAGTGGACAAAGTTATTGGGACTGTTCCTGTAGAAAATGGTCATTTGTGCAGAAACCACTGAAGAAACTTGTACAGTGTATCATATTTCAAATATTAATCTCAAGTCACTTTTATTTAGTTGGGATTTAAAAGTATTTGTTTATTTATTTCAGATTAATTGTAAGAAATTTGAAAAAAATAGAGATATTTTGCCTCTGCCTTTCAAGATAGAATTTCAGTTTCCTCTTCTTTGGTCAAAATACTTTAATCAGATATGGGCTGAAGAATTAAATTAGAAAGTGCCTTCAGAATTGCCTTCATATAGATTTTACTGGTTTTGGGGGGTATAAAAATGGGAAGAAGAGAACATGATAATAATGATTTACAAGGGGCCAGTTGCTCCACTCAGAAGAGAGGAAAGAAAATGACAGAAAAGAAAATGAGACCTATATGTGATTTACAGACAAGAATCTAGAGAGATTATCCACTTTGATTACCTCTGGGATTAGATAGCACATGATGAAGCTCTGAAAGCAAGAATGGGAGAGAAGATACCCCCTTTTAAATGTTTTAATAAGTTTTCAACAGATGACACCAGATATAACTCAGACAGAGCTGAAAGATTTAGCATATGGAAAAGAGGTAAAGAGAGACACTAACATAAACAAAAGGCATAGTTTTACCCTATTTCTTTTTTTGGCGGGGGGGGGGGGGAGAGGGGTACCATGGAGACTTTTCAGATTCTTGTGCTACTGTAAGAGTCAGAGCCCAATAGACTGAATGAAATAGAATGGTTGTTAACCTGTCAAGTTGATTTCCTATGAAATAATAGTTTTAGTGAAGCATAACAGAGGAGTGCACAAATCATATTTTTAACAACCGAGAAAAGACAGAAAGTATACAGACTGGTGTATTTTTATAAAATGAACATAATTATATAACAACAATTCAAATCAAGAAATCCAAAACCAGTTAATAATGCAGATTTTTTTCAATAGATGGAGTTACACATACTAGTATGTTGATATATATGCAATTTGATATGTATGCTATTTTGTTGTACTGACAACAAGCTTCAAAACTTCATATGTCAAATTTTCTGAAGGTGTTAGCATCATAGATATTTTTACGCTTAAAAATGTCAAATTTTGTGCCAAAAAAGAGCATTTGTGGGCAGTTTTAATTCATTACTTTATTTTGAAGAAAAGTGATGCTGAATACTTCGGGAAGCTTATGGAGAACATGCTCCATCTTAAGATACTTCTGAACGCTGGTTTAAGTGCTTTAAAAGTGATGATTTCAATGTGAAAGACAAAGAACGTCCAGGTCAACCAAAAAAGTTTGAAGACCAACAATTACAAGCATTATTGGATGAAGATGCATGTCAAACTCAAAAACAACTTGCAAAAAGATTAAATGTTGCTCAGCAAACAATATCCAATCATTTACAAGCAATGGGAAAGATTTTAAAGGAAGGAAAATGGGTGCGACATCCACTGAATGAAAGACAAATGGAAAATCGAAAAGTCATCAGTAAAATGTTGCTTCAACGGCACAAAAGAAAGTTTTTTTCACATCGAATTGTGACTGGTGATGAAAAATGGATTTATTTTGAGAATCCCAATTGCACAAAATCATGGGGTGATCCAGGTCAAACATCAACATCAACTGCAAGGCCAAATTGCTTCAGAAAGAAGATAATGCTCTCTCTGTGTTTAGTGGGATAAGGAAGGTGGTGGTGTATTATGAGCTTCTAAAACCAGGTGAAACCAATAATACTGATCGCTACTGACAACAAATAATCAAATTGAACTACTTTTTGATCGTAAAATGACCAGAATGTGCTAGAAGACATGTAAAGTAATTTTGCTTCATGATGACACACCATCACACAGTTCAAAACCAGTTAAAGACACATTAAAAGATCTTGCCTGGGAAGTATTAACCCACCCGCAATATTCATCAGACCTTGCTCCTCCAGATTACCACTTGTTCTCATCCATGGCACACGGACTTTCTGAGCAGCACTTCAAAACATACAAAGAAGTGAAAAATTGGGCCTCTGAATGGTTTGCCTCAAAACAACAAAAGTTCTTTTGGGACAGTATCCACAAATTACCTGAAAGATGGGGAAAATGTGAAGCTAGCGATGGACATTACTTTGAATAAATCACTTTTGATGTTTCTCTTGAAATTATCATGTTTTCTTTGATCACAAAATCCACATTATTAACCGATACACCTAGTACATCATAGGGCTTTCTATGTACCTCCTTCTGGTCATTACACCTCTCTCTTCACAGAAATAAGACCTTCCATCCTGACTTCTAACATGATTAATTTATATTGTCAACTCTTGGTTTAATAAAATATGCAATATTTTGGTTTCTCTTCTTGTACTAGATATCATGTCTATGACACTCATCCATGTTGTGGCATGTAGCATTATTGTCATTGCATAACTATAACAAATTTATTTATCCATTCTCTATATGATAGACATTTCATTCATTACCAGTTTTTAGATACTATAAATAATATATTTTTTCATACCTAGTATATGTAATTTATGCTTTTATTCTTTCTTTTTAATCAGTTTTACTAGAGTTCCTTCCATTTTTAATAAATTATTCTTTTATTTTTAGTTTATATTGTGTTCATTTCTTTTTCTATATTTATTACTTCCATTTTTTAAATTTCCTTTGGTTTAATTTGAATTTCTACCCAAAGTTTATTTTGATACAAGTTTAACTCACTTAAAAGCTGCTTTTCTTTAAACCTTTTCCAATCTATATATATTAAAGCCTAAGCAACTGTTATGACTGGCCGATTGAACGACCAGTTGACCAGTCATTCTGACCTGCACTGACCACTAGGGGACAGACACTCATTGCAGGAGCTGCCCCTGGTGGTCAGTGAGTTCCCACAGCCAACTTCCTGTGGCCGGCCAAACTCCCGTGGTCTCTCTCCCCAACTGGACAGCTCCGATCGGCCCAGATTGCCGGCCAAGCCGAGGTATCCCACCTGTGCATGAATTTGTGCCCTGGGCCTCTAGTATAAATATATATTCCCTTGACTCTTGTTCTAAATCCACCCATATTTAAATGTAGTGTTTTCAGTTTCATTTAGTTTAAAATATATTTCTAATATACACTGAGTGGCCAGATTAATATGATCTCTGAACAAATAATAATCTGGCCACTCAGTGTATATCCTATATAATAAATGGCTAATATGCAAATTGTCCCCTCTACCAGGAGTTTGACCAGCAGGCAGGAGGGCCAACCACCCATGGGTAGGCTGTCAGAGATCATAATAATCTGGCCACTCAGTGTATGTTGTGATTTTTCCTTGACCCATGGATTATTCAGTCTTCTGTTTATATTTAATATGTATGTCTCTTTTATTTCTACTTAGGTCAGGTAAGCCTGTCAGAGAATAACAAATACCATATAATCTCACTTATATGTGGAATCTACTGAACGAAATAACCAAATAAAACAAAAACAGAGCCATGGATACATGGAACAGACTAACAGCTATCAGAGGTGACTGATAAAATAAGGTGAAGGGATTAACCAAATAAAATAGATGTATAACCCACAGACACAGACAACAATGTGTGATGGTCAAAGGGAAAGGGAATGTAGGGTTAGGGTTGAGGTGGGCAAAGGGGAGGGGAATGGGATATCTGTACTAGTGGCAACTGTAAGAACAAGATTAAAAAAGTATAAACTTTTATTTTTCAAATATATTAGCTCTTAAATGATTATTTTGCTTTACTTATTCTATGCCTTACTGAGGAAGGTATGTTAAAATTTATTATTATAACTGGATATTTTTTCATTTGTTCTTTAATTTATGTCCATCCTTTATTTGTATCTTTTGTTTATAAATTGGAGATTAAGTCACATTTAAGTAAAGAACCTTGACTTATTGAGTCTACTATAAATTACTACTTTATGATTTAACAGAAAATACAAAGACCTTATTGCATTATCCCTCTGCCTTTTATGTAACTTTTTCAAGTATTTTAATTTTGATATATTTAAATCCCATTATTCTATGATTATCTAATTTATTTGCATGATTTACATTTCTACAAATGTATTTGATCTGTATTGTCCACTGTAATGGGCAATTTTATGATTTTATATATCAACTTGACTGGGCTATATAGGGTGCCCAAACATTTGGTCAGACATCATTATGGGTATGTCTGTGATGGTGTTTCTGGGTGAGAGTAATATTTAAATGGATAAACCTAGTAAAGCAGATTATCCTCCCTAATCAACTGAAGATCTGATTGGAACAAAAAGGCTGAGTAAGAGGGCACTCTCTGCAAGACTGCCTTGAGCTGGGACATGGTCTTCTCTTGTCTTTGCATTCAAATGGAAAGATCAGCTCTTGTTTCTCAAGGCTGCCAAATTTCAGACTTAAATTGACACCATTGGCTTCCTTGGTTCTCAGGCTTTCAGATTCAGACCGAAACTACTAGAACTCTATCACTGGCTTTCCTGAGTCCTCAGTTTGCTGACTGAAAATCTTGGGATATCTCACTCTCCATAATTAATAATAATAAATCAGTCTTTCTCTCTCTCTCTCTCTATATATATATATACACACACACACACACACACACACTGAGTGGCCAGATTATTATGATCTCTAAACGCATAATAATCTGGCCACTCAGTGTATATCCTATATAATAAAAGGCTAATATACAAATTGTACCCTTGACCAGGAGTTTGACCAGCATGCAGGCCAGTCAACCGCCCATGTCCCCTCCCTCTGGCCAGGCTGGCCGGACACACACACACACACACACACACACACACACACACACACTGAGTGGCCAGATTATTATGCGTTCAGAGATCATAATAATCTGGCCACTCAGTGTGTGTGTGTATGTGTATGTGTGTGTATGTGTGTGTGTATATATATATATATATATATATATATGTGTGTGTGTGTGTGTGTGTGTGTATGTATATATATACATACACACACACACACACACATATATATTCTAATAATAAAAGTCCAGGGTTGTAATTTGTAACGACCGATCACAACCAAAGGCTGACCAACCGGAAGTCAGTGCTGGGTTACCGTGGCGACCTTCACAGCCGCTGCCACGTGCTGTGGGCTCCACTGGTCAGCGTCCCCCAGCCTATAGGAGACTGGCGAGCTGCAGCTGGTGGAAAGCAGTGAGCCTAGGCTGAGCCGCCCCCTGATCACGGGGAGAACAGGCCAGGCCCAGCCACCCTTCGATCACGGGGTGAAGAGCCCAGGTTAAGCTGCCCTGCAATCCCAGGTGAAGAAGCCGCTCTGCTTACCAACCTGCAGGGACCTGTTTGGGCACGTGGCGCGGAGTCTGGGGTCTCTATCCTGCAGCCACGGGAAGTCTCCCTCTCCCCAGAGTTAGGAGCACCAGCCCAGGTCTACCCAGTGACCTGGTCCTGACTGTGGGGGTGAGTTCCTGCAGGTTAGGGTTTGATCCCCACGAATTAGCAGTAGAAGATCAGTGCCTTTGTTATTGCTGTGTGTCCGGGTTTTAATTGGACAAATGCCCAGAGGTCCCAGGTGCCAGCTTAGCAAAATCTTTTAGGAGGAGAATTCTGTCTGGGTTTCCTCAAATTCCCTCAGCCCCTACTCACCTGCTGTAAAAGCGCAGAAAAAGTGAGGCCCCTTAAATAAAAATCAGAGGTCTCCAGCAACGATGGGCCTCTCTCATCACAGTCATTTGGACTGGATGGCATTTGAGTATTTATCTAGGCACCATGACAGAGAAACACACTCTCAAGTCATGATCTCTGCTCTTAAAACATTCACAATCTTATTAGAGCAAGTGGATGATAAAAGGGCAGTAATAACATCAGAATGTAAGGCAACAATACAGAGAGGAACAGAGGCAATTGCTAGGATGATTTTCCAATAATTAGTACAAAGAGAATGTACTGTGAATTAAATAAAAGAAAATATGTGTGAAAGTAGGTGCTTCATGAATATGGCATCCCTTCCTATTTTAAAGGAAGCTGAGTTCCACGTGAACTGTGTATTATGCTATGATATCTGAGGCATAGGACAAGGGAGGCCCTAAGTGTACTATGCTTTGATATTTGAGTCATTCTTTATTGTTCAATAAGATTTATTTCTGTACGTCTCAGTTTTGTAATAGTTAAATTACTAGAATAATACATCTTGCTATAAAATATTACTAGAAGATCAAATGATCAGGTGACATTTATTGTTATTTTCTATAAATGAACACAATCTCTGGTATGCTAAAGTGGTAGGTATTATAGAAATATTCAGATAGGGAGACCTACAGGCTTGATTACAAGTGAGGCTTACTATCACAACCCAAATTTATTGCTTAAAAAAAAAAGCAGAGAGCCAGCTAGAAACTGAACCAAATATAAGCCACTGGAGGGCAAATGTAAATTAGATAAGCTTTACTAGTACAAGAGCAAGAAGAAAAAATCCGGATCCAAGAATGAAAACCACATTGCATCCACTCTAAGAGGCTGTTAAAGAAAAAGAATGATATACTATAAAAATACTTAATACAGATTGTAAAGACATTTGTTCAAAGAAGATTTCCTAGATTAGGTGATATTTCAGTTAATTTTTATAAATGTGAAGAGGTTAGCTATATAAGAAAAAGGTGTAGGGGTCCCGAATTTCAAAGGGTGCAGGTGGGGCTAAGGGACCTCCCGCCTCCATCCCTGAGGGGTGTGTCCCTCAGTCAGCCTGCACCCTCTCCAATCTGGGACCCCTTGAGGGATATCTGACTGCCTGTTTAGGCCCGGTCCTCTCACAATCCAGGACTGCTGGCTTCAAGCTGCTCACCTACCTGCCTTCCTGATTGCCCCTAACTGCTCTGCCTGCCAGCCTGATCATCCCCTAACCACTCCTCTGCCAGCCTGATTGCCCCTAACTGCCCTTCCTTGCAGGCTTGGTAACTCCCAACTGCCTTCCCCTGCAGGCCTGGTCTCCCCCAACTACCCTTCCCTGCAGGCCTGGTACCCCCCAACTGCTCTCCCCTGCAGGCCTGGGTCGCCCCCAACTTCCTTCCTCTGCTGGCCTGGTCACTCCTAACTGCCCTCCTCTGCTGGCCTGATCGCCCACAACTGCCCTCCCATGCAGGCCTGGTCCTTCCCAACCTCCCTCCCCTGCTGACCATCTTATGAAAGCCATCTTGTGTCCACATGGAGGCAGCCATCTTGTGTGTTGGAGTGACGCTCAATTTGCATATTACTCTTTTATTAGGATACACACACACACACACACACACACACACATATATATGTGTGTGTATATATATATATATATATATATATATAGTGCAAAAGTAGGTTTATAGTTATTCATCTTGAAAATAATACAATAATTAATAAATAATAATAAAAGAATATACTCTGTGTTTCAAGTACTCACCATTGCAAACCTTCTTTTGCCCCACACATACACACTCATCTCCAATTGTTTCTGTTTCTCTGGAGAACCCTAATACTACCTCCCAGCACACTTTTACTGGTACATGTACTCCAATGGATCACAGATTTCTCATTTATCTGCAGATTTGCCTTTGGCCAACTGGAACCTGCTACCCAGGGAACTTCTGTCCACTTTCCCATTTTATCTCTTTATTTTCTTGAAAATATTAGTCATATTTATTTTAAATTTATGTTTGTTAACTTCAATACCTAATTTTCCTGAGAGTCTTTTTCTATTGTCTACTTACTTTCCCTTGCTTTTTGGTGCTTTTATGAGTAATGCTTTATGAGTAAATGCTTAGTATTATATATGAAAAATATAGAGATAATGTTACAGTTGTATTATCTTAACATTCTCAGTAGAGAGCTTCTTGAAGGTTGGCTACAAGCAGAGTGTGTTGATACAGTATTTGACTGAGCTAATAGTAGATGTCAGAAGCAAATAGCAAACATGAAAGTAAAACAAAAGTAATTTCACAATCTTTTTCATTTTTATAGGAAAACACATTAATCCTTTAAAAATGGAGGCTTATGACAAATTCTAAGTTATGCATAAAGTAGTCATAGGAGCACAAATCGTTACACCTTCCCTGAATGCATTTTGAGGAATTTTTTGAAAAGCAAAACAAATATATTTTAAATGTTTGCAGTTGATGTGGGTTAAGAATTTGTTGTGACTAAATAGATTGAGTGTACAGAGCAGGAGGTAAAATATAAGCCAGGAGAAATTGAAGCAAACTATGTTTGTTGGGATAATTTTGAACAGGAGATCAAGAGGAAGAGCTAAGAAAGCCACAGAATAGCCTCTATTAAAAAAAGAAAGAAAGAAGAAAACATTAAAGAGGCTTTTGTAAAGACATTCCTCATAACAATGAAAAAAGAAGTCTGACCGTGGACAAAGTGGATGTTGAGGCCTAGAGAAAATTACCAACACCTAACTAGTCATTGAAGGGTCTAGGAAGAACTATTAGAAGTGGATGATTGTGAAAAAACAGTAATTTTGTGGTTTGTGATAGCAGTGAATAGCTAATAACTACAATTCCACGAAGACTATGTAGAGCCGTCCCACACTACAAACACAATCAGGGGCTGTATAGGAAGTGACATGACAAATTTCATCTCAACAATGCAAGGAGGTACAAAGTATAAGGTTTTGTTGTTTGTCACAGTGGGGAATGGAGTTGAAGGCAATTCTGACAAGCCTCACTCATTACAGTGACGGTCACTCTGTTGAGAGTAATCTAAAAGACACTTTCAAAGGATCCTATTTTTATAGTGAAGGGATTTGCGTCTGTTTTCTGTTGTTTTTTTCAATGCACTTTTTCTGTTTTCATTTGACAATCTTGAATCAAACGAAATAAAATAACAGCTGTTTAAAATAATATCTATGTATATAATATAGCACATAAATGATCATAACTTTTTAGTTTTATTATATATTCATATGAATATAAATTATATACATAGTATGTAGGTTATATATATGTATATCTGTGTATGTACTAGTATGTGTGATCTTAAAATGCATAAGACAACTCCCCTCCCAATAAGAAATTATTTATCCCCATATATAAGAAATTGTGCATAGATAAATCACTTCTCATCAGAAACCATAAATACATATTATACCTTTTTGCTATAATTTTAACAGGTATGTCCAGCAACAGATGCTAATGGAGTGCCTCCAGTATAACATATGCTGCCCATTAAAATGAGGGTAGAACTAGCACTATCCAGTTTAAACAGCAGCTATTTGTAAATTATGTCACATTGCTGACATCTTTCAAATATGCCTGGCAATGAGTAAATTGATGAGAATTCTGAGGTTAATGGTATTCCATGGAAAAGTGAAACGTATAGCTTGTGAAACTTTATGCAGAGGTCCTGATAGGATGACTACCTCACTCCAGTTTTCTCAGGATATTCTTGGTGTCAGTGCTGAAGACTCCACATCCAGCGAAACTCAGTCTCAAACCATCATGATTTGCCATCCCTCTAGAAATAGTGGTAAGCAAGATAAATAAAGCTCCTGCCTTTAAGAACCTTGCACTCAAGTTTTTAAAAACAGACAACAAAATATAAATAAATAGATAAAATACATTCTTCCAAGCATAATTAAGTGATTTATGAAGTGAAAAAGAATGAAATTCAGGACTACTTAAGATTTTGGTAGTAGCTACTGGTAGTATATTTCTAGCTGAGATTAAGAGAAACAAATAATAATTCAATTTTAATTAAATGCTTACGCTAGTGCCTCAAGTCAGCCTCAGAAAAGTATTTAAGGCACCTGTGTTCCATTCTCAGCATTGTCAGTAATTGGCTGAGGCTCTAAACCACTTAACGTTTCTGAGCTTGAATTTCTTCACCTGCCAGTTAAGCAAGATGGGCAATTTGATCTCTGTGGTTCCATCTAAGTCTAAAATTTGGGAATAGAACATTTATAATCAACATTTAAATGTTACTTGTATTTTGTTCTCTGACATAATAAACATCATGTCACCTATTTCTGTCTAGTTGCTATTCAAAAAAACGGGCCTTTTGACTTTTGAACAATGTTAATGTTTCATCAGAAGGATACGGTGAATGCAATGTATTGCTGTGTAGCATTTAACCCACTGGGAAGGGATCACAGATAATAATGGAACTGTTTACAGCAAAATGCATTTGTTCTAAAGAGTTTGCCTTCTGTGTGAAGCTGATGAGGGATTTTGTGCTACATCATTTCCTCCTCATGAGTTCTTAAAAAGAATTTCCACTTGCTGGGCAATCATATAGCAAGCAAAGTGAAGTTTATAGTTTTATAACCCTTTTGTTACATATAAAGGGGATAAAGAGTTTCTCAATGGTATGATATTAAAAACCATTTAGACTGCAGTCATCATAAGAAATTACCTCCCTGATGACTGTTCTTCTAAGGCTCTTTGCATTGCACAGGCTTTTTAAGCCTATGCTCCTTAGAATCCAAGCGTCTTGTTTGGAAACCAGCTCAGCGACT
The DNA here is from genome assembly GCA_026230045.1 of Corynorhinus townsendii. NCBI lineage: Eukaryota > Metazoa > Chordata > Mammalia > Chiroptera > Vespertilionidae > Corynorhinus > Corynorhinus townsendii. The sequence goes on from JAPDVU010000003.1 coordinate 148,636,584, forward strand.
TACTAGGTATGACACTGTGGACAGGAAGATAATTACCCTCTTTATAAATCAGGTCAAGCATCTCTCATATTATATAGTATTTTTAATGTTAAATGTGGTAATACAGATAAAGTGCTAAGTACAGTACTTGAAACACACTAACTAACCAATAATGTTCTCTAAACTCATGATTATTTTAAAATTCAAAACCAGTCCTGTGGGCACAGGTTATTAATAAAGCAGTAGCTCACAATTTGGTACCACTGAGAAATCTTTTAATACAGCTAAGCCACTTTTCTCTATTATTACAGCGTATTTATAAATGTGGTAAATTTCATGGCAGTCAATAGGTTAGACTGTGGATTTTAGTTGAGGTCATAGCTGTCTTTTTTTTTTAATGTGGCATAGATGCACATAATGAAGTAGTTGTTTCCAGTTGAGATTAAGTATATGTTGCAAACTAATGCAGTAATAAACTCTTTTATACTAACTTGCATTCAGATAACAATTATAGCCTTTAGAAAAATATAAATAAAAACTACTTGAAAGCATTGGAAAACAATGAAAAGTAAGCAGACACTGGATGGCAGTCTACACTTGGCTTAAAAAGGAACAGTCATGGCGAGCAACTGATATCCTTACTTATTCTACTTTTCAGTCAGGGAGTAAGCCCAGTTTTACTGGTTTGAAGAATAAGAGAAAAGGGATTGGGATAAACCAGCAGCTGAAATGGAAGAGAAAAAAAATCACAGAAAGATAGAGTCATAAATTGGTGCCCCAAATTTTCATTAAAATGTCTGCCTAAATTGCATACTGACTCCTAATATGTTTGTGTGGGGAAGACATCAAATAGACCAGCTAAGGACCAAAGAAAGAGAAATTCTGCTGCAAGGAAGACAATATTTGGAGTTTGAAAAAACATTTTTTTAGAGAAACCTAGTATAATTTTGAGCCTAAATTATATCTCTCTATATAAAAGACTAAGTGACTGACCATCTGTCTGACTGTCTGACCAACTGACCGGCCAGTACATATGATGTGCATTGGCAATTCAACAGTAAACATTGACTCATGCATGCACAATACATATAAAGCTCTCACTGGAGCCAATCTCATGCGTGTGTTTCAATCTGTCATTGTTGATCGTGAATTTGGTTATTTTTATTGACATTCTGAAGCTGAAAGACAGCGGTGTTGTCTACAGAATATGTCTGAAGACCAACTATTGGCACAACGTGCCATTTGAGTGATGATTCCATCGATTCAGTGGATGGTGCAGAAAAAGAAAATTTCCCATTGAATTTCTTAATAGTATTACTCCTCTAGGAATGCTGTGTCATAAATTAAAATTGAAAGTAGTTGCAATCATCATGCTACTGAGAAATCTTAATAGTAAATGGAGTCTTTGTAATGGTACTAGATTTATTATCAAAAGATTGAGAACTAACATAATCAAAGCTGAAATACTAACAGGATATATGGAAGGAGAGGTTGTTCTGATTCCAAGAATTGATTTGTCCCCATCTGATACTGGTCTCCCACTTAAATTAATGGGAGACAGTTTCCCATGATGCCAGCATTTGTGATGACTATTAATAAATCATAATGACAAAGTCTAGAAAGAGTAGGAATATTCCTACCTGAACCCGTTTTTGGACATGGGCAGTTGTATGTTGCTTTCTCTCAAGTTCAAAGAGTGTGTGACATTAAAATTAAAGTTGTAAATACTTCATCACAAGGGAAATTAGTCAAGCACTTTGAAAGTGTTTTTACTCTTATTGTGGTATACAGGGAGATATTAGAATAAGTTTAATCAATTTATTAGTCATTGTTTTTATCAACATTGTTTTTGTTCTTTTTATATCATGTTTTTGTTGTTTTTATATCATGTCTTTGTTGTTGTTATATTATGTTGTTATTGTTTATTTATTAACCAATTTATATATTACTAGAGGCCTGGTGCACAGATTTGTGCACATTGAAAGTAAACTAATTAGAAGGTGGCTGGTGAGGTGGGACTGGGTGAGATGGGGCTGGACAGCCCTGGAGCCAACCTCCTGTGGTCCCTCCTTGGCTGGCTACACCTGGGGTGGCACAAGGTGGGTGGGGGATTCAAAGGGCATCTGCAGAATGAGCAGGGTCCCTCCATCAGGTGGGGTTCCTTGACCTGGCCTGTGGGGATCAGGCCAAAACCAGCAGTCTGACATCCCCCGAGTGCGATAGGGCACTCTGCAAAGTTGCTGTCGCTCTGCAGCTCCTGCATTGAGCATCTGCCCCCTGGTAGTCAGCGTGCATCATAACTACTGGCTGGTCAGCTGGTCACTTAAGCCTTTATATATATTTTTTTCATATACATTTTACTAATTTTCTTTCATCTCTGACACTTCTATTATAGAGAAAGGACAAGTAGTGATATTAAAATATTTCACCTAATTAATTTCCTCTTAATGTGCATGAATCCATGCACTGGGCCACTAGTACATTGACAATATCTAAGATATATTCTAGACATACTTGGTATAGAAAGAAATAGGAAAATATGACCTAAGATTTAAGGCTATCAGTACAGACTCAAGATAACCCAGATGTTGAATTAGCACACAAACATTTTTAAACAATCATACTAATTGTGATTAAGAACATATGCTGAAATAAATTGAAGAAGAGTTAAATAAGTGAAGCAATATACATTGTTTATGGATTAGGGGAATGAATATTATTATGTCAATTTTATCCTGATTGATCTGTAGCTCAATCAGTAGCTCAATGCAATTTCAATAAAAATTCTAGTAGGCTTTTTTTTTGGGTGCAAATTGACAACTGGTTCTAAAATTTGTATAAATTCAAAGGACCTAAATATAGAAAACATTTCTGAAAATAAACAAACACGAAGAGCATAAACTACCTAATTGTAAAGCTTTTTATAAAACTTCAGAAATAAAGACATGGAATCCTTGATATAAAGATAAGCAAATTGATCAATGATACAGAATTAAAGTTTAAAAATAAACTCACACATATAAGGTTAATTAAATTTGACAATGAAGCACAAGCAATTAAGTGGAAAGAGAATAGTATTTTGAGCAAATGATTGTGAAAAAATTACATAACATACATAAAAAATATGAACTTCAATCCATATCTAGCAACATATACCACAGATAAAATAAACAGATAAACAAACTAAAGTTATACACCTAATGTTTAACCTGATTTTTAAAATATCAAGAAGAAAGCACAAAATAAAACTTTCTCACATTTGATTAAAATTTTCTTAGACAAGTCCCAAACACATAATGCATCAAAGGTAATCATTGAGAAATTGGGCTTCATCAAAATGAAGACTTCTGTTCTTTGAAAGTAACTAAGGGAATGCTGGGAAAAAATTTAAATCACATGTCTGATAAAATACTTGTATCTAAAATTCATAAATATTTCTCTAAACCTTATAATAAAAAAGTGACCAACACAATTTAAAAAATAGAGAACAGTGTCATATTAAGATACTATTAAAGACATTGGACAATTAAGAGACTTTGGTGACCTTTTCAGACTGGTTGTTGAGTGGTGTAAGTAGAATACATACTACAGGTTAGCTGAAGATTGAATAGTATCCCTAACATATAAAGAGCTTAGGAGTGATCACTTCTGCTTTACAACAAGAAAAAATTGAAAATCAATTTTTCTCAGACCCATCAGAGAAGTGAGATTACAATAGAAATCTGGAAAGACAGCTGAGCTCTGCTTCCAAGGAGCCATAAACTGACAGGTCACTTATATGACAACTTTGACAAACTGCTGAAAACAGGGTGGTATAGAATGAGAGTAGAAAATTTCTGATTCCACAGGATTAGAGAGGCACATGTTCAGGGTGGATTTACTGTTGTTCATATGGAAAATAATACAATAATCTATAATAATAAAACTGTAATATGCTAATTAGACCAGACAGCTGAACGACCTTCTGGACATCATTCTGGATGTCCTTTTCAATGAAGCTGCAGCAGTGGGAGTGAAGGCAGAGGCGGTTAGAGGTAATGAGGCAGCAGGAAGAGGGGTTAGGGGCAATAAGGCAGGCAGGTGAGTGATTAGGGGTGATGAGGCAGGCAGGCTAGCAGTTAGGGGCAATGAGGCAGGCAGGCAGAGGGGTTAGGGGTGATGAGGCAGGCAGTCGGACATCCCCTGAGGGGTCCTGGATTTCGAGAGGGTGCAGGCCAGGCTGAGGGACACCCCCTCCCATGCACTAATTTTGTTCACTGGGCCTCTAGTTAACAAATAATAATACAAGAATAAACTTTGTGTTTCATGTGTACTCACAACTGTAAACCTACTTTTGCCCCAACCGGTATTTACATGAACTTTGCCTCTTCAGGAACCTCACCAGTTTCTCTTTGTGAAAATTCTAAGATCTCTGGATTCTGGCAAGGGGAATGAAAAAGTACCCATTGTGAAATACACTTATAGCGTTCTGCATAACAAACATCTATGATCCAAGGGAAAGACTTTATCAGAACTTTATGCATCCACCAAGGAGAAGGTTTTCTTGATAATATGTACATGTATATGAGGTGATGAGAATGGCACTTCTCTTCTGTGGTCTTGCTCCCCAAAACCTATTATCCTAATCACATTGAAAGAAAGTCTGACAGCCTAAGGAAACATGAAAACTAAATGTTTTGTGAAAACCTGGTTGGGATCCTGACACAGCAAAAGAATATTTAAGTAAAGACTAAAGAAATCTGAATGAAGTGTAGACTTTAGTTAATGATAATGCATTAATACTGGTTCATGAGTGATGGTAGTTATACCCTGTGAAGTGGTCAATTGGAAACCATGCATTCAACCACTGTACTCCATTACCCTCAGAGGATGAAACCACACCCAGCGGAATTTCATCTGATAAAATGTTACTAGTGTTTTATTTGCAGGATTTAGAGATTTACTTTTTTAACTCTGTTCTATTCAATACTTTTCTAAGCTAGTAATTGAAGCAATAAGCAGAATATTAACCATTCAAAAATACCTGAGTCCTAATCCCCAGAAATTGTGACAATGTTGTCTTTCTTACATGGAAATAGGAATTTTGTAGTAAGAGTAAAATTAAGGACCTTCAAAAATGGAGGTTGCCCTAGCTGGTTTGGCTCAGTGGCTAGAGAATTGGCCTGAGGACCAAAGGTCCCAGGTTCTATTCTGGTCAAGGGCAGGTACCTTGGTTGCAGGGTCCTCCCTGGCCCGGGCCCTGCTCAGGGCTCATGCAGGAGGCAACCAATCGATGTGTTCCTCTCACATCGATGTTTCTATCTGCCTTTCCTTCTCTCTTTTCTACTCTCTCTAAAAATCAATGGAAAAATATCCTTGGGTAAAGATTAAAAAAAAATGGAGTTATGCTGGATTACTTGAGTGGGCCCAATCTAATCACATGAACCTTTAACCTTTCCAGATTGAGGTCAGAGTAGAGCCATATACAGTACAACTATTGGTAAGTGATCAGAGAAGTATATAGTGAAGATCAAAGAAGGAGACACAAGCCAAGGAATGTGGGAAGTCAAAATAAGCTGCAAATTACAAGAAAGGGATATTCTCCTCAAGTCTCTGGAAAGGACCACAGTCCTGCAACACCTGATTTAGCCCCCAGGCCTGTGTTGGAATTCTGACCTACAGAAATGCAAAGTAATGAAGTTACATTGCTTTAGGTTACTAAGTGTGTGGTAATTTGTTACTGCAGCACCTCAACTTAATACAAAACCTCTTGGTGTAAATGACCTCTAACATCTATAAGCTCTCATTTATTTTATTTTATTTTTTGATTCAGTAAGAAATCAGCAGACCAAACAGTCCAGGTCAGTAATAAAATGGCTAAAATCTGAGGTGTGAATTTGTGACTGTTTTCACATGCTGATTTTAATTTCCTTAGGTGAAATGATGGAGTTGCTACCCACCAGAAACCTGCATTTTTAAGTGTAGACTACATCTAACAACCATGGTGTACTGATGAAGTAAGTCTTCTCAGCTTAACACCGGGACTGAAGGAACAAATCAATTTCTGTGAAAACATAATGGGTCCAAGGTTAGAGCAACAAATCAGAAATGAGCTGAACTGGACATGAAGTAGGAATCGGGTCGAGAGGGGCAAAATGTCTAGTTCAGGATATGGTTGAGTGGGAAGGAGAATAAAAGTCAAAATACTATTATTTGAAAAATATAACTGAGGCTAGAGGACTCTTCTGAGATTGTTTAGGGTTGCTAGCTCAGCTTTGTCTAGTAGGAAAGAGGCACAGCCCTAGCAGGTTTTTATCTTTTTATTGAATTAATTGGGTAATAAAATTAGCTAATAAAATTATATTCACTTCATGTATACAATTGTATAATACATCATCTGTATCTTGCATTGTATATTCACACCCCAAGTAATCTCCTTCTGTCACCATTTATCCCCTTCTTTACCCTCTTCTACCCCTCCCTATTCCTCTTTCTCTCTGGTAATCATCATACTGTTGTCTGTGTCTATGAGTTTTGCTTTTTTGGGCTTAAACTTTTTACCTTTTTACCCAGGTCTCTACTCCCCCGCCCCTGACACATGTCTGTATCAGCTCTTTGTATCTATGAGTCTATTTCTATTTTTGTTGTTGTTGTTCATTTATTTTGTTCATTAGACTCCACATATAAGTGAAATCATATGGTACTTGTCTTTCCCTGACTGGATTATTTCACTTAGCATAATACTTTTCAGGTCCATCTATGTTCTAATAGGGGTTAATATCCAAAATGTATAAGTAACTTATAAAACTCAACACCAAAAAAAACTCAAACAATCCAATTAAAAATAGGCAAAGGAGCTAAATAGACACTTCTTCAAAGACAGTTTTTTAAGAACAAGAAATAAACTTCTGTTCAAGATGCTAGACTAGGACAGTGGTCGGCAAACTCATTAGTCAACAGAGCCAAATATCAACAGCACAACCATTGAAATTTCTTTTGAGAGACAGATTTTTTTAAACTTAAACTTCTTCTAATGCCACTTCTTCAAAATAGACTCGCCCAGGTCATGGTATTTTGTGGAAGAGCCACACTCAAGGGGCCAAAGAACCGCATGTGGCTCATGAGCCGCAGTTTGCCGACCACTGGACTAGGAGTCTGGGTTTGCTTCTCCCATGACCACGTCAAAATTACAACTGTCATTGAGAATAGTCAGAAATCTAGCTGAAGAGAATCCTCATACCTAAAGATATACGAAAGAAACCACTACAAAACTGGTAAGACAGGTGGAGATGTGGGAGGAAATCTCTACTGTGGAGGTACCCCATGACAATTGAGGGGTTCCAGACCACACCAGGCTCCTCAGTCCAGGGTTCAAGTGCCTGAAAAAGAACTCTCCAGAATTTCTGCCTGGGAAAACTAATGGGGATCATGGCTAATGAGATGAGGACTGTTGGAATCACAGGTATTCTTTTTGAAAGTCTCTCCCCACAGACTTGCTCAGTGATGGACTCACTTGCTCTGAGCTCTAGCACTTGAGGAGTACCTCAAAAAACAACAGGGACATTCCCACCTCAACAGGCCCCCACCACCTCAGTGCCTGTGTCCATTGGATATGCTAATATGCATGCATACATATTGCATACATAGTTGCTCTCTAACCCCCCATCCCCTACCATTTGTCTCTGGATCTATTCTTGTTTATCAAATTATGTTGATCATTATATCCCACATATGAATAAGATCATGTGATATTTATCTATCTCTGACTGGCTTATTTCACTTAGCATAATGCTCCCCAGTTCCATCCATGCTGTTGCAAATGGTAAAAGTTCCTTCTTTTTATAATGGCACTAGAGGCCTGGTGCACAAAATTCGTGCACGAGGGAGTGGGGTGTCCCTCAGGCCAGCCTGCATCTTCTCCAATCTGGGATCCCTCTCACAATCCAGGATTGCTGGCTCCCAACTGCTCATCTGCCTGCCTTCCTGATTGCCCCTAACCACTTTTGCTTGCCAGCCTGATCACCCCCTAACCACTCCCCTGCCAGCCTGATTGATGCCTAACTGCTACCCTGCCAGCCTCTTTGCCCCTAACTACCATCCCCTGCAGTCCTGGTCACCCCTAACTGTCCTCCCCTGCAGGCCTGGTACCCCCCAACTGCTCTCCCCTGCAGGCCTGGGTCCCCCCTAACTGCCCTTCCCTGCAGGCCTGGTTGCCCCCAACTTTCCTCCTTTGCCGGCCTGGTCACCCCTAACTGTCCTCCCCTGCAGGCTTGATTGCCCCCAATTGCCCTCCCTTGCAGGCCTGGTCCCTCCCAACTATCCTCTCCTGCTGGCCTGATTGCCCACAACTGCCCTCCTTTGCAGACCTGGTTCCTCCCGACTTCCCTCCCCTGCTGGCCATCTTGTGGTGGCCATCTTGTGTCCACATGGAGGCAATCATCTTTGACCACATGGGGGCAGCCATTTTGTGTGTTGGACTGGTGATCAATTTGCATATTATTCTTTTATTAGACAGGATTAGATAGGATTAAATAGGATAGAGGCCTGTTGCACAGATGGGGGCCAGCTGGTTTGCTCTGAAGGATGTCCCAGATCAGGGTGGGAGAACCCTTGGGGTGTGGGATGGCCTGGGCGAGGGGCCTGTAGTGGTTTGCAGGCTGGCCAGGCCCCCCGGCGACCCAAGTGGAGGCCCTGGTATCTGGGATTTATTTATCTTCTATAATTGAAACTTTGTAGCCTTAAGTGAAGGCCAAGGCTGCGGAAACTTGGCTTCCTCCATCGCCGGGGGAAACTCAATCCTCCTGCTCTCTCCAGCTCTGTGGCTGCTGCCATTTTTGTTGGGGTTTATTTATCTTCTATAATTGAAACTTTATAGCCTTAAGTGGAGGCCAAGGCAGGCCAGGGCAGGTGGAAAGCTTGGCTTCCTCCATTGCCTGGGAAACCCAAGCCTTCTGCTCTCCATGGCCGCAGCCATCTTGGTTGGGTTAATTTGTATACTCACTCCTGATTGGCTGGTGGGTGTTGCTTGTGGGTGTAGCAGACGTATGGTCAATTTGCATATTACTCTTTTATTAGATAGGAGAGTATTCCATTGTGTAGATGTACCTCAGTTTTTAATCCACTCATCTGCTGATGGCACTTAGGCTGTTTCCAAATCTTAACTATTGTAAATTGTTCTGCTATGAACATAGGGGTACATAGATCCTTTCTTCTTCTTTTTTTTAAAATATATATTTTATTGATTTTTTCAGAGAGGAAGGGAGAGGGATAGAGAATTAGAAACATCGATGAGAGAGAAACATCGATCAGCTGCCTCCTGCACACTCCCCACCGGGTACGTGCCTGCAACTAAGGTACATGCCCTTGACCGGAATTGAACCTGGGACCCTTGAGTCCGCAGGCTGACGCCCCATCCACTGAGCCAAACCGGTTAGGGCCATAGATCCTTTCTGATTGGTGTTTCTGGTTTCTTGGGATACAGTCCTAGAAGTGGTATTCCTGGGTCAAATGGGAGTTCCATTTTTAACTTTTTGAGAACACTCCAAACTGTTTTCCACAGTGGCTGCCCTGTCTGCATTCCCACCAGCAGTGCACAAGGGATCCTTTTTTTCCACATCCTCACCAGCACTTGTCCTTTGTTGATTTGTTGATGATAGCCATTCTGACAGGTGTGAGATGGTATCTCATTGTTTTGATTTGCATCTCTTGGATGATTAGTGACTTTTAATATGTTTTCATATGTCTCTCAGCCTTCTGTATGTCCTCTTTTGAAAAGTATTTATTTAGATCCTTTGCTTATTTTTTGATTGGATCATTTATCTTTCATTTATTAAGTTGTATGTAAATTTTGGAGATTAAACCCTTTTTGGAAATATCATTGGCAAATATGTTCTCCCATACAGTAGGCTTTCTTGTTGTTGTTTTGATGGTTTATTTTGCTGAGCAGAAGCTTTTCATTTTGATGCAGTCCCATTTGTTTATTTTCTCCTTAGTCTCCATTGCCCTAGGAGCTGTGTCTGTAAAGATATTGCTGTGACATATGTCATATTGTACTGCCTATAGAGTCTTATAGGATTTTTATGATTTCCCATCTTACATTTAAGTCCTTTAGCCATTTGAGTTTGTTTTTGTGTATGGTGTAAGTCAGTGATCTAGTTTCATTTTTTTGCATGTATCTGACCAAATTTCCCAGCACCATTTATTGAAGAGACTGTCTTAACTTCATTGTATGCTCTTGCCCCCTTTGTCAAATATTAATTGAGCATAATGGCTTGGGTCTATTTCTGGCTTCTCTGTTCTGTTCCATTGATCTATATGTCTGTTTTTGTGCCAGTACCAGGCAGTTTTGAGAACCGTGGTTTGGTAATATAGCTTGATACCTGGTATTGTGATCCCTCCAACTTTGTTCTTCTTTCTCAGGATTGCTGCAGCTATTAGGAGTCTTTTTTTACTCCAGATGAATTTTTGCAGCATTTGTTCAAGATCTTTGAAATATACCATTTGTATTTTAATGGGGATTGCTTTGAATCTGTAGATTGCTTTGGGTAGTATGGACATTTTAATGATGTTGACTCTACCAATCCATGAACATGGTATGTTCTTCCATTTGTGTATGTCTTCCTCTATCTCTTTTTTCAATGTCCTCTAGTTTTCCAAGTACAAGTCTTTTATATCCTTAGTTAAGTTAATTCCTAGGTATATTAATTTTTTTGGTGCAATGATAAATGGGATTTTTTTTCACTTCCCTTTCTATGAGTTCATTATTGGTGTATAAAAAGGCCATAGATTACTGGTAGTTAATTTTGTATCCTGCTACATTGCCAAATTCATTTATTAGGTCCAGTAGTTTATTGTTTTTTTGTTTTGTTTTTATAGAGTCTTTGGGTTTTCTATGTATAATATCATGTCACCTGCAAATAAGGACAGTTTTACTTCCTCTTTTCTAATATGGAAGCCTTATATTCCTTCATCTTGTTTGATCACTATGGCTAGCACTTCCAGTGCTATATTGAACAGGAGTGGTGAAAGTAGTTATGCCTGTCTTGTTCCTGTTCTTAGGGGAAATGAGTTTTGTTTTTGCCCATTGAGTATGATGTTGGTTGTAAGTTTGTCATATAAGGCTTTTTTTATGTTGAGGTATGATCCCTCTATTCCCACTTTGCTGAGAGTTTTTATCAAGAAAGGGTACTGGATTTTATCAAATCTTTTTCTGCATCAATTGATATGATTATGTGATTTTTATCTCTCAATTTGTTTATGTGATATGTCACATTTATTGATTTGTGGATATTGTACCATTCTTGATCCCCCAGAATAAATCCCACTTGGTCATAGTGTATGGTTTTTCTAATGTAATGCTGAATCCAATTTGCTAGAATTTTGTTGAGGATTTTAGCATCTATGTTAATCAAGGATATTGTCCTGTAGTTCTCTTTTTTTGTGGTGTTTTTATCTGGTTTTGGGATTAGGGTAATGCTGGCTTCATAGAAAGAGCTGTTGAAATATTTGGAATACTCTGAGGAGAATAAGTTTTAGTTCTTTGAATGCTTGGTAGAACTCCCCTGTAAAGCTGTCTGGACCAGGGCTTTTGTTTGCTGGAAGATTTTTGATCGCTGCTTCAATTTCTTCGGTAGTTATTGGCCTATTCAGGTTTTTTTTTTGTTCTTCTTGACTGAGTTTTGAGAGCTTGTATTTTTCTAAAAATATGTCCATTTCGTCTAGGATGTTCATTTTGTTGGGAATAGAGTTGTTCATAGTATTTTTTCATAACCATTTGTATTTCTGTGGGATCAGTTGATACGTCACCTCTTTTATTTCTAATTTTGTTTATTTGGGTCCTCTCTCTTTGCTTCTTGGTGAGCCTGGCTAGAGGTTCATCAATCTTGTTTATCCTTTCAAAGAACCAGCTTTTGGGTTGTTGATTTTTTATATTGTTTTTGGTCTCTATGTCATTTATTTCTGCTCTGATTTTTATTATTTCCTTCCTTCTTCTTACTCTGGACTTTTCTAGTTACTCTCTTTGTAACTATTTGAGTTGTAGGGTTAGATAATTTATTACCAATTTTCTTGTTTTTTGAGGTAGGCCTCTTGAACTATGAACTTCCCTCTCAGGACTGCTTTCACTGTGTCTCATAGATTTTGAAAGGTTGTATTTTCATTGTCATTTGTTACCAGGATACTTTTTATTTCTTCTTTGATCTCTTTGGTAACCCAATCATTGTTTAATAGCATGCTATTTAGCCTCTAGGTGTTTGATTTTTTTAATTGTTTTTATTGTAGTTGATTTCTAGTTTTATGCCATTGTGATCTGAGAAAATGCTTCATATAATTTCTATATTGTAGAATTTGAAAAGAATTTGCCTGTGCCCCAATATGTGGTCTATCTTTGAAAATGACCCATGTGCACTTGAGAAGAATGTATATTCTATAACTTTGGGGTGAAATGTTCTGAGGTTATCAATTAATTCTATCTGATCTTTTGATTCATTTAGGACTGATATTTCTTTGCTGATTTTTTGTTTAGAGGATTTATCCAGTGGTGTCAATAGGGTATTAAAATCCCCAACTATGACTGTATTGCTGTTAATCTTTCCCTAGATATCTTTTAGAAGTTGTTTTTTCCCCCTGTATTTGGGTGCTCCTGTATTGGGTGCATATATGATTACCAGAGTTAATATCCTTTTGTTGAATTACTCCCATAGTATTATGAAGTGGCCTTCCTTATCTCTTGGTATGGTGTTCACTTTGAGGTTTAATATGTCAGATATAAGTATTGCTACCCCATCTCTTTTTTCATTTCCATTCACCTGAAAAAAATTTTCATCCCTTCACAATCAGTCTGAGTGAGTCCTTTGTTCTGAGGTGGGTTTCTTTTAGATATGTTTTCTTATCCATTCAGCTACCCTATGTCTTTTGATTGGAGCACTTAGGAAAGGAAAAACAAAAGTATAAAAACAAACAATCAAACAAACAACAACAACAAAAATTGGCTAGTGAAGAAAGAGAAAAGAGAAGAGTGCATGGACTTGGAACAGGGGAGAAGAAATTAGATATATGAGCAAGCCAACAGAGACTACTATAATAGTAATGTGTCAATAAAGCAGATAAAGAAGGTCAATTTTTAACAAGGATTAAAAAGAAAGGAGAAAGAAAAACTAACATAGGAATAGGAGAGAGAAAAAGAATGAAAAACGGAGAAGTGAGGAAGAAAAGGTTTGCAAAAAGGAAAAAATAAAGATAAAGTAAAATAATGATAAAAATAAAAATAGAATGTAGAACACTAATCCAAAAAATAAGTTAAAATAATAATAAATAAAAATAATTTAAAAGTAAAATAAAGAAAAAACAAATTTAATTTCTTAAGTAAAAGATAAAAAATAAAAAAATGAAGTAGTAAATTGTTGTTCCCTTCAGCTGAGTTTAATGTTCCATGGGGGCTGGTTTAAGACCCCTCTCTACTGTTCTATCTGCCATGTCTCAGTTTCCTGTTAGGTAATCAGCACCGTGTGGAAGTTCCTAGCAATCCACCGCTCCTCTGTGTCAGACTCCACAGCCTTGGTTTCAGGCAGGAGGGATCAATCTGCCAGCTTTGTTTTACTCCCTGCTTTCAGTCGTATTTATACAAACATCTATTTCTGACATGGGCTGTAGGTAGCATTGTTGCTGTATTAGCTTCCAGGACCAATTGTCCTCTCAACCCAGTCCCTGAGGGCTCCCTGGGGGTATTCAGAATCCTTATTTCCCTGCTGAGCTCAAAGCTGGGTGCAGCTGTGCTTCTAGGAGGGGCCTGGTCTTCAGGAGAAAAGTGGCTGATCAGGGTTGGAGGGACCAGACTGTCCCAGAGCTGGCTTCCTGGTCTCCTTTCCCTATTTTGCTCCCCAGCTTCCACAAAACCACCTTCCCCTGCAGCGCAGCCTCAGTGAGTGTTTGTAATTGAAAGATCCTATGCACTGGGTTTAGTGAGTTAAAGCAAGGAAAATATACAGACAGAGCAACCGTGCGGCTGTGCGGCTGTGCGTCTCTTCCTACCCACCTCCTCCACCCCCCCTCCCCCGCACTGCGCAGCCAGTGCAGAATGTCAGGCTGCCTTTCTGGGCAAAGCATCCCATGGCTGTGGACCTAGATCTGGAGTCCCCACTGCCAGCAGTCCTGTGGACCCCCTTACACAGTGGAGTGTTATGCATGTCCCCAAGGGGTGCAGACTTGGTGCAGTGCAGTTTCCTTCTGACCCTGTATGCCTGGTTGCATGCCCCTCTCTGTCTTTAGCCTTGATCCCTGATCCTACTGTTCTTCAAGCCTCCCCTGTCCTTTTTGGCCACTGATGGTCTCACCAGCTGTATTTAATTTTCCAGTTCTGGGTGGGTGCTATTTGATTAAGCTATTTCTTCTATCTGCTCCATGAGAAGGCGCAAGACATGTCCACCTATTCAGCCACCATTTTTTCTCTCCTTGGACAAACATTTTAGGAGCCCGTGGCCAGGCAGGCTAGAGTCTCGGTGCTCGTGGGTTCACAGCTGAGGCAGCAGGTCCCTGACCAATGTGGCTATAGGGTCCTGGGTGGTGTCCAAAGACTCCCGGGGTGGAAGTAAGGCTGGGCTCCCTGTCCCAGCCACTCTCCCCTTCAAGATGGTGTGGTCTCTGCAGCAGAGCCAGCCACTCTGGGAGAGATTGCAGCAGTAGTAGAGGCTGCCTGGCTAGGGGAGCTTGTTCCGCCAGCCCCCAATAGTCCTGTGGGATATAACTGTCACACACACACACACACACACATGCCCCACATGTCCATGCACTCCCCTTTTGCTCCTTTGCTCACTCACACTCTCTTCCTCACTGCAGTCCTGTTGGCTGCCATCTGGGTTGTCAACATTTTTTTTTTTTTTTAATGAGGCTAGTTGAAGTGGCTTCTGGGGCAATATCAAGAGCACCAACTTTCATGTCATAGGGCTAGCTTGGCTGGTGTTGCTCAGTGGTTGAGCATCAACCTATGAGCCAGGAGATCACAGTTCCATTCCCTATCAGAGCACATGCCTGGGTTTCTGGGTCAATCCCCAGTGTGGGGCATGCAGGAGGCAGCTGGTCAGTGTTTCTTTCTTATCACTGATGTTTCTTTTTCTTTTTTTAAATTCAAAATGTTTATTAAAGTAATTGCATTTGAATGCAAAGCTTCAGAAAAATAAATTCTTTCATATTTATAAATCCTAACTACACTAAGTAATCAATTTTCAACCTATCAGAAATAATTTTTCATTAACAATTGGTTTTATATTCATAATAGTGGCCCGGTGCACGGAATTCGTGCACAGGATGGCGGGGGGGATGGGAAGGGTGTCCCTCAGCCCAGCCTGCACCCTCTCCAATCTGGGACCCCTTAGGGGATAACCGGCAGTTGGACATCCCTCTCACAATCCAGAACTGCTGTCTCCTAACCACTTGCCTGCTTGCCCCTAACTTCTTCAGCCTGTCAGCCTGATTGTCCCTAACTACTCCCCTGCTGGCTTCATTGTCCCTAACCACCTCTGCCTCAGCCCTGCATCCAGGACCCAGGATTGCCTCTTCCAGCCAACCACAAGCACCCGGGATCTGGGCTTCCCTCCCTTTGGTCAGCCATAGGTGCCCAGGCCGGCTGTAGCTCTAGGGGTTGGTGAGCAGGTGGCTTCGCTTGGGCTGCAGCTGCAAGTGCTGGTGCCCAGGACTGTGGGGTAGGTGGCTTCTCCATCTCCCAGGCCACAGCCAGCTACAGGTACTGGTGCCTGGGACTGCAGGATGGGCAGCTTCTCCATCTACCAGGCTGTAGCCAGCCACAGGTGCTGGTGCCTGGACTGCAAGCGGGCGTTTTTTCTGTCTTCCCTGGGATGCAGTATGGGTGACTTCTCCAGCTGGCTGAGGCCTGGGATCATGGGGCAGGTGGCTTCTTCATCTCCCAGGCTGCAGCCAGCCTCAGGCACTGGGGCCCAGTTTCTCTGTCTTCCCCAGGACGTGGGGCAGGTGGATGTGAGGCTTCTGCTGCTGTCTGCAGCCTGGGATCACGGGGCAGGTGGCTTCTTTGTCTCTGGGGCTACAGCCAGCCTCAAGTGCTGGTGCCCAACTTCTCCGAACCCCACAGGCCCAGAGCGGCGGGGGGGTCGGGGCTGCTGCCATGTTTACAGGTTAATTTGCATACTCATTTTAATTGGCTGGTAGCGTAGTGTAGTGATGGTAATTTGCATGTTTCTCTTTTATTAGTGTAGACTAGAGGCCCAGTGCATGAATTCATGCACGGATGAGGTCTGGCTGGCCCGGCCCCAATCAGCAGATCGGGGCCAGGGCTTGTCGGGAGGAGGAAACAGTAGGAGGTTGGCCAGCTGGCCCGCCCTGATTGGGCCTGATCAGGACCAGGCCAGCTGGGGAGAGGGGCAACAGGTGACTGGCCAGCAGGCCCCACCCCAAATGGGGGTGCTACTCGGGGGTCAATGGCTGGGGGAGGGGCAGTGGGCCAATTGGGGTTGTGGGGGCTTATCAGGGGTGGGACCAGATTTGGGGAGGGGCTGTGGGTGGTGGGCTGGCTGGCCCCTCCCTCTATTGGTATGGGGAGGTGATCAGGGATGGGGCCAGCCAGGGGGAGGGGCTGCAGGCCGATCAGGGTGAGGGGGGGCCCATTGGGGGCAGGGCTGGCCTGGGGGAGGGGCTACACAGGGGTTCACCATTTGACCACCCTTGATCAGAGTGGAGAGGCCAATCAGGGGCAGCTGGCAGGGGGAGGTGCCATGGAGGGTTGGCTGGCTGGCTCCACCAACTGATCGGGCCAGTTTGTTGACCATAGTGGGAGTTATAGCGACCGGTCATTCTGGTGGTTACAGCGTTCTAGTCTTTGGCTTTTTATATGTAGATATTTTCAATAAATATTGTTGGACTCTGCTATGGACTGAATTGTGTCCCCCTAAGATTCATTGAGGTCATAATCCCAAATGTCTTTTCACTGATGTTTCTATCACTCTTCTCCTCTCCCCTCTTCTCTGAAATCAATAAAAATATTTTTGTTTGTTTTGTTTTTTAGTGGTTGAGTATCTTTTGTTTGTTTGTTTAAGGTATTACAAATAGTATAATTTCAATCCCTTGCTCTCTCTCTTCTCCTTCTGGTAGCCATATTTAAAAAAATATATTTTTATTAGTACATCTGTACTAATAAAGTATAAGGGAGTTCCCATAAGACTTTCAACTGTTTTCTCAACAGAAACATTTCAGGCCAGAAGGTATTGGCACAAAATATTTAATGTAATGAAAAGCAGGGACCTATAACCAAGATTACCTAGCAAGGCTATCATTTAGAACTAAAGGAGAGATGAAGAGTTTCTCAGATAAGAAATAGCTAAAGGATTTCATCACCACCAAACCAGTATTACAGAAAATCTTGAAGGCACTTTTAAAAAAAGAAAAAGAAAAAGATTAAAAATACGAATAAAAAATAACAATGACTATATATCTATCAATAATAACTTTATATTTAATACATTTAATGGACTAAATGCTCCAATCAAAAGATGTGATGTGGTTGAATGGATAAGAAAACAGTGATGTCTACAGTATACTTTCTTCACATTGAAAGACACAGACAATGTAAAGGAATGGAAAAAATATATTTCATAAAAATGGAAACAAATAAAAAGCTGGGGTAGCAATACTATACCATACAAAATAGACTTTAAAACAAGGTTATAACAAGAGACATAGAAGAACCCAGCATTTCTAGTTTTGGGTATTTATCCAAAGAAACCCAAAATAGTAATTTAAGATGACATGTGCATTCCTGTGTCCATTGTAGCATTACTGATAATAGCCAAGATATGGAAGTAAACTAAGTGTCCATCAATAAACAACTGAATAAAGAAGAAAGGGTAGATATATATACTGTGATATGACTCAGTCATAAAAAAAAAAAAAAAGAAATCTTGCCATCTGCAACAACATGGATAGACCTAGAGGGTATTATACTAAATGGAATAAGTCAAACACAGAAAGAAAAATACTGTATTATTCACTTTTATGTGGAATCTAACAGAAATAAACTGATAAATACAGAAACATTTTGATGGTTGCCAGATGGAAGGGGGGCTAGGAGGATGGGTAAAAATGGGGGAAGGAATTAATATGTACAAATTGCCAGTTATAAAAACATTTATAAAATGTTTATGTAGGAAAACATATAAAAGTTAAATTCTGAAAATTATATATCATCCAACCAGCTATCAATTCCTTCATTGTACAAATATTTATTAATTTATAAGTAGGACTCTGCTTCATGGATTTAATGATTCCAGATGTGACAACAGAAAGAAAAAACACAACTATACAGTATACAGAAACTGATATAATTTAGGGAATACAAATGCTCTGAGGAAAATGAAACAGGGTAATTATAGGGACAGTGATTAGACTAGGAAATTTTAGATAAGGTGATCAGAAGGAAACCTCTAAAATTTTGATATTTAAGAAAAATATCTCATCAGAAGAAGTTATTCTTATGAAAATTTTGAGGGAGAGCATCCTAGGAAAAAGAAACAGAAAAATGTAAAATTTGAAAAAATAGGAACTAGCCTTGATGGTTCCCAGAGTAATAAAACGAATGTGATAGAACATTCTAAGATACATGTTAGAGGAGAGTCTGACTTGACAAGCTTTGTGAGGTACTCATTATTTTGTACACCCTAGGAAGTCTCTGGATGGTATTCTTAGTGAGAAAAGAAGTAATCAAGATTAATAGCTAATAAATGAGGAAATATGACTTAAAATTGTAAGAAATAAATTGACTGAAATACGTGTTATAGATGTAGTGAAAAAGAGTAGAAACAAGGAGAACCAAATTTATATTATTAAGTTATTTAAAGTGATAGCTGGTAGTGGTAGGCAGAGTGAGTATAATAGAATTGGAGTGAGTAACAAATGATCAAATATGGATATATTTCTGAAAGGAGAGTAAAAATAACTTGCTAAGAAATTAGATATGGCAGTGCAGGAAATACGACTCAATTTCTTTTGGCATGAGCTACTAAATAAGCAGAATTGGCATCTATTAAGCTGGAGAAGACAGGAGAAAAAACAATGTTTTTGTAGGGACAGTCATTAAGTGTTATGTTTTGAACATTTGCTATTTTAGATATCTATTAGACATGCTAAAGATGTCAAATAGGTGACTGGTGTTTGAGTTTTAAACTCAAGTGAGCTATTGGGCCTAAAGATATAAGTAGGTGATACCATCAGGCAACAGCTTTTTTAAGTACATGAAAATGCATAAATTAAACTACCATTAGACAGAAAGAAAAAAGAAAAGGGCTTAGATCTACAGTAGCTTTTTCCACATTTCAGTATTGATAAGAAAAGTTGCCACAAATAAAGAAGAAATCGCCATTGAGATAGGAGGAACAAAAAATTTTAAATATTGTGTAAGGTTGAATTAAGGAGGGAGAGGACAAATAGTCCAGTAAGTTCACAGAACCAACTATTACTCTTGCCAAAATAACCTTCAGTAGAGTGAAAGGAACAATGATGGCAATAATATTTATTAAAGACATTATAACATAAGCATCAGTCTGAGTATTCTATTTCTATTATATCAGTTCTCACAAAACTAATTATTTTCCTGATTTTACAGATGAGGAAAATGAAGCATGGATGAATTAAGTTAAATTTATTTCAAGATTGCAATTAGTAAGTGAGGCAGCTGAAATAAAATCTTGAGAAGTCTGATTTTGTGTTCATGGTCTAAACCACTGTAAGAAATTTAATGATGAAGACTTTGAATTGTGCCCTTTAAGGGAAAGAGAAGCTGACAAGTCTACCAGTTATCCTTTGTTTTGTTCAATCTATATCCAGAGATCCTACTTAATCAATAAGATAGAAAAAGATAACTAAGAGACATGAAAATTGAAAGGTAAAATCAGTTTTTACTATCTATATATAAAATTATCAATTAACTAAGAACACAAGAATCAATGAACAGAACTAAAAAAAGGGAAGTTGGGAAAGTTGTCTTGATGTATGTTAAATACATAAAATAATAGTATTTCTTTTCTGGGCAATTATAATGTGATGACTCTTGTTTATGTGTCATGATTTTACATTTTTTTCTTTAAATTTAATTCTGATTTTTAAAAAGGTAGTGAGCAGTTATGCATGAGAACCTTCATAGTCTCAAGGGAAAAAGAGATCCATAGGATAGTGCCACAGGGAGCCCAACACTTAGTAGAGTAGAAAAGCAAATTGATAAATAACCACTGCAAAGTATTATACATGAGAACAGACACATGAACAAATTATTATGTGAAAACGAAAAGGAGTATTTAATTATTTCCAGCTCTAATGAGGCATTTGTAATTCCTGAACTCATTATTGATAGCAGGGATGATGAAGGCAGGATCCAGGTAGGCAAAGACAGGGTCATACAAGTGCACAACATATAGCATCATGCAGTTCAAGGGAAGACCAGAAACTTCTCATGGAGAAGACAGGCATAGAAGAATGAGAAAGATGGGCAGTGTAGACACAATATCCAAAAAAAAGGGCATTATATGTTGTATTAGTAATTTGGTTTTTATCTCATTGAAAATGTAAACTAAAGGTTTATATTTTTGTGAGGGAAATACTTTTACATGTCTGAGAATTTAAGAGATAGACAGAGACAATGAAGGGAACACAAGCAGGTCAAAGGAAGTAAAATTTTCTATTTGAAAACCCTCTCATTTCATTTATTTTCTGAAAACTGGTTTCCTTAATTCTGACTAAAATGTTTCTGATCTCTTAGATTGATTTTTTTCTGTGTAGTTCTTTTCAGCTATAAACAACCCTCTCCTTGATATAAAGATCCTTTAGTGCTGATCTATACAGTTTGTAATTAATTGTTTGCTATTTTATTAATATACATTGTCTTTCCAGTTGGGCAGTAATTCAATGAAGGCAAGACCATTTCTGTTTTTCTAATACAGTCTATTACTTTAAAGGATAAGTGGGAAAATATGTAATTAGTAATGAATTCTAAGTTTAATTTCTAGTTTGACCTTCTCTCCTAAGCTACAGGTTGACATATTTAACTACTTACTTGATGTTGAATATGCACCTAATACTTAAGACATAGAGATTGAGCATTTGAAGTATCTTCCCAATCTGATCTAAAAATAGTATTAGCTATTTCTTGAAATGGCAACTCTATTCTTCCAATTGCTGAGGTTTCAAAATTTGTAGATTTCATTGAATCTATTATTTTTTAACATTCCCCATGCAATTCATTGTTCAATCACAATCTTGGGAGTTCCCCAGGTAAACTCTGAAACTGGTCTGCATACATGGAGGTCAAGAAGAGACCAAAGAAAGAGGCAGGCCACTTGAGATTGGTAGGTGGAAGTCTTAATAAACAAGGAAACTTGCTACTAAGCTTGTCTTGGGCAAATAGATCTCAGCACCTGTCCACCAGAATCTCAAAATATTATGTAAAAGCCTTAATGGGGTTCAGTCACATATATAGTCCAGATGGTCTCAACAACACATTACTATCTCAAGGTATATCCTTGAAATGACTCTACCTATGGGAATGGTGGGCAGAACATACACACTCCAGGGATAAGGGAGTGGGTAAGGAGCCTCTGGTTGCTCAGTCCCAGTTTGCAGGTCAACCAGCTGTCATGTCCTCTTAATGACCTCTTCCACCATCCATTGATGAATTCCATCAGCTTCATCAATAACATTTATCCAGAATCTGTTTACTTCTCCTTGCCTCTACTACTACCTTCAGAATTACATGTCCAGTCCAAGCTACACCACTCACTCCTTAATTTTTGTAAGAGTCCCCTAAATGGTTTTCCTGTTTCTTGTTTGCACACATTCAGTATATTCTCAACGTCTGTTAGAATGGCACTATTAAGTATATACAATGAAATACTACTCAGCCATAAGAAGAGATGAAATACTGCTATTTGTAATAACATGGATGGATCTTGAGAATATCATGCTGAGCAAAAAATCAGACAAAGAAAGTTAAGAACCATATGATTTCACTCATATATTGGATATAAAACTGAAAACAACAAATGAACAAATACAAAAAACCTCATGGACACAGATAACAGTATGGTGGTTACCAGAGGGAAGTGCAGTGGAGGGGGTAAAAGACAAAGGGGGTCAAATATATGTGACAGAAGATTTGAATTTGGGTGGTGGGCACACAATGCAATATATATGATACTAGAAGCCTGATGCATGAAGATTCATGCAAGAATGGGCCTTCCTTTCCCTGGTTGCCTGCACTGACTTTCTGCTCTGGCCTCCGGAGCCGCCTCTCTCTGCTCCGGCCCCACCTTCCCACACTGCCCAGAGGCCCTGAGCAGCTGGGGCTGTGCAGAATGCCTGCATCTTTGCCATGGTGATGACGCAAGCATCCTGCCCCCAGCCGGCGTGGTACCTGTGTATGCAAATTAACCTTCCATCTTTGTTGGGTTAATTTGCATACTCATTCCTGATTGGCTAGTGGGCATTGCAAAGATATAGTCAATTTGCATCTTTCTCTTTTATTAGCATAGATACCATAGGATTGTACACTTGAAAATTATATAATCTTATTAACCATTGTTACCACAATAAATTCAATTAAAAATAAGATAAAAAATAAGATGGATCTTGTTGATTTCAGTACCTCCTCATCTAAATCAGAATAAAAGTCAAAGTCTGTAGAGTGATTTGCAAAGCCTTCATGACTGGACCCTGTGCTGATCCATCCATGCTGATTCTGGTTCTCTTTTCTGCTCACTTTGAAAAGGCTCCTATGGGCTGTTGGAAACAGAGAGGAGATAAGTGAACAGAGTGTCCTTTAGAACTGGTCAAATTTCATTTTCCATATTGAAGAACAGACTTCAAGAAGGTTTTTTGTTTGTTTCCCCCTCTTTCTTTTTAATGCTTTGTTCTCTCAACCAAAAGTATTCCAGTCCCTATCCTGGGTTTTGTGGCTCTCATTTTTATTCTAGTTTAAGGTATATAGCCTTATTAGTACAGTGCCACCTGTCTTTGTTTTTAATCTGTATTGGGTAACCATACACCTCCACAATGCTATCAGAAGGATATTTCCCTGAAAAGTCCTAGGGAGTCTCTTTATAGAGTAGGATTGTTTCTAGGGCCCAATATTCATCTGTCTATATCCTGGGGAAAAAAGTGATTTAATTTTTTATCTGTCTTTCTTTATTAACTTCTCTAGTATTCAGAAGAAGCAGAGGGAACAATTTCAGCTTGTTTATGCTTGAGTAGCACACGTGCTGGGAGTCAAAAAATCTGCACTATGCTCTTCCATCTGTTCTCTGTGACTGGATGGCCATCCTCCCACTCTGGGCCTCAGTTGTCTACTTGGTAAAGTGGAATGATAATATTTACCTGTTTAAGGTGGGACATGCATTAATTAACATATGAGGTTTTTAAAAAATCTAGGTTTCTATCACAGTCAAGATTATGAGCTCATTTGAAATTTACCAGTTTCCAAAAAAAGTCCCCAATGCTAATGATGGGTAGAGGGAAAAAAAATTCCAAATGAAATGCCTCAGTGGTGGTAGGAAAGCAATGTATTGAATGTTTACTCCCTATCCAACACTATGAAGGCACTTAAATGAAATAGGTGCAAAATTCACAATGTCCCCAACCTCACTTAAATGAAGAAAGAAAGAGTGAGGTACCAGGTGTTATGACTGATTAGGACACCAGGTGCTGTGCCAGCTTCTTCATGTTTGAGTGTTCTCATCTATGAACAAGTGCTTAACCTAGCAACAGTATCACAATGGAAGTACTTAGTGAGACTTTCCCGCTCCCTTAGAATTGACACTATAAACCTTACCTTAATGATGTGGAGGCATGAAGACCACTCCCTACATTCTAAGTTCAGAGAACCTCCAGCTGTTTCTTCCATGCAAAGAGACACCAAGGAGGAAAAAAAAAAGCATGACAATTCACCCATCCCATACGAAAAGGGGTTCGAGCCATGGGAGGATACTGGACACCTGAGAGAGCAATCTGATGTTTATTCCTGTTAAATCTCTTCTGCGATTCCTTTCCATGGGTGGGCTGTAGGCTCTGGGCTGCTTCTTCTTACTAGACAGCACTGTGAAAAACATGTTTCTCTCCACCTGGCCAAAAACACGTAGCCGATATTCCCAGATTTCCCAAGCCTTTCTCAGTGTGCTAGCCTCACAATCACAAAGATTCCATACCAAGCCTGAGGATGGGAAGGGCCAGGAAGCTCCTGTGCTTCTAATTTCCTGCTGACCACTTAAGCAACTTTTAGACAAATGGACATAACTTGTCTGACTGGTCCCTACTCTCACTCCAAGAAACAAAATGCCTTCTTTTTCTTTCATGCACAACTAACCCTTTTACTAGTATATATAGCATACTGAGAGTTGTCATGGTGGGCAAAATTCTAAAATTCACTTCTCTCCCAGATTCCTGTCTCCAAGTTGTTCAATTAGACAGTAATCTAGATACTTCTGGATTGTTCTGGTTTATCCAGGAAGGCTCATCTAGATTGTTCTGGTTTATCCAGAGAGGCTCATTGCTATCACATGAGCCCTTAATAGCAGGATAGGAAGGCCCAAGAGTGAGTCAGAAAGATTGGCAAAATGGAAAGAAGAGGTTTGTAGCCTAAGAAAGATTGGACTCCTATTGCTGGAAGGTGGCCACATGGAAAACACCAGGAGGAATGTGGGCTACCTAGGAGTAAAGCTCCCTTGCTGACAGCCAGCTAGGAAAGGGTGATCTCAGCCCTGCGACCACATTAAACTGAATTCTGCCTGAATAAGTTGGAATTGGTTTCTATCTAAGCCTCCAGAAAAGAATGTCACCTTACCAACATCTTGATTTTAGTCTTGTGTGATCCATGACGAATTTGACTTACAGAAACTGCGAGATAATCAATTTATGTTGTTTTAAGCTGCTAAATCTGTGGCAATTTATTGTGACAACAATAGGAAACAAACACAGTACTATCCTCCTTCTACTACAAGGTGCATTTGTCTTCCTGTCCCTTAGAGGAAATTATAGAAGGAATTTAGGAAGCTGGATCAGCAAAAGGAGAAAACAAATTGGTGGGAGTGGAAATATTATTCCCTTTATACTTTCAACTTTATATTGATGTGATGCCCTATAATTAGATTATAAAGCTCCAGACAGAATAAATTCTAAAACACGTATTATTCGTGTGTAAGAGAAATTTAAATGAACAGATTTTAATATATGAATGTTTCATAATAATATATAAACTATTAACCAAACTTCAGATATTCAATGAAATATTTTCTTATTTGAACCTCATTAACACTCCATGAATTAAGTATCTGTACATGCATATTACATGTAAAGAAGTATGAGGCTTAGAAATTTCAAGTCATCTGTCTAATGTCAATGAGATGAAAATCTAACTGCAAAATGGAGTAAACTCTAGGGAAATGAAATGTTTAAAATTAGTGAAGCTGAAAAAGTAGGCTGACGTAACCCAAGCTTGGAGAAAAAGCCAGAAGATGTCTTGGCCAAGCATAGGGAATACCAACAGACTGCTTGCATCATACTGTCTGTCATGATACAACTATATGAGTTTCCCATTAGTTAAGGGATCATCTAGTTTGGTGTGTTAGACCTCAGTTGTTTCGTTAAGGCCAAGTGACAAAAATCTGTGAAGAACACTACCATATTAAGCACTCAATAAATACTAAGTATAATTATACTACACAGTCACAACTTCGATGGATCATCTGAGGCACATTTAAACTTAAAAACACACACAAAAACAACAACAAAATAAAACAAAAATTTCTTGTAAGAATTGTAATAGGTTGGAGTGAGGAGTGGAGACAGCAGAAATAGCTTAAGGTAGATCCCCTGTGCAGGAGAAGAGTCCTATAATACCCTCTGTATAATCTCATACCTTTCTCCTAAGAGAGCCAGCATTTGAGTATCTGCCATGCAGAAGTAGATGAAAACCAGCTAGTATTCGCTGCAGAATTAGTAGCAACCCACATAATGGGGCCAACAACTTTTGTACCATTAATGTAGAGTTGTCATTTTTACCCCTCCTTTCTCTGCATCTTCTCAGCTAGAGGAACAAGTGCAAGAAAAGGTCCAGAAATAAAAGGTTTCCACCCACAAGCTGTGGAAGGAACTATGAGGCTGGATTAAAACTGAAAAAAGGAGGACTTTGAACCAAATATGTGATTGAAGACATTTAGAGTGATTGAAATTCATGGACAAATGAGAAGCAATTATAGTAATCAACTACACAGTGGGAAGGGAAATTTCAAAGTCTGTAGCAAGTGTTAGATAAAATAAAAATATTTTCACTTTCTACTTTAAAGATTTTTGATTCATTGGTTAAACTTATTTCTTATAACATTGCTTATATGTGAGTTATGTGTGTGTTTGAACTTTTATATATATTAAAATATATATTTTGTAATTTTAAGAGTATTCTAGTAGAATTGTCACAATAAAATTTAAAAATTTGTTGAAATGCTCTTTGATATTTCTCTATTTTAGCCCTTAGAATCTCTTTCTTTGATTTTTATTTTCTTTATTTTTAAAAAATATATTTTATTGATTTCAGAGAGAAAGAGAGAGGGAGAGAGATAGAAACATCATTGATGAGGAAGAATAATTGATCGACTTCCTCCTGCATGCCCCTGTGCCCTTGACCAGAATCAAACCTGGTGACCAACACCAGGCCAACACTCTATTCACAGAGCCAAACCGGCTAGGGCTCTTTTATTTTTAAATGTTATAGTTAATATTTCCCTAATAATATCTATAAACTAGAGGGGGTTAAGTTACTTTGCTCTTATGGCCACCTAGATCCAGAACCTCATGTTTTAATGAAACAAGTTTATACCAAGGTCTTTTGGCATGCCATAGTACCAATTTCATAAATGATTATTCTACTTTTGTAGAGTTTTCACACATGATTTCCTGATTAACATTTTTTGTGTGATATACTATTGTTATTTTTTGTATAATTCTTACCTGGTTCATAGTTTGAATGCTTTTAAAAATTCCACCATTTTGAAGAAAATAAAATCTCATTATCTACAGGTTTTACTGCTAAAAAGCAGGCCACAAAAATATAAAAATATGTAAATAGAAAAAGGAGAGCATTAAAGATAAATATAGACAAATAGAACTCTAATAAAACAAAAGAAAATTTGGTCCCATTAGTGCTCTTTTCTCCTTAAACTATTTGTTTTTATTCTTTAGAAATTGTAACTTCTGGAAAAGGAACTCTTTAAAAGTACAATAATATAAGCACTAAGTTGCGAATTCTGTTCTTATCTCAAATACATGTACATTAATTTGTATAAGCATATATTAAGTATATGTATACACTGTGTATATAAGTATGCATACTTATATATACCTAATATTCTGATATCATAAATATAAAAATATAGTTATATATTTTATTATGTATTTATATACAAATTATTAGAAAGACCTTATTTTCAAAAAGGAGCTGCAAATGTTTGAACTTCCTTCAAAATTAGTTTACTGCCACAAAATGGTACATAAAAATAGAGCAAAATAATGTTTTCTGATTTATCTTATTTCCTTTTTTTTATGTAGTCTTAAAATTGCCAATTGGCATGTTTCCTTGTTTTTAGCAATATACTATTTTAAACTTTAATTAAAACAAAATCTCAAAGTAGATTATTTTTCAACATCCTTCAAGAATATACATTTCACAGAAAATTAAAATAGCATTTAGTTCTCTGAATAAAAGCTGTTATTACAATATTTAATATCATGCAATTTTTTAAAAATTAAAAGGCAGATTAATTCAACTTTGATATTGGATACAAAGTCTTTCTGGAATTTTTTTCTAAGTACAAAAGATATTATTTATATTTGACATAATGTCAAGGGTATTAGAAATGCATATTTTCAAATATTTGTCCTTTCATTATTTAAGTTTTTAAAAATAAAAAATAAAACAACTTGCATCTTTTTAAAAAAATATATATGTTTATTAATTTCAGGGAGGAAGGGAGAGGGAGACAGAGAAACATCAATGATGAGAGCAAATCCTTGACTAGCTGCCTCCTGCATGCCCCCTACTGGGGATCAAGCTCACAACTTAGGCATGTCCCTTGACAGGAAGTCAACCTGGGATCCTGGCAGGCTGACGCTCTATCCACTAAGCCACACCAGCCGGGCAAACAAGCTGCATCTTAAACTAATTTCTCATTATACACCCAATATCTCTCATTTTTATTTATCTTTAGAAAATAAGAAAGTAAAGCTTTAGCTAGGACCAAATATGAATAGTAAATATGAGTATTTTTATACAATATTAAAGTTTCAATGAATATACAGTTTCTTAGCTTATAAGTAATCATTCATTTATTTCAGAACTGTCTTATATTTTTCCTTACTTCTTATTTTTTCTTTACATTTATTTCTCTTCCATAAATATTTACTTATAACTTTTTATTTTTATTTTTATTTTTATTAATCAAGCCCTCTTCAACAACAACAAACCTGCACTCTTCGAGAAAACTTCATGTTTTGGGACAACTCAATATTTTACTTATCATTTCATATCCTACTGGCAACTCTATGTCACTAAGAGAAGTGATCACAAAAATGATGCATAAAAATATAAAGAAAAAACAATTATTTAAGCATCACCTTAGGAAATAGAAAATGTCAGGTAAATTAAATCTAAAGTAAAAAGAAAATAAACAAATTAGAGCAGAATCAATGAAATTAAAATTGAAAATCAAGAGAGAAAATGAAAAAGAATTAACACTGGTTCTTTGGGAAGATCAATAATACCAATAATTCTCTAGTCACGCTTTAACTAAAAAAAAAAAGGAAAGAACACAAATTACTTATATCAAAAATGAAAAGAAAGACATTGCCAAAGATACATGGAATTAAATGGACAATCAAGGAATAATATAAACAACTCTATTTCCAAAAATTTGAATACCAAGATGAAATGGACTGATTCCTTGAAAGACATAACCTCCCAATCTCACTGAAGAAGAAATAGACAATCTGAATATCTAGTAATAAAATTCAATTAATAATTAATTAATAGACTTTCAAAAGAGAACATACCAGCCCAGATAGGTGAATTCTGCTAAATAATTAGGAAGGAACTGTACCAATTTTCTAGTCTTTTTCAGAAAATAGAGTGAGAGAGAATATTTTCTAACTCATTCTATCAGTCTGGCATTACCCTAAAATGAAACCAGACAGATATTTCAAGAAAATAAACTGTTCCTGTTCATCATAAGGAAAGAAAACTAATATATCTTATGAACATGGATATAAACATTCTCAACAAAATATGAAATATAATAAAGCAATATATAAAAAAATGTATACACCTTGACCAAATGGGATTTATTACAGGTGTACAAGGTTGGTACAATATTCAAAAATCAATTAATGCAATCTATCACATCAAAAGATTAAAAAAATGTTATCAATTCAAGGGACACAGAAAAAACATATGAGAAATCTATGTACTTTCTGCCCAATTTTACTGTGAACCTAAATCTACTTTAAAAATTATAGTCTCTTATAAAAAGGGTAAAAAGGACTAGGGCTAAAAACTATGTTTAAAAGTTAGATTAAAAAAACAACAAAAAAACCCCTGTGGTAACATTTACACAATAAAATACTATCCTATATAATAAAGAAGTAATATGCAAATTGACCATCACACCTTCACAAAGTGGCTGCCTACAACCAGGCTGGCATGGGGTTGAGTGAGGGATGACCAAATGACTAAGCAAGCAGGCTGTGTGGGGTGACCAGGCCAGTGGGGGGGGGGCAGTTGGGAGTGACCAGGCTTGTAGGGGGAGCTGTTGGGGACAATTAGGCTGGCAGAGGGGGGCAGTGAGGGGCCACTAGGTTGTTGGTGGGGGGGGGGCAGTAAGGGGTGACCAAGCCAGCAGGAGGGCAGTTAGGGGCGACCAGTCAGGTAGGCAGGTAAGTGATTAGGAGCTAGCGGTCCAGGATTGTGAGAGGGATATCCAACTGGCCGTTTAGGCCTGATCCCATGGATGAATTTCATGCAGTGGGCCTCTAGTATTACATATAATAAAATGATTACAAAGATATAATAAAGCTTTACAAATAAAATGATTCAAAAGTTAAGATATTCAAAATATCAAAATTTTGGGCCTTTAATTATGTTGATATAATTTACCTAACTCATGAGCTTTTGGACTTAGGCTTTCATTGGTATTGGTAACTCAATACACTAATTACAATTAGAAATTCCCCAACCTGAAGTAATAAACATATCTGTTAATAACTTAATTATTTCTTGTTTGCTTTGATAAGTTTATTGCATAAAGGAAATCCTGCAGTCTGCTCTTGAATAGATGGCAGTTATCATAAAGTTAAGAAATTACTGTAACAAGGATATACAATTAATCAGTTTTATGTGTCATACTACCATGTGCATGCTCTGATGCATTGCTTTCAGCAATACAACAGCTGTTCGTTAATGCATTTTTTAATGTCTCCAAGTAATTCTTCCATGATGAATTATGGCACATTCAGCCAGAATTAATAATGCACCAAAAGCATGTATAATAATATAAGTACAATCTTTACTGAAGAGTTAAATTTTATTTGAGATTTATTTTTATTAATTTGAGAGAGACACACATGTCAATTTGTTGTTACACTTATTTATGCATTTATTGGTTGCTGCTTATATATGAACACTGACTGGGGATCGAACCCGTGACCTTGCCATAGTGTGACGATACTCTAACTGGGCTACCTACCAGGGCCTGATTTGAGATTTTAAATTAAAAAAACAAACAAACACAGAGTATGATAACTTTTCAGCTAATCAAAATTCTACCTTATAAATATGTTTAAATGGAATAATACAATACTTCACTGAATGAAAAAAAAACATATGAGCTTCAGAAAGAAACAGAAATTGCCCACTTTTGGTTATAAGTGAGAATAATGGTCATTGAAAGAACTACCCAAGTAAATATTCTTAAATTTGCAACTTTAAATTTAAGATACCTTCATGTTATTTATGTCCTGACTCCTCAATCCTTGTCACCAGTGGAACGTGTCCAATGATTTTACTTTTCTTACTCACTTTTACCTAAAAGAACTTTACAAGAAGAACCTTGAGATGAGTCACTTATATTGTAGTATAAATTAACTGAATTCCGTTTAATTAGCAAGTATTACTGGAATGTTTTTTTTTTTTTTGTGATGATTCCTTTTATTTTCTAAAGTTCCACAAGAGAAATCAAAGTGATATGTGTTTCTTTAATAGAAACTACAAATTTTTATATTTTTCCACATACAAGGCATCTTGATATGTTCATATGTTAGTGTTGTGTAGAATTTTTAAGTTACCTCCAGAAGTATATTTCTTTTTTTTTAATTTTTTTAAAAATAAATCTTTATTGTTCAGATTATTACAGGTGTTCCTCTTTTTTTTTTTTCCCCATAGCTCCCCTCCACCTGATTCCCCACCCCACCCCATGCCCTTACCCCCCACCACTGTCTTCATCCATAGGAGTAAGATTTTTGTCCAACCTCTTCCTGCACCCCTCACACTTGCTTCCCCTGAGAATTGTCAGTCCACTCGCTTTCTATGTCCCTTATTCTATTATATTCACCAGTCCATTCTGTTCTTCAGATTTTTTATTCACTTGATTTTTAGATTCTCTTGTTGGTAGGTATGTATTTGATGTCATTTTGTTGTTCATAATTTTTATCTTTACTTTTTTCTTCTTCTTCCTCTTCTTAAAGAATACCCTTCAGCATTTCATGTAATCCTGGTTTGGTGGTGATGAACTCCTTTAGCTTTTTCTTGTCTGTGAAGCTCTTTATCTGACCTTCAACTCTGAATGATAGCTTTGCTGGGTAGAGTAATCTTGGTTGTAGGTTCTTGCTGTTCATCACTTTGAATATTTCTTGCCACTCCCTTCTGGCCTGCATAGTTTCTGTTGAGAAATCAGCTGACAGTCGTATGGGTACTCCCTTGTAGGTAATTAACTGTTTTTCTCTTGCTGCTTTTAATATTCTCTCTTTGTCTTTTGCCCTTGGCATTTTAATTATGATGTGTCTTGGTGTGGTCCTCTTTGGATTCCTCTTATATGGGGTTCTGTGCGCTTCCTGAACTTGTAAGTCTATTTCTTTCACCAGGTAGGGAAAGTTTTCTGTCATTATTCTTCTAATAGGTTTTCAATATTTTGCTCTCTCCCTTCTTCTGGCACCCCAAAAAATCGGATGTTGGTTCGCTTGAAATTGTCCCAGAGGCTCCTTACACTATCTTCATATTTTTGGATTCTTTTTTCTTTTTGTTTTTCTGGTTGGATGTTTTTTGTTTCCACATATTTCAGATCTTTGGTTTGATTCTTGGGGTACGTTGATCTACAGTTGAGTTTCTGTATATTCTTTATTTCAGACAGTGTATGCTTCATTTCTGACTGATCCTTTTCCATTTTTTTGGCATTCTCATTAAGGTCCTTGAAGGTCTTACTAAGCTCCTCAGAAGTGTCATCAAGTTTCTCAGCGGTTTTAAGAAGATTCTTGAGTAACCTTATACATGTGGTTCTGAACTCTATGTCATCCAGTAGTTTGCTTTCCTCCGTTTCTTTCATTCGTGACATGTTTCTTTGTTTCTGCATTTTGGCTGCTTCCCTGTGTTGATGGAGTGACTTTGTGTGGTAGGTGATCTATAGGGGACAGTAGCTCAGCCTCCCCAATCACCTGATGTGGATGCTCTTGGTACACCCCTTTGTGGGCTGAGTGCAAAGTCTTGGTGTAGTTAAGCCTGAATTGCTGTTGGTACGCTGGGAGGAATTGACCTCCAGGCCAATTAGCTGTGAGCACTCCCTGTGTCTATAATGGAAGAACTGCTGTGCTGAAGACACGCAGGACTTGTTTCAGTGGGGCTTCGGTGCTCACTGAGTCTGCCTCTTGAATGTGTCACTTATGGATGTGAGGAGTTGAAATCTGGTGTCTCACACTGACCACTAGGTACACTGGCTTCTGGATCTCCAATGGGGTGCAGGTCAGCTACTGTCTGAGGCCACTCAGCAGGAGCTACAGTGAGAGCTGCAGTTTTCTCCTCTTTGCTTGGGGTTTGGAGGTTTTGGAACTGTCTGACCCGGGTTGCAAGTTTGCTAGGTTAAGCTGTGACAGGGCAGGCTTTTCTTATGCTAACTCGGTTGCTTGGAGCTTGGGTGGGTTTGTAGGTTGTGCAGGGCGGGACCTCAGGGTGTCACTAGGTTAGGGCGTGGCAAACAGCAATGGCTGCTAGTTAGCCGGCTCTGTGTCCCCAAAGGCATCCGCGAGTCCCGTGCCCCAGTTCAGTAAACAATTATTCCTGCGCGCAGCTCTGCAAGCAAGCCACCCTCGCTGGCAGACAGTCCAGCTTCTCCCCATAGGAGTTTGGGTCCCCCGCGTCTCCCCAGAGACTGGATTTCAGAGTAATCGGGGGCTTGTCTCCGTTCGGGTTGAAAAAAGCAACGCACCCAGTCGCCCGCAGCCAGCCCGGATCACGCGCCTCCGTACCTCAGCTTTTCAGCGCTCGTGCACATCTCAATGCTCTTTTCTCTTTCCTTCTAGTTGTAGAACTTCCACTCAGCCAGCTTTCCTGTGGTTCTGGGTGATAGACGTTTTGTCTTTTAGTTGCAGTTTAAATTGTTGTGGGAGGCAGCAGTTTAGGTGTTTCCCTATGCCGCTATCTTGGATTCTCTCCAGAAGTATCAGTATTACTGGAATGTTAATGATTAAGGAGAGCTATTAACAGTCTGAGTATAATCAAGAGAGATAATCCACATAGTAAATTGAATAAGGAAATTTTAATGTGAAGAAATATTAGTTATAACAAGAAATCGAAGTAACATGGCATAAGCTTAGAAGAAGTGAAGAAATATTAAACATTATAGGTATAGCAAATATCAAGAACAGCCTCTCCTATGTCTGAGATAGAGC
Source organism: Corynorhinus townsendii (assembly GCA_026230045.1). Taxonomy (NCBI): domain Eukaryota; kingdom Metazoa; phylum Chordata; class Mammalia; order Chiroptera; family Vespertilionidae; genus Corynorhinus; species Corynorhinus townsendii. Next base: position 148,670,520 of record JAPDVU010000003.1, read on the forward strand.
ATCCAAGGAAAAGGCCCCAATGGGTTAACATACAGACCATACGGAAGGATACTGCCATGGTTAACCGGATGGCAGAGAAGTCACTTTGGTGCAGCACAAGTAAAATTTGCTGGGAATCTACCCTCTAGCAGTTTCTGGTTATCCACCCACTGGGGTACTAGAGAAAGTTCTTCACTGGGAGGTACTTCACTGGAGACACTCTTTCATAAAACCACTCAAGAGGCGGGTTAGAGGGAGGGGGTGGAAACTGCTGACCAAGGAATGCTGCTGGCTTTTGTGCACTGTAGGAGTCAGGACTGAGGAGCTACAAGCCCTGAAGGAGTCTAGTGCTGGAGAAGGTGTACACTTGTCCAACCCAGATAAGAGGAGTTAGATGAATCAGGAAGCAATTTCTCTCCAGCACCCTCTACTGATAAAGTTGAATATCACACCATCTGGCACAGCAAAAATGTTTCAAGGACATAAACCCACTTTTACAGAGTAAGCAAACTTTTGAATTTGGAGGTGAGAGTCAATAAATCAGTTACTGGCAGCATGATATAAATGCATAAGGGCGATTGTGTATGATCCCAAGGCAGTTATGCTTGAAAAGAAGACATTCATCACATTAGGTTATAACTACTATAAAAAAACTAGCCACCAGTACTTTGAAGAAGGTGATATAGGCGGGTGGGTAGTTTCACATGACATGAACAGCAGTTGGATGCATGTTATAGAAGGAAGAGCATGAGCAAAAGAACAGGGGAGGAAATGGAAGGACATAGATACAGAGTCCCGACTACCTGTTAGGTAGCTATTCAAATTTTGACGACTTCTAAACCAATTCATAGATCTTAATAGATAACTGAGATAATAAAGGTTTTTAAGCAGAGGGCTAAAGGACCCAAAATGTTTTCTATAATTTTTTCTCCTATGTAGTGTGCAAGATACATAAAATAATTGTAATATATCTGGGCCTCATCACTTACTGTGAAATAAGTAGTCTTATTTTTATCAAAATAAATGTGTTCATAGAAAAGCAAATGCAAGAGAGAATATATAAACTGATGTTTAGAAAGATGATCCTTTAAATCGGCATGTAAGTTAGTAGCCCGTATTTTGCCCTATAATTTAAGAGCAGAATTGGCCATAGTTTATGACAATACACAAAAATGGTAGTAAAAAAAGGATGTTACATGGAGATACAAAGAAGATAACTATACTTGACAACTGCATAAATTTATACATATTTAAATATACACACACACACACACACACATATATATATATATATATATATATATATATATATATATATATAATTGTTACATTACAAATATTGTGGCTATTCAATATTCTCCTGTAGTTGCTTTAAGTTAATTGTAATAAAGTCTTTTTTTTTCTTTATTGATTAAGGAATTACAAATGTGTCCTTATCGCCCCATTGCCCCCTTCCCCCCACACTCATGCCCTCACCCCCCTGTTGTCTGTGTCCATAGGTTATGCTTATATGCATGCATACAAGTCCTTTGGTTGATCTCTTCCCCTTACCCCCACCCTCCCCTACCTTCCCTCTGAGGTTTGATGGTCTGATTGATGCTTCTCTGTCTCTGGATCTGTTTTTATTCATCAGTTTATGTTGTTCATTATATTCCATAAATGAGTGAGATCATGTGATCTTTATCTTTCTCTGACTGGCTTATTTCACTTAGTATAATGCTCTCCAGTTCCACCCATGCTGTTGCAAATGGCAAGAATTCCTTCTTTTTTACCGCAGCATAGTATTCCATTGTGTAGATGTACCACAGTGTTTTAATCTCCTCATCTGCTGATGGGCACTTAGGCTATAAAGCTCAGTATCACACAAAGGAAACTGAATATAGAGCAAAAATGTATTCAAATCTAAAATATAATTCAAGTCTAAACTGTGTTCTCTATGTTCCATGTAATGTTATGCATAAAAATGTACTTTAAAACAGATATAGTAAATGAAACATTTTTATTAATTGGAAACACTACTTAAATACAAGGCATTTGCTCTGATTTACTTCAACTATGTTGAGGAATGCTAGTATTCTAAATGATAAAGATTTATTTCTTAAAGAATCAATTTTTAAAAATTGTATCCAGTATACTTTTATTAAGGATATCTTCCTCAGGATATCCAGAGGAAAATTCTTTTTTCTTCCTTGATCTGAACAATGAAGAACATGTCAAAATTAAGGTTTTCAATAGAAATTTCACAATCTTATGCATATTCCTTATTTCATTTTATAATTACTCTAATTTATGATTTTCAAATAAATATGCTTCCAACACTTTTTGACATCTTATTAAGTGATTGTCTACATCCTCTTTTCTAAGTCTACACATTTATAACTTTCCAAGATCCATAATTCTAAGCCTTCTTTTGACACATTTAAAAATTTAAACCACATAAATTTAAAATCTGTTTTAAAGTATTTAGTTTTAGTTTAACTAGGACAGGAAGTAGGGGAGGCTGGGGAAAGGTCAAGGGGGAAAAAAAGGAGATATATGTACTACTACATGTAATTCTTTAAACAATAAAAAAAATTTTAAAAAGTGGTAGGCACAAAGGATACATGTAATAAATACTTAGTAGAGCATAAGGCACCAAAAACAAACATCTCAATATCAAAACTAAAGTATAAATAAAGAAAAATGAGTGTTCTCCTAAAAAAAATAAAATTTCCTGTTGATAAATTTACAAAAGAAATAATAGCTTACTAAATAAGTATTATTTTTGCAGAAAACTGTTTTACATGGGTCATATATTTCAAGTAATAGAAGTTAAAGAATGTAATTTTTATTTTCGTTAATTAAAAATACATATATTCAGCACTCAATTTGCATTAGGTAAAAAAAAAAACCAAAACAACAACAATTGTTGTTTTGGATTATGCCATACTAAAAAGAAATGAGCCTCATAATGTAGTTCCAAACTGGCATTTATCCCAGAAATTGAAGGGGGATTTTACCAGGAAAAAATAACAAAACAAGATTTTATACTTGAACCATATACACTTCCATACAGTATGTCTCTTTGCAGGATAAAGAAATAAAGAAATGGAAGTCTCTGGAAATATGAAGGTCAATGAGCAAAATCCAAACCATACGCTAAAATTCAAAAATGAAAACTTACTTGTATTTATCCAGAATAAGAAAGTTATGCCAACTTGTTTTTGATTTTAGCAAGCATAAGTGTTGAATGATGGAAGATGATCTTGAACTAGAATGACGTAGTCTAATTTATGGAAAACAAAAAGGCAACATAATATAATTGACGGAAGATAAAATGCAAACATCAGTGTTTGATGCCATTTTAGAAATATTTTATTGAATCACATCAAGATGGTAATTAGCTTAATAATAAACTTAGGTCACTGAAACTATTGAACTATTAAATGGATTTAGAAAATTTAAAAGCTATTGATTAACTCAGGAGATGTGTATCTTTTTCTCATTACACACTATAATGATTTTACTTATACAGCAAAACATGAGCCTTATTGTTAATTACAAAAACTGCATGTGTCACAAAAGAGTGCATTTATTTTTCTGTAGCCCTTTAAATTTAGTTATATATACCATGATGTTAAAAATATGTTTAATACATTGAGTGTTATTGTTGATTATTACCATCCAATTTAAAAACTGGATTGAAAACTAACTTTCAGAGTAAAACAATTTCTGCTTATAGTGGAATAGCTTATATCAGACACAACTTTTCAGTAAGAGTAAAAGAGTAAAAATAAGCCCTGGATTAAAAATAAAAACTGCTGTTCGAAGATATTGAAAATCAACTCAGGCAGTCAGGACTTCAGGGTCCAAAATTCCCAAGAGAAGAAAAACACAATGAAAGAAATCCAACGCTATTTGTCTGCCATTTCTCCTCTTGAGACATTTACAAAATTGTCAGAAACATGAGGCTCATAGGCCAAGAAAAAATGTGGAAGTAAGGAGGAAGACAGTGCCAGAAAAGAACTATGTATTTACCCAGAGTCGTAAGTGTCTATATTATTTCACCAAAAGAAAATGTTACTTTTCTTAAAGTCTATTTCTTTAATTCTGTTGCCTTCAAAAACTATATGGAAGCTATGATTTCATAATTATAATTGAGTTTTGCTTTATAAAAATTCTGCTTTAGTCTTTTTAGTTTTTACCACCAATAATGTGTAAAAGTGTGGCCACTGAAACACATACTTATTGATGGCATAGTTTAGTGAAAACAATATTCTATTAAGACTGATGGGTATTGGGCTCTGCCACAGAGGCTGCACTGTCTTGAAGGGGAGAGCAGTTGTAACTGGGAGCCCAGCCTCACCTCCACTCAGGGAGAACTCAGACACCACATGGGACCCTAAAGCCACACCGGCCAGGGACCTGGTGCCTCGGCTGCAAACCCACAAACACCAAGACACCAGCCTCCCTGTCCACGGGCGCCCTAAAAAGTTTGTCCAATGGGAGACAAGGTGGTGGCCGAAGAGGCGGATGGGCCCTGCACCTTCTCACAGAGCAGATAGAAGAAACGTCTGAATTGATTAACATCCACCCAGAATTGGCAAATTAAACACACCTGGTAAAATAATCTGTGGCTGGAAAAACAGAGGCCACCTGGAGAACAGTAGGATCCGGGATCTGGGTTTTAGAGAGAGAGACATGCACACAACTGGGACTAGAGGGTCAGAAGGAAACTGCCCTGCACAAAGTCCGTGTCCTTTGGGGACATGTGTAACACTTGACTATGGAAGGGGGTCCATAGGGATGCTGGAAGCTGGGGACTCTAGATCTAAGTCCACAGCCATGAGAGGCTGTGCCCAGATGTTCTGCACCATCTGAGCAGTACCAGAGGGAGAGAGACACACAGCAGCATGATTTCTCTGTCTTTATATTTTCCTTGCTAGACCCAGTACGTAGGATCTTTTAATTAAACACTCACCAAGGCTGCAGTGCAGGAGAAGGCAGTTTTGTGGAAGCTGGAGAACAAAATAGGGAGAGGTGACCAGGAAGCCAGCTCTGAGACCTCCAACCCTGAACAGCCATTTTTCTCTTGAAGACCAGGCTCCTCCTAGCAGCACAGCTGCACCCAGCCTTGAGCTCAGCAGGGAAATAAGGATTCTGAATACCCCCAGGGAGCTCTCAGTGACTGGGTTGAGGGGCCATATGGTCCCAGAAACTAATACAGCAACACTGCCACCTAGAGCCTGTGTCAGAAATAGATGCTTGTGTAAATACCACTGAAAGCAGGGAGTAAAACAAAGCTGGCAGATTGATCCCTCCTACCTGAAACCAAGGCTGTGGCATCTGACACAGAGGAGCGGTGGATTGCTAGGAACTTCGACATGGTGCTGATTACCTAACAGGAAACTGAGACATGGCAGACAGAACAGTAGAGAGGGGTCTTAAACCAGCCCCCATGGAACATTAAAACTCAGCTGAAGTGAAGGACACTTCACTACTCCATATTTTTATTTTTTATCTTTTACTTAAGAAATTAATTTTTCCCTCTTTATTTTATTATTTTTTAACCTTTTATTTTTTGGATTAGTGTTTTACATTCTATTTTTATTTTTTATCATTATTTATCTCATTTTTTCCTTTTTGCCAACCTTTTCTTCCTTACTTCTCCCTTTTTCATCCTGTTTATCTTACTTCTCCCTTTTTCATCCTGTTTATCTTCTCCTGTTCCTGCTTTAGTTTTTCTCTCTCCTTTCTTTTTACTCCTTGTTAAAACTTGATCTTCTTTATCTGCTTTATTGGGGCATTACTAGTATAGTAGTCTCTGTTGGCTTACTCATATATCTAATTTCCTCTCCCTTGTTCTAAGTCCATGCACCTTTCTCTTTTCTCTTTCTTTGATAGCCAATATTTTTTCTTGTTGTTATTTGTTTGTTTGTTTTTATTTTATGCTTTTGTTTTTTCTCTCCTCACTTGCTCTCTTCTACTACTAGCTTAATAAGTTTCACTCACCAAACTCAGGCCTATCTGCTCTCTACTCTATTCTCCTTTTCTAAAAATGTATGAATATATAGATAGATTAAAGAAAGGGGAACCTTTTTATATGTTTTTTAGTGTATATATATATATTTAATTTTTTAAAGTTTTTTTATTTTAATTGAGTATTTTGTTTTTTACTTGTCTTCTTATACACTCATTCTCTTTCCATCTCCTCTATACTGAACTGTGGCCATTTCCAAATTCTTTCAATTCCTTTACCTTACCTTCTGGAAATAAGCTCTGCCTTTTCAGATTCAGTTCCCCCACTTTTTTCTGGGTGTCTGTTGTTTGCATTTTTGGTTTATTTGTTGGTTTATGGGAGTTTTCTTCCCATATACATATATTTTCCCCCTTATTTTTTCTTCTTTCTTCTTTTTCTTTTCTCTCCTACCTTTTTTCCTTTTCTCAATATCATTTTTACACTCCTTTTTCTCCCCTAGTTCTCTTTTCTCTGGTGGTCATCTTTATTTAGGGTTATTGGTGTCATGAATACATTCGTGTTTTGGTCCCTCTGTGTTGTGTCTTGTGAGTTGTATTTTGTTCCTTTTGATCAACATGCTAGAAAGTGAGCCACATAACCAGACACCCTGAGAGTAACAAAAATAGGGAGACAAATAAACAGCCCTCATATGAAAGAAAAGAAGGAATTACCAGAAAAGGAAGTAAATGAAATGGAAGCAAGTAATTTGTCAGAGAAATAATTCAGAGCAATGGTAATAAGGATGCTGAAAGACAAATTCAACAACATGTGTAAGAATCAAGAGGCAATGAAGAAGAACCAAGAGGCAATGAAGAATGACAAAGCTGCAATAAAGAACACAATAGAAAGCATCAACAGTAGACTAGAAAAAGCTGAGGACCACATCAATGAGATAGAAAACAAGGTAGGAAAAATCACCCAAGCAGAGCAGCAACTGGGAAAAAAACAAACAAACAAACTCAAAAAGCAGGAAAGGAGCCTAAGGGAGCTTTAGGACAACACAAAATGAAATAACAACTGCATAATAGGGGTGTCAGAAGGAGAGGAAACTGAGCAACGAATAGAAAACCTGTTTGAAGAAATAATGACAGAAAACTTCCCTGATATTGGGAAGAAAAACTCACACAAGTCTAAGAAGCTCACAGATTCCCAAACAAGGTGAACCCAAAAAGACCAACACCAAGACACATCACAATTAAATTGGAAAATGCCAATGACAAAGTAAGAATCTTTAAGGCTGCCATAGAGAGAGACAGTAAGTTACCTATAAGGGATCTCTGATTAGACTATCAACTGATTTTGCAACAGAAACACATCAGGTCAAAAAGGAATGGAATGAAATATACAAAGTGATGCAAAGCAATTGACTGAATCCAAGACTACTATACCCAACAAGGCTATCATTCAAAATTGAAGGTGAAATCAGGAGCTTCACAGACAAAAAAGGGCTAAGGGAGTTTATAACCACTATCCCATTAATGCAAGAAATGTTAAAAGAACTGCTGTAAAAAGAAAACATAGGAAGGGTAGAAGGAACATAGGCATAAAGAGTAAAAATAGGGACAACAATGTACCTATCAATAATAACCTTAAATGTAAATGGATTAAATGTGCCAATCAAAAGACTTGGGTAGCTGAATGGATAAGAAAATGTGATCCATATATCTGCTGTCTACAAGAGACCCAACCCAGAACAAAGGACTCACTCAGCTTGATGGTGAAGGGATGGAAAAAATTTTTTCAGGCCAATGGGAAGGAAAAAAAAAAAAAAGCTGGGGTTGCAATAATTATATCCAACAAATTAGCACTCAAAATGAAGACCATAACAAGAGATAAGGAAGGCCACCTCATAATACTAAAGAGCAATTCAACAGAGACTATAACTCCGGTAAACATATATGCACCCAATACAGGAGCACACAAATACATAAAAAAACTTCTGGAAGATATCAAGGGAGAGATCAACAGCAATACAGTCATAGTAGGGGACTTTAATACCATATTAACACCACTGGATAAATCCTCTAAACAAAAAAATCAGCAAAGAAACATCAATCCTAAATGACTCACTAGATCAGATGGAATTAATTGACATCTTCAGAACATTTCACCCAAAGCTACAGAATATACATTCTTCTCAAGTGCACAAAGGACATTTTCAAAGATAGTCTACATATTGGGACACAGGCAAAGTCTCTTCAAATTTAAGAAGATAGAAATCATATCAAGCATCTTCTCAGATCAAAATGGCATAATAGTATTAATCAACTACAATAAAAACAATGAAAAAAATCAAAAGTTGAAGGCTAAATAGCATGATATTAAACAATGATTGGGTTAGCAAAGAGATCAAAGAAGAAATAAAAAGTATTCTGGTAACAAATGACAATGAAAACACAACAATCCGAAATCTATGGGATGCAGTGAAAGCAATCCTGAGAAGGAAATTCATAGCTCTACAGGCCTACCTCAAAAAAACAAGAAAAAATGGTAATAAATTACCTAACCCTACCACTCAAAGGATTAGAAAGAGGGAAACAGGAAAAGACCAGAGTTAGCAGAAGGAAGGAAATAATAACGGTAGAGTGGAAATAAAAGACATAGAGCCCCAAAAAACAATACAAAAGATCAACAATACCAAGAGCTTGTTCTTTGAAAGGATAAACAAGATTGATGAAACTCTAGCTCACCAAGAAGCAAAGAGAGAGGATCCAAATAAATAAAATCAGAAATGAAAGAGATGAAGGAACAACCAACCCCACAGAAATACAAATGATTATGAAAAAATACTATGAACAACTCTATTCCAACAAAATGGACAACCTAGATGAAATGGACATATTTTTAGAAAAGTACAAGCTCCAAAACCTCAATTAAGAAGAATCAAAATACCTGAATAGGCCAATAACTACTGAAGAAATTGAAGCAGTAATCAGAAATCTTTCAGCAAACAAAAGCTTTGGTCTGGACAGCTTTACAGGGGAGTTCCAGCAAACATTCAAAGAACTAAAACCTATCATCCTCAGATTATTTCAAAAAATTTCAGAGGAAGGCACACTTCCAAACTCTTTCTCTGAAGACAGCATTTCCCTAATCCCAAAACGAGATAAAGATACCACAAAGAAAGGGAATTACAGGCCAATATCCTGATGAACATAGATGCTAAAATCCTCAACAAAATTCTAACATATTGGATCCAGCATTACGTTAGAAAGATCATATACCATGACAAATTCATATTTATTCTGGGAATGCAAGGATGGTACAATATCTGCAAATCAATAAATGTAATACAGCACATAAACAAATTGAGAGACAAAAAAATCACATAATCATATCAATCCATGCAGAAAAAGCATTTGATAAAATCTAACACCCTTTCTTGATAAAAAGTCTCAATAAAGTGGGAATAGAGGGATCATACCTCAACATAATGAAAGCCTTATATGACAAACCTACAGCCAATGTCATACTAAATGGGCAAAAACTAAACTCATTTCCCTTAAAAACAGGAACAATACAGGGATAACCACTTTCACCACTCCTATTCAACATAGTACTGGAAGTGCTAACCATAGCAACCAGACAAGAAGAAGAAATAAAAGGTAACCAAATTGGAAAAGAAGAAGTAAAACTGTCCTTATTCACAGATGACATGATATTGTACATAGAAAACCCCAAAGACTCCATGAAAAACCTCTAGACTTAATAAATGAATTTGGCAACATAGCAGGATACAATATTAACACTCAGAAGTCTATGGCTTTTTTACACACCAATAATGAGCTCACAGGAAGAGAAACTAAAAAGACAATCCCATTTACCATTGCACCAAAAAAATTAAGATAACTAGGAATAAACTTAACTAAGGAGGTAAAATACCTATACTCAGAAAACTACAGGACATTAAAAAAGAGATAGAGGAAGACATAAACAAATGGAAGAACATACCTGCTGGGGTCTTATCCACATCTAGAAGGGGTCAGAAATCTGGAGAAAGGGCTGCGACAGAAATTAATAATGAGACTAGGCATGAAATATAAATTTGGGAGCCAAGTTAGGGTAGCCAGGGGAGGCTTAGCTTTAGTAACTAAGCTCTCTGAATCTCAGGACCCAAGGCATTTTATTCCCACATTTTGCCCTATAGCAAAGCAGATATACATATCAAAGGTAAGGTTTGGTAAACAGTAAAAGATTATCAGGTTGGGGGGAACTGCCTAAAGCTGTTTAGTAGCAGGTAATAACATGCAGATTTTTAGCCCTGCTGAATCCCCAAGTCCCATCAATCGTTTGATGAACTTCTTGCATTTATGTCCTGCTGGAATTAGCCTCCAGCACATACCATGCTCATGGATTGATAAAATCAACATTACTAAAATGCCCATACTACCCAAAGCAATTTACAGATTCATTGCAATCCCCATTAAAATACCAATGGCATATTTCACAAACCTAGGACAAACTCTACAAAAATTCATTTGGAATAAAAAAAGACCCCCGAATAGCAACATAAATCCGGAGAAAGAAGAACAAAACTGGAGGGATCACAATACCAGATATCAAGCTATATTACAAAGCCAACAGTTCTCAAAACTGCATGGTACTGGCACAAGAACAGACATATAGATCAATGGAACAGAACAGAGAACCCAGAAATCAACCCAAGCCATTATGTTCAATTATTTGACAAAGGAGGCAAGAGCATACAATGGAGTCAAGACAGTCTCTTCAATAAATGGTGCTGGGAAATTTGGTCAGATACATGCCAAAAAAAAAAAAAAAAAAAGAAAAGAAACTAGATCTCCAAATTACACCATACACAAAAACAAACTGAAAAGGGTTAAAGGACTTAAAGTAAAATGGAAACCATAAAATCTTAGAAGACTCCATAGGCAGCAAAATAGCAGACATATGTCGTAGCAATATATTTACTGATACAGCTCCTAGGGCAATGGATACTAAGGAGAAAATAAACAAATGGGACTGCATCAAAATAAAAAGCTTCTGCACAGCAAAAGAAACCATCAACTAAACAACCTATTCAACATAGTACCCATTGAATGGGAGAACATATTTGCCAATGCTATCTCTGATAAAGGTTTAATCTCCAAAATTTATAGGGAGCTCATACAACTTAACAAAAGGAAGATAAACAATCCAATTTAAAAAAAATGGGCAAAGGACCTAAATAGATACTTTTTGCAAAAGGACATACAGAAGGCTGAGAGACACATGAAAACATGCTGAAAGTCACTAATCATCTGAGAGATACAAATCAAAACAACGAAGTACCATTTCACACCTGTCAGAATGGCTATCATCAACAAATCAACAAAGGACAAGTTCTGGGGAAGATGTGGAGAAAAAGGAACCCTTGTGCACTGCTGGTGGGAATGCAGACTGGGGCAACCACTGTGGAAAACAGTATGGAGTTTCCTCAAAAAGTTAAAAATGGAACTCCCATTTGACCCAGTAATCCTACTTCTAGGAATATATCCCAAGAAACCAGAAACACCAGTCAGAAAGGACATATGCACCCCTATGTTCATAGCAGCACAATTTACAATAGCTAAGACTTGGAAACAGCCTAAGTGCCCATCAGCAGATGAGTGGATTAAAAAACTGAGGTACATTACACAATGGAATACTATGCTGCTATAAAAAAGAAGGAACTTTTACCATTTGCAACAGCATGGATGGACTGGATAGCATTATGCTAAGCAAAATAAACCAGTTGGAGAAAGATAAATATCACATGATCTCACTCATATATGGGATAGAATAAACAACATAAACTGATGAACAAAAATAGATCCAGGGACAAGGTAACACTGAAAAGACAGTCCAACCTCAGAGAAAAGGCAGGGGAGGGGTGGTTAGAGATCAACCAAAGTACTTGCATGCATGCATATTAGCATAACCAATGGACACAGACATTGGGGTGGTGGGCCTTGTCTTGGGGGGGAGGGGTGGGAGTGTATGTGTGTGGGTTAATAGGGGATAAAGGAGACATATGTAATACTTAAACAATAATAAAAAAAGACTCATGGATATTAAGTTCAAGTTCTGCTAATGCCACTTTATCAATTAACAGTTAAATTAATGATATTAAAGAGAAAGCTAACTATAGTGGCCTTCCAAATAGGGTTATATTGTTTTTAACAAGTGACCAGAGATAAGCAGTCTGGACAAAAAGTCTTTCAGAACCTTTAAAATCCAGCATCCAAGATGTGTGTTTCCGATTCCTGGCTGCAAGACTGCTGCTCCCACTCCTGATATACATGTGTCCTTTAGGCAAAAAGAAGTGGCAAAAGGTAAATCAGTTGAGTTTGTGCTTTTTATGAGGAACAACAGTCCAGGAACTTTATCTTATAGATGTCTATTCATGCACCATGAACAGTTATTATGATACCCCTATTTACAAGGCAATTTGCATAGATGAATATTTGTAAGGGGGCTTATGGTCATCCAAAAAAAATGGTGTTATATTAGTAAAAAAGAAAGAGTAGACATTGAATAGACACCTAGGAATGTCTGTTCCTGAAATGATAGTTTTCTAGTTGGACTTTGTAAGTCCCAGGTCAACTCTGAGATTCTAAGATTATATGTCAACTGAAAAAATTTTGACCAATGTATTCATATATCAATCATATTCCATATCACAATCATAATAAAAAAGGAAGTGTCTTTGTAAATAGAACAACCCTGGGATTGTATTTGTGATTATGATAGAAAAATGTTTCATTATAACTCACAGTTTCTCTTTCATTAGACTAAGCAATATTTCTGAATACTGAGTAAGCTAATGACAGAAATGAGTTTAATTAGACTTCGTATTTTTTTTGTTTATATCAGATCTAAAGGACTCTTGCATTTCAAAGTAGCAGAAATGCAATTTCATGGTATTCTGCTTAAGTGACTTAGAGATATATACTAACTGCCTCAAGTTTGATTATTTTAATGATTTTAAGTCTACCGAAACTCAAATACAGATTTGTGATTTTCTAACCAATATACTTGTTCCAGAGTTAATAATTTAATCTAAACTTTAATTTATAAATTTGCTCTTCTAAACTAATGCACGGATCACAGAGAAGACAATTTTAGTAAAAGAGATTAAAAGTGTGTAAAAGTTTTATAAATAATTTATGGCTAGTAAATCAGGCATAGAATAAACTATCACAGACCTTAAATGTAATTTCCAAATAACTTGAGGTTATTGGTAGAGCTAATCTGCCATTTTAATCAAGTATTCACTAAAAAGATTTAGATCATTGACAGAATAATTAGTTGATTCAAATTTCTATTCTGTCAAGTGGCTTTTTGTTATTATATAAACACTACTTTAAGGTCCTGGTAAATACTGATTTTGAGCAGAATATTTAAAGCTATATTACCTGTGTTAAGTTAATAGAATAATGTATTACCTTTGAGTAATTTAAAGGGTTGTATTTGAAAACATCCTGTGATTTAAATTTGCTTATTTATTCGTTTACTCATCAGGCATAATCCGGACTTTTCTACATTATGACTAATAAGCACCATGCATATTTGTTTTGTAAAAGTAAATGTAATGTCATGCCATTTATTTCATAAGTAACATTTCAAGAAATAATATTTTTATTTAAATAATTAATGTGCATCCTAACTAATAAAAGAGTAATATGCAGATTGACCATCACTCCAACACACAAGATGGCTGCCCCCATGTGGTCAAAGATCCTGCCCCCATGTGGACACAAGATGGCCACCACAAGATGGCCAGCAGGGAAGAACAGTTGGAAGGGACCAGGCCTGCAAGGGAGGGCAATTGTGGGCGATCGGGTCAGCAGGGGAGGGCAGTTGGGAGGGACCAGGCCTACAAGGGAGGGCAGTTGAGGGCAATCAAGCCTGAAGGGAAGGGCAGTTAGGGGTGACCAGGCTGGCAGAGGAGGGAAGTTAGGGGTGACCAGGCCTGCAGAGGAGGGCAGTTAGGGATGACCAGGCCTTCAGGGGAGGGCAGTTAAGAGTAAACAGGCTGGCAGTGGAGCAGTTAGGCATCAATCAGGTTGACAGGGAAATGGTTAGGGGGTGATCAGGCAGGCAGGCAGAAGCGGTTAGGGGCAATCAGGAAGGTAGGCAGGCGAGCAGTTAGGAGCCAGCAGTCCTGGTTTGTGAGAGGGATATCCAACTGCCCTGTGGGATCGGGCCTAAACGGGCAGTCAGACATCCCTTGAGGGGTCCCAGATTGGAGAGGGTGCAGACCCGGCTGAGGGAGCCCCCTCACCCTCACCCACTGTGTTCAAATTTTGTGCAGTGGGCTACTAGTTAAAAATAAATAGATAAAAATGTAGATATTCAAAGATTGACACTGGTCTGCAATTCTTGGTAATTTATATCAAGTAATTCAGGCAGCTTTTCCACTGAGAATAATTAGAAGAGTTTGACAAATATAATGCATTTGGCTGCCTAAAAGAATGAATGAAGAATTTCTGTGATGGGGTATGAAGAAGAACTAAGGCCAGGGGAGACTAACATGAGGATTGGAACTTTTTACCCTTGTGGTTGTTTTATGATTCTGGTTAGGGTGGCAGAGAAGCTGAGCTGTAGAGCAGAGGTATTTTCACAGGATTTTTCATGAGAATTTCGAAGATGGGTGTTAAAATAGGTAAACGTAGATTTTTTGAGGTCAAAAAAGGTAGGTTAAACTGATTTTCTTATTTATTACACCTAGTTCCTCATAAAAATTAACATTCTCATATTTTTCTTCTCCTTTTTTGATATTTTATAATATACACAGTAAAATATAAGGTTCATTATTATTAATACAAATGCAAAATAATAAGGTGAGGAGAAAGAGAAAGAAAATGTCTTAATAGATACATAAATACATTCACATTAAGCAAAAGGGAAAATAGTCAATAGGCTTACTCTCTTTATTTGTCAATGATTCTGATGTGTTGCTGCTGTACTGATTTACCTTCCTAATAGATATAAATCTATCAGTATCAACTAAAATATTTTTTAAATTAGAAATCCTACATATAGAACAGAATTACTCTGGTAGAAAAAAAAATATTAACAGTCTTCCCAGAGAAAAAGAATGGAAATAAACATGAAAATTTGCTTAATCATTAAGTGTCAACTCGGAAATATTAATTCATATAATGATATGATACAATTTCAAATCTACCAGACAATGAAAGAAAGGAGGAATGGACAGAAGAATGGAAGTAAGGAAAGGAACAAGGAAATGCAGGAACAGGGGGGAAAAATAAAGGAAAGAATTAGAGAAAACTGACATTACAAGTTAGGGAAGATGTGCAACAATTAAAACTCTCAGACATTGCTGGTAAGAGCAGACATTGGCAACATAATTTTGGGGGGGAAAATGACACTCTAGTAATGTTAAAGCTGTTCATAACCTCTCACCCACCTACTTCCTCCAAGAATTATAATGATGATTATTTGAACATGTTCATAAGAAGACCTATAAAAGAATATTCATTGGGATATTGTTTATAAAAACAGTGTATTGAAAACATCTTCATTTAAATGAAAACCAATGCCTAAGTTGTAGTAGAAATATACAATTAAATATTATTTTAGCAGTAAAATGGAGTCAACTAGGTTTCCTATTTAAACATAGACCACAACAATACAATATTGAGACAAAATCAAGATATGTGAATTTAATAATAATTTAAAATATATGTAAATGTGCATAAATTACACATGAGAATGATAATTATATGGCAGAGGATAATGGATAATGGATTCCTATAATGAGTAGAAAGGATACCAAGGAAATTTATCAATAGCAGGCTATTTATTTATTTATGGTTTCCTGTTGACCCAGTTCCTTAAACAGAACCTGGCACAAAGGAAGTTCTCAAATATGTTTGATGAATGAATGAATGATATTTTCATTTTTTTAAATCTATATAATTACTAAGATTTTAATGATATCATTTGCACTATTATGTTAATTATAAACACTTCAGAATTTTTAAAATTAAAACAAACATTAAAAACTTAAGCAGTTATTCTAATTTTTAAAATATTTCAGTGCCATTTTGTCAATGAAGTTATTAATTCTTACAAGAGATTAATATTTTCTGCTAATAATTATTTTCTGCTAATAATGATAAATTGACACATTATAAATAAAACCAATGCTATCACAGCTTTACCCTAAAAAATATTTTGAATTGAGGAGATCTATTATTTTCATAATAATAATCTCCCATCTAGTGCACACACTTAAGAAATGGTCAAAATTAATGGCATCGGGTATTGGCTAAAACTTCAACTAAGCAAAATAATTATCTTAATATCGGAATAGCACCAATCATCTTACCTTACTCACCACCAATTTGTACTAACCCAATGACTTGCTTAGGGCAGGTTGATTCTATGAGACCAAGGTTCCAATGCTCTGGACCATGGCTATTGATTACACCATATGGTGATGGGTCTGGCTTGAGAATTTATACAGGTAGAAAAAGAAAGTTTCATTTAAAAACAACCTGGAAATCTCTGGGATCGGCATCTCTCTTTTAGAAATCAAGTTGTTACTGGAATATACGAAGATAGATGAAATTCTCAAAGTTAAGGGCAAAGAGGAAGTTATTCATGTTGAAATCAAAGTTAGAAACCTAAATCTGAAGCCATTTCTGGATCCTGTATTTAAAGATGGTACATAAGGTTCTCTTCCCTTTAGTTACAACCCAGATGTCTATAGTTAAAAATATAGAATGATATATAAATAACTTATGACATCCTAGTAATGACAGGCACAAATGAAAGCACTAACATTTTCTAATTCCCATTCTTTAATCTCTAGACTTTCTTTAAAGCAACATTCTTTTTACATTATCTAATTTAACCAATTGCAACCAATTCAAATAATTTCAGGAGACAAGGTATTTATGAATAGATCTAGTGTCCTACTTATGTAAGGAATTGTGGGTATCATAGTGAATTGGAAATGTAACACTTTAATTTACTGTGTGGATATTCAATGATTTAGTCTAGTTTGTGATTCCTTTTTCTGGCCTCTGCCTTGTTGATCAAATGACCTTCAATGCTTCATATTTATCTTATACTTTAGAATTTAACTAAGCTAAAATTTATGTGTAGCAATCATATATTATTAAATTCTCTTTCCCTAGCATTCAATATATTTCTGGTGGTATAATACAAGTACATACTATTACAATAGTCTCAATAGGAGGTAACAAGGTCTTCACCAATATAGTCATGGCAGTGTGGCTCCAGAGTCTTATTGTTACTACCAGAGGACACCTGCATAACATAGTAAAATGTCATATGGGAACTTAATTTTGGTGGCTTAGTACAAACTTTTGCTGTTATGAAATACTTAATTTGTATGACGCAATACTATTGTACCTGAGTGTCTTCCTTTTAAAAGAATGAGTTCTTTCCTGGAGAGCACTGTGCCATTTCTAATTATTTGATGAGAGTAATGAAGTGAATACATCTTCAAAATTTTAGAGGCTCATAAATTTATGCTCGATTGAAAGCATTTTCATCCTAGGAATAGCTACTCTTTTCAAGTTAATTTTTTCCTTCAGCTGTCCAAATATTCAGAATGTGAAAAATATATTGATCATACCCAACTTGTTCTTTTTCTTTTTGTTTCACTAAATGAATTCCTCTAGGAAAAGGCCATTCTCCATTTTATTACCCATTACTCTGTCTTGGAAACATCATAATGTAAGGGTTAAAATGTCTGACTCCATTCCTTTTGTTTCAGTGATTATAAAACACTATTTATTATTATTTTTAAACAGCAAAGAACTAATCAGCTCCATTGTCATAGGTAGAAAGTGGAACAAATATATGGTTAATGCAAGGGGTTTTATTATTCGGCATTTACATAAAATTTATTAGATGGTCCATGATCAAATTGAAACTAAAAAAATACATAACAGGTATAAATCTTAGTCTGTAAGTTCTGTTGGGAAAATATTATTTAATTATTATTTTTATAACTCCATTTGTTTTTGCACTGAATCATCATTCTTTTGAGCTAGCCTTATAGTTGAGCTTAGTAATTATGTTCCCTTCTCCCTTTTACCCTGATCCCAAGACCCTATACATTACTAGTGTCCAATGGCAGAGGTTTTAATTATCTAACTATACAGATAGACAAACATCTTTTTATTTGTTCCTCACCTGAGGACATACTTAGAGAGGGGAAGGAGAAGAGAGAGAGAGAGAGAGAGAGAGAGAGAGAGAGAGAGAGAGAGAGAGAGAGAGAGAGAAACATTGATTGGTTGCTTCCCTGTCCCTTGCTTCCAGGACTCTTTTATATACAGGCTCACCTTTTCAAATGTCTGGCTTGTCTGACACCACCCCCAACCCAACCCCTCCTCCTCCGCCAACTCCCAGTTTCCAGCCTTCCTTCCTACTTTGTTAGCTACTTGTAGTGACCATGCAGTAAGGTGTGTGTTTTTTCAACTCTCTCTTCCAAATCAAGTCATCTGCCTTTGTAAGCTAAATTGCTAGTTTTCTTGGGCAGTCACAGGCCCTGGATAACACTGAGGTGGTGAGAGGCAACATGGGACAGCCTTAGATAAGAAAGCCATAGTGTCTCACTGTTTTTAACTAAAATTTTAGTTGTTTTTTAAAATAAGTCAATGGTTCTCAATTTGTTTTTGCCTTTTATCAACATTCAGAATCCTGACATGGTTGTTTTCAGCAACACCATAGTTTTATACTTGCTCTTCTTATTTTTATTTATTTATTTTTTATATACTTTTTTATTGATTTTTTTACAGAGAGGATGGGAGAGGGATAGAGAGTTAGAAACATCAATGAGAGAGGAACATCGATCAGCTGCCTCCTGCACACCCCCTACTGGGGATGTACCAGTAGGTTCATGCCCTTGACCAGAATCGAACCTGGGACCCTTGAGTCTACATGTTGATGCTCTATCCACTGAGCCAAACCGGTTAGGGCTATACTTGCTCTTTTTAAGAGATTTACCAATACCTGCCATCTATCACTGCTAGAAAACCTGCTTTATTTCTTGCATCCTTAAAGGATTTCCCCCAATTATCTAATTTTATCATCACAATTAGTTTATGAATTCATAATTACCTTACAGAAGAAGAGTTCATGACCAAATTGATTCAGAAGTATCACCAGAGGTAGTGTCTACATATGCCCAAAGATATCAAATGATTGGCTTGCTCCAGGAAACTCATTCATACCAACATGATGGTGACTTTCTTATACATAAACTAGAGGCCTGATGCATGAAGATTCATGCAAGAATGGGCCTTCCTTCCCCTGGCTGCTGGCAGTGCCTTTACTCTGGCCAGAGTTGCCTTTCTGCTCTGGCCTGGAGCTGCCTTTCCGCCTTCCCACACTGCCCAGAGGCCCAGAGCAGCTGGGGGTCTGTATATGCAAATTAACCCACCAGCTTTGTTGGTTTAATTTGTATACTCATTCCTGATTGGCTGGTGGATGTCACAAAAGTATGGTCAATTAGCATGTTACTCTTTTATTAGGTAGATATCCTATGGAAGGCAAAACCAAACCATCATACTTACAAGTAATCCACACATTCACACATAATGTTTTTTATTTTATAACTATACTAGAAAGGTTCCTTTCTACTTCCCACACTACACTTTTCCTCTGCTTCAGTATTCAAATATTCTCACTATTAAAATATATTAATTGTTCATATGTGTAATGAATGCATCTGAAATTAGGAGCATAGATTCCAAAGACTAATAGTTTGTTTACATAGCATGTAACAAAATCACTTCATTAGGAATAAGACTTTTGAAAACATAGCATAAAGGTAAGAAATTATCTTAGTATCTAACAATGAACTAAATTGCTTTTTCCAATTCTATCACTGAGCTTGAAAATATTTTCAAAAGTGTTCCCTACATTTACATTCAGTCTTTTCATAAAGCACTTTGTTTTATAATAAGTGCATAGTTTATTTTTTGTGTGAAAATTCTGCGTTACCCAAACAATAGACTTTGCAACTGGGAAATAAAATGGTATCATTAGATATTATAAAATAAACAATTCTAAATTCTGATTAGATATACCGGATTCATCATTTCAGTTTTGTTGAAAAATGTACTCAAATATCAGTTATAATCTGTATTTCAATATTCAGTTATGTTGAGTATATGAAGCAATATAATAGCTCAAAATTAGTGTAGAATATTGTATTAGTCAGTTAGTGCTGCCATAACAAAATACCAAATATTGAGTGGTTTAAATGACAGAAACTTATTTCTCATAGTCTGGAGACTGGGTACTCCAAGACCAAGGTGCTAGTAACATGGGTTTCATTCTGCGGTTTCTTCTCTTGGCCTATAATCAGAAGCTATGGCCTCTTGTTTGTGTGTTCACAAAGACTGAGTGAGGTCTCTGTTGTCTCTTCTTTTGAGGACAATAATCCCTTTGGATCAGTTCCTACCTATATAACCTCACCTATCCTAATTACTTACAAAAACCTCCAAATACCACCACATTGGGTTAGGACTTCAACATATGAATTGGGTTGGAGTGGTCGGGGGGAACATTTGGCTCAAAACAAATGTCAACCTAAGTCCACTCATTTATACAGTCAAAGAACATTTATTTGGAAAGTCTACTGTTAGACATTGTTGTTGTCCTCATAGAGCTGAGATCTTTTAAAAAAATTTTTTATTATTCTTTTAATAAATCTTTATTATTCAAATTATTACAATTGTTCCTCTTTTTCCCCCCATAGCTCCCCTCCATCCAGTTCCCACCCCACCCTCTGCCCTTACCCACCCCACTGTCATCATCCATAGGTATACCATTAATGTCCAGTCTCTTCCCGCACCCTCCACACCCTTTTCCCCCTGAGGATTGTCAGTCCACTCCCTTTCTATGCCCCTGATTCTATTATATTCACCAGTTTATTCTGCTCATCATATTACTTATTCACTAGATTTTTAGATTCACTTGTTGATAGATATGTATTTGTTGTTTATAATGTTTATCTTTACTTTTTTGTTCTTCTACCTCTACTTAAAGGATACCTTTCAGCATTTCATATAATACTGGTTTGGCAGTGATGAACTCCTTTAGCTTTTTCTTGTCTGTGAAGCTCTTTATCTGACGTTCAATTCTGAATGATAGCTTTGCTGAGAAGAGTAATCTTGGTTGTAGGTTCTTGCTGTTCATCACTTTGAAAATTTCTTGCTGCTCCCGTTTGGCCTGCAGAGTTTCTGTTGAGAAATCAGCTGACAGTTATATGGATGCTCCCTTGTAGGTAAATAACTGTTTTTCTCTTGCTGCTTTTAATATTCTCTGTCTTTTGCTCTTGGCATTTTAATTATGATGTGTCATGGTGTGGTCCTTTGGATTCCTTTTGTTTGGGGTTCTCTGCACTTCCTGGACTTGTAAGTCTATTTCTTTCACCAGGTAGAGGACGTTTTCTGTCATTATTTCTTCAAATAGGTTTTCAGTATCTTGCTCTCTCTCTTCTTCTGGCACCCCCATAATTCTGATGTTGGTACGCTTGAAGTTGTCTCAGAGGCTCTTACACTATCTTCATATTTTTGGATTATTTTTTCTTTTTGCTTTTCCAATTGGGTGTTTTTTGCTTCTTTGTATTTCAAATCTTTGATTTGATTCTTGTGATCCTCTAGTCTGCTGTTGGATCTCTGTATATTATTTTTATTTCAGTCAGTGTATGCTTAATTTCTAGTTGGTCCTTTTTCATATCCTCAAGGGTCTCGCTAAATTTATCGGCCTTTTCTAGAAAATTCTTGAAAAACCTTATAAGCGTGGTTTTGAACTCTAAATCCAGTCGTTTGCTTTCCTCCATTTCTTCCATTTGTGACCTGTTTCTTTGTCTCTGCATTTTGGCTGCTTCCCTGAGTTGACAGAGTGGCTTTGTGTGCTAGGTGTCCTATAGGGCCCAGTAGCTCAGCCTCCCCAGTTACCTGAGATGGACACTCTTGGTGAACCCCTTTGTGGGTTGTGTGTACAGTCTTGTTGTAGCTAAGCCTTGATTGTTGTTGGTATCACTGGGAGTAATTGACCTCCAGGCCAATTGGCTGTGAGGATCAGCTGTGTCTACGATGGGAGAACTTCTGTGCTGCAGACACCCTTATGAGACAAGACTTGCTTCAGTGGGGCTTTGGTGCTCACTGAGTCTGCCCCCTGAGTATGTCCCTTATGGATCTGAGGAGTTGTAATCTGGATGGTCCTACTTTGAACCCTGGGTACACTGGCTCTTGGATCTCCAAGGAGGTGCTAATTTAGCCTCTGCCTGAGACCACCCAGCAGGAGTTATGGAGAGATCTGCAGATTCCTCTTCTTTGTTTGGGTTTTGGAGGTGCCCAGATGAGCCCAACTGTGAAGCAATGCAAGCTGCTGTGGAGCCTTTTGCCTTCTTTTGGATGTTCTGGGTCTCACTGACTCAGCTGTAGGTAAGTTTAAAATTCAAAGGACCAGGCCATTCATATGCAAAAGCCTCTGCGCTCAGCTTGGATGGGGTGGAGTCTCATAGTGGAGCAAACAGCTATGGCTTCCTGGGGCACCATCACAGGGTGGGGCAAACAGCAATGGCTTCCGGTTCGCCCTGCCCTAAGAGGCCTCTGGTTCTCAGTATCCTGTGGTAATCACTGCAAGCACCTTTGAGAGAAATCCGCCCTCAAGTTTCACCCTCTGCCTGACAGTCCAGTTTCTCCCCATATGAGTCTGGGTCCCCAGAGTCTCACGAGGAACTGTAGTTCAGAGCAGTCAGGAGCTTTTATCTCCTCCTGATTGAGAAAGCCCGCCACGTACTCAGTTGCCAGCACTCTCTGCGCACAGCTCCGTACCTCTGCCTTCCACAGCTCCTTTGAGTTTCAGTGTGCTTTTCTTTTTCTTTCTAGTTGTAGAATTTCCACTCAGTCAGCCTTTCTGTGGTTCTGGATGATGTCCATTTTGTCTTTTAGTTGTAGTTTTGAAATTGTTGTGCAAGGCAGCAGTTGAGGTGTTTACCTATGCTGCCATCTTGGTTTTTCCGAGCTGAGATCTTTTGATCTTTTTTTTCTTTCTCATGTCAACTTTGGTAAAAATTTCCAAAGTAATCATCAGAATCCAGGGGAACTGTATTTATGGCTCTGTTTTTCCTATCATGTAATGTTCTTTAAGGTCTTTCTTTGTCATTGTTAGTGTTACATCCATATATAACACATGTACTGTAACATATGTACACACACACACACACACACACACCCATACACAAATATATAGTGATTAATTTATTTAAACTCTACTTCTTATTCATATTTTCAAAGGATGATACAGGGGAAATGTGAGAAGATTTTGGGCAGTGGGTAGAAGAAAAGACATGAGTCCAAAATGATAGAACAATAATAATTGAAAAAGTGTGAAATAATAAAATCATTCACGTCCAACTGTAAATATTTGTTTTGTTAAATTACATACTCTAAATCTGATAGAATCGTAACTTATACTTTACAATTTTTTTCTACAACTTTTAAAAAATTATGTCATTCTTCCTTAATTTCTTAAAACTGTATATTTTGGAGGAAGCTATCATTCAGTGCTGTTTCATACAATTTGCTGTCATTGTGATTTCATCTTGGAAAGCACTACAGCTTTTTTTGCTTGAGGGTTCTTGTGCCAAATTTATATACTTAAATTTTCAGCTGGCATTCAAGGCCTTTCACACTGCGATACAGACTTAACACTATTTTTCCTTCTTCTCACATATACTTCCTGGCCAAGTGTCACATTGTTCAGCTTGCCAGGTAAACTGGATTAAATACTGTTTGTTGAACAACTATAAATCTTTTACACATCTGTGCCATTTTCGCACTGTCCTTTTCTAGGAATGAAAAACACACACATACACATGGAAGATACATATATCCTAGGGAATAATTCCCATATTATATTTCTGAACTTTCCTAACCACTCCTATGACTTTTACATCATTAAATATCCAGTTACATTTTATAATTAAATTTGAAGACAGATCTTTAAATATTTCAAGTCAGATGAAATGAACAGCAATCACATAAATAATTTTTATGTGGTTCAAAATCTCTAAAATAAAAGAAATATGATATATATTTCTAATGTATAGAATATATACTGTTTTATTTATTTTTGTCATAAGTTGGTAACTGTGTCATTTTTTTCTGTGTCTCTCCAAGTTAGCAGGCTTGGACATAAATTCAATATCCAATTGTAGTAACTGTGCAAATAGTAACTCCCAGGAGGTGAGTTTCTCATTTATAAGACATGGCACATAGGAGAACCATAGACACGAAATGCAAAACCCAAGTTGGTACTCAGTGTGTCTAAATCCTAGGCATAAAGCTGTTTGAAGATTGTGACCTATGGGTGCAATTTAAAACCCTGTTTTGGAAGAGAAGCGGGGAGAGAAAAGGTTTGGTAAAGCTGAATCCATAAAACATTCTGTCTAATCATGATGAGGAATCTGTAGGAACAAGGTTGGCAGTCATGAGGCAGGAACCCACGTCTTGGTTAGCTGGCTGGCTGTGGAGCCGAGAGCTTCATTCCAACCTCAAACAAGAACTACCATGTGTTCAGAGCTTGTCTGAGCCTGACACTGCTCAGGTGCTGGGGTATTGATGAGAACAAAACCAAAGCCCTACTTTCATAAAACTTACATGCCAGTGTCACAGAAAATAAACAAACACATTCTATCATGGCCGAAAGTGATTAACAGTCAGGAAGATAAATAATAGAATAAGGGGAAAGGAGCACTAAATTAAATAAGTTTAATAGCAAAGACCTTTCAAATTAAGTGAAGTATGACCAGGGGCTTGTATAAAGTAAGGAGGGAGCCCTAAGTATTTCTGAGTAATATACCTTTGGGCAGAGAAACAGAAAACAACACATGTCTAGGTTAGAACATACTTGGTTGGAGGAGGAAACATAGTGAGGAGATTGGGACAAAGTGAACAAACAGAGAGTGGCCAGAAGAGGTTTTATTTTTTTTAAATATACATTTTATTGATTTTTTACAGAGAAGAAGGAAGAGGGAAAGAGAGTTAGAAATATCGATGAGAAAGAAACGTCTATCAGCTGCCTCCTGCACACCCCCAATTGAGGATATGCCTGCAACCAAGGTACATGCCCTTGACTGGAATTGAACCTGGGATCTTTCAGTCTGTAGGCCAATGCTCTATCCACTGAGCCAAGCCAGCCAGGGCCCAGAAGAGGTTTTTAAAAATATTTTTTTAGTGAATATTAGGAAAGTCCAGTGTACTTATATCCATTTGAAAAAATACACTCTATATCAATAAGAAGATAGTAGAATTTAAATGCATTTTTTTCTGATTTAAACAAGAAATGATTGTTTTTTAATTATGCTTCTACATGAGTGAGAAGGTAGTAGCTTTAAACCAATTGGTTGCAGGAACAATTATGTCCAATCTACCTATATCTTAGTGCAGTCACTTCATTGTCAAAGTTAGATTGAATGACAATCATCTTGCTCAAATTTTCTGATATTTGGTGAAATATAAGAATTCAGTTAGCACTCAGCATTTTATTATAAAAATAAAGAATTGTATGGTCATGTTTCTTTTCTAATACAAAGTCTAGGTATTTGTCTCAATATAGGAAAAATCAACTCAGAAATTCCTTTGTGAAACATTTCTTTCTGAAAATATATTTTTACTTTTACATTTTTGTAGGTTAATATAGCAAAATTTTTTATTATTAGTTAGAAATGCTGAGATAAAAATATGTTCTTATAAAATAAGTCGAAATGTTTCAATTTATTCTGACTATAGAAGATATGCAATTTATCAAAACCAATGTAGTGGTGAAAGTATGAGGACTATTTTGAGAAATGAAATCTATTTTTCAAGAAACTTAGAAAGGAGATCATTTGTCCTTATTTTTAAACCATAAGACTGAAGTACCCTGGCATATTCTAATACCTGGGTGAGTCTCATTAGCAGGACGTATAGCACTTGGATATAATCTAGGACAGTTGAGCTTTTCTATATGAAATGGTGACCAACTTGACAGAAATTATTAATATTAAAAGTTGATATAAAACAGGAAGATATGGTAATACTCTGGTTATTATAAATAATAAAAATATATGCCTTTTATACATTTATACTGTATACATATTATAAGTATATATATATTAAGTTACTATATATAGTAAATTAAATAAAACAATACATTATTCTTTTATTTTTTTATTTGCTAGGTGTTATGTCTACAGTGTAACTAATAACGACATAGTCTATGTCCTTGTAAAACTTCTTTACTTTTATTTTTTTCCCACAATGAAAAAGGGGTATTTAACTGATGTGCACAATTGCATATTGAAAAAAAAAAAAGTAAATGACTCCATCCCTGGTATGTCAAACTAACCTAGACTAAATCTAGACTATGCCCTGCTGTGAATAACTAGGAAAAAATATTAAAAATATAACAATAATTTGCTTAACAGCATTGAAAATCTAACAAGGTCCTACAAAGTATGGTTCTAATATCCAAAAAGAGAAGAAATCTAGGTAAGGAAGCTCAGTTTGGGAGCTGCATTTGCAATAAGAGTTTATAACAATTCTGGAAGAAATGGCCGATCTGAAAGAGAAGAGACACCCAAGAACTTTACAGGCACTTTTGGAGGACTCTGTAGAGCTTACATGCAAAATTAAGAATAGAGTAGGCAAATCCTGGCCCTTGCAGGGATGAATCCTGATTTTGAAACAATGATTTCTGATTGAATTCAGTGATCTAGAGTTCTAAACCTCTTGGACAGCTGCCACTCTTGATTATAGTAGCGCCCAGGCTTCACATAGTATGTACAATGTACCACATACAATTTTGAGAGCAGCAAGATATAGAAGGTAAATGAGCAGATAAGATAGTGTCATTGAGATTCAAGAGGAACCACAGCTCATGACAAGCCTCTCACTGGGAATTCTGGGAAACACAGCTCCCAGCACCTCCTCTGTGATGCAGGGGCCTGAGAAGGACATATTGGTAAATCAGAGTTAACTGGACAATGCAGCACAGTGAGGACAGAGATTTGGACAATATGATTAAGAAACTTTACTTAACACATGTAATACAATTGCACCTAACAATAGAATTTATATTACAAAAAGTCAATCTATAAAAATTGACTGTATATGAGCCATGAAGAAAGACTTAAGCAATATTAAACATTTGCAATCATATGAGCATATTCTCTATGTAGACAGAAATAAAGCTAAAAATACTAATATAAGTAGAACATAACAGTATATAGTTATGAAAAATAATTAGAAAATGAGTGCTAGAAAAATGAATGTTAGGTAATAAAGCTAATAAATATTAGAATTGTAAGGAAAATAAACCATTTTTGTGAGCCATTGATAAGGTATAAGTGAATCAAGGCATATTCCATATTATAGTTCATATGTACCAGTTCTCCTAATATTGCTCTTTAGATTTATTGCAATTTCAATAAAAGTTTAAACAGTTTTGTGCATGTGTGTGTATGTGTAAATTTAAAAATTGTTTCTTAAATTTATACAAAAATTCTAAGGATTTAGAATATTAATAGAAGTCGAATTTTCTGGCAGTTCTATCCAACTAACTCTGTACTTCAGTTAGATAAATGAGTCATGGATTTCAAGAGTTTCCAAGAGTTCTTCATTCTTACTGACACTCAAACTTTTATCAATTGTCTGTAATAATGCTTTTTTCTATATAAAATGTTTGTGTGTGTGTTTTGTTGGCAAAACAATAAGAGCAAGGCATCTTTTGGGAAGAGAAACAATTCCTCTTTGATGTCAATCAGCACATTTAAGGTGATAATGTCTCAGATCCTCCCCCCCCATCTTTTTACTGATCCCTTCTACTTCAGCTAAAGAATTCCTTTCTAAGAAGCTAGCAATCCAGACCTCCCTCTAGTACCATGAAGGGGGGGTGTGGGGGGGGAAGCATGTACATGCTGATGTCCATGAATCTGTATCTTTAACTTTGAAAACTGAAGTTGCCAGTTTAAAACATCAGTTAGCTTCCTAGACAAACACATTAATCACATTTAAGAATTTTAAATACAATAAAAAAAGGAATGCATGGTCTTCCAATAAAAAATATTAGAAGACTAGGAAAAAAAAAAAAGAATACGGTAAGGAAGGCTGCACAGGGGCTGGGATTCATTAAAATGTCTCAAAACAAACCATCTCTGGACAGCCTGCTCTTAGAAATGAGACTTCTCGATGTTGCAGCAGTCATGAAGGAGATCCATACTTGACATTCTAGAAATAATCAAATATTGGTGACATTTGTCATAATGATGACATTACATATATCAGTGACAAAGAGAGAATTGCATAAAGCCTCTACTGGGGAAAATAAAGGAGAGAAGATTGTTTCTTACAATCAAATGTCACTAACAAATAGAGAAAGATGAATTTATACACTAAAATAGCTTGTTTTACAAAAATATTCTGCCAGTAGAGTCAGTCTGGGTAATTGTATCACTTTAAAACGTGATACAATTGCCCAGCTGATGTGGCTCAACCTATAAACCAGGAGGTCATGGTTCAATTCCCAGTCAGGGCACATACCCAGGTTGTGGGCTCAGTCCCCAATAGGGCACATGAAGGAGGCAGCTAGCTGATCAGTGATTCTCATCATTGATGTTTCTATTTCTCTTCGCTTCTCCCTTCCTCTCTGAAATAAATAAAAGTACATTTCAAAAATTCCAAAAAAGTGATGTAACTGATGTATAGTATAAAGTGTATATCTAAAGAAATAAAGCCTTGTTAATTATTTTAATAGAGTTGGCTATTTTTTAAATGTTTGACTTAATCATTGAAATACAATTTTGCCAGGTAGTTTCTGATTTTATATAAAAACAATGATAGAATAAATGATCTTACAAAAGACAAATATCCGTTAAACATTTTTATGTATCCAGAAATTATTCCATGGGGCTTACCTATTTTTAAATTTTTTCTACATATATCAATATGATTTTATAGCATGATATATGTTCTGCCTTAATTTTATTGTATTCTTGTAAAATAGTTCTTGGCATATACACACAAATTATATATATATATTGCCTGATGCACGAAATTCTCAGCCCCGGCTTCATCTGGAAGGTCATCCGGGAGGTTGTCCCGCTCTCTGGTCTAATTAGCATATTAGCTCTTTATTATATAGGATATATATATATATATATATATATACACACACACTAATATAGTATGTAGGATTTAGTATATGGAAGCTAGAAAAATGGGAAAAATGATTGCATAAAAAGAAGGAATAAATGGAAAAAAAGCATTAAAATCTGTCACATCCTTATAAGCCATAGCTATACGCAGAAAAGTCCAATATGATTTATATTACTTAAATATTAAGTCTTGGGTATGTTTTCAGTACATTTCAGGTAGCAGTGGCATATTATCCTTGAAAGGTAGTTATTCCTATCTTTAACTGTGTTATGCCCAGGGAAAAGGCAATAATTGGAAAAGGATATGGAATAAGGAAAAATGCCCACAAAACTAGATGTGATTCCTAAATCTACCCATTATCAATGGTGAAAGCTTGAGGAAACTGTTCAGCTTTCCAAAGCTTTCATTTCCATCTCATCAACCACCTAAAGTATTCTGCATTTGTGTCAATTTATATTTTACATAGCACTGGCAAAATTATTTTTTTAATGTGTCTCAGATCTAGAAGGGAACAGTACAGGAAACTACTGTGGAGGATACAGAAGCACTGTATTCAAAAGCTGAAAACTTAACCCTCCTTTTGTCACTGTAACTTGTTTCCTAGTCCATGCAGCCCAGCTGGTTCACTTCAAAACATAAAAATAAAAAGACACAAGTTTAAAACTTAAGATCTTAGCATAAGAAGAAGAGTTTGTACAAAAATTTTAGTTACTTCAATAGTTTCTTGTTCAGGGTATCTATGAGTCAACCTTCTACCTGTTATGAAGATCTTTTATGGCAAAGAGTCTTGTAAACTCAGAGCACAGAAACCAATAGAAAGGAGAATTTTTGCTTGGTTTTAATAAGTATTTTGTGGCTGGTGTGCAACACATTTCTACATGTTGAAATAAATAATTGCTTTGTGGAAAACTAGAAAGATACATGAAACCAATGTCTTGGAAAGGAAATTATATTTAGATGGGTGACCAAGGAGGGCTATTATTTTATTTATATTCCTGGGATTTCTTAGAAAAACTTAAAGTATTCAACATTATTTATGTAGTTTATATTAATTATTAATTAGAAGGCAGATATACCTTTATTGAAAGAGAGATGAAAGCAGGATATTCCAATGTCACACTTCCCTGGAGATGCTCTAGAGATGAGTCTACAATTATATCCTCACATTTACATCAGCACTACTCCTTTCCCTGCAGTCTGGGTTTTACTTGCACCTTGAAACCAGGGACCAGGAATGAAGGAGTTCTTTGCCCCGTTCTTCTTATACTCCACTTTTCCTCCTCACTGTGCTGCTTCTGGTTCTTTCAGGATTAGGGTGTAGGAATTTCGCACAACAGAAAAAAAGAAAAGTAACATTTTACTTAGTCATGCATGGGTTTCTCTTGATTGTTGGCCACTAACTGTCATAGCAGAACACAGAATGGAGGCTAAGTGTCCCATGGGAAGATCACCTTCCCATGAGAATCTGATTCAGGAGAACTGATTGCTGATATCACAAATATTTGTGCTGCTGAGTTGACCAGTACTGATTCTCTCTTCTTCCATTGCCATCCTGGGTTGGTCCAGCCAGTGAACTCCAGCCTTCAGCAGTCGGGATGACAGGTCGGCACAGGTACTATTTTCACATGTCTTCAGATTTCTGGGGCTGCTGTGAGTTTCTCACAAAAACTCTCCATGCTCTGCTCCAATGGTAGTAAAATGAGGCAGGCCTATGATTTTCACACCACTGCTTATATCTTCTTGGGTACTGAGAGTCCAGCTTTCTCATTCTTGGAGACATCTAAAATGTCTTTTAAGAGCTTCTCTTCCTGACTCCTCAATAAGCATGGAAATATTACAGGACTCTGATTCTCTACAAAATACCTTCAATTAATCAACATTTTTAAATGATTCTGTAATATAAGGAAGCTCTTGAGAGTTATGTATGCTGGGCTGCTTTCACTGTCTCTTGTTATGCCCTGCAAGGCTGTGTCTGGGACTGCTCTTGAAAATGTACAGGTAATTTCACCTATTATCTTCTGGCTTAGTGCTTCTAACAACTCAGAGATAAAATGAAAATTCCCATTCATTACCTTTTTCATGCTATAAAGAAGGGGTTGGGAATCTTTTTTCTGATAAGGGCCATTTGGATATTTATAATATCATTGACTTAATACAATTCACTTAATATAAATTTATGTTGCTATGAAAATAGCTCCTAGATTTATTGAATTTTGTTTCCCACCTATGGTTACCTTGGCAAGGCAGACCAAATAATTTTGCAAGCCTTATACAGGCAGTGAGTCAGATGTTCCCCATCCATAAAGCTTGACAATAGAAAAATGTTTATATGTTAATCAGGAATTGGGGCTGAAAGTAAGAAGTAATGATAAAAATGAGTGCAAGTGTGCTGGGGCTGACCAGCAGACCCTGAGCGATGGATGAATGATTACTCTGACACACATTTCTGTGAAAGAGAGGCTAAGGGACTGCTTAGCTATAGAAACCAAACAGCCCCGTTCACCTGCCTCCTTAGGCTTTTATTGTAACAACAGCTTGAATTAAAATGAACCTCTAGATACTATCAGTAAGGTAAGTATCCTTGAGAGAACACATGTATCGGTAGTGTCTTTTAAACAGGATGTTTAAAGACTAAACATAAAGATGTTTCCAGCAAAACACCTGGGGGCTCAGACTTGTTTGGAAAAGTCAGGGCAGGGGCTTCCACCTTTGGCAAGGTCCCCCTAAAGGCCTCTGACCTTTTGGAGAATACTCCTTATAGATTTTCCATCCAAGTCCCATGCTTCCCCACATAAGTGCACTAATATCCTTTTAAAAAATAGAGTTAAGAAATAGATATTTCCTATACTTATAGACTGACATAGATAGGGTTTTAAGTACATGATAAAATAATAGTTATGAAAATGGAAATTTGAAATCTATTAATAGTGATTGCCTTTGGTAACTACCCTGGACATTGGAAATAAGAAAACTTCTGTTTTCATATCCTGTGTATTATTGCCTCAAGGCAGCTGTGTGTGTTATTGATTGATCAACCCATGTTATCTGATATTGGGTCAACTTTTCTCAGATAGAGAGAACATGATATATATATGATATTTTCCCTTAAATATACCAATATAATGCTTAGCAGGGGATATGTATTCATTCTTCATTTTATTTAACAAACTTTAAAAAATGCTTGTTGTTTACCAGACAGTAAAGACAAAGGTTATTAGGACACATTCTCTGTACTTCAGGAAAATACAATACACAAAACTATGAAAAATTTTAACAAAAATGTCATGGTAAAGTTTAGACAATTTCTTTATTTCACTAGCAACTATTTCACTAGGACTATTAAACAAGTAATTTGACTTTTCTAGTTTTCTTCAGGCAGGAAGAATAAACAGAATTTCTGATACAAACCATATATTTTAATTTGCTTAAGTTCTTTTATAAATGTCTCATACAATTTTAAACTAATAACATCAGTATCAATTAAATCTTAACTATTCACAATTACATGTTAATATTAAAAACACTCTTTGAAATAGTGTTATAAATTATTTTTAACATGCTCAAAACACTGATGTACATCTATGGCTAATGAGAACTAATTTTGAAGTTTCAATGTTATAAACTACTCTGAGCATGACTTACCTAGCCAAATCCTTAGCTACTATGGTTAAAATGCTGAAACTGCTCATTCTCCGAGAGGCAGAGATGTCTGATTAAAATACTACTGTCTTCTGCCCACTCCCTGCCTTCCTAGGAGATAAATACTTAGTGTATCCATTTACTCCCTTTAGGCATTCTGTCAGTATTTGGCCACTAAACCTCTTAGTTAACACTGCCATGTTCTGATATTGATATTCCCAACAACCCGAGGGAAAATCTTATGACATTTTCCTCCCAATGCCAATTTGAAGTAAAGTAAGATCTTCTGAAAGCAAACCCTGCTTCCTTTATTGCTTTTCTTCTCATCAGAATAGGAAAAAAAGCAGCTTCTTATTCCATGCACTGCACCTCAATGTCAAATTCTTTCTGCCAACAGTATAAAGAGTTTTATACACCAGAATATTGTTTATATAGAATCAGTACATATTTTCCTTTTTTAAACATATCAAAAATGAGAATATATACAGGCAGGAACTTTGCTATGTTCTGATAATTCTTAGATAACTTTATTCACTTAATAAATGTTTATTAAGTGGATATAATGCACAAGGAATTATTTTAGGCATTTGGGTATATCTGTGCATAAAAGAGAACAGATGCCAATTCCATGTAGCTTATATTTTAGCAAGAAGGGATAGACAATAGAAATTGATACAGTGAATGAATTATCTCATATTTATAAGTATGAGGACTAAAGAACATTTATTAATATACATGGGATCAAAAATGTCAAGGATTGGGAGGAGCAGAATGCAATGTTAAATAAATAGAGTGCTCTGACAATTCTCATTTACATGATGCGATTTGAGCAAGGATTTAAGAAGATAAGTGATTTAGTCATATGAATTCCTGGATCTATTCTAGAAGAAATGCATAGCAAATGTACAATCTTTGTGGTTAAACCAAAAAAGCCAGTGTAGCTGGAATATCTTGGTGGGAGTAGGGATCAGAAGAATATGAAGCGAGCTCAGAGAGTTAAGGGGGAGTTGGGGGACTCCCCCTTATACAGGACTCTATAGACTGCATAAGGCTGTGACTTTTACTGTGAATGAACTAGGATACCATCACAGAGTTTGAGTCAGGGGTGATATGATCTGACTTAGGTTTTGAAGGGCCCCTTCTCCTTCTCTGTATGTGAATTCATTGTATTGGGCTAAAAATAGAAGCAGAAAGGCCAATTAGGTGACCATTGTTTGAAGGAGTTACTAGCAGAGCAGGTGAGAAGCTGCTGGATTCCGGAACAGCCAAGATTGTGGTGGGAAGGGTGGGAGGATGGAGTGGTGGGACAGGGAAGAGTCAAGAATGAATCTAGGAATTTGGGGGTTAAGTAACTAAAGGGATGCACTTGGGTGTAAGCATATTTGGGAGGATGTAAAACAGGAGTCAATACTGTACATATTCAGTTTGAGAACTATAGTAGACATCCATGTGTAAAGATACTGGTAAGAAGCTGATAATTAAATTTAACGTTCAACAGAAATATAGGCTAAAGGTATGCATTAAGAGAGACCATTAGCATGCACATAGTATTTATAATGATGAAACTTCATGAACTCACCAAGGGAGGGAGGTTAGTTCAAGAAGAGTAAGGCTATACTCTGAATCTTGATATATGTCACAAGTTAAACATTGGGAATATTATGAAAAAAACATCATGATTAAGAAGGAACACCTATGAAGTAGGGGGAAATAAAAGCAGATAGTGGTGCCCTTAAGGAGAAGTAAAGAAGTATATCAAATAGAAAGTGAACTTTTGTATGAAGTCCTGCCAATAGACTCAGTAAAATGAGGACTATGGACCTGGCCAGGTTGAGCATCATCCTATGGACCAAAGAGGTTTCAGATTCAATTCCCAGTCAGGGCATGTTCAGGAGGCAACCGATAGATGTTTCTCTATCACATTGTTGTCTCTCCCCCAGCCCCCCTTCCTCTCTATCTAAAAATAAGTGAAAACATATCCTTGGGTGAGGATTAAAAAAAATGAAGACTGTGAACTAGACATTGGATTTAACAGTGTGGCCACTACTAATGAACTGGACAATAGCAGCAACATAGGAGATGTGGAAACAAAAACCAGATTATGTCAGGATCTAACAAGAAAATAGAAAAAAAAGAAATTTAATATATGCAACTCTTCCAAGGAGTTCCAATGAAAAATAAAATAATCCTTAAAGGTAAGAGCCATTACTATTTAATAGATTAGAAAAACAAAATTGATAGAATATATAAATTGCATAAAGTCACACAGCTTATTTATACAGGATAGAAACAGAATTTAAAATTCAGTCCTGCCTGACTTTTTCTGTTATACTCTGTTGTTTTCCCAACTGGCCAAAGAGATTGAAGAATAATCAATTAATTCTTATTTTATGTGGTTTTGTGAGAATTAAATGGTTTATACAAATTTCATAGCACAAAATCTAGTACATTAAAGGTAAAAAAAAGTTAGATTTATTCTCCTTATTTTTAATGCTCCTGTTTACTGTCTTAAATATAGAAGATTATTGGTAAATATAAATCAAATATTTATTGCTTATGAAATATGACACAATCAAACATATTAGTCTACTAACTATATATGAAGTTTATAACTTCTATTTCTTCCTGTAATAGAGGACTGTAACCAAACCCAAGTTTAGCTGCCTGTCACAATGAAAGCCAAACTCATGAGACAGGTGCTGCTGAAAAGGAAAGAGGTTTATTCGAGTGCTGGTATCTTGAGAAGATGAGGAATCCTATCTTCTCACTGCACAGAGAGGTTTTTATAAGGATGGAGAGGGAAAGCAGAACATAGAGATCAGGGGGAGGGGTTGTGGACATACCACCTCTCTTGGGAGTAAAGGAAGGGGGAACTGAAGGGGAGTGCAAATATACCACTTCTCAAGCTTCCTCCCTCTTTTCTGTGCTACCTCTCTTCAAACAGGAATTTGTAGATTTACAGTGGATACTTGTGGGTCTTCATGGCTGGTGCCAAACAGCTCTTCTCCCCAGGAACAGGCTGTTCTAAGCTGTAAAAAAAGATAAGAAGTGAAAATACAAGACTTTATTTACATACTCTAAGAAAATAGAGAGCTGGCTCTAGCCTTGAAAAAAATGCAGATTACACAATCTTTATCACTTAATTGAAATGTTAAATTACGGTTATAGGACAACAATAAATATAGGTTTTACCTTTTTTTGCTCATATCTTGTTAGCAGGAAAAAGGAATATTGTATTCTATTCATCTGAATGATAATAAAATATGCATTATATAATTTAATATGTTATATATATACTAGTATTCCTGCACATGAATCTGTGTGCCAGTAGCTCACTGCTGCCCTCCTGTAGCTCTATGCTCACTGCCCCGCCCTCCTGTAGCTCCCCCCATCCCCCCATAGCTTGCTGTCCTGCCCCCTCCTGTAGCTCTCCACCACCTGCTTGTAGCCAGTAGCTCACTGCCATCCTCCTGTAGCTCTCCACCACCTTCCTGTAGTTCCCTGCCCCACCCTCCTGCAGATCTGTGATCTGGTTGTTATGTGGTCAGTCATTACGCCTCACAGCTTAAAGGATAATTAGCATATTCCTCTTTTATTATATGGGATATAACTTATATTACCCTAAAAATTAGCTATTCATCTTCATAAACAAGAATGTTAGGATCCTCCATAAATTTTCTTATAATATTCTTTTTAAGTATATATTCTTTTAAAATGTTTTTTAAAGTTCAATGATAGCACAATTCTGAAAATGAACAGCATATGGTATAAAAATATTCACATTAGTTATATAATTATTTCAGCCACTGAGCAGAAGAAACAAAATTAGTTTAAATTCATATAAAATGATATTATGGGACTAGTGATCACACATAGATGTTTACATTCCAACTCCTTAAAAAACTACTTGGAAAATACATGGGATCAAATGATAGGTGTGTTTAAAAAATAGTAACTGGCCCATTTTTTTCTAGAATTTAGACAAATAAAATATATAGACAGTTATAGCTGTATATATGTATACAAGTAAAGATAAGAAGAGAACATTTTTTATATTTGAAGTCTTTAAGAATTCCAGGCTTTTAGTATTCTTTCCAACCCAGATTAGGAAAATGCCCAAATAGTTTTTTGAAATTACATGCTACCTTAGGGCTGAGAATTGGAAAGAGATAATAAATATGCAAATGAATAGACTGCTTGTGGGAGTCTGGGGATCTGGAAAGCTGTACTGAGCTGCCATTATCAGGAGCTATCTCTGAGGGATATTTGATCTGAGAGCAAACCGACAAGGAGGAAGTCAGGCAGGCATTCCAAATACGGGTTAAAGCATGTACAACCACCTTGAAAAAATACCCAAGCATGCTCATGAATTTAAGAATCCAAAAGGAAAAGTTATGTGTGCCTAAAACACAGTCAGTATGTGAGAAAACCATAGGAGAGATGGTTGGCGTGGTTTGCCCAACAGATTACACTGGATCTTGTATGCCAGAGTAAGGAGTGCGGACTACACTGTAATGGCAATGAAAGCCATTAGAGAACTGTGAAGTGAGGGAGTGAGGTGATTTCATAAAGGCTTCACCAAATCACTCTGGCTGATGTATTCAAAATGGGCCAGAGTGACCGAAAGGACCGAGTATTGGAAGGTTGTAAAGATAGTCCAGGTGACTGACATTAGTGGTGTGGAGAATGATCTTCACAAAGAAGGAAATACAAGAGCTAGATACAGTAATTTTAACAGATTGAATAAGTTACGTATTTGTGTGTGTGTGTGAAATGTGGAGCTGCATAGAAGGGAAGAGTTAAATATAACTTTGACTGCGTAAACTTAAGTTTGAACATATTGAGTTTGAGATACTGGTGGTAGAATTCCAGAAAGACTCCAAAAATAGCAACTAAAGTTTACCAGGAAGATAGAACCAGCTATGTAGTTTGGGGCATCATCAGTCTGTTCCCAGACTAAAGGGGTCCATCCATCTACATGCATCAAAGCCCAGTAAGACAGGAACAGGAGTTTTGCAGCAAAGAAAGTAAGGGTTTATTTTTAGGAAGTGGCCAATGCCTGAAGACAGGATAGCTAACGCTCAAAGACCTGGCTCCTGAAGGCATCCAGGGGAGGGGTTATGTAGGGGGAAATCATTAATCATAGTGACTAAGGGAGTTAGGGTACTGGTCAGGACCCTGATCTCCCTAATGGTTGGATGGTGTTAGGGTAGGGGGTAGTTAATCAATGCATTTGGTTTTGATATCAGCCATAACATCACTTCTGGTTTCCCTGCTTTTCTGGGCCTGGAGCTGAAAAACAACTGAGGCTTAGATGTTATCTCTAATTTGACCAAACTCTATCTCTGCAGTCAACAGATGGAAGGAATTGTTCCTGATAGTTTGATGCTGATCAGAAACTCATTGTCCTTAGGGTTTAAAGATTAAGGTGAGTGGTCCTGCAAGGGAGCAGGAGAAAGGAAAAAGTCAGGGTGCTGGATGAGGCCAGTGTGAATCAAAAAGAAAGGAGAAAGTCATATTAAAGAAATAAAGTTTCTATGCAGTTGGTTACAAATCTACAGGGGATAAATAAACTATTAGAAAAAATGGCCTTAGCTTAGTCACAAAGATTTGGGAACTTTACAAAACACTTCCTTTATATTTAAAAGCCTCTAACCTTAAGAGGTTGGATGGGAAAAAGAATAGTTTATAATCTAAAAGAAAGAAGTAGTGAGGGATACAGACTCACCTCTATTCTTCTGTATCCCAAGTAGTGCTACCTTCTTTACTGGGAAGAACTGGAACACATGTTATGTTCCTATAATAGAAGTTGTGTATTTACTGACAGTACTTATTGATAGATGTACATAAAAATGTGCACACTGTCTTCAATGAAGTTATAATTCACTTGTAAAACAAAACCATGGACTGCTTGCTGGTATCTCAAGATTCACCACTACACAATATTTCAGAGAAAAGTGGTACAAATTTTAAACTGGATTTTCCCTATCCACTCCTGCATGGCCTTTCTTAGCCAGCTTCCCTCATTGCCAATCCCTGCTGCAGTAGATAAATCTCTCCACAACCCCTCCCAAACCTAGTGTATTTTTTATCACTTTATCTCACTTTGTTTCCCATTATATTTCTACCTCTTTTCTATAGATAAATTCAGACTTTTTTGGCTTCTTTAAATTTTTCAAGCTACACTTTCAAAGTCAAGGCAACAGAAGACCAGCAGAAAAGCTGATCAAACAAAATATCTTTCATAGAAGAGTTGTGTGTGTGTGTGTAGTTGATATTGTAGAGGAGGGTTGTGAATACTACACTAATCATTTTTGTCCAGAAAGATCAGATATCATTTTTGGCATTTTTTAACATATAAAAATGTATGAGAAATCTTTTCTCAAAAGGCATGTTCTCTGAAATCACAAAATAGTTAAAATTTCCAATTTTAAGTTTTAAATCTTAAGTAGTACTAAACTTAGTCAAGAATCAGAAACCCATACGGTTTCAAAAAAGAACCTTATAAAACAATTAATTTGTCTCTATCTTAATTAAATAATGAAGTGATTCAACCAACTCAGCTTTTACATTTAAGCATAAGTAGTCTAAATAGGTACAGAATGCTGTCGTATAGTGGCTCAATAAGACAGTTTAGGCAGCGGGTAGGAACATTTCAACTCTTTATGTTGCTTCATTTATTCCGAAAGTGATAACAAGACAGAAAATCATTAAGACGTTTTCTGCTGAGATGATGGTGCATTTTTCAGTTTGTCTCTAGATATACTACAAGATATAAAACTCACACACATTTAGAGTCTAGTACAAGAGCTATTAGATATCATATTAAAAACATGAACCACAAAAAGAAAACAATTGATAAATAGGATCTAATAAAATAAAAAGTTTTGCTTTACAAAAGACCATGAAAGGATGACAATTAAAGTTTTCAGAAAAGACTTCTGCAGTACATTTTTTACATATATGCCAATCACCTATGTAATTTAATGTTATATAGAACATATAAGATTCTAACATAATAGTTTTATCTCCCTAGACCAATTTGAAATAAATATAAGTATTCTAGTTATTAATGATACCACTGTAATTAGCTAGTTATTAATAACAGGAACAGAACAAAGGAAAGACATGACATTATAGGTATGTTCCCTGTCAAACACTCGGGGAGGGAACTACATAGGGAAGACAGATGCATGTCCAGTAAAGTTGGGATGACATAGGGAAGGTACTTGTCTGTTAATCACACTGGGAGACAGAGATGGTTCACCAGAATTGGGCTTGGCCACTTTAAGCATGCAGAAATTTGGGATATATAATCCTCTGAACATCGAAGTTCTCTCTCTTGATTCTCTTGTCATACTCAGCTCAAGGTTTCCTAGTATTCTCCCCTGTAGACCACAACCATGGGGACCCCCATACATAATGGACTAATGAACTGTAAGTAGCCTGATTCTGTACTGGACCCTGCTCCAACATGGAACAGAAATCGTGGACACTAGCTCTGATTTTAGCGCTACTGAAACCCCAGCTGCACTTCCATGACTGGACTAAGGGAAATGGGACTTTGAAAACACTGGGTTGTAATTACACAAAAATAAAGATTTCTACTATACCTCATCCTCCCCATTCCAGCAGTACCCCCAAGAGCCCTATGTCCAATGATAACATTTTCATCAAAATAATTGCAGTCTACCTGGCACTATAGTGAAAGCAGAAGTTCTTAATTAAATTTTCAAAGAATCATTTAATCTTCCACTTCCAAAATTGCAATTACTTTCCTGCAAAAGCCAAATGACATAAAGATGAGGAAAGCTTTGTCTTATACGAAGTACCTGATGACAACTTGGACCAGAGACGAGAGAGAGAGAGAGAGAGAGAGAGAGAGAGAGAGAGAGAGAGAGAGAGAGAGAGAGAGAGAGAGAGAGAGACATGTTGGGAGACTGTTTATAAGTACAATAAAAATGGCCTGGGTAAGAGTAAATGAAATCCTGATTGAGTAGTAGCAGGGTAACTAGAAAAAGAGGCGACAAATAAGAAAAAAAAATCCTTATTCTACTTATTGCTCTTCTTAATCCATTACTTTAAAAAAATGGTAGCATAAATGGAAAGCTTTTAGTGATATATTGCCAAGAGGTAAGGCAGGTTAAAAAAATAAGACAAAATGGAAGTATAATAGTAGAAGGCTATGTTTGAAAATTTGAACATAATCAACTAGAAGCAGTATTAAGCAACATAATTATTTGTGATCATATACTTCAAAATGAAACATAAATTGTATCTAATAAATATTCCAAATTACTACATTTATTTCCAATGATGCAGATGAGTTAACAGCTTTTAAATATACATATTTTTCTTTTAAATATAAGCAAAATTAATATTAACTCATGGTGAGCCTTTGAATTTACTTTCACTCAACAATGAAGTACTTACAGTAAAAAAAAAATTTCAACAACTGATTCTAAAGATTGGAGATCCATAGGCAAAAAAAAACCCAAAAAGACTTAATACTACAACTTACAAAAATGAATTGAAAATAAATGAAAGACTTCCATGTGGAACATGTTATATAAATATATGAAATATTTTTATGCTTTCAAGGAGAAATTATCAGTCAGTTGTTAGGCCCTATATAGTAGTTTCCTATATATCATCACTACCAAAAGCAAATAGCTACCTCAAGTTTAGTAGATGGAAGTATATCTGGTAAAATGTAGAATTTCATGAATAGATGCTTTTCTCCAATGGATCAGCAGATTAAATTATCTACTTATAGAAAATCGTAATGTTAGTTTGTAACTTAAAAAGAATGTTTCCTACTCATGTAACTATATTGTTCTTAAGTTTGTAGGCAAAAGTGAATTGATAAGTTAAATTTGGACATATTGAATAGGAACACATTGAATAGTCAGTTGAAAGTAGAGGACTGAAACTCAGAACTTTGGTGCTAATAGAAGAAAGTTAATGCCAATAAATATAATTGGCATGTAGACTGCATTTCAGTAAGACACAAGAAAGGACTCAGTATGGAACCCTACATAGTGGCTATAAAGGAAAGACAGAAACAGCAACGCGAAAAATGTGACCCAGACATTCAATAAATATTTTAATGAAACCTACAGGGAAAAACAAATGTTGAATGTACAAAAAAGTAATTTCAAATGCAATTTGCCTTTATATTTTTCATATTGCTATCAGAATTATTTATAAGAATTCTGAGTATCAATTATATCACTGAGTGCATATATAGAACATAAAAACTGACAGTTTAAAGAAAGGCTGATTCATGTTTCTAATCTTTTCTCCTTTATAATTATTATGTACTTATTTTAAGAAGACAATGAAGATATGTTTAAATCTAGAAATAAAAAAAAATGATTGTGAATGAAAAAAAAAGTTTTCTGTAGTAAACCATTAACTATAGCTTTTCAATAATAACATTAAAACTTTGTATTTTTTTTCCCAAATGAATTTGACTCCCTCCAATTGATTGCTACCTAGATTTCAATAATTCAAACTTTTTTTAAAAATTTGGGGGATAATTTTGGAAACTTCTGAAAGTTGTGGGGCTTTCTGTAGGAGAGTAGTGAAGCACACAGTGTTGTTAAAGGTTCAGTGAATTAACCTTTAGATGTCACTAAACAAAACTCTACCACCATTTCATGACTATTGTCTTTATCAGATGAGATCTTTGTATCTCAAAAATAAGGACATGGGTCTTATTGCTCTTATAAGTTCAGAAGTATATAAGTAGAAATAGTAGAGTGTCAAAATTACCCTTGACTTTTTATCAAATAACTCCAATTAAAAATACAGTAATATACAGTGGTATGCATTATTATAATATATTACACTCAGAAGAACATTCATTTCATTCAGCAATCATATTCAGAAATTAAATCATTCAAGGGCTTAACCACTTGGAAATTTCAGTAACTTACTAATATATATGCAATTGAACATCTAATTTAATTAGATTTAAAGGCATTAATGATCCTGATTGCATTGATAAAGGAGAGACTGCTAATTCATGATAAGTGGTGGCAAAACAGTTACTTGAATTATTACTGATAGCCACTTCTTATCAAGTGCCTATAATGACAAGGCTTTGAGTACTAGGTAGAACACTTAGAACAACAAGGAGTATAAATGGGGCTGCTGGTTGCATCTAAGTACATACAGTGAAGAACTTGAGGAAGGTAAACAATATGCTTAGGGCTTTAAGTCCTCAGCCTGAAGTCCAATTGAATGATCAGAAAGCTTCTAAAAGGAACACATTTCTCATGACATCAGAAATGCCCTAAAATAAACACATGCCCTAAACTTTAAGACTGAGATTTCAGAAAACCAAACTAAAAGATTAACAATGCTGAAAATAGATGAGTTTTAATACAAAATTTAATTTCCGACTTTTTAGCATTTTTTTTGGTTAAAAATAGGGTATTTATTGGGGAGGTGAGGGACCCTGAAAATTGAGGTGAGGACATACTAGAAGGTTCTCATAAAGCTGGATAACTTGAGTCTTGAATCTTCTGAGCATCCTTTACAGCCTCTTTGATATTTGAGGATGTGAGTCTCCTCTTGCCTAAAAATTTTAATTCTGCTCCCCTCAAGAAATTGCCTTGTAAAGTACTTCTGATCTTTCCTTAATTATACCCTTAATATTTCTATTTGCTGCTAGACCAATAAACGGACTCAGATACCAGCAAGCTCAGAAGACAAG
The DNA here is from genome assembly GCA_026230045.1 of Corynorhinus townsendii. Taxonomy (NCBI): domain Eukaryota; kingdom Metazoa; phylum Chordata; class Mammalia; order Chiroptera; family Vespertilionidae; genus Corynorhinus; species Corynorhinus townsendii. The sequence goes on from JAPDVU010000003.1 coordinate 148,714,060, forward strand.
GTTCAAGTGTAACCCATGAGGAGTATTGATACTGAAGACTAGAATTACAGAATTTTGCAAATTAAGATAGATAGAAACCTAGGGAACAACTCTGGGAATACATTCAAGGAGTGGAGAATCATTGGAACCATGCAATGTTGGTTCAAGAAAATAAATTATTAACATAGCACATTCTGCAGAGATTTTGAATTCACTGTTATCTTGAGTGGCTAGCAGTAACTTAAAAGTGTCCAAAGCGCGTACAAATGTTGGAGAACTTGAGTAGATTTAGCATGTAATATCTGCTCATTTATCCATTAGCCATGTTTCCCAGGAGAGTCCAGAGAAAACACTAAAGCAATTCTATGAGAAATAAATGTGTGAGGGTAGCCCCAACATCTTTGTTGAGCTCTCTGATGGCTACTCACCATAAGCCAAGAATGGCAGTGGGGACGGTTTCCAGAGAACTGTTCAGGTATGGAGGTTCGGGTCATCTCCAACAGACAACGAACCCTGGCTAGCTGAGGCACTTTCTGACAGTAAAGGGAATTTAAAATTATAGTGTAAGTAAGTAGATGCAAATACCTGTTGCAATCACATGATCATTTGCAAATTGAGAACTATAAGAGTTTGAGTATTTTCTCTTTAGCTTATAGAATTTTGTGTATGTATTTTATAACCAATTTTGCTTCCTTTACATCTCCCATGATCCTACCCTTTAACATAGTATGTTTTAATTGTTATGGACCTTACATTTCAGTATGTAAGTAATCAGATATGAAAGTGGAGTTTGACACAGTTAAAAGAGAAATGAACATTACCTAATGATGAACAAAAAGAATCATATTCTCTTAAGATGAGAAGATTAGTATGTTTTCAATTGTACTAACAATATATGTATCCTATTAGGCAGAAGAATTAACTCATTATCTTTATTTGGAATTTATTCTAGTTAAAACAGATGAGAAGATGCCAAATTGACAAGATATAAAGTATAGTTTTGTACGAAGGCAATTTAGCTAAGCTGGAGCTGTGTTCCCAGAATCCTTCCCTACATGGTTCAGGAGAAAGTTATTTTTGTGGGATTTGGAAGAAGTGAAGCAGCAGCCATATTTTTATGCTCTGAAAGTTGGTACAGGGCACCAGGCACTATAGTAGTTCATGTACATTACCATTGGTCTATTGAACTTGATAGATGTGGAGCAGCACCAGATCCTGCCAAATCTCTTTCCTTCTGTTTTTCTGAGTCTTTGACCAAGTGTATATAGAACTCCATGATGAAGTGCCCTAGCTCCTTCATCTGGGTTGGAAGTAGTGAGAGGCAGATGAAAGTTCCAGTTGCTGTCATGGGTTCTAGTTGCCTCACAAATTCCAGTTTGGGTAAATATGACAAACATCATGCAAACTGAGACCCATTCATACACAGAATCTTCATCCATTTTACAATTGTGTAAGGTCTAATGTCTATAATATCTGTATCCTTTGTAGTGTCTGTTTCTTAATGAACCCTAAGATGAATTAGATAGATACATGATAGATAGATAGATAAATAGATGACAGATAAATAGATACATGATAGACAGATAGATACATGATATAGATAGATAGATGATATATAGATAGATAGGTAGATAGATAGATAGATTAGGTAGATGATAGACAGATGTAGGGAAAGTAATGATAGTAAAATAATTATATCAGAAAGTAATATTTCAATACTGCATTGTTTTATATTACCTGAAAAAATATAACTTAGATAAGTTCCACAATTTGGGTAAGCAGAGCAAGCAAACAAACAAAAACAAGATAGATAAATAATATAAATAAAACAAGGCACAGATTTTTCTAGGTCCCCTTTGTAAAACAAATTAAAAATATAAAAATGCCCTCCAACCATCCAATTTAACAAAAAAAATGATTTAACAGATTCATGACCAATTATTTAAATGGTATACTTAAAAATGTTATTATAGAATCACATCAAATTTGGAATCATTTAATCAAAAATTTTTAAATATTTGTTTTAATAAATTACATACCTGCATTTTAAAAATGACTAAAAAGCAAATTTTCATAATGACTATACTGTTATACTTTAAAAACAATTTTGGTAGGCACAAATGCAGCTAATATTTATGGAGTATTTGCCTTTTGTTAAAAACTACACCAATTAATTTATATTTATTAATTTTGTCCTCATAATTTTTTTATAATATTAAGTGCTATTTTGTCCTAGTTTATAACTGGAAAAAGTAAAGCACAAGGAGATTAAATCATTGTCTGAGGAAATAGACCTAATAAATAGGAAAACCAGAATTTAAATTTAGGTTGTCTTACCTCAGAGTGTAGGTACTTCCTGGTCAGCCACCTTTGAAATTATAATGAAAATTACATAAAAATACCAAAATATGAATGAACACTAACACTAGTAAAGTGCTGAAGTCATTATTCCAATATTTGGAATCATATTTTATTATTAGGTGACCTGACAACATGGAAAGAAGGGTCAAGTGAGGAGAGAGGCTATGTTTACACCTGTGTATAAATATATATACACACATGTATGTACATCTATACACACACACTTATATATGTATACATGTATAAAACAAGTTAAGTGAAATTATATAATTGATAATAAAACATGGAAGCACTTTCAAATATTTTCAGTAATTTTAGATATCTCTGATATCTGCAACCATGTTTCTAAAGGCATATTAATGCTTCTGTATTGTGCTTTAATTTTAACTATTGTTTTCATTCTCCTGCTATATAAAATGTTTTAGACCCCCAATACTGCATCAAACAAAAATATTTTCCATGACCTCATTTCTTAATAAAATTTAACCACAAGTTTTTATTAAGTAAATACTATGGTTTGCATTATTATGATCATGTAAATATTGGGTATATTTGCTCCCTATAATGCACTATAATCATATAATGTGAAAGAGTGGTTAACTAATATTATTTTACACAGAGAATAATTATCATGTTTTTTTCCCCTCTTTTTTCTATTCTTATCATTAATTCTTCCCTAAGCCCTAGTACCATATCTGGTATGGTCAACCATATTTAACATGCAATTTTTTAAAAAACATGATGGAAGACTCCCTCCTGGATCCTTCCCTTTTCCTCCTCTTCAGTTGGTTGATCACTGACATGGAAAGAGGGTACATGTGAACTGGATACTGGTCCAAAGGATGATAAAACAATATGTCAGTCTTTGCATTGGAAGTTTCCCAAAATTCTGTATTTTCCTTTGAACATGTCACTAATTTACTTAATGCTGCTGTTTCCAGGCAGTATTTTATCTTCTACCTCAGTGAATCAAGTATCATCAGAATATATAAACATTTTCTTTGTCGGAGTTGGGATGGGTGAGTACACAGGCAAACACTGAACTCTGCAAAGTGGATTTCTGTGTGTTACTGACCCTTTCATAATATGCAATCCACCTTTCTGATTTCAGCTCCAGATCACACCTCACCATGTTCAAATGTACCTGGTGCCTTCAATTCCTGAGCTTTTCCATAGTTCTATCTTGTAAATTTAAATTCAGTTTTCTGAGGTTTATGATGTCAGTTAGTACTTTTCTGTGATTTTTCAGTTGACTTTTCTTCTATAATTTCATCTCACATTGTTCTGTTCTAATGTAAACATTGCATTTTTATTCTTTTATGTGCACTATTAAAAATTACTCTTAGAAGACATAACTGTACATTATCTAGTATTACTTAAATTTTTCTTTATTTTAAATTTAGTCATCAATCTATATTGTCTATGTAGTTCAAGTGGTGCAATTTGTAATAAGAAAAAAATTATAAATTAGAAATTCAAGCCAGAAAATGGTAACACAAAATCTGGCTGCTATCAAATTATGAAGTCAATTTATTGACTTATTTTTTTGTTACCAAATAACTTACTTATCTACTGTAATCTTAACCTGAGTATTGTATATTATGAGAAAAAGTGAATCGGAATGATTAGGAGGGAAACACTGTGTAAATTATATTCCGTTTCCATAGAAATATAGAGATTATTTATGCTATCAGAAACTATATAAAATCATAGTACTAAGTCCACACATTTTATAAATTGTTTTAATAAGGGGGATGTCTATTGATCTTCAAGTTTGAGATGACATAAGAAGTACTGGAGCCCTAGCCGGTTTGCCTCAGTGGACAGAGTGTAACGAAGGGTCCTGGGTTGGTTCCCGTCAAGGGCACATATCTCATTTGCAGGCTCCTCCCCTGGTTGGGGCACTTTCAGGAGGCAACCAATTGCTGTTTCTCTCACATTGATGTTTCTCTCTGTCTCTTCCTCTCCCTTCCACTCTTTCTCAAAATCAATGGAAAAATATCCTTGGGTGAGGTTAAAAAAATATATATATATAAAAAACAAAAAACACTGCAAACAAACTTCCAACTTGGGAAAGAAATTATTTGGAATTAGATGAAGGGGTCATGTTATCTAGGATCCTGTCTAGTCTTTATGAGTAGTTTTCTCTTTCTGAAGTAGGAGTATGAGGATGGCAGTCTCAGCACATATTTCTGAAATCTTTTCTCTCCTAACTCCTTGACAGGATAACTCAGCCATAAAAATTGCCTTAGCTAATTGCCATTAGCCAACTAAAAATAAAATCCCCCACATAGCTCTCATTTCTCATTAATTCTCCACTGCCCAACAGACTCTGACAGCTGATCTGCACAGGCATTGAGGGCTCTCACACCAACTAACGTGAGCAGACCAAGAAAGATCCCAACTCTCACCTTTCCTAGGTGACATAGGAAAGACCTTAAAAAAATACAACAATGTTAAACAAACACTAGAAAACTTTATCCAAAATAAAGGCAAACCCTTGAGGAGATGCAATTAGAGTAATTTCTGAGAGTACTGGAGGAGCAAATAGACACCTTAAGGACAGGATGGTCGGTTAGGCAGATAGGCACCTCGCAGTTGGGGGTAAATGATAAAACAAGGTTCAGAACTCTGGGGTGTAAAGAAAACTAAATCCATTTCCAAGGGTGTAGACATTTTGATGGACAAAAGAAAAGCACATTCACTTAGACTCCTCTAACCAGTTTAGAGTAAGTCTAATGAAACAGAAGGACCCAGGCCTGCTTGGGACTAACTCTGCAGAGGCATAGACACAGTTGCAGATAACAGGGTATAGTTGGAAAGGGATAGATAGCATACAGTACTTGAATGATTTAAACCCAGGCATGCTGTCATTGACACCATAACAAAGAACTTGATGCTAGCTTGGATCAAAGTTAAACTTAAATAAATACTTCCATATTATTTTTATTAAATACTAAATTTTGTCAGTATGATTTACAATAAAACCAGAAAAATAGTATTTTATATGATGAGATTCCTATATGGGTAATACTACGTGTTGGAATAATATGAGCAAGTTTCCCAGTACAATTTTTATAGTATATCACTAGTGTTCCATAATTTTGTGTGAAATAGAAGGAGTATAAATTGAAGATTATCAAAGCAAGCAATGAGGAGGAAGAAAAGTTTTACGGGGGCGCTGCAACAATCTCCAAGATGGAGGTTCCTGCAAATATTAAAATACATCACTAAGTCTTTCTCTGCACCCAAGAATCTCAGGTGTGCATGATTCTAATTTGTGTTACCCTTGAGAAATAGGAAGTTTAGTTTTTCCAGGCTTTATTTGCTGACAATTTATAAAATCCAGAATCATTTGCAGTGGCTGTACACGATTTAAAAGCAGACACTGGATGTGAGGTAGTAAGCAGAAGAGTACTATAAGAAATACAATCAACAATAACAGAAGTTATAGAAGTTCTCAGATAAAATCGCAGGCAACCTGTCTTCATTTGGGCTTACTTAAGAGTCAATATAGGACACCAGCAGTCAGCAGCTCATAAGGCAAAACTGGTACTTTATCCTAATAACCTTAGGTCAGTCTTTAACAATTAGATCTTAATTAGACTGTGTTATCATGCAGTGAAAAATGAAAGTGGAAAATGATAAGTTAAAACCTAATTTTTTTAAAACCTAAAATTTAAAAACATCCATAGACATTTATTTAATTCAGTCAGTAAGACAGAGTGTTATTTGTTTTGTCTGGCTTTGTGGACAGATTAGAATCTTGCTTGCCTGGATTTGAATCTGGCTCTAAAACCCACTAGGTCCATGGATTTGAGTACCTTACTTTATTTCTGTTTCTCATTTACCTCATTTGTGAAATGGGCATAATATTATGAACTCTCTCCTAAAGTGGTGGTGATGTAATGAACTCATAAATTAGTGAATGTGTATAAATGGCTTAGGTTAGTACTTGGCACATAGTAGACACCATGTAAATGTATACTGTTCTTATCATTATTTTAGGCAATTTTATAAACTTTATTTTGTATCAGGTACTTAGGAACCATTTTCAGTTCTTTCTAATATCTACCTCTCCCTTTTCCTGAAAAAAGATAAATATTAAATTTTGCATCTAACCTCACAATTCAACGTAATTACTATTGAAATAGAAAAATGAATGCTAAAAGCTGTCAAAAAAGGTCAAAGTAAGTGTGTGATGTCAAAGATAAGAATAGTATCAACATTCTCCAAAGTGAACTAGACCTTTCGGTTCCCTCTCATCCCCATTACTGTGTTCTTTACCTTCTGCTGGTATTACTGTTTTCCAGGGGTTATGCTCTGTGGTCTACATGGGTTCCTTATCTTGATAAAATGGAAATAATCTAATTAAATAATTAATATTAAGCAATTTATTGACTCTAGCTTGGCTTTCTGGTATAACATAATTAAGAAATTTTTAACTACCGGACATGTCCAATGACACGAAAGGATACTTTACAATGTATTATGCCAACCATTCCAAGTGCTCTTTGAAAGCAGAAACAGACTTTTTTCCATTTTGTTAATCAATGTTTAGCAATCACTAATCAATGATCAATGAATGCTTGCTGTATAGCTGCATCTTTCTCTTGATATATGTCAATGATAGATATAGACTGTTACAAAGACCAGGTATAGGCACATTTAAGTTAATCAAACATAGTTACTAATCTGAAGTTAAGATACAAGAGATTAATAAAATTTCCCTGGCCAGAGAGCTCAGGTGGTTGGAGTATCCTCTGGTACACCAAAAAGTTGCAAGTTCTATTCTCAGTCAGGCCACATACCTGGGTTGTGGGTTTGATCCCCAGTTTTACTGATTTTTACAAAATCAATTAATAATAAAAACAAAACAATACCACATGTCCTCATGTGAGGATTTAAAAAAAAAGAGAGATCAGTAAATTTATCCAGTAAAAGTGGGACCTCCAAAATCTTTCAGAGCTTTGCCAGGGAGTACACAGTTATCCATAATAAATTTGACTACGGATGGCTCACATCGGATATCGGTATTATTGACGTTCTCTTCCAATCCTGGGCTTATACATTAGGTTGGGACCATCCAACTTTGAGCCTTGGCTAGAGACACCCTACAGACCACCTCACTTGGACCAGGTACATCCCATGAGAAACTCAAGCCTGACCTCCTTTTAATCTAACAGGCTTAGCCTAATATTCCTTATGTACCTCAGGAAAATATATTCCTGCAATGGAGAAGGGAATCAAACCCACAACCCTGCGGTCTGATGCTCTAATCACTGACCCAAAGTGGCTAAGGCAGTTCTGTTATTGATTTTTATTACTATAATATTCACCCGAGCTAGGAGACTGAGGCTACAAAGGTTAAAATGTTGACTAATACAAAGGGCAGAGTTGTAGTCGTACCTGGGCAGTTTAACTCCAAGGTCTGACTGTATGTCACATCTAAAAATAAGTACTGGGATCTTTTTGGCCGTTATTGCCAGGCACTCTCACCTACGCTCTTGTCATGCGTTACTAACTGTCAAGGAAAACAGGGAAATCATGTAGGTGATCTCACTGGTCCTGTGAGTCCGGGAGACTCTGAGGGAAACTAGCACAATTCACCACCACTTACACAAGCCAACCTGAGAATGCGCCCTGTGCTGTGAAGCACTGACAGCAACAGAATCCAAGTTGTGTGTCATAACTTTGAATTATACCCTAAGCTTTAGAAGGCATCCCAACATCACCTTTCAGAATTGTATGTGTTAGCACTGCAATTTTTAAGACTGAGTTTTATGGAACTATACATGGTCCTTAAAAGAAACAAAAAAAAAACCAAATCACTAAGAAGTCATAGACTCTGAAAACTTACCCAGGAAATTTAGGAAGATGCTCTTCTTGCAACAAGAAAGGCAAATGCAGAACCACAAAGCCACCTTTATAATGCCACAGAAGAGCATTTTCTGTGATTTATTTTATCACAGAAATAAATATGTGATCTTGTGGTTCTGTTTTCCTGACAGAAAATAGAAGTGCCTGAATGACACCTCACAGCACCAACCCATAAAAGATATCTCCATTTTACCTCTGTTTCTGCATCTGTAAAAGTTTTGTTGACAAGACTATATCAATAAGATGTTAGCACCAAATATCTGTTAACAATCAGCCCACCTATCAATAATACATAACAGTTTTACTGATATGAATTCAAAATATATTCTTTTTTAAAAGATCATTCTGTAAATAATGTTAAAATTAAAATCTATAATAATAAAAGCATCATATGCTAATTAAACCAGATGTCCTTCCGGATGACCTTCCTGACGAAGCTGTGGCTGCGAAGGCCGAGGCAAGCCACCGCGGCTGCAAGGGCTGAGCCCCTTGCATGAATTTTGTACATCGGGCCTTTAGTGTTAATATAAGAGAAAAACTGCTGCTACACAATAATCATTTGAATTGAACAAACATGGAATCAATACTTGTTCTTTCAAAACATTATGAAGTAAAAGTACATTTGACCATGTATTCTAATCTTTCATTCTGTTTCCAAGCTAATGTAACTGTTCTTATCTTTTTACTGATAACGATAGGCCACAGCATACATTCCCTTGCCATGTTCTATAAACAATCTCTTACAAGACCAGCCTCTTAAATTGAGTAGGTGAGACACAGCAAGACTTGGGGAGAGTAGCCAATAATCAGCAGGTTTATAGGATCTTCCAGCAGACATATGATTTTAAAACTTGAACCTTCTGGGACTTTGTTCTCTGAAGGTCTGTTTGGTTTTTTGCTGTTGTTGCTTTTGCTATATATTTTGACCCGGTGAATGTCCCATTAGCACACAGTATAGAGAAATTCTGACACCTAGAGCAGAGAAAGTTACTCACCAGTAGGGGCAACTGTCAGTGAGCAGGCACTTAACACTGGAAAAAGAGAGAAGAGCATAATTATGTGATTGTACAAAACCAATCGTGAGAGTATATTTTTAGTATTTGAATTCATATGCGTTTATTGTTTTCAGAATTGTTTGACTTAAGACAAACTACAACAAAGTAAAAAATGAAGTAGATAGTAGAGAATAATTAAGAAAAATAATAATTAAATGCTTTTTCTTAGTCATAAAATTTCTTAAGCAATACTGGGTCTGGCTGCAAAATAACATTTTGTAATTATGGTAGCTGGTAACTACACATTTTTGAGGTTTACATATGCCAGGCACCGGATAAAAGTATTGCATGCATTATTGTTAATTCTCATAAGAATCAGTTAAGGTCATTATACTTTCTCCACTTTAGATATAGGAAAAATTAGTCTAAGTTCATTTAAATAACTTTCCCATAGCTGGCTAGCATCCTAAAATCATGGTGGCACAGAAAATTAACCAATTTTAAATGGTCCACAACAAAGTCGTAGTATTACTGCCTACTTCTGGTAATAACTGTTATAATAGTGTTTTTTTCAATAACAACATAAAATGGTTTGATAAACACAAAATCCACCTACACCTGAATTAAACAGTAAGGAATTTGTTGGCTCTATAACTGGCAAACACAGATTAATATGAAAATCAAAAAGCCTATTTTATTTTATCTCTTCATTATGCCACCCACAATTTTGTCGTGGTCCAACTCTGCAGCTGCAATATAAGATAGATGACAGCAACAACCCAGGCACATAGGCTACCTTATCGTATCGGTGGAAATGGAGAACCTTGACACACCATCAAAGAGAAGTTTTGAGCTTCACACTAATGGGGCCTTTCTAAACAGATTTGTAAATCAGTGCATGTACTTACTAATGGCTAAGACATCTCTACATGTCACTATGGAACAGGCACTAGACTTAAAAGCCTATGTCTTGGACAAAACTTCTGACCTGAAGTGGGAAAAATCTTGGTGTTTAAAAAAAAATCCTTAAATGCACATCAGAAACATTGTGAGAAAAACAAGATTAGCAAATGTGAAGGCTGGAGATAACGACACACTCTAAATCGTGTGAGTTCTCATAGGACATATTAAAGAATTTAGGCCTTATTCTAAATTTAATTCAAAGATTCAAAACAAAAAAGGCATATATTCTAAATTAGGATTTAGAAAGATTGATCTGCCTTTTATGTGGGAATTTGATTTCTAGAGAATAAGTAAAGGGAGTCTGGTTCATGCCAGTAGTCAAGTGAAGAGGTGATGATTACTAGACCCAGAATTATATCAGTGCAGATGAAGATTAGTAAATTGACTTGACATATAGTTTATAGACAGAATCAATACGACATGTAGATGGCCCTATGTAAAATATTTAAATATCATCTACTTTAATTAAAAATACTCAGGTATTAAAACACTAATGAACCTGACCTAGCTGGTTTGGTTAAGTGGTTAAGAGCATTGGCCTGTGGACAGAAGGGTTCAATTCCAGTCAAGGGCATGCACCTCCGTTGCAGGCTCCTCCCCACCCCGGGCCCTGGTCAGGTGTGAGCAGGAGGCAACCAACCCATGTGTTTCTCTCACATCGATATTTCTCTCTGTCTTTCCCTCTCTCTGAAAAAATCAATGGAAAAATATCCTCGAGTGAGGCTTAAAAAATAAAACACAAACAAACAAACAAGCAAAAACCAATGAAACCGAAAGCTGATTCTCTGAAAATATAAACATAATTTGTAAACCTTTAACCAGACTCACCAAGATAAAAAGAGAGAGGGCTCAAATAAATAAAATCAGAAATGAAAGAGAAGTAACAATTGACACCCTGAAAATACAAATAACTGTAAAAAAAATAGTACAAACAACTATTTGCCAACAAGTATAGAGTCCCAACAAGCAAAAGGCCTGGACCAGATGGCCTAACGAGTGAATTTTACCAAACATTCAGAGAAGAGCTGTCACCTATCTTTCTCAAAATATTCCACAAAATCCAGGAGGAGGTAAGACTCCCAAACTCATATTACAAGGCCAGAATTATCCTAATTCCAAAACCAGATAAAGACTCTACAAAGGAAGAAAATTATAGGCCAATATATCTGACGAACATAGATGCAAAAATGCTCAAAAAATATTAGCAAACCAAATCTAGCTACATATTAAAAAGATCATACACCATGACCAAGTGGGATTTATTCCTGGGATATAAGTTTGGTATATTAATTGAAAAAATGATAATGTGATATACTACATTAATAAAATGAAGGATAAAAACCATATAGTCATATCAATAAATGCAAAAGAGTATTTTGACAAAATTTAGCACCCATCTATAATAATAAAAGCTTAATACGCTAATTCGACCAGACATCCTTCTGGACGACCTTCTGGACAAAGCAGGGGCTGCGAGGGAAGGCCGTGTCCCAGGTGCCTGCTGGGGGCCTCAGGGAAGCCCAGGTCCTGGGTGCCAGAGGGAAGCCGGTCCCAGCAGCCAGGAGAAGGAAGGCCTACTCTTGCACAAATTTCATGCACTGAGCCTCTAGTTTATGATAAAAACTCTCAGCAGAGTGGAATAGAAAGAACATATCTCAACATAATAAAGCCATATATAACAAACCTACAGCTAACATCATACTCAATGGGGGAAAATACAAAGCACTTTTCTTAAGATCAGGAACAACCAGGGATGTCCCCTTTCACCACTCTTATTCAATATAGTACTGGAAGTCATAGCCATAGCAATCAGATAAGAAGAAAAAATAAAAGGCATCTAAATTGGAAAGGAAGATATAAAAGTGTCATCATTTGCAGATTACATGATACTGTACATAGATAATCCAATATTCCACCAAAGCCTATTGGAAGTGATAAATTCAATAAATTAGCAAGATACAAAATAACTATCTGGAAATTGGTTGCATTTTTATATAGCAATAATGAACTATCAGAAAAGAAAACTAAGAAAATAGTCCCATTTAAAGTTGCATAAAAAAAATAAAATACCTAGGAATAAATGTCATTGAAGAGGTACTTGGAAAATTATAAGACCCTGAAGAAAGAAATTGAAGAAGATACAAATAAATGGTAGCATATATTGTGCTCATGGATAGGAAGAATTCACATTGTTAAAATGTCCATACTACCAAAAGCAATTTATAGTTTCAATGTAATTCCTACCAAAATGCCAATGACGTATTTCACAGAACTAGAATTGATAATGAAAAAATGTATATGGAAACACAAAAGACCCCAAAAGCCACAGCAATCTTTTTTTTTAATCTTTATTGTTCAGATTATTACAATTATTCCTCTTTTTCCCCCCCAAAGCTCCCCTTCACCCGGGTCCCACCCCACGCTTATGCCCTTACCCCTCTCACTGTCCTCATCCATAGGTGTACGATTTTTGACCAGTTGCTTCCCGCACCCCTACACCCCTTTCCCCACGAGAATTGTTGTTCCACCCCCTTTCTATGCCCCTGATTCTATTATATTCACTAGTTTATTCTGTTCATCAGATTTTTTATTCACTTGATTTTTAGATTCACTTGTTGATAGATATGTATTTGTTGTTCATAATTTTTATATTTACCTTTTTCTTCTTCTTCCTCTTCTTAAAGGATACCTTTCAGCATTTCATATAATACTTTTTGGTTTGGTGTTGATGAACTCCTTTAGCTCTTTCCTATCTGTGAAGCTCTTTTTTTTTGGAAGATCTTGACATTTATTCCACAGATTTTTGTTGTTGTTAATCCTCACCCAAGGATATTTTTCCATTGATTTTTTTTTCACATGAGTATATTTTTTCTTTTCTTTTTTCTTTTTAAAATAAATCCTTATTCAGATTATTACAATTGTTTCTCCTTTTTCCTCCCATAGCTCCCCTCCACACGGTTCCCACCCCACCTTCTGCTCTTACCTCCCCCCCACTGTCCTCATCCACAGGTGTACAATTTTTGTCCAGTCTCTTCCTGCACCCCCACACCCCTTTCCCCTGAGAATTATCAATCCACTCCCTTTCTATGCCCCTGATTCTATTATATTCACCAGTTTATTCTGTTCCTCAGGTTTTTAATTCACTTGATTTTTAGGTTCACTTGTTGATAGATATGTATTTGTTGTTCATAATTTTTATCTTTACTTTTTTCTTCTTCCTTTTCTTAAAGAATACCTTTCAGCATTTCATATAATACTGGTTTGGTGGTGATGAACTCCTTTAGCTTTTTCTTATCTGTGAAGCTCTTTATCTGCCCTTCAATTCTGAATGATAGCTTTGCTGAGTAGAGTAATCTTGGTTGTAGGTTCTTGCTATTCATCACTTTGTAGATTTCTTGCCACTCCACTCTGGCCTGCATAGTTTCTGTTGAGAAATCAGCTGACAATCATGTGGGTGCTCCCTTGTAGGTAATTAACTGTTTATCTCTTGCAGCTTTTAATATTCTCTCTTTGTCTTTTGCTCTTGGCATTTTAATTATGATGTTTCTTGTTGTGGTCCTCTTTGGATTCCTTTTGTTTGGGGTTCTGTGTGCTTCCTGGACTTGTAAGTCTATTTCTTTCACCAGGTGGGGTAGGTTTTCAGTCATTATTTCTTCAAATAGGTTTTCAGTATCTTGCTCTCTCTCTTCTGGCACCCCCATGATTCTGATGTTGGTACGCTTGAAATTGTCCCAGAGGCTTCTTACACTATCTTCAAATTTTTGGATTCTTTTTTCTTTTTGCTTTTCCAATTGGGTGTTTTTTGCTTCTTTGTATTTCAAATCGTTGACTTGATTCTTGTGTTCCTCTAGTCTGTTGTTGGGTCTCTGTATAATATTTTTTTATTTCAGTCAGTGTATGTTTAATTTCTAGTTGGTCCTTTTTCATATCTTCGAGGGTCTTGTTATATTTATCAGCTTTTTCTAGGATATTCTTGAAAAGCCTTATAACTGTGGTTTTGAATTCTATATCCAGTCGTTTGTTTTCCTCCATTTTTTTTGTTTGTGATCTGTTTCTTAGTCACCGCATTTTCACTGTTTCCCTGAGTTGGTAGGGTAGCTTTGGGTGCTAGGTTTCCTATATGGCCCAGTAGGTCGGCCTCCCAGTTACCTGAGGTGGACACTCTTGGGGCATCCCTTTGTGGATTGTGTGTACAGCCTTGTTGTAGTTAAGTCTTGATTGTTGTTGGTATCACTGGGAGGAATTAACCTCCACACCAGTTGGCTGTGAGGATCAGCTGTGTCTACGCTGGGAGAAGTTTGGTGCTGGAGACAGCCTTATAGGATTAGACTTGCCAAATTGCAAAAGCCTCTGTGTTCAGCTTGGATGGGTTGGAGTCTCAGGGCAGAGCAGACAGTCTTGGCTTCCCATCAGCCCTGCCCTTTTGTGTGCACACGCGCCTCCAGACCTCTGCCTTCCCCGCATCACGAGCCTCAGCCCGAGAGTCCAGATTCCCCCCGCAAGAGCATGGGTCCCCAGGGGCTCGCCTGGAACTGGGGTTCAGTGCAGTCAGAACTGGGGTTCAGTGCAGTCAGGAGCTTCTGACTCCCTTCTGCTAGAGAAAGCCTGTGGCAACCTCCTCAGTCTTTGTGCAGACTGGCGTGCGGCACCTCCAGACCCCCCTCCCCCGGTTCTCTGGTTCTCCGAGTCTCCGAGTGCCTTTCTCTCTACCTGACAGTCCAGACTCCCCCTCTATGAGCCTGGGTCCATGGGGTTTCACCCAGAACTGGGGTTCAGTGCAGTTGGAACTGGGGTTCAGTGCAGTCGGGGGCTTCCTTTCCCCTCCCGCCAAAGAAAGTCAGCCAGGCTCTCAGGCCCCTTCCTCTCTGCACGTACAAAGACCCTTTGCCGTACCTCAACCCTTTGCCGTTCCTCCAATTCTACATGAGCTTTTCACTTTCCTTCTAGTTGTAGAATTTCCACTCCACCAACTTTCCTGTGGTTCTGAATGGTGTCTGTTCTGTCTTTTAGTTGTAGTTTTGAAATTGTTGTGCAAGGCAGCGGTTTAGGTGCTTCCTATGCCACCATCTTGGTTTCTCTCTTATCTGTGAAGCTCTTTATCTGCCCTTCAATTCTGAATGATAGCTTTGCTGAGTAGAGTAATCTTGGCTGTAGGTTCTTGCTGTTCATCACTTTGAATATTTCTTGCCACTCCCATCTGGCCTGCATAGTTTCTGTTGAGAAATCAGCTGACAATCATATGGGTGTTCCCTTGTAGGTAACTAACTGTTTTTCTCTTGCTGCTTTCAAGATTCTCTCTTTGTCTTTTGCTCTTGGCATTTTAATTATGATGTGTCTTGGTGTGGTCCTCCTTGGATTCCTTTTGTTTGGTGTTCTGTGTGCTTCCTGGACTTGTAAGTCTATTTTTTTCAAAGGTGGGGGAAGTTCTCAGTCATTAGTTCTTCAAATAGGTTTTCAGTATCTTGCTTTCTCTCTTCTTTTGGCACCCCCATAATTCTGATGTTGGTACACTTGAAGTTGTCCCAGAGGCTCCTTACACTGTCTTCATATTTTTGGATTCTTTTTTCTTTTCTGGTTGGGTGCTTTTTGCTTCTTTGTATTTCAAATCTTTGACTTGATTCTTATGATCCTCTAGACTGCTGTTGGATCTCTGTATATTATTTTTATTTCAGTAAGTGTATGCTTAATTTCTAGTTGGTCCTTTTTTATATCCTCGAGGGTCTTGCTAAATTTATTGGCATTTTCTAGAAAATTCTTGAAAAACCTTATAACCGTGGTTTTGAACTCTATATCCAGTCATTTGCTTTCCTCCATTTCTTTCAGTTGTGACCTGTTTCTTTGTCTTCACATTTTGGCTGCTTCCCTTAGTTAATAGAGTGGCTTTGTGTGCTAGGTGTCCTATAGGGCCCAGTAGCTCAGCCTCCCCAGTTACCTGAGGTGGAAACTCTTGGTGGACCCCTTTGTGGGCTATGTGCACAGTCTTGTTGTAGTTAAGCCTTGATTGTTGTTGGCATCACTGGGAGGAATTGACCTCCAGGCCAATTGGCTGTGAGGATCAGCTGTGTCTACGATGGGAGAACTTCTGTGCTGCAGACACCCTTATGAGACAAGACTTGCTTCAGTGGGACTTTGGTGCTCACTGAGTCTGCCCCCTGAGTGTGTCCCTTATGGATCTAAGGAGTTGTAATTTGGATGGTCCCACTCTGACCCCTGGGCACACTGGTTCTTGGATCTCTAAGGAGGTGCTAATTTAGCCTCTGCCTGAGGCCACCCAGCAGGAGCTATGGAGAGATCTGCAGATTCCTCTTCTTTGTTTGGGTTTTGGAGGTGCCCAGATGAGCCCAATTGTGAAGCAATGCAAACTGCTATGGAGCCTTGGGCCTTCTTTGGATGTTCTAGGTCTCACTGACTCAGCTTAGGTAAGTTTAAAATTCAAAGGACTAGGCCATTCATATGCAAAAGCCTCTGTGCTCAGCTTGGATGGGGCGGAGTCTCAGGGCAGAGCAAACAGCAATGGCTTCATGGGGCGGGATCTCAGGGTGGAGCAAACAGCAATGGCTTCCCGTCAGCCCTCCACTAATAGGCCCCTGGGTCTCAGTGTCCCGCGGTAATCACTGCAAGCATCTCTGAGAGAAAGCCGCCCTCGAATTCCATCTGCTGCCAGACAGATGAGTCTGGGTCCCCAGAGTCTCGCCTGGAACTGGAGTTCAGAGCAGTCAGGAACTTGGGTCTCCCTCCTGCTTGAAAAAGCCAGCCGCATACTCAGTTGGCAGCCCTCTCTGTGCACGTGCGCCTCTGTACCTCTGCACTTCTGCAGCTCCTGTGAGTCTCAGTGTGCTTTTCTCTTTCCTTCTAGTTATAGAATTTCCACTCAGTCAGCCTTCCTGTGGTTCTGGATGATGTCCATTTTGTCTTTTAGTTGTAGTTTTGAAGTGGTTGTGTGAGGCAGCAGTTCAGGTCTTTACCTATACTACCATCTTGGTTTCTTCTTCACAACAATCTTGATAAAGAAGAACAAAGTTGGAGGAATCATGCTACTTGATATCAAACTATATTATAAGTCCAAAATAATCAAAGTAGCATAGTATCAGCAAAAAGTCTTATAGATTAATGGAACAGAATACAGAGCCCAGAATTAAACCCACACCTATATGGTTAGTTATTATTTGACAAAGGAGGAAAAAACATACAATGGGGTAAAGACAGTCTGTTCAATAAATGGTATTTGGAAAATTGGACAGATATGTGCAAAAAAATTAAAACTAGACAAACTTCTTACACAATATATAAGAATAAACTCCAAATGGATTAAAGACTTAAATGTCAGAATCCAATACCATCAACCATGAAATCTAGTATTATTATTTTTTTATCTATCTCCTTGAGGAAAGGAAACAAAGGAAAAAAATAAATGGGATAACACCAAACTAAAAGGTTTTGGACAGCAAAGGAAAGAATCAATAAAATGAAAAGACAACCCACTGAATGGGGGAACATATTTACAAAGATACATCTGATAAGGTGTTAAGATTCAAAATTTATAAAAAACTAATACAACTCAACACCAAAAAAACAAACAATCCAATTAAAAATATGAACAAAGGATCAGAATAGATATTTCTCCAAAGAAGTCATACAGATGGTCAATATACATATGAAAAGATGCTCAACATCACTAATCATCCGGCAAATGCGAATTAAAACCACAATGAGATAGCACCTCACATCTGTCAAAATGGCTATCATCAATCAATCAACAAACAAATATTGACAAGGATGTGGAGAAATCGGAGCCCTCTTGCATTGCTGGTGGGAATGCAGATTAGTGCAGCCATTGTGGAAAACAGTATGAAGTTTTCTCAAAAAATTAAAAATAGACCCATTTTATGACCCAGTGTTCCCACTTATAGAGCTCTAGCCAAATAAACCCAAAACACTAAGTAGAAAGACTATATGCACCCCTATATTCCTTGCAGCATTATTTACAATAGCCAAGCTGTGGAAACAACCCAAGTGTTCATCAATAGACAAGTAGATAAAATGTGGAGGTACATATATATAGAATGGAATATTACTTAGCCATAAATATTACCTTTTGCAATTGCATGGATGGACTTGGAGAGAATTATGATAAGTGAAATAAGTCAGTCAGAGAAAAATAAAGACAATATTATTTTACTTATATGTGAAATCCAAATGACCAACATAAATGAACAAACAAAACAGAAACAAACTCATAGATACAGAGAACAGACTGATGGTTCCAGTGAGGAGAGGGGTTAGGGGACTGAGGGAAAAAAGATGAAGGGATTGCAAAGTACAGATTAATAATTACAAAATAGTCATGAGGATATAAAGTACAGCCTAGGAAATATCTATATATATAAAACCCTAATATGCAAATAGACTGAACAGCAGAATAACTGAACAACCAAACAACCAGTCACTATGACATGTGCTGACCACCAGGGGGCACGCATGAAATATGGTGGGCTTTGGCAGTAAGTGGCAGAGCATGTAACATGGCGGGCGTTGGCTGCGGTGGCATGGTGGAGCAGGTGAGTGGGAGCGCCAGACCAAGGCAGGGCGCCAGTTGCTGTCATTGGGCGAGCTTCTGGTGGTTACTGAAAATTCTTTGCTCCTGCACACAATGGTCCCACCCAGTACTCGCACCTGCTGCTGGCACCCGCCCTACTCACATGCACTGCCAGCACCGGAGCTGCTGCTCGCACCTGCTGCTGGCACCCAGCACCAGCCCCGATCGCTTGACGCCATCAGCAGGTGCGAGCAGCAGTTGCCAGCCCCAATCGCCCCTCAGGGCTTCTCCACCTCACCCTGCTCCTGAAGGGCGATCGGGGCGGCAGCTGCCTCTCACATCTGCTGACGGTCCCAATTGCTTTGCGCCATCAGTAGGTGTGAGCGGGCCTGGCACCATCAGTTCATGGGAGTGGCAGTGGCAGGAGAGGGGCTGCTGGCAGACAGGGGGCTGGGGGCTGCAGCGGAAGGAGACAGTCAGGGGCACAGAGGTTGGGCTGAGACCTACCACTATGCCCACCACAGCCTCGCGGCCCACAGTTTCTTTCAAGGTGCACAAATTCATGCATTGAGCCCCTAGTAGTTAATAATAGTGTAAAACTATGCATGGTCCCATTTAGGTATTGGAAATATTAAGGGGAACACTTGGTAAGGTATATGATTTTTCAACCACTATGCTATATACCTGAAACTAATCAAAATAATTATGCATGTAAGCTGTAATTGAATGTTTTTAATTTAAAAAATAAGCAAGATTAGGTATTTCTATCTACTACTATGTTAGCTTTCAAAGGTAGATTATCTTCAAAAATAGTTAAAAATACCCTTCAGATAATTTATGGTTAGGAAAATAGATAATTCTATGAAAAAAAAACTATCATTGCTGTGGTTTGGTAAGAAATAGAACGAATGAGCAAAAAAGAGTGCTACAGAAACAAGTAGAAATAAAGAGAAGAAACAAACTTAGTCCTAACTTGCCTGAGGATCTGAGAAAAAAATGAGAAACCTCTAAATATCACATTATTTAGGAACACTTATAATTCCATGCTCACCATCAAGGCAAGTCTGTCAACCATGTACTTCAGCAATATGAAATCTGAAAATCTGGAAGATCATTTAACTTTGTAACAAATAAAACAGAACTTTGAAGTCAGTGTTCCACTTAATGCTCACAGTCCCTTGTATAAATAGACTTGTTTGACCAGGGCTGTAAACACAAAGTCAAAAATTGCTTTCCACTCATTTCAGCCTTACATTTATTGAATACCAACTGAGTGCCAATGTAGGACTGTTTCAGTCCCAATAAAAACACAATTAATTGAAAATCACCTCTCAGTCAGTCATTCTGTTAGTTTTTCATTTAGCTATTCAATTAATTGTGAAATACTTACTGTGTGGGCCAGTCACACTAACCACTAAACTAATTGTGAAATACTTACTGTGTGGGCCAGTCACACTAACCACTAAGGATATAATAATGATTTTAAAAAAGACACACTCTCTGTCCTATTATTATTAGTGTGCACATAAATTAATATGCTATAAAGAAAAGAAACAGAGTTATAAGTGTTTGTAATAGATTATTTAATTAGTAAAAGATCTGTGGGAAATCTCTTCCAAAGTGATGATTTCATACAAACAGAGGGACCAGTAATCTGAGGGAGAGAGGAAAATACAATCAGGTGGAGGAAACATCAGATGTAAAAACAAATGTTGAGAGAAAGCATGATGAATATGAGGGGCTGAAAGAAAACCATTATAGCTGCAATTAGGGACAGCATAGTGTAGATGAGTGTGGAGACTTATCTGGGGGCCAAAACATGCAATTTTTAGATATTAAGGCATGTTGTATTCACGCTAAGAACAATGAGAAGCTATTGAATTGCTTTATGAAGTTGGTGTGATATATTCTTTTAAAAAATATTTTTTATTGTTTTTAGAGCAAAAGGAAGGGAGAGAGCAAGAAAGAGAGAAACATCAATGTGAGAAACATTCCTCTGCTGCCTCCTGCATGTCACCTACTGGGGATCAAGGGTACAATCCAGGCATACTCTTATTTGCTGTCATAAAAGATTGCTCTGTATAGAAAAAAAAATTTTTTTGAGGGGTAAATGTGAATGTTGTGAGAGAAGAAATGATAGCAATTTGGACTAGGGAAAACAGTGAGAAGTGTCCAGACTTATAAAATTTTTCATATATTTCATACATCAATAGACTTTTCTGGTGGTTTGGATATAAGGAGTGAAGGAGAGGCAGATGTAATACATAATTCCTAGATTCCTGGCTTTCATATCTGATGGGTTATACAGCCATTTGTGAATAAAAGTAAGTTTATTATTATTATTATTATTATTTTGGTCTTTATGGTATAAAAGAGCCTTTGAGATATCCAAGAATTGATTTCAATTAAGTAATTAGATACATGTGTCTGGAGCTATAAGGCAATGCTGATAAGAGATATTATTTTTGAGTAATCTATTTAATGTATTAATGGAATTCATATTTATTAATGACATTGCCTAGGAGTTCAGTCTAGTTTATGACAACCTGAGATCCCGGGACTGAGATTTGAAAAATCTCATTTTAACATGGATTGTAAAGCATGAGAAGTAGAAGCAAAATCTGGAGAAATTTTTAAAATAAAAGCTAAAAAAAGTATTTTGAGGAAGAGATAACTTAAAGATACCCCTCCACACCACACACACACACACACACACACACACACACACACACACACCCCAAAAAAAGAAAAGCTAGTGACATGGAAGTAAAAAGTGATCTTGGTTTCATCAATAGAGAGATGAAGGATGGAAGACAGATTGGTATTGCAGTGAGTGGGAAATTAAGAAAAGAAAAGAAATAGAGTAAAGTGGAATATATAGATAAGCCCTGTGAGGATTTTGTGCAGAATAAGAAAGAAGACTGTATTTGGACAGGTATTTGAGGCCAAGTAAGACTCTGTTGCTTTTCTTTTTCAATTTTTAATAGGATGTACTTGAGTTTATTTAAAAGCCAATGAGAATGATGCCAGTGTGAGAGAGGTATAGGTATAGAAAATCAAAATAAGAATAGATAGCAGATAATGTAATGAGGAAGCAGATGAGAGGGATCCAGAGTAGAGATGAATTATTCTTAAGCAAGAGAATGTATTTCATTGTAACACGGGGAAGGAGAAGAGAAGGGGAACTGATGATTCTAATAATTATAATAATCTATATATATAAAAGCCTAAGCGACCATTGCAACCGAAACAACTGAACGGATGACCAAACAGGCTGCGTGGGGTGACCAGGCCAGCAGGGGGTTAGTGAGGGGTAACGAAACGATGGAACAGCAGGCTGCGTGGGGTGACCAGGCTGGCAGGGGGGCAGTTTCAGGCAACCAGGCCAGCAGAGGGGGGAAGTGAGGGGCAACCAGGCTGGCAAGGGGGAGTTGGGGTAGCCAGGGGGCGGGGGTGGCAGTTAGAGGCTGTCAGGCCGGCGAGGGGTCAGTTGGGGGTGACTAGGCCAGCAGGGGGGGAAGTTAGAAGCAATCAAGCAGGCAGGCAGGTAAGCAGTTAGGAACCAGTGGTCCCGGATTGTGAGAGGGATATCTGATCTAAACAGGCAATCGGACATCCCCCGAGGGGTCCCAGATTAGAGAGAGTTCAGGCTGGGTTGAGAGGGACACCCCCTTCCCCGTGCACAAATTCCATGCATCGGGCCTCTAGTGTAACTTATAACATAGCTAACATTTAAGAACTGTACATATGAAGAAATATGAAGCATAAAAATGCATTTTCTTTCCCAAGGTCATCTTTTTACAGAGTTGGAAGCAGTTGAAAGTTGGGTATTCAAGGAGAGCAGAATAGTGTTGAATAAGACATTTGGAAGAGAGGCAGAGTTGACCAAAAAAGTAGTAGGATAGCAGAACAGTGTTGGAGAACCCAACTGTGGTTAGTGTTTAAGAATTTACACTAGAAAATTTTGAACTGTTATATGAAAATCTTGTGTGGCGATTGAATGATCAGGGTCAATTTTGGAATATTTTTATTAGATTCAAAGATGATGAAAGTTTGCAATGTATGTGTGACAAATATTCAGAGAGGTAAGAAATATTTATATATAGCAAGCATATTTTAATGTATTTTTATTGGTTTCAGAGAGGAAGGGAGACGGAGAGAGAAATAGAAACATCAATGATAAGAGAGAATCATTGATCAGCTGCCTCCTGCACACCTCCCACTGGGGACCTAGCCCACAACCTGGTCATGTGCCCTCATCAGGAATCAAACTGACCTCCTGGTTCATAGGTCGACACTCAACCACTGAGCCACTCTAGCCAGGCTATAGCAAGCATATTTTTTATCAAAATCATCATAAATTAATAAAGTTGAATATCAAATAACTGAAAGAGATATCTAATGAGTTTTTAGAGAGCAACAAGTTCAAGTAACTAAAAATTTTAATGAAGTAAAAACAAAAAAACTGGAGGCAGTTGAACAAGCCATAGACAAGGAGACACTTGCCATGGAGCATGATTAATGGATTACTGATTTTTTGAAGATTCAGGTTATGAAATGACACAGTGAGTCAGTGACTTAAGTGGAGGAGATAAAAAAAGGTAATTTATTGTCAAGAATTTTAAGAGCTGATGAGCACTAGACCTGGAAACATTGTATGCATAAACATTGATATTCATCCATATAAAGTTAGGACTTGGGATAAAGAGAAATGTCTAAACCATGTACCAACATTTTTGAGGAGTGGAGAAGACTAATGGGAATGTCCACAGGCTATCTATCATCTATCTATCTCTTACTAGGTTGTAGTTCCTTGTAAAAATATATATTTTTTATATTTTAGTGTCTCTAGTCCAACGTGAAAAATATATTTATGCATTTTAATGTTTCTTTTGATTTTTAAAAATATTATTCTACAAATGTGTTCTTTCTCTTCCTTTATATTTCAACTTTTTTTAAATCCAGAAACTCAGAATCAATAAATAATTCTTCCACTATAAATCTTCATAGGCTTATTACTCTAAGTTACAAATCTACATTAAACAATTGGTATTAACTAGATATTTCCATCGAGTATGACTTTTCTGGGGTAAAGAAATCACAATGCTCATTCCCTTGACAAGTATAGATTTACAAACCATGGAAAATGAAATGAAATAGTTCACCTTGCACCAGAATCAGTACATTATTTGTCCTCTAAATTATTGAATCACATTGTACTATATTACTTTTTTCTTTCCAATGCATGGAATAGGTGATTGTTATATATTCTAAGTTTATATAAGAAAAATATTAGTTCTGTTTTTATACAAAATTATCATTTCACATTTCCTGCAGTATCTAATTCATTAGATACATATTCATGGTGTTCCTGTTCTTGAATTTTATTGGTAACAGTGAGAAGTTATTTCTGTTGCATTTGATGAAGTCTAACCACAAGCCACTCATTTTTCTAACGTAGAAGTGACTGGAATGGATTAAAGGAAAACTTCAGACTATAAGAAATGTTTAATGTTTGCTTCCTCTTGACCTGAAGACATTGATATATAACCTGTTAGATGAAAGAAATTTCCTGTTCTCTCTACCCATGGACTAGATGCTTTTCTATGTGAAAATATGAGTGGTTAATGTTAGCCTTCCTTAGCTCTGACACCTTATTTGAGATTAGTGATGGTCAAAACTTTGGATTGGTGTTCTCTAAACTTTCAATTACCTAACTCAGTAATTTTCAACTGGTGTGCAAGGCAGGCAACTGGTGTGCTGCAAGAATTTTTAAAATGTGCAATACCTGATTATTTAATCAGGGACACAGATCTCTTTTCCATTAGCTTGTCAAATAATAAAAAATGACAACAGCTAACACAATAGCCAATTAGTATGAATGAATCAGAACCATGCCTACTTTTTGTCAGATGTGCAAAAAATGTATTTTTTTTTAAGGTGTCACAGAACTTTAGTTCCATGATATGTGTTCCAGGAAATGAGAAAAGTTAAAAATCATTGGCTTTATTTTTCTAAAATCCTATACTTAACTTCTCTTGCTTTTATCACCATCTGTGTCTTGACAAAGAGCAATAAATTTTGGACTTTCAATCCTGTATAATAAAAGGCTAATATGCAAATCTACCGAATGACAGAACAACCGGTCGCTATGATGCGCACTGGCACCCGGGGGGCAGATACTCAACACAGGAGCTGCCTCCTGGTGGTCAGAGTGCTCCTAAAGGGAAGCTGGGTTCATGGCTGGTGAGCACAGTGGTGGTGGCAGGAGCCTCTCTGCCACCGCCATAGCACTAAGAATGTCCAACTGATGGCTTAGGCTCACTCCCTAAGGAGTTAAAATAATCTACAATGTATGTCACTGCCCTAAGGGGAGTGAGCCTAAGCCATCAGTTGTACATCCCTCAAGGGCTCCCAGACTGTGAGAGGGTGCAGGCCAGGCTAAGAGCCCCCCCCCTGTCCCTGCTGAGTGCACAAATTTTGTGCACTGGGCCTCTAGTTTATTATAATAAATCATGGGAATAACCTAATAATAAAACTCCTAAGAAATATGTTGTGAATAAAAACATTATATTTCTTTTACTTAAAACACAAAATGTGGAAAAATTATATTTAGCCTGGTGTCACTATACCTCACATTTTAGTGTCTCTGGTCCAATGTGAAAGAAATGTCAAAGACCTGTGAGGTGAAATTTTATTAAGGAAGGCAGTGACATACATTGTAGATTATTTTAACTCTTAGAAGAGTCTTGCACCCTTGTACTTTACCCAGAAAAAAGGAAATAGATTAGATTGTTATATGATGATTTCCTATTAATATTGTATATAAATCAACAAGGTCTGTGGTATTTATCACCTAAATGGATAGAGTTGATCTGCCCAGGTAAGTGAGTAACTTCTTTCTCCTTTAGCATTCCACATATGTATGTATTGAATATGTACACTTCTTAATAGAAAATAGCTCTCCAGAGAAATCTGTATTATTCTCAAGATAAATGAAACTATGCTCTTCATTATAAGAATCTAAACAAGTTCTAAAAATGATATAATTTATCCTAAAAGGAAATCTTAATGATTTAGGGTATTTTTAAACATTCTCTATGTTTAGAATATTGTAATAAAATAGTTTTGAATGTATGAAATATAATTCTATCTCTACCTATGTAGTTTTTGGCAAAATAAAATTAATTAAGTGTACTGTTGATAATCATACTGAGAATCAAAAAGAGGAGCGAGTGTATGAAGCCCCCTTAGAAACAGAGTTGATACAAGTCCTTGTGGCAGAACAGTTAATGATTGAAGACACTTTAAATTGGTCTGTTGTCTTGTTAAGTTGCAACTCTTATTAGTTAGGTAATTCTAGCTAGTGTGACAAACTAAAAATAGACTTACACATAACAGAATGTTATTTTCTGTTCATATAATCATCCACAATCAGTGTTCCTGAATGACAGCAAACTTTTTTTATGTTGTGAATTAACTGCTCAAGCTCATTTCACCTTGCAACTTGACCATTTCTTAGGGTTACATGGATATCTACACCTATTTGGTGGGAAAGCTTCAGTGTGGGGTGGTGGTAGGGGCACACATGAATTTTAAAAGTCATGGCTCAGAAATAAGTAAATAAACTCATTGCAAACCATTAGGAAAAAATATGCATATATAATGTACTGTACTTAGAATTATGGAGCTGAAAAAGACATTAGATGGCATCTAGTCTACCCATCTCATTTTACAAAATGAAAAGTAAGTATTCATATATGTATAAAAATTTTCAACTGGCCTATTTATCTATGTACACAACTAATTTTAGTGTAGTAATCATTAGCCAGTTTACTTAGAGTGACTGATACCTGCAAATGTAACATCACCCTCATAGAGCAGGTGACTTTCACAGCTATAGCAGTCAAGCTCGGAGCACATATGCCAGTGACACTGCTCCTTTTTTTAGCACCCAGGTTTTATACAAAATTCATATTCAATAAGATGAAGTGATACGATTAGTTGTTTCAAGGGTCTATGTTAATTTTGAAACTCTATGATTCTACCTGGAAGTAGTCCAATTCTTTTTTACTTAAGGAAATAATAGCTGCATATATGCCCTTAATGGTCATTGCTTCGGACCACGTCTAACAAAGTAAAATGTAGAAATATTTCAGAGATTAGTTAAGTGGATGAATTTTTAAAAATTGCTGTGTCTAGAAATAGTCACATACTCTTTGAGCTTGGAAATTTGTATTTTATAAAAAATATGTGGCTGTCAGGATGTGTGACAAGAAAAAA
The DNA here is from genome assembly GCA_026230045.1 of Corynorhinus townsendii. NCBI lineage: Eukaryota > Metazoa > Chordata > Mammalia > Chiroptera > Vespertilionidae > Corynorhinus > Corynorhinus townsendii. Next base: position 148,741,057 of record JAPDVU010000003.1, read on the forward strand.
TATTCATTACCTCTGTAAGAATACTTAAGATATTAATAGAAAGGTAACTACATACAGTCTTGTTCTACTGCTTCTACATGCAATTTATTAACTGAATTAATATAAATAAAAATAACGGGATTAATAACAAAATTGCAGCAGATGCTAAATTTCAATGTCTTTTTTATTAGAAAAAATTTAAAGTATTGATTCTTTATATTGTTGTCTACACTTTCTTACTTTAGTAAATAAAAGAAACAACAAGTAAATTTCTACAGCAAAATATTTTGAAGATAATGGAAGTACCAATATAGCAGCAATTTAATAAGTTACAAAAATAACATTTCTAACCAGGCCTGAAGCCTATACCAATAATACAATTATACATAACACTGTTACTTTGTATAGAAATCGATCTTTCACTGAAATAAGAAGTTACCTCTAGTTTCATTTTTTCCATAAGTGCTTTTGCTTTAAAGTGAAGCAGTTTTAAATTCTCCAGTGGAAACTCCACCATTCTTACCATAACGATGGCAAATGCAATTTTTATAAAGCAAAATACCAACTCAACGCATGAGTTTTATGTTTCCTAAAGTAAAATCATCTGGAGGGCTACTAAGGGGCAGTAGACAATATGTGTGTGTGTTTTACAATAAAATTGCTATATTGCTCTCCTTCAAAATGCCTAGAACAACTGCATTTAACATTAATTTGACATAAATAAAACATTCTTAAAGACATGCAAGAACATTAGAAGTTTCACTAATAAAATGTAGTTTATTCTCTTAACACAGAAAAGAGACATTAAAACATGTCTTTTAAAAGCACACATTTTGAATCAGACTGCCAAGGTTCAAATCCCTACAAGTGTAGATCATTTTGTAAAAGGCCTGACTTTTTATCACTTTCTGCTTCAATTCCCTTACTTATAAAATAAGGATAAAAACTGCACTTACTTTTATAAAATTGTAATGGTTATGTTATTTAAAATACACAAAGCAATTAGAATGATGCCTACCCCATAGTAAGTAGTTCAGAAATGTTAGCTAATATTATGATTGGTGTGTCCCAAAGAGAATCACGAAAATAATTTCTCAAATATTTTCATCAATTTGTGTCCCCTTTCACTGTGGTATTCCTGAATCCATAGAATAAGAAATGTGTTTTCTTTTTTCTTTTAAAGCAGGAAGCTTACAATTGGAAATGATTTAATTCATGGAAAAATTTATCTACTTGATGTAATAGTATTAAATCTTAAAAAGATTAAAGGACTTTGCAAAGAAATACCAAATTTTATTTGGTATTTACTTTTAATAGGATAGAGAATCATTCTAAGACCATGAGTGTTTAATATTGTACTATCTATTATAGGGTTTAATCAAATCAGATAATTATAAAGAAATATAGAGGAGGTGGTATTGTTGGCAAAGATGGGGCTGAAGTGCGTATTACCCTGCCTCATTTACAGGGGGTCTTAAAGGAATAGTTGGAATTATCCCAGCTAGGAAAAGTGAAAGGGTTATAATATAAACTATTAGAATATTCTAGGCAAAGGAAGCTGTATGAGAAAACCTCCATCCCATCAACAAAGTAGGTGTGCAGGGAATTTTAAGATACTTTAATCACTCTGTAAAGATGTGAGAGGTAGGCAGAGTTTTGAGGGTACTGCATGTCAGGATAGGGAAATTGGACTTCATCCTATGAGGCAACACATGTGAATAATTGGTATACCTTCTGACCACAGCACTTAAATACAAACATCTGTTCAGAGTTTTATCTTCTTCAACTTTTTACATATTATTTTCTGAAAATTGTCCTTGAAATTTACCACATTCAGCTCAGTAATGATTTGCCCCATCAATGTGCCCTAACAGACATTGCATAAATTTCTATTTAGACATTTGCTGCTACTGGGAATTCTTAGACTAATTGACAACATTGTATTAGCTAATATTTCAAAATAAAATGATAAAACTTTCTAGAACTGATATTCCTCTAAGCAAAAGATACCAAATGGACATTTACATCCATGAATGGATGAGCTAAGAAATTAAAAGTATAATTGCAATTTTGAATAAGAATAGCACATTTAATACTGATAATTTTTATTTTATTTTAAATAGATACTTATTTTATTTTATATTATTTTCCAGCTCTCTGGTGGTATAATTGAAAAATAAAAGGTGTACCTATTTAAGGTTACAATGTGATGATTTGATATAAACAATATATTGTGAAATTATTACAACATCCAGCAAATTAACACATTTGTCACCTCACATAGTCACCATTTTGTGTGTAGGTGCTAAGCACACTTATTGTACTCTTAGTAAATTCCAAGTGTAAAATACAGTGTTATTAACTACTAGAGGCCTGGTGCACGAAATTCGTGTAAGGGAGGGGGATTTCCCTCAGCCTGGCATGTACCCTCTCCAATCTGGGACCCCTAAAGGGATGTCCGACTGCAGGTTTAGGCCTGATCTTAATTCAGGACCACTGGCTCCTAACCACTTACCTGCCTGCCTGCCTAATGCCCCCAACTTCCCTCCCCTGCTGGCCTGGTCACCCCCAACGGCCCTCCCCTGCCAACCTGGATCTCGCCCCCAACTGCCCTCCTCTGCCAGCCTGGTTGCCCCCAACTGACTTCCCCTGCCGGCGTGATTGCCCCAACCCCCTACCAGCCTGACCTCACTCCTAACTGTTCTCCCATGCCAGCCTGATCTCACCCCTAACTGCCTCTGCCTCGGCCCCAACCACCATGGTTTTGTCTGGAAGGAAGTTGGACATCCGGAAGATGGTCAGTTCCCACCCAGTCTAATTAGCATATTTCCCTTTTATTCGTATAGCTAGATTATATAAGGTGGGATTGCTTAAATGGGGGGGGGGGGATTTTTCAGTAGGAGGAGATGCTTTTGGCAGACAAAAATACATAACCCCTATATCTGGACTGATAGCAAGCCATCTGCACTATACTGCCAAACTGGTTATTAAAAAATTGAATCACTTTCTTACACCTTACACCAAACAGCTGTTGCCCTTAAAACCCGTCCTGAGCCCCCACCTTAGGTTCTACCTTGACAGTTCACCCAGATTTGGTTCTGATTGGTCAGTTTCTATGCCAGTAAGCATCAAAATCTCCACCTCCTAGGGAGCCATTGGCTCTTCTGAGAAATCCAGAATGGCCCTGCTGACAGCTGTCTCTCTCTCCGAGCCTATCTCCGGGCCTGATCCGCAGCCTCCATAGCAGCTGCAAATCAGGCCCTGCCTCTCTCTCTGGGCCTGATTCTCAGCCTCCCCGGCAGCTGCTGATCAGGACCTGCCTCTCTCGTGGTTTCTGCCTGGCCCCGCCCACCCACCCACCTGCCTGCTTGCCCACCAGCTATCAGCCTTGCTGTGATAGGAGCTTATGGGACATGGGGGAAGGACTGAGAGGTTCTCTATACACTTCCTGGTGACTGTTTGGTTGTTTTGGTTGTTATGGTTATTGGCTTTTTATTATATAGATAGTCACCATGTTGTATATTTGATTAGAACTTATTCACCTTACTAGAGGCCTGGTGCATGAATTCGTGCACCAGTAGGGTCCCTTGGCCTGTCCTGCGGGATTTGGCCAAAACTGTCTCTCCGGCATCCCTCGAGGGGTCCCAGATTGCGAGAGGGTGCAGCCCAAGCCAAGGGATCCCACTGGTGCAGGATCAGGCCAGGGAGGGATGCAGGAGGGCTCCAGGGCATTGTCTGGCCTGACTGGCTCAGTCCCAGTTGGCCAGACCCCAGCAGCATGCTAACCTACCAGTCAGAACATCTGCCCCCTGGTGGTCAGTGCATGCCATAGCGACTGGTCGACTGGCTGACTGGCTGCCCCCTGGTGTCAGTGAGTGTCAGATTGAGCAGTTGAGCAACCTTAGCATATCATTATCATATTACGCTTTGATTGGTTGAATGGCTGACTGGATGGCTGGACACAGCATATTAGGCTTTTATTATATAGGATAACTGGAAATTTGTATCCTCTTAACAAATTCTCCCCATTTACCTCAACCCTCAACCCATCCCAACCACCACTCTACTCTGTTTCTGTGAGCTTGCCATCTTTTGATTCCACATACAAGTGAGTTTATAAAATATTTGTCTTTCTGTGTCTATCATCCAGGTTAATCCATCTTGTCATGCATGGCAGTATTTCCTCCTTTTTATGACTGATATAATTACATATCAAAATTAACAAGCATTTTTCATAGTTTTTTTTTTTCACAACTTTTTATTTTTTTAATCCTAAAAATTGGTATGAAACCATGAAAGACCCCAAATGGCCAAAGTAATATTGAAAAAAAAGGACAAAGCTGGAGGCATTCCACTTCCTCATTTCAAATCAGATTACAAATCTATGGTAATCAAAACAGCATAGTAGCATTGGTATAAACCCAGACACAGACCAATCAAATAGAATAGAAAACCCAAGTATAAATCCACACATATATGGTGAAATTCTTTTTTGGGGGTAGTCTTTTTGGTTTTAATGTATAAAAACATTAACTTTATTGAATTTGTTTATTAGTTCTAAAAGGTTTTTGTAGTGATCAGGGTTTTCTAAATGTAAGACATGTCATCTGTAAATAAAGACAATTTTACTCCTTTCTTTCTTATTTGTATGCCTTTTATTTCTTTTTCTTGCCTAAATGTTCTGGCTAGAACTTGCAATACTATCTACTCTAAGAAAAGAGAAATATGTAAATTGACCATACCTCCATGACACCCACCAGCCAATCAAGAGGGAATATGCAAATTAGCAGGACAAAGATGGTGGTGGCCCCATCCCTCAGCCGTTCCAGGTGCGGAGCAGCTGGTGGGGTGGAGGGAGCTACAGGAGTGACGCTCTGGCCAGAGTGAAGTGAAGACTCCAGTCGGAGTCAGCAAAAAGCCTGAAGACTCCAGACAGATCAGCGAAGACTCCGGCTGGAGCAAAGGCGGAAGGCAGTGGCCAGAGCAAAGGCCTGGGTCCCGGGTGCTGGAGGAAAACCAATGCTGGCAGCCTGGTGAAGGAAAAGGCCTATCACATGAATATTTGTGTAAAGGGCCTCTAGTGTTGAATAAAAGTAGTGAGAATGAGCATCTTTGTCTTGTTCCTAAGTAATAGCTTTCAGATGTTCACCATTGAAGATGTATTAGCTGTAGTTTTTTATATATGGCCTTTATTATGTTGAGGTACACTCCCTCTATACCTAATTTATTGAGAGTTTTTATCATGATTGGATATTTAATTCTTTTAATACTTTCTTTGCATCTATTGAGATTTTTATCCTAATGTAGTATATCACATTATGATTTACATTGTTGAACCATCCAAGCATAAATCCCATTTGCTTAAGGTGTATGATATTTTTAATGTGTTGCTGAATTTGATTTGCTACTTTTTGATTAGGACTTTTACATATATATTTTAAAAGGATATTGCCTGTAATTTTCTTTTCTTGCATTGTGTTTATTTGGATTTGTATGAGAACAATTCTGGCCTCATAAACTGAATTCGAAAGTGTTCCCTTTTTTTCAAAAATTTTGGGAGCATTTGAGAAGCACTTGTGTTAGTTCTTTAAATGTAGGGTAGAATTCACCAGTGACACCATCTTTTGTTTATTGGGAGAATTTTTATTACTGATTCAATTTCCTGCCTCAATGTTAGTCTGTTCAGATTTTCTACTTCATGATTCAGTCTTGGTAGGTTGTATATCTAGGTAATCTAATTTGTTGTCTTATAATTGTTGATAGTAGTGTTTTGTGAGCCTTTGTATTTGTATAATATGTTGTGATGTCTCCTTTTTCATTTTTAATTTTGAGTCCTCTTTTTTATTGGTTAGTTTTAATGAAGCTTTGCCAATATTGTTTTTCTTTAAAACAAAACAAAACACAATCCTTAGAATTATTGATTTTTTTCTTTCTTGTCTCTATTTTACTTGTTTCTGCTTTAATTTTTATTATATTCTTCTTTCATCTAACTTTGAGATTAGTTTGATCTTTTTTCTATTCCTTAAAATATAAGTTAGGTTGTTTATTTGATTTTTTTTATAAACATAGCCACTATTGCCATAAACTTCCCTCCTAGAACTGCTTGCTCTATCCTATAAGTTTTGGTGTGATGTATTTCCATTTTTGTTTGTCTTAAGCTAATTTTTATTTTCATTTGCTTTCTCTTTTGACTCATTGATTGCTCAGGAGTGTTGTCTAATCTTTCACATATTTGTGAATTTTTCAGTTTTATTCCTGTTTCATATCATTTCTAGTTTCATATCATTGTGGTTTAAAATACTTATTTGGTGGTTCCCTGTTTGCCTGAATCTTCATCATCTACCTACCCCTGCATTGATGTATTTTAAAAGAATTTGAAGGAGCAATCACCTTTTCCAGTTTCTGCAGACTGGTTTCAGCAGGTAATCACCTTCTCTTGTCTGTCCCTTGGGCTGATGAGATTACCTCTGCAATCACAGTGGATTTGGATTGGGGCATGCTCAGGTGGCTGCTGCAGGGTCTGCAAAGGGGTCTGTGGTTGGCAGCACTGTTACTAGTGGCTTAAAGCATGTATCCTGTGTGGTGCCTCAGCACACTGGCCTGCCTCCAGGTCCTTGCTCAGCAGGGCTGGTCCTGGGACTAGGATTTGCTACAAGATCTCCATGTGGGTCTGGAGATGTCAGGCTTGTTACCAGGTATACAAATGGGAGTGGCTCCTACCTGGTCCTTGAGGCTCCCACTGGTTCACTGAGCAATGTGTCTTGGCAGGCAGGATTGGACCTCCTGCCAGCTTCCTGAGCAGGCAAGTCTGCCCCCAGACCTTGATTAAGAGGGGCTGAAGATTAATCACAGGGCTGCTCTGGATCCACAAGTTGGTGGGCCTGCCTTTGGGGGCAAGGTTGAGCCTATCTTTTTGTGGGTTGCTTGGCAAGCAAGAATGTTCCTTGCTCCTTGACTGTGGCTGATGTACTAGAGCTTGGTCTTATGCTGCTTCAGGTCTACAGCTGAGACCAAAGTTGGCAAGTCTGTTACCCAAGACACAGTTAGGCATGATTCCTCCTGGGTCCTTTGGCCGATGTTGCCAGTAGAAGGGCTATGGCAAAGTCCATAAGGAGATGGAGCTGTTTCCAGGTCTGTGGCGTGGACCATGGTTGGCAAACTTGCCACCTGGGCATGGGCCTGCCTTCTCAAAACAGCACTCCTTGGTTTTGGGCTCAGCAGGACTTTGCAACTTCCTACCTAGTTCCCAAAGCTCCCACACAAACATGTTTTCCCAGGGATGACTGCCAAATTATTGTTGTTGTATGGGGGCTACAATTAGAGGATCTCTTATCTTATCACCCTGCTTACCACTTTTTTAAATATGTAAGTTTGACTGCTCACGGTGAATGCATTAAAAGATATTTTAATAATACAGGCATGTTTTAATTAGCTCTTCATATTAATTTTCTTAATTGTAAGGCAAAAATAAAAATTTGGACATTTTTTATACAGTAGGATATGTGGATTAAGTATAAGATTAATATTTGAAAAAAAATAAAGGTTTTGGAAATTATACTCCTATACCTACTAAAGATTATTATTTCCTGGTACTTCTTTAGCAGGTATTTGTGTCTCTTCATTTAAAAATATATCAGTGAAAGCACATTTTTGTCACAGGTTCTGAATAGAATATTTGATACACAAAATCCATTGGTACCAAATTACATGTAATGTTTAACTGTCAAGAGTAATTACTTAAATTTAACTTTCCTTGAAACAATTCTCAGTAAGAAACAAATTGATAGTTGAAGCAATTAATATTTTAACAACAGCATCAAATGTACAATAAACTAAAAATATCCCCTTCAATCATGTCATTTTTAGCTTCAAAATTATTTCAAAAATACAGGTAAAAGTTGAGTAGTGTTTAATGTGATGCATGAACATATTAGTTTATTTTAAGATTAGGGATTTTAAAATTAATTATATTTCCCTCAGAACAAATATATCCACATTTCTCTAGAACTATGTTTACTATTTGGGAGGTTAGGTGAACTAATCTTTAAATTTCATTCCTTCTAAAGACTCCATGATTCTACCCTGTTATTTAACTATCATTGTTTTTTCACTATATTTTCAATTCCTACATTCATGCACTGGTCAAAGAGCTTGCCATCAAAGAAATAAAGAACTTTGGCATTTTCTGAGTCCCTATATTTTTCTCTACATTCATTTATCTCTTGAAAATAGCATCAAGTCTGTAAACTAGTCTATTCTGAAGGAATTCCTTAAGGTCACTAACATGGTAGCCAGCCCAGAGCATTCTTAAATTTGTTATATCCGGCACTTGCTTGTATTTGCTGAGGTACCTGGTTTCGTACATGTTAGGTCAGAGGAATTCCAGAAGCCGATGCATGCAACTGATGGTGATGCAGATAACAGACCAGTGCACCAGACAGATGGCGACACAAATGCTGATCCCTTCCTGGAACCCGTGACGGACCAGTGCTCCAGGCAAATGGTGACACACTTATTGGCTCCATTCCTGGAACCCCTGCCCACGGCAGAAATTCCACCTGCCCTCACTGAACAGCTCATGGTCCACCGCCCTCACTGAACAGCTGTATAAAAAAAGTGCCTCAGCTCCCGCCCAGTGCGACTTCTCAGGCCCTACTCTCAGACCGGTGAACCTCGCCCGGGAGCATAAGATTAAAAGCTCTTCCTTTTGACCAGCCTGGACTCTCTGTCTCTGTTCCCTGTGCCTCGAACCTCACATTTGGTGCTGAAACCTGGGAGGGGGAGAGCACTCTATCTGACCGTCCACAGTCTGGGGTGCCCCACTCTCCTCTCTCTCTAGGATCCTCTGGCTTCTCCCCCAGCTCAGCAGCGTCAGCGGTAAGTCCCGGCCCGGGCCAATCCCTTACAGTTGTCCAGCATCTCTGTCGATAAAGCGCGGCCCACGTCAGAGATTGCCTTCTGGGCATAGCCCTCCGGACCGCTCCAGGAGGGGTCCTGAACCTTGGAAGGTAGCAGAGACATCCCTCCCACCTCTTGGTTCTCTGGCCTTTTGGCCTCCGTCCAGACCCTGGGAGGTAGTGGAGAAGTCCCTGCCGTCCCTCGGGTCCCCCATCTGTAGCCTTTTCTGAACGACTGGGATGCTGGTCCTTTAGCCTCAGCTACTGACCTCAGGTATCAAGCATGGGTGATAAAAATTCTAAACCTGATCCGAGCACACCTCTAGGGTGCCTGTTCACCAATCTGGCTAAGCTAGGCCTTTCCCAAGATCTACGTCCTAAACACCTCATTTACTTCTGTAACGTGGCATGGCCTCAGTATGAATTGGACAGTGGGTCAAAATGGCCTGAGAATGACTTTTGATTTTAACATCCTTACTGACCTCAGTAATTTTTGCCGACAAACCGGGAAGTGACCTGAGGTCCCATATGTCCAGGCCTTTTTCTATCTGCGCTTCCATCCCTCCCTCTGCTCCTTCTGTTCCACAGCCCAGGTTCTCCTTGCTTGCAAGAAACCTCCTCTACCTACCGACACCCCTCCACTTTCCATCTTATCTGAACCCTCTGAAAATCTTTCCTCCTCTCCGACTCGTCCACCTTCCTACCCAGGCCCTCTCACCACCCACTTCATCTCGCAGTCGGCCCCAGATATTCAGAAAAAGTTAAAAAAGGCTGAGGATGGCCCTCAGACCCCAGTCCAAGATCTAGTGAACATGGCCTTTAAGGTTTTAATGCCCATGAGGAGCAGGCAGAGTTGGATCAGGAAACCCACCTTCAACAGAAGGTAAACCTGCAAACCCAAGCTCTGGTTGTGGCCCTGCAGCCGATGGCAGCTGCACATGCTCCCAAGGGAGCTCTGCGTGGTGGGGGTGCAACGAGAGGACTAATGCCATTTAGAGGATGCTTCAAGTGCAGAAATGAAGGCCACTGGGCAAGGCAGTGCCCCCGGCCCTGGGCTCCAACCAAGCCCTGCCCAGTGTGTGGTCAAAGTGGCCACTGGAAAAGTGACTGCCCCTGGAAAAGTGACGGGCCTTCTGTGTCTCAGCATTGAGGGGCAGCCCTTCCAGGTCATGACCTGCTGCTGGCCATGCTGGGACGGGCCGAAGACTGAAGATGCCTGGACTCGATGACCCCCATCACCCTCGCTGAGCCCAGAGTAACACTCAGGGTAGCAGGTAAGCCGGTCTCCTTCCTGGTTGACACAGGGGCTACTCTCTGTCCTACTCTCCTTTTCATGGCCCCTTTTCCTTTCCATGATCTCGGTCATGGGTACTGACGGCAAATCCACCTGCCCGCTGGCCACTGGGCCTCTTCCTGTCTCCTTGATGATAGCCCTATAACCCACTCATTCCTAGTCATGCCTTCGTGCCCTGTGCCTCTTTTTAGGATGGGATATCCTCACCAAACTAGGGGCCACTCTGCAGCTCACTTGGAGCCCTTCAGCCTCCCTGCTTCTTCCATTCCTAGCCCCCTCCCTTCACGGGAATGCCGATCCCCCACTGCCTGTGTCCCTTGATGACCCAAAAGTATGGATACCTCTACCCCGGTAGTTACTAGACACCATACCCCGGTTAGGATCAGACTTAAGGACCCCACTTCGTTTCCCTCCCGTCCCCAGTTTCCTATCTCCCTATCTCATTGCCAAGGCCTCAAACCCCTCATTACTTGGCTTCTGGGTCAGGGTCTCCTCATACCTATTGACTCTCCCTGCAACACCCCCATCCTCCCAGTTAGAAAAGCAGATGGGACCTGCCAACTGGTTCAGGACCTCCGACTAATCTATGAGGTGGTGGTTCCCATCCACCCAGTGGTCCCTAATCCTTACACTCTCCTTTCACATATTCTGTCCTGTACCACCCATTTTTCCATCCTCGACCTCAAGGATGCCTTCTTTACCATCCCTCTGGGTCCAGACCCTTCCCATCTGTCTGAATTTACTTGGGAGGACCCAGACGAGCAGGTATCCCGCCAACTCACCTGGATGGTCTTGCCCCAGGGGTTCAGAGACAGTCCTCATCTGTTTGGCCAGGCCTTAGCCAGAGACCTCCAACAGTGCTCATTAGAACCCAGCACTCTCCTCCAGTATGTAGATGATCTCCTTCTCTGCAGCCCCTCTTTAGACAATCCCTGGAGACAGACAGCTGCCCTCCTCAATTTTCTCGGGGACAAAGGATACCATGTGTCCCCTGCCAACCCCCACCGTCACTTACTTGGGGATCTGTCTGATGCCCAATTCCCGAGGACTGACAGTTGACCGAGCGCAGGCAATACGAGACCTACAGTTTCCCACTTCCGTGGAACAGATCTTGTCTAGGGCTAGTAGGATTCTTTGGCCATTGGGTCCCAAACTTTGCTCTTCTAGCTAGCCCCTATACCAGGCCACTAAAGAAACACCAGTAGGCCCCCTCTCCTCACCCTCCCTCATTCACCAGCCTTTTTCTAACCTCCTGGATACCCTTCTGGCATCGCCCCCTCTCTTTCTCCCAGACATCTCTAAGGCTTTCCAACTATTTACTGATGAAAGACAGGGAATAGCTATGGGGGTCCTCACCCAGCCCCTAGGATTGGCCTTAACCCCTGTAGCCTACCTGTCCAGACAGCTTGATCCCACAGTTCAGGGATGGCAGCCCTGCCTCTGAGCTCTGGCTGCAGCTGCCGCTCTCACCAAGGAGGCCCAGAAGATCTGCCTCCAGAAACCCTTACAGGTCTTCTCCACCCATAGGCTACAGGATCTATGTCCCATCGATCCTTACCTCTCCTTGCCCCTCTTGCATGCAGGAACTCCATCTCCTGTTCCTCTAGAATCCTGACATCTTCCTAACCCAATCCCCAGCCCTGAACCTGGCCACTCTCCTTCCCGCTGCCTCCACCCAACCCGTGGCAACGGTCATTGAGGCCCTCACTCAACCTTGGGTGGACTCTCAGATTTTCCCCTCTCTAATCCTGACTTAACTCTATTTGTGGATGGAAGTTCATGCCTGGACCCCCAGGGATGTTGGAAAGCCTTCTATGTGATAGTAACACCCGAGTGGACCCTGGAGGCAGCCCCGCTCCCAGAGGGTACCACCTCTCAAAAGGCCAACCTCATCACGCTGACATGCACCCTACATCAGGCCAAGGGGAGGAGGGTAAACATATATACAGACTCCAAATATTAGTTTCTGATAGCCCATTGCCACGTGGTTATTTGGAGGGAGAGGGGCTTTCTCTCTACTAAAGGCTCACCCATCATCAACACTAAGCTCATAACCCACTTACTTGATGTCTTACAGCTTCCCTCCCAGGTAGCCATCATGCACTGCCAAGGCCATCAGACTGACTCCTCACTGGTTACGCGGGGAAACGCCTAAGAAGACACGGTGGTCAGAGGCTTAACTCAAGGTGAAGGGTCCCCAGCCCCGGTCCTGTTCCTTTCCCTTCCCTCTATCACCCCTCAGTACACCAAAAAAGAGAGAAATAAACTCCTACAGCGGGGAGGCTCTCCTGGTCCTGAGGGATGGATCTTTATAAATAAAATCGCCCTTCCTTGGGCCCAGGCAATGGCCATTGCCAAACAGATCCACTGGTCATTGCACATTGGACCACTAGCACTTTGGAGGTTCCTCGAACCCCTCTTCACCTCGCCTATACTGCGAGAGGCAGTCACGAGTGCCGGCTCTTCCTGCCCCATGTGTGCGGCTGTCTCACCCCAGGGAGGAATGCACCCCAACTTTCCTACCCATCAAATGAAGGGACACCTCCCAGGGCAAGACTGTCAGGTAGACTTCACCCATATGCCTCCCCACAAGAAGACCAAGTATCTGCTTACCATGGTAGACACCCTGACAGGATGGGTAGAGGTCTTCCCTACCCGCAAGGAAACTGCTGAGGTGGTGGCTGAGACCATAATAACACACATAATCCCAAGGTTCGGTCTACCCACCTCCATACAATCAGACAACGGCCCAGCATTTATATCAAGGGTCATTCAGCAGGTTAGCACCTTTCTTGGCATCTCCTGGAAACTGCACATACCCTACCACCCACAATCATCGGGTAAGGTCAAGAGGGTCAACGGCCTCCTTAAAGACCATCTAACTAAACTCTTTCTAGAAATTCGAAGCTCCTGGCCAGACCTCCTACCCATGACCCTGACCAGAATCCAGGCTACACCAAGGAGCCTCACCTTCTTAAGCCCTTTTGAACTCCTATATGGGAGACCCTTCTTGCTCAACCATTGTCTCCCTACTGACCCTCCTCTCCTGGCTACTTATCTTCCATACCTGTCTTTACTCAGGCAGCTGCTCTGGGAACACGCTGACAGGTTTCTGCCCAGGCCAGAACCAGCCAACGAAGACTCCCGAGGACCAGCCCTCCAGCCAGGGGACTCAGTCCTCCTTAAGAGTCTACATCCTAAGGCCTTGGAGCCCAGGTGGACGGGACCTCACACAGTAATCCTCACAACCCCCACTGTGGCCACACTGCTTGACGATCCGTTGTGGCACCACCTCTCCAGACTCAAGAGGACCCCAGAGCAGCATGACTTCTATAAATGTGAGGTGTTGGGCCCCACTAAGGTCCACCTTAGCCACCCTTCCCCTCCCCTCCTCCTCCCAGCCCTGGGCAACCTACACCCACCCGCTTACATGTGGAGGTTCAAGGTCCGTGAAACCTACGACCAGGACAGCACACAAGACACCCAGTAGGTGGGATCTCAGGACTGCCCTCTAGTCGGCTGCCAGGCAAAGATCCTGATTGCTTTCAACCTCCAGTCAGTGTCCAACAGTGGCCGACCATATGTCTGTTTTGCTTATGACCAGCGGAACCCAGACAGGTGTAATCGAGACATCAACACCTATGGGGGTTTCCGCTGGCCAGGCTGTGTCACCCATGATGCCCATAATGAGGTCAGGTCTGGCCCCTTTTTCTGGAAGGATGGGACCTTCAACATCAGGGTCTGGGACCCCTGGGATCAATGATGAGTTGTGGGTGTTATGGGAAAACTATTGGGGGGTGGTTGGAGCTCGACCCCTTCAGGGACCATCTATATCTCCCAGGAATATGTCTTGGTCCAGGAGGCCCAAATCCAGGTCTCCAACAGAATCCTATAGGCTGAACAGTTCCTTAAAGGGAAGCTGCCTGATTTCCCCTGGGTAGAAGTCCTATCTTCTTGGCTCCAACTTATTCAACACACTCTACTATTCCTTAATGAGACTCGCACCCTGCCCAATGTCTTACACTGCTTTCTATGTGCCTCTCTCCAAAGACCTTTGCTGGCTGCCGTCCCACTCATAACTCCTCCAGGAACCCAGGGACAAGGTGAATGTCAGCTTCCCTTGGCCGGCATTCCCCTCTGGGAATCTGAAACTCCACAGCCCACCTTGTCCCCGCAGATATGCTACCAGACCAGTAATCCGGTAACTGGGGGACAAGTCACTTGGAACTGTACCCAAAACCACACTGCAGCCAGTCCCACCAGGGCCAACCTGGGTACCTTCTTTTGGTGCAATGGCACCTTAAGCAACTGCATAAACTCCTCTGATGCCGGGCCTTGCTTCGTGGTCACAGTAGTTCTCCAACTAACCTTGTATGGAGAATCGGAGCTCGCCTGGTTGCTCCTTTCATCCCACCCCCGGGCCCGCCGGGCCACCTTCCTCCCTGTCATGTTGGGGGTAAGTATCGCTGCCTCGGTAGGCCTCGCCAGAGGGGCCCTCAGGAACAGCATAATATCTGCTCAGGATTTCAATGACAAACTCCAGATAGCCCTGGAGTCTACTACCGCCTCCTTAGCCTCTCGGCAGTGGCAAGTAACATTGGTAGCCCAAGAAACCCTACAGAACCCATGGGCCCTAGACATTCTTACTGCAGAAAAAGGGGGAACTTGCATATTCCTCAGGAAGAATGCTGCTACTACATCAACGAATCTGGAGTGGTAGAACAGAACGTGCAGACCCTGACCAAGCTGAGTGAAGAGATATGTGCAAGACACTCCCGGGACAATTCTCTTTTTGGCTGGTTCCAAGCCCCTTAGGTACCTGGATCCTACCCATGGTAGGACCCCTAATTATCATCTGTGTCTTTTTTCTCCTAGCCCCCTGCCTCCTCAAATTCATCCGCTCCTGGATCGCAGAGATGTCACAGGTGACTATAAACCTGCTCCTGCTCCATCCCTACACTCGGCTGCCCTCTGACCTGCCTCTGCCTTTAACATGCCCCACCCTCTTTGCCCCCAGTCAGCAGGAAGTAGCCAGGACGATTTCGGCACCCTCTATCACCAAAAGGCCAGGATGTTAGGTCAGAGTGAAGCATCCATCTTATACAAATATTGCTGTTTGAAATATTAACCCTGCTAGTTGGCTTCTATAAATTCTTGCTTGCTAAGACTACTCCCACTTCAGACAGGTCATTGAACCTTCCCCAGACAAGGTTATCAGTGCTGGCGCCAGGCCAGGCCTCTGGTTGAGGTCTCAAGGCCCCGGCACATACAGGCTCTTTGGGAATTTGTAAAAGGGGCCGGAAACACCCCATATTTGGGAGACAAAGAAGGTGGAAACATAAATAGGGAAGGTTCCTACATGTTGGGGCCCAGAATTTGAGAGACATTTTTCCTCTGGACCCGCGTGTAATAAATGTAACTCAATCTCTCTAAGTATTGCTTTGTTCTTCTTTGGTTTTCTGTAACATTACTGGTTCCCTGAGCCGAGGAACAACTGTGCTTGGCGTTTTTGGCCTCCGGTGAATGGGTCAGGTTTGAGGCCCGGGGAGCCGGATAGGCCTCTGGGAGGTGCTGCTCTGCTGATTTAACAGAATTGAACCGGGGGTCTCCGGGCACTCCCGGAACTCAGCCCAGGACCCGACCGGCATCTGGAGAGAGTGGATAGACACTTCTGGACCTGTCGACAGAATCTGTAAAGTAGGGGCCCCGTCAGTTCAGCCCACTCCAAGTGAGTGGAAGGGGGAGCTTGATCACCTCCCCGGAAGCCATACTGCTTCCTCAGGCAAATTAATCAGGAGTCAGGAATCAGGTGGCTGTTTAAACTCTGGGTAAATATCTGGTAGAAGTAAAAAACTGGGACTAGCTAGTATATAAATGTGGGACTCTGGAGGTAAGTGAAGGAATTATGAGTTCACTCTGCTGTTCGTTTGTGTGGGACTAGCCAATTTGCTACCGAGAAGGGGGACTGGACGCAGTCTTAACTCCCCCAGTAGGTTCTCACCAAGACGTTGGTTGAGAATTCTGTTCTGGGGCATGGGTGCCGGGAGTGCCCCCATGCCCATCTGGGGAGTTGGGCATTGTTTCGTTTATCTGCTCAGCTCCATTTTGGGCTAGTCTACTGAGAGAGTGTGAGTATGGATGTTTGTCTGTCTTGGCATAATTATCTGCTCATTAACTGGTCTGTGTGAAGCGAAAGCTACTTTGATTTATTCTGCATTTCTGTTGATTCATCGGGCTAAAATGTTTTATTTATTAAGTCTGAACCTGTGATAGTCTGCAAACATCTTAAGCAGCACTGCTGAGTTATTTTTCTCAGAGATATTTGCTCTCTATCACAGTGGAAGGGAATCAGCCCATTTAGCTAATAAAAATTTCTAAGTTTATATAAGTAAGGGTTTCAGTTTGCTCTGATTTGTGAATTTGCTGTATTAAATTGAAATTTTAAAGTCCTAGGGTTAATTTAAAGGTATAGATTTGTGACATTTCAAAGAACAAAGAACTTTTGTTTATGTCTCTTATCTCTTTTGGTGGTCTGAGACTTCATGGGGCAGGGCCTACAGCTCCACAGGGCGGAGAGATTTACAGGCCCTGTCCCTGCCCTGTGACATCATAATCCAACGAGAGCCACCTGTGGTGGAACTAAGGCTGAAGTTAATATTAACTATCTATGGACCACCGATTCTAATAGCATCTGTAACTGGAATAAAGATCTTTTCTTTCAGGAGGCCTTCCAGGCTTTCAGTTCGCAAGAAATCTCCCTATACTCCCTTATCTTCCTCCTCCCTATCTTTCCAGGCTGACTAAGAGTCATTCTTCTCCACAGGTCGGACCTCAGCCTTCGAAAGGGAGCACTACAACAGCGGTAGTCTGTAGTTTTCTCTGAAACTTCCACTGTTTCTATTTCTCCCCTCTGTAGGAATTGTCTTCTTCTGACTCACAATCGGGAAGAGAGACAAGCAACTGGACTGGGGGACAGGTCGGAGGAGGGGGGGTTGTCGGCAGTTAATTATGAAGCAGGGAGAGATAGGTTTTTGTTGATTTTACTGGCTGCAGACTGCTCTGCTGGCGTAGGGGTATGGCCCAGGTGTCTTATCAGAACTTCACTAGATTTAAGGTTGCAAGTTTTCTGCAAGCACAACTAATCTAGTTGCCCTGGTGATTTAAAAGTGGTTGCTAGGCAGACTCATCCCCCAAGAGCCAGATGAAAGAAGGGGGTGAGGGGGGCTGGATGCCTGAGCTGCCTGCAGTGGCCCTGGAAGAAGCCACAGCAGCGAGAAAAGTGGGGCAGCAGACATTTACCTGACACTAGAGCTGCCCCGCTGCTGCCCAGTGAGTAATGAGCATTTTACAAAAAGCAATACAAGACTTAGGCCTTTGGCTTGTTGGCTGCAGCAGTTAAACCAGAAGCCAGTGACTGCTACTGGCCTTCCTGCAGCCCCAGGAATAGAGCAGCAGGCCAGGGATCTGTAAAAGCAGCAGATAGAGCTAGTGGAAGCTCCCTATTTGCAAATGTATTGAAAGGGTTCAGTACCTGTTGCTGCTGGAAGAGGAGGGGCTGAGATCCCTTTCCAGTGCACTCCCTTGGGAGAGGCCTGGTCGCTGCTCTGCCACAAAGGGGACTGGCGGGAAGACAAGAGGCCTAATACCCAAGCCACTGCCACAGAAGCGCTTTGCAATATGCAAAGCTGCTTCTAACTGCAACTCTGGCTGTTTTGGACTGACAGCTTAAAGTCAAAGAGCAAAAGAAAGGCACTCTCCCTGGACCGGGGAGCCTTCAGGACTTTGAGATTCTCCAAGAGAGGAGGAGTCTGACTGAGGGATGGCAGAGACCCTGTTGGGTTAGAAGGACTTAAGGCCACATGTTAAACTTATAAATTATGGCTTTCTAGGCAGATGTCCAACAGCCCGGATACGTAGGGGTTAAGCTGCCTGTTTATAGCAAAACAATTTTCTCCCGTGCCAGAATAAAATTTAAGGAAATTAGACAGGCTGTTTTTGTGGCTAGAAAGAAGACCTGGCCACCATGCACAGCCCTGACAGTGGCCTGCAGAAAACTGTATAATAGACTTAGATGATGCCTGTGTCTTTATGGACATGACTCCAGAAAGACAAGGACAATTTTGCTTTGTGTGGGAAGGTCAAGAATAGACCTTAGTCACCTCCCTAAGATATTTGTATAGCCCTACCATATGTCATATATGGTAGCAGAAAATGTGGCTACTTAAGGTAGCCACAGTGCCAGTGTTACTGTCTTGCAGGCCTGTGTGACCATGCCATGTCAGGGGTGGCACAAACCTCAACTTTAGGAAACTGGGGAAGGCCTGTTTGGAACAGAGGGAACGGTGAGTACCAGCCCTTTGCTACAGGAATTACAGACCCTGTGAGGTCCTGTGACATATGAGACCCTGTAAAGCAATAAAGCTCCCTTAGTCCTGTCTCAGAGGGCATGTCACCCCTCCCAGAGACCATATGAAATTTTAAGGACAAGTCAAGCAGGGGGAACCCTACTACAAGGATAGCTATAATTGTCTACTTGAATATAGACACATTTTGAATTTCTCCTTGTCATTTGAAGATAGTTATATTTCTCTGAGGAATCCATAGAAAGGACTAACAAGGAAAATCAGAAGATCTTAAAGCAGTTCAGTATATTTTTCTCCTTATTTAATTCCTCTGAAATTTGGCAATACTTAATAAATCATGGCAATACATTTCTTTGCATAAGTTCAATAAGACCGGTTTCTAATAGTGGTTTTATTGACTGGAAACTTTGGCTGGAGTATCATGTTTTAAAGAGCCCTGCCTGAACTCTGAAGACTTGGAGCCAATAAGAATGCCAAGGAAACGCCTGGTATCCTGCTTAGGAGCCTTGAAAATGGCTGGCGCTAGAGTGACAGGCCCATGCCCTACCATCACTGGCAGTTGGTCAGAGTAGAAGGGGAGCAATAAGGATGACTCTGCGTCCCTGCGGAACCCCACCCACTCTAGGCTGTGACGAGAAGGAGGGCTACTGAGATGGGCCTTAGAACCTAGAGCGTGGGCCCAGGTGGAGTCGCTGCAGGTGAGGACTTCACCTAACTCAGCAGATACTACAGGCAGGCCTGACGACAGCTGGATGGCTTGGCTTCCTGGCCCTACGGGGCACGCTAAGATTCAATCATGAAATTCCGGCAAAGGTAGTCAGTTACCATTCTTGTTGTGTTTATGCAAATAATCAGGCCTAATTGAATACAATAGATAAATTTGTCTTGATCTGGCTCTTTTGATAAGCATAGAGGTAATTTTGAGGAGAAAAATTCTATTTCAATAGAAGTTATTAAAACTGAAAGGTTTTCTTTTCAGACCATTTGTTACAGTTTGTCTCCGCCAGGTCACAAGCCCACCTCCTTCTGTGCACAGGCCTCATTGTCCCTCTGACAGACAGCAAGGATCTCTTGGCTCTAGAAGAAACTTCTGACCTGCCTCAGCAGGAAGTAGCTAGAAGAGCCCACCGATGTCCATTTTCCCTAAAAGAATTCAGAGCCAGGATCCTTAAAGTACTATATTAGTCAGTTAGACAGATATGAGCAGAGCAAGGACGATGGGCCAACTAGCGCTACTGGATGTAACTAAGTCTTTCCACCTCTATGTATGCAAGACAAGGGGCATAGCCAAAGAGGTACTCACCAAATTCTAAGCCCTGAGAAAAGGCTGGTAGCCTATTTGTCCAAAAGACTTGACCCCTTTGCATTTGAGTGACCTACTTGCCTCTGGGCAGTAGCAGCCACAGCTATGCTTATTAAAAAAGCAAATAAGTTAACCCTAGGGTAGTAACTAATCCTAACTGCCCCACATGAGGTCGAGGCTTTACTCCGGAACACACTAGAGCACTGGATGTCAAATACTCGAGTCACCCAGTTTCAGGCTCTCTGGTAGACAAAAGAAAAATCAATAACAATTTATACTGATAGCAGGTACGCATTTACAACAAGGTAAGGGTTCTCCACAGAAGCAAAAGAAACTGGGCCACAGATGAAGCTACCTGGGAGGCTGCCCTAAAACCAGTGGGGCCTCTACAGATTCTAGTGACTCTTCCAGATCCTGACCTACCCAATCTAGAAAAGCTAAAATCCATAACCAGTTTTTATTCTAGTTCTTACAGGCTTTACAGTCTACCCAGGAAGCAATCCAGAAGCCCACCTGAGACGCTCTGCCTGTACCAACTTCTGGTCTGGTTCATCCCTTCCAACCTGTTGACTCTGTTTGGGTAAAGAAATTTGCCACCCAAGGACTGACTCCTACCTGGAAAGGACCACCTCCATGGCAGTCAAGGTCAACGGAATCCCAACGTGGCTTCATCATACCCGGCTTAAGACAGCCCAGGAAAAATTGAGAGTCTAGGACTCTTCAGACTCTCTAAAGATTAGTCCTGGCCCTCATTCCAGGCCCTTATCTTATAAGCAGGGCCACTAACTTTATTAGGCAGAAAATTAAAATTATAGTTCTCAGGAGTAAATATAACTACAATGACTAAGAGTCAATGATTTGACTCATGTACATAAAACCAGTGGGGAATGAAGCATCCATCTTATACAAATACTGCTGTTTGAAATATTAACCCTGCTAGTTGGCTTCTGTAAATTCTTGCTTGCTACAACTACTCCCACTTCAGAGAGGCCATTGAACTTTCCCCAGACAAGGTTATAAGTGCTGGCACCAGGCCAGGCCTCTGGTTGAGGTCTCAAGGCCCCGGCACATACAGGCTCTTTGGGAATTTGTAAAAGGGGCCGGAAACACCCCATATTTGGGAGACAAAGAAGGTGGAAACATATAAATATGGAAAGTTCCTGCATGTTGGGGTCCAGAATTTGAGAGACATTTTTCCTCTGGACCCACGCGTAATGAATGTAACTCCATCTCTCTAAGTATTGCTTTGTTCTTCTTCGGTTTTCTGTAACAAGAGGAATTCCAGAAGCCGATGCATGCAACTGATGGTGATACAGTTAACAGACTAGTGCACCAGATAGATGGCGACACAAATGCTGATCCCTTCCTGGAACCCATGGCAGACCAGTGCTCCAGGCAAATGGTGACGCAGATATTGGCTCCATTCCTGGAACCCCTGCCCACGGCGGAAATTCCACCCGCCCTCACTGAACAGCTCATGGTCCACTGCCCTCACTGAACAGCTGTATAAAAAAAGTGCCTCAGCTGCCGCCCAATTCGACTTCTCAGGCCCTACCCTCAGACCGGTGAACCTCTCCTGGGAGCGTAAGATTAAGAGCTCTTCCTTTTGACCGGCCTGGACTCTGTCTTTGTTCCCTGCACCGTGAACCTCACGGTACAAATGCATTACAACTTTTCATCTTCCTTCTATAGCTCACAATAGTTATCTCGCTCACCATTATTTCATTTAATGTACTTTGTTTCTGGGTGGTTTTTGTCTCAAGGTGTCTAACGTATCTATGACCATATTGCCAAATACCAAAATCAGTTTGTATTCAATTTCTTCTTCCAGATGCTATTAATTCCAGCTACAGATGAAAAATCTTCTTCCATTGCAACAACATGAGACCATTTTACTTAATAATAGCATTTCCTTTTAAGGTTTGAGTTCATTTTATATTTTTGGCAATGAAACTTCAGCCCTCAAAAGTCTTTAGCTTATATTATATCATTGTTTAGGCTTTATTAACTTGGATCCACATTTTAAAATGTGTCTTCTTTTTTATAAAGTGATATAATTCTAACTCTATTTAAATGATCGTGTTTTGATTTTTCCTTCATAATGAAAAATGACAAATGGGGCATAGAAACATCTGGGTAATGAACTGAGTATTAGTTCAGACTTTCAATGGCAGTGAAACACTTACAGGATTCCTATAACCATGGTTTATATTTTAAAATGCTCATTACCCCTTTCTTTAAAAAAAATTCTAACACAATACCTCTTTTAATAAAGAAGTTGTACTGTCACAGCCTATTAAACGTTAGGTCCCATGTCACAATTTTGATTCCATGCCAGCTTAAACAAACTGTATGTTTAAAAAGAAAGAATGGCTGATTTTACCTTCAGTTTCTATTCCAAAGAAATGGGTGTACAAGAACGTTAAACAGATTAGTTTTTGGTGTAGGACTGACTGGCATGATGGCAGGTATGATTGGAGTAGCAAACCTGTTTCAGATGGCAAAGTTGGTGACAAGGGTAAAATATGTGAGATATTGAGATAAACCAATAGAATCTTCAAACTTCAAGCAGAGGGACTATTGCTGTGAAGAGTCCTAAGAAAATGCTTAGTGTCCCAATTACGCCCCAATTAATTATCTGTCTAGACTTAGTGGGACAAACGCAGGTGACCAGGAGTCAGCAATAACGGCCTATCCCCTGATGCTTCAATGTCTAGGCAGCTGAGCAAAACCAGAACACATGACATACAAGACAGAATTAGTATGCAATCACACAGGGTTTATTTACCTATTCCTAGTGGGTCCTAGGCTCTAGCAAAGGCAACCCAGCAATGCACACTGAAGGACAGACAACAAAGACAGAGACAGGCAAACGGCTGCAGTTGGTTCAGGCTGACACAGCAGAGCAATCAGGGGTTTGTCTCTCAGAGCGACGTGGAGTCCTCTTCTTAACGGGCAGGAGACCTCAACTGAAGGCCCTCTCAGAGTTATATAGACCGTGGTAAGCAGCCTGTGTCCTTATCAGTGTGGGCCAGACGGTGTGCCTTATGCTGGGAGCAGGGTGTTTACACTTTAAGTCCTCAGAGCTTTTACATCAAGATAGTGGGGTGTTCATTAATTTTGGAAGTTTCAGAGTATTGAGGGTTTCCATAGAGCAAACATTTCACACAATAATTATTTCATACATTAGAGGGGTTGCATTATTATAATACTTAGATCTAAGCCAGCACACGATAAAAGAGACATTCTAGAGGCAATCCACAGTGAATATAGAGAAGGTAACAAAAATTATCTGTGCCATTGTTTTTAAACCTTTCTGCCATAGGCTTTGGCTTTAGAGAATCCCACATATCAAAAGCAGGCTAAACATAAAACTAAATATATATACAATGTATATTTGAGAACCTATGGGTGTTATGCCCAGATATCGGGGTCCCCAAATTCAACCACCAGGGAGCCATTTCCGATGTAAAAAAGCAAAAGAGTCTTTATTCAAGCCCAGGCTTGGCTCCCAGCCTCTTTACCGACGCAGCGGCGAGACGAGAGAGCGAGCCCCAGGGGAACAAAGGTTATATAGGGCTAGTCATTTGGGTGGGCTTAGGTGGGTGACGTGGGTTACAGAGAGTGGTCACTTTGGTCAGGGTTTTTCTGCAGGGTTTTACGGCACAAAGGTCAGGAGGTGGCCAATACATTCCAAGGTCTGAGCCATCCCCCTACCTTTGCTTCTTGATAGCCTTATTAGGACCTTAGCTACATTCCTGAAGCTTCACTGGTCTACTCAGGCAGCGGTTGGGGGAGTTAGGACAATTCTGACATTCCTGTGGTGACCCCCAGTGGGGAGGGTCAGCTGAGGATCTAGCTCTGCAAGATGGGAGATAGTTCAGTTCTGCTTTCTTCTTTCATGGGTGCCTATGTTACTCAGGATCTTTTAAAGCTCAACACTGGAACAACACATGTATAATCCAAACATCAAATCTCCTAACACTATTGAGACTCCAGGGAAATCCTCTCATCTCTTGCCACCATTTCCAAATTTAAGGATAATTTGTTGGTTGTTTCACTGCTATCATGGCAAAGAGACACAGCCTAATTATGGGGAAAGATAATTAATAAACTTGGTAAACCTCAGATTACATGAACAGATCCTTGCAAATTAAAATTTTATAAAAAGTTTTGAAAACCTAAAGAGATTTTTTTTTTTACTAATTTTAAATGTGAATTAAATAATGTAAATCAAATACAGTACATGTGAACTAAGCAGTGAAGCAGGAATTTTGAGGAACACGGGCAGGCTTAGGGATTTTTTAGAATTGGGGTCCATGGGAAAAACACAGGGGCTGCAGACTGGGAGAAGGTACATTTCCATAACACCAGGAAACCGGGTGCAGTTACATCTCCATAAGACAAGGAGGCAGCAACAGGTATATTTCCATCAGACAAGGGAACTGGAAGTAGCCAAGAAAGGTCACATTTACAAAATAAAGAGACCTTTCTTGGCTACTTATTTCCTATTATTAGGAAAACAATAAGGAAGGAGAGGGGGAGAACCTCAGTGTTCCCTGTGAGGTTCAACCTTTGAGCCCAGAAGTTACTATAGTAACCAACTAAGGAGGTGGTGACCAATCAGAGGAGATATCAAGGCATCAGGATCTATAGCCTTTATAAGCCATAGGGAAAGGGAACCCAGTGGGACTTTTCCCCCTCCCTACTTGGGAGTCCATTCTGTGGGACTCTTCCCTCTCCCCATGTGGGAGTCTGTACTTGTTCTTCAATAAATCTCCACCTTTGCTATACCACTTTCTGTCTGTGGATTCATTCTTCGATTGTGGCAAAGAATCCGGGTTCCAGTCCAAAAATTCTGTATCAGCAGCATTGCAATATTTCTAGGAAATTAGAAAAGAAAAGCATTTGCATGACTATGAAGAAGAATAAGATCCAAATAATTCCAAAAATGATTTCTATTCAGACTATTTTTCTGACAGACATCAAACAAGTTAACTTTTGGTAATTTTTTTTTTAATTAACAAGGAATTGTTTTTGATTTCTTTATAATATTGTAGCTTGTAAAAATATTTAAAGAGAAGTTCTGTATAAATTCAAACAATGTTTGGATATTATATCTGTGGTTAATGTCTGAATCTCAGTATTGCTTTAAAAATATATTGATAAATGTAGTTTTTCCTGCTTCAACAAAGTAAAACATCTCCAAATGGAACTTATTAAGAGACTATTTAAGAATTCCAATGAGTCAAGAAACATATAAGTTGACACTACTATTGGTTATACATAAATTATCTTAAAATATCAATCGTAATAATGTTAATTTGTGATTTATCTGAAATATTTTGAATATATATTTAAGTATATATTTATTTATTTTAGAGAGGAAAAAAGGAGAGGGTGAGAGAGAGAAAGAGGAGAGAGACATTGTGTGAGAGAGGAACATCGATGGGCTGCCTCCCATATACCCCCTGACCAGAGATCACACCCACAACCTGGGCATGTGCCCTGACTGGGAATCAAACCTGCGACCTCAGGAGCACCGGACAACACTTAACCAACTGAGCCACACCGACAGACATTTTTATACTGATTTATAATTTGTTTGTTTTACTTTACATTCAAACTTCATCAAAGAATGCATTAATTTATTATATTTGATATATTGCTGACTTTTAGTAATAAACATTGTTTTCATGTATTTTTAAATTTTGATTTTATGGAGGTAAACTTTTCAAAGTAGGAAGACAGATAATATGTTATTTAACAATATATTAGCTTAATTTGTAACCTTTATGTGAAGCCATCATTTGTCTTCACTCAGTGTCTTGCAGACATTAGCTGCAGTCCTGATTATCTGAAAGAGTGATTTTTTGGTAGATTTCCTTTCATTTATTTATCCCTTGATCACTCTTTTATCAACTACCAATAAAAACAATAATTAACAGTAAATGTAGTCTAGAGATTTGATCATGGTTCACATTTTAATGTTTCTCTTTTACTTACTTTATCAATCTCCACTTTCATATGAAACTCACATCCTATAGTATTAGAACTTATTCCAAATTTTCCCTATGCTTTCACTCAATCTGTAAATTTGTACTACTTTTCTAATCAAATACACATGAATTATAAAAGAGTTGTTTTATCTCATTTAAATTAATTGATGCAAAGGTTATATCAGTTATAAAAGAAGTTGTTTTCACAGATTAAATAAAATTTTCTAAAAATAACAAATTCATAAAAAATAACAATGGCCTTTGATAATTTGTAGTAATATTCCTGCTGAAATAAGTTTTTTTCAAGATTAAAGAATTATTTATAAAGCATAGATAGACATGAATGATTTGAAGAAATGTCTTCACATATTCTCATTCACATTCCAATGAATATCTGAATATATCAACACAAACAATTAGAGATAGACTTGCTGAGAATAAAGTGTAATATTATAGATGACATCTATAATGATAATTTGAACAGTGGCAATTATTTTTTCTGATAAAACAATGTATAGTTTCAATAATTAATGATAATGATAATAATAGGTACTGATATCAGTTTCTGACTTACAAAAGAAGTTCCCAAACCCAAATTTATAATATTCATGCCAATTTAAACTGGAAAAATATTTTTATGATATTTTAAGAGAACATAGTTAATGCAACACACATACATTTTAAAGTAATACACACATATTTTAATGTCTACAGTGTATTATCACTCAATATTTAATACTTCGTTATGGAATCCTGGAATTGTTTTTCTCCAAGTGCATTTTCAATCTTATATTGAATGAAACAATCACTAATTCCTTAAAAAGTAAAACAAAAACATTTTTATCATCCAGGCATTTAATTAGAACTTCAGAAATAGATTAATTGTAATTAAAACGTAATAAAATATAGTTTGGCATTTTTTAAAGACATCTAAATTAGCTTGATTAATTAAACTACTTCACTTTTTGTTTGTCAGTAAACTTAGTCTCTTCCCATGTCTTTAGAATTAAAAAGCAAATAATCTGTAAAAATATAGTATTTTTTAATTTTAACTCTTTGAAACTGCAAACTCTATTAAAGCAGATTTCACTTGTTTATAATAAATGCACTTTAAAATGTATGTTTGAGATCTTATATGTTTTTATTTATTTTCGTTTGCCTGCCAGAGATCATTATGCAACATCATTTTCCCAATCTTTCCTGTCTTGGTAAACAAAGTAGATACAATTTTAAATAAATAAATAAAAAAAACCTGTACTAATCATTAGGTAAGTGAAAGGGTTAGAGTGAATAAAATGGGGCAGAGGAAACTTATTGTGCTTAGCAAGATATCTTGCAGAAAGCTTGCAGACTTGGCCTGACATAGCCTAGATAACCACTAGACATCTGGCAATGGGACGAACCAGGAAGGGACCAGACCCTTATGCCAGCAGAACTGTTTGCAGCCAGCAGCGGTTAATAAAAGTCTGCCTCCCCTTTCAGTCATGCTGATTCCTTTTTCGGACTCAGCCCACATGCACCCAGGTGCCTGAAATAAAAGTTCTTTTGATACATTATGGCCTCATGTCATAGGTGCGCGACTCTGGCCCACTCCAAACCTTTCAGTAAGTATTAAATAGCTGTCAATCCAGCTGCTTCTACATTTCATTCATTCAAAAAGTATTTATTAATTGTCTCCTATATTTTAAAACCTATTGTAATTATGGGACATAATATGACTAACTTCGGGACATACATTTTATTTGAGAAGGGGTATACAGACCATAAACAAGAAGAAAATTCTCACACAAAACAAGAATAGTATTACTAGAGATTCATGTTTGGATGAAATTTAAAGAGAGTATTGTGATATCAGACAATGGGGAAGTACCTTTAAATTGATTGTTTGGGGAAAACCTGTTAAGAGTTGGAGCTTTTACGTAAGACATAAATACAAAGAAGCCGACCATTTGAAATTTGGCGGGAGAAATGTTATATGCAAAAGAAACAGTAAATACAAATGTTCTGAGTTATTAAAAGAAAGCCAATTATAGCGACTAAGGGGCAGAATTATTGATGTGACTTCTGATAGAGAAGCAGGACTAAATGCTTGTAAGTTGCTAAAAAGAATTTAATGTTATAAATATACAGAAAAGTTTCTAGTGGGCTTTAGATTCTTGAATATTGGATGTTTCAAATGTTCATTCTAACTGATGTCAGGAAAATGGAGGAAGGAGAGTGCTTACATACGGAACAGAGAGAAGCTTGGCCTAATTTGGTAGTCTGGTCCAGACATAATATGGTCAGGCCAAATATGTTAGTGGTTCTATGGAAAATAAGTGAAAGTATTTGGAAATAAGGCTGAAAATATTAGCCAAAAGAAAGGAGGAAGAAAACATGGAATTAATAATGATGGTTGGTTAAAACTTTTAGTTTAAGCAACTAAAGTGAGTGAGTGTTGATGCCATTTTCCAAGAAAGGGAAGCGTGGGGAACAACATATTCAGAGGAGAAAAACATGAATTCCACTTGAAATGAACACTTATCTTAGTTGTCTGAGTGGAGATGTCTAGTAAGCTATTGTATTCATAAATCTGAATTTCAGGTGCAACGTTAGAGATAGACTTGGAAGTCTCAGCAAATGAGTGTTATGTGATGTCATACAACTGAATGATGATACCTGAGGGAGATGAATTCAGAGAAGAGGATTGTGTTTGATGACTGAGCACTGGGGCACTCAGTTGCCTAGAGTCAAATGGCATTAAAGAAGGATCCCACTCTAGACACTGAAATGGGGCAATAAGGTACGAGAAAATAAAGTGCAATAGAAAAAGGAGAATACAAAGGAATACACTGATTTAAGAATAGGAAGTTGTATTTTACACTAAATGCTACGGATATCAATTAAGATGAAAAAGTAAAAGCAACATTTGCCAACATAAAAAGTACAGGTTTCTTTAACAAAAGCAGTAGCGATGAGGTGAGGAGGGAAGAGAAAATGAGGTAGTGCACACAGAATAGACTGTTTGTTCAAACTTCATTATTTTTATGAAAGGGAAGAGTGGAATGAGGCAGTGTCTGGAAAGAGACATGGTATCAGAATAGATAAACTGATGATTGTAGATAAAGTATAAAATGGATGGATAGAAGGGAAGATAGAGAGAGATACATTTTGATTGGAGAAAATCAGAGCATGTTTTCATATTGATGGGAAAAAATAAAAAAGATACAGAATACTTATGAAAGTGACAGAATAATTAAAGGAGTAAAGTAGTTTAGAAGGTGATACAGCAGAGGTGGGTGAATATTGTTTTGTAAAAATTTAGAAAAGAGACTGAGAATATAGGGGAATCTTGATGACAAAACATATGATCCTGACAGCCCAGGGAAAGAGTTTGGGATGATGGAGGAAAGTGCAACATTGGGCTGGATTAACTGAGGTAGAGAGCATTTGGAGATAAAAATCTAACTAATGAGGGATGATCTGGGGGGGCCAAACATGGAGGTTGACTCAGGATAATGGAATAAAACATCACGGGAGTAGTGCTAGCTAGTTCTCAGAGAGTACTTCTCAAACTATTTTTGGTGAAAGACTATTTCCCACAGTGCTTCATAGAAGAATACTTGTGTTAAAAAAAGAATTCTGAAGAAAAGACCACATCCTTGGGTCTTGTGCCAATGTCAGTTTCTATCAGTGTTTGTAAATGTTTACCCCAATTTCTGCATTACTTCTTTATGGATTAGTAACAAAATGTTGCCAAATGATGTCAATTTGAAAAACATACTTTGAGTAAGGCTGCCTTAGACAAGTGAGAGAAACCAGATAAAGCTGTAATTTACAACAGTGTTCCCATTTTTGTTTGTGAATCCAATTATGATAAAATTTAGACAAACTACAGCACATTTATTCAGTTATAAATTTTATTTTTATTTATAAATTATATACATGTGCTACTGAACTAATATATAATGTTTAAATAAAAAGAACAAGGTATTCACTTAAAAAATGCCTGTGAAGTCACTGCATAAAACATGAAAACTCATAATAGTACCTAAAATTATGGCTTTCTTAAAATTTAATGCAAAAAGAAATTGGTACCAATTATAAGGTGTGTAAATCTGGATTAAGAAAAAATTTACTCAGGCCTTCATGTGATGGCACACCTAAGCATCATACATAAAATACCTTTTTTTATTATGGTAAGGCTATGCTTTGTAACACTCCTAATAGATGTCACCTTACTCAGTACATAAGGATTTCAGAAACTGAGTAATAACACTTGTTCAGCCCTGAATATTATTACCACACCCGCCATATTCTTCCATAGACAGAGGTCGTGTATCTCAGAAAAGAACTGGGAAGGAGAGGTGGGATTCTGAAGAAAACACAGTGGTAATTGGGGGTAGTGTGGGATGCTAGTGAAAATGCAAGCTTTGCAGAAGTAGCTTTTGACTAAAATCAGTAGGCTAAGAGGAAACATAAGAAATCCTGATAGAAATAAATCCTACTGAGCATTTAATTATTTTCGCCCCATGAGTTATATTCAGAGTTGGGTAGAACAAAGCAACTGAGATAGAAAGAAGATTGCACTTCATTAGGGAACAGACTCAAAAGCTTGAATTAATTCCATTAAAAATCACAAATTGGCTTGGATCTTTATATATCACCTTGTCCACCATCTGTAGAACTAAGAATGTAACCCTCCATTTCTGTAGAACTAATAATAGTCACTACAGTTCTATTATGTGCCTGAGGAATAGTGATAAAGGCCAATACTCACTCTCTACACTGTAGATCTCAAAGCCTAAATCATGCTGAACATTAGTAGAAAAACCATTTTAAATTGTATAAGAAAATTACTTTTTTTATATTAGCTTGTATAGGACTTATCTATTTAAAAATTGAAGACAGATATTTGCTAACATATGCAAATTTGTAGCAAAGTTTTAGGATAGATTTGAGATTGCATGTGTGAAGAACAATCTTACCAAGAAGGCTTAAAGGGCAGTGTTGCAAATTAGTATCTGTTTCTAATGACGCCCTCCTAAGGCTACTCCATCCTGGTTTACATATTGACAGACCAGAGGTTGCCATAGTTTCTCTGAGACTGCTAACTATTAAAGATTTCCTCTTCTTTGGCACACACTAATGGCCTCATTTCTCAGGCTCATTCATGTCAGATGTATCCATGTGACTGAGTTCCTATCAATAGGACAGGAGCAATGATAATGTGTTCCATTTCTAGTTATGGTCAATTAAAAGCTTTTATCCACTCATTTCTTTGTGTGTTTTTTAATTACATTTATTGGAGTTTTTTTTGTTGTTGTTTTTTTTTTTATTCTTCTGTTAGGTACATGCAGAATATAAGAAAGATCCAGGCCTTCGTAGAGATATATAAAATAGGAGTCTGTTTCATTGAATAAGGAGGATACATGATCTGCCACCCTATACATTTGTTAACTATTATTTTGCGAGCAAAATATGAATTTCTACTGTGTCACATCATTTGTTTGGTTAATTTCTATAGTACTTCACCTACCCGAAGTAACACAATGAGAAATAGCCATAATATAAAAAAGAGAATGTTGAAAGAAACACCTACATTACAAGGAAGCATATTAGTATCTAGAAGACTCACAAGAAGAAAATACTTCTGAAATTATATAATGTAAGAACCAGAGAATACATTTAGAATGTTGTTGGCATGCTTTATAAATGGCAAGGAACTTGCTTTTATTTTTGAGAAAAACAGGGCCATAAGGAATAAACCAAAAGAGATTAAGAGGTAATGAGATAAATGAAAGATGACAGTAAAAAAAAAAGTCTATATTGTTGAAAAGGAAGAGAAAATTTGACACTACAGAAAATTGAATCAGTAAGCTGGAGGGCAATATGAAAATTTCTCCTAGAATGTAGAGAACACAGGGTTACTCACTGAAAATGTTGAAAAAGAAGAATGATAAATATCCAGTTTAGATAATGAAGTGAAATGATACCAATCACTATTTTACCAGAAGCAAATGACTAACTAAAGCTCTTGACTGAAGAAATACCATAAGGGATCTCATAGCTTGCTCAGGAATGTCAATAAAGAGGACCTATTATGATACCATTTTGAAAGGCAAAGATAAGAGAAAATATTACCTAAGTGACCTAGAAGGAAGGCCAGACTGAAAAACAAAGATATATGGATACTAACGAAGGAAGAAAAGTCAGTCATTCTTGTGATGGTGCCAAAACTCATGAGGCACAGTTTTCAGAATGTTGAGTGGAGGAAGATATGCCCTCAGAACATGAAGGCTTTCTAAGCAGTCTTTCCTTGACTCAGAGAAAATACAAATATTCTCAGGTACTTAATACTAAAATATTAAGACTTTTTTGTATCTTTCTAAAATGTAATATATCTAACTAAAAAGAGGTAAAGCTATGATAAGAGTTAAAGAACGACAATTAAAATTTAAGTAATTAAATGCGAGCACTGAAAAAGCTAATACCAAAATTTGCAGTCAATTTTTGTAAACCTGT
This sequence comes from Corynorhinus townsendii, assembly GCA_026230045.1. Lineage (NCBI taxonomy): Eukaryota > Metazoa > Chordata > Mammalia > Chiroptera > Vespertilionidae > Corynorhinus > Corynorhinus townsendii. The sequence goes on from JAPDVU010000003.1 coordinate 148,773,396, forward strand.
AAAAAAGAAAAATGGTTTACATTAAATATATCATAAAATTAAAAAAAAATCATCTGTATTTAAAATGACATCATTGAGAAAGTTTTTCAAATGGATGGGATAAAGCAAATATAAAGCATATTAAATTATTTTGTTAATATAGGCTTCTGAAAATAATATTATATAAAATTATATTAACTAGGAAATACAGGCTAAAGACAGTTTTTATAAAAATTAAAACTATTGCCCAGCCAGATGCTCAGTTGGTTGAGCTATGTCCTATACACCAAAAAGGTTGCTGATCCAATTCCTGGTCAGGACACATATCTAGGTTGTGGGTTTGATCCCTGGTTGGGGCATGTAGCAGAGACAACCAATCAAAGTTTCTCTTGCACATTGATGTCTCTCTCCCTCTCACCCTTCCTCACTCTCTAAAATCAGTAAAAATATGCTTGGTTGAGGATTAACATTTTAAAAACTATTATAAATCAAAAGATTGGAGAGGAGCGTATGAATAGAGCAATATTACATGTAACAAAGCAAGAAAAATTTAAAAGCAAAGCAATTATTAACTGACAAAATAGATATGAGACAATTTCTAAGAATTAAAACAATACATTTGAAAGAATTTATTAAGATAAAACTCTCATTATGTGACCAAATGTCAATTTTAACTACACAATATTTATAATAGACTTAAAATTAAGTAGCATTAGAAATAAAAAATGTAGGCACATATAGATAAGCAATCAAATGGATGAGTGTTTTACAGTTTAATTTACATGATATTTTTCCTTGTAGGGCTCCATAGAGGATGGTTGTATTTAATGAGTTCTTACACTATGCCAGAAACTATTCTATAATTTTATAGTGATTAACTCATGTATTCCTCTAAACCACTCTGTAAATTAAATATAATATGATCTTCATTTTGAAGGGAGATAATGAAATTTCCCCAAGACCTTATAATTGGAAAATTATGGATCTTAGACTGAAATCCAGACCAACTGAAATCATAGCCCAAGTTTTCAAGTTCAGTCCATCTCTATGATGATAAAATTGTCATAAAATTTGTGCCCCTTGATCATACTGCATTAGATAGAAAACTATAAGCGATGAAAACAAATGTGCATCTTTCATAAACATATTTAGTTAAATGTAAAGTATAATCATAAAGAATAATTGTAAAAATGTCAGTAGCACATAATTTAATAGGTTGATAAAAACTATTTTGTTTTAATCAGTGTACTACTGAACTTACAAATTTCATTTAACAATCATAGCAACTTTTACTATTAGAAAAACAAAGTGAAAATATATAGGTCTCATTCTGTTATAGAAAGTAGTTCAAAGTTGTATAGCTATTAAGTAAAGTCAGTATTTTTATCCAGAGCTATGGACTCCAAATCCCTTTATATAAAAATAAATTATGTTATATCCTAATGAAATAACAAGGTGAGTTTAAATATATACTAGTATATGAAATTTCCAGCTTTCTTGAGGCATTATTGACATATAAGATATATAAATTTAAGGTATACAAAATGATGATCGGGTATATTGTGAAATGATTGATACAGTAAAACTAGTTAACACCTCCATCCCTTTACATAATTACACTTTTTTGTTTGTGTGGTGAGAGAAGATGAAAACAAGTGTAATGAGGAATCAACTTAAGAAACTGGAAAAAAGAATAACACAACTAAAGGAAGTGTCTGAAGTTTTGTTAAAAATAAAATTAAGTCAAGGTATAACATAAAATTGACAAATACATTCAAGTTACTTTTCTGATCAATCAATAAAAGAAATAAGCAAAAGATAAAAAGGTACAGAGAAAAGAGGAATTAGAATAAGCATTTAACTTCAGAAAAATAGGCTATTAAAAAGTTAAAAAATTACTGCATGAATTCAGAAAATTAAAAATCTTAATTGATTTTGAGACAAACAATATGTTCTTAATGTGACTAAAACATAAGTTAAAATATATGAGAATACTTTTTAAAGTTAGAAATAAATAAGTAAAAATATTTGAAGTATTATTCCAATAAGATTTTCTGGACGTGGGCTGTGTTAGAGTCCAGGTCTATCACACAGTGTATAATTTCTTTGTTCTTGAAAGAAGAGGAAAAAAACTGTGGATAATCTCTTGATTCATTTTGTGAAGTAGATGAAATCTGATATCAAACTCTGATAAAGTTACCAGGAAAACCACCTAAACATACTGCAAAACACTAAAATCCCCACCATAACCACCACCTCCACTAAATGTGCGTGCCTGATGGGTTTGAGCAAGGACTTATATTTTGCAATTAGAACGATGAAAAATGATTGCCACATCCCAAATATTCAATAATGGTTCTTAAGGTATAAGGTATGATTCTTAATTGGCTCACTTACTCTGCAACACCCTCAAGAGAAGTCTGTGAGGTTTGGTTCAGAAACTTTATACTTTCCTGTTAAGGGTTAGAATCACCAACACTAAAATACCCTCTTATTTAGAATTTACCTACAAATACAAAATGATCTCTAACTCAATTTCTAGAAATATCCTATATAATAAAGGGTAATATGCAAATCGACCAAACAGTGGAACGACTGGTCGCCATGACATGCACTGACCACTGGGGGCAGATGCTCAATGCAGGAACTGTCTCCTGGTGGTCAGTGTGCTCTCACAGGGGGAACACTGCTTAGCCAGAAGCCAAGCTGACTGCTGGGGAGTGCAGTGGTGGTGGGAGAACAGCACTAAGGGTGTCTGACTGATGGCTCCCAGACTGCGAGAGGGCACAGGCCTGGCTGAGGGACTGCACCCCCCCCACCCCCCAAGTGCACAAATGTCATGCACTGGGCCTCTAGTTATATATAATCTAGAGGACTAATGCATGAAATTCGTGCACAGGGGGGATTGTTTGTCCCTCAGCCCAGCCTGCATCCTCTCCAATCTGGGATCCCTCTCACAATCCAGGACTGCTGGATCCCAACCATTCGCCTGCCTGACTTCCTGATTGACCCTAAACACTTCTGCCAGCCAGCCTGATTATCCCCTAAACACTCCCCTGCCAGCCTGATCGACACCTAACTGCTCCCCTGTTGGCCTGATCACTCCCAACTGCCCTCCCCTGCTGACCTGATCACCCACAACTGCCCTCCCCTGTCAGCCACCTTGTGGTGGCCATCTTGTGTGTTGGAGTGATGGTCAATTTGCATATTACCTCTATTATATAGGATATTACATCTAAAATTTAATATCTGCAATTAAAACCAAATCCTTGATTTTCTCCTTATGATGCAAAAATAAGCAAAAAGCAAAGCCCAACTAATTTTTTATTGATAGAGCTCCATAAATAATTATTAGTACATTATATAACCAAGTATAATTTACATTAAAAACAGAAAAATGATTCAACTAAACTTTGGAAGGTCTATTTGATAAAAGATGATAATATCAAAAACTATGTGCCAGGCAGTCTTATAAATGTTTTGCATACATTACCTCATCTAATTCTTTTAATAACTCTATGTGATAGAGTTCTCTGATATGAAAACTGAAGCCAAGGAAGAAAATCTTGTCTGAGAACACAATTAATATGTACCTGGACACACTCATGTAGGCTGGATTTGATGAGTTTGTGCTTGTAAAACAACATACCATAAAACATTAATAGTAGAAAGTGAGAGTAGAAATTGTCATCATTTGCAGATTTTCAACCTAAAAAACCATTTAGAGGAGCAAGTGCTCTTAGCAATACAGCTTCTTCCCTAGCCCTAACTCATCTTTGCTATTTAGAGGAGATACACAAAGCTCTATCTTCCCTTGTCACTATTCCCCTTAACAGGGACAACCCCAAACAAGATTTATGGAGATCTCAGCATATCATGCTCCTGGCAAGACTGCCCCTCCCTCAGTTTACACACTGTCTGCTTCCACACAGTTTAACTGATTAATCCTAAAAAGGAAACTATAATTAGAATTGATTACCCAATTTTCCCTAAGAAACCATCAGTACTAATCTAAACATTTTATAGCCCTATTTATTCTAGAAACAACTAAAATCCTAAAACTTCTACAATCACCCATATGGCTCTATACATCCCTAAATGGACCCAATGTCTTGTCATTTCCTTACTCTCCAAACTGTCACTGTATCTTCATATAGATACTAGAGATCCTCACCAGTATTCCTAGTCCTCCTTATATCCTGGATTTAAGAGAGTTTTGCACTCCTTTCAATTGACCCAACTTTGACCAATAAAATAACATACTAGTAAATGGAAATGTCATGTGCTGTGCCACTTTTTTGGTATAAATATTAGAGAACTAATTTGTGATTCCTCATGTTTTCTCTTTTTCACTGAGGTAATCACAGAAATACATGTTAGTATGGAGATGCCAAAATATCAAAGTGACCTGGAATACAGACTTAATATGAGGAGGCTAACCCCTATTTTGTAAAACTACTGGTTGAAATCCTCTGCTATTTTTTTAGATGGACTCTTATTCTAAAAAAATAACTTTGCTTTCTAGCCTGCTTGAATAATGAGGAAGATAAATTTAGCTGTCTGACCTTGTAGGCCAGAGACTAGATAGGACCATACTCTCAATGCCATGCCAGGTGTATTTTTTAATTGGACAGAACTGTGTTGTTTTCAAGGTCAGCAGCGAGATAACCACTAAGTGCACATAGGGCTGGCTCTTTAATAAAAAGGGAAGTTCTGCTTGTAGCTTTGCTTAGAATTTGAATTCATTTTTCTCTGAGCCCACCGGTGAATAAAGTGTGACTCCAAACTCTCTGAGCATTGCTTGATTCTTTACAGTTTTCTGTAACAAATACAAGGCAAAAAGTTGCCTTGAAGTGTTTTCTAGATCCACCAGCCTTTGGGCAAATTATATGATGTTATTTTATTATGCCAGTAAGATTCATAGGGTCATTCATTTTTAGAGTTGTCAAGAGTTGAAATTGACTCAATGACATATAACACATCATGCCATCAACATATTAGAGTTGATTGGTTTGGTACCTGAAAAATCCCTGACCCTAGTTAATCTCAACTCAGTTTATTCATGCTTCTAGATGAGCAGCTAGAACATGACAAGAATAATCACATCCTTGCTGACTTCTGATGATAAATCTCAATTGTCTTTCCTATATTTTCTACTGTTTTATATATGCAGCTCTTCAAGATGGCTATTCACAATTTCCCCTCTCCAAAATATCCAATTTACCCCCATCTCAGTTTATAGCCTGTGTTATTTTACTGAGAAGATAGAAGCCATGACAAAGTAAATGTCAAACTCCCCACTCCCACTGCCAAATCTACCTAAATTTATACCCATATATTCTGCTTTCAATCCTATTAAAGTAGAAGAGCTGTTCTTGCTCCCCTCTAAATAGACCATGCAAAGTGACCTGGACCACGGACTCTACCTTCTCCTAATCAAAAACTTTAACCTTATTTTGTTGTCTCCCTCAATTTCTTTCTACTGTCTCCTCTTTCTTTAATTGAACTCTAAAAGTTAAAGTATCATAATTTTTAGTCAAGGACCATTTCCTGTTTTCTTCACCCATTTCTTAGATTATCTTATCCAGTCCTGCATTTTTTGCCAATAAAATACTAAATACTAAAGTTATATTTCTATCCTGAATACTTCCTATCAGCTTCTGAACCAGATATGGTATTTCCTGTTTGACGTTTACATTGAGGTGCCCAATAAGCATCTCAATTTTAATTTGTCCAAACCACATTTTTAACCAATCCACCATTCCTGAGTCTTATCCATCTCTGTAAATGGGGCCATTGGCTCAGACCAAAACTTAGAAGTTATTCTTATTTTTCTAACTTGGGTCAGCAAGCAAACAAAGCATGCTCTTCTGATGATGATGACAGTGATGGAAGAGAAACGGTGAAAACTTATAATGCTTTTTAAAAAAAATAAATGTATTGGGGTGACATTGGTTAATAAGGTCATATAGGCATGATCTGTATATTGCATTGTGTGTCTACCACCCAAATTCGAACATTATCCATCACCATATATGCTTCTTAAAGACCAATCTTTAAATTGGTACTCTGTTATTTCTGCCTACATACTATTGGCCAAAACAGTTTAAATCACAAACTTATAGTTAAAAGGAGTCAAAATTAGGGTCAACAATTCACTACACTATCTCTCTAACTTTGGTAAAATTGTTTCTGAGTTAGGATATTATTGGAGTTCTAAACAATAATAAATAATGCTTGTTTGATAAAGGTATTTTTAAGTATGTAAAGTATTTTCACATGCATTGTATGGTTATTTATATTATTCTACCTGACCCTCAGAAAATACTTCAATATACATATTTTCACCACTTTACAAGTGAGAAAACTAAGGATTAAGAGATAAAATATTTTTTTACCAAATTATTCATTTATATTTGGAAATGCATTGGAATACACTACTTTTGTTTAGTGTCTAACCATCTGCTCTCCCTTTCTCTACTGCATCATAATGTCTCTGTAACTTCCTATATAATAAAAGCCTAATATGCTAAGTGTTCAGTTGACAGGTTGGCTGTTCAACCAATCAAAGCGTAATATGCTAATGATATGCTAAGGCCACTCAACCTCTCACTATGATGTGCACTGACCACTAGGGGCCAGACAGTCAACCGGTCAACCAGTCGCTATGTCATGCACTGACCACCAGGGGGCAGATGCTCTGATTGGTAGGTTAGCTTGCTGCTGGAGTCTGGTTGATCGGGACTGAGTGAGATGGGCTGCACATGCCCTTGAGCCCTCTTGTGGTCCCTCCCTGGAAGGCAAACGTCCTGCATCCCTCCTCAGCCCTAATCGTGCATCGGTGGGGTCACTAGGCCTGGCCTGCACCCTCTTGCAATCCGGGACCCCTCAGGGGATGTCGGAGAGCAGGTTTCGGCCCAATACCACATGCCAGGCTGAGGGACCCCACTGGTGCACGAATTCATGCACCAGGCCTCTAGTATTAAAATAAAACAAAACAAACTTTGGAATATAACATATTGTAAATTGCCTACATATGAACAAAGGATCCTATCCTTAGTGAGGAATGTGTATTTATGTTACTAATAACATCTCACCTTGTAAATTTCACAGTGATTCTTTTAGTCAGGTTTGATGGATGATATTTACTGTTGCATTCAAATCTTTTGGCAACATTGCTGCCAAGCCAATAGCCCTTCCAATGTATTATACGAGAAATCTTAAAGGTAAGAGATCAACAGAAGGACTTCTATGCATGCATATAAGCATAACCAATGGATGCAAGACACTGGGGGAGCAGGGAGGGCATGTGCTGGTGGGTAGGGGAAGATCATTGGGGGGAAAAAAAGGAGACATATTTACTACTATTTGTAATACTTCAAACACTAAAATTCAAAAAAAAGAAATCTTAAAGAGATTAAAAAATAAAGGAACCCTATACTTTCAGAGGATTTTCATGGTGTTCTTGTATTTAGATGCTACATAGTAAAAAGGGATTTTTTTCCCATAGTTAAAATGGTATATCGGAAGATTAGAGTTTAGGATTCAAAACAAAGTGTTGTTTTTGTTTTGGTCTTTGTCTCAGAAATCATTTGGCAAAACTCTCCGGGTTCCTTTCAGGATATAAATGACACTTGAGGAGGATACATGACTTAGAATTTTCAATAAAGGGCAAGATTTTCTAATGTAGTAAAAAATGGGAATGTTTGTCCTCTTTTTAACTGTAAAGAAACAGTGGTGTTTATTATCAAGTCTGCAACTTCATGAAGAAGAGAAGAGGGGTCTCTTTCAAGCATACTTACATGAATAGGCCCCCATTGACGTTCTTCCCGGCTATTTGTCAGTTCAGCTATGATGGCTATCAAGTGGGTTGACCAGGGCTTTACAACAGCTGCTAGACACACAATGTAAATGGCTTAAAATTTTCTACCAAATATTGTTTTTTATTTTTAAAATTCAAATTCGTATTTGAGGCAAATTTCATGTCATCATGCCACAGCCATGGCTCTGCTCCAGGGTATAATTCACAAATATAAGTTGTTTGAAACTCCTTTAAAGTGTAGATAAGTCCATGATTTGAAGGATCAGGCATGTTCTGCTTTTTCATAGCAAGCGTCTGACACCTGGTAAGCAATTTAATGAGATAAGTCAGTTAATTGGTGTGAAGTTTTTACAAGGAATACGTAATGAATGCAAGTCTAGTCAACATTATTAGTATTGTGCTTTATGAAAGAAAAATTATAAAGGGAAATAATACTTCAATATAAAGTATCAAAATTTCTATCAGCTTTAATGTATTACAAAAAAGGAATTGTCAAATAGTTAAAATAGTTTCATTGAAAAGAGAAATGTGATTACTTATAAAACTTGGAAAAAATTATGAAACATAGAGCAGTGATAGCACTGTGTGTAAAATGACTAGCAGGAAGAAGAAAACCCAGAAGAACAAAAAAAATTACAGATCTATTTTATAACAAAATCAATAATAAAGGAAAAATGTCTCCAAAGGCAAAGAAAACAATTTTGAGATTTGAGTCAATCCATAAAAAAATGGTAAAAACTTGAAACAAATATTAACTTTTCACATGAAGATATATTTGCATACATAATTTGCATCTTACAAGATAAAATATATAGTTTTTATAAACAGGTGAGTACTTAGTGCCTGAAAACTTAAGTTCCCAACTCATCTCTGACTGTACTTAATTCAATAATTTATGATATATCATTTAAAAATTATGAGCTAGACTTTTCTCATGTATGAGATAAAAGAAAACAATTAACATAACTTTTACACAAGATTATACAGACACACAAGTCTTTAAATAAATTATAAAATATTTTGAAATCTTTACTCAAAATTGTAGCCTGCAAATAAGATAATAGATTTAAAGGCATTTTTATATTAGAAATCATTCCACAGATATAACATAGCTTTGTAATTTTATCATGTAAGTATTTTTAACCTGTATATTAACAGGGAAGCATCAATCAGACTGTCGGACCTTGGAGGGAAGGTAGGGGAGAGTGGGGGTAAGGGGGCGAGATCAACCAAAGGACTTGTATTCATGCATATAAGCCTAACCAATGGACACAGACAACAGGGGGGTGAGAGCATGAGTTGGGGGGAGGGTTTGGGAAGGTAATGGGGGTATGAGGACAAATATGTAATACCTTAATCAATAAAGAAATTAAAATGCATAGAGAAACCAAGATGGTGGCATAAGGAATACACCTGTACGTGTTGCCTCTCAAAACCACACCAAAACTACAACTAAAAGACAAAATGACGATCACCCAGAACCAAGGGAAAGCTGGCAGAGTAGAAGTTCTACAACTAGAAGAAAAGAAGGAAGCTCATTGAGACTGTGTAGAAGGTGCAGAGGCGCAGAAAAGCAGAGGTACAGAGGTGCACATGAATTGGGCTGGTGATTGGGTGTGCTGATTTTTTCAGTTGGAAGGGAGATACAAGCTTCCGACTGCTCTGAACTCCAGTTTCTGGCAAGACTCTGGGGACCCAGACTCCTACAGGGAGAAACTGGACTGTCTGGCATCGGGTTGGAAAGTGAGGGTGGCTTTCTAGTAGAGGTGCGTGCAGGAATTGTTATTTACTGCGCTGGGCATAGGACGCGGGGACACAGAAACCTGGAGACGCAGAGACAGCTGACTGGCAGCCACCACTGTTTGCCACGCCCTAGTGATTCCCTGAGACCCAGCCCCACCCAATTTACAAATCCACCCGAGCTGTGCGCAGCGGCTTTTGCATACGAATGGCCTGCCCTTTCAGAGATTAACCTAACAAATTGCAGCTGGCTCAGAGAGCTCCAAAACTTCCAAACCCCAAACAAAGAGAAATCTGCAGATCTCACTGCAGCTCCTGCTGGGTGGCCTCAGACAGTAGCTGACTTGCACCTCCTTGGAGATCCAGGAGCCAGTGTACCTAGTGGTCAGTGTGAGATGATACCAGATTTCAACTCCTCACATGCATAAGTGACACATTCAAGAGGCACACTTAGTGAGCACCAAAGCCCCACTGAAGCAAGTCCTGCCCCATAAGGGTGTCTCCAGCACAGTAGTTCTCCCATTATAGACACAGCTTTTCCTCACAGCCAATTGGCCTGGAGGTCAATTCCTGCCAGTGTACCAAGAGCAATCAAGGCTTAACTACAACAAGACTGTGCACACAGCCCACAAAGGGGTGCACCAAGAGCGTCCACTTCAGATGATTGGGGAGGCTGAGCCACTGGGCCCTATAAGTCACCTACCACACAAAGCCACTCTATCAACACAGGGAAGTGGCCAAATTATAGAGACAAAGAAACATGTCATGAATGAAAGAAATGGAGGAAGGCAAACTACTGGGTATAGAGTTCAAAACCACAGTTATAAGGTTACTCGAGAATATTCTAGAAACCTCCGAGAAACTTAGTGAGACCTCCGAGGAACTTAGTGAGACCTTCAAGGATCTTAATGAGAATGCCAAATAAATGGAACAAGACCAGTCAGAAATTAAACATACACTGTCTGAAATAAAGAATAATATACAGAAATCCAACAGTAGACTAGAGGATCCCAAGAATCAAACCAAAGATTTGAAATATGAGGAAGCAAAAAACACCCAACCAGAAAAACAAGAAGAAAAAAGAATCCAAAAATATGAAGACAGTGTAAGGAGCCTCTGGGAAAACTTCAAACGAACTCACATCTGAATTATGGGGGTGCCAGAAGGAGAGAGAGAGCAAGATACTGAAAACCTATTTGAAGAAATAATGACAGAAAACTTTTCCTACCTGGTGAAAGAAATAGACTTACAAGTCCAGGAAGCACAGAGAACCCCAAACAAAAGGAATCCAAAGAGGACCACAACAAGACACATCATAATTAAAATGCCAAGGGCAAAAGACAAAGAGAATCTTGAAAGCAGCAAGAGAAAAACAGTTAGTTACCTACAAGGGAGCACCCATATGATTGTCAGCTGATTTCTCAATAGAACCTATGCAAGACAGATGGGAGTGGCAAGAAATATTCAAAGTGATGAACAGCAAGAACCTACAACCAAGATTACTCTACTCAGCAAAGCTATCTTTCAGAATTAAAGGTCAGATGAAGAGCTTCACAGACAAGAAAAAGCTAAAGGAGTTCATCACCACCAAACCAAGATTACATGAAATGCTGAAGGGTATACTTTAAGAAGAGGAAGAAGAAGAAGAAAAAGGTCAAGATAAAAATTATGAACAACCAAGTGACAACAAATACATATCTATCAACAAGTGAATCTAAAAATCAAGTGAATAAAAAAAAAATCTGATGAACAGAATAAACTGGTGAATATAATAGAATCAGGGGTTATAGAAAGGGAGTGGACTGACAATTCTCAGAGGGAAGGGGGCGTGAGGGGTGCAGGAAGAGATTGGACAAAAATCTTACACCTATGGATGAGGACAGTGGTGGGGAGTAAGGGAATGGGGTGGGGGGGGGAATCAAGGGGAGAGGAGCTATGGGGGGAGAAAAGAGGAACATCTGTAATAATCTGAACAATAAAGAATTTATTTAAAAAAAAGACATTAAAATACAAAAAAAAGAATTTTTTAAAAGCAGTTCTATATCATGGAGTTGAAAGAAAAATTTGTCAATGGCTTTCAATCACATTTGCAATCCTATATAATAAAAGTTTGTTTGGGAGTTTGGCAACTTACCATGATGTGCCCTGATTACCAAGGTGTGGCACGGAACATGGCAGGCCTCAGCAACATGGCACTGACATTGGGCAGCAGTGGAGGCTCTGCTGGCCCCATGGGCCCTGATAAGAGCGGGACCACAGCTGGATGGTGGAGCAGGTGAACGGGTGGCACCAGGCAAAGCTGGTGTGAGTGGGGCTAATCGCCCTACCTATCACCTCACAGACAACGACCAGTGGCAGCAGGGGGCGGTGCCATCACCTAGCTCCTAGGCACTGAGGAATCCGGGCGGGGGGGTGGAGGGTTGGGGGGGACACTGGCCCTGACGAATCACCCCACAAACAGCAACCAGTGGCTGGAAGGCTCTGATTGCTGATTGGGGCTGGGCCCTGGGCTAGGTTGGGGAACTGGGGGTGGGTGGCAGTGACCAACCTACCATGGCACCCAGATAGGGCTGCAACCTCTTGCTGGCTACCTGGGGGCGGGGGTGATGCGCATGGAGGTGCAGTGAGAATGCAGGGTGTCTGCTGAGCTTGCTCTCACTCCCCCTGCTACCCTCCCTTAAGATGCCAGGGCTCATGCAGTGGGGAAGCCCCCAGGCTCAGGTGCCAGGCTCCCAGGAGTAGCCTGCCCCACACCCACGTGGCCTCTTTCAGGTCAGCAGGGCCTCAGCCACCAGGACACAGGGGCTGGTCAGGCTCCCCATGGGTTCCCACAGGAGCTGGTCTGCGAGGCTGGCAGGGAGAGAGCCTGCTGCCATCCTGGCTTCCGTGCAGCACCACTGGGTGGCCCAGAGGTCCACACTGTGCCCCAGCCTGTGGCATCCAGCCATGCCTATTGCATCTCCGTGTGGGGACTTGGGCACCATGACTCAGGTGGACGGTGGTGAATGGGGGCCTGGGGATCCAGGTGCTGCCCAGGGCCCAGAGGTCAGCTGGGACCTGCCCTTCCACACCAGATGCTCTCACTTTGATCACCGGCCAGGCCTAGGGACTGTTTCTGTGCACGAATTTCGTGCACTGGGCTTCTAGTAAAATATAAACTCTCAACCTATTTTATAGATTCTTACATAATCAGACTCCAGCCTTCTCTAATTTTTAATTTATATATTTTTGTTAAATGTTTATTACCTTTTTGCAAAACTAGTTTTCTCCAATAAAGTGACAATTTTATTCCCACTTTAGAAGCTTGCTAGATACTTCTTCTTTCTTTAACTGGCCTACTTCTGGTCACTTAGACATCAGGCCTTCCTAAATCACCTGTTCTAAAGTAGCATCCAACGACTCTATCAAATCATCTTACTTTAATCCTTTTAAGAATACTCATTATTGCCTCATGCTTTGCTGTGTCTTTATTTCCTTTATATTATTTATTGTTAACCTCCTCCCTCTGGCATTAATATCCATGAGTACAGGAACCTTGCCTTCATCACTGTATGCATAATACCTAGAATGGTGTGTGGAAAGAATTGTTTCTCAACCTATGTATATTACATGACCATCGAGAACTTCCAAGCTGAACACTTCCTTTGATATTAGAGTTTCAGAGAGATGCACTGTTTGTCCAAGGTACACTGATAGTTTTCTGTATCTGGATTCCATTACCTCTCTACTTTACCATGGAGATTCGCACTAATTAACTCTCTTATTGGTTTTATTGTCACAATTCACAATTTTATGTTCAAACTTACTGCAGGCAGCTTAAATCTACTATATTTCTATAAAGTTGATAAATATTTTCAGAGTTCTAAGAAAAGAACAGGCATCCTGCCCACCAAATAAAAATAAATGCTGAGAAACTGACCTAGATCAATCATTCCCTCAAGTAACAGAAGGCAAATGTGTATAGATAAAAGAAATACTTTCAATCAGAATAATCCTGTAGGCATTCTCCAGATTGGGGAAGTGACATTGGAAGGAGTTAGATTAAAAGGCTTATTGTTTTTTATGATTCCAAAGTATTGTTTTCAGTAGTTTCAACACAGGCATTAAAAAAATGCCTAGAGGGAGACAAAATGGCGGCGGAATAGAAGGACGTGTCCTGAGTCTTCTCCCGGAGCAAATAGAGGAGGCAGCTGAGATGAGCGGAATCCAGCCTGAATTGGTGAAGGAGGCACAGCTGGTGAGACAGTTTGCAGCTGGGAAGAGCAGGGATCCCCCGGATAAAGGTAAAATCAAAGATCTAGGCAGTAGAATTTCCCGGACCTCTGTGCCCAGAAGGTCAGGGAGAAACTACACAGTGCCAAGCCGCGTCCCTGAGGACAGGCAAGGTCTGAAGGATTTTAGACCATAGAGTCTGGATTTGGGATCTGAGCTCAAAGGCAGCCTTTAAGAGCTGCCGGAGGACCGCGGAGTGCTGGCAAGAGAGGAACTGGCAGAGACGTGGTCCTTCCTCGCGCTGGGGCCTGCGCCTTTCCCCACTGAACCTAGTTCATGGGACCTTTTGGAGACAGGTGCTTACTTGTGACAGAAGTGCGGGAGAAGGGGTAGAGTTGTGGAACCTGGGCAGAGTGGGCAACGGACGGTCCAGGAGAAGTGGTAGCAAGTCTGGTGCTGAGTCATATCTAAGCCCACAGAATCCATTTTCTCCTGAGAGATAGCCCCTCCCCCCAGTCTCCAGGCAACCAATATAGCCACACCCAGATTCCACCCTGATTATCACCAAGGAATCTGAGTACTCCCTGAGGCCATAGGATCTATTCTAAAGAGAAATCTTTAGAAGCTAAGCACCTCAATTACACTAGATAACCAAGCCCAGGAGAACAGATTTCACCAGTAGCACCATCACCAAAAGAACCTGGGTAGCAAAGCAATTGGATCTACAATTAAAACATTTCAGGAAAACATGGGGAGACAAAAAAGCAATACCCAAAGGAAAGAAAAAGAGGAATCAACAGAAAGGGAGTTAAATGAAATTGAGGCTAGCAGCTTAACAGAGAGAGAATTCAGAGTAATGGTTCTAAGGATGTTTAAATGGATGGATGACAAATTCACACAACTCAATGAGAACTATAAGGAGCTGAATGAAAATGTCACCAACATGAAAAGAAACCAAGAGGAGATGAAGAATGACATAGCTGCAATAAAGAACACATTGGAAGGCTTAAACAGTAGACTAGAAGAGGCTGAGGACCGCATCAGCGAATTAGAAGACAAGGTAGGAAAACACACACAAACACAGCAGCAAATGGAAAGAAGACTTAAAAAGCAAGAGGAGAGCCTAAGGGAGCTTTGGGACAACACAAAATGAAACAATATTAGAATAATAGGGATACCAGAAGGTGAGGAAGAGAAGCAAGGAATAGAAAACCTGTTTGAAGAAATAATGACAGAAAACTTCCCTGATATTGGCAAGAAAAAAACTATGCAAGTCCAAGAAGTACATAGAGTCCCAAACAAGTTGAACCCCAAAAGACCAGCACCAAGACACATCATAATTAAATTGACGAATACCAATGACAAAGTTAGAATCTTAAAGGCTGCCAGAGAGAGACAGAAAGTTACCTACAAGGGATCTCCTATTAGAATATCAACTGATTTCTCAACAGAAACACACCAGGCCAGAAGGGAATGGAATGAAATATTCAAAGTGATGCAAAGCAAGGGTCTGAATCCAAGAATACTATACCCAGCAAGGTTATCATTCAAAATTGAAGGGGGAATCAGGAGCTTCACAGACAAAAAAGGGCTAAGAGAGTTTATCACTACCAAGCCAGCAATGCAAGAAATGCTGAAGGGACTGCTGTAAAAAGAAGAAAGAGAAAGGCAAAAAGAAACACAAACACTAAGGGGGAAAATATGACAACAAACATGTACTTGTCAATAATAACATTAAATGTAAATGGATTAAATGCACCAATCAAAAGACATAGGGTAGCTGAATGGATAAGAAAACATGACCCATATATTTGCTGTCTACAAGAGACCCACCTCAGAGCAAAGGATTCACACAGACTGAGAGTGAAGGGATGGAAAAATATTTTTCAAGCAAATGGAAATGAGAAAAAAGCTGGGGTAGCAATACTTATATCTGATAAAATAGACCTCAAAGTAAAGGGCATAACAAGAGATAAGGAAGGCCACTACATAATACTAAAGGGAGCAATTCAACAAGAAGATATAACTTTGGTAAACATATATGCACCCAATGCAGGAGCACCCAAATACATAAAAAAACTCCTGGAAGAGATCAAGGGAGAGATCGACAAAAATACAATCATAGTAGGAGACTTTAATACACCACTGACATCACTGGATAAATCCTCCAGACAAAAAATCAGCAAAGAAATAGCAATTCTAAATGACACACTAGATCAGATGGACCTAATTGACATCTTCAGAGCATTTCACCCCAAAGCCTCAGAATATACGTTCTTTTCAAGTGCCCATGGGACATTTACAAAAATAGACCACATATTGGGTCACAAACAAAGCCTCCCTAAACTCAAAAAGATTGAAATCTTATCAAGCATTTTCTCAGACCACAATGGCATAATATTAAAAATAAACTATAATAAAAACATTCCAAAAAATTCAAACACGTGGAAACTGAATAGCATGCTATTAAACAATGATTGGGTGATCAACCAGATCAAAGAAGAAATTAAAAACATCCTGGAGAATAATGACAATAAAAGCACAATGCAAATGCTGTGGGACACAATGAAAGCAGTCTTGAGAGGGAAGTTTATAGCTCTACAGGCCTACCTCAAAAAACAAGAAAAAATGGTAATAAATCTTCTAACTCAACAACTCAAAGAATTAGAAAGAGAGCAACAATAAAAGCCCACAGTGAGCAGAAGGAAGGACATAATAAAGATCAGAGCAGAAATGAATGATATAGAGACCAAAAAAACAATACACAGGATCAACAAAACCAAGAGGTGGTTCTTTGAAAGGATAAACAAGATTGATGAACCTCTAGCCAGGCTCACCAAGAAGCAAAGAGAGAGGACCCAAATAAACAAAATCAGAAATGAAAGAGGTGAAATAACAACAGACCCCACAGAAATACAAAGGATTGTTAAAAAATACTATGAACAACTCTATTCTAACAAACTACACAATCTGGAGGAAATGGACACATTCCTAGAAAAATACAACCTTCCAAAACTCACTCAGGAAGATTCTAAGAATCTCAATAGGCTGATAACTATGGAAGAAATTGAAGCAGTCATCAAAAAGCTTCCAGCAAACAAAAGCCCAGGGCCTGATGGCTTCACAGGGGAGTTTTACCAAACATTCAAGGAAGAACTAAAACCTATCCTCTTCAGACTATTCCAGAAAATTCAAGAAGAAGGAACACTTCCAAGCTCCTTCTATGAGGCCAGCATCACCCTAATACCAAAACCAGACAAAGACAACACAATGAAAGAGAATTACAGGCCAATATCCCTCATGAACATAGATGCCAAAATCCTCAACAAAATTCTAGCAAATCGAATCCAGCAGTACATCAGAAAGATTATACACCATGCCCAAGTAGGATTTATCCCAGGGATGCAAGGATGGTACAATATTCGCAAATCAATAAACGTGATACATCACATAAACAAATTGAGAGATAAAAATCACATAGTCATATCAATTGATGCAGAAAAAGCATTTGATAAAATCCAACACCCTTTCTTGATAAAAACTCTCAGCAAGGTGGGAATAGAAGGATCATACCTGAACATAATAAAAGCCATATATGACAAACCCACAGCCAACATCATACTCAATGGGCAAAAACTAAAACCATTTCCCCTAAGAACAGGAACAAGACAGGGATGCCCACTCTCACCACTCCTGTTTAATATAGTGCTGGAAGTACTAGCCATTGCGATCAGACAAGAAGAAGAAATAAAAGGCATCCAAATTGGAAAAGAAGAAGTAAAACTGTCCTTATTCGCAGATGACATGATACTGTACATAGAAAACCCTCAAGACTCCATAAAAAAATTATTAGACTTAATAACTGAATTCGGTAATGTAGCAGGATACAAAATTAATGCCAAGAAATCTATGGCATTTCTATACACCAATAATGAACTTACAGAAAGAGAGACTAAAAAAGCAATCCCATTTACCATTGCACCAAAAAAATTAAGATACTTAGGAATAAACATAACTAAAGAGGTAAAAGACCCATACGTAGAAAACTACACGACACTGAAAAAAGAGATAGAGGAAGACATAAACAGATGGAAGAACATACCATGTTCATGGACTGGTAGAATCAACATCATTAAAATGTCCATACTACCCAAAGCAATCTATAAATTCAATGCACTTCCCATTAAAATACCAACAACATATTTCACAGACCTAGAACAAAATTTCCAAAAATTTATCTGGAATAAAAAAAGAACCCGAATAGCTACAGCAATCCTGAGAAAGAAGAACAAAGTAGGTGGGATCTCAATACCAGATATCAAGTTGTATTACAAAGCTACTGTTCTCAAAACAGCCTGGTACTGGCACAAGAACAGACATATAGATCAATGGAATAGAATAGAGAACCCAGAAATTGACCCAAATCAATATGCTCAATTAATATTTGACAAAGGAGGCATGAACATTCAATGGAGTCAAGACAGTCTCTTCAACAAATGGTGTTGGGAAAATTGGACAGATACATGCAAAAGAATGAAGCTAGATCACCAACTTACACCGTACACAAAAATAAATTCAAAATGGATAAAGGACTTAAACATAAGACGGGAATCCATGAAAATACTAGAGGAATCCACAGGCAGCAAAATCTCGGACATATGCCGAAAGAACTTCTTCACTGATACTACTCCTAGGGCAATGGAAGCTAAAGAGAAAATAAACAAATGGGACTACATCAAAATAAAAAGCTTTTGCACAGCAAAGAAAACCATCAATAAAACAACAAGAAAGCCCACTGCATGGGAGAACATATTTGCCAATGATATCAATGATAAGGGTTTAATCTCCAACATATACAGAGAACTCATACAACTTAACAAAAAGAAGATAAACAACCCAATCAAAAAATGGGCAACTGATCTAAATAGACACTTTTCGAAAGAAGACAGAAGGCAGGCCAAGAGACATATGAAAACCTGCTCACAGTCACTACTCATCAGAGAGATGCAAATCAAAACAACAATGAGGTACCATCTCACACCTGTCAGAATGGCTTTTATCAACAAATCAACAAACAACAAGTGTTGGCGAGGATGCGGAGAAAAAGGAACTCTTTTGCACTGCTGGTGGGAATGCAGACTGGTGCAGCCACTGTGGAGAACAGTATGGAGCTTCCTCAAAAAACTAAAAATGGAACTCCCATTTGACCCAGTGATCCCACTTCTAGGAATATATCCCAAGAATCTAGAAACACGCATCAGAAAGGAAATATGCACCCCTATGTTCATAGCAGCACAATTCACCATAGCCAAGATTTGGAAACAACCTAAATGCCAATCAGCAGATGAATGGATTAAAAAACTGTGGTATATCTATACAATGGAATACTACGCTGCGGTAAAAAAGAAAGAGTTCCTACCATTTGCAACAATATGGATGGAGATGGAGAATATTATGTTGAGTGAAATAAGCCAGACAGAGAAAGATAAATATCACATGATCTTGCTCATTTGTGGAATATAATGAACGACATAGACGGATGAACAAGAACAGATCCAGAGGCTGAGAAACGTTGATCAGAACATCATACCTCAGGTAAGGTAGGGGAGGGTGGGGGTAAGGAGGAGAGATCAACCAAGGGACTTGTATGCATGCATATGAACCTAATCAATAGACAGAGACAACAAGGGGGCAGGGCATTAAGAGAAATTGTTTCATGTGACAAAAATTTTTAAATGAAACTCTCTGTAGACTGAAAATTATTTTGGAAGGAAACAAAGAGAAGTTTCCTTCAAAAGTCATAAGGATTGTAATTGAAAGTCAACATATTTGGCCTCTTGAACTAAAGTAAGTAATTTGTGTTTTTGCCTCCCTGACAAAGTTTATATAAAGCTACAAAAAGAAATTGACAGCCAGTTTGAAATGGAATTGCCAGGGCCTAGGGCAAAGAATATCCTTACATGATATTATTCTACAATGCCATTATAATTTTAGATATTTTACAACAGCATATTTTACAATTATCCCAAACATATTTACAAACTAATTCTTTGAATGGTTGGCAGCAATTAAAAAAAAAAGGGACATGAAAGGATTTAATCACTTGCAGAAGGAATTAAGGCACTGGGAAGGCACTTGAGCATCCTATATTGGCCCCTCTTGCCCTTTGTGCCAAGAGGGACCCTCTTCTCACAATCCAATTGCCCTCAGCTGTTACCTGAGCTTTCTGTTCATGCTGAGCTTGAAGCCTGGTGGGGGCTGGTACCATGGATCTGTCTCACATCCAATTGTGTGAGCTGGGCCCTCACTGGAGAAGAAACCCGAGTTCCCCGAGATATGTGATCAGCACTGGGACCCTGCCAGCAGGCCAGGGGTTCCCAAGGCAGGTGTTGGGTGTGGAGGCCACGGGGTCATAGGCTACCAAGGAGACAGAACTGAACCTCACAGCACCCTGCTTGGCCCCGGAGAATGGCTGGTTAGCCAGAGACGGGTAAGATTCCTCAAGGAAGGAACAACCTAAGACAGGCACAGTTGCAGAGGGGCCATCAGGAGAGAACTTGGGGGGGCAACAGAAGTGGGGCATAGACCCTCACCCCCCCAACATTGCAGGGGCTTGAACCCTCACCCCCTTCTAAAGGAGGTCTCCTGCCCCCATGGCTGCTTCGCGCTTCCCATACCCAGCTCAGATCGGGACCCCGGCAACAGAAAGAGACCTGGCCCAGCTCACATCGAGATACAGGTGACAGACAGAGACTTGGCCCAGCTCAAATCGGGACCCAGGTAACAGACAAGAGACTTGCCCGACAGCAGTTGCCCTATATCTAAATTCAGCGAGCATTTGGAATGCTCAGGGCCCACTCAAGAATGCAAATAATCCTTCCCACTAATATTTACAGGGTAAACTAAGATTGTTGGTAAAGTATTAAATTTGACAGTAAAATAGTAATCGAGTTTTCAGATTAATTTAAATAGCCTAATTGAAATAAGTGAATATTCAAGTACTGGACAAAAAGCTGTTCTTAAAGTAATAACTAAAATTTCTATTGGTAGTTCATCTCATGGTAAAATTCCTGAATATGCAATGAACCTAAAGCAGTCATATGTGTGGGGGAAAAAAAAATTTTTAAATTTAAAGTTATCAAGACTGCATTATAAAATTTACAAAAACCTCCATCAATAAAAAAAAAGGGGGGGGGGATAGTAGGGCAATATCATGTAAGGAAAAATATCCTATAAGTAAATTACATCTAGAAAATTTTTACTTTACCAAATTAAGTTTCATTTGCAATGCTAACAGCAAGACGGCCATTAAAAACACACATGGTGTCTAAATAAGACAAAGGAAAATCGTTTGAACAAAAATAAAAAGGATCCCAAATCAATTATATAAAAAGATTCCTTTATTAACTTGTGGTCGAGAATATATTTGTATATTTTCAGAAAACAACCCCAAGACCAGATGGATTCCTGCAACAGAGAGGAATTGACAGGAGTGCTCCAACCACGAAGACAAGAGGAAAAAACAGTCCAGAGATGGAAGACGCTGACAACGCCTTGCCATGGGAGCAGTCAGCAGCTGTGCACTGCTGCAGGTTGCCTAGGACCAAACCAGAGAGGGTCAGACCTGCATTGCCACCATGTGCCCACCATCCAGATATCAATGCTGACATGTACACATAAGGAACTGTTGGACATTGAAATTGGGACTCAAACATTTTTTTGTTTTGTCTTGTTTTGTTATTATATGTTTATTTCCAGTCTGCAAAAGCAAAACTTTTTAAAGGAAAGAAATGGTGGGAAAAGGATACAGAGGCAAAGAAGCATTGAACAGACTGTCAAACTACATTGGGAAGACAGGGGAGGTTGGGCGAGGTGGGCTGTAAGAGAACAACCGAAGGACTTGTACGC
Organism: Corynorhinus townsendii; assembly: GCA_026230045.1. Taxonomy (NCBI): domain Eukaryota; kingdom Metazoa; phylum Chordata; class Mammalia; order Chiroptera; family Vespertilionidae; genus Corynorhinus; species Corynorhinus townsendii. Next base: position 148,795,057 of record JAPDVU010000003.1, read on the forward strand.
TTGCATATAAGCACAACCAACGGATATAAGACACTGGGGTGGGGGGGCAGGGTGGGCAGGTGAAGGCATGTCCTGGGGGGTAGGGGAGGTCAGGGGGAGATCAAGGGGGAAAAAAAATGAGACATATGTACTACTATTTGTAATACTTAAAACAATAAAAAAAAAAATTAAAAAAAAAATGCCTAAACGACAGTCATAGTCTCTGATGGATATTTAAAGATAAGACAAAAGTCCATACAGTTGGCTCTCTATATCCACAAGTTTCTTATTCACTTTAATTGTGGATCAAAATATTTTTTTTAAAAAGTTCCATTGTTACTGATGTGTACCATGTAGTTGGGCCTATGAAAGTTGTGTCTCTACTGAACATGTATAGGAATTTTTTGCTTGTCATTATTCTCTAAACAATACAGTATAACAACTATTTACATAGCATTTACATTATATTAGGTTTATAAGTAATGTAGAGATGTTTTGAGTATATGGCAGGATATGCATAGGTTATATGCAAATACAGTGCCATCCTATATAATAAAAGCCTAATATGCTAAGTGTCCAGTCGTCCAGTCGGCTGTTCAACCAATCAAAGCGTAATCCTATCTAAAAAAGAAGTAATACGCAAATTGACCATCACTCCAACACACAAGAAGGCCACCTCCATGTCGTCAAAGATGGCCACCCCCATGTGGACACAAGATGGTCACCACAAGATGGCCAGCAGTGGAGGGCAGTTATGGGCAATCAGGCCTTTAGGGGAGGGCAGTTGGGAGGGACCAGGCCTGCAAGGGAGGGCAGTTGGGGGGGACTTAGACCTGCAGGGGAGGGCAGTTGGGGGGGACCAGGCCTACAGGGAAGGGCATTTGGGAGTGACCAGGCCTGCAGGGAAGAACAGTTAGGGGTGACTGGGCCAGCAGGGGAGGGCAGTTAGGGGCAATCAGGTCAGCAAGGGAGGGCAGTTAGGGGTGACAAGGCTGGTAAGAGAGGGAAGTTAGGGGTGACCGGGCAAACAGGGGAGGACAGTTAGAGGCAATCAGGCCAGCAGGGGAGCAGTTAGGTCTAGATCAGGCAGGCATGGGAGTGGTAAGGGGTTGATCAGGCTGGCAGGCAGAAGTGGTTAGGAGCAGGCAGGCAGGCAGGTGAGCAGTTGGGAGTCAGCAGTCCTGGATTGTGAGAAGGATGTCCGACTGCCCTGCTGGGATCGGGCCTAAACGGGCAGTCAGAAATCCCTCGAGGGGTCTCAGATTGGAGAGGGTGCAGGCTGGGCTGAGGGACACACCCTGCCCCCCATGCACGAATTTCGTGTACCGGGACTCTAGTATACTAATGATATGCTAAGGCTGTTCAACGGCTCGCTATGACATGCACTGACCACCAGGGAGAAGACACTCCAACTGGTAGGTTAACTTGCTGCTGGAATCCGGCCAATTGGGACTGAGCAAGACAGTCTGGACATGCCCTAGAGCCCTCCTGTGGTCCCTTCCTGGCTGGCCAACCTTCCGCATCCCTCGCCAGCCCCGATTGTGCACTGGTGAGGCGCCTTGGCCTGGCCTGCGCCCTTTCACAATTCCGGACCCATCAAGGGATGTCGGAGAGCCATCTTTGGCCGGATCCTGAAGGCCATGCCCTGGGACCCCACTGGTGCAAGAATTCATGCACTGGGCCTCTAGTTTTAAATAAGAGACATGAGCTTCTGCAGATTTTGGTACCCATGGGGAGAGGAAGGGAAGAAGATGAAGAGGAAGACAAAAAGAAGGCAGTAAGTGTATACAGCTAAATGCTTAGCAAGTAATAAAACTCCAGTCAGATAAAGTTCTCATTTCTGTAACATGTCACAAAGTCATAGTTTACATTTACCTTTTTCTTCTTTTGTTATTGATTTGCCATCAGTCAGAACTTTAGCTAGTCAGGGTCTTACCTCATGGAGCAATTTATACCTTTATTACTGAAGTTAAATAAGGAAATGTGAAAGTAGTTCAGAAAACACATAAGTTGCTTGATTTTTATTCTTTGTTAGATAACCTGACTGGAGATCCTCTTTAAAGAAATTTATCCTAGTTAGTGGAAGAGAAAGTACACATTCCTGATGTATCATCAAGAGAGCCACTTCTTTTGTTTTGAACACTCAGTGATTTTGACTTTCTTTGCAAATTTTAATATTTGATATAGAAGTAATAAGAAGTCACTATGAGAATACTCTGAATTTTAAATCTTGTTGTTTTTTTCTTCTTCTACCACATATTGGTATTTATAAGGAGATGCCTGTTAGTTTATATGGATTTTATTAATTAAAAAAAAGAATTTATTTTTTGCCTTATTTTCTGGTTCTATAGTTACAAAGTTAGGTTTAGAGATAAAAAAAACAATTAGTAACATGATATGAAAGAAAAAAATCAGGTTAAGATTCTTCCTCTTTTAATCAAACACAACTTCTTTTCTTATATTTATTAAATGCTGCTTGATTACATAAAGATCATTTTGTACCTTTTCTATTTTTGTTCCAGGAAAGGGACCCCAAAAGTGCTGACACAATCTTTTTATTTTTCTCCTTTTAAATATGCTTCTGTGTGACAGGTCAAAACTATAGGTTATGGAATAAGATTCCAAAGAAATGAAAAAGTGAACTATATACAATTGCAGTGGCCTCTTGAGGCTTCTCAGAATTAAGGTCAACTTAAAAATCCCATCTGTAGTTATTACCTCCATCACCTGTTGTTAAAACAAGCCCACAATCTGCTCTCTTCTCTTCTTTGATGCCCCAGAGAGATTGCTATCACTGTACTTTATATTCCCTTCCTCCTCACCTCATTATGAATTTGAGACACAGAAATAAGATGATTTATTCCTCTCAACCCTCAAGAAATCGCAACAGACTACTGCTGGAGCCAATCTAAGAGAACAAAGGTCTATTATGTAGTCTACCTGCTGCTCCTACACTATGCAACAGTTATTCACTGTAAATAAGACAAGTAGCATCCCCAAAGAGTGGCCATGTAAACATGCGGGTAGAAAAAAACACACAGTAAAAACACATTCAAGAGCAGAAATTAAAAAATATATATTTTTACTCTATCTCCAAAATGCCTACTAAAGTGCCTTGTAAGGTGTACAGATTCAATAAACAATTGTTGATAACAATTGGGTTGAGATACTGTAGGGTGAAATCATTCAGTTAATTTTTTTCTAATAATTTCATTTGTTTATATGTGGAGGGTAAGTGGGAAAAGAGAGATGAGCTATAAAAGCATGTAATTCTATTATCTTGTGATATCCATACTTAAACTCCCATATATTCAATCCTTTAAAACTACATCTGAGTGTCAGCTTACTCCATATTTTTGCATATTTGAAACTAGTCATATAAAAAAGATTTATGGAAAATGTGTACTTTTTATTGATGGCTGAGTTTTCAAATTTATTTCACTTATCTCATTTTAGATTCATGATAAAAAAAAAAACATTCAGCCATCCATAAACATTTTATTTTTTTAATGCAAATTGATAATCCTATATGAAGTGAGAATTCACACATTTCCTATAAAGCCTTTAGATAATAATAGCTTTGGGTGAGTACCCTAAGTTAAGTAAGGAAGTGTGAAAGTAATTCAGAAAGCACATAAGTTGCTTGATTTTTATTCTTTCTTAAACAACCTGACTGGAGATCCCCTTAAAAGAAATTTATCCTAGTTAGTGGAAGAGAAAGTATACATTACTGATGTATCATTAAGAGAGCCACTTCTTTTGTTTTTCTAAAGGGAATGTATTTGATAAAATTATGAATACATACTCATGATACATCTACAACACTACCCATTTCATGCCTGCCCAGTTAGGTGTTTTCCTTAATATCCAGGTATAAATATTGATCTGTCTGCTTTTTGAATCTCCCATAAACCTTTAATAAGGTAACCTTTTTGTACAAACAAATCCTTTAAGTTAAGTTTTTTCATAACGTTGAACAATAATCATTATTGCTCTTCAACAAATATTTCTGGGTCTCTTTCTAAGCCAAAGGTAGAACTGTACTTTCCTGCCCCCATATAATTTGGAGCAAACCTAATGGAGCAAAAGTGTCTTGTGTCATTCTTGGGCAGGGGCTTCAGAACCAAAGCATGAACATGTGATACTGTACTTGCCTTTTCCTGGATACAACCTCTTCTTGCCTGAGTTCTTTTGTAAGTATAGACAGTAGAACTTCCTGCCAACCTGTTTTGAGAACATATAGTCAGTAGGAAATAAATCTTGGTTGTATTTAGCCACAGAACTTTGGAGGCTATCTTTTTTCCAAGGCATAACCCACAAATTAATCTTTCTTAACAAGCACATATAAACATCCTATTTACTTTGGAAATGTTATTTTCCTATTCTGCACTATATGCTCTAAGCTTTGTCTAGAAAATGGGCATAAGAGCCCTTGCCAGGCAGCTCAGTTGGTTAGAGAGTAGGCCCGATACACTAAGGTTAAGGTTCAATCCCAGTTAGGACTCATAAAAGAATCCTATCTAATAAAAGAGTAATATGCAAATTTACCATACCTCAGCTACACCCACAAGCCACACCCACCAGCCAATCAGGAGTGAGTATGCAAATTAACCAACCAAGATGGCTGAAGCCATGGAGCAAGCAGGAGGCTTGGGTTTCCCCAGCAATGGAGGAAACCAAGCTTTCCGCACACCCTGGCTGGCCCTAGACTCCACTCAAGGCTACAAAGTTTCAATTATAGAAGATAAATAAATCCCAACAAAAATGGCTGCGGCCATGGAGCAAGCAGGAGGCTTGGCTTGGCTCAAGACTACAAAGTTTCAATTATAGAAGATAAATAAATCCCAGATACCAGGGCCTTTGCTTAGGTGGTTGGGGGGTGTGGTCAGCCTGGAAACCATCACAGGCCCCTCACCCAGGCTGCCCCATACCCCAAGGGAACCCCCACCCTGATCTGGGACATCCTTCAGGGCAAACCAGCTGGCCCCCACCCATGCACCAGGCTTCTATCCTATCTAATAAAAGAGTAATATGCAAATTGACCATCACTCCAACACACAAGATGGCTGCCCCCATGTGGTCAAAGATTCTGCACCCATGTGGACACAAGATGGCCAGCAGGGGAGGGCAGTTGGGAGGGACTAGGCCTGCAAGGAGGGCAGTTGGGGGTGATCAATCCTGCAGGGGAGGGAAGTTAGGGGCAAACAGGCTGGCAGGGGAGTGGTTAGGGGGTGATCAGGCTGGCAGGCAGAAGCGGTTAGGGGCAATCAGGAAGGCAGGCAGATGAGCAGTTGGGAGCCAGCAGTCCTGGATTGTGAGAGGAATGTCCGACTACCCGTTTAAGCCCGATCCTACCGGGCCTAAACAGGCAGTTGGACATCCCTCAAAGGGTCCCAGGTTGGAGAGGGTGCAGGCTGGACTGAGGAACACACACCCCCGTGCACGAATTTCGTGCACCGGGCCTCTAGTCAACCAATAAACCCATAAATCATTGGTACAACAAATCAATGCTTCTCTCTCAAATCAATAAATAATTTTTAAAAAGAGAATGGGCAGGAAATAAATGGATGAGAAAAGAGAGATTGGGCATAATATGGCAATGTACTATTTTAACAACTACAGTAGAGTTAGTAAGAGCTTATGTAATCCACTGTAATTTTAATGACTGAAAATGTCTGATGTAATATTCAGCCATTAACTCTAACCTCCTGTCATCCCCAAATGCTTTCTTCTTATATGACTGTTGCCACTGTGGTTCTTTATGAGCAGTTTTAAAAATCATAATGACTGTGAGGAATTAAATTCAGAAACACCTTACTTTGTAATATATATTTTAGGCCTCAAAACCAAAGTGTTTATAAGGTTACTAGACATATAGAATGCATTATCTTCTCAGGAGAAATGACTCATGTTTATTTTGGATGTTTATATCAGCTTCCATTCTCCTCCAGGGAAAGAGGAAGAAAATTTGCTAGATTATAAAAAATATTAAAGCAATGTCCAATAGGAGAATGCAAATCAAGTTGAACAGAGACCTTTGCTAAAGCTGAAATCAGCACAGATTTGATGGATTTAAGAAACAGGGACTGGCAATAAAATAAGCCAAGGATTATAAAGAATTTTACATATGGTAATCACTTTAGCACAGTTGGACTCCACCAGCATCCTTCATCTTCTCCTCATTAGATTTCTGTTTCTCAGGGCTGCCACTGCTAAAAGGCCACAGTACTATCCTTCCCATCTCCCCAATTAAATCATTGCAATTTGTCCACAATGTGTCTAGTAAGTATATTTTGTTTCTAGCTCTTTCCTTTAAGTTATTACTTTTAGTTTTTCTAACTCATTAAGTAAATGTTAAGTTATTGATTGAAATAAATATTAAACAATATTAATTTTAAGCTGAAAGGCAATAAACTATAAAGATTAAAGAGCAGCCTTTTTAACTACATTAAAATTGTATTTGAATACCAGCCTTACCACTTAAAAAATTCTGCACTTTGGACAAGAACTTAAACTTTTTAAGTTGCAATTAAATTATCTTTAGAATTATGTTGAAGATGATAAGGATGTTAGTAGCATTTACCTCATATTTTTTGTCAGTAATAAATAAGATATCACATATATAACTAAGATTTTTATTGGCTGTTAAATTTGAATTTCAAACAAATAATGAATAATATTTTAGTAGGAGTATATCCCGAATATTTAAACATACGTATACTAAAAAAATAGTGGAACACACTAATACATAATATATATACATATACACATACACACATTTCTAAATTTATTTATCTGAATTCATAATTGACAGGCATTAACTGCATTGTTATTTGCTAAATTTAGAAACCATATATATGACCTCCAATACTTTGTAAAATATGATGTTAGCAAAGTGATTTGCTATTTAACACCGGGGTTCTTGATCCAGCATCAAGAAGGGTTCAGGAAATCTGAAGAAGGTGCAGTGTGTAAATTAAATAAGAGTCCAAAGACGAAACATAATTTTGGAAGGCATTATCGGGGCCAGAGGAGCTTAGCTAAAGAAACTAAGTTCTCCTTGTCTCAGGACCCCTTGCTTTTTATTAACACAATTTGTCCTAAGGCAGTGGTCGGCAAACTCATTAGTCAACAAAAGCAGCAAACTCACTCGCATGCGGCTCACAAGCCGCAGTTTGCTAACCACTGTCCTAAGGCAAGGTGGAGATATACACATCAAAGGGTAGGGTTAGATACAGAATCCATTGTCAGATTGGGGAATTGCCTTCGGCTGTTGAGGTGTTTGGCCAACAGGAGGCAATAACATGTAGATTGAGATGCCCTCAGCTGTCTGGCAGCAAGCAATCACTTTATGCATCCTTTTCAGGTTTGGGAAAATGCCTTTAGCCATTTCCAACAGACAATAACATATGTGACTCAGCCCTTGTTGAGTCCCCAAGTTCCATCAACCTTTTGATAAAACTCTTGTAATTCTGACATGATGGAATTGGCTTCCTGCAGCTATTATTATTATTGTTGTTATTATTATTACTATATTATTATTATTATATCAATCCTTGGAGTATCCTAGGCTTTTATATTTTGAAGCAAGCATGATTCAGCATTAATAGAAACATAATCAACTATATTCTTTTGAGGCAAATTTAAACCTAATTTTTTTACACCTTTTTCTCTACTTATCTGTTTGTTCTACATAATTCACTCAGAGATTATCTTATTCATTTAATACTACCTGGGGAAGATCAACTTCTCAGGTGGCTCCCATGACCCTGCCACCTGGCATTCAAGTCCTTGTGTGATCTCTGCCCTTGAATGTGGTGGGACCCATGTCTTATTCTAACCAAGAAAATATGGCAAAGATGACAGAATGTATGTGATTATGTGTATGTAACTGTGTGATTATATTACAATATTATAATGCCCACCTTGCTTGAGTTTCTTTCCTTTATTAGTTTTGAAAAGCATGTTAAGGCTCCCTCCATTGTAAGCAACTGTGGGCAACATCTAGAAGCTGATGATGGTCTCCAGTCAGCATCCATCAAGAAATTGAAGACCTCAATATTAAAACCGCAGGGAACTGAATTCTATCAGGAAGCTGAATATTCCCCTTGGTTGTTTTCCATTAAAGCGCCAGATGAGGATGTCACCTTGGCCAGAAACTTGATTGTAGCCTATGAATTCTTAAGTAAAAGACCTAGCTAAGCCATACCCAAATTCCCAATCCACAGAAACTGCAACATATTAAATATTTGATTTTATACCACAATAGAGGCCATGTGCACAAAATTAGCGCACAGGTAGGGTCCTTAGGCCTGGCTGGCAATCAGAGCCAATCTGTGAGGCAACTGGTGGGGTGATCATGGGGGCTCCCCGTGGCACCCACCTTGGCCAGCCTGGTGTCGCCCACTCACCAGCCCCACCCCCCGACCACTGCCAGTAGCATCCCTTTGCGGAGTGACCGGTGGGGAAATCAGGGGGCTCCCGCTGGCACCCACCTTGGCTGGCTGGGGGCCTGCAGTCTGGGGGCAGTTCCTGCATTGAGTATCTGCCCACTGGTGGTCAGTGTGCATCATAGCAACCGGTCATTCTTCAGGTCATTCCACCATTTGGTCAATTTGCATATTAGGCTTTTATTATATAGGATATTAAATGTTTGGTTTTATATCTGTGGTAACTGTTACTCAGCACCAATAGGTAACTAATAAACTACCACTGTGATTAGCTAGTTATGAATAATAGGAACGGGGCAAAGAGAGAAACCAGACATTATAGGCATGTCATTTGGGCAGCTAAACCAGGAAGCTATAATTTTGCACTCCCCAGAGAACCACCAGCTTATGCCTTGAAAAACATTGGGGTAAAGGATCCAACAAAATGAAGATAGATGTATGTGTAGTAAAGTTGGGGTGACTAGGGAAGGTGTCTGTCAGTCAAACCTGGGGATAAAGATGGTTGTCTGGAATGGTTGGCATACCACAGCAAACACAAGGAAGTTTGGGAATACATAATCCCCTAAACAAAGGAATTCTCTCTCTCTCATTGCTCTGGGCTCTCTTGTGCTCTTGGCTCTCTGTTGGCTTCCTTGCATTTGCCTGTGTTTCCTCCATAGCCACGTGGCTCTGTGGGCCCCAATGCAATGGGTTGATGGGCTGAAGCAGGGAAACACAGATTAAACTATCCTGATGCTGGATTGGGCTATGCAGACATAGAAAGGAAACTCTAGACAATGACTCTGATTTTAGCTCTACTGAGGCCCCAGCTACACTTTTATGGTGAGACAAAGGGAAATGGGACTTTGGAAACTCAAGGGTTTAATTCCATGGGAATAAAGCTTTCTACCATAGCTCATCCTCCAGTGTGAGTCTCAGAAAACTCTTTTTCTCAGCATAGCACAAGAAATCCACCCCCAAAAGCAATCAGGGGAGATGAGGACCTCTCTCCTATGTTAATACTTCCATTTATGTTACTGGTTGACCATACTTGCATGCAAACATTTGAATGCCTCAGTGATGTTCTATGCTAAACAAGAAATCAACTCTTCCTTTTTTCTTGGCTAACATTTGAAATACATTATTCTAGCACTTATTACATTGATTTGTAGTTGTTTTATGTTCACAAATTATATCCTCTCCTCTATAAAAGAGGGATGCTAGCATATATTTTGCTGAGTGTTGATGAGATGTGGCTGTCACACATTGCCCAGCAATCAATGAATGACAATGTCAGTATCTTAATAGGACTTCCTTGGGAGTTAAGGACTTCTGATATATTTGTCTTTATATGTCTTTACCTAATACATGGTACTTATTATGTACCTAAAGTGTACACTACTTTAATGAAAATTAGATCTTGTTGGCTTGGTAAACTCTGAAAAAAAAGTTGTGTGTAGATTTTTTTCTAAAAATGTTCACAATTTCCCTAATCATGCATCTCCTAATCATGAATCTGTAAGAAATATGAATTTTTATTTGGGGGCAGGTGGTGGATTGCAAATTACATTATAAACTTCACATTTTTGACTATTCTATACTAGTAAGTATATTTCAGTAATATTTCTATTAAATTGAACAAAACGATGTATGGACTAATAGAACATGCAAAAAAACTTTCTTTATATTGCTACCTCATCAATGAAGAGTAAAATAGACATTCATTTTTTTCTAAGCTTAAAACTAAACAAAATATATCAGTAGAAAGAAGATGGTAAAAGCATCAAGTTCTTCTGACTCTGCCTTTCTCTTTACTGATTTCATTTGGTCTATTGAATTCCTTAGTTGCTAAATATTAATAAAATTAAGGAAATAATAAGATTAAATGGTAAGTATTTCAGAACACCAAATATTTAAAAGTTGTAGAGGCTCCAACTACAATATAGATGACTACCATGTCATAAAATAAAATTCAAAGTGACATAAATCATTATTAATAAATATGTGATTGGTAACATGAATTAGCATCATATTTTTAGGTCTCTAGTTCAAATCATGTTTCTGGTGTCCAGAAACATTTCTATTTTTAATAGCCAAGTCTTTGACTATGATAAATGCAGTGATAATACTACATTTTAACAGTTTTTTTGAGATAGTAATCTTTGAGATGAAGTAGTTTATCTTGACTGCTGTTTTTTTTAATCATTTACTCATTTTCAAAATGAGCTAGAGTATTCATAGCCATTTTTATCAGCCTCTTTTTTCTCTTCAATGCAATCATCAAATAGATTATATGTACTGCCATTCCAATTTTATTAGGTTCATTTTGTATGACTCTGAATTTTTAGTTCAAATTCTTTTATTGAAATCAACAGCCTTATCATTTCATTTCATTCAAGAATAGAAAGACCATCATTTCACAGATTTGGCAGCTTTTCTGCTTCAGAGATTCTGTAATTTAGTTGGCTACTCTAATAGGGTTATATTTCATGTATGCTGAATGCACCCTTTATGCTTGTGTTACTGCTTAGAGAACTCACAGACAAAATAAAATAGTTTATTGCATAAGAGATGGCAATTGCATTGACCATTAACCTCAATAACTTGCAAAGTCTGTAGAGAAGCTTATAAACCACTTTGTAGTCACGTTAAAGTGCTACCCGATATTTGTTCAAGCTGAAGCACTGCTATATAAAAGGAAAGTTTTACATTCTCTTTCCTGGTGAGCAGACCTATCATTTCAAAATCAGTGTATTTTGCATACACACACACACACACACACAAATATATATATATATATATATATATATATATATATATATATATATACACACACACACACACACATATATATGAAAAATTTTGTCTATGTTTGCTTTAGGGGTTTTGACTAACACATTCCACTGTAAATGTATGTGAATAATATTTATGTTGATCAAATTTTAGTTCTAATTAGGATGCAAATAAATTTTATACATATAGTAAAATGCCTCTGTTAAGTTTTAATGCAACTATATTAAAAATGCATAGACACATGCATTCTTTATGCAACTGGTAAATCAGATAATTATAACCAAATAAATATATTACATATACTTGTTCAGCATAAAATAAGAAACCATTTAAACTGTAATTTTCTTTAGATCACTAATTTCCATTTAATTTCTGCTTTGCAAGCAAAGGCATATATTATTTTCCAATTGCTTTACAAGAAAAATAATTGAAATTATATATATTTTTAAATTACATTATTTTTTTAATATAGTACTTGTGCATGTTAATTTAGTATTTACTTTTAAAGCTATTTTAAAATACCTTCAAAAACCTTAAATAGGATTTTAAATATTGATTAATAAAATAAACTTATCAAAAGTAAATTTAATGTGAAATAAGTAGTTTACAAATAGAGAATGTTAACTAAAAGAAAACGAGAAAACCACATACTTACAAATGTGCATTATAGAGCATCACTATTCTTTAATATAGATCAGGTTATACCCAAAGAACTAGAAATTGGGTAACCTGATAGCTCTCACCAACGTTCTGATTCTCTTATGTTTAGAAGACATAGAATCATTTATATAATGGAAACTTTATACCACCCTTTAGAAGAAAAAATTGAATTTGTTAATGAGCAAAAAATAAAGGTAGAGAAAAGGGAGATAAATAAATAAATATCTTACTTTCCTAATGTGTAATTCTCAAATCTAAACTACTTCAAAAATCTGAATAAAATGTGACATTATAGCAAAGAGGGACAAGAAACCAAATGAAAAACTAATGTTATAGCTGCCTTTTGGACATTTTTAAAAGAGCCTTGGTTTTTAAAAGCTTCTTTGTGAATAAAGAACAAGACTTTGAAACCAAATGGTTTCAAGTTGGAATTTGAAGTTTGGCCTAAAATTAACTTGTTCAAAGATCTCTATCATAGATGAATGGGAGGACAACCATAGATCCGTTAAATCATCAAGGAAGAGATAAGAAAAAACAAAACGAAACAAAAAACTCTCTGATCTAGCCTTAGCTTTCCACACAGGAAAAAAAAGTTTCCTTTAGGATATAATCTTCCTTTATCTGGCTTTGAAGATTTCATGTACAGTATTGGTATTAAAAAAGAAAATTCTAAGCAAAAGAAATAATTCAATGTATATTATCCATTGAAAGGGAAGCTCCATAATGACAAGATTTTTTGGTTATTAATATTTCCCCACAATATAAAACATTTCCTGCCACATGGCAGATACTCAATAAATATTTAATGAATAAATTAATGAATTTAGTCCCAAATAAGGAAGACAAGGACTATAAAACCAAATATATATCTTACAAGAACACAATCTCAACAAAACCTCTTATGATTATCACAGAAAAAATACAAATAAGTCTCTTTAAATTAAAAAACTAAAAAACAAAGAAAGATAATTTGCCAGTATTGGGGTGAAATTTTTAAAATGCCAGATAATAAATATATTAGATAACAAAATAAACATTGTTGAACTACTTAAAGTTATGGGATATAAAATTGAAATAAATGTTTAAATAAAAGAAAATTTGAAAACATGTTCTAGAAACTAAAAAAATATAGTCCTTGCAGGTAAAACTAAAAAAAAGCTCCTGTAATGGTTATGTGAAACAAATGCTGAGAACAAAGAGGCAAGCTTGACAAAAAAGACTTTAAATTTCTGTTTTTAATAAAAATTTAATCAAAACTCCCTTTCATTTTTAACATAATTAAACTGAATTTTCTTGTCCTTGCCTTATATCTCCTTCATTATATGTAGTGATCAGATCTTAGATTCAAGCAGAAAAGAGGCAAACATAATTATAGAGTTATTATCTGGTACTTTTAGGAATATACATTTTTAAGAAATGTATTGTTTGGAAAAGAGCTTACTTGTGGGAAATAATAGGTAAATCATTGTTAATACGATTACAAAATAAGAGATTTATTCAATGAAATATTTCAAATTTAAATACTTTAAGAAACACTAAAATTATAAAAATTTATTTTAATTTAGTTTATGAATTAATATTTAACAATATTTTCTACTAATTTGATACAACCTATAATTTTAAAACTCAAACTGTACAATACTTAATTTTTATCCAAAATGATCTGACAAAGATAAAACTCTTCAGTAAACACTGAATATTTATTTTATTAGAAAATCATGATACATTCAAATGTCCAAATATTCTAAGTAATTTAAAAACTAGGTCAAATTAAAAATAAACACCAATGCCTTTCCCATTTTTAATGTAAAAATTTTCCTATTTTTAAGTAAAGTTTACTCATTATTTTAAGTAAATCTATTTTCTCATAAACTGAGACTTCTCTCAACTTCTGATTTCCTTATGGATTAATTTTCAACATGTTTCTAAGTAGGTATATTATTATTTATTATAATGAATGTATTAAAATTGATAGTAGATGTAGGTATTTATAAATAAAACATAGGTTATAGGAGAAAATATGATCATCAAACTACTATATTTATCCCTCATAAAGACAGCCAGAGTCCTTTTCCTTTTAATCCTCACCTAAGAATATGTTTTTATTGACTTTTAGAGGGGATAGGGGGAGAGAGAGAAAGAAAGAGAGAGAGAAACATCAATATAAGAGAGAAACATTGATTGGTTGCCTTCCATAAGCTCCCCAACTGGGGATCGAACCCCCAATGAACTGAGCCACCCCACCAGGGCTCTTTCTATTTAAACTGAAAGACATGGAGCTTCCATAGGAAGATATGGATGACTCAAATCAATACACGTATCTCATTGCCAAATTCTTTAAAATTATTTAAACTTTCTAACATTTAACAAAAGAATAATTTTGGTGATTAGATATATTTTTCTTTAAGGTTAAAGAAAATCATACTGTTACTTCATAACTTATTACAACTTCATGTAAACTGTAATATAAATATATATTTTACTTCCCCACTGAAAATGACCTTTTAGAATAACTACATTATCTAAAGTTTAAGATAAATTTATTTAATACTCATACCAAATTGTAAAACAATACAAATTAAGTATAATAAGACCCCAAAATAATCACTGTTTTAACCTATTTGTTGAGTAGTAAGTGATAAGACCTTTTTAAAATATATTTAAATACATAACAAATTAGTTTTATGCTATTAGGATGGTCTTTGGGACTTTTGAGTGGAGATGCATTTCCACAGTTGTTGAGTCAAAAATATTAAATGAAAAGTCTCTGTAAAATTCTTAGAGAATATTTGCTTCTACTATAATATATTTTTTCTCTGAAATTTCATACATTGGGACCACTTTTGGTAATTGGATTTCAAATGACTTACGTTGCAATATAATTTAAATTCATCTAACAGAAAAAAAGCACACTCTCTACCACAATTTAAAATAGTATGTTCTCAGATTAAAACAATTTAAAATGGTATCTTTTTTTAATGTATGCCCTCCCCCTAACCATTGAATATGTGGGTTCAAATGAGATATAACTGGTAATTACTTTGAAAGGTGTGAGACCCTAATTTGAGGCAATTTTTTTCTTCTGTACTTCAGAAATGTTCATTTACTTTCACACATTTAATTTATCTACCCTACAAATATAAAGGAGTGG
Source organism: Corynorhinus townsendii (assembly GCA_026230045.1). NCBI lineage: Eukaryota > Metazoa > Chordata > Mammalia > Chiroptera > Vespertilionidae > Corynorhinus > Corynorhinus townsendii. The sequence goes on from JAPDVU010000003.1 coordinate 148,810,069, forward strand.
TTCAAGTCTCTTGAATGTGTCTATTACTTCTTACCTCACAGGCAGAATGTATTTCCTCCATTTTTTTACTTGACCAATATCTACCTATTACACAAGTCTCACATATGAAGCATCCATCTTATATAAAAACTGCTGTTTGAAATTTTAACCCTGCTATGTGGCTTCTGTAAATACTTGCTTGCTTAAATAATAAGGAAAATGAGACTACTCCCACTTCAGAGAGGCCATTAAACCTTCCCCGAACAAAATTATCAGTGCTGGCACCAGGCCAGGCCTTTGGTTAAGGTCTCAAGCCCCCACCACATAGGGGCTCTTTAAGAACTTGCAAAGGGGCCGGAAACACCCCATATTTGGGAGACAAAGAAGGTAAAAACATATAAATAGGGAAAATTCCTCCATGTTGGGGCCCAGAATTTGAGAGACATTTTCCTCTGGACCCACGCGTAATGAATGTAACTTCAAACTCTCTGAGCATTGGTTGATTTATTCCGGTTCTCTGTAACACATAGATATGGCTTCCTCAAGACAATCTTCTGATCTGAATATCTAGTTAACTTACTCATTGTACACTCTCAGACACCCATTCATGACACTAACCCTAATTTTGTGATTATTAAATTAATATCTGTATATTCAACATTTTACATTTCGTACACAGCCCATAGTACACTACCTGGCACACAGTGAGTGCACAGTGAAGACTGAGGTGAATCATAAATTACTGCAGAAAAATGAAGACATAACCTATATTTTACTTCATTCTAGTCAGTTAAACAGACTCTCTTTAAGTGTTTTTCAATGAGTTCTCTATAGAGATTTTGTGAATCCTCAGTAAAATTTTCCTGAGTATTACAAAATTGCAAAGAAAATCCAGAAGATTGCACTCTTGTCCCCGAAATTAATCATAGTGAGCATAATTTTTAAATGAAAATATTGCACATTATCCTTTGCATATTGACATATTATCACTGAAGTCAGCTGTGGCTCAACAAGTTTGGTATCTCATATTGCCATTATTAATATATTCAAATGGCAAACTAAAGACAGAGTTAAAGTAGGAAAAGCAGCTGTGATCACAGGAGAAATGACATTTATTGAGGAAAAATATTTGTTCATAAAACAGATGGATAGCCCTAACCAATTTGGCTCAGTGGATAGAGTGTCCACCCGCGGACTGAAGGATCCAGGTTTGATTCTGGTCAAGGGAATGTACCTTGATTGTGGGCACATCCCCAGTAGGGGGTGTGCAGGAGGCAGCTGATCAATGTTTCTCTCTCATCAATGTTTCTAACTCTCTATCCCTCTTCCTTCCTCTCTGTAAAAAAATCAATGAAATATATTTTTTTAAAAAGCAGATGGATAAGTGTTTTATAATGTAATAAAAACACGCATGTTCATAATATATATTCCAAACTATTGTATAATATTTGTGTTTCTGCACAACCTTAAAATAGTGACATGGGTTATATATTTTAAAAATTACTTATCAAAATCATTTAAATAATAAAATGTTATGAAACACTTATTTAAAAATGTCATCTACTTGTGATTAAATTGTTCTATTATCTTAACTGTGGTGGTGTTGGTCATACATATTAACACGTGTGCTAAAATTTCATAGAACTAAACACACACACACACAATGCATGTAAAAATGGTGAAAAGTGAGGTATGATCAATTTCCTAGTTTGAGTACAATTGTTATACAAAACATTACAATTGGTGGAGGTATATTAGATCTCTATGTGTTGCTTCTTATAACTGTATGTGAATCCACAACTATCTCAAGTTAACTCTCTCCACACATACTATCAATTCCTTGAGGTTATTGACTCAGTCTTACTCAGCATTGTATCCTAACATCTAAATAGTCCCTTGTACTTTGTGGCCAAAAAAATAAACAGCTGTTTAATAAATACATGAATTACTATGGATTAAACATGTAAGAAAGTAGAAGCTTCAACACCAGAAATGTAATCACATACAATAATAATTCCCTGCAAATGACTGATAGATATTCAAAGTTCATATTAATTAGTTCTGTTTTTTGAAATTATTAGAATTAAAATTGGGTGTAAAACAAAAGCAGTAGCTTTTGAGACCAAAATATTTCTCTCTTTCATTTTAAAATTAACATTTGTTTTTTAAAACAAGAGTGATATAATATAAATTAGGACATTTTTGCATTCCTAAAATTATCAGGTGATATATATCTTCTCTTATTATTTTTAAAAGACAATGCCACCACTACCACCACCACAATAAAAGAAAAAAAAAGAAAGTACAAGACTACAATGCTTTTTTACAATTTAACATAAAGTGTCACACGTTGTTATAGTAGAGCTTGAATTTCAGTCATAATAGATTTATAAAGCCTCCATGCACATCAAAATGAGAAGCCCTTAGCTTTATTTCTCTTAATTTATTACCAATTATTATTATCATTATTAAATTGTATTATATCAATACTTCCCTAAAATCTGTTGCACTGTCTCTTGATAACAGCAGAATAATGTTCCAATTTTATGCAATTAATAAAATGAAGTTACATTTCTAATAACCATTTTTCAGTTTCAGTTTCTTCTGAGATTCTTTATATAAAAATTATATAAGCTCTCCCATCCAAGTACTAACCAGGACCTACCCTGCTTAGCTTGGAGTGGTCAATGGGGTAAAAGGAGACTCATCTAATATTTTACACAATAAGAATTTAAAGGAAAAAAATTATATAAGCTCTACACAGAAGTAAAATCACAAAAGAAAAATATAAGTCTTTATTACAGATCCATGTTTATATATCATATCCCCAATGCAAGCATTCTTGTATCATGTTGATCACTTTATTTCTAAGTCTTTTCTGCTAACCTAAAGATGATATAGATTTTGTCATTTTTATACATTGATGTTGCCTAGTTTAACAACTAGCTATAAGTCTTTAAGACTCTAGATGTTAGATAAATATATTCACAATAAATCTTTGTACTATTAATGCTAATAAATATTAACAGGCTTTGCAAAAATATAATTTTGCCAACAGTATATTTCACAGACCTAGAACAAACTCACCAAAAATTCATCTGAATAAAAAAGGACCCCGAATAGCTACAGCAATCCTGAGAAAGAAGAACAAAGTTGAAGGGATCACAATACCAGATATCAAGCTGTATTACAAAGCCACTGTTCTCAAAACAGCCTGGTACTGGCACAAGAACAGACATATAGACCAATGGAATAGAATAGAGAACCCAGAAATCGACCCAAGACATTATGCTCAATTAATATTTGAAAAAGAAGTCAAGAACATACAATGGAGTCAAGACAGTCTCTTCAATAAATGGTGTTGGGAAAATTGGACAGATGCGTGCAAAAAAAAATGAAACTAGACCACCAACTTACACCATACACAAAAATAAACTCAAAATGGATAAAGGACTTAAACATAAGATGGGAAACCATAAAAATATTAGAGGAATTCACAGGCAGTGAAATCTCAGACATATGCCAAAGCATATCTTCACTGATACAGCTCCTAGGGCAATGGAAACTAAGGAGAAAATAAACAAACGGGACTACATCAAAATAAAAAGCTTCTGCACAGCAAAAGAAACCATCAACAAAACAACAAGAAAGCCAGTCCACTGCATGGGAGAACATATTTGCCAATGTTATCTCTGATAAGGGTCTAATCTCCAAAATTTATAGGGAACTCATAAACTTAAAAGGAATATAAATACTCCAATAAAAAATGGGAAAAGTACCTAAATAGACACTTTTCAAAAGAGTAGATACCGAAGGCCAAGAGACATATGAAAACATGCTCAATGTCACTCATCATACCAGAGATGCAAATCAAAATGACAATGAAGTACCATCTCACACCTGTCAGAATGGCTATCATCAACAAATCAACAAAGGACAAGTGCTGGCGAGGATGTGGAGAAAAAGGAACCCTCATGCACTGCTGGTGTGAATGCAGACTGGTGCAACCACTGTGGAGAACAGAATGGAGTTTTCTCAAAAAATTAAAAATGGAACTCCCATTTGACCCAGTAATCCCACTTCTAGGAATATGACCCAAGAAACTAGAAACACCCCAATCAGAAAGAATATATGCACCCCTATGTTCATAGCAGCACAGTTTACAATAGCTAAGGTTTGGAAATAGCCAAAGTGCCCATCAGTAGATGAATTGATTAAAAAAAAAATGGTACATCTACACAATGGAATACTGTGCTGCTCTAAAAAAGAAAAAACTCTTACCATTTGCAACAGCATGGATGGACCTGGAGAGCATTATTCTAAGCGAAATAAGCTAATCAGAGAAAGATAAATATTACATGATCTCACTCATTTGTAGAATATAATGAACAACATAAACTGATGAACAAAAATAGATCCAGAGACATAGAAGCATCAAACAGACCATCCAACCTCAGAGGGAAGGCAGGGAAGTGGTGGAGGGGAGGGGGGTAAGAGATCAACCAAAGAACTTATATGCATGCATATAAGCATAACCCATGGACACAGACAGTAGTGGAGCAGGGGTATATGCTGGGGGGTGGGAATGGCTGGGGAGAGATCAATGGGGGAAAAGGAGACATATGTAATACTTTAAACAATAATGAATTTATATATATATATATGTGTGTGTGTGTGTGTGTGTGTGTGTGTGTATATATACATATATATATATATATATATATATATATATATAATTTTGTATTTTTTTTTTAAGTAAGCCAGAAGAAAACAATACCAAATGTGTTCAAAATTCTCTACAGGCTTAAAATAAGGGGATATTTTACGCGATGGATTAAAGGCAGAACATATTTTATGATTTTACTCACAGGAAAAATATACTACTTATGTATTACATAAATTATATTTAATACAGCCCTGGACAGTTTGGCTCAGTGGCTAGAGCGTTGACCTGAAGATCAAAGGGTCCTGGGTTCAATTCCAATTAAGGACAGGTACCTCGGTTGCATGATCCTCCACCGCCTGGGCCATGGTCTGGATGAGTGTAGAAGGCAACTAATCAATGTGTTTCTCTCACATCAATATTTTTCTCTCTGTCTTTCCCTCTTTCTTCCACTTGAAGAGTCAATGGAAAAATATCCTTGGGTGAGGATTTTAAAAAGTATATATATATATAGATGTGTGTATACACACACACACACACACATATATATGTACATATATATTTAATACATAGTTACATATTAATTTTTATACATGCCTATATAATTATTTACATATAAATATATGTGTATAATACATAAAATGTGAGAATTCTTGAAATCACACATTAAACTTCAAAAATTGAAAGTTCATTTTTAATTTATTAAAATTCAATATATTATATTCAAAATCAGTATCCTATTATTAAAATAAACATTTACATTATGAAGTCAATAAAAATATGTTATTGCTGCAAAAATAGTTGGCATATGGTAGAGTGTTAGTAAAATTCACATAGTTAACTCAAGTAAGAGCACTAATATTTTCTTCAAGTGCCAAGCTGTGTAAAGATAAATATATTTATACAAATAAAAGCTGCCGCCCATTGAGAACAGTCATTATAAGTATTTCAATAGGGTTATATGTGGTCTCCCATGCTTACTGATAAACACCCTAATTTGAAATGGAGGCAATATAAAGAAGATGAAGCTTTAATTATGGCTGGTGTCTGGTGGGAGACAAATTGTGTTTAAGTTGTTAAACAATAGATACTCTGGTTATAATAAAACCTTTACAAATTATTTAAAGACCAATGTGAAAAACACAATCCCTTGGTGAGGCCCTCAGCTGTAACACTTGGATAAGCACTAAAAAAGGGAAATCACAACACAGGCCTCCTGCTGCTTTTGCCTTGATGTCCCCAGTGGAGAGTCGTTTTGTGCCAATAGGCATGCAGAAACCTCTCTCAGTTTCTCTTCCAACATGACATGACAATTCGCCTCACGTTACCCACAATGCCTCACATAGTGATTTTGCTTTTTGAAAACAGATTTAATTGAGCCTTGCTGAGCTTCATTAATGTGTCTGTTTAAATTGAGCAAACCTAATTATCTCACATGAAAGTTATGCCACCTCTGGTGTGACAAAGCTAATGCGATTTAAGTTAGCAAGATGTATTAATTGAGTATTGTGAGCATGCAGTATATCTAGTAAAAAAATAAACAAACAAACAAAAAAAACAATTCATTATACCTCAGGGACTGGACAGTTTGTAACATATCCAGACCAACCATAATGTACATTCCTAATGCAATAGTATCCTTGGTTTAAAGGTTCATAAACCTCAGAATCAGAGGATTACTATAAGTCTTAGGGATAGATATCTAGGTAGATTTAAGATGTTTTATATCATATATTTTGTTTCTACACTGTGAAAACCCAATAATTTTCTAAATAATTCCTAAGATATGGACTTCAGCTCTGTGGATATTATCCTAAAAAACACACACATTAAATCAAAAGAAGCCATCATTTCTGGTTTCTGGTTACCCATGGAAGGAGACTAGAAGTTGCCACTTCACCTAACCAGTAAAATCTAAACAGAAGGGCGAATGAACAGCTGTTTTAGGATCTGTAAAAGGAAGGACACAGACAATGGGTGATCTAAGAATGCGGGAACACAGGTGAATACAGGGAGTGGACTTTCCAGAGCAGACTCACAAATGGGAACCACCACAGGAAAGAGTGTCAGGATAGGAACACCTGGACTGCAATCAATAAATTACTAGAAGGTCAATATGTGCAAGTCTAAGAGTTAAGAACTCCATAGGTACCCTGTCATGGAAGAGCCTCCACATTTTGTGAGCGTTACCTTAAGAAAGTCAATCAGATTCTCACAGAAAATATCTGAGGAAACTGCCCTCCTGCTTCTGGCAGAGTGAGGACGAACCATTCTGAAATATACCAGCGCATGCTGTTCTTCTTACCAAGGAATGTTCCCAGCAGGAACTGCCTCAGAGCCTGGCCATCTGGGATCTCACCTGAGCCTAACTCACTGGAGGGAAGGAAAATACCGAATCCTATCCCACTCTAACCATCCGGGGTAGAGAAAAAAAAGTGTAGATAAAATTTTATGTGGATAATAATTACATGTGAAATTCATTTGGTTATTCAGTCAATTGGTTATTCAGTCAATGAATAAAAACTATACTACTTACCAACAAAGATTGCTTGTGTTCCTCTGTTCTACAGAAAAAAAATAGTTTCCTGGTAACTTTGTAAAGCTTTGTTCTAATGTGGAATGTGAAAACATATAAAAAAGTTTTCATAATCCATTTCATTATATGTTATATTTTGAATGAGTCTGATACCCATGCATAGTTTTGTACCTTGATGCTCTTTTTAAATTTAGAAAGCACCAATATACTAAATTATGTGGGTATTCCAAAGACTGAGACAGTTCTTAGCAAACACTGTTGGTTATTTTCCTTGAAATGACAGGTTCTCACTGTTTACTTTAGAGAAGATGTCTGCCAAAACACCCATTTTGCATAATTACAGTTTGTCTGTTAAGTCATTCTTTCTGTTAAAATGGTGTTTCGTGAACAAAGTGGCTAGTTAACTTGCAACTTAAAAAGCGGTACAAGTGTTTTTCCTGAGGACAAACACGGTAGAGGGTTATTCCGTAGAAGTGCTTGGTGCACCTCTCCCATTTTGTTACATAGCACATTCAATGTATATGCAAAGCATGAATTTTAATTGTCCTTCAACAAGGACTGTTAAATTGAAACTGGTTAATTGTATAACAGTCAAAAGTAGGAACTGTAATTGCTAGTGTCATCATGTTGATTCCTACTAAAGAGTCATCATTTTTACCCACTATTGCTTTTGCACCATCAGTGCAAAGGTCAACCCAGAAAAATGTAAATAACAGCACAGTATTACCATGAAACCAGCAGTGACCTCATGAACCTCTTCAAAGTGTGTCAGAGAATCTGAGTACTCTGCAGACCACACTTTGAGAAATCACTTCAATCAAAAAGGGCAGCCACAATTAAGCTCCAGACATTTGTTGCCTTCAGTTCATTCAGGCCAAAAGTGGCCATTCCTTCAGCTTATAGGACAACTGGGATTAAAAAAAAAAAATAACACTTATACAATAATAATAATAAGTAATTCAACTTACATCGGAGTTTTGTCTTGACCAGCCACAAGATGAGTAGATCTCTGCACCCGCCCACCAGAATCTTAAGTTTATCTAGAGGACTTACCTGGGTCCAGTTGCAGATTAAGTCCAGAGAGCATCAACAACACTGCCTCGCTCAGGGTTGCCTCCTTGGAACAGCCTGGCTATGAAATGGAGGGCAGAACACACATTCCCAGGACAAGCAAGGGAGGAGGTTAAGAGCCTCTGATTTCCTGGGCCCAGCTCTCAGGTCATCTGTTGGTCACATCCTCTCTATGACCTCCTTCAACAAGATAATACAGTTCACCCTACAACAACTTGAGGGGGGGGAGGGGAGGGAAGAGGAGGGGAGCAGAAGGGAGGGATGGGGAGGGGAGCACCGCCCCCTCCCCACCCGCCTCCTAGAAAACCTGATTATAACTTTTGACTTACAGTCAGCACTTTGCATTTGGGGATTCAATCAACTGCAAATTGAAAGTAGTGCTTACTATCAGTGGTTGGGAACCTGGGAATGCGAAAATAATGTGTGATCCACAGTTTTTTGAAGCCGGCAGTGTAAAACCTTCAGATATGAAGGGCTGACTGTATTTAATGAAAAAAGCCTGCATATAAGTAGACTCACCCAGTTCAAACCTGTGTTGTTCAAGGGTCAGCTGTGTTGTAAGACAGGTTGGGGGGTATTTGAAATAAGATTGGCGGTGGTACCTGGGCTGGCCCCATTGGTATCATTTTAGGCAAGTTGCTAGTTCTGTATGCCTTCATTGCTCTGTCTAGGGCAATGAAGGCATACAGAAAAAGGTAAGTGATGCTTATTGCACTGCAGTTTTTATTTAATTCTCCCAACATTCTTATGAGATTTGCGTTGTTTTCATCCATTTTCAGGTTGGGAAATGGTGGAGCAGAGTTTAAGAATTTTTAAGTGCAGACTCAAGCCTCGATCTGAAATTTCATCAGTTTTATTAAAATTTGCCTAGAATTCTATAATAACAAGTGCTAGAAACTACCATAAATGTCATTCCTCTGCTGTGTATGTATTTCCATCTAAGATATGTATTCTTCAGTGTTTCTAATTTAGTTGAATGTTTTTCTGACTAAACTTAGTACTCAAGAGTTTCTCAGAAAATCCCTCTCAGCTGAAACTCCCTACCTTGAAATATGCTCTTTGATATGGCTATAAGCACAGCTACCTTTGATCACAAAAGACAACTGTATCACATTTATTTTCCAAGGGCTTCATTACCATTAATTACTTCATGGAGAGCTTTTGCAGACACTAAGATGTCTGCAAAATGGCAGTCTCTGCTCAGGTGCCTTTCTGATCATTTACTAAATTGAGACAAAACAAGTCTCAACTAAAAATATTTTTTCCATATTTTCATCTTTTTATAATCATCAAAAAACTTCATTACAGCATTTAGGCATCAGAATATGTAGGGAAAAAAGGAGGATTTTTTCTGCAAAACAGTTTATATTCACCCTCCAGTCACCACATATGAAATGGCTGACTCTCTTGTACTGTCTCAGCCTTCTATTTATTTGCTCATTACCCTACTTCGGAAGTTTCCAGGCATGTTTCTTTCAGGTCCCTTTATACTCTCAACAATAATTGGAGACTCCAAAGAGCTTTTGTTTAGTGGGTTAGATTTTTAGATATTTAACTCTATTGGCAATTAAGATTCAGAACATTTAAACATGCACATTTATTTATTAATTTAAACATATTAATAAAAGTGTGTTAACAAATTAACATTTTTATAAAAAAACAAATCTACTTTCCAAAATAATTGTTTTACACTTTCAAAATCATTGTTTGATATTTTTGCAAATCTATTTAATATATGGATTAAGAGAAGTCATCAGGATTCTTAGCTATTCTTATATCTGCTTCTGTATCAATCCATGGCAGTGATTTTCAACCTTATTCATCTCATTATGGCACACACAAACTAATTACTAAAATTCTGTGGTGCACCAAAAAATATATTTTTGCCTATCTGAAAAAAAAAGGTATAATTTTGATTCATTCACACCAGATGGCCATTTTTGTGTTGCCTGTTGTCATTTTACAATCTAAGGGGCAAGAGGTCAGTGCCTCTGACTAGATTTAAAAATGTTTTTAAAATTTTAAAAATCACTGATCCCATGTTACATAGCCTCTGAGAAATTCCACTGTACACTTGTTAAAAATAAGTAAAAGGGCAATTGGTATATTTGTCTTTTTTTAAATCAATTTTATTGAGTTAAAATTTACATACCACCAAATCCACTTGTTAGAAATATATGATTCAGTGTTTTGTAGCATATTTAGAAAACTATGCAATAATCACTATAAGCTAATTTCAGAATATTTTCATCAGTGCAAAAAGAAATCCTAAACCTATTATCTGTTCCTTTCCATATTTCTTCCCACAGTAACTTGCAAACATTATTTTTTTCTATCTCTATAGAACTGACTATTCTGGAAATTTTATAAACAGTATCATAAATATGTGGCTTTTTCTGACTGGCTTCTTCTACTTATTGTACCATATTAGAGATTTATCCATGTTGCAACATGTGTAAATACTTCATTCCTATTTGTTGCCAAATAATATTCCGTTATGTGGCTATACTACATTGTGTTTACCTATTCATTAACTGAAGGCTCTGACAAATATCTTTCCTACTTTTTGGATATTATGAATAACTGCTATTAACTTTAGTGTATACAATATTATTTGGACATATATTTTTATTTCTCTTAGATGTATAGGAGTGGCATTTCTGAATCATTGGTAACTGCGTGTATAATATTTTGAAGAACTGCCAAAATATTTTCCACAGCAGCTGCACTGTTTTACATTTTCACCCTCCCTGTGTAAAGGTCTCAATGTATCCATATTCTCACCAAAACTTATTGTCTATGTTTTTTATTTTAGTATAGTATCTGTAATACCTCATCATTTTGATATATAAAGACTAATTATGTTAATAATTTTTGAATTTATATATCTTCTTTAGAGAAATGTACAGTACATTTATGCTTTGTCCATTTAAAATATTTTAAATTTTCTATTACAGTTGGCATACATTATTATATTAGTTTCAGATGTACAACCCAGTGATTAGACATTATGTAACTTACAAAGTGACCACCCGATAGGGTGTCTAGTACTCATATGACACCCTATGTATTTATTATAATACTAGAGGCCTGGTGTATGAATTTGTGCACAGGTGGGGTCTGGCCAACCTGCCCCGATCAGGGCTGATCAGGCCAGGCCAGCTGGGGAGAAGGGGCTGCAGGCACTTGGCCAGCTGGCCCTGCCCCCTGGTCGAACTACAGGTTGAACTCCCAGTCAAACTCCCGGTCAAGAGGACAATTTGCATATTAGCCTTTTATTATGTAGGAATATTGACTATATTCCTTATGCTGTGCTTTATATCTCCATGACCTTTCCATAACTACCGATTTGTACTTCTTAATCCTTTCACCCATCCCCCCAAACTCCCTCTCATCTGACAACCATCAAAATGTTCTCTGCATTCATGAGTCTGTTTCTGTTTGGCATAAGCCAAGACAGGCTATATGTATGTGAAATCCACTTGAAGTGGCTTGGGTGGACCCACAAGTCGGGTGGGATGGGGTTTCAGTGAATCACAATAGCAAGGCAAATGTCCTTGGCCAGTTTGATGGAGACTCACTCCTGTCTTGGGCCTGGGCTAGAAGGGGGAGGGCTCCTCAAAGGAACAACGGCTCCTGTCTGGGAGAAAGCTGCATCTCCAGACCTCATCCCAAAGACAGACAATTTAGTTCCTCCTCACATGTCTCTGGCACATTGCAGCTGTTAAAACAGCACTGGAGCTCAAAGGGAGTGAATCTGAGTAAGTCTATATCTGGGTCCTTTAGAAGGAACCTCTGAGACTCCAACAGTCCTCTGTCTCAGGCAACTACAGTCCCTGTTGGTTTTCACATCCAGCTGTTGTCAAGACTTCTTTTGCCAGCACTGAAACCCTGGGCTGGCAGTCTGGTGAGGGGCTGGGACCCCTCGCTCCTCAGGGGAGTCCTCTGCAGCTAAGATATCCCTCCCAATTTTTAAATGCCACACATGCGTGTGTCTCTGCCCCTCCTACCAGTCGCCATATGTCGTCTTCTTTTTATCCTTAGTTATAGTTCTATTCAACTGTATTTCAGGCGGTTCTGAATGATGGTTGCTCTGTCATTTAGTTGTAATTTTGATGTGGTTGTGGGAGAATGGGAGTGCTGTGTTTACCTAATCTACCATCTTGATCAGAACTCCTTCTTTGCCCAATTTTTTAATTGGATTACATGTCTCTTTATAATTGAGTTGTAAGAGTTCTTTATATATTTTCGACATAACTTCTTGCGATAGTTAATTTCATGTGTCAGCTAGTATGGGTCACCATGCCCCGATTTGGTCAAGCATTATTCTAGGTGTTCTTGTAAAGGTGTTTTATTGTATGAAATTAACATTTAAATTGGTTGACTTTGTGAAAAGCAGATACCCTACACAATATGGATAGACCTCCTTCAGTCAAATGAAGGCCGTGATAGGGCACACTGACCTCTCCAGACAAGGATTCTGTGAGCAAACTGCTTTTGGAAAGACTGCAACTCATATGGGCCTCCAGCCTGCAGGCCTGCCCTGTGGATTTTTAGTTTACCAGCCTGCCACAATCATGTGAGTCAACTCCGTAAAATAAATGTGTGTGTGTTTATACACTCACACACACACACACATTTCCTCTTGGTTCTGCTTCTGTGGAAAACTGAGACTAATATGGTTCTTTATCAGATATGTATTTGCAATTTTCCCTCTGTCTCTGGGTGTTTTCCCTTTCTTTTGAAGCATAAATAAAAACAAAACAAAACACAAAAACCTTTATTTTAAAGTTTCACTATGCATCTTCTTTTTTACTATTTATGTTTTTGGTGTCATGCATAAGAAATTATTGCCCAATATAAATTCATCCAGATTTACTCCCTTATTTTATTTATTTATTTATTTTTAAAGGTGGCAGTATGGTTTATTAAGCTGGGCCTCAGTACAGGCGCTGGGGCTTGTCCATGGTGCTCTTGATGTACAAAGCCTGAACATTCTGCAAGTTCTTTCTGAGCAATGACACCAGGAAATTGACAGCTAAGTAGATGTGCACAGCTCATCATCTGTCATCTTCACATGGCCAACAGCTACTGCCAGACACAGCACCTTCTTCATCTGGAACTTGATTGTGGATCTCACCTCATGGACTTTGGCCACCATGTTCTCATGATGGGTCAACAAGGAAGGAACTTGCCAGCCTTATTCAGGCCTGGGCCCAGGATTCGTGGGATCTGCTTGATCAGAGACTCTGAAGCCAAAAAGGCATCTTTTCCGGTTTTTGCAATGCGAGGAACCATAAGCAGCAAAGTCTCCCATGACACCCTATATTAGGCGGTGCGGGAGGTCCTGCACGGGAACCAGCGGAAGCGCCGGCCGGAAGTTTTTGGAGACGATGGAGCTGCAGATCAAAGAACTATGACCCTCAGAAGGACAAATGCTTCTCTGTCAGGCTTAAGTCCATGCCATGCCCTGCCCCAAGTTCTCCGAGTGTGCAGGGGGACCAGCAGCACTGTGATGAGGCCAAGGTCGCCGACATCCCGCACATGGACATCCAGGCGCTGAAGAAACTCAGCAAGAATAAGAAACTGGTCAAGAAGCTGGCTAAGAAGTGCGATGCCTTTTTAGCTCAATAGTTTTACAGTTTTGACTCTTATATTTAGGTCTTTGATCCAGGAAGAGTTTATCTTTATGTGTGGTGTGAGGGCTGTGTCCAAGTTCTTAATTTTACATGTGCTATCCAATTGTCTCAGCAACATTTGCTGAACCTAGTGAAATGGAATTTTTAGGCTGGAACCCGGATTCTTTGTCCACCGGAATTGAAGAATGAATCCACGGACAGAGGGTAGTATAGCAAAAGTGGAAATTTATTGAAGAACAAGTACAGACTCCCACATGGGGAGAGGGAAGGAGTCCCACAGAATGGACTCCCATGTGGGGAGGGGGAAAGGGTCCCACTGAGTTCCTTTTCCCTGTGGCTTATAAAGGCTGCAGTTCCTGGTGCCTTGATATCCCCTCTGATCGGTCACTATTTCCTTAGACCGGTTACTATAGTAACTCCTGGGCTCAAAGGGGTTACTTATTGTTTTTCTATTACCTTTGGGCTTTCTTCCTCTCTCCATCTGGATGAAAGGCTTCCTTTTCTTTAATTTGTAAATATAGACCTTTTGCTGTTCCCAGCTCCCTCATCCTGTGGAAATGTACCTGTTGCAGCTTTTCAGCTGCCCTATTCTATGGAGATATACCTTCTGCTGGTCTGTAGCCCTCCATGGTCCCCTTAATGTCTAAAAATTTCCAAACCTGTCCTATTTTACCCCTAAAATTCCTGTTTCACTAGTATTATTTTGAAAATAAATTTTTCCTAACAGACTCACAGAAAGGGTCTAAGCTCCACTCTTTGAGGACTTCTGAACTTCTGTCAAACCCTAAGTATTATCACACTGTGGCAATAATTTTAATTGAAAACTTAGCATTTCTAATCTTCTTTAGCAGGTGGTTGTTCAGCCTCATACCAGTAAAATATTTATTTTGTATTCTCTTGAGTAAGGGAAGTTAGAATAATGACCATGTGTAATGTATGTGTCAAAGAAGTGAATATTTATGGATTTTCTAAATACAAGTTGAAGCTGGATCCTCCCGCCCCCCTCAGGATTTGAGTCTTTAAATCAGAAATTAGATCAATTTGTTAGAGGCAGATTTAGAATAGTGGGGAATAACTGAAACAGAAATTTTTAGGGGTGAAAAAGGCAGGTTTATGAACTTTTAGAAATTAAGGGGACCATGGAGGAAGCACAGGGCTGAAAAACTGATACACGTACACTTCCATAGATGAAGGAGCTGGAAACAGCAGAAGGTCTATATTTACAAAATAAAGGGAAAAAAGCCCCTCACCC
Source organism: Corynorhinus townsendii (assembly GCA_026230045.1). Taxonomy (NCBI): domain Eukaryota; kingdom Metazoa; phylum Chordata; class Mammalia; order Chiroptera; family Vespertilionidae; genus Corynorhinus; species Corynorhinus townsendii. The sequence goes on from JAPDVU010000003.1 coordinate 148,825,209, forward strand.
AGAGGGAGAAGAAAAAAGCCCAAAGGGAATAGGAAAACAATAAGGAAGGAGGGGAGGAAAAACCTGGCATGTCCCATGTGAGGTTCGACCATTGAGCCCAGGAGTTACTATAGTTACCAGTCAAAGGAATAGTGACCAATCAGAGGGGATATCAAGGCACCAGGTTCTGCAGCCTTTATAAACCATAGGGAAAAGGAACTCAGTGGGATTCCCATGTGGGAATCTGTGCTGTGAAATTCTTTCCCACTCCCCATGTGGGATTCTGTACTTGTTCTTCAATAAAATTTCCACCTTTGCTTTACCGCTTTCTGTCCGTGGATTCATTCTTCGACTCTGTCAGACAGAGAGTTTGGGAACCATCCTGCCCAGGGGAACACCGCGTGTTCCAGTCCAAAAATCCTGCTTCATAACTATAGTTATAAGAAATATTAATCATGTTCTGTTAAGCATGATTGTCCTATTCTGATTGAGAAAGCACATTCTGACCTGGCTGAGAGTTGTATGCCATGGGACATGGGAGTTAACTTGGAATGTGGTCCCTTTTCCTTTTCTGAGAACTGACCATCATCATGGAAAGATTAACAATCTTGTTGCTGAAACAATGGACCAGGAGGTGCCTGCCCTTTGCAATCCCCCAGCCCTCATTGCCTGTAACCTGTAACCATTATACCTTGCCTGCCTCCCTATGCCTGTAATCCCTACTTTCCCATGTAATCTTCAGCCTTTTACCCAATATAAGCTGACATATGAGGAGGGGCAGAGCAGATGTTCATGGATGACCTGCTGTTCTCCCATACTGCTGCCATTATTGGAATAAACAGTTATACATGATTCAACCCTGTCTACTTAATTGGCTCAAACAGTGACAGGTAGCCCAGACCCATTTGTTGTCCTGTTCCAAATTGACATTTTTTTTTTTCCCTTGGACACCATGACTAGTGAAAAATCTCTTCCCTTAAAAATGAGCAAAGAACCTAAATAGACACTTTTCAAAGGAGGACATACAGAAGGCCAAGAGACATATGAAAACCTGCTCAAAGTCACTAATCATCCAAGAGATGCAAATCAAACAACAATCAAGTACCATCTCACACCTCTCAGAATGGCAATCATCAACAAATCAACAAATAACAAGTGCCAGAGAGGATGCGGAGAAAAAGGAACTCTTTTGCACTGCTGGTGGGAATGCAGACTGGTGCAGCCACTGTGAAGAACAGTATGGCATATCCTCAAAAAATTAAAAATGGAACTTCCATTTGAACCAGTAATCCCACTTCTAGGAATATATCCCAAGAAGCTAGAAACACCAATCAGAAAGGATATATGCACCCCTATGTTCATAGCAGCACAATTTACCATAGTTAAGATTTGGAAACAGCCCAAGTGCCCATCAGCAGATAAGTGGATCAGAAAACTGTGGTACATCTACACAATGGAATACTATGCTACTGTAAAAAAGAAAGAACTCTTACCATTTGCAACGGCATGGATGGAACTGGAGAGCATTATGCTAAGTGAAATAAGCCAGTCAGAGAAAGATAAATATCACATGATCTCACTCATTTGTGGGATATAAAGAACATAATAAACTGAACAAAAAAAGATCCAGAGACAACGAAGCAGCAAACAGACTGTAAAGCTTCAGCAGGAAAGCAGGGGAGCATTGAACGGGGGCGTGGGGGGATTTGAGAGGGAGGGTAAGAGATCAACTAAAGGACTTCTATGCATGCATATAAACATAACCAATGGACACAGACACTAGGGGGGTGAGGGCATGTGCTGGGGGTGGGGGAGGTTGGGGGGAGGTCAATGGTGGAAAAAGGAAACATGTACTACTATTTGTAATACTTTAAACAATAAAAAATTCCCTTTAAAGTGTTTATAAACCTCCAATTTTATAGTCCTAGGATTATGCTAACATTGGAGTTTACTGCCCATTGTACTTCACTGTCTTTAAAATAATATGCATGAAAAATATTCTCCTTAGAGACTTACATAGGGCCATATGAACTATACCTCATTTCAGGCTTGTAAAAACAAAACAAAAAAAGCTAGTGAAATGGCATGAACAAACCCATCAATTTTGAATATTTGCATGACATATGAAGCACTCAGATAGGTATTAAAATGTATCTTATTTTAGTGAAACCTGGGAATAACCTATGTAGTCAGTATTATCCACCTTAAAAAAAAGTAATGCTTTGAGCTCTCTCTATATTTAAAAGGCTAATATGCTAAGTGTCCGACCATCTGACCGGTCGCTATGATGCACACTGACCATCAGGGGGCAGACGTTCAACACAGGAGCTGCCGTGACATGCACTGGCCATTTATAGAGAAAGGTCATGTAGGACCTGGCACTGACAAAACAATACTTGTCTTCCCCCAAGTGGGACACAGGCCCCATCACCACCCTGGAGCGACACCCCACCAAATTGCAGCCAACTCTGCAGAGACCCCCACGGCACAAAATGCGGCCCACAGCCCAGCCCAGCCCAGAAATGGTGGCTGTGGACTCCAGGTAATGATGTCATGTAGCAATGCCCAGCTTCCTCTCCCTAGTCACTAGCCTCCTTGGAGTTTCTTCAGCCCGGGAACATGACTTACTTTATAGCCAGATGGAAACATTTTTGGCTGTGAAGGATTTTCCCATGCCTCATCTCATTTGATCCTCACAGAAGTCCTGGAGTAGATAGATAGGAGACTAGGTGGAATCCTATTTTCTTTTCATTAGCTAGAGATTTAGAAGGCTTAGAAACTTGACCCGACTGAAAAGAAGTAAAGGTGGATCTTGAAAATGACTTCAGGTTCTCTCACTGCACAGAATATAGTCAAATACTTCTGCAGTTAAATAGTTTACCCTTTGTTCTCCCTGTGTGGTCTACAATAATAATCTGCTTTTGTTGATATTTATTGCTGTGTTACTGACAATTACCTGAAGGAGAAGTTGGGGTGCTTCACTGGGCTGGAAAAAAGTTTAGCTAAATCAGAAAGTAGGTCTAATTAAGCAAGTGTATCTATATATATATATAAAACTCTCACTGGCACAATTGCATGCATTTGTTTCAATCTGTCATTGTCGATTGTGAAATTGGTTGACACTGCTATTATAGAGAAAGGGTGAATAGTGTTATTAAAATATTTCTTCGAATTAATTTTCTTTCAATGTGCATGAATTCATGCATTAGGCCTCTAGTTATTTATAAAAAGCTATCATACTAAGACTAAAATATTGATCAGAGAATAATTTTAGCTAAAGATAACTCAAAAGTGAAAGAGTTACACTGAGAAAGAAATAAGAAGAGATAAGACTCATTAATATGTTTTGTTTCAAGTAAAATATGCCTCAAATGTTGTTAAATGAGATAGGCTTTGTTATTGATATGAGGAAACATTTTCTGGGGTGGGGGCTCAGGGAAAGATGGAACATTGAAAATCAAAATGCTTTGGACTCTCATACTTTTCCTTTCCTATCACTGCTGATTACAAAGATATTTGCATGTAAATAGAAGTTTTCTTCAGTGTAATCAGCAGGCTGTTCCTTTAGTTTGCTATGCATGATCTCACCATGCATTCATTTTTCCTCAGTAATCAATTCAAATTTCAGAGACACTGGGCTATAACATCATCAAATAATCCCAGATTAGAAGCAGTCATGAGATCCAAAAGGGGAAGACACTTTTTGTACAAATGTCTCAACAATCTGCAATAATGGTCGTTCTGAAGCATGATAAATTCTGTTAGTTTTATGAGGCTTAGTCTACCAAAAGATGTGCAATCAGTATACTAATATGTGGATATGTGTAGTATCCAAGCAAATTACTGCACTATTATACTCAATGAACAGTTTATTCAAATCTACCCTTCCTCTTGATACCTCTTATAGAATTTAACTATTCTCTCTCTCTCTCTCTCTCTCTCTCTCTCTCTATATATATATATATATATATATATATATATATATGTCAATCTCTTGCTCTAGCTAATAAACTAGTGATATAATTTATCTAGTATAACCTGCCCTATTCACCAGACTTTGCTCTTTCAGATTATCACTTGTTCTGTTCGATGGTACACGCATTTTCTGAGCAGCACTTCAAAACATACAAAGAAGTAGAAAATTGAGTCTCTGAATGGTTTGCCTCAAAACAAGAAAAGTTCTATTGGGATGGTATCCACAAATTACCTGAAAGATGGGGAAACGTGAAGCTAGCGATGGACATTACTTTGAATAAAGCACTTTGGATGTTTCTCTTGAAATTATCGTGTTTTCTTTGATTACAAAATCCACATTGTGAACCAGTATACCTGGTATGTGAGGCTACAGAAAACAGCCAGTGTGCTGGGCAGGGGAGACAGGAGAAGCTGCTGAGCCAGCGAGCTTAGGTACCACTACGATGTGAGGCGGTGAGGCTAGGGGCAGCATGAAGCTGCTTAGACAGTAACTGTGGGTACAGAGACTGCTACTACTGTGTAGGAGAGCTATGTATTTACCAGCTGGTGTACGGCTGCCTGTCTGTATAGGACTGCTGTGAAGGACTGTGATGTCTGATGGCTTTGTGGCCACTGGCTTCTGCAATAAAGACTCATTCTTATACACGCACAACTTTTCATGGCTTCTCCGTCTAGGACCTGATATCCAAGGAGGTCCAACCCTAGGCATAGGGACTCCGACCCAACACCTGTAATAGTGAGCAGAAGATAAAGGAGAAACTTGGACTAAGTTCCCAACAGTTAGTACAGTGGGAAGGGTTTGAGAAGGAACCTGCCCTGCCATAGTTGGGAAGAATTTAGAAGACTATATGGACTCAGAGCAACTCAGAGCAGCAGTGCTCATGCAGAGCTCTTGCTGGCTCTGCCACATATACTATATCACAATCCTGTTCATTTCTCTGTGTCTCCTGCCAGCCCTTTACTCCAGTCACTGCAACCAAATCCTAATGGACTTTTCAGGGTTGAACTATTTTAGGTAGTCTTAGCTTTCCTTTTGTTCATGTGTATATTATAAATGTCATAAAATAAGTATTTATTCCCTTTTAATGAACACTTATATTAAAATAAGTTATGCCACTAAAAAAAAAAGAATACGTAGATGTATAACAGAAAAAGAGAGATTTGCACAATGCATGTGTGAGTAGTCATCATGGTTGCCTAGGGTGTATCACTGGCTATAGATAAGTATCTGAGTTTTACAATAAAACATTGAGGGGTATGAGAGAAGCAGCTTCTTTGGATTGTTTAAGTAACTACTTCTTTATACATCTTTTTTTTCTATGTCTTTTTTTTTATTGTTGAAATTATTACATATGTCCTCTTTTGTCCACCCCTGCCTGCCTGCCCGTCCCCCCGCCCCCCACAATGATGTTGATTGCTGTGTAATTTACATGGAAAAAGAAAATGATTCATAGTGTTTATGAGTGTTTATGTTCATTTTATTTTTATCTTAATTTTCAGCAGGATTAGGTATTCTCTGCAGCTGGCTCTTGGCCCTATGATGTGAAATATTACAACGTAAAAAAAAACACATGGTTTTGACATCAGACAAACTGAGGGCAAACTTGACTAATTATTGAATAACTAGAAGTCCTATGCATGAAATTCGTGCAACAGTAGGCCTTTGCAGCCCAGGCTGCCTCAGCCCTTGCAGCCCAGGCTTCATTCAGAAGGTCATCCAGAAGGTCGTCTGGAAGGACGTCCAGATGGTCATTCTCCTGTTTGGCCATTCAGTAGATTTGCATATTATACTTTTATTATTATAGACTAGAGGCCCGGTGCATGAAATTCATGCATGGATGGGGGGAGGTGTCCCTAGGCCAAGCCTGCACCCACTCCAATCTGGGACCCCTGGAGGAATGTCTGACTGCCCTTTCACAATCCAGGACTGCTGGCTCCCAACCACTCACCTGCCTACTGCCTGATTGCCCCTAACTGCTTCTGCCTACCAGCCTAATTACCCCCTAACCACTCCCCTGCCAGCCTGATCAATGCCTAACTGCTCCCCTGCCAGCCTGGTTGCCCCCAACTGCCTGCCCCTGCTGGCCTGGTCACCCCTAACTGTCCTCCCCTGCAGGCCCAATTGCCTCTAACTGCCCTCCCCTGCTGACCTGTTCACCCCCAACTGCCCTCTCCTACTGGCCTGGTTGCCCCTAGCTGCCCTCCTCTGCCAGCCATCTTGTGTCCACATGGGGTCAGCCACCTTTGACCACATAGGGGCGGCCATCTTATGTGTTGGAGTGATGGTCAATTTGCATATTACCTCTTTATTATATAGGATGTATCTCTCTTACCTTTTATTCCAGTTTCTCTCCCTTCCTTTTTCTTTCTTTTAATAAGTTTTGACCTAGCACCTCATTATATGAAAAGACCAATGCCAGGCAGAGTATAAAGAGACCTCACTGAATTCTAGTTTGGTAGAGAAATCAGATAGGGGTTATTCAGCGTGCCAAGACATAAATACGATTATCTCTGCTTATAAAATGTCAGGGAAAGCTTCAAAAGAAGAGGAAGCATTTGAGTTCCATCTGACCCATCAAAGGAGGTTATCTCCCTGAGATACATGACAGGATTTCATGAATATTCTTTTGTCAATTATTATTTTTCCACTCTAAGTAACTTATTATCCTGGGAGATTTTCAATATTTCTTTAATGAGAATTAGGTTTCAAATTAAATCTAAGAAAATCATGTTATAGCAATTTAATTCAATATACATACTGTGTCTACAGTTTTAGGAAATGAGGGTGTTACAAAGATTTATTACATAGATGCCCTACAATCTAGTTTCTTCTGTGAAAGGCTGAGGAAACATACAAATAACTTTATTAGTTGGCAGATTGTAATAAATTCTATTACAAAATCAGGATCGAGGAAAGTTTTACAAAAAAGATGATAGATTTAGTTCTTGATATATTGGCTGTATTTTGATGAGTGCATATATGGGAGGAGGGCTACTCAGGCCCAGAGTTCACATTGAATAAAGGCATGGAGATGACCTTAAACTGAATATATTTTTAGATAATTGGCAATAGAGCAAAGAGCAAATACAAATTAGGTATAAATATGAATGTTTATTTAGGAAGACAATAAAATTGCAACAAATTATACCATTTTTGAAAAACTAACAAATAACACTCTTAAAGAAAAATTACACAGGACATATTGAAAACAGCAAAGAATACTTTATTCAAGAGTATTGCCATAGAGAAGAGATTGAACTAAACTCAGCTGGAAGAGAAAGAGGCAGGAGGATATTTAATCTCGGGTGAGTTAGTGAAAAATTACTGAAGAATATTAGGGAGGAAGTGGGTCAGTATTATAGGCCAGTGTATTTGCAAATTGTTGCTTTTGGAAGTTAGGCATCTACCTTCCCATAGAGTCAGGGAGATGGGGTTCTATCTTTCTTGAGTTTTATATTTCAAAGGACTGGCTCCTATTTCTCCTTGAGAAAGACATTCTGAGATGTAGAGGAGTTATGCTCAAAGAAGGAAAGAAAGAATTTGCAATTGTAAAATTTCTAAATTAAATGCACTAAGAAAAGGGAGGTATAGTCTGGAGACCCCTCTAGCCTCCTCTAATCCTCACTACCAGAGGGCTCCCTTTCTAAAGTAAGTACTCTAAAACTGTCTAAAGTAAAGTCAAGCTAAGGGGTATGTTAATGGCATCTTAGTCACCACAAAATCATCAAATCCAGAAAAATAAATTAACATTTATTTTAGTGAAGTATCTTACACTTGTATATGTTATCTTTCTCTGCCACAGCATTAGCTGAATTATCTTTGATTATATCTTCATCTGCTAATAATATCATGATATCATTTCTTATAGAAAGAATTTAGCTTTCCCTCTACCAAGGTTGGGAAAAAATTATTATTAATAGTTTCAGAAAATTTATTTGAGATGTATGGCTCATTGGCAATGTCAAGAAATTTTTAGGATGGTTTTCAAATGTAAAGTGATTACTGTCGATATTCTTTCATATATGAGCTGTAAAATTTTATAGTGTATGTTAAGTTTTCTTGTGCAATAACTATTCTGAACTGGTAACATACATTCAACAATTTTCCAACAATATCCTCATTGTAGTTGTACACTCTACAGGTTTGTTATTTTTGTCAATGTCAGTATTCCACACCAAATGCCAAAGAAGATTGTAAGAATCTGCATAGTATGATTAGACAAGGCCAGTGGCAATGCATGAGCGAGGTAGAGTCTGGCAGAGTCTGCTTGGCTCTTGTGTGGTGGATAGCCTGAATCACAGTTTGCAGAACACGGGGGAAGTATGATGAACACTAGATAGACAGGGGCCAGGTGTGGTTAGTTCATAAGCAGAAATGCTTGGAGTATGTTCCTAAAGCTAAACTTTAACAATTTCTCTACCTTTGAAATCACTAAGCAAAAAAGCTAAAAAGCATCTGGCTATTTATATAGGAACAGTGATCTCTTTCATTATATATTTTTTCAGAATATGAAGAAATTGGCAAGTTAAAATGGTAAGCCTGGAATTTTTTTAAAGGACTAGTTTTGTAACTAGAAAAAATTCTTTTAAAAGTCTCATTCTAGAGAAATCCTTACAAATATATGCAAGACAGAGCAAATAGAAGAAAATGAATCAAACAGAAGAAACAAAGAGAAAATTTAATTGAAAACTAATTTAGGAGTTAGTTTAAGCAGAAAGCCACTGCCACCTCTATTCTTTACATATGTATAGGGCAGAATTCTCAAGAACAGTATAAAATGTTCATTACAGGCCATCCAAAGTATGTTCCATTTCAGTGCTTTCAAAGATAAAATGCCACACATGGGACATAGCTGGAAAAGTCCCACAGAGGACTTGAAATAGTATAAAAGAGTGCCCTTAATGTCAAGGAGGTAATTATTTTTCTCATCAAATAAATGTTATACTTGACTAGTAAAAAGAGAGGGTTGACACTATTTGTCTTGTTCATTGTTGAAACATGATTTATCACAGTTTATTTATGAAAGCCTTATATTTTCTTGTCATATTTTGACTATGATTTATTCAGGGGGAAAAAAAAGCAATTCCACTTTTTAAATTAAAAGTAATGTACAATCCTACTAGTCCTTAACTATATTAAAATTCACAATAATAAACTTGGAAATAAAGTTCAGCTTGCCTTTCTTCTCTAACCGAACCACTCAAAGGAAAAAGTGGGAGGCTAAGAGTGAAATGCCTTCACATTGGTCTGAAGTCACACATCTTTAGAAAAAGGAATGACAGTCAGTATTTTAACCATATGCAAATTCATTATGGTTTGAGTTATCATATATTCATAGTTTCTGATGTGATACTTTTAGTATTATTTGGAAAATTAAAATCATTCTTTTTTAAACTATGTTCATATATAAAATAACTTGTGTTGCTAATCAAATAGGGAATAAGCTCCTAAAATATATAAAAGAGATCTGGCTTTAGGTTAGTGTGAACGCTTTGTGTTCATGGCTATTCCAGTTTTCAGGCATATTCTCCAACAGTTAATTAGAGATAGTTTGTGAATTTATTCAGGAAGATTTTAGGTCTGTAACTTATGTGTTATATTGTGAAGCTCATTTTCTTTCCAAGGGTACAGAATCTAGAATGTTAATAAAATGTTACAAGTTCAGATGATTTACAGTATGAAATTAAAATCACACATTACATAAAAAATATATCAAACATAAATCAAATTTACCCAACTCCTCAACAGGAAGTACGTAACAACAGTACCATTGGGTCTGTGAATTGATGCAGCATTCCTGAAGGGCCAACTTGGCTCCATATATTGACATTAAAATATACTTACTTTGTATCCCAGCAATTTCATTTTTGTGAATTTACCATAAGGCAATAATTAGATGCACTCACCAAATATTTGTACAAGACTATTCATCTCAGCATTTCAAATATGTCAAAATATTGAATCAAACAGAACTGTTAAACAATAGTGAATCTTCCAAAGTTTGGTATTGGCAATGATTAGAAATGATTTTAGTAATCTATGTGAAAATATGTTCATCATACTTAAACTGATGGCTCTACATAAATTATAAAATATTGTTTCATTAACTCATTTTTGAATGTTTTAAATGCACATAGAAAACTATTTTTAAAAAAGTATAAACCAAGGTATTCACCAATGATTGATATCCTATTTAATAGTAAACCAAAATTCACTTCTAAGTGGATTATATGCCCTAAAATATTTTGACTAAATAAATAAATCAATGAATACAATAAATAAAGACAAGAATCCATCAAGAATGTGTATTCTTACCCACAATGTCGAACATTTTTATTGACATCATTGCACATGCAGTAAGTTCAGGGAAAAAAGAAAAGAAGCAATATTAGAAAGGAGAATAAGAAAACATCATTTTTTCAAATCATAGTATTTCATGAAAAGAAAAGAAAATTATTTAAAAATTTTAAATAATGTTTTTATTTTAAAGAATGTGGCTAAGATTGAATCTATGGAAATATAACTTATGCTGTACTTTACATTCCCATGACCATTTTGAAACTACCAATTTGTACTTCTCAATTTTTTCATCTTTTTTACCTAGTGCCCCAAAGCCCCTCTCCTTTGGCAACCATTGGTCTATTCTCTGTACTTATGAGTCTATTTTTGTTTCTGTGTTCATTTATTTTGTTCTTTAGATTCCACATATAAGTGAAGTCATATGATATTCATCTTTCTCTGAATGACTTCTCTTTCTTTTAGTACAATACCCTTTAGATCTATTCATGCTGTCACAATATGGTAATACTTCACTATATAAATATACCACTACTTTTCATCTACTTGTCTATTGGTGGGCACTTGGATTGCTTTCATATAGTGACTATTGTAAATAACACTGCTATGAACATAGGGCTGCATATATCCTTTCGAATTAGTGTTTTGGATTTTTTTTGATATATACCTAGAAGTGGAACCACAGTTCCATTTTTAATTTTTTGAGGACCTTCAATACTGTTTTCCATAGTGGCCGCACCAATTTGCATTCCCACCATCATTTCCCTCCAAGAGTTCCTTTTTCTCCACATCCTCACTAACACTTGTTGTTTGTTGATTTATTGATGATAGCTATTCTGACAGGTATGAGGTAATCTCTCACTGCGGTTTTAATCTGCATTTCTTTAATGATTAGTGATGTTGAGCATCTTTTCATATGTCTATTGGTTTTCTCTATGTCAACTTTGGCGAACTGTCTATTCAGGCCCTTTGCCATTTTTTAATTGGATTATCTGTTTGTTTGTTTGTTTAGGTGTCTGAGTTTTTTATAAATTTTTATATTAAACCCATGTCAGATGTATCACTGGGGAATATCTTCTGCCATTCAGTAGGTTATCTTTTCATTTTCTGATGGTTTCTTTACTGTGCAAAAGCATTTTAGTTTGACATCATTCCATTTGTTTATTTTTTCCTTTGTTTCTCTTGTCCAAAGAGATATTATCAGAAAAAATACTGGTGAGAGTAATTTCAGAAATGTTATTGTCTGTGCTTTCTTCTAGGAGTTTTATGTTTTAAGTCTTATATTTAAGTCTTTAATCAATTTTGAGCCTATTTTTATATATGTTGTAAAAAAGTGATCTAGTTTCATTATTTTGCATGTATCCATCCAATTTTCCCAACATCATTTAGTGACGACTGTCTTTAACCCATTGTATGTTCTTGCTTTCTTTTTCAAATATTAATTGACAATTTGGTGTGGTTTATTTCTATGGTCTCTGTTCTGTTCTATGTCTCTGTTTTTATGTCAGTATCATGCTGTTTTGATCTCTATAGCTTTATAATATAGTTTGATATCAGATAATGTGACATTTCCAAATTTGCTCTTTTCTTTCTCAAGATTGCTATGGATATTTGGGGTCCTTTTTTATTCCATATAAGTTTTTGAATTATTTTTTCTAGTTCTGTGAAATATACCATTGGTATTTTGATAGAAATTTCATTGAATCTATAGATTGCTTTGGGTAATATAGATATTTTAATGAGGTTAGTTCTTCTTATCAATGAACACAGTATATGCTTCCATTTATTTGTATCTTCTTCAATGTCTTATAATTTTCCAAGTACAGGTTTTCTACTTCCTTGTTAAATATATTCTTAGATATTATTTTGATGCAATTAAATTTAAATTTAGTTTAAAAGCAAAGTGCCAGTGCAAGAGTCAGCTAATAGAGGAATAAAAAAAACATAAAAATCTAATTAATCTAAAATGTTGTATGTAATAAAGTTGGCATTTTTAATATTAGAAGAGATGATAGATTATTCAATAAATGGTGATGAGATAGCAATTTTCAAAGATGTAAGACTAAATTATTCTACATCTATGTCACAAGAAGTTCCAAATGGATGAACAAAGAGTATAAAAAATAAAACCAAAATCAAACCAGCACTGGAAGAAAATACTATCTACATACTATTTGAACCAAGACAGAATATTTAACATAACAGAGGAAGTAAAAAGTACTATTTTTGCACATCAAAATAAATAAATTGTTAAATAACAGAAAAAGTAAAACAACTTTAAAAGATAAAATGCAAACAGCAAGCAAGAATATATTTAAAAGATACATGCAGGGGTACAGTGTGCTAGAGCTGGCTCCCATTGACTCACAGTGTCAATTTTGTTCATCTTTCCGATCTACTTTTATAAGTGATGTGAGATTGATAGCTTGAAATTGGCCACAGAGAGATTGATTATACCACGAAACTGGCAAACACTACAAATCAGGGCCCACTCCCCCAAGCCTGTTGTTAAACCTTTACTAGTATAGTATTATGTATACATTAAGATAACCTAATAGCATGAGATAGAGATAGACAGTGGAAAACAGAAAATAAAAAGAGAGAGGGAAAGTCTGAACCATTAAAATATTAAGTTGTGCCATTATTACATAATGGAACATATTCTTTTTTTAATCACAAAAGAAAAATAGCAGTATTTCTCTATTTTCTAAACATATATGATTTTTGTCATTATAGTAAAAATAATACCTAATTTCAGTTTTAGAAATACATATTTATTCTTTCAGCTATATATCTAGCCAAATTTACCCTATATAAATTGTTAGAGATATAATAAAACTATGTTTGTAATTATGCATATAATTATAATATCTATATTTATAACAATAAACTATTAATGCAGTTTGAATGTAATTCACTATATTTGTTGATATGAAAAATATTTATACTCTATGGTTAAGTAAAATTCAGGGCAATTAAATATTTTAGTTAAATATATTTGATTGATAATCTGGCTTTTTGTCCTTTCTTTCCTAATCCCCATTTATGACCATGGGGAGATTTTTAAAAATTATTTAAAAATCATGAATAGAGAAAATAATGGAACTGAAAACCTCTAACACAGATGTACAAATATTACTAATATAGCTGATTATAAAAGGCAAAAATACAAACTGATATTACAGTAAGCTCAGGAAGACTCAGAAATTAGAGGGATGATGTAATAAACAAACAACTAACAGAAAAGTAAGTTTCTAGGGTAGGGATATATACAAGACATAAATGGGGGAAATTTCTAGGAAAATAGTGAAGTAATATGGGAAGATAACAACTGGTGAGGGACCAATCCAGACTGAAACAGAAAACATATGGATACCGGAAAGAGAAGAAAATTAAATATGAAATTAATGGACTAATTTATTATTTGAAAGTTCTGAGAAGAGTTTTACACATTAACAGAAAATTTGGGAACAAATTAATGATAGATCCTTAAAAACTTAAGCACTCTATATAATAAAGAGGTAATATGCAAATTAACCTTCATGCCCTCACAAGATGGCTGCCTACGACCAGACCGGCAAGGGTGGTAGTGAGGGATGACCAAACGGCTGAACAAGCAGTCTGCATGGGGTGACCAGGCCATCAGGAGGGTTACTGAGGGACAACCAAATGGCTGAACAAGCAGGCTGTGTTGGGTGACCAAGCCAGCAGGAGGGGCAGTTGGGGACAACCAGGCTGACAAGGGAAGGCAGTTAGGGGTGACCAGGTCCGCAGAGGGGACAGTTGGGGGCGACCAGGCTGGCAAGGGGGCAATAAAAGGTGACCAGGCTGGTGGGGGTGCAGTTCGGGGCAACCAGGCTGGCAAGGGCTGCAGTTGGGGGCAATTAGTCTGGCAGGGAAGGCAGTGAGGGGCAACTAGGATGGCAGGGGTGACAATTGGGGGCAACCGGGCTGGCAGAGTGGGGAAGTTGGGGATGACCAGGCTGGCGGGGGGACAGTTATGAACGACCAGGCTGTCAGTCAGGGAGGGGACAGTTGGGGTGACCTGGCCAGCAGCGGGGGGCAGTTAGGGGTGACTAGGCCTGCAGGGGGGCCAGTTAGGGGTGATCAGGCCAATGGGGGAGCAGTTAGGGGTGACTAGGCAGGCAGGCAGGTGAGCAATTAGGAGCCAGCGGTCAGGATTGTGAGAGGGATGTCCGACTGCCGATTTAGGCCCGATCCCCGGGATCGGGCCTAAATCGGCAGTCGGGCATCCCCTGAGGGGTATGAGATTGGAGAGGGTGCAGGCTGGGCTGAGGGGACCCCCTCACCCCATGCATGAATTTCATACACTGGGCCTCTAGTATAAAAATAATTGGCAACTATATTACCTTGGGACAAGAAAAAGTGTACTAGATATGTAAAGAAATCCAAACATAATGCATTGCATGGCTGAATATAAAATTATTAATATAGAATCACCAGAATATAAATGCTGAATGTTGGTCTAGCCAAATCTGACTATATCGACAGAATGGACTAATGAGAAGTATGTTTGTGGGCATATGTGTAATGGGTGTCTTGGAGGTAAGAAAGTTAAATCTTCATTTTCCATGGTAGTATGCCAAAAGATAATATCTGAAATCAAAAATTAAAATGTTTTCATAAAAAAGCGTTATCTAGAAAATAAAGAACTAAATATAGCAGGAAGAGGTGGGGAATGGGCAACTGAAAGATGTCATAGTGCTTGCCCATGTGAAATGAACACAAGAGTAAGATAAGGAGGCTGCTATATCTTCTTTCTAAGCCTTGAAGATCTAGTAGTCATTCAAAACCAAGAATTTTTCAACTGTTATAATAAATCAAAAACTAAAGACTTTAAGTAATAAATGTGTAGTTACTGGCATGTCTAAATAATTGCCAAAGCCTCGGAACTATTGCTCTGCTTTTGCTCTTGCCTTCTTTGGGTTTATTTTCAAAAAGGATCTAGAGCGATTCTGTAAAAATATGTCAGATCACAACTCTCCAATTGCTCCCCAAGTTATTCAGAGTCAAGGTCAAAGCATGCAGAATGGTGTACAAGGATCCAGACACCTGTCACATCTCTGACCTGATACCTACTGCTTTCTCTCTGGCTCCCTCTCCTCCAGGTACACTGACCACTCCTATTGAGGGCATCCTTCACTTTTACAGTTGGCACTTGTTCTTCCACTGTTAGCTACAGAGCTTATCCCTCAGTTTTATTCTGCCAGCTGCTCAGTGAGGTTCCCTCTCCCCTCTAATGCACCTTTTACTACTACTTCCACTCCAGCACTCTTGATATACTTTTTCTGTTCTATTTTTCTTCATATTCCTTGACTTCTAACAGACATTTTAAGTGTTCTTTTTTCTTCTTTCTCCTCCAGACAGAATGTAAACTACAAGAACAGGGATTTTTCATTACCTTATTCTCAGTGGCCATAACAATGCTTGATATATAACAATTCAATAAATATTTATTTAAGCAATGAATAAATTATAAGATATATACACACACACACACACACACACAAATACACACACACACACACACACACACTAGTGGACCAGTGCATGAAATTCATGCACATTAAAAGGGAATTAATTAGAGAAAATATTTTAATATTGCTATTTGCCCTTTCTCTATAATAGAAGTGTCAGAGATGAACGAAAATTAGTAAAATGTATATGAAAATCTCCCTCCTGTCAAAGTCTGCGGTGCGCCACGTGATCTAGAGTCAAGTCTCTGGCCACCACGCACACTTACTTCAAAAACACAGAAGACCCAGACCCAGCTGGCTTCACCCCCATTGGGTGAGACCCAGACCCGGCCAGCCCCACCCCTGTCAGGCACCTCTGGGCAGGGGGGCACAGCCTCAAGTCTCCCAGCCCAGTGCTGGGTGGGGGTGCAGCCACAGGTCCTCCGGCCCTGATGCCGGGCAAGGGGTGTGGCCTAGGTCCCCCATCAAGCCCTGCTAGGCAGGGGGCACAGCCTGAGGTCCCCCAGCCCAGTGCTGGGGTGGGGAGCATGGCCTGAGGGCTCCAGGCCCAGTGCTGGGGCGGGGGACACTGCCTGAGGTCCCCCGTCAAGCGCTGCCGGGCAAGGGGCTTGGCCTGAGGTCCCCCATCAAGCCCCGCAGGGAGGGAGGTGTGGCCTGAGGTCCCTCGCCCTGGCCAGTCTCCATGCAGCCTCAAGTCCCTGGTTTTCAGTTGTGACATTACGGCATCCTGGCTAATTTTCATATTCCTCTATTATATAGATAATAGAGTTAATCTTATTTTCTGTTTTATCTATAAACAACACACACACTTTTGTAATAAAAACATAAAATCAACATTAAAACAAATCTGCATGAGCAAATTAAAAAATGCTGAAATACGTGTATAATGATTTTGGCTTATGTTGAATGTGGAAAATAAATGAAAAAATATTTTTTATTGTGAGTTAAAAACTACCTTAAAATATTAAGTTTAAAAAAAGAAAAAAAGCTTTCTAACATTAATAATTTGCATTATTTATCTTGCCTTCTGTTGTTTTCCTTATTCACATATTTAAATGAAAATAATGGTAATGATATTATTATTGTTGTTGTTTTAGTCACTACTTATTGGTCACTACCTATTGGCCAGGTCCCTTACTAAGTATTTTATGTATATTCTGTCACTTAATCTTCATAACATGAAGTAGGTCTATCCATTTGTATATTTTATAGATTTTGATTTTTAGAAAGCTGTTTGTTCCCAAAGAAAACTACATATTATTAATTCTAATTACTATATCATAATTAAATGTTCATTCTTAAATTCACTTAACTATTTAATATGTTTCAACTTTAATAAGTCTAGGTCCAAAGTCCTTTACATTCCCCCAATTCTGCTGCTCCAGCTCTTCAATCTTTATTTCTCTTTTCGAGTGCATGTCAATGTGTATCTACAATTGCTCAAGCAATAATCCTGGGGTCACTCTTGACCCCTCTTTATTTCCACTCTCACAGCAATCCTGTTGCCCCTACCATCAAAATACATCCACAGTATAACCTCTTTTCAACACTTTGCTAAACCACCAGAGTCCAAGCCTCCAGAATCTCTGGACCAAATTAGGTCCAACATTATCAAGAAGATGTGGCTGGAGCTGAATCTGGGCAGCTGGGGGCTCCTCCCCCTGCCCTGTCCTTAGAGTGGCCATTCTGCCCGCAGTTCCCATAGCCAGAGCCATTTCCAGGATGCAACCTTGAGGAAGGCATTACTGAGTTCATGTGGAGTGAATACTTGACTGAACCCAGTTCCGGCCTCTACATCAACTTTTACGAATCTGAAAGACAAATGCGGAGATCTCGTCTTGCAGCTGCCCAAACAGGGCTGGTAACTAAGTTCTCTTTTTTATTTACTTATTTATTTTTCCAGACACAGAGCCATTCTGTCACCACAAGGCTCTCTCATGTGGCCTTTTTGGAGCCTCAACCACTTCACTCCCATTCTACTGCCTCGTTAATGCTGGCTACCACTAATGGTCTCTCTTCCCATAATTTTGTTATTTCAAGAATGTTATAAAATGAAACAATGCAATACTTTACCTTTAGGATTTACATTTTTTTATTCAACACAATTACCTAGAGATTCTTTCAAGTTGTATCAATCGTTTGCTCCTTTTTATTGCTGAGTAGTATTTTATGATATGCATGTACCATCCATTTGTTTACCCATTTACTCATTGAAGAACATATGGGTTGTTTTCAATTTTTAGGTATTACGAACAAAGCTGCTATGAATATTTGTGCATAGGTTTTTACGTGATAAGTTTGCATTTCTCTGATATAAGTAAATACCTAAGAGTGCAATGGTGGTTACATATTTGGTTTTACAAGAAGCTGCCAAACTGCTCTCCAGCATAGCTGACTTTACATTTTCACCGGCACTGTGTGATTGATCTAGCCTTTCCACATTATCGTCAGCATTTGGTGCTTCATCCTTTTTTATTTTAGCCATTCTGTGTATGTAGTAGTGATACTTCATTGTGGTTTTAATTTGCAGTTAATGATGTGCTTTTTTTTCCCCATCTGTATATTTTTTTTGGTGAAATATCAATACACATATTTTTCCCATTTTCCAATGGCTTATTTCTGTACTGTTGAGTTTTGATAGTTCTTTATATATTCTAAATACTATTCTTTTATCAGCTATATGGTTTGTAAATAATGTGTCTAAGTCTGCAGCTTGTCTTTCATCCTCCTAATCAGGCTTTTCATAAGACAACAGGTTAAAACTCTTCCCCCCACCCAGCTTTATTGAAATTTAATGATATACTAGTATGACATTGGTGAGTCTCAGGTATACCATGTGATGATTTCACACATATATATTTTAACTTTCATGACATACAATTTATCTATGGATAATGTGCTTGGTGTGATACCTAAAAGCTCCCTGATTAACCTCTGGTTATGAGGACTGCCTTTTAAAATTGTTACAGTTTTACACTTATATTTATGGTGCATTTTGAGTTAAGTTTTGTATATACTATGAGGCTTAGGTTGAGTTTCATTTTGAGGCATACAGATATCCAATTGACCCAATACTAATTTTTTAACACACTGTCCTTTCTCCATTGAATTGCCTATGCAACCTTGTCAAAATCATCTGTGTTTTTTTTTTGTTGTTTGCTTTTTTTTTGCTTTGAAATCTAGTTCTGTATTCTCTATTCTATTCCATTGATCTCTGTGTCTGTGATTTATTACTTCATCAACACTATACTATATTAATTACTATAGCTATGTAGTAGATCATAAAGTGGCTTCTATGATTCCCTTAGTTTATTCTTCACTTTCAAAAGTGAATTAGCTATTCCAAGTCCTTCATCTTCCTAATTAAATTCTGGAAAAGAGCTTCTCTCTCTTCTCTCTCTCTCTCTCTCTCTCTCATATATATATATATATATATATATATATATATATGTGTGTGTGTGTGTGTGTGTATATATATCTTATGGCAATTTTGTTTGGATTTTTTTATATCCTGAATTGGTTTGGGGGAGACTTGACATTGTGAATATATTTACTAACTAAATTTCTTATAGTTACATACTAAAAATGTTAATTCTATTTTGATTATTAAAACCTGCCACCCACCAATCCAGAGTGACCTTCCTCTTTTGCTTGACTCTTCCTG
This sequence comes from Corynorhinus townsendii, assembly GCA_026230045.1. Taxonomy (NCBI): domain Eukaryota; kingdom Metazoa; phylum Chordata; class Mammalia; order Chiroptera; family Vespertilionidae; genus Corynorhinus; species Corynorhinus townsendii. Next base: position 148,844,623 of record JAPDVU010000003.1, read on the forward strand.
CCCTCCATATATGAGGGTCAGTTTCAGATTCTTTAGAAGCAATATTGGATAACAAAAAATTTTCACAAAGCCATGCTAAATTAAAAGAAATTTAAATACTATTTATAATTTTGTAAACATCTTTATAAATATATGAATTGTGTGGGTGCACAGGCACATGTAAAATCTAAAATAATAAAAGCGTAATATGCTAATTAGACCAGACAACATAACAACCTTCTGATGTCATTCTGGACAAAGCCGCGGCAGTGGGGGCTGAGGCAGAGGTGATTATGGGCGATCAGCTAGGCAGGCGAGCAGTTAGGGGTGATTAGGCAGGCAGAGTGGCTAGGAGTGATCAGGCAGGCAGGCAGAGTGGTTAGGGGCAATGAGGCAGGCAGGCAGGCCAGCGGTTATGAGCCAGTGGTCCCAGACTGCGAGAGGCATGTTGCAGGATTGGGCCTAAACTGGCAGTCAGACATCCCCTGAAGGGTCCCCGACTGTGAGAGGGTGCAGGCTGAGCTGAGGGACCCCCTCCCCATGCAGGAATTTCATGTACTGGGCCTCTAGTATTATAATATTTATGAAAATATGGGCACACTTAAAATTAAATGCAGTAAAATATAAATGTAAAATATTTTGTATTTGATATTAATATTAAATATTAAAATAACATTTAAATATTAATAATCGTTAGAGTGACAAATTATAAGTATATTTTATTTTTTTCATTGGGCTTTTTGTTTTTTGTACATTTCCAAAAGTTTTATAGTGTAGACTTGCTTAAATTTCTAAATTTTTACAATGCTCATGCATTACATTTATAAACAGAAAAATGATATAAAACTGGTATATAATATTAGACATTTTATATTGAAAGGTGAAATACTCAGTTCAGCAACCAAACATTGTATAACTAAAAACTGTATTATTTTATAAACTAGGTGTTATACAGATTGTATATCTGTCTTAATTTTATGGTCTTGATTATACTAATGAAATTTAGAACAAGAATTTTTAAAATTCTCATTTTTAAAATTTCTGTTCTCATTGCATTAGTACATTCCTGAACTTATGAATATCTCACAGAGGTGAAGTTAAAACAAAGAAAATCTCTTTACAACTTTTAGAAATTGTGTATAAATATCTATAATATATAAAAGCCTAACAACCAAAATGACCCGGTTGACCAGTGCACTGACCACCAGGGGCAGACGCTCAATGCAGGAGCTGCCCCCTGGTGGTCAGTGCACTCCCATAGCTAACCTCCTGCGACCCCTCCCTCTGGCTGCCCCCCCCGCCCCCATCGGCCTGATCGGGGTGGAGGGCTGGCAGCCAACCTCCCAGGATCTCTCCCCCTGGCCAGCCAGCTCCTCGATAGGCCTGCCCCACCTGTGCACAAATCCATGCACCGGGCCTCTAGTTATATATAAATGTGGTTGTGGGGAAAGCCCAGGATTTGAAAGAAAAAAGACTATAATTGATTTTAAATATTGTAATATATAACCATAGGATTTGGCCAAGTTGACTAAGCCACATTTTATTATCAGTAAATAAATTAGAAAATAATTCCCACTCTACCTATTGCATATGGGAGTTGTAAGGAAGATATCAAATAATGTGTGAAAGTTACTTGAAAAAATGTTGTACAAAGCCTTGTTTTGACAATGAAATTATGATTTCAGAGAAGTAAATAATACAATAAATTGATTATATTGTAAATTTTGCCCAAATAATTAAGTAGAATATGAGAAAAGCCAAATTCTGAATAAACCAATTTTCTTTTGTAGCAGTTAACTAGTATTTCATACTCATATAAACTCAATAGTCATTAACAAATTAGTTAACTTCCTCCTAATAGCTTAAAATATGCCAGCCATTTTATCAGGTATTTTATTAGATTTTAAATCATTTTTATTGTAGTATATTACATTACCAACTCAACATAAGTAGTCCAGAAATAAACTACATCTACTCAGGATCTAAATCATGCCCATATTTATTTATAATTCATTATATTTTTTCAATTAATAATATATTAGTGTGTGAAAATATAATGTATACTATAGGCCTGGTGCATGAAATTTGTGCATGGGGGGAGGGTCCCCTCAGCCCAATCTGCACCCTCTCCAATCCAGGCCCATTGGGCCTAAACTGGCAGTCAGACATCCCTCTCAAAATCCTGGTCCACTGGCTCCTAATCGCTCACCTGCCTGCCTGCCTGCCTGCCTGGTCACCTCCAACTGTCCCCCATGCCAGCCTAGTTGCCCCTCACTGCTCCCGCTGCTAGTCTGGTTGCGCCTAATTGCACCCCCCCCTGCTGGCCTGGTGGACCCTAACTGCCCCCTGGCCGGCCTGGTCACCTCTTACTGCCCCCTCTGCAGGCCTGGTCGCCACATGCAGCCTGTTTGTTCAGTGTTTGGTCGTCCTTCACTAACCCCCCTGCTGGCCTGGTTGCCCCACACAGCCAGCTTGTTCAGTCCTTTGTCCATCTCTCACAAACCCCCTGCTGGCCTGGTCATAGGCAGCCATCTTATGAGCGTGTGACAGTCAATTTGTACATCGCATCTTTATTATATAGGATATTTGGTATAATTGTAGTGAATAAGCTGATGGTTTAAAAAGTTTATAATAATAAAAGGGCAGTTAAGTAATATCTCTTGGTACAGCAAAACTGAAAAATAATTATCATGATGCATTTTCTTTTGTCAGCAAAAATCATGTGTGGCTCTAAGCTCTTTGTTCAGTTTCTCATAATCATGGAATGTTCTGCTAGACGTTTAAAAACATGAATGTAAACTCTTGAATTTTTCTTTCAACTGAAAATATGTGGTCAAGAATGACAGGGATCTCCTTTTGCAAACACACCCGGGGATAGACCAGTCCTGTGGAGGAAAGGAATTCCATTCTTTTGTACCTGTGCTGCCTTCTCTTGCACTTGATCTTAGTTTCTTGGCTAACCTTTCTGGGCCCAATCTAACTCAAAACTCCTTCAGAGGCCCTGAAGTGACTTTGGTAGGGGATCATTGATTCTTTATATCCTATTTCACACTTAATAGCCCTAATAATTTTGAGGGGCCTAAAGTAGTTTCTTCAACTTGTTCATGGTCAATCAGGCACAAATCTATACATGGCTCATTTTCTACATAATGATCAGGGTCAGATTAAGATATCTAAATGCCCTAAGCATCAAAAATATGTATATATTTGTTTTGTGGAACATTAGAAAACAAACACTAATTTCTAAAATATATTTGAATAGAATATATTTTAAGAAATATCATATCATTTCTTTCATGTTTCTTAGCATGTTTTGAAATATCAATGGTCAAATTATTTTATATATTTTATAATTTTATTCCAAATATAACTTATTATATCTAATAAGTAAAGTTAGCTGGGCTATATTGGACTCATTATTATTTGCATTTCTATTCATTCCACCATACATTTGTTACCCTACTAACCATGTATTTATGCAAACTTATGCTATGACAATTATTTAAGAAACACTTTTCGAACACAATGTGGAGAATATATTTTCAGTAATTGAATACTTTTTCTCTTACCAAAAAAAAAAAAAAAATTAAAACAGCAATTTGACTGATTGATAGGAGATATCTTTGTCAAAATATTCCACCCATTTTTTAATACTAATCAATGGATCAGTAAAATTTAATGTAGAAACAGAAAGGTTTCAGAACTTGATTTACTTAAAATGTTCTCACCATTTGTAGGAAAATTTATTTCTTCTGTCACAACTTTTGTTTTGAAAAATGGAAAAGCAAGATAATATCTCCTAAACTTTATCTTCTTATTTTTAAGAGTTATTATTATGCTTCTTACTTGCAAGAGCCATATCATTAGAAAAGGCACCATAGATTATGACTGATGTTACTTTTAGCTATAGAACCCACACATTATTTAAAAACTAGAGGCCTGGTGCACAAAAATTCACATACTCAGCCCGGCTTACATCCTCTCGCAGTCCAGGAGCCCTCAGGGGATGCCCAACAAGCCGCAGTCTGGCCTCCCTCTGTGGGAGGCAACCAGGCGGGTGGATCAGGGGTCAGCACCAGCCAGCAAGCGGCTGGCCCCCCATGATCACTCCTTCATCGCCCCATCACCATCCCCTCCCTCTGCCTGCTGGCATGTGCTGTGGCTGGCCTGGTGCCACCTGCTCGCCAGCCCCACCCCCCCGCTGACTGGTCATTCAGCTGTTCAGTCTATTTGCATATTACACTTTTATTATATAGAATACAAGAGCAAGATTTTTCTGCTTTCAAAGCTTCAATTTTCTATACAAGTTAGATCTTAGCTCATTAGTTATGTAGATCTGGTCAAGACATGCTTTTTATCTCCCTTTACTATGTACTGCACTTCATAGAATTCATCTGAGACATATATTCTCAAATGTTTTAATACCATGGAATTATTCCATAGCTAATGTTTGAGTCAGTTAAATGGGTACTGAGAAAAATGTGATATTACTTTCAATCCGTACACTTTTAAAAAAAACATGGTTTAAAAAGAGAGGATGGGAGAGGGAGGGATAGAAACATCAATAATGAGAGAGAATTATTGATCGGCTGCCTCCTCGATGGCCCCTACTGAAGATCAAGCCCTCAACCCCACCATGTGCCCTGACTGTGAATCAAACCATGACATCCTAATTCATAGGTCGACACTCAACCACTGAGCAACACGAGCTGGCTGTTCACTTTTTAAACAAACGAGTAACAGGGAACAATTATCTGCAAAGTACTTCCCGGCTATCTTATGACTTATAAATTGAGAACAAATGTAGACATAATCAAAATTTATGTTTTCTAAGTTATGTATTAGTTGTTCAGCATAGTTTCAAATATTAAATAAAAACTAATTAACTTTTCCATTGAAAGACATATCAGAATACTGATTATGTATACACAAACAATAGCTTCATTTTTAGAAAGAATAGGGAAAATACATCAAATGATTATTTATTTACTTTCAATATCTAATTTTACTGATTTCATAATATTAGCTAATATTTATTGAACTCCTATGTGCTGGTCGCAATGTTGTGTACTCTAACTGTGATTATTTTGCTTTTAATGTTTTGTTTTGTTCTGTTTTTGTTACTCCTCATCCAGGGATATTTTTTCATATTGATTTTTAGAGACAGTGGAAGGAAGCAAGGGAGGAAGTGAGGGAGGAAAAGAGAGAAAAAGAGAGAGAAACATCAATGTGAGAGAGACACATCAATTGGTTGCCTCTCAAACATGCCCAACCAGGGCCAGGGATCGAACCTGCAACCTACGGACATGCCCTTGACTGGATATGGAACATGCGATCTCTGGCTGAAGTTCTAACCACTGAAAAACACTGTCCAGGACCATTTTGCTTAATGTTAGTAATAGTGCCATAACAGTGTCAGCCAGTTGAATTATTATCCCTATCTTACAGATAAAGTGACTGAGATTGTAAAGATAAAATAGTTTCTTAAAGATCACTCAGGTCAGAAGTAGGGTAGGTGGCTGTTCTAGAAGACCCTCTGTTAAATTCTCCTGAATATACCTGAATCATTCTTATTAACATTCACATATAATTTCATACAACTTAACAAAAGGGAGACAAACAATCCAATTGAAAAATGGGCAAAGGACCTAAATAGACACTTCTCCAAAGGGGACATACAGCAGGCCAAGAGACATATGAAAATATGCTCAAAGTCACTAATCATCTTAGAGATGCAAATTAAAATAACAATATCACACCTAACAGAATGGCTATCATCAACAAATCAACAAACGCCAAGTGTTGGTGAGAATGTGGAGAAAAGGGAAACCTATTATACTGCTGGTGGGAATGCAGAATGGTGCAGCCACTGTGAAAAACAGTATGGAGTTTCCTCAAAAAATTAAAAATGAAACTCCCATTTGACTCAAGGAATACACTTCTAGGAATATATCCTAAGAAAGCAGACTCACCATTCAGAAAGAATATATGCACCCCTATGTTCATAGCAGTGCAATTTATAGTAGCTGAGATTTGGAAACAGCCCAAGTGCCCATCAGCAGATGAGTGGATTAAAAAACAGTGGTACATCTACACAATGGAATACTACGCAGCTGTAATAAAGGAAGAACTCTTATCATTTGCAACAGCATGGAGAGACCTGGAGAGTATTATAATAAGCCAGTCAGAGAAAGACAAGTGTCACATGATCTCACTAATATGTGTACCCTAATGAACAAAAAAAACTGATGAATACCAGGTGTACTGGTTAATAATGCAGATATTGTAATCAAAGAAAACACAACAATTTCAAGAGAAACATCCAAAGTGCTTTATTCAAAACTAGAGGCCTGATGCATGAAATTCATTCATGGGGGTGTGTGTCCCTCAGCCCAGCTTGTACCCTCTCCAATCCAGGACCCCTCGAGGGATGTCCGACTGCCTGTTTAGGCCTGATCCTACCTAGTCAGACATCCCTCTCACAGTCCAGGACTGCTGGCTCCCAACTGCTTGCCTGTCTCCTTTCCTGATTGCCCCTAACTGCTTCTGCCTACCAGCCTGATCACCACCTAACCACTCCCCTGCCAGCCTGATTAATGCCTAACTGCTCCCCTGCCAGCCTGATTGCCCTTAACTGCCCTCCCCTACAGGCCTGGTCCTCCCAAACTGCCCTCCCCTGCAGGCCTGGTTCCCCTCAAATGCTCTCCCCTGCAGGCCTGGGTCCCCCTCAACTGCCCTTCCCTATAGGCCCGGTCGCCCCCAACTTCCCTCCTCTGCCGGCTTGGTCACCCCTAACTGCCCTCCCCTGCAGGCTTGATCACCCCCAACTGCACTCCCTTGCAGGCTTGGTCCCTCCCCACTGCCCTCCCTTACTGGCCATCTTATGGCTACCATCTTGTGTCCACATAGGGTCAGCCATCTTGTGTGTTGGAGTGATGGTCAATTTGCATATTACTCTTTTATTAGATAGGATAGAGGCCTAGTGCATGGGTGGGGCCGGCTGGTTTGCCCTGAAGGGTGTCCCGTATCAGGGTGGGGTTTCCCTTGGGGCATGGGGTGGCCTGGGCGAGGGGCCTGTGGTGGTTTGTAGGCCAGCCATGCCTCCCAGCAACCCAAGCAGAGGCCCTGATATCTGGGATTTATTTATCTTCTATAATTGAAACTTTGTAGCCTTGAGCAGAGGCCAAGACAAGCCAGGAAGTTTGGCTTCCTTCATCACCAGGGAAACTCAAGCCTCCTGCTCTCTCTAGCTCTGTGGCTGCAGCCATTTTTGTTGGGATTTATTTATTTTCTATAATTGAAACTTTGTAGCCTTAGCTGGCCAGGGTGTGTGGGAAGCTTGGCTTCCTCCATTGCCTGGGAAACTCAAGCCTCCTGCTTGCTCTGTGGCTGCAGCCATCTTGATTGGGTTAATTTGCATACTTGTTCTTGATTGGCTGGTGGGTGTGGCTTGTGGGTGTCACAGAGGTAAGGTCAATTTGCATATTACTCTTTTATTAGATAGGATAACGTCCATTGCTAGCTACACATTTCCCCCATCTTTCAGGTAATTTGTGGATACCGTGCCAATCCACAAATTTTGAGGCAAACTATTCAGGGATCCAATTTTCCACTTCTTCATACATTTTGAAGTGCTGCTCAGAACGTACGTTTGCCATAGATTGGAACAGGTGGTAATCTGAAGGAGTAAGGTCTAGTGAATATGGCAGTGGGTTAATCTTTCCCAGGCAAGATCTTTTAATGTGTCTTTAACTGGTTTTGAAGTGTGTGATGATGTGTCATCATGAAGCAAAATTACTTTGCCATGTCTTCTGGCTCATTATGGTTGTTTCACAACCAAAGTGTGGTTCAGATAGATTATTTGTTGTCAGTAGCAATGAGTATTATTAGTTTCACCTGGTTTTAGAAGCTCATAATACACCACACCTTCCTGATCCCACCAAACGCAGAGCATTGTCTTCTTTCTGAAGTGATTTGGTCTTGCAGTGGATATTGATGGTTGACCTGGATCAACCCATGATTTTGTGCATTTGGGATTCTCAAAATAAATCCATTTTTCATCGTCAGTCACAATTTGATGCAAAAAAAGACTTTCTTTCATGCCATTGAAGGAACATTTTACTGATGACTTTTCGGTTTTCCATTTGTCTTTCGTTCGGTTGATGTGGCACCCATGTTCCTTCATTTAAAATCTTTCCTGTTGCTTATAAATAATCAGAAATTGTTTGCTGAGCAATGTTTAAGCTTTCTGCAAGTTGTTTTTGAGTTTGACATTCATCTTCATCCAATAGTGCTTTTAATTGTTGGTCTTCAAACTTTTTTGGTTGACCTGGACATGCTTTGTCTTTCATATTGAAATCATCACTTTTAAAGCATTTAAACCAGTGTTCACAAGTATCTTGAGATGGAGCATGTTCACAATAAGCTTCCCAAAGTATATAATAACTTTCAGCAGCACTTTTCTTCAAAATAATGAATTATACTTCCCACAAATGCTCTTTTTTGGGCACGAAATTCAACATTTTTAAGAATAAAAATATCTATGATGTTAACACCTTCAGCAAACTTGTCATATGAAGTTTTGAAGCTTATTGTCAATACAACAAAAGAGAATATATATCAAATCACATATATGTCAACATATGTGTAACTAGATCTATTGAAAAAATCCTCATTATTAACCGGTATACCTAGTAAAATAGATCCAGAGACATACAAGCATGGAACAGACTGTTGAATTTTAGAGGGAAGGCAGGGATGGGGTGCTGGGAGGGGAGTGATTAACCAGGGAACTTATATGCATAAAACATGGACACAGACAATAGAGTGGTGAAGGCTTGGGAGAGGTGGGTACAGGGTGGAGGGTGTCAATGGGGAAAAAAAAAAAACAACACACAGACAAACAAAGGAATATTTGTAATAACTCTCAACAATAAAGACACGTTTAAAAAATCAAAATCAAATAAAATGTGGTTTAAGTGCTTCAAGTGAACACTTGAAGTTAAGATGTATTTTAAGTTAAATACACTAAATTTCAAAGATTTAGTATAAAAAAAGCAAAAATATATCAGCAATATATTTAAAATTTGATTATATGTTTAACTTAATATATTTTTAATATATTGGATTACATAAAATATATTGGTAAAATTAATTTAATTGATATACTAGGTATTTTGGTGGCTGTTTTTCACTATTGTGTTAAAGAATATAATTTGAAGATGAAATTTGCTTCATTAAGCAATTATTAAATGAGACACAGAATCCTATCTAGCAACTAGAAGAGTTCTCTGAGGAGTTTGCAAAATGGACTTTTTTTTTTTTATATAGGAAGAGGGTCTGTCAAAGGAGCTATTAAAAAAGAAGATAAAAGTTTATTTTTAGATCAGGACTTCTTGTTTTGGGGAGAAGGAAGGGCACGTTGTGGGGGTGGGGATGCATCATTGCCTCTAATGTGTAAATTGCCTCTAATTTCTTTGAAAATGGAGAGGACCCAGTTGACAAATTATCTCATTGGTGTTCACCAAAAAATTCCAGAATGGTTGATCTAGATTATATTTCTGGGGAAAAAGGATAAAACAGCAACAATTAAGTCAAGTATTACATCTAGGTCATGGCTTTATCACAGGTTATACCATTTTGGGCCTCTGGTCTTCTTCTCCTTAAGAGTTGGTTCAAAAATTTGTCTCTACATATACTTTTGTACATTTTGGTTTGTCTCAAATACCTTAAATTTTTACAGAACTGAAAACATGCCTTCTATTTCATTTTTCATAATTTATCTTATAGCTTGAAATATTGAATACAGGATAGAACATGGCTCTGTGATAAACTGGCCTATAAGTAGCAGCCATTTCCCTCCTTTATTCTTGGTGATGGTAATCTCAGGATTGTATTTGGGTAATCTTTTTTCTACACAACCATTTGTAACCAATCTAACAATGACACTTTCCTTAACAGTGTTTTGTTTATACACAGGTTAAGGATATAGTGGAATCTAAAAAAAATCAAGAAAAAGTCTGTTCAGAGAATTGTGAAAAAAACATTTTTGATAAAAAGAGATTACCGTGTGGAGTGGAATTCCTCTTTTTTGATTGGATTTTTTGCTTGGATATGATGCCTGGAGGTGACACAAGCACTCTTCTGCATCACTATGAGGATAGCTAAACTGATACACTGAGGAAGGAAGGAACCTGGCCTCCTGAGGTAATTTCCTTTCTCTTTATTTATTCATTTATTAGTTACTTTCTTTATTTTTTAAAAATTAATACATTTTCATATATTTCCAAAATGTAGAGTAATATTGAGCAGTTTTAGCCCCAGCCTGCATAGCTCAGTGGTTCATTTCCCAGTCATGGCACATGCCCTGGTTGCTGGTGGGATCCCCAGTGGGGGATGTGCAGGAGGCAGCTGATGAATGATTCTCTCTCATCATTGATGTTTTAATCTCTCTCTCTCTCTCTCTCTCTCTCTCTCTCTGAAATAAATTAAAATATATTTTAAAAAAAGATATTTTAAAAATTATTGAGCAGTTTTAGTTGGTGATTAATTTATTCAAATATAATAGAGTCATAATTTACTGTAAACTTTTTAAAATGTAAAATCATCCCTTTCAGAGATTTTCATTATCTTTAATTTTTGAATATTTTATAATTTCATCCTAAACACACTGCAATCCATGACAACTTATAGATTCCAACTGCATCTAAGATTATATAAATTTATATATATATATATATAATTATATAGTTTCATGATAATTATACATATTGTATTTTTATTGTGTTTCTCTGCCATTCAGTTTGAATATTTTTTCTTTATATAGATGTGCTTCATATATCTATGCTTTTAGTCCACCTAAATACTTATATGAATAAAATACATATTTGGAGACAAACATAAATATATTTTAAAACTATAATACAGAATTAGAAGTATATAATTCCAAGTTGAAGGACTATAGGGGGTATTTACTCTAAAGTCCTCATTTTTATAATAAGTAAATTATCACAGAGTGGATTATAGATCTGATAAAAACAATATTTTCATAAGAAAATAGCTTCTGATATGGCCAACTTGAATATTTTCTCATAAAGATGGTCTAAGTATGACTATCTGTTTTAAATTTCCTAGACGATCACAAATTCTAAGACTACACCCACATTCAGTGTTCTATGGTTAATCCCCTCTCTTTCCACATAGGCAGAACTCCTGGAGTGCTGAGGCTGGGTCCTTAATGTTGCATATATTAGCATAATTCCTGAGCCAGCTCAGAAGATAAGAACATTTTTTCAGGTGGGCAGAGATGTGATAATAGTATGAGTATAGAATCTACCTATGATTGTAATTAATAAGTGCTGAAACTACAATGAAATAATTTTGAATCCCAACAGAAATGGGCTATTGACAGAAAAGTTTGTATTACAGATGACAATGACATGCTGCTTTCCAATGAGAAGTTTAACACACCTCCATTTAAATGCTGAATAACTTGCCCTCCTCCCCCCACCCCCAGTGTCTTAAGTCTGTTGGTTGTGCTTATATGAGTGCATACAAGTCCTTCAGTTGATCTCTTACCCCCGCAAGTGCCAGAGGCCTGGGGGAGGTTGGGGGGAGATCAGTGGGGAAAAGAAAGAGACATATGTACTACTATTTGTAATACCTTAAACAAAAAAAAAATTTAAAATAAAATAAATAAATGCTGAATAATATGTTTCACTTCATAGGTTTTGATTTTTATCCCTCAAACCCTTAATCAATCCCAGCCTGTGATCATATTTTTGCTTCACATGCAAAGGGTGTTAAGCTTTCTTTAATTATTTATTATTAACAAATGTAATATTTTATGTTCACAAAGTGAGCTTATAGCATGTACAACACACGTACCCAATAAGACTGATATAAAAATGGTAGTTGAAAAAGAAGTAACAAGTATTCTCCACTCCTCTGCTTTTATCATAATTACTTGCACAGATAACCATATTGATTTTTGAAATAATACATTTCCCCAAAATCACAACTCGAAGGCATTTACTGTAGATACATCTCAGGAAGACCCTTCAGCCAGAAGGTGATAGATCCTCCCTTCCTCCAACTGATGGACAGAGAATGACGTAAACTCCACCTGCAGCCCGAATATTCCTGAACACCTAACCAGGCACCTTATATGGACTGTACATTGAACCACCAGTCAGCACCTGCCAAATACCCTAAGCCCCCGATTCCTAAGTCCCTAATTATGTGCCTTATATGAAACCACCAATCAGCGTGTGCTGAGTACCCTAAGCCCCATCCCTTCCCTTTCCTCCCCTCAAAAGGCGCCTTCACCCCGGCACATATGCTCTTTTCCATCTGGAAGATAGCCCGGCAGGGTCTTCTCCTCTAATAAAGCCTGTGTCCTGGTCTCTGGCCCTGTCTCATCTTTCAGGAGGCATGCCATACAACATAAAAGAGACTCCTACATTGACCTCATTACCTCTATTTTTATATAGCAACTAGTCTATTTTTATTCTATAAAGTTACTAAAAACTCAAATTCAATCCTGGTTTTTTTTTTTTTTTTTGTCCTTATAATCTTTCAACTTTTTAATTGATTTCATAATAAAGCTGAAACTCCACATCATTAAATCCAAGGCTTTTCTTAATTTGACCCCTATTAATAATTCTGGCATCATTTTTCAAAAATTGCACTCCCTGAATTCTGTTCCTCTGCCAGTTTCAATGACTGTTAGCTATCTAACACCCCAAGGCCTCTCTCTCACTTTGAGGTATTTGTATGCAATATTTGTAACACTTTCCCAATTCCAGCTCTCCATGGTTATGCCTTACTCATTTTTCAGCCTCACGTGTGACATCATTCCTTCACAAAGCCTTCATATATATATCCAGAATAGTCGCTCCTTTAATTTGTACTCAGAGCACCTTCTACTGCCATAGGTACTTATAATACTTTTATCTAGGGAGAGTTCATAAAATAGTCATTTCTTAATGTTTAGGGAGAAATATTGATATTTAAACATTTTGAGGATATTATTATTTCTACTAGCATAGTCATCCTGGAAAGAAATATTTGATCAGTAGCTTTTAGTTATGCATATGTGGACCATGCAGAGTGGGCAGATAAGCCATCAAGTCAGAAGTTTTGTACTGGATCATATTCTTATGAGTCAGTGCTTGTACCATAGAGTAGTTACAAATTTTGACAATACACTTGCATTGAAGCCTGGAGGAAGTTTGCAATGGAAATTTTTTGGCGTGAGAAAACCTGCCCTTGCTTTCTCTCATGTTTAGAGGACTTTTAGCTTCCGGGGAAGAGATGGCCCAGTCTTCATGAGGTTCAGTAAATCCCCTGGGAGGAAATTTTTCAAGACTACCACACACATTTTTTAATGACCAGTTTGGCAGTATAGTGCATATGGCTGGCTATCAATTCAGATATAGGGATTATGTATTTTTGTCTGCCAAGAGCATCTCCTCCTGCTGAAAAATCCCCCGCCCCACATTTAAACAATCCTATCCTATATAATCTATCTATACTAATAAGAGGGTAATATACTAATTAGACTGGGTTGACTGGACATCTTCTGGACATCCAACTTCCTTCCGGACAAAGCCATGGTGGTGGGGGCCAAGGCAGAGAGGGAAATTGGGGGCAAGATTAGGCCGGCAGGGAAGGGTCAGTGGGGGCAAGATCAGGTCGGCAGGGGAGGGCATTTAGGGGCAAGATCAGGACTGCAGGGGAAGGCAGTTAGAGGCAAGATCAGGCCAGCAGGGGAGGGCAGTTAAGGGCAATCAGGCAGGCAAAGGCAGTTAGGGATAATCAGGCCAGCAGGGGCGAGCAGTTGGGGTGAGATTAGGTCAGCAGAGGAGGGCAGTTGGGGGCAAGATTAGGCTGGCAGGGGAGGGAAGTTGGGGGCAAGATCAGGCCAGCAGGGGAAGACCATTGAGGGTGAGATCAGGCTGGCAGGGAAGGGCAGTTAGGGGCAATCAGGCAGGCAGGCAGGCAGAGGCAGTTAGGGGTGATTAGGCAGGCAGGCAGGTGAGCAGTTAGGAGCCAGAGGTCACAGATTGCAAGAGGGATGTCCCACAAGGATCAGGCCTAAACTGGCAGTCAGACATCCCCCAAGGGGTCCCGGATTGGAGAGCATGAAGGCTGTGCTGAGGGAACACCACCCCCCCCTCGGCCCCCCATGCTCATGTTTCGTGCACCAGGCCACTAGTTACATTATGAAAACAAAACCTAAGTACTACCACATAAGATACAATTATAAATTATAAAACATATATTCTCTTTAAATGTTTAAAAAATATGCACATTGACAATTAAGGAAATATACTAAATAATGGAGAAAATAGTATGTGGAGTAAATGGCATGAAAATGCAAGTCTTGTAGCTTCTGTCCCTGAACTGAAATATGATTCATCACTTACAAGTTTTATAAATGTTTAAAATCCCATTTGCATCATCTCATTTTGATTTATAAACCAGATAAAGAAAAGTGAGGCTCAGAGGCCCATTTTATAAAGCTTGTCTACTTCTGTAGATATATGGAAGTGAAAATATGGTCTCTTTTGGCTGAGTGGCTTCTGAATTCCTCAGTTATTTTGTTGAACACAGATTTGTTATCAAAACAAATGTATACTTAACTTTTTAAAAACAACAAATATTTTTTAAAAAATTATAACCAGAGATCTGAACCAAGAGCTTCTAAGCTGGAGAGGGTTGTTTTCTCTCCCAAATTATGGGTCTGTGATACTCTCTTTTCTAAATCTTGCAAAAATGATTAAAGCCCAAGTACTGAAGCACCTCACAGTACACAGTGCACTACTCAACGAAAATGTATTCAAATCAGTTACAGTCATTATGTTCTCTTAATGAAAGCAATTGGTTTCTAATCTTTTAACAAAACATTTGTTAAATCTCACTGTCCTTCATTCTTCAGTCATAGCAAATTATTCTGTTTTGTATCACTGTAAAGCTTTCAACATGTATTCAGATATTTGATCTCATTTTCTCTTCTCACAACACAACATTTTCTCTTCTCACAACACTTTTAGACAGAAGAAAAAAAAATAGTGACTTAAGTCTTCTTATTTTATTGTGTTGTTGTTGTTTTTTTAATCTCAAGACCCAGATATTAAGCTGTAATGCTGAGGCACTCCAGAAAGGATTATGATTTGCTATAACATACTCTTCAAAACAATGGTGATGCTTAATTTTAAAATTACCCAACAATTTTGTGCTTTGAAAATTGTTTTTATCATAAAGTTTACATACTATTTAGGTAGTAAAATACGGTATGTAATGAAGAGATGTTTACCTCTTTTTAAAGAAATATCTTCAAAATTTCTGAGATGGTATAGTGGTTAGATACAAGACAGATATTGACTGAAATCCCCATTCCTTCACTTATTGGCTATATTGTTAAGATGAGTTACTTAATTTTTATCTTTCTTCATCAAGGGCAATTACAATAACTACAATATTATAAGAATTACATGAGGCAGTCATGAAACCTTTGAGCATATAACTCATTGCCTTATTAATTGTCCCTGTAACTCTGGCTTTTTATTTTCTTGTTAGTGGCATAGCATGAGCATTTAGCCTGACATACATTTTTAAATGAAAATAATAGTTAAGCCTGGCTGGCATGACTCAGTGGTCATGGTTCCATTACCAGTCAGGGCACATGCCAAGATTGTGGGCTCTAATCCCAGCGTGGGGTATGCAAGAGGCAGCCGATCAATGATTCTCTGTCATCACTGATGTTTCTATTTCTTTTTCCCTCTCCTTTCTTCTCTGAAATCAATAAAAAAATATTTTTAAAGAAAGAATAGTTAGAATATGAGTATCTGAGTTCATGTCCAGATTTCAATTTCGTTTTTAAAGGTTGTGAGGCTTCAATAACATAAATCTATGTGAAATGCTTAGCATCATGTCACAATTAATGTAGTCACTCATAGAAATGTTAGCTTTAATGATAGATACTTTTGTACAGGAGGGTAGTAATTTATTTTTGCATGATGTCAAAATTTAACATTAGGTATAATGCTGTAGCTTTGCCCTGCAGAGATGGAAGAGGTTAAGAAAGAAAACTGGATAAGTGCTACAAAGAAATCTATTAAATTTTTATTGGACATAAGTGGCTTTCTATACCACTGACAAAAGTGTTGTGAATATACTACTATGCTTATAATCTATGAACCATGTGAGACCAATGACAATATTATTGATATAATGTCCTTTGCATTTTCATAGCCCTATAAAACTTAGAAAGTTTATTCATATACAGAATTTTATTTAATACTACAAAAAATGTAAGATTGCTTTACTTAAAGTAGTTTACTGATAAGGAAGCTAAAGTTCTAAAAAATATTAAATAGTTTGATAAGGATTAAACAAACAGTAAGTGGAATAGCTTGTATATAAATCACTGGTCTTCTGGCAGCCAGAATAGTAACCTTTTCCCCTAGAATCTTAAAGATAAATGTTTTATTTAGCGCTAAATGTTACCTTTTAGAACACGAGTAAAATCTCAAAGTGATGACTTTCTGTAAGCCAAAAAAAAACCAAAAAACAAAAAGACATTCCATCAAAACAAAACAAAGTAAAACATACAACTATTAATACAAAAATGTCCTAAAACAAGACCATGTAATGTTTCTAGAAAAATGAAGCCATTTTTCCCTAAGGAGCCTTTTTTTCTCTCCTTAGAAAAGTATTTAAAACTAGAAAAATATACTTGTACTATAAAAGCATAGACCATGTGGCCGTTTGACTCTGCCAGAAAACCTCTCTCATGGAAGCAACTTAATTCAGACTTACAAAGCAAGCTTTGTTTGCTTGTGCTATGGAGGAGAAATCTAGCTTGTTGCTTTTAAGAAAAATATATGCAGAAATGTCAATGAATTCCTCATATTCAGATAAGAAAAGAATCACAAATTTTAAAGTAACTCAGAAAAAGCTAATTGGCACATTTTTTTTGGCTTCCTATTTAGAATTAAACTTCCCCCCTTAAGTGAGTGTGTGTGTATGTATGTGTGTGTGTGTATGCACATGCATGCGTGTGCACACACACATATCTCTTCTCTCTCTTTAAATATATACATATATATGCATTTTTTTCTCTAGTGGAGGGCAAACTATAGTCAACATATGGTGAATTAATCAAGCATCTCATTTATTGTGTCTGATTGAATTTTAATGGAGCTAATCATCTAATTTGACAACTTGTGGAATTATTGTCAGATATATTATATAATCTCTCCTCATTATGCATGACAGATAGTTAAGTGTGTAAATTATGGAGAAGTGTAGGACTTAGGTTTGTTATAGAAGCCATGTGACAAGCATTTCAGGAGAGGGCAGAACTCTGTCCTTCAGTGACCCCTGAAAATTAACAAAGCGCATTCATAGGCAATTTTTCACAGACTCTTTTATTCCAGTCAAAACAACAGGTACTTACTTAAACAAAAGAGAAAGAACGATAGATAAATACATAGATAAATAAATAGATTTTTTTTCTTAATATTATTACTTATATTTTACCCAAACTTGAAGACCAAGTTTCTAAGCAACCTTGTTCAACTATTCTAGCCCCAAATTCATTAATACAATAAATATTTGTTGAGTTCTGATCTGATAAATTGTGAAATTTCATAAATTGGAATTTGTAATATGTTTTTCCTTTCTTTTATTTTACTCATCTTCTCGCCCCTTTGTCTTCTGGCAACCATCAACTTGTCACTAAATCTATGGGTCTGTTTTTTTTGTTTTGTTTTATTTTTCCATTTGTTTTGTATTTTTAGATTCTGCATATAAGTGAAGTAATTTGGTATGCATTTGTTTTTCTGATTTATTTCACTTAGTATTATACTTTCTAGGTCTACCCCATGCTGTTGCAAATGTCAACATTTCATTTTTTATGGCTGAGTAATATTCTATTGTGTATGTGTTTGTATATTTATACATAATACCCTCTTTATTCATCTATCAGTGGACACCTAGGTTGCTTCTATATCTTGGCAATTGTAAATAATGCTGTAGTGAACATATGGGGGCATCAATCTTTTTGAATTAGTATTATTTTCCCATCAGAAAAATATCCAAAATAATTGCTGGGTAGTTTGGTAATTCTTTTTTTAATTTTTTGATGAATCTTCATACTGTTTTCCATAGTGGCTGCAACAATTTATAATACCATCAGCAATGTGCAAAGGATCCTTTATATCCACACCCTAGCCAGCACTTGTTTGTTGATTTATTGATAATAGCTATACTGACAGGAGTGAGGTGATATCTTGTGGTTTTGATTTACATTTGCTTGGTAATTAGCAATGTTGAGCATATTTTCATATGTCTATTGACCATCTGTATGTCCTCTTCAAAAAAATGTCTTTTTAGGCCTTTGGCTCAATTTTTAATTGGATTGTTTGTTTTTTGGGTAAGTTGCATGACATATTTATATATTTTGGCTATTAATCCCTTATTAAATGTATCATTTGCAATTATCTCTGCCCATTCAGTAGGTTGTCTTTTTGTTGTTGATGGTTTCCTTCACTATGCAAAAAATTTTAGTTCGATGTAGTCCTATTTGTTTATTTTTTTTTCCCTGCCTGAGGAGACATTCAAAAGTTATTGCTAAGACTGATGTCAAAGAGTTTAGTGCCTATATTTTCTTCTAGGATTTTTATAATTTCCGGTTTTACACTTAAGTATTTAATACATTATGAATTTATTTTTTTGAACATTGTGTAAAAAAGTGGTCAATTTTCACTTTTTTGCATGTATCTGTTCAGTTTTCCCAACAACACCTGTTAAACAAACTGTCTTTACCCCATTGAATATCCTTGCTGTTGATTAGTTGACCACATAAGCAAGGATTTGTTTCTGGGCTTTTTATTCAATTTTATTTTTATGTATTTGTTTTAATGTTAGTTATATGTTTTTCTTTATTATTATTAAAAGAAAGAATCTACTGACTATTACCTCAAAGTAACTTACACACTCAATATTATATTGATTATAACACAATACATTTTAAACATTGATATATATGTATATTGTTAACTGTTATATAGAATTATTAGATAATACATATGTAATTATATATTACATTTACTAATATTTATCAAATGTAGTTATGTAATTTATATAAATGTTAAATATAAATATATTGGTAAGTGTTATATATAATGATTATAATTTTCAATGTGTAAAATAAATTAACAAATACTTATTAGAGAACATTTGGAAAAATTATGTAATACTATCTCTAATAATAGCACTACTTAGAAATAACTACTATTTTGTATTTTTCAATAACAACTGTCTTACAGGGATAAGATTGTGCTTTATATACCTTCATATACCAATTTGTCTCACTTTTTACTTAACATTACATTGTAGAAATTTTCTCTTGTCATTAAAATGTCACACTTTACATGGGTTGGAAGTTGTCACTTTTATTCTTAAAGCCAGAAAAAATCAAAACAAACTATACATCAATTACTTTTTTTTTTTTTTTTTTGGCCTTACAGGAAACTGAGTTTCAAAACAAACTGTTGTCTTAAAATCTAAAAAGATCAGTTTATTCATAGAGATTCAGCCAGGTTTGTTTGCCTGGAGTAGGAGTCTCTTGAGTCATGCATGGATGAGAACACTTAAATGGTAATATTGGCTAATTGCCACAGACTCAGAGTGTCCTAGAGTATGAGTGAGAAGCTGTTTTTGACCCTTACTTTTCTCTGTTTAATGTCAAATAGCTATGCCTAGTTCTCATGAAGAAGAGTCCCCAAATGTTCCCTTTTGATTTTGGCAGGGAGAGGGGAAGAGTAATGATTGTTATATGTGCCTAGAAGCATCTCCAGTGCAAAGCCCTGTGTTTAGGGAAAATTTGAAAAGTTTGCTGAATTATTATCCCATGTGAGGGAAGATCATTCTTTCAACTCCATCCTCCTCTA
This sequence comes from Corynorhinus townsendii, assembly GCA_026230045.1. Taxonomy (NCBI): domain Eukaryota; kingdom Metazoa; phylum Chordata; class Mammalia; order Chiroptera; family Vespertilionidae; genus Corynorhinus; species Corynorhinus townsendii. The sequence goes on from JAPDVU010000003.1 coordinate 148,864,563, forward strand.
GGTTTTCTGGCTTACCTAAGTTTGGGGAAGAACCCATATTCAACTTTGGTCAGGGCTTCAAGGAAATAGACTGAGAAAGCTACAGGAGGGGAAAAGTAAGGGTGTGTGTGTACAGATTTATATCACTGGATAAATACTTGTGAATGTCAAATCCTAAAGACATGTGCCCACTAAAATATTGAGATTTAATGGGAAGATTATAGATCCTTCCTTTTTTTCTATACCTCACCTCACACAGACAGGACCCCACTATTTTAAAAAGTCAATTTCAGCAGAAAGGGCTGTGAGGAGCAAAGTGGGGAAAGAAAAAGGCCACCACAGGAAATTAAAGACTTTGTCACCTAGAGCTATAGCAAATATTAAACATAGCCCAACTCCTAGACATATTAACATAAATCTTCACACTAAAAGCTTTTTAAACCTCATTTCCTATTACCCAATATAGTGTGTCCACTTCTTAACAAAATGAACGTCATGCCAAAAAGTGAGAGAAAACAGTGTGAAGAGACAAACTAAACATCAGACCCTGGTTAAGATGTTTTAAGTACATTATAATTATCAGACAGGGAATTTAAAATAACCATGAATAATATATTAAGGCTTCTGCTGAAAATGTATATAGTATACAAGGACAGGTAATTGATGTAAACAGAGAGAGAGAAACTATAAGAAATAATCCAAAGGAAATATTATAAATAAAAGTGAATGCATTAGGAAATAAGAATGGTTTTGATGGGTTCATCAGCAGACTTGACAAGGCTGAGAAAAATAACTCTGAGCTTGAAAATAGGTCAACAGAAATGTCCTCCACTGAAACAAATGAAAAACGAACAAAACATCCAAGAACTGTGAGGCAATTTCAAATAAATAATTATTCATAATTGGATCATCAGAATGAGACAAAAGGTAGAGAATAAAGGTTAAAATGTTCATAGGAATATCTTCAGTATTAGTGGGAGAGAATTTTCCAAAATTAGTGACAGACACCAAACCACCTTAGGTCATCAAGCTCAGAGAAAAAGGGCAAGCACCAACAAAATGAAGTGAATAAATAAACAAAAATATCTGGGTATATCTATTAAACTGCAGGAATCCAAAGACACAGAAAAAAGAAACCAGAGAAAATAATAGTTTACTTATAGTCTTGTAAGGATGAGAAATCCAGTAGATTTATTGTCAGAAACCATGTAAACAGAGGGCACATACGTAAAGCATTGTAAGAGAAAAAAAAATACCCTCAGACTTATAATTGTGTACATACAAGTCACCTGTCAAAACTAAATGAAAAATAAAGACTTTCTCTTGCAAAGACAAAACTCAGGAATGTCTTTCTTACTCTTAATTGGTGTAAAAATAACTTTGTGTAAAAAGATAACAGTAACAATGGATTGGTTGATAATAACATGTGCAAAAGTAAAATGAATGAATGCAAAATTACAGGGATGGAAGTGAAGAATTGGAAATAATGTTAAAGGTACCCACCCTATATGTGAAATTATATACTACTATTTGAAGATGTATAAGCAATGGATTAATTTTAAAAATAGTGAAAGTCAGGGCAGTGACTAAGAAAATGACCTTTCAAATCTCAAGAAAAATTTAAAATACTTCTAGCTAAATATAATAGAAAGTACAACATCAAAATTTGTGGGACTCAGCTAATGCAATGCTTTGGAGGGAAATTTTATAGCATTAAATACATATAATAGAAAAGAAGAAAATTCTAAAATCAGTAACCTAAGCTCTCTCTGTAGGAAGCAAGAAAAACAATTTAAGCTGAAATCAAGAAGAAAAATAAAAATATGAGCAGAAATCAATAAAATTGAAATAAAGGAAAATAGTTGATAAAATTAATCAAATCAAATGCTTGTTCTTTAAAAAGATTATAAAACTGACAAACCTCTAGCCATTTTAACAAAAAAAGGAAGATGAAAGAACGAAAGAAAGAAAGAAAGAAAGAAAGAAAGAAAGAAAGAAAGAAAGAAAGAAAGAAGTATTACCAATCTCAAAAATACTGTCTACTGATGCTGTAGACATTAAAGGATACAAATGGAATGCTATGATACTATGACTTGATGTAATGTGACTAGCACGGCACTTCAAGTCTGTGATCTTCCTCTCCAAATACTGTCACTCCATTGTAATCATGAGAAAGCCATTAGAAAAATCTCAATTAAGGGACAGTCTACAAAATACCTGGAAAGTACTCCTTAAACTGTTAATGTCAACAAAACCAAGGGAAAACTGAAAAAAACTGCTACAACTAAGAAGGTCTAAGGGGACATAATGACTAATATAATGTGCTTTCTTGGGTAGGATCCTGGCACAGAAGAAGGGCATTACATTGCAAAAAATAGGAACTCTAAATAAAGTATGGACTTTAGTTAATAATAAATAATGTATCAATAGTTTAATTAATTGTGATAAATTTGTCATAGTAATGCAAGATGTAAATAGCAGGGGACACTGGTGTATCAGAACCTTTATACTATCTTCACCAAATTTTGTGAAGCTAAAAATATTCTATAGATAAACCTTATTAAAATATAATATCAAAGCATTTACATATATATTTAGTGGATGCATGTTAGGCTATTTTTGATGCCTTTCTGGTTTTGTTATTTTGCCATATAGCAAATTATTATTTACTAGAGGCCCAGTGCACAGATTTGTGCACAGGTGGGGTCCCTCAGCCTGGCCTGCGCCCTCTTGCAATCCAGGACTTCTTAGAGGATGTTAGATTGCCCATTTAGGCCTGATCCCCATGGACCAGAACCAGACAGGAGGGAGCTCGATCCTGTGCACTGCCCCCTGGTGGTCAGTGTGCATAATAGTGACCTGTCATTTGGTTGTCTGGTTGCTTAGGCTTTTATATATATATAGATACTTGAGTCCATCTGAATATTCCAGATACAATTCGCATTGAGGGCCAAAATTACTTTCACTAGTATTTTAAATAGAATTTTAAAACATCTGTTAATATAATTATTAGCATAGTGTGAAAATCATTTTTTTCTACCAGTCAAAAGTAATTATATAAAGAATAATATGACTCACTATATTATGTTGACTTATTTTATTTTTTGAGTGTGGTGTAAGACAGAAACTTCTTCAAAGCAAATTTTATCTCATAATTCTTCAATACTAATAAGAAACATTTTAGATAAACTTTATACAAAATTGTCCATGCAGGCTGGCAGATGATACAGAAACCAAGATTTTATATAAGCCTGAAATTAGTGTGTGTTTTTGTCTGAGACATATATATTTTTCCACTTCATGTTCTTCCTCTTCCATTTTTTTTCAACTTGTATAAATGGAATAGAAAGTATAAATTATGCATACCCCAAATAGGTATAGTTTAGCAGGAGCTGTTAGAGAAAGAACTATTTAGGCTCATCGCCAGAAGAAAGTGTTGAAAATGCTGAAAGGGACAAAAAATGTTGAAATTGCATGTAAAAGTCACATTTTGACAGCCCTGCTTATATGTCCTCATGAAAATAACAAAACCCTAAGGCTTCAAAACACAGGTAGCTAGCACTTCTTTTTTTTCCAGACAACCCGTCCATAATGTTTGGAAATTATCAATTATCTTCAGTCGTTTTTTTGGGTTGTTTTTGTGAGTGGGAAGGGCGTTGGAGCTAGTGTAAAACAATGAGCACATATAGACCAGAAACATGTCAGGTAAAGGTAAAGTGGAACCTTACTCTCAGTGGCAGGCAGTGAATGAGTCTGCACCATTTTCCATGCATTTTATATGTTATCATTCAAATTACATTCTCTATATAGCTATCTTTGTATAGTATTTTGCAAAAATCGACACATGCGCTCAGGCCTATACTGCTTACTGGTTGGAGCTTCGGCCCATGCATGGAAGGGTCACAAGTTTGATTCCCAGTCAAGGGCACATACCTTGGTTGCAGGTTTGATCCCTGTGTCAGGGAGGCAACCAACGGATGTGTCTCTTTTATTTTTAATCTTACGCATAAAAATCCCACAATTATTTTTTATTATAAAGGTGAACCCCGAAGGGTTATTGGTAGGATTTCTGGTAGCGATCCCAGGCATGAGGACCTCCAAAGTTTTTAGATTCCCAGCGAGGGGTTCAGCTACCAGCAGGGTCTAGTCATTCTGGATGAGGACCTCTTTGTTCTCCTGTCTTGGAAGCCTTACCCACCTATTTCATGTAATAGGCCACTAGGGTTTTGGAGATAGACTGACAAATGGCATGAGTCTGGGCCACATGACCACCACCCTTCACGTGGACTTGGCTCTCCACCCCAGCCAATTGCCCCTTACCCAGAAGCAGAACAGGTTCCACTAGCTTGTATTGCAGTGCACACAGCTCATCACTCCAGGGACCAGCTATTTATCTTTGTGGAGGCCATTGCCCCACTGGTAGTGCACTTTGGCTGTGGCCATGCTCTCGCCTTGGAAGGCCTGCCCTGGACTGCTGAGGACCCCTGGGCCACATGACCTTATTCTTTATAATCATGTAAGATTGATAACATGCTGCTTCTTTAAAAAGAAAAGAAAATCTGTTCTTAAATGCTATTATTTTTTTAAAGATAGTATTTATGATTACTCACTCTATATAAAATTTTAGTTTTCTATTAACTTGGAATTAAGATTTTTAATATTATTATATTCTTTTTAGTGTTATTTTTTGTAAACTGGTTGCCCACCTGAATGAAATGTATACATACATGAAGTGTTTTGTGCTTTCTCAACATTTTTATTTATTGACTAGGGGCCCAGTGCATGAATTCGTGCCTCAAGGCTGCAGTGGGCACAGGGATAGGTCTCAGTCCATCCTCCATGCCCCGCCCAGCCCCTCCTGCCAATGGCCCCTGTCTGTCAGCAGCCTCACTCCAACCACCCCCATACCCACGTGCTGACAGCGCCTGCCCTGCTCGCACCCACTGTCAGAGCAGAGTGATTGGGGCTGACACCAGCAGTGGGTGCTAGCGTGGCCAGTGCTGTCAGCGGGAGCAGGCAGCAGCTGCTGCTCCAATCACCCCCAGGAGCAGGGGGAGATGGAGAAGCCCTCAGGGGCCATAGGGGCTGGCAGCCGCTGCTTGCACCCACTGACAGCTCTGAGTGATTGGAGCCAGCACCGGGTGCCGGCAGCAGGTGTGACCAGTGACTCCAGTGCTGGCTGTGGTGTGAGCAGGGCCAGCACCAGCAGTGGGTGCAAGCAGCAGCTCTGGCACCAGGAGCGGGTGTGAGCGGGGCTATCGCTGGCAGTGGGTGCGAGAGGTGGCTGCTGGCCCCGATCACCCCTCAGGAACAAGGGGAGTTGGAGAAGCCCACTGATGGTGCCAAGTGATCGGGGCTGGCGTCGGGCACTGGCAGCAGGTGCGAGCAGGGCCAGTGCCGGCAGCAGGTGTGAGCACCAGGTGGGACTGCGGCAAGTAGAAGCAAAGAATTTTCAGTAACTACCAGAAGCTCGTCCCGATGATAGCGACCAGTGCCCTGCCTTGGTCTGATGTACCTCCTTGGTCTGGTGCCCCCGCTCACCTGCTCCACCCTCCTGCCAAGGCTGACTCCCATCATGTTCTGCATGCGCCCCCTGGTGGTCAGCACATCTCATAGCTATTGGTTGTTTGGTTGTTCTGCCGTTTGGTCTATTTGCATATTAGGGTTTTATATATATAGATTTTAAGAGAAAGAGAGAAAGGGGTGGGGGGGGGGGAGAGAGAGAAACAGATTTGTTGTTCTTCCTATTTATGTATTCATTGGTTGATCCTCGTATATGTCCCGACCTGGCATGGAACCCACAACCCTGGTGTATCAGATCAATGCTCTTCCTGGCTAGGGCTGAAGTGTTTTCTTTCTTTGTCATATTATTATTCCCTTATGTATCAAAAAATCCTTTCCTGAGTAAATTAATAAGAATGACATGAATTTCATCAAGAAAATCTGACAAGAGTGATAACATGCTGCTTCTTTAAATTATGGTTGATGGATATAAGTGTGCTGATTACATCATAATTAATTACAAACTATAAAACTAAACATGAATTAAATTTAATTAAGCAATTTAAATTATTGACTGCAATAAAATTAATGAAATCATGATATGACTTAATAGAGACCATTTTACATTTAAATAGCTGTACTAAAATAATTCTCCATCAATTTCAGAAATGTAGATAAAAATATTCATTATTATAGTATTTTATAAATGTATTTTAATGCAAATATACATTGTTTTTATTACTAAATTATTTATTCTTAAGTTTCAAGTCTAAGTTATAGAAAAAGAATGAGGTATCTAATCCTCATGTGGGCTTACTTCTGGTTTCACTGTTTAAAAAAGGAGGGATTTTACAATTGAGGAAATAGAAAACAGTGAGATAAACAAATAGATTTTTTCTAAATTGTTATTATTATTATTATTATTATTTTTTACAGAGAGGAAGGGAGAGGGATAGGGAGTTAGAAACATGGATGAGAGAGAAACATTGATCAGCTGCCTCCTGCATGCCCCCTACTGGGGATGTGTCCACAACCAAGGCACATGCCCCTGATCGGCATCAAACCTGGGACCCTTCAGTCTGCAGGCCAACGCTCTATCCACTGAGCCAAACCAGTTAAGGCTAAATTATTTTATTAATACAGGTAAATAGAATTTATCTAACAAATATTATCTTTCTCAAAAATTAAAATGTAAGTAGTTTTTGTAGAAAAATTTAATCATTTTTCTCCACATTCTTGTCAGTTGTTGATTTGCTGATGGCAGCTATTCTGACAGGTGTGGGGTGATACCTCATTGTCATTTTAATTTGCATCTCTCTGATGATCAGTGACTGAGAATATTTTCATATGTCTCTTGGCCATCTGTATGTCCACTTTGAAGAAGTTCTATTTAGGTCCTTTGCCCATTTTTTAAAATTGGATTGTTTGTCTTTCTTTTGTTAAGTTGTATGAGTTTCTTATATATTTTGGATATTAACCCTTTATTGGATATATCATTGCCAAATATGTTCTCCCATACAGTGGGCTCACTTTTCATTTTGTTGATGATTTCTTTTGCTGTGCAGAGGCTTTTTATTTTGATGTAATCTTATTGGTTTATTTTCTCTGTAGTTTCCTTTGCCCTTGGAGATGTATCTATAAATATATTGATATGAAAGATGTCTGAGATTTTGCTGCCTATGGTTTCTTCAAAAGGGAACTCTAGTTCACTGCTAGTGGGAATGCAGACTGGTGCAGACATTAAAAAAAAACAATATGGAGTTTCCTCAAAAAAATTAAATATGGAACTGCTATTTAACCTAGTGATCCCACTTCTAAGAATATATCCTAAAAAACCATAAACACCAGTCAGAAAGAATGTATGCACCCCTATGTTCAGAGGAGCACAATTTACAAAGCTGAGATCTGGAAATAGCCCAAGCGCAAGTGCCCATCAGTAGGTGAGTGGATAAAAAAGCTGTGGTACATCTACCCAATGGAACCCTATGCAGCTATAAAAAAGAAGGATCTCTTACCCTTTGAAATAGCATAGAAGGACCTGTAGAGTATTATGCTAAGTAAAATAAGCCAGTCAGAGAAAGACAAGTATCATAAGTGGAATCTAATGAACTAAATAGATTGATGAACAAAATAAATCCAGAGACATGAAATCATGGAACAGACTGTGGAATCTCAGAGGGAAGGCAGGGGAGGGTGGGTAAGTGGGAAGAGATGAACCAAAGAAATTGTATGCATATATGCATCACCCATGGGCACAGACAGTAGGGTGGGGAAGGCCTGGGATGGAGGACAGGGGTGGCTAGAAGAGGTCAATGGGGGGAAGAGGGGGAACATATGTAATACTTTAAACAATAAAGATTTTTAAAAAAAATTTAAACATTTTTAATTCTGGTAACAGAACTCCAGTGTAGAGGGGCCAGCTAGGTAGGAAGAATCACTAAAAATCTTAAGGAAGCAATGTTCAAGTATCGAAACATTATAAGGTAATCTTCAAATTTTAATCTAGTAATTTATGGAAATAAATAATTACAAACTGGCTTTATGGTTTTCTAGTCAACTATAGTGACCCCACACTTATTGTACACAGAGAAAAAACTTAGCTAATTCAAGTTTGCAAAATCATTACCAATTTCAAAAGCACAATGGACTCAGTGGAGCTTCAAAAGAATACTGAAGGCTATTAAATGTCTGTCATTAGTATTTTCAATTACTCACTAGTACCCTATGGTATGATAAAGATAATAGCCATCTCAAATGCAATCCCCATTATATTTGACATATAAGTAAGCTATACTGCAAGTTTATTTATCTAAGGAGAAATATGAATCAGTACATTTCATTTTGAATAAATATTTACACTTGAGATATATTATTATATAATTAATGATATGGTATAATGAAGAAAATATAAATAAAATGCAAAAAAGTATTGTTACATCTACAAAATATGGGTCACCACCATTAGCTGCATATCCAAAACCACATGCAGGCATACACACTCTCACACACACATATGTTTATTGCAGCAGTGTAGCACACTGCCCTCATCTCTCTCACCTTTAGAACTACAATATTGTTGCTATCTCCACTCTGACCATAAGTCACTTCCACAGTTCTTCTCTTTCCCCTGTGTTATCCCTGGTTTTACATACCTCCCTCCATGTTTTGTAAAAAGCTAGTCTTTTGTGGAAGTCAATCATAACATGACTAAAGTGGTGGTTAAGAGCTCAGACTCTTACTTTGTCAGTGTGTATGTTGATTTCCTGTTTTGTCCTCAGGAAGGTTTCTTCTCTCTCCAGTTGAACTATTTGGGAAAAGGTGTATTCATTAAGTCTTTCCGGTGGTCTGAAAATTCTGGGAGGCCGAATTATAAAGTAAAAAGTTAATATCTAACTAGTTGATAATAAAAAAATTCAATTTTAAGTGTCTGTTCCTGAAGGTTTGTAATCAGGGAACTAACTACCTTTATTTTCCTCCCCTGGATGCCTGCATATAGAATATAATTTTGCATTAAAAGATATATTGCCAATAGTCTCTACAAAAAACTAGTCATATTGTAATACACAATCCCAGAACATGCTAGTATCTGCTAAAATAAAAATATTATATACTTCTCAAATTTTTGTCTTATATTTCACTAATTAGTGACAAATCCTTTTAGTTTAGTTTTCCCTGGAAGAGGCCAATATCTCAGAAATGAAGCAGTAAGAGCTATTTATATATGCACATAAAATTCATGATTAAGTAAAAAATTATGATTGAGAAGATATTAATATTTAATTATATTAATAATGAAATTATTTTAAGCATGAGACTTGTTTAAATTTGACTAAGGTTGACATCATGAATGGAGTATACTCATTAAAATGAACAACTATAATTTGAGAAGTGATAATGACATGTTATAATACACAAAAAAACAATATGTTATATGCCTGATATTTTTAATTAGCTCTTTTGTACTCCTCAGTCTTATATTTTTCATTTAAAATAACAGCACAAAACAAATAAATCATTTTGTTCTTAGTAGCAAACAAAATTTCAATAATCAAGAGATTCCTTAAATGTTTTTAAAAAACTTTTTTTCTCTAATTATGTTGATTTAAAGTTTTATGATCTCTGCTTTGAGGAAAAAAATGGGGATTTTTTTAAAAAGAGAGGTCTTTAAATTATAGTGATATTTAAAGGCCCACAGTTCCAAAATGCTTTAATTTATGATGAATAACAGTTATTATTCTAAGCTTGTAAAAAGACAAGGAATACTGCATAACCAGATTTTCCCCTCTGAGGTATCAAGTTGTCCATTAATTTGTCTTTGAAATTCATCCTGGGCAAGATGTGCTCTGGAATTACCCAAATCAATCAGAATGCTTGAGTGTGCAAATGAAAATGTTTTTATGGTATATTCAAAGTATATTAATTTAAGACACTGAGTAATCCTAGTTTCCAAGCAAGTTTGTGTTGACTATTATGTTGCCTATTGATATAATCAATATGAAAATAATAATTCCACTTCTTAATTCTCCAGTCCTCAACCTATAAGTAAGTGGAAATATCATCCATCCAGTCGCTCAAACCAAAATAATGTGGTGGTCTTTGACCAAATTATTGCTATTACAAAGCACTTAACCTCATGAATTTTCAATGAATGTTTTTGATTATATTATTCTCTTTTCCTCACACTCTAACCCAATCAAGTACTATAGACCATGGATCCACAATATATTGATAAAATTCACTTCTTACTAACTTTACTACTATAATATAGTTTAAGTCACTATCAGCTCTCACCTGGTTGACTATAATAACCTCCTAACTTGTCCCCCACCTTCTGTTCTCAATACCCAACCATGCAACAAGGATTAAATTAAATTTTAAGCCACACTTTGATCAATTCTAGTTTTGAATTTAATATACTTCCATTGTAATTAGAATAACTGAAACATGTTATTTTTATCTTATTTTTTACATAATTTGGCTGATTTTATCTCATGCCAGCCTATATCTTACTCAGTGCATTACAGCAGACACTGGCCTTTTTTCCCTGTTCTTGACTTTGGCTAATTTAACCCTCTTAATGATTCATCCCTCTGATCTTCCAGTGGATAGTTTCTTCTATTCACTTATGTCCAGATCATTAGTACCTTTTCAAATGATTCATTCTTTGCCACCAAGGAAATTTCTCTATTTGTTTTGCCTTCTTTGTAATATTTATTACTACCAGAAAGAATCTAGTGTATCCTATTCAAATCTATAAAGAATTCCTGGCACATAGAAGGCTCCGAACAAAAGTTTCAAAGTAATAAGGCTAGTATATAATACAGTACTGTGTAACAAACTCATAGATGGCACAAGAAGGAAAAAGGTCCAGCAAAGGTAGATACTAGCAGTATCTATAAAACCAATTCCAAATATTCTTATAAATCACAAGCCAATTATTTTTATCTCTTGCTGAAATAATATAACATGTACAAATAAGGTAGCCTTGTTAGATATTAATAATATATTTAATTAACACAATTAATAAATATAAGTAAAAGTGAGCAATATAATAAATGTAATAAATGTTGACTATGTGAAAGCACTATCCTAGTCTCTGAGGATAAAATACCTTTCTCTCATGCATGGCAAATGGTTAAAATTATTATTTTTCCTCTTAACATCAAAATATTAATTCTTCATGATGATTTTAATGGAATATAAACAAATTATTTTAAGAGCTCACCAAAATATTTCAAATTTATTATAACAAAAAGATTACAATAGTGTTTTAATAGAGTAACAATGTCTAGACAGAACTTTTTCTTGAAAAAAATGTTTATTAATATTTGAATTTATATAAATCTGTTTTTTGAATTTTCTTTTTGTTGTCTTTTGTTTTTATTATTTCCTCTCATATAGTGGCATAAGTAAGGATTATCTTAATTTATTAGCTAAAATTAAGAAATATTTTAAAGAAAAATGAATAATAATAGTGAATAACAAAAATCATCCTATGTAATAAAAAGGTAATACGCAAATAGACTGAACAGCAGAACAACCGAACAACCAATCAAAGAATACTATGCTAATGATATGCTAAGGCTGCTCAACCACTCGCTATGACGTGCACTGACCACCAGGGGTCAGAAAGTCGACAGGTAGACTGGTCACTATGACGTGCACTGACCACCAGGGGGCAGATGCTCTGATCAGTAGGTTAGCTTGCTGCTGGGGTCCGGCCGATCAGGACTGAGCGAGATGGGTGGGATGCACCCTGGAACCCTCCAGCGGTCCCTCCCTGGCCCACTCATGCATTGGTGGGGTCCCTTGGCCTGGCCTGAGCCTTCTCGCAATCCAGGACCCCTTGGGGGATGTCAGAGAGCTGGTTTCAGTCCGACCCACAGGCCACTCCCCTTGGGAGGGCACCTAGCTGGGGAGTGCTGCTGTGGCAGCACAAGCCTCTCCTGATCAAGACTGGTTGGGCACGAGCCCAAGCAGGCACAGTGGGGCCAGAATGAGCGGGAGTGGCAGGTAGGAGCTGCAGGTAGAGTTGGACTGCGGGTTGCCTCCCCATACCTGCAGGCCACCCAGAGGGACCCCACCCATGCACAGATTTGTGCACGGGGCCTCTAGTTATTAAATAAAATTAATATTAAAATCACTCATTAAGTTAGAAGTTAGATGCCTTCACTTCATCTTTGAGAAAACCCAATAATTTCAGATTTATCTAAACTTACCTTCTTTCTCCTCAGAAATATAGCACACAACTGCATAATTTTGGGGAAAATACTACTATAATTTAACCTAAAAATAAATAATCATTACTGAAGTATAAAATATGAATTAGTTTGTTAATTTTCTCAACAATGTTTATGCAGTATGTACTGCATTCCAGATATTAGGGTGTGTATGTGGAACAGTTACCAAGGGAGATAAATAATGAGGGAATAGGCAGGATTTTTTTTTAAAGCAATAGAATGTGATATTTCAATTAATTATTCTTATATTCTTATATTAAACATATATACTTATGTTCTATATCTTTATTCACTTCACCACTCTTAAAAAGCCATAGAATTCTGGCAAGAAGTAGCTAACACATTTCTTGTCCAAGATTGTAGCTCTTTATGTGATCAGCCATTTAATTCCACTACTTTACAAATCTATTTCCTCAGAAAGAGTTCCATTTGAGTTATTTTTAGAATCTCTAATACATTTTTTGCTGTAAAGGATTAGATATTTAAATTGAGGGGGGAAAAGTATTTTGAATTTCTATCCTCATTTCAATTGGATTGCCTAAGTAATCATCTGAGATCATTATTTGAATTCTTAACTCTAAGTCTTATTTCATTGGTGCTATTTTGTATGTTTTTTACATCACCATTATAAATATTATTTGACATTCTTTCTTATGCAAACAAATAACAATGAGTGACTTTGTTGTTGCATTTTAATTCTTTTTGGTTGAGGAGAATGGGTGAACATAGGCTGGTAGTATCCCACAGTGCAAAGATTCCCTTTGATCCCCTTGATTTCTATATATATTTAAAATAAATTAATAAAATTTAGTTTTTTGTTTGTTTGTTTGAGGGACAATATGATAGTGAAACTGAATCCAAGGTAGGCTACCCTTTGCAGTGAAAAGCAAACTGGTGAGATAAGTGCTGGTGAGAAAGGTTTATTGCCAGTCACCTGAGAAGATGGGGGACTCATGTGGCAAAGCCCATCTTAGCATCTCAGTACAAGCAGGGCTTTTTATAGAGAGGGAGATAGAAAGCAGAACAAAAAAATCATGAGGAGGGCCTGTGGATGTGCTGGCAGTGTCCTTGATGGTCCCAACATGGATCTTTAATATCAGCATTACTGTCAGTGCTAGCCAAGTCCCTGCAGTTGTGTGATCTATGTCAACTGAAGCTGTGGTCAAAGCCTTGTTTTGTACAAACAGGAACTAGAACTGGTGATGCTTGCAATAAGGACACAGTCAGTATGTGAGTTCCTCTTATTAGTTTCTTAGTACATTTTATTCTGATTCTATTTCATGGTTAGTCAGAGAAATATAAAATTTTTATTCCCTGTTACAATAGTAGTGTCCATAACACATTTATTATGAGTAAAGAACCTTCCATGCACAACATTAAGTACAATTATAATTTGCAAATAGAAATTTACCAATAAAAATTTGAAAACATATTGCTTCCTTATGATAATAATTATGCTATTTTATCTAAAATATATAGTGATTGCATTATAATGTACCTGTAAGTGACATTATTTTAATTGTTGGTTTCATTGTTGTTGTTTTTACTTCAAAAGATGAAAACTTTTATTAATTACTTGAAATATTTTATATGGTACCTTAGATTCAGAAAAACAGCACTCATTTTTTGAACTTTTTTTCTCTTGATAATAATACATTTTGCAATATTTACTATAGATTTAAAAACAGATTTTCAGTCATCTGCTTGTGATGAGGATGTAGAAAGTCACTAGAGACAGATGCTTCCACCCTAACAATCATAACAAGTTGGGAAAGCTAAAACATCAGATCATTTTTCAACACATAAGAGAGTTAAAGAAGCAATGAACCTAAATTAACTAAATTTAAGAAAGTGAAAAGATAAATAAAATTGACAAGCCTCTAGCTATACTAAGAAAAACTGAGAAAATTTAAATAAAATCAGAAAAGGAAAAAGAGACATTACAACTGACATCACTGAAATGCATTAGATCAGTGGTTGGCAAACTGCAGCTCATGAGCCACATGCGGCTCTTTGGCCCCTTGAGTGTGGCTCTTCCAAAAAATACCATGTCCTGGGCGAGTCTATTTTAAAGAAGTGGCATTAGAAGAAGTTTAAGTTTAAAAAATCTGGCTCTCAAAAGAAATTTCAATTGTTGTACTGTTGATATTTGGCTCTGTTGACTAATGAGTTTGCCGACCACTGCATTAGATCATAAGAGACTACTCTGAACATTCATATGCCAACAAAATAGAAAACCTAGAAGAATGGCTAAATTCTTAGAAAAATACAACTTATCAAGATTTAATCACACAAATGGAACATATGAACAGACCAATAATGAATAAGGACAATGAATCAATAATCAAAAAACTCCTAAAAAAAAAAAGCCCAGACCCAGGTGGTTTATGATGAATTCTACCAAATATTTAAAGAGCTAATGCCAACTCTTGTCAAAATATTTCAAAAAATAGCTACACAAAAGAGACAAGCAATCTTCTAGATGCAGAGTTCAAAACACTGGTTATAAGGCTGCTCAATGAACTTAGGGGAAGAAGAGGTGATCTTAGAACTTCAATAAAGTGATAGGCTGGAACTAGACAAGATAAAAAAGATCTAATCAGAAATGAAGAATAAATTAACTGAAATGAAGAATACATTACAGGGGATCCACAGTGGAGTAGCTGAAGCAGAGAAGAAAATTAGATATTTGGAAGATAAGGTAACAGAAAATACCCAATCAAAACAGCAAAAAGAAAAAATAATCTAAAAAAATGAGGATAGTTTAAGGAGCCTCGGAACAACTTTAAGCATACCAACATTTGCATGATAGGGGTGCCAGGAGAATGAGGAGAGCAAGGAATTGAATACCTTTGTGAAAAAATAGTAATATAAGCATACTACAAGTCCGAGAAGCATACAGAAACCCAAACAAGATGAACCCAAAGAGGCCCACACATTATGTCCTCTATAAGATTTTTTGTTTTGTTTTGCTGAGAAATCTGCTGTTAGCTTGTTGGGAATTCCTTTCTAGGTTATAATTTTATTTTCTCTTACTATTCTTAGGATTCTTTATCTTTGCTTTTAAGTTTATTATAATGCATTTCAAATAAGATTAACTTTAAGAATTTGGATGTTTAAATATCTCCTCAGGTCTGAGAAGTCCTCAACCATTGCTTCTTTTTCTTCCTTTTATTTTTTTAAGTTGAAATAAGCTTTCTTTCCCATTTACCATTTTCCTTCTGAAACTTCAGTTATTCTTATATTGGTCCTTTTGATAGTGTCCTGTAAATAATATACACTTTTTTTTACACATTTTTATTTTTTATCTTTGTTCCCCTTTAACTGGGCAATATCAAAGTTACTCTGTTCTAACTCAAAATATTCTTTATTCTGTTTGGTCTATTCTATTGTTGCTGCTCTCTATTGCATTACTTTATTTCATTAATGTACTTATTTTCAGAATTTCCATTTTATTCTTTTTATGATATTTATCTCTGTTAATTTTCTATTTTTTTTCATGTAGTATGCCCTGGTTTTGTTAAATTGTCTTCCTGTGTGCTGTTGTAGTTCATTGAGTTTCCTTAAAAGATATATTTTAACTTCTTTATTAGGTAAATTATAGATTCACATTTTTGA
Source organism: Corynorhinus townsendii (assembly GCA_026230045.1). NCBI lineage: Eukaryota > Metazoa > Chordata > Mammalia > Chiroptera > Vespertilionidae > Corynorhinus > Corynorhinus townsendii. The sequence goes on from JAPDVU010000003.1 coordinate 148,880,402, forward strand.
GTTCTATTACTAGAAGATTATTATGATCTTTTGGTGATGTCATATTTGCCAAATTTTTCATGTTCCTATATTAACATTTAATTAGCAGCTATTTATATTCTCCAATCTTTACTAATTGCCTTTAGGGAAGAATTAACTTCGGACATTCCTGCTAGAGATTCTGAGACTTTCTTGAAAACTGTATGTATATATCTGCTCCATGCTTTTTTTCTCCCTTTTATGAAATAGTTATTAAATTTGTATATAGTCTTTTGACTCTCCATTGCACCAGGCCAGCTGCTCATATTATCTCTTTAGTTTTCCTGAAGGTGGTACTATAGCTCAAGTTTTAAGTTGTTTTCCTGTCTCATAGACCCTGGCCTGGCCTACTTTCTGCTTGTGCTTCCTAGCTATCTGCACAAACTTGTTTTGCTACTGACCTTGGGAACATGCACAGGGTGGCAGCCACAGCGTAGGGATGTATGTGGGTGAGGCATGTGGAGCACTAGGGGTGGATTCATGGCATTTTCCATGTCTCTTTTTTAGCAGCTCATGGGCCATTTTCCTGATGGAGTCCACAACACAGTCAGCAGAGCATATGTCCCTTTAATTCCTTCAGAATATTTTTTCTGCTGCTCTTCCAATCTCCTCCCTCACTGCAGTCATGGAGTTTCCAGTTTAGTACCCTGGATGCTGCAAGAGAGAAATGAGTTTCTTTGACATCATTCCACACAGCTATGGTATTTATTCACCTACTTTTTTCCCCCACAGTGGAAATTATGGGTGAAAAAGGACTCACCTAAGCCTAAACTGTGCTGCCACAGGGGAGGGGTGATATAGGCAAATTCAAGCTGTTCCTTTTAACCACTTTAGTGCATCAAAAGTTTTGATTGTGTTTTGTTCCAATGGAGTGCTGGAACTTCTCCCTGGACACCTGGACTTCCACCAAGGTTCTCTCTTCTGTGGGTAACTTCCCAAGCCAGTGTTCTCCAGGTACATGCAGACAGCAGCTAGATGGACCTGGAGTCAGTGCATAGGCTACTACAGGATCCACATTATTCTATTACTTGATGCACAGGTGGGTCCTACTCCTTCTGGGTCCTTTGGCATATGGTGTTGAATTCTACAGCTCCCATGGAGTTGCAATTTTTTGTAATGAGTCCTGAATTCTTGTTGTTGAAGATGGGGCAAGTTGAGGGATGTCTCATGCCACCCTGATTCTGACTTCTGTCTCTTTCATATAATTTTCCTTGTTTTTGAAGACATTGACAGATTTGAGTATCACTGGTCCAGTATTGTATAGAATGTTCCTCTATTAGAATTTTTCTGGTGTCTTTCTCATATTTTGGGAGGGGTGATGGATTTTGGTGAGGAAGTCCACTGTGAGGAAATCCACTGTCAAGTACAGTTTTTATAATATCATACCAACCATACACTACTAGCAACATGACTTACCCCTTTTGACATGACAAAAATTATCTCCCTGACCAATTTCTAGCCAGGCTCCTGTGAACCACGTTCTGAATGAGGCTTCAACCTTGGCCTATAAAAGCTATACACTGTCAATACAGAAGAGTTCAACCACTTTCCTGCCCACAAGTTAAAGACTCACATAAGCCCTCACAATTTCTAACAGGTTAAGGCCACATCTCTAGCCCCCTCTTAAAGTTTCTGACTGAGAAAGCTCAAGGCTGCAAAGAGGATTTATTGTTAGTTTTACGGAACAGCTAACAATAGACCCCATGACTACCCTTTCTTAGAGCATTTACTAAAAAGGGTTTACAACTGTGAACCCTTCTGTTCCTGTGAGACGTTTATGCATCAATTGCAACTCAGAATTATCTGTCTCAGGACTTGAAAATGATTCTTTTAAAATTATCATCTCCAGAAAGGAAAAGACCTTTGTCTTCTAGTGTCTATGAGAGAATAGGATCTAACTTTGATAATTACCAGATAACAGAGAGAGGCAGACTAATCAGCATCTACCCTGATTAATGCTTTGTAATTTTTCAATTCCCTAATTCTATTGAATTTGCTCCCTCTCTACTTCCCCATTCTCCCTTTGAAAAGCCCAGTCATCTCTGTACAAATTAATGTTGATTTCAATTTATGCTGGACCCTCTTTCTTATTGCAGTAGAATATTGTTGATTAAAATATGTCCTTATGAGAGAACCAAGATGGTGGCATAAGTAAATGCCTGTACTTTCTGCCTCCCACAACCACATATTGAACAACTATCATCCATAACTGCAGGAAGGCTGGCTGAGTGGAAGTACTACAACTTAGAGAGGTAAAGAAGAAAGTACACTGGTAGGAGGTGCGACGGTGGGGAATGGGCTGTGCCCTTGTCTGTACAAAATCACACTCGCGGGGGCTCCCAGTGGCTCCCACCCCAAATATTACAAACATATGACAAAGCCATTGGATAGTAATAACTGAAGTTTACTGAGAACCTACTTTTTAAAGTATTTTCATCTATGACCTTATTTAATCCTCTCCCCATGACTGTGCATGTATATATTATTTTCTCCATTGTACAAATTAGGACAATAAGTTTAGGAACTTAAATTCTTAGTTTTAATCCTCTGGTTTCCTACTTAGTAGCTGGAGTAATGTGAGTAAATTTTTTATGTCTCTGGGCATAATTTTCATGTTTGTGGTAATAACTCCCATTTCAGAGCATGTTTGTTTTTAATTATTTAACACATAAAATACTGAAATTTTAAAAAATTAGTGAGCAACCACTATTTATTGGCTCTTATCACACAATACTGAATAATATTCATTTTAATGAGGTGTATTTTGTATAATCAAAATTTACCATGACCCAGAAAAGATGCTTATTTTATTTCATATTGTTGAAATACTCATCTAATATCTATTTCCCACTCTTTCTTAAAAATAGAACCCTAAATTTGTACAGTGCAGAAATATTCTGAGCCCAAAATATTGTCTTTCTCATATTTCCTTAGCCAGGGCAATCTTGTCCAACATAACATAAGATGAGGATATTTAGTACGGTTTTACCTCCAATCTGGGTTCAATATTTATTTTTCTCATTCTATTCTCTATCTACCTGTAACACCACTGTGTGATTTAGAGCAGCAAGTGCCATCTGGAGACCATGAACCATTAAAAATGGGAATAAAAGTTAGCATATTAATGTTAGTGTAATAAAGATATAAAAAAATTATGAGTCCCCAGTCACATTATTGAGCCACGCAGTATGACTACTGGACTCTGTTTCTCTTGATTTCTTTTTGATGATTCAAATGAACTTTCATGTTCTACTATCTCTGGTTGAACACATTAGTAACTGATTCACTGGGTATGCTGACTAACGACTTAAGAATGATCGAGCTATATGATTAAATTTTTCCTTTCCCTTAACAGATCCCCACAGGTAAATCTTCAATCATATCAAAGTTAAAAATAATGACTGGTGATACAATTTGGGAGCAGTTCAAGTAATTAATAGACTGTGGGTGCATGATTTGTAATTAAACTATTCAAGAGAAATTATTGCAATCTGGAGCAGTTCCCATTTGGAAATGAGCACAGTCATCTGCTTCAAATGGACACATATTATCCCTAAGTTATTTAATAAAGATTTTTTAAATTCTGTGAACATCATGTGACCTAAATTGCATGAGTACACTCACTTGACCTCTTTGCCAACTTTATGACAATATTATCCTTACAGCCAAAACCATTCACTTTAAAAAATTTTAATTAATTTTAAGAATAGCCTTTGTGATTCAGACTTAAGAAAAAAAGTAATCACTTCATAAAAAAGCACTTATTAATTAACATTATAGTATTTCAAGGAAGCTGTCCCCAAATCAAAATATTAAGTACTTAGTGAATTACTTTTTACAAGGTTCTAAGTACAAAGCAGCTCATCTCACTTTTTTGAAAAGCAGATAACATCCTTATATATTTTGGAGTGAAATTACTGACTTTATATTTCCACTGTGGAAGACTGTGTGTGTGTGTGTGTGTGTGTGTGTGTGTGTGTGTGTCTTTGAAGGTTAAAACTTTCTTTAACTCAATTTATGTTTGTTTGTTTTTCTGGGCTCTTTACCAAAATGTTTATTTGTTAATTTTAAAGTTATGAGACCAATGTAGCAATCATTGTATACCAATCCAGATTTTTAACATATTTTTAAAGTAAAATAATACAGATACAGTTAACGCTCCCATACATACCACTTTATGGACATATTCCATATATCTCTGTTGTTAGTATTATCTTAAATTCAAATATGAAGTTTCTGAAGCAAAAATTATTATCTACTTACAGCAAAGATTTGTACCAGTTTCTTTTTGCCCCAATTCTCAGGTGATGAAATGACAACTAGACATCATCATACATCAGAAGATCTGCTGTAGACAAGGAAACCTCAAGAAGAAGAAGAAGAAGAAGAAGAAAAAGAAGAAGAAGAAGAAGAAGAAGAAGAAGAAGAAGAAGAAGAAGAAGAAGAAGAAGAAGAAGAAGAAGAAGAATCTTGATGTTTACACAGGAGAGAGAGAGAGGCAACTGTTACCCTCAGTTTTTGAGGAAATATCCTTAAAGATGTTAGGAGAAAAATCCTGGATTTTCAGATTTTTTTGAAGGTAAATAAATCTCTCCAGTGGAAAAATAAGACCATTGTCTTCAAGTATAAAACCTAAAGTTATCATCTTGTGACTCTTCCTTGTTTGAAATGTAACACATACCTCTCTCTGGAGTTCTCACATTCTATTTAGTTATAAATTAACCTCTAAGCCTTATCTCCTAATTCAGGTCCCAAGTTGCAGTAAGATTTGTTCAGAAAACCATATTAGTGCAGAAATATATAAAATATTTTCCCCATGGTTCCATACTTCTGTCTTTACCTTCTCCTGAAAAATAACTTCAATTCTAAAAGTGACTGTGTTTCCTTCCAGTGTATGTGTGTAGACTTATTAGCAATTAAAAAACACTTGAGAACTGTCTTAGCCTATTCAGACTACCATAACAAATATCATAAATTGGGTGCTTAGAAATTTACAACAAACATTTGCTTGTGCTGGAGGCTGGGAAGCCTAAGATCAAAGTGCTGGCAGATTCAGTGTCAAGGACAATAATTCTGGTTCACAGATGGCACCTTCTTGTTATTTTATCACCTGGTAGAAGGGGTGAGCAAGCTCTCTGGGGGCCTCTTTTATGAGGTCTAATTACACTCATGAGAGCTGTGCCTTCATGACCTAATTACCTCCCAAAGGCCTCCCTTCAAAAACCAACACCTTATGAGAGATTAAGAGCTTGAAATTAGATTTCAACAGATGAATTTGGAGGGGACCCAAACATTCAGACATTGGTAAGAAACTTTATTTCATCTAATGAATGTATCAGTTTAACTATTTTCACATATATTAGTACTCAAACAGAATTTTGGAAGATTTGAAAGTGTAAAAACAAGTTTTCAAATAATGAAAGGTCTGGGCTTATTTGATTGATACTTTCCTATTAATAAGAATCTAAGCTTTATCATCTTTGGGGAGAGCAAAGTGAAGTTAACTGTAAGTATAACAATTTGGGTTTTTTATTAAGGTATTATATGTGTACATATCTTCCCATTGCCCCCCACCCCCACCCCACTTCCATACATGCCCTTACCCCTCAATGTCTTGCGTCCATTGGTTATGCTTATATGCATGCATACAAGTCCTTTGGTTGATCTCTTATCTCCCCCACCTCTCCCTAACCATCCTGCTGTAATTTGACAGTCTGTTTGATGCTTTACTGCCTCTGTATCTATCATTTGTTCATCGGTTTATAATGTTCTTTATTATCCACAAATGAGTGAGATCATGTGGTATTTTTCTTTCATTGCCTGGCTTATTTCACTTAGCATAATGCTCTCCAGTTCCATCCAGGTTGCTGCAAATGGTAAGAATTCCATCTTTTTTGTGGCAGCATAGTATTCCATTGTGTAGATGTGCCATCATTTTCTGATCCAGTCATCTGCTGACGGGCACCTAGGCTGTTTCCAAATCTTAGCTATTGAAAATAGTGCTGCTATGAACATAGGTGTGCATATATCCTTTCTGATTGGTGTTTCTAGTTTCTTAGGATATATTCCTAGGAGTGGGATTACTGGGTCAAATGGGAGTTCCATTTTTAGTTTTTTGAGGAAACTCCATACCGTTCTCCACAGTGGCTGCACCAGTCTGCATTCCCACCAGCAGTGCATGAGGGTTCCTTTTTCTCTGCATTCTCACCAGCACTTGTTGTTTGTTGATTTGTTGATGATAGCCATTTTGACAGGTGTGAGATGGTACCGCATTGTCGTTTTGATTTGCATCTCTCGGATAATTAGTGACTTTGAGCATGTTTTCATATGTCTCTTGGCCTTCCTTCTGCCTTCTTTTGAAAAGATTCTATTTAGGTCTGTCGCCCATTTCTTTATTGGGTCATTTATTTTCCTTTTATTAAGTTGTATAAGTTCCCTGTAGATGTTGGAGATTAAAACTTTATCCATGATAACATTTGCAAATATGCTTTCCCCATACAGTGGGCTTTCTTGTCGTTTTGTTGATGATTTCTTTTGCTGTGCAAATGCTTTTTATTTTGATGTAGTCCCATTTGTTTATTTTCTCTTTAGTTTCCATTGTCCTAGGAGTGGTATCAGTGAAGAAATTGGTTTGGCATATGTCTGAGATTTCTCTGCCCATGGATTCTTCTAGTATTTTTATGGTTTCCCATCTTATGTTTAAGTCCTGTATCCATTTTGAATTTATTTTTGTGTATGGTGTAAGTTGGTGGTCTAGTTTCATTTTTTTTTGCATGTATCTGTCAAATTTTCCCAACAGCATTTATTGAAGAGACTGTCTTGACTCCATTGTATGTTCATGCCTCCTTTGTCAAGTATTAATTGAGCATAGTGGTTTGGGTCAATATCTGGATTCTCTATTCTATTTCATTGGTCTATATGTCTATTCTTGTGCGAGTACCAGGATGTTTTGAGAACAGTGGCTTTGTAATACAGCTTGACATCTGGTATTGAGATCCTTCTTACTTTGTTCTTCTTTCTCAGGATTGCTGTGACTATTTGGGGTCCTTTTTTATTCCAGATGAATTTTTGGAGAGTTCTTTTCTAGGTCTGTGAAATATGCCGTTGGTTTTAATGGGGAGTGCATTGAATCTGTAGATTGCTTTGGGTAGTATGGACATTTTGATGATGTTGATTCTACCAATCTATGAACATGGTATGTTCTTCCATTTGTTTATGTCTTCCTCTATCTCTTTTTTCAGTGTCCTGTAGTTTTCTGAGTAGAGGTCTTTTACCTCCTTAGTTAAGTTTATTCCTAGGTATCTTATTTTTTTTTTTTTTTGGTGCAATGGTAAATGGGATTGTTTTCTTAGTCTCTTTCTGTAAGTTCACTGTTGGTGTATAGAAATGCCATAGATTTCTTGGCATTAATTTTGTATCCTGCTACATTTCCAAATTTATTTATTAAGTCTAATAGTTTTTTGATGGAGTCTTTAGGGTTTTCTAGGTACAGTATCATATCATCTGCGAATAAGGACAGTTTTACTTATTCTTTCCAGTTTGGGTCCCTTTTATTTCTTCTTCTTGTCTAATCACAATGGCTAGTACTTCCAGTACTATGTTGAACTGGAGTGGTGACATTGGGCATCCCTGTCTTGTTCTTGTTCTTATGGGAAATGGTTTTAGTTTTTGCACATTGAGTATGATGTTGGCTGTGGTTTGTCATATATGGCTTTTATTATGATGAGGTATGATCCTTCTATTCCCACTTTGCTGAGAGTTTTTATCAAAAATGGGTGTTGCATTTTGTCAAATGCTTTTTCTGCATCAATTCATATGACTATATGGTTCTTATGTCTCAATTTGTTTATGTGATTTATCACGTTTATTGATTTGCAAATATTGTACCATCCTTGCATCCCTGGGATAAATACTAGTTGGTCATGGTGCATGATCTTTCTGATGTACTGCTGGATCTGATTTGTTAGAATTTTGTTGAGGATTTTGACATCTATGTTCATGAGGGATATTGGCCTGCAATTCTCTTTCATTGTGTTGGTCTTTATCTGGTTTTGGTATTAGGGTGATGCTGGCTTCCTAGAAGGAGCTTGGAAGTGTTCCTTCCTCTTGAATTTTTTGAAATAGTCTGAGGAGAATAGGTTTTAGTTCTTCCTTGAATGTTTGGTAAAACTCCCCTGTGTAGCTGTCTGGCCCTGGGCTTTTGTTTGCTGGAAGCTTTTAATGACTGCTTCAATTTCTTCCATAGTTATTGGCCTGTTGAGATGTTTAGATTCTTCCTGACTGAGTCTTGGGTGGTTCTATTTTTCTAGGAATATGTCCATTTCCTCCAGGCTGTCCAGTTTGTTGGAATAGAGTTGTTCATAGTATTTTTTAACAATCCTTTGTATTTTGGTGGGGTCTGTTGTTATTTCTCCTCTTTCATTTCTGATTTTGTTTATTTGGGTCCTCTCTCTTTGCTTCTTGGTGAGCCTGGCTAGAGGTTCATCAATCTTGGTTATCCTTTCAAAGAACCAACTCTTTGTTTTGTTGATCTTTTTTATTGTTTCTTTGGTCATATGTTGTTTATCTCTACTCTGATCTTTATTATTTCCTTCCTTCTGCTTACATTGGGCTTTTCTTGTTGCTCTCTTTCTAACTCTTTGAGTTGTAGGGATAGATAATTTATTACCATTGTTTCTTGTTTTGTGCAGTAAGCTTGTAGAGCTATGAACTTCCCTCTCAAGACTCCTTTCGCTGTGTCCCATAGATTTTGGGATTGTTGTGTTTTCATTGTCATTTGTTGCCATGATGTTTTTTATTTCTTCTTTGATCTCTCTGGTAACCCAGTCATTGTTTAACAGCATGCTGTTTAGTCTCCTAGTGTTTGATTTTTTTGGATTATTTTAATTGTAGTTGATTTCCAGTTTTATGCCATTGTGATCTGAGAAGATGCTTGATATGATTTGTATCTTCTTGAATTCGAAGAGACTTTGCCTGTGTCCTAATATGTAGTCTATCCTTGAAAATGCTCCATGTGCACTGGAGAAGAATGTATATTCTGTATCTTTGGGGTGGAATGTTCTAAAGATGTCAATTAAGTCCATCTGGTCTAGTGAGTCATTTAGGATTGTTGTTTCTTTGCTGATTTTTTGTTTGGTTGATTTATCCAGTGGTGTCAGTGGGGTATTAAAGTCCCCTACTATGACTATATTGCTATCAATCTCTCCCTTGATATCTTCCAGAATTTGTTTTATGTATTTGGGTGCTTCTGTATTGGGTGCATATATGTTTACCAGAGTTATATCTTCTTGTTGGATTGATCCCTTTAGTATTATGTAGTGGCCTTCCTTATCTCTTGTTATGGCCTTTACTTTGAGGTCTATTTTATCAGATATAAGTATTGCAACCCCACCTTTTTTCTCATTTTCATTTGCCTGAAAAATGTTTTTCCATTACTTCACTCTCAGTCTGTGTTCTGAGGTGGGTCTCTTGCAGACAGCAAATATATGGGTCATGTTTTCTTATCTATTCAGCTATCCTATGTCTTTTGATTGGTGCATTTAATCCACTTACGTTTAATGTTATTAGTGACAAGTACATGTTTGTTGTCATATTTTTCCTTAATGTTTGTGTTTTTTCTTGCCTTTCTCTTTCTTCTTTTTACAACAGTCCCTTCAACATTTCTTGCATTGCTGGCTTGGTAGTGATAAACACTCTTAGTCCTTTTTTGTCTGTGAAGCTCTTGATTCCACCTTCAATTTTGAATGATAACCTTGCTTTGTATAGTATTCTTGGGTTCAGTCCCTTGCTTTGCATCACTTTGTATTATTCATTCCATTCTCCTCTGGCCTGGTGTGTTTCTGTTGAGAAATCTGTTGATATTCTAATAGGAGAACCATTTTAGGTAACTTTCTGTCTCTCTCTGGCAGCCTTTATAATTCTTACTTTGTCGTTGGTATTTGCCAATTTAATTATGATGTGTCTTGGTGTCGGTCTTTTAGGGTTCATCTTGTTTGGGACTCTATGTGCTTCTTGGACGTGCATGGTAGTTTTTCTTGCCAGTATCAGAGAAGTTTTCTGTCATTATTTCTTCAAACAGGTTTTCTATTCCTTGCTTCTCTTCCCCTCCTTCTGGTACCCCTATTATGCCAATATTGTTTCATTTTGTGTTGTCCCAAAGCTCCCTTAGGCTCTCCTCTTGCTTTTTAAGTCTTCTTTCCAGTTGCTGCTGTGTTAGTGTGTTTTTTCCTATCTTGTCTTCTAATTCACTGATGCGGTCCTCAGCCTCTTCTAGTCTACTGTTTAAGCCTTCCATTATGTTCTTTATTGCAGCTTTATTGTCGTTCTTCATCTCCTCTTGGTTCTTTTTCATGTTGGCAACATTCTCATTCAGCTCCTTATAATTCTTATTGAGTTGCATGTATTTGTCATCCAGCCATTTAAACATTCTTATAACCATTTCTCTGAATTCTGTCTCTGATAAGCTGGTAGCCTCAATTTCATTTAACTCCCTTTCTGGTGAATCCTCTTTTTCTTTAATTTGGGGATTGCTTTTTTGTCTTCCCATGTTTTCCTATAATATTTTTTAGCTAAATCTTTTTTTTATTTTTTTTATTGTTTTAAGTATTACACATAGTAGTACATATGTCTCCTTTTTCCCCCCATTAATCTCCCCCCGACCTCCCCTACCCCCCAGTACATGCCTCCACCTGCCCGCCCTCCCCCCCACCCCAGTGTCTTATATCCATTGGTTGTGCTTATATGCATGCGTACAAGTCCTTCGGTTGGTCTCTTACAGGCCCCCTCGCCCAACCTCCCCTGTCTTCCCAATGTTTTGACAGCCTGTTCAATGCTTCTTTGCCTCTGTATCTTTTTCCCACCATTTCTTTCCTTTAAAAAAATTTGCCTCTGCAGACTAGAAATAAACATATAATAACAAAACAAGACAAAACAAAAAAATGTTTGAGTCCCAATTTCAGTGTCCAACAGTTCTGAGTCCCCGTTTCAATGTCTAACAGTTCCTTATGTGTACATGTCAGCAATGATATCTGGATGGTGGGCACATGTTGGCAATGCAGGTCCGACCCTCTCTGGTTTGGTCCTAGGTAACCTGCAGCGGTGCACAGCTGCTGACTGCTCGCGTGGCAAGGCGTTGTCAGCGTCTTCCATCTCTGGACTGTTTTTTCCTCTTGTCTTCGTGGTTGGAGCACACCTGTGAATTCCTCTCTGTTGCAGGAATCCACCTGGTCTTGGGGTTGTTTTCTGAAAATATACAAATATATTCTCGACCACAAGTTAATAAAGGAATCTTTTCTATATAATTGATTTGGGATCCTTTTTATTTTTGTTCAAATGATTTTCCTTTGTCTTATTTAGATACCATGTGTGTTTTTAATGGCCATCTTGCTGTTAGTATTGCAAATGAAACAATTTGGTAAAGTAAAAATTTTCTAGATGTAATTTACTTATAGGATATTTTTTTCCTTACATGATATTGCCCTACTCTCCCCCCCCCCTTTTTTTTTATTAATGGAAGTTTTTGTAAATTTTATAATGCAGTCTTGATAACTTTAAATTTTTTTTCCCCCCACACATATGACTGCTTTAAGTTCATTGCATATTCAGGAATTTTGCCATGAGATGAACTACCAATAGAAATTTTAGTTATTACTTTAAGAACAGCTTTTTGTCCAGTACAATTAACTTTACTTGAATATTCACTTATTTCAATTAGCCTATTTAAATTAATCTGAAAACTCAATTACTATTTTACTGTCAAATTTAATACTCTACCAACAATCTTAGTTTACCCTGTAAATATTAGTGGGAAGGATTATTTGCATTCTTGAGTGGGCCCTGAGCATTCCAGATGCTAGGCTGAATTTAGATATAGGGCAACTGCTGTCAGCCAAGTCTCTTGTCTGTTACCTGGGTCCCGATCTGAGCTGGGCCAAGTCTCTGTCTGTCACCTAGATCCAATTGCTTTGCTACCCAGGTTCTTTTGGGGATGGTGCTACTGGTATAATCTCTCAGTCCTTCTGGGCTTGTTAATCTAGTGTAGCTCCCTACTTGAGCTATTTGGGTTCTCTTGATATAGGCCTGTGAGCCTGAGAGGCACAACTGTGGTATCTAGAAGTCAGCAGTTGTGGAGGAGAGTGTCCCAATTTTTGCTGTCTTGCACCCTTAGTGGAGATCATGCATGCCCAATGGGGACTCACAGTGGCACCCAGGAACCGTCTGTTGGGGTGATGGGGTTCTGGGGGCCTGTACTCTGGAAAGGCGTGACTGTGGTGTCCAGAGTTCTGGGTTGAGCAGACTCAGCTTTTGCTGCTGTATCTGTGGTGGATAGGCGCTCACTCCCAGTGGCAGCTCACAGGGGTACCCGCAGTAAGTTTGCTTGTGAGGCACACTGAAGCTCTCTGAAGGGCCCTGACAGTATAGCTACGAAATTGAGACGTCTGTGGGCAGGTCTCCAGGGTGAGTGAATTCAGAATTTCTACTGCTGGGGGCAGGGTGGGGGGAGTGTGCCCCTATTTGTCCAAGATCACACCCATGGAGATCTCACAGTGGCTTCCACTAGCACCCTGTGGATAGATGGGCTCAGGGTGCCTGTCTGTTGGAAATTCACATCTGTGGAGGTGCGTTTGCTGGTGCAGAGCTCTGATGCACTCTTAGGAGTCCTGGCACTGATGTTGAGCAACTGGGGTGAATATAGGCAGTTATTCAGGAAGAGGGAATTCAGAATTTCTACTGAGGAACAGTGTGTTCTTGTCTGTACAGAATCACACCCAGCAGGGGCTCAAAGCAGCTCCCCAGAGGACCCTGTGGATATATGGGCTCAGGATGCCTGCCCTTTGGAAATGTTTGCGTCTGCGGCAGTGAATTTGCTGACACAGAGCTCTGACGCACTTTGAGGGGCCCTGGCACTGAAGTTACCTTGCTGGGGTGTCTGTGCAGGTGTCCAGGATGAAAGAATTCAGAATTTCTACTTCCGGGGGCAGTGCGTCCCTGTTTGTCCAATATCACACCCAGCCAGGAATCACAGCAGCTCCCACAAGTGCCCTGTGGGTAGAAGGGCTCAGGGTGCCTGCCCGTTGGAAGTGCGCCCGTGGACCGGTGGTGCGTTTGCTTGCACAGAGCTCTGACACACTTTGAGCAGCGGCCCTGGCACTGAAGTTAAGCAGCTGGCATGTATGTGGGAAGGTATTCAGGAAGAAGGAGTTCAGAGTTTCTACTGCGGGGCAGCATGTCCTTGTCTGTATAGAATCACATGCTGCAGGGGCTCAAAGCAGCTCTCCAGAGGACCCTGTGGGTATATGGGCTCAGGGTACCTTCCCTTGCCTGTGGCAGTGAGTTTGCCTGTGCAGAGCTCTGACACACTCTGAGGGGCCCTGGCACTGAAGTTGCACAGCTGGGGTGTTCGTGGGCAGTTTTTCAGGAAGAGGGAGTTCAGAATTTCTACTGCAGGGCCGCGTGCCCTTGTCTGTACAAAATCACACCTGTGGGGGCTCCCAGTGGCTCTCAGGTTCTGCCTACAGGAGTGGATTGCCCTGGCTGCCTGTGGGCCTTGGAAACGTGTGAATGTTTTGTCCAGAGTTCTGCCACTGGGGAGGGGAGGTTGCACTTACTGCTGCCGAGCAGTGCACCTTTGGAGGTAGAGGTCCTAGGGTCTGCGGGTCTGTGGGTGGGGCAGCAGGATTTTGGCTGGAGTGGCTGCTGGGTTGTGGGGCAGTTCGAAGGCCTGTCTGGTTGGTGGTGTTGATGAGTTCCTAAAGAATGGCCGTTCTCCCCTTCAAGATGGTGTGGGCTCCGTGCTGGAGTCCCACCGTCTGGGGAGTGCCTGGAGCGGTGGTAGTCTCTCCTTGTCCAAGAGAGCCTATCTGCCAGCCCCTGCTGCTCCTACAAGATTTAACTTTCCCTCACTCACTCACACACACACCACGCACATCCACACACTCTCCTTTCATACCCTCCCTCACTCACTTCTCCCTCACCTTCGTCCTGCCAGCCGCCATCTTCCTCTCCCATTTATTTCATGATATCAAATACCTTTAGGTGTGTGTACATTCTTGAAGTTCTGTCATTCTTCCAAAATCAGAATACATTTTGGAAGCTAAGATTTGCTTAACGATATCACCTTGTCTGCTTTTTTTTTTACCACTAGATAGATGATCAAATGATAAGCACACCCATTAATTTGTATCTCCATGAACATACATGGTCTCCCTTGAACAAATATTTCTCATTTCTTCTGTAACTCCCTTGGATAATTTAAAAATAGGTATTTTTTTCTCACCAATTATGGGTAACAAATTTATGACTATATAATGGACATTTCCAGAAATGGCTCCCAGTGATCTCGACCTCTTGGTATTTATGCCCTTGTGTAACACCTTGTATGGTTTGGACCTTTTGACTTGCTTCTGATGAATAAAATAAAATAGTAGAGATGGGATGTCACTAATATTAGCTTACAAAAGACTATGATTTCAGTTTTGCTTGAACTCCATTCACTCTTGCTTGTTTTGTTGAAGCCAGCTGCCTTATTATTTGTTTTAATATGTTTCCATTGATTTTAGAGAGAGAAGGGAGAGGGAGATATAAAAACATCGATGAAAGAGAAACATCGTCAGAAACATCAACGTCGATCAGCTGCCTCCTGCACACCCCTTTACTGGGGGATTCAGCCTGCTACCTGGGCTTGTGTCTCCACCAGGAATTGACTGTCTTGGTGCATGGGTCAACGTTCAACCACTGAGAAACACTTGCTGGACAGTTGCCATATTTTGAGTGGCCATGGAAAAGCCAACAAGTAAGTAACTGAAGGTGATCGCAAATCAAGTTTATAAGGAATTGAATCCTGTCAACAACCATGTCCAGGAGCTTGAACTTAGATCCTTTACTAGTTGAATCTTGCAATGACTGAGGCCTTGTCTGACACCAGGATTGCAGCTTTGAGAGAACTTGAATCAAAGAACCTAGTTAACCTTTACCTGGATTCCCAACTTGTAAAATCTGTGAGGTAATACACGTTGTCGATTAAAGTCACTAACGTGGACGGTAATCTGTTGCACAGTTATAGATAACAAATGGCATTTTATGCATTTTGATAGTATACAAATATACAATTTTATTGGGTGACGCTGTAACAGAGAAAGTACAAAAGGCTTTGGAAATATGCTGTGTGTAAAGACTGTAAGGATTTTAAAGAGCACATTAGAAAATACCTAAATTGTTCTGGACAGACTGCTAATAGAAATCTGGGCTTTAAAGGCCTTGCTAATAAGGGCTCTAAATGAAGTGCATAACATAATATTGAAAACTGGAGAAGGGAATTTACTTGTTATGTGGTAGCATAAAAATGGAAACATGCTCATTCACATTTATGTGAAAACCAGAACATGTACCTAGTGAACTTGGTGATGTAGAAAAGGAGATTTCCAAGCAGAGCTGAAGGAGTTTCCTGATTTTTCTTCTTCTTACTGTTATAGCAAAATATCACTGGAGAGACATAGGTAGAGGAAATTGATTACCTTTAAACAAAGAAGAACCAGAATTTAATGGTTTGAAAATTCTCAGCCTCTCCAGAAAGGGAAACATGTTAAAATTAAGAAATGACATCTGAGCCCTACCACAAAGATGTGGTTCAAAATAACCCAAATGTGTGAGTATACAAACCTTTATTAAGACCTCAGAATGATAAAAGAATCACAGTATTATTAGATCATGCAAAGTGCTCTTTAGAAAGTTAAGGATTGGCTTATAGACACAGATAATAGCCTACTAATAAGCGTAAGAAAGTTGTGTCTCACCCATCTCAGGAGGATCCCAAGTTGAAGAGGTTTGTGGATGTGGATTTTATCTAATGGAATAAACTCCAATGATATTCACAGAAGTGCATAAACTTTTGTAGAAAACCAGAAGCACTGCCCCACTTGGACTGAAAGGAACGAGGAGTACAAAATAAAAGGTTCTAGGACTTCCCCAGAATTCCACTGGGAGGAAGTTGACTGAGCTGCAAACTGAACTGATGGAGCTCCAAACGCATGCATGGGGGGAAAATGGATGATTCAGAGGGCAATTAAAGGAACCCAGAGGCTGGAGCCAAGGGCCGCAGAGAATTACTCACATGCTTCACAGGCTTGATTTCCAACATTTGTCCAGATAAATATCAGAATTGCTATGGACCAGTGTGTTCTTTCTGTCTCCTGTTCCTCACTATTTTGAACAGTATTATCTATAGCTGTTATCTTATGCCTGTTTCACAATTGTATGCTAAGAGTGTGGGGTGAAGGGGAAAAATAACTTGTTTTTTACTATCCTTTTTTTTCATAGATTTACAAATCTAAAGGAATTCTGCTCTAGCAGGCTTATTCACCTGGATCTCATTTAGCTAATGAGGTTGTGAATTTTGACAAGATGTAATGGGACAAAATTTTGTGGAAATTTGAGAGGAAGTAAATGTGTTTTGCATGAGGAAGGGACATGAATTCTTGGGATCAGCATGAAAAATGTGTTAGGCAGTTTCTGAAATGCCTTCCAACAAAACCCTTCCCCCTGGTAATTGTGGCATAATAGGGCAAAGGCATCACTTCCAAGATTCTGATGCAAAAGACCCCCCCCCACACCTCTCTTGCTCTCTCTTTCACTCTCGCTTTCTCTCAGTCTGACTCTATGTCCCATGGTTGTTCTGATGAAGCCAGCTGCAATATCATGAACTATTGAGGGCAGCCTCTGGACAACAGCCAGCAAAGAATAAAACCCTATGTAGGTGACCAGGATAGACTGCCCCACAATGGCCTAATGATTATGTCTTGCACATCTTTTGTTAGATTTCTCCCTTTTATCCAAATGTATTTCATACTTTTGGTTGCTATTGTAAATAAGAGGGCTGTTTTACTACTAATTTCTAATTATTTTGATATTACCTTATCCTATCTAATAAAGAGGGAATATGCTAATTGACTCCCATGCCCTCTCAAGATGGCAGTGCCCACATCCACAAGATGGTGGCACCCAGTCACCTCAGCCCCACCTTATCCAGCCTCAGGCACCCAGTCCCCTCAGTCTCTCCGGGGGGAGGCAGGCACCACACTCCTCATCCAGCTGGAGTACCCCAGTCCCCTCAGCCCTGCTTCACCCAGTCCCCGCAGCATCCAGCCTCATCCAGCCTCAGTCCCCCAGTCCTCTCAGCCCTGCAGAGGAAGGCAGTTGGGGGCGATTGAGCCAGCAGAAGAGGGCAGTTGGAGGCAATTGGACCAGCGGGGGAGGGCAATTGGAGACAATCATGCTGGCAGGGGAGCAGTTAGGCATCAATCAGGCTGCCAGCGTAGCGGTTAGGGTGCTATCAGGCTGGCAGGCAGAGTGGTTAGGGGCAATTAGGCAGGCAGGCAGGTGAGTGGTTAGGAGCCAGCAGTCCCAGATTGTGAGAGGGAACCCAATTGGAGAGGGTGCAGGCTGGGCTGAGGGATATCCCCCCACCCCATACACGAATTTCATGCACTGGGCCTCTAGTAGGAATATAATTGATTTTTACATATTTATCTTGCATCAATAACTTTGCTTAAATGGAATATTAATTCTAGTAGCCTTTTTCCAGACAATCCTTTAGATTGTCCACATAGATGATTCTGTTATCATCAATAAAGACAGGTGTATTTTTCCTCTCACTATCTTTTCTTTCTGCACAGCTGGATAAAATATCAGGTACCATGTTGAATAGAAGTAATAAGAGAGGGCTTCTTAATCTGGTTCCTGATTTTAGGGGGAAACATTTAGTCCTTTACCATTGACTATGATGTTAATTGTTCTTGCTCTGAGGATAATGGTCTATTCATTTCAATGTAAGTTTTTTTGTTTTTGTTTTTATTTTACCAAGCCAATTGATTTAGAAAAGTGGCAAGAAAAACAATAGGTGAAAAGTTACTTTTTGTGATGGAATGGCATTAGTGTTCACTTATTTCACAGAATCCTCATTCTTCCCCCATCTGGGTAAAATGTATTCTTTTGCAGATAGGAAAGGAGAGAAGGGGACGCCTAATCACACATAGGAAGAAAAAACAATTCATGTGCCAAGTATTTGAATTTTGATTGAGGTGTGGGGCACTAAGATCCTCAGAAAAAGAGCCCTTCATTATCTGTATAGGACTGCTGAGGATGTGTGCTCTCCAGGGGATTTCCACCCACATCAGAGGACTATAAAGAGGTGGATAGTAAATACTGTAGTATTAAGCTTTTCAGGCCAAGAGACAAAGTTGAGGATATTATGTAGGTACTTAGGTAACATGAGAGAGAATTCCTTCTCTACCTTATTTTCTGGAAAAGTCCACAGGAATGGTAAGTGTGTTTTGCATGTAGGTACCACCAGCTGGAGCCATTCTCTGTAGAAGAGTTACAGGGCAAGGAAAAAGGACCTTGTGGACTAGGGGTGGGGCAGGGAAGATGGAAATCTGGGTTTATTTCTGCCCAGTGATTTCCAGATACCAGTAGTCCACCTCTGTCCTCCCAGAGAACCTGACTCTCAATGTAAGCAGCTCAGCTGGAGATAAGGCATCTATTGCCCTTAAATTGAGATTCCAGGATGAGGGTAAGGGCCTTGCCCCATCAGAGTCTACAGTGGATCAATGGAAGCCCCATGTACCCCAAGCAGTAGTGGGACATGGATGCTGGGGAGGCAGACACTGGAAACAGGGGAGAAAGGTGGGCCAGTTAGCTTGCTTGAGTGGTGCTCCAGGGTCCAAACAAAAATAAGTACCAGATTGTATTTGGCCCATTGCCTGTAGTTTGCAGGCCTCTGATCTGTCCCATTCCTCTGATTTTACATGCAAGGAAATGGAGACATTGGGAGTTAAAGCACCTACTATATCAAACAAATGATTTGAGAGGACCCATTTACTCATTTAACATACACACTGTTCATGAATTTGAGGTGTGATTGATTATCATTATCTGTCTCTTTATGACAAATGCTTTGATTATTCTGATGGGAATTTCAGATTACTAAAGTAACACAGTGAATCAGGAAAGAAAGACATGACGTTATTTCTTTTCTCTCTGGAAGACTGATTATTTCCATAAAGAGGAGAGGAAGAAAGCAAATATATATTTGAAGCATCCATCTTATATAAAAACTGCTGTTTGAAATTTTAACCCAGCTATTTTGGCATCTGTAAATGCTTGCTTGCTTAAATAATAAGGAAAATAAGACTACTCCTATTCCAGAGAGGCCGTGGACTATGCCCCAGACAGAGTTGTCAATGCTGACACCAAGCCAGGCCTTGAGATATGGTCTCATGGCCCCTTCCCAGCACATAGGCCTTCTTTTCCAGAAGGCCCAGAAGTCTCATTCCAAATTTGGGAGACAAAAGAACTAGGAAAAGTATAAATAGAAAAGGTTTCTTCCATGTGGGGAGGCAGGCGGGCAAAATTTGAAAGGCACATTTTTCTCTGGCCATGCCCTTAATAAAATGTAACTCCCTTTCTCTAAGCATGGCTTGGTTTTTTTTTTTGGTCTTCTGTAACATAATGGTTCCCTGACTGAGAAGAAGGCCAAACATGCTAGCCTTTTGGCCTCTGGTGAGTGGACCAGGTTTGGAGCCTGGGGGAGCTGGACAGGCCTCCTGGAGGCGCCACTTTGCTGATTTAGTAGAATTGAACCAGGGGGACTCCAGGCACTCCCGGACCTCAGCCTAGGACCCAGCTGGCATCTGGAGAGAGTAGATGGACACTTCTGGACCTGTCAACAGAAACTGTAAGGTAGGGGCCCCTATCAGTCAGGCCCACTCCAAGTGAGTGGAAGGGGGAGCTTGATCATCTCCCTGGAAGTCAAGGACTTCCTCAGGCAGTTAATCAGGAATCAGGTGGACTGTTTAAACTCTGAGTAAATATCTGGTATAAGTAAAAAACTCAGACACTCTGGTATATAAATGTAAGTGTGAGAGTCTGTGTGAAGTGAAAGCTACTTTGTGCTGTCTGGCTGTACACATGAGAGTACTTGTTATCTCTTTCTGTTGTTTAATTTACTTAAAGATAGTGCAAACCCTGCTTTAGAGGGAAGACAGTAGAGAACTTTTAAAATTTTGGAATTCTAGGGTTAATTTAAGGGTATAAAATTTGTGATAGTGCAGAGAAGTTTAAACAAAGGCTTCTTGTGTTAAGATTAGTCATAATTAACTGCTTTGTAGGCTGCCTTTTTCAGCACTGCTAGCAAACAGAGAATCATGTGGTCCCAAGAACTGTGACCTGCCTGCCCTTCCTGATAGATTTACAGTGGGTCTCTGGAGGAGGAAGAGAGCAGGTGTGAGAAAGGGTAGAGGTGGTGGAATTCACTCTCAGCCTGCTGAGACAGAGGAGCGCTAGGCTGGGGAACAGGGGGATGGTTGGAGATATCAGAAGTGGTGAAGGAGGAGGAGGATTTGAGACCTTCTGGGGCCTTGGAATAAAGAAGGAAAATCTGGGAGGGAGAGAAGCTATTCCTTAAGTATAAAAAGCCTGGTTATACAGAATCTCAGACCACTTGCCTTATTCCCCCTGCTAAGAACAGAGTAAATGGTTAATGCAGAAAATGGGGGGTGTCAGCGGGGAGAGCAAGGAGAGATAGGTTTTTGTTGATTTTTCTGGTTACAATCCGCTCTGCTGGCATCCTTGGTTTCTTAGTTACCTGAACTATGCTAGACTCAAGGCTTTCTGCAAAACAGTGGCTCTTCCTCTGCCCTGTTTTATTCTTTTTAACCCTTCCAATACACATAAAGAAAATCTTATTGTCCGAGTCTGGCAGGGTGGGGTTACTAGGTACTTCTTGGGTGGTGGTGAAATATTCAGCAAAGGAACTTTAAGATATAATACCTTTAATGTTACAACTAGTTTGAGTTTTAAAAATCTCTGTCTGTCAAAAAGAAATATTTTTACCTACTCTTAGTTTTATCACAGGTCTAAGTCATAAATGTTAATCTAAGAAATTCTGGCTGTTTACTTTTTAGGAATCATTAAAGGATTGAGGTTTCAAAGAATAAGGAATACTGAGTACAAGGTCTGAGGCATAGTTATGCATTTTTAAAGGACATAGAAAGAAGGTTTGAAGGCTAATTTGGAAGTGTAAAATTTATAAAGGTTGTGTATGTAATAAGGAGAAGATAAATGTTGAAAGGAAATCAAATAATAAAGGTCAGTAAGCCAGGAGAGTAAATAATTTACATTCTGCCTTCCTAAACAGAGGGTAAATAGTTATGCCAAAGTACTTAGGGAGGGACTGATAAAAGAAATCTAACAGTTACTGTTTGTTATAATACATTCAGAATATATTACTTTGGAAAGTCCATAAAAAGGACTGGCAAGGAAAATTCTATCTCAAATCAGGTCAGTATATTTTTCTCCTTATACAATTCCTCCAAAATTTGGCAATACTTAACATTTCTTTGCATAATTTCAATAAGACCAGTTTCCAATAGTGGTTTTATTAACCAGAAACTTTGACTGGAGTATCATGTTTTAAAGAGCCCTGCCTGAACTCTGAAGACTTGAAGCCAATAAGAGTGCCATAGAGAAAGTCTGGTATCCCGCTTGGTAGCCCTGAAAATGGCTGGTGCTGGAGCATCAGGCCCATACCCTACCATCACTGGCGGTTGGTCAGAGTACAAGGGGAGCAATAAGGGTGCCTCTGCATCCTTGCAGGACCCCCATGCACTCTGAGCTGCTTTGAGTAGGAGGGTTGAGATAGGCCTTGAAGCCTAGGGCATGGGCCTGGGTAGAGCCACTACAGGTGAGGACTTCACTTAACTCAGCAGATACTACAGGCAGGCCTGACAGCAGCTGGATGGCTTGGCTTCCTGGCCCTATGGGGCACATTAAGATTCAATCATGAAATTCCAGCAAAGGTAGTCAGTTACCATTCTTGTTATGTTTATGCAAACAATCAGGCCAAATTAAATACAATAGATAAATTAGTCTTGATTTGGCTCTTTTGATAAACATGGGGGTAATTTTGAGGTTTTCTTTCCCTTCCACCAGACCAAAGGACTTGTATGCATGCATATAAGCACCAGACCATTTGTTACAGTTTGTCTCCACCAGGTCACAAGCCCACCTCCTTCTGTGCCCAGGCCTCATTGTCCCTCTGACAGAGAGCAAAGATCTCTTGGATCTGAGCGAAACCTCTGACCTGCCTCAGCAGGAAGTAGCTAGAAGAGCCCACCAACATCCATTTTCCCAAAAAGAATTCAGAGCCAGGATCCTTGAGGTAATATATTAGGCAGTTAGACAGATATGAGCAGAGCAAGGACGATGGGCCAACTAGCACTACCAGATGTAATTAAGGCTTTCTATCTCTACCTATATGAGACTCTTCCAAACCCTGACCTACCAACATCATCAGCCTACATAGAAACACAATCTAGAAAAGCTGAAATCCATAACCAATCTTTACTCAAGTTCTTACAGGCTTTACAGTCTACCCAGAAAGCAGTCCAGAAGCATGTCCAAGGTACTCTTCCTATACCAACTTCTGATCCAGTCCATCCTTCCACCCTGATGACTCTGTTTGGGTAAAGAAATTTGCCACACAAGAACTGACTCCTACCTGGAAAGGGCCACCCCCACAGCAGTCAAGGTCGATGGGATCCCGACGTGGCTTCATCACACCTGGCTTAAGACAGCCCAGGCAAAATTAGTCCTGGCCCTCATTCCAGGCCCTTATCTTATAAACAGGCCCACTGAATTTATTCAGCAGAGAATTAATTCTATTAAGCTTATAGTCCTCATGGGTCAATATAACTCCCTCACCAACAATGACCCAAAAGAGTCAATGATTTGACTCATGTACATAAAACCAGTGGGGAATGAAGCATCCATCTTATATAAAAAACTGCTGTTTGAAATTTTAACCCTGCTATTTTGGCTTCTGTAAATGCTTGCTTGCTTAAATAATAAGAAAAATAAGACTATTCCCATTCCAGAGAGGCCATGGACTATGCCCCAGACAGAGCAGAGTTGACAATGCTGACACCAGGCCAGGCCTTGAGATATGGTCTCATGGCCCCTTCCCAGCACATAGGCCTTCTTTCCCAGAAGGCCCAGAAGTCTCATTCCAAATTTGGGAGACAAAAGAGCTAGGAAAAGTATAAATAGAAAAGGTTTCCTCCATGTGGGGGGAGGGTAGAATTTGAAAGGCACATTTTTCTCTGGCCGTGCCCTTAATAAAATGTAACTCCCTTTCTTTAAGCATGACTTGGTTTTTTTTTGGTCTTCTGTAACATATTTATTCATTATTATTTTCCAGGCACTGAGACATTTCAGGTTTACAATATTTCTGTGATATTGGTAATATCAGTACAACTTTACAAATGAGTAAACATATACAACAAAACCAAAACATTAATGTGGTTATCATAATGGAATTTGAACCCAGGTTTGACACTAGGCAATTTCTAATCCAGTACTCATCCCATAGATCAGTGTTTCTCAACATTCTCAGTTTTGTTACATAATTTAAAATACTATAGTGTTGGATATTCATCAATATTTTACTCTTCCCTACTCTCTTGCTATTTTAGTAGAATTAAGTGCCTTGACTGAGTTTTCATAACATTTTGAGTGAAGGTTCTTACAAATCTGAGTAAACATGGATTTTTAAAAAATGTATTAATATCTCACTCTGCCTTTTATTTATTAGTTTCAAGAAATTTTACTACTTTAGTCACATCACATAATCTGTGTAGTTTGATATTACATTTGATATATATCACCATGATTGTAGGTATCCTATGAAATTAGACATGATAACACAGAACTTTGAGTGAGTGTTTAAAGGCCATTATCTCCAGCTACTGATAAAGACAAGAAACCACTTGGGGATTATCAATTATAAAAAGAAAAGAGAGTAAAATATAACTTTTATGATAAAATTATAGAGATCAGGAAAGCTTTTTGCCAAGTAATTTGGACATGGGTAATTTAAGATGTGATCTGAAATCACATGTACAAGTTAAGAAGTATATTTTAGCTTTCAGAGTTTTATTTTTGAGAACTATAGTATACTAGAGACCCAGTGCACAACATTCGTGCACTGGGGGGAAAGGAGGTCCCTCAGCCTGGACTGCACCCTCTAGGGGTCCAGGACCCCTCTGGGGATGTCCCCTCAGGGAGTGGGACTAAGCCAGCTGTTGGGCATCCCCAGAGGGTGGTCCTTAGCACTGTTGGGGAGGCGAGAGAAGCTCCTGCTGCTGTACTCCCCAGCCATGAGCCTGGCTTCTAGCTGAGTTACCACCAGAGAGCAGCTCCTGCATTGAGCTGGTGGTCAGTGCACATCATAGTGACCAGTCATTCCACTGTTTGGTCAATTTTCATATTAGCCTTTTATTATATAGGATTAGTTCTACGTATTTGATCCCCACAATGTTGTTCACCAAGATTGAGGTTATTGGAGAGCATGAGATTATTCAGTTAGGAACTTAGGCATTTTATTTTTATTTTAAAGTACTACAGAGACCAAAGGAGTCATAAGTTTGTTAAGAGTCATAGGTTTATGATTGCTTTAGTGTAATAAAAGAAAAATGATAATTTATAGTTATAGTAAAGAATATAAAACTAAATTTTTATTATTGATCAACATTTTAAAGATCATAAGGATCATCATTTTTTGGAAAGTCAGGAAGACACCCAGACCTGTATGATTTGATTTGAAAGAGACTTCACCTAAATGTTGCCTCCTGAGTTGAATTCATGGGGTAAATAAAAATGAATTATTTTTAAGTAAAGCCAAGATTTTAAAGAAAAACATAATATGTAATTTTTGTGGAAATATTTGGTAAGAATCATTTTTGTTAAGGAAAACATATTGTTAAATAATTTAAAACTTACTCTGAAAAGAAATAAAATCTCCCATTATTTTTAGAAGGCTTAATTTTTCTCATAGTTCCTCCAATATCTTAAAAAGATAACATTGGATTTATTTGATGACATTAAATGACAATAATAAATGTTCATACTTTATTTTGTGTTTACCCAATTACACAGTTTAAGATTAAAAATTACAAATGCAAATTAATCACTATAATATTTTATTTGAGAATAGAGAAATTATTAACGTCTATAGTTTTCGTGGATAATTGTGATCTTTTTAACTTGGAAAGAAATCATTAATGTGAAAACATTGTAGGTTTAAATAGCATAAATCAAACCAGAGTTAATCTCAACTTTTTCCTTTAAATATTAATGATATTTTTGTTGCCCAGAGGATATATTTCATAGCATGGTCTCCAAATACTTTACCATGTGCTTTATACATAGTTAATCAATATAAATACTGACAGTTATTGATCATTAGTTTCTCAGGGGTTTCTTAACCCTTAAATCACTCTAATAATGTTCTCATAAAGTATGGGTTGTTTACCATTCCTCTTAGTGCACATTTTATGTGCACTATAGCCATCATGCTACTAAGTGGTATCATCTTTGCAATCTGTGAAAAAATATCATATTTGTCTAGAGTAAGGGATATAATTTTCATTTCAATAAACATTGATATTTGGCATTACAATTAAAACTCCCTTCTCTCTCTCTTTTAAATAACTTACAACAGTTGTATAATTTATATCAAGGGATACATTTAATTGTTTATAGTAGATGATAAGCAAAGATCAGATGTGCAAATTTCTTAAACTTTTGAAAAAAATTTATTGGTTAATATTAGTCATGCATTTTCATAATTCATTGAAGTTATATAACATAACTTTGATATTGCTTTACAGAACCTATATAAATATAAATCAAGGTCAGATAAAAGATATTTACCAGCTTATTTTATCTACTCAGATTTATTATTTCTAGAAATGGGACCTATTCAAATTTCAAAATTGTTTTTGGTGCCATGTGAATGGCATAACTACTGAATCATTGATAAAACTTTATAGAAACAAAAAAAAAAAGCATATGTTTTTAGGATTTTGTACTCCTGGGATATGTTAAACATACTTCAAAATAATATATTTCTTGGTATTTTAGAACAATCTACTGTGGTCCGGGCTTTGAAGTAAAATGCAATGAAAGTTGCAAATATTGAAGGCTGAAGTCATTGCAGGAGAAAACAGGAAGAGGAGGGAAAGTAGTTTTATTCTTACATTACAAACTTCTCTGCGTCTCCTCCTCATTCTTTTCCTCCTCCTTTTCTCCTTCTCCTCTATCCTATTCTCCTTACCTTTTCCTCCTACTCTTATGCATATTTACCTTTGTCTTCATCTTCTCAGATAATTAATTATTTTTGATTCTGTCATGCTTGAAGTAATTCATATTCATCATGTGGGACTAAAGTAATGAATCAAATGACACCCCTTAGATTGTTAGAGTGAATAAAAAAAAAGACATTATTTAATTTTTAAATAAAAAAAACTAGACCTAAGTAGGGGAAAATTTTCAGTATTTTTTTTCCTTTTCTTTATTATTATTATTATTATTTTAATTTTTGGTCTTCCTCAAGTTTATTAATGTTTGCTTTGATCAGATCTTAGGAAACCTTTTGGCGCATGGGATGACACTCAACCAAATTAGCCACACCATCAGGGCAGTTTAATTTTTTTCCTAATGTTATTTTAGTAATTATTCTAGAATGTGGGGTGTTCTTGTGACCATAACACAGCCTCTATCTCAAAGCTTACAGACTAATGAGAGAGAAAGAAAAGGTATACATTGCTATGTAATATGTTAAATTAGAATAAGAAAGAACCAGTTACAAGTAAAGCTCACTGGATGTGTATTTTAATGCAGTTTTGGTTCAGAAAGATATTCAAGTCAACATTGCATAAGCTGAGATAAGGATGAATTATAATTAACCAAACAAAATGGGAGTAGAATGGGAAGAGTATTTTCCATGTGGGGTAAATATCATTCATTTATTTATGCTTTCTGGCATGAATGCATTCATTTAACAACCATTTATTTTGAATACCTACTATGATTTATCCATTGTTCTAGGCATTAGAAATCCTAAATTGGAGGAGGATTAATACAAAGTGTTCTGCCATTACGGAGCTTGAAATCTTTTGGCAAAGAGAAGCATTTATGAATCACAGTAATCTTATATAATAATCCTATATAATAAAGAGGTGATATGCAAGTTGACCCTCATGCCCTGGCATCACAAGATGGCCACCCCTACATTGTCGCAATATGGCTGCCCCATGTTGTCACAAGATGGCTTCCCCCATGTCATCACAAGATGGCCACCACATGATGGCTGCCCCCACATTGTCACAAGATGGCTGGCAGGGAAGGCAATTGGGGGCAACCAGGCCTGCAGAGGAGGGCAGTTGGGGGGACCAAGCCTGCAGGGGAGAGCAGTTGGGGGCTACCAGGCCTGCAGGGGAGGGCAGTTGGGGGCAACCAGGCCTGTAGAGGAGGGCAGTTGGGTGTGATGTGGCTGGCAGGGGAGCAGTTAGGTGTCAATCAGGCCAGCAGGGGAGCAGTTAGGGGGCAATCAGGCTGGCAGGCAGAAGCAGTTAGGAGCAATCAGGGAGCCAGGCAGGCGAGTGGTTAGGAGCCAGCAGTCTTGGATTGTGAGAGGGATGTCGGACATCCCCTGAGCGGTCCGAGATTGGAGAGGGTGAAGGTTGAGCCTTGCTGGGTACAGTATTCTTGGATTCAGACCCTTCCTTTGCATGACTTTGTATATTTCATTCCATTCCCTTCTGTTGAGAAATCAGTCGCTAGTCTGATGAGGCATCCTTTGTAGGTAACTTTCTGTCTCTCTCTGTCCGCTTTTAAGATTCTTACTTTATTGTTGGCGTTTGCCAATTTAATTATAATGTGCCTCGGTATTGGTCTTTTGGGGATCATTTTGCTTGGGACTCTGTGAGCTTGTTGGATTTGTGTGGGGTTTTTCTTCCCTATATCAGGGAATTTCTCTGTCATTATTTCTTCAAACAGGTTTTCTATTCCTTGTTCAGTTTCCTCTCCTTCTGGCACCCCTATTATGTGATATTGTTTTGTTTTGTGTTGTCCCAAAGTTGCCTTAGGCTCTCCTCTTGCATTTTAATTTTATTTTCTAGAAGCAGCTCTATTTGGGCATTTTTTCCTACCTTGTCTTGTAGCTCACTGATGTGGTCCTCTGCTCCTTCTAGTCTACTCTTGATGCTTTCTATTGAGTTCTTTATAGCAGCAATGTCATTTTTCATTTCTTCTTTATTCTTCTTCATTTCCTGTTGGTTCTTACACATATTGTCGAATTTGTCTTCCATTCTTTTCATCCACCTTATGACCATTTCTTTGAATTCTTTTTCTGACAGATTGCTTGCCTCCATTTCATTTACTTCTTTTTCTGGTGATGACTGCTTTTCTTTCATATGTGGGCTGTTTCTTTTTCTCCCCATGTTCTCTCTTCTTCGCGTGTCTGGTTATGTAGTTCTCTCCCTCCTTTCCATGGTGAAGTGTAGAGCTCTTCTGAATCTGCATGCTTGTGCCAATTGGGGACCGGTGGTCTCGGGTTCGCAGCTGTTCGGTGGGTGCCGTAGCTGTAGATTCCCCGGGCTTTTCAGGCTCCTGATAACATCCAATTTTCTTTCAAGATTGGTCTCCATGTCCGAGCTGGTCACTCCAGGAAGGAACCCAGCAGCAGTGGGGGCTGCCCAGTCAGGAGAGCCCCGTTCAACAGTCCCCCACAGTCTCCTTTAGTATTACTGTTCCTCAACTCACCAACAATCACTCCCCATGTGTCCACACACTCTCCCTTTGTTTTCTCACTCACACAGGATCTTGCAATTTGCCTTCCTGTCGGCAGCCATCTTCATTTTCCCCCTCAAGTATTTATTTTTGGAGAGGAAAAGTAGAAAGGGACATGAACAGTGTTTGTTTGTTTCAGTGTTAATTAAATGATAATTTACTGGGTGTATACTTATGAATTTTACTCTTCTATATATGCATTGTACTTTATTTAAAAAAGATTTAAAAATAAATAATCAAACAAATAGTTTACATATGAAGAAATAGGTAAATTGGAGGCAAGGAAGATCATAGTGTTTTAAAATTATAGATATTTGTGCCATTCACTTAGAGGATCTGAGGAAAGATAGGTTCAGGTGCAACAAAAGAGATTATTAATAGTTTTGGATATTTTAAATGTGAGTGCTTTTTTATACCTAAGGGGAAATGTAAAGAAGGCAATGGGCTATAAGTTTCATAGCTCATAGGATTTCTGGGCTGAAGAAATACATTTTTAAGTTCATGTACATATAGGTATAAAAATAGAATCATGTGAATGGCTAGCATTGGCAATTTAGAGTATGAAAGAAAGTGGATATGGAGTTAATGAGAGATGTGTCGTTAACTCCATATCCACTTTATTTTAATTTGTAGTAAATTTGATCTTGATGGGGAGGAAAAAGCTAAAAAAGGAGACCACTGTGTCTGGAGTAGAAAGAAGGCAAGTGTTAAGAAAAGGATCAGGTTTGTTATTGGTGGGACTTCATTTAAAACAAGAGGAAGGAAAATCAGAAAAGAAAAAAGTGGAAGATGATATATTCTGGGGAAATCAATCATTTAGAAGTCTGCACTGAAAGACTTTCAGGTAGGAGAAAATCAATTAGATTTAATATATAAAGAAAGAAAAAAACAAAAACAGAAAAACACACTATGTTTCTGTCCTTCAGAGACTGAATGTATTGACAGAAAAGCCCTTTAAAAAGGAAAGAAAGGAATAACTAATAGTGGAGGATTCCTTAAATATTTGAAATAGACAGTCTCCAAAGTATAGAAGACAGAGACTTTCCCTGAAAACTGGCTTTTCCAGTTCCTCTTTTGTGAAAAGGAGAAAATAGTAAAAGATGCATAAATATATGTAGACCAGCAGTTCTACTCTTGAGGAAATGAACTTCACATTTAACTTCTCCTTTTGTTTGGGAATGTAGTATGGTAGGCAAGTAGAGAAGCAGCAGGAGTTTGTATCCGCATAGCTGAAGCACAAATTCTAGGTGATATGCAGAAAGAATAGGTTAAGAGGCAATGCTTTCTTATTGGAATGAGGTAAGAACAAGCAAGAATAGCATGTGAATTCTTATTTATAAGTGCATTGCCTTATTAAAACAATGGGGAAAATGTTTAAGAATGGAATAGACATATTGAAGGACTTTACCTTTTCCTACATCAGTTCTATATATGCACTATAGAAATTCATTATGGCTTATAGAACTATTGCCCACATGTTTTGAACACATTTACATTATTCCAGTTTTTAGAATAATGTAAATGAATATAAGCTGCTAATTAGAAAACTGAAGAATTTTTTAATCTATAATTGCTGTTGTTTTCCACAGAGGAGAAAGTAGGCTTGATATACTCAAATCTTACATGAAAAAGCTAAAAGCAAATATAATACATAGGTTAATAAAATATAATACATATAATAAAATATAATACATAGAGAAGGAAAACACATATCCCAGTATTATAGAGAACATTGATGAAGAGTCACCAGAAATGATTTTGATAAAAGATTGGATACCCCAAAGAAATGGAAGGATTATTGATTGTGCCAGTTACATATTATATAAAGTTCTGGAGTGGATATTAAAAGTAGGTATGTTGATTCTCATTTTTATTCTCTCTCTCTTTTCTCACTTTTTATTTTATCTTTCACTCTCTTCCATCTCTTCAAATATTGTTTCTTTGCTTAATTTTCAGCAATTAAGAAGCAAAATATAGAAAAAGTACTTCTCACAAATAATTGTTTGAGGAAAATGAGAATCACATATATAAAAATACATTCAAGACTATAAGTGGCATACTGAAAAGTAGCAGAAATAATAGAGTTGTGACAGACTTCAGTATTAGAATTATTAGACACAAAATGTCTGAAAATATTAAGCTTTATCATATACAAAGAAAATAAATGTTTTAAAAATATCTGCTAGAAACTAAAAACTAAAAAAATTAACATGTTTGAGGAAAAGAAGTAAGCCTTTTAAAAATATGTGTATGTCTTATCTATCTAATAATTGAAATAAAAATCATCTTAAGTACATTTATTATCGAATTAGACAGAAATACATGAAGAAGGAATTGACAAACTGGAAAATTGATCAAAAGTATATTTATAGAACCCAACACATTAAAAAGAAAAGATGAAAAGTAAAAAAAGCAGGATCAGGAAGGACTGGTAATGAAGTAAATGTCTAACTTATCTAATTGAGTTTTCAAAAAGAAATGAGACAAAAAATGGGCAGAGGCAATATTCAGAAGGAATAAATGTCTGAAAGTTTGTTTGAATTGATAAAATTAACCAATTGATACATTCAAGGTGAATAACAAATCACAAATATGACACATATAAAACACACTCAGATTTTCAGTTTCTGGTTCAGCATATTAAGATCTTGGAAGTTACTGCTCCATTACAACAACAAGTAAAAAGGTGAAAAAACTATAAAATCAGTATTTTTTTCTTAGATCCAACAGAGAAGAGAGGTCTCAGAGCTTACTCCTGACTCCAAAGTTGAAGGAACAGGAGG
Organism: Corynorhinus townsendii; assembly: GCA_026230045.1. NCBI lineage: Eukaryota > Metazoa > Chordata > Mammalia > Chiroptera > Vespertilionidae > Corynorhinus > Corynorhinus townsendii. Next base: position 148,911,886 of record JAPDVU010000003.1, read on the forward strand.
ATACAGGGAATCAGTTTATCTGAACAGAAACTTACAAGCTGAAATCTCCCCTGGAACAAATGTCAGGGCAGGAAGATCTGATGTGTAACTGATGAATTGCTGGAGGCTAGGTGTGAGAACTCTGGGGTGAGGTAAGGGAACCCACAATTTTGTGTTTTATTGCCTGGTGTTCGACCAGTTTCTTAATAGTGAATATCAGAAAAAAATCTATTCTGGCTTTTGTCAGGGGAGGGTAAAAGTAACCATTTAAAATAGCCACAAACACACATATATATATATGGCCTGATGCATGGAATTCGTGCAAGAGTAGGCCTTCCTTCCCCCAACTGCCAGCACTGGCTTCCCTCTGACACCCAGGACCTGGGCTTTCCTTGTAGCCCAGCTTTGTCCTGAAGGACTACTGGACTAATTAGCATATTATGCTTTTATTATTATAGATTAGAGATAAAAATCACTGTAACAGAAATGAGGAAGGCCTATAATGAGCTCATTAGTAGTCTGCACATGGCTGAAGAAAGAATCTCTGTGCATGAGTATACTAGTATGTCAGTAGAACCTTCCAGAATTAAGATAAAAGTACAGAAAAGATGGAGGGGAAAGGAACAGAATAACCAAGATCATGGGAAAAGTACAAAAGTGTATTATATGCATAATGTAAATGCCAGAAGAAGAAGAGAGAAAGAAACAGAAAAAAAAATAATTGAAGAAATAATGACTAAGAATTTCCTCAAGTTAATGTCACATACCAAATCAGAGCTCCAAGTTCAGAGAACACAAAGCTGGGTAAATGCCAAAAAATGACACCTAAGCATATCATATTCAAACTGCAAGAAATAAAAGATAAGCAAAAATCCTGAAAACAGCCAAGTGGAGGGGGGATTAACTTATCTGCAGAGGAACAAAGGTAAGTTTACACCCAACTTATTATCAGGCTCCATGCAAGCAAGAAGGGAGTAGAGTGAATAAATATTTAAAGTGTTCAGAGAAGAAAACCCACTAACCTAGAATTCTATACTCTGCAAAAGTGTCCTTCAATAATGAAGAAGAAATAGAGACTTTCTCAAGACAAATAAAATTGAAGGAATTTGTTACCAGTAGATTTGCCTTGTAAGAAATGTTAAAATAAGTTCTTCAGATAGCCAGAAACTCAGATTTCCATAAATAAAAGAAGCATCATTGAAGAAATAAATAAAGGTAAAATAAAGAGTTTTTTTAAAATTATTTAAACAGGTAACTTTTAAAAAATTATAGCACAAGGTATTATATTATTATTATTTCCATGAGTGAAATGAATGCCATTAATGATACAATGGATAGGATAGGGGGATCAAGATTATTTTACTATTACTAGAGGCCTGGTGCATGAAATTCCATGCACTCGGGGGGGGGGGGAGGGGTCCCTTAACCTGGCCTGCACCCTCTCGCAGGGGATGGTGCAGACAGGGCTGTGCCCTCAGGGAATGTCCAACTGATAGCTTAGACAACTAGGCGGGTTAATTAAGGAACAGCACTGGCCGGCAAGCAGCTGTCCCCGTCCCCCTGATTGCCCCTTGTCCACTACTGGTTGCCGCCACCTCCCCCTTCACCGTCCCCTCCTTCTGCCTGCTGGCATGCACCTTGGCTGGCCTGGTGCTGCCTGCTCACCAGCTCCACCTCCCACTGACCAGTCGTTCTGCCATTCGGTCTATTTGCATATTATGCTTTTATTATCCTATATAATAAAGCCCAGTGACCAAAATGGTGGAATGACCAGAATGACAAGAGACCAGAATGACCATGGCCCCTCACCCTGGCCAGCCATCCCTCAGCGAGCGGTTAGGGGCAATCAGGGAGGCAGAAGCATTTAGAGGCAATCAGGCAGGCAGGCAGAGTGGTTGGGGCAATTAGGCAGGCAGGCAGAGGGGTTAGGGGTGATCAGGCAGGCAGGTGAGTGGTTAGGGGCAATCAGGCAGGCAGGTGAGCAGTTAGAGGCCAGTGGTCCTGGATTGTGAGAGGGATGTCCGACTCCCAGTTTAGGGATCCTGCAGGATTGGGCCTAAACCAGCAGTTGGACATCCTCCAAGGGGTCCCAGATTTCAATAGGGTGCAGGCCAGGCTGAGGGACACCCCCCTCACCCCTGTGCATGAATTTCATGCACCGTGCTCTAGTATAGGATAAGGTTCTAGAACTACCTATGAAAGCTATAGTGTTATTTGAAAGTTATATGGTAAAATATACAAAGAACTCTTATATCTCAACAATAAGTAAATGAACAACCCAATTAAAAAATGGGCAAAAGATCAGAACAGACACATCACCAAAGAAGACATACAAGTGACAAGTAGCATATAAAAAGATGTTCCATATCATATGTCACTAGGGAAATGAAAATTTAAAAAAAACATAACTATATGCCTATTATAATGACCATCATCCCAAACACTGAAAACAACAAATACTGGCAAGAATGTGGAGCTACAGGAATTCCTACTGTAGCTGGTGGGAATACAAAATGGTACAGCCACTTTGAAAGACAGTTTGTTGTTTTTGACAACACTAAACATTCTCTTGCCATGTGACCAAGCTATCCTTGACATGTACCCAAAGGCATTGGGAACTTATATCTATACAAAAATATGGGCATGGAGGTTCCTAGCAGATTTATTCATAATTGCAAAAACTTGGAAAGCAACCAACGTGTCCTTTCAGTAGATGAATGGGTAAATAATGTGATACAGTAGATTATTATTGCAGTGGTCGGCAAACCGCGGCTTGCGAGCCACATGTGGTTCTTTGGCCCCTTGAGTGTGGCTCTTCCACAAAATACCACGGGCTGGGCGAGTCTATTTTGAAGAAGTGGCGTTAGAAGAAGTTTAAGTTTAAAAAATTTGGCTCTCAAAAGAAATTTCAATCATTGATATTTCGTGCTGTTGATATTTGGCTCTGTTGACTAATGAGTTTACTGAGCACTGGTTTAGTGTAAAAAGGAAATGAGCTATCAAATAGCTATCAAAAAAGATGGAGAGACCCTTAAATGTATATGATTTAGCGTAGGCAGCCAACCTAAAAGGCTACATCCTGCCTTATTCTAATTATATGACATTCTGGGAAAGGGAAAACTATGGGCAGGAAAAAGAGCAATGGTTGCCAGGGCTGGGATCAGGGAAGGATGAATAGGCAGAGCATGGAATGTTTTTAGAACAGTGAAAATATTCTGTTTGATATTATACTGATGGATACATGTCAGTAAAAATTTGTCAAAACCTATAGAATGTACACCAAGAGTGAACCCTAATGTAAACTATGGGCTTCGTGTGATGTATCGATGTAGCTTCATCGGTTTAACAAATATATTACTCTGGTGTGGGATACTGATAATGAAGAAGGCTGTGCATGTGTGTGGGGGGCAGAGAGACATAGGAGAACGCTGTAGTTTCTGTTTAGTGTTGCTTTAAACCTAAAACTGCTCTAAAAAAATGTCTATGTAAAAAATACAGCATCTATCTATATAAACTGCTACAAGTTTTTCCTTATGTTTAGCTGAGTAGAGCAGTTATTGTTTAACAGTTTTTCTCTTTGATTTTTGTTTTGTTTTGTTTTTTGTCTTACTAGCTGCCCCTTTCCTGGTTCTTTGGCTAATGAGAGCAGGCTTATTTTGAAGTTTGTTTTACCTGCACCTGTTGGCATTTCTGGGTCGATGATTTCTTCAACTTCATGTCTGGGACATATGAAGCAAAAAGAAAACCCAGAGAATACACTTTCATGTCTTTCCTTGGATCCCAAGTTCTCTAGTTTGCCTTATTTTCTCCACCTTTTAGATCCTTTTTCACATTTGAATGTGTTTCCCTTTGTGCTTCCAAAATAAATAATTTTTCATAGTGTTTCCAAATACTATCAAAACTACAGGTATAAAATAAAAATATTATACAAAATGTATAACAGCAACAAAATACAAGATTATGAGGAACAATCTTACCAAAATACTGCAACATTTTTAAAGAAATAATAAAAAATATTAGGTACAGACATGAAAGAAGAACTAAAAAGTGGAGGGATATATCATTTTCATTGACTGAATGATTAAAAATGATGAAAATTTCTGTTAACCTAAAATTGATTATCTCATTTAATCCCACTAAAAATCCATACAAGATTTTCATGTTTTAGGGTTAGGAAAATATTTCTTAAAACACAAAATTGATTGACATAAATGTAAAGGTTGATTAATTCAATCTTGTTAAGATTTGGTAGTTGCCCACTATTAATTATAATATAGATGATAATACAAGTAATAAAATATATTGTCAAACTTATAATAACAAATAAACAATTGGATAAAATACTTGAACTGGAACTTCACAAAAGAGAAATCCCAACTAAAATGCTGCTCAACATTATTAGTAATCAGGAAAGTATAATTAAGTATCATTAAAACCCCAAAAGAAGGATAAAAATGTTAAATTTAGTTAATTGTCAAGTGTTTAAGAGAGTATTGCAGCAATTAGGATGTTTCTAGAAGTAGATTTGGAAACAGGGTTTAATGTTCAGAGTGTTTTGAAGGAAAGGAAGGGAAAGAAGCAAAATTGAAAAATTAATAACTTTGAGCTGTGAAGCATCCCCAGAAGACAGTTTTCTGCAGTTAAAATGCTCCCTCAGAGTTGTCCCGCATGAGGCTGATATGGCCATGTTTTCACACCTCTGCCGGAATCAGTCACTGGATGTGGGCCATCCAATGGAACAGTGTGACCATGGTGAGGAAGCTCTGTGCAGCTGTGCCAATCCCAGAAGCATCACAGAGGAAGGTTATTCACTGGCAGCCCTGCCAGCAGCTAGGCCAACAAGTTCTTCGAAGGAGTATCTGGGAGTGTATCCCCATGTTCACATCAAATGTGAGCTGTCAGGCACCACCGGAATTTTGTCTGTTGCTACAACCACTTTGAAGGACAATTTAGGATTATCTAATAGGGTTGTAGATGTACACATTCTGAAAGCTACCCCCCTTCCAAGTATATTAGGTTCTCAGACTTTAGAGTGTGTCAAAATCATCTAGAAACCCTGTGTAAAGAGATCTCTGAACTCCAAATTCAGAATTACTGATGAACTACATCTGAGGTAGAACTCAAGAATATACACTTGTGACAAGTCCCAGGGAGAGGCTGTTGCTACTGTTCAAGGGACTACACTGAAGACTACTGCTCTGTGGGAAATGTGTACCTGTTCTGTGTGGTCCCCCTCCAGCTCCAGACAAGACACACACTCATGTACACACACCTGTACATCTCAGTGTTGTTTATAAAATCTGCAAATGGCACAGAATGAATATAAAAATGCTACTTTAGTCATACAGTGGAATTCAGTAATAGAAATTATTACTGAACTGGAGGCCTGATGCACAAAAATTCATGCAAGACTAGGCCTTCCTTCCCCTAGCTGCCGGCACCAGCTTCCTTCCGACACCTGGGACCCAGGCTTCTTCCCTCCTCCTGCCACCTGCAGGCACCCAGGACCTGGGCTGGCTTCCCTCTAGCCCCTGCTTCATCAGGAAGGATGTCCGGAATGACCTCCAGAAGATGTCCGGTCTAACGAGCATATTGAACTTCTTTTATTATAGATAAGAGGGTCAGTGTACAAAATTTGTGCATGGGAGGAGTCTCCTCAGCCCAGCCTGCACCCTCTCCAATCCAGGACCCCTCCTAATTGCTCATCTGCCTGCCTGCCTGGTCTTGCCTTACTTCCCCCCCTGCTGGCCTGGTTGTCCCCAACTATTCCCCTCTACTGGCTTGGTCACCCCCAACTGCACCCTCCCCACCAGCCTGGTCACCCCTAACTTTCCCCCACCAGCCTGGTCACCTCTTACTGCCACGCCTGCTGGCCTGGTCGCCCCACACAGCCTGCTTGTTCAGTTGTTTGGTCGTCCCTCACTAACCCCCCTGCCAGCTTGGTCACCCATGCAGCCTGCTTGTTCAGTCATTTGACCATCCCTCACTAACATCCCTGCCAGCCTGGTTGCAGGCAGCCATCTTGTGAGGGCATGATGGTCAATTTGCATATCACCTCTTTATTATATAGGATAATATAGAGAGTAATAAAAATAAAATAATCACAGCTATGGGCAACAGATAAATATTGAAATGTTGAAAACATTTACATTACATTAGTAAGGAATGCATATTAGGATGCAAATTAAGGGGGTCAATTATTCTTAAGAAGTAAAGATAGTTATTACAAATTTCACAATGTTGGTTAATTCTGGAAGGAAGAAGGGATTTATGTTGAAATAAGTGTTCATAGGAGGCTCCTGAAATGTTAATAATGTTCTATTTCTTGATCTTTGTGGCAGTACATAGATGTTCACACCATAATTATTCTTTGAATATAATATGTATATATACATATATGTTTGTCTATATAGGTTATATATTGAATAATGAGACAGAAGTAAAATAAATAAACAGAATAGCATATTTTATAATGAAACTTCTATTAATCTTCTATGAAGATTACCTCCATTATAAAAGCAGTGTTATCTCCAATGGCAACTATTTGGAATCTCATTAAGTTTAGAATAGCTACTTTTCATGGGGATTGCTTCTATCCTCTGAAGAGAATGTCAACTCCAGTCAGGTATTTCAAGAGTTCATGAGAACTTGTCCTGCTTCCAAAGTCAGATAACACTTTTACTTATGAAGTTGTGGAAATTCTCACAACACACTATTATAAATTTAGCATTAGATTAAGTAGACTGGTATATTTGTTGGTTACTTCAAAATTTCAAGTAATTGTCATTAAAATCATTACAACAAACTTACTACCCATTTTAATTTAGTAAAGGTAAAAGGTGCTTCATTTTAAAGAATTGCCTGTGAAAGAACTACCGGCCATTATTAGCCATGATGGCTGAGAGTGAAGGTATTTTCACCATTCTTTTCCTCCTCCTCTTCCTTCTTTTTCTTCAATTTTATAGCTCTATCAACTCATTCAGAACCATGAATGTAACTGTTGTAATGTCTAATCAAATATGGAGGGAACTGTGTTAAAAATATGCAGTGCTTTAAAAGAGACACCCAACAAATTAACGTAGCCCATGGCAATGAAAGGGGGTCATTTATCTAAACTAAATGAATGTATATTCACTTATAAGCATTTTACAACTTTGTGGGAGCTAATATTTTCTCCAGCATATCATGAATACAATACCTGTCAGATCTATTACAGTAAGTGCAAACAAGCACTAGTACTTGGACTCATTCTTTTAAAAGATTATCTATATCATGTAAATCATGTTCTGCATTTCTTTGATGGGATAAAATTGTTCGAATGGGAAAGCTAGAGGTATTTATTTACTTATTTCTGACAAGATCACATGCTTCATGTTGAACTGTTTCCCAAAGGAATTGCTGCTGGCTGCCACATTCATTTGGATTTCTTTGCATGACAAAAAAGCTAGGCTCCATTAAAGTATCATTTGCAATGAATTTACATCCTTCCTTGGGGATAAATCTAACCATTAGACATTATGCGGGAAGACTGACTTTTATAAAAGATTACTGTTCTTCTAGTTCCAAGCTGCATTCAAAAATAGCCAAGAATAAAATAGAAATCTTTGACAAAATTAAGATAAATTAACTTTCACATGAGCTTAAAAGCCATTTCTAAATTCCAGTTAAAATGCTAGAGAATATCTATGAAATTTAGAAGATAATCTAAAGGGTATCAACTTATAGTTATGTGTTTATATTCTTCAGACAAGAATCCCAATATTCTAGCATCAAATAGAAATTAAGAACTTTAAAGTTTAAAAATCTATCAAAAGTCCTATGTTAAAGATCAAGTTTATAGCTTTATATAAATATGTATGTTATATATATATATATATCTATATACATATATATGTATATAGATATATATATATATATAATTAGAGAACATTGGCACTTGCTATCAATGCTTTTTGATAAGAGGGGCAATTGTGATGTAAGTAATGATGATGTTGTCACCTTCTAAAGATATTTTAAAGAGTGATATTTCCTAATGAGCAGTTACCAAGCATAGAAGCCAGTAGAGTGTCCTTGAAATGATGTATTTATATATAAAATAAACTATATCCTTCTAATATTAAACATATTGTGAATATGTGAATCTCATCATATTTTGGGAAAAGGATTATATAAGTACAGATATACAGTATCTTGTTAAGTTTAGTTAACCATTTAAAATAGAAAATACTTCTAAAGATTAATACTTAAACAACTAAAATATGACTACTTTTACAAAAATTTAAAATGAAAAGGGATATACAATAAATATAAAATAATATGGCAGAATTAATATTAAATGTATCAGTGATCACAGTGAATTACATTGTTAAAAAATCTCAGTTTGGACAAGGGTGAAAATGAAAGAGTAAAAAAGATTTTAAGTGAATGAACAAAGATATATTCTGGTGTATGTGTGTGTATACATATATGCATTTACATATTTATATACATGTATACATAATTGATAAAATCATTTCCTTTATAAAGTGTACTATGTTGAGTGGTCAATTAAAGCATACCACTTGGATAACTAAAGAAAAATTAAAATTGACTGCTTTTCATTATTCTAGTAATTTGAGAAAATTTATTAATGAAGTAATATACTTCTAATGAATGTTGTTATTAAGAAGTGGAAATAACAGATAGTGAAAGAGTTTTGCATTTTTATGGTTTATAATGTTTTTCAATTGTTTGATTATCCTAAAAAAGAAAGAAAAATAACAGAACATGGGAGGTTGTAGTTGACTGTTGGAGAACGGTAGGATTCTAATACCACACAAACACAAAAATAGAGTACAACACAGTGCTTTGGGACTTCTAGCCATTTTTGTACTCCAGGGCAAATTAATTTTAAAATTTAGTAATATTATTTCTTTTACAGAAAGTGTTTATTCAATACCATAAACAAAAGCAAACTTCTGAAGAACCATAATAGGCCCCTCTGTTATAGAAATGTAAAGCAACACACCTGCAGTTTTCTTGGCAAAAACTGACCAGTTCATTAGTCTCAAAGGAGATGATGCAAAATTAGAAGTTAAGAACAGTGCTTAGTAATGTAAATTCAATACATCATTAGCAGTGTTAAAGTTTTTCATTATTTGACGTTTCAAAGCCAAGATTTAAAATAGCGGGTTCCTAAAAAATTTGGGTTTAGCAACAGTTGTCTTAGGAGATATGAGGTCTTGTTATTCCAGCACTTATTCCTGTGAGCTTGTGAGGCCGGAATCAAACTAGAAGTGTCATGTAGAACCCACACTCTTTTTACATCACATTTGAAACAGTTCTAAGTTTTTAACAAGACCAGCTTTGTAACAGCTCATTCTGATGTCCAACATGTTGTGATATTCAAGCTTAAATAAGTCAGACTCTAAGAACCACACTAGAATGCAGGGGTCAAACACATTTTTATGATAAGATAGGATGTTTAAAAAAAAAAACCAATGAATATTTCTGCTATAAATTATCCTTAAGAAGAAATTGCAAACTAGTGACTGAGTTTTGAAAATTGGAGCCATCCTTTATAATAAAAGCCTAATATGCTGTGTCCAACACTCGACCGTTTGACCAGTTGCTATGATGCACACTGACCAACAGGGGGAAGATGCTCTGGCCAGTAGGTTAGCTTTTTGCTGGGGTCTGGCTGATTGGGACTGGGCGAGACAGGCTGACATGCCCTGGAGCCCTCCTGTAGTCCCTCCTCATCCCCAGTCGTGCACTGGTGGGGTCCCTCAGCCCCCAGCCTGCACCTTCTTGCAATCCAGGACCCCTCAGAGGATGTCAGAGAGCTGGTTTTGGCCCGATCCCTGCAGGCCAGGCTGAAGGACCCCACCAGTGCATAAATCCATGCACCAGGCTTCTAGTATATACATACTTAGATATAGATAGATATAGATATAGATATAGATATAAATATTAGAGTAGGTTAAGCAGACCCATTAACTATAATCATAAGAAAATCGTTTGGGATTTTAATATGAAATTCCAGAGAGTGTGAGCTCTAACATCAACACTGATAATACCAGTATACTAGGTCTTCTCTGGGGTACATTTGCTCTCCTAACCCCTACCCAAATATTCAGAAAGAAGCTGTTTACACCAATGAATCAAATATTTTCAATTTCTCCTTAAAGTTGCATTGACTACAGCATCCTATCTAATAAAAGAGTAATATGCAAATTAACCATCACTCTGCCACACCCACAAGTCACGCCCACCAGCCAATCAGGAGTGAGTATGCAAATTAACTCAAACAAGATGGCTGTGGCCATGGCGTGAGCAGGAGGCTTGAGTTTCCCCAGCGATGGAGGAAGCCAAGTTCCTGGCCTGTCCTGGCCTCCACTCAAGGCTACAAAGTTTCAATTATAGAAGATAAATAAATCCCAGATACCAGGGCCTCCACTTGGGTCACTGGGGGGCGTGGCCAGCCTGCAAACCATCATTGGCCCCTCTTCCAGGCTGCCCCACGCCCCAAGGGAACCCCCACCCTGATCCAGGACACCCTTCAGGGAAAACCAGCTGGTCCCCACCTGTGCACCAGGCCTCTATCCTATCTAATAAAAGAGTAATATGCAGATTGACCACCACTCCAACACACAAGATGGCTGCCCTCATGTGGACACAAGATGGCCACCACAAGATGGCCAGCAGGGGAGGGAAGTTGGGAGGGACCAGGTCTGCAAGGGAGGGCAGTTGGGGGTGACCGAGCCTGTAGGGAAGGGCAGTTGGGAGAAACTTAAGCCTGCAGGGAAGGGCAGTTAGGAGTGACCAGGCCTGCAGGGGAAGGCAGTTAAGGGCAAACAGACTGGCAGGGGAGCAGTTAGGCATCAATTAGGCTAGCAGGGGATTGGTTAGGGTGTGATCAGGCTGGCAGGCAGAAGTGGTTAGGGGCAATCACAAAGGCAGGCAGGCGAGCAGTTGGGAGCCAGCAGTCCTGGATTGTGAGAGGGGTCCAACTGCCCGTTTAGGCTCGATCCTACTGGAATCAGGCCAAAACGGGCAGTTGGACATCCCTCAAGGGGTCCCAGATTGGAAAGGGTGCAGGCTGGGCTGAGGGACACCCACCCCCCATGCACAAATTTCATGCACTGGGCCTCTGGTATTACATAATTTGGAATAAAATATTTGAATTAATGGCCCAGTATAAATTACCATAGCTGAGAGAAAGTTCCATGTGAAGAGAGGGGTTATTTGCAGTTTAAAGATGGAATATTTTAGGACTCTCATTCCTGTTGACATTATATCCAAACTCACAAAGGATTTGAATCTTTTCACCTACTTGTCTGGCCAGAGAACACTGGTAGAATATATTTCTCTCTTTAATTTTAAATTTCCCAATCAGCTTTGATTTGCCCAGAATGAAAAATTAATGTTGTCATGCAATTTTGATACAGATTGTGAGCAGTAACACACCAAAGTTGTTGGAATTTTATTTTTATGTAATGATCATATGCCTAATACTTGATCAGTTTTATTATGCTATATCTGCCAGTTTCTATTCTCCTTTTTCCTGAGATCATTTGTAAGGTTGAATAAATCTCCTGGAAAAAAGAACACAAAACAAACACCTCAACAGCCAAATGCATCTATCTAGTCAACATTTCATTTAACTTATTTGATGCTGAAATCTTGCTTCTGAAATTGACACATCTGATATGTAATTAAGGAGAGGCAGAGACCTTGCTCACTCAGTTCATAGGAGTTAATATTGCTACACATATCTAGATAAATAATTGCCTTAAAATGCTATTAAGAGAATGAATTGAAGCTGAAAATGTAGGGAAGTCAAGGTCTTACAGTTTCTAAAGATAAATTATTTATTCATGAAAACAGTGATTGCTCATTCAGGTTAGTTCTGGATGTCTACTAGGTTTCAGAAAATTCAGCAAAAGACATAATTTATAAGTTTTAGATGTCTGTTTAAAATTTTTCTAAATATTAATTCAATGTGTATCTTTTCATAATGTATTTTAAATTTTACTTTCCAATTTACTCTTGCTGGCATATAGAAATAGAATTCATTTTTATATGTAGACCTTGATCTAGAAACCCTGTTAAATTTACTTATTAATTCTAATACTGAATATATTCATGGTAAAATCTTCCTAATGTTTTGAAAATTAATGATTTTTTTCATAATTATTATTTAAATTTTATTTTCCAATTTTTTTCTTGATATATAGTTATATGATAGATTATTTTAACTTTTATTCTGAAAATGTTTTAATATGCTTATTAATATTAAGAATAATTTTTAAATAATGAGAATTAATTATATGTCTTACTTTCTATCCTTGTGTCATTTATTCATTTATTTTTCTTATTGTATGGGCTAAGAACTCCAGCCAAATGGTTAATATATTCAATATCTAGATGTTACAGTAGTCATCCTTGTTTTATTTTGGCACTGGGAAAGCTGTAAACATCTATTATTAATCATGATGCTTACTGTAGGTTTACATAGATATCTTTATCAAAGTAAGAAAATATTTTCTAACTTTGTTAAGAGTTTTAATCATGAATGGACATTGGATTTGATTTGGTATTTTTCTCTATCTAAGGACCAGATCATGGAAGACAGGCAATTGTTATTTCTTTCTCACATCAATGTTCTTTCTCTCTCTCCCTCTCCCTTCCTTTCCCTCAAATAAATAAATAAGTAAAAGTCAATAAAAAACATATTTAAAAAGGAGATTAACTTTTTAAGTTTCTGCTATTTATTTATTCATAAAGTTTGGTGTGGAGATTATTCTTCTCCAAAGAGCATGTTAAGAAGTGTTTCCTCTTTTGTATTTTCTAAAATAGTTTGTGTAAGAGTGGAAATATTATTTTTAAAAATATTTTTATTTAAAGATTATTTCTTTTTTAAGTTATTTTTCTTCTAAATTGTCCCACTGGTGAATCTATTTATCTGGAATAAAATTTTTTGAATAAAGTGGGAAATAAAATAATGCAACATAAAAACCATGTTAGAATTATCCATAATAATAAAAGCATAATATGCTAATTAGACCAGATGTCCTTCTGGATGACCTTCTGGACGAAGCTGGGTCTGTGAGGTAAGCCCAGGTCCAGGGTGCCTGCCAGTGGCTGGAGGAAAGCCCAGGTCTTGGGTGCCAGAAGGAAACCCGGGTCCTGGGTGCAAGAGGGAAGCCGATGCGGGCAGCCAGAGGAAGGAAAACCTACTCTTGCATGGATTTCATGCATTGGGCCTCTAGTTAAAGATATAATCTGAATTAAGGGAGTTGGCTTTAAATCTAGACTTAAGAGACTTGCTAAGAGTGTTTTCTGCCTTCACACCCGTGCCCAGAGTTGGTATTCTTATTCACTCAATCTTGGTGTAGCTCATGTGACAATGCTGTAAAACAGAGAACCCCAAAATCTTGGTGTCTTAATTAACAGAGGATTTATTTCTCCTCCTCGTAGGTGTGTGGGTTAGCTGGAGTGGCTCTGCTTCAGGTTGCCATTCAGACAGAGTTCTGCTTTACTAGTCTCTCATGCTAGGAATCATGGCTCCCCAGAGTATGCTGTTTTCATGTTAGAAGTATAAGAAGGGCAAGTACAATCACAGGATCCTTCCTAAAGCCTGCCCCTGCTTTCCAATATTGCATTGGCGAAAGCAAATATGTAGCTAAACACAATATCAATGGCATGGAGATAAATAATGGCAAAGATCTTGGGGGAAAGAACAGATGTGAGTAATTTTGTTTTTTTAATTTCACATCGGGAAACTATAGGCCTGCATCTACAGAGCTACATGTTAATAGAGGACAGAGCAGGATGTGGGCACTAAGCAAGCAGGCAGAGCTCAGAGGAGTACACAGATGAGGCTGAGGACTCATTCCTAGGTCTGGTTCCCAAACTGGTGAGTCAATTTCAACAGTCTTTCTCCTCTAGACAGGAGTTGGTAAAGCAGCAAAGAGAGACCTGAGTTTTATAAGAAAGGAAAGCTCTCTACATGGAAACAAAGAATAGGGCTAACCAAGATGACTTTAACATTCCCCCAGCTTCTTTGAATTTTAAGAAAGACTTCTTCCCAACTGTAGGTCTCTGACCTCTCTTTCATCTTGTGTTTACCATGTACATCAGAGCATTTTCTTTAGAAGATGTGTAATTATAAAATCTATCTCTCTCCCTTTTAAGATACAAATCTTATCCCATCCTTGTTCTAGCTTTATAATCTAAGAATGTCTTTCTCAAGAACCTGGAACCCATCCCTTTGAAATGTGATTATCCAGAATGATAGTGTCCCTGCATCCCAGTCTTTTTCCCCTTCTGACAGTCACTAAGGGTTACTCCTCTAACAGGAAGTCAGCAAATCCTACACCAAGTCTTCTGAGCAGTGTGTGTGTGTCCTTGTGTATGTTGGAGTGCATTTTAAAATAAACTTGTTATTTTGTAATAACTTTAGATCTACAGAAAAGTTGCCAAGATGGTAGAGAATGTTTCCATAGACCTAATGCTATCATCTTATGTTTACTGTGGTACATTTATTAAAAGTAAGAACTTAACAGCCCTAGCCGGTTTGGCTCAGTGGATAGAGCATAGGTCAGAGGACCAAAGGGTCCCAGTTTCAATTCCGGTCAAGGGCATGTATCTTGGTTACAGGCTCCTCCCCAGCCAGGAGGCAGCCAATCCATATGTTTCTCTCACATCAATGTTTCTCTCTGACTCCCTCTTTATTTCTTTTTTAAAATGTTCTTTATTGATTAAGGTATTACATATGTGTCCTCATCTCTCCATTAACCACCCCCCCAACCCCCCACTCATGCCCTCCCCCCCCTGGTGTTTGTGTCCATTGGTTAGGCTTATATTCATGCATACAAGTCCTTTGATTGATTTCTCCTCCTTTCCCCACGCTCCCCTATCTTCCCTCTGAGATTTGGCAGTCTGATCGATGTTTCTCTGTCTCTCGGTCTGTCCCTGTTCATCAGTTAATGTGGTTAATTATATTCCACAAATGAGTGAGATCATGTGATATTTATTATTCTCTGACTGGCTTATTACACTTAGCATAATGCTCTCCAGTTCCATCCATGCTGTTGCAAATGGTAAGAACTCCTTTTTTACTGCAGCGTAGTAGTCCATTGTGTAGATATACCACAGTTTTCTCATCCACTCATCTGCTGATGGGCACTTAGGTTGTTTCCAAATCTTAGCTATGGTAAATTGTGCTGCTAGGAACATAGGGGTGCATATATCCTTTCTGATTGGTGTTTCTAGTTTCTTGGGATATATTCCTAGAAGTGGGATCACTGAGTCAAATGGGAGTTCCAATTTTAGTTTTTTGAGGAAAATCCATACTGTTCTCCACAGTGGCTGCACCAGTCTGCATTCCCATCAGCAGTGCATGAGGGTTGCTTTTTCTCCACATTCTTGCCAGCACTTGTCATTTGTTGATTTGTTGATGATAGCCCTTCTGACAGGTGTGAGATGACACCACATTGTTGTTTTGATTTGCATCTCTCAGATAATTAGTGACTTTGAGCATGTTTTCATATGTCTCTTGGCCTTCCTTCTGTCCTCCTTTGAAAAATGTCTATTTAGGTCCTTTGCCCACTTTTTGATTGGATCATTTATCTTCCTTTTGTTAAGTTGTATGAGTTCCCTGTAAATGTTGGAGATTAAACCCTTATCGGTGATGACATTAGTAAATATGTTCTCCAATGCAGTGGCCTTTCTTGTTGTTTTGTTGGTGGTTTCTTTTCCTGTGAAAAAGCTTTTTATTTTGATATAGTTCCATTTGTTTATTTTCTCTTTAGTTTCCATTGCCCTAGGAGCAGTATCAGTGAAGAAGTTCCTTCAGCATATGTCTGAGATTTCACTGCCTGTGGATTCCTCTAGTATTTTTATGGTTTCCTGACTTATGTTTAAATCCTTTATCCTTTTTGAGTTTATTTTGGTGTATGGTGTAAATTGGTAGCCTAGTTTCATTTTTTTGTATGTATCTGTCCAATTTCCCCAACACCATTTGTTGAAGAAACTGTCTTGACTCCATTGTATGTTCATGCCTCCTTTGTCAAATATTAATTGGGCATAGTGATCTGGGTCGATTTCTGGGTTCTCTATTCTATTCCATTGGTGTATATGTCTGTTCTTGTGCCAGTATCAGGCAGTTTTGAGAACAGTGGAATTGTAATACAGGTTGATATATGGTATTGAGATCCCACCTACTTTGTTCTTCTTTCTCAGGATTGCTGTGGTTATTTGGGGTCTTTTTTTATTCCAGATGAATTTTTGGAGAGTTCTTTCTAGGTCTGTGAAATATGCTGTAGGGATTTTAATGGGGATTGCATTGAATCTGTAGATTGCTTTGGGTAGTATGGACATTTTGATGATGTTGATTCTACCAATCCATGAACACAGTATGTTCTTCCATTTGTTTATGTCTTCCTCTATCTCTTTTTTCAGTGTCCTGTGGTTTTCCACATATAGGTATTTTACCTCCTTAGTTAAGTTTATTCCTAGGTATCTTAATTTTTTTGGTGTGATGGGAAATGGGATTGCTTTTTTAGTCTCTCTTTCTGTAAATTCACTATTGGTGTAAAGAAATGCCATAGATTTCTTGGCATTAATTTTGTATCCTGCTACATTGCCAAATTGATTTATTAAGTCTAATAAATTTTTGATGGAGTCTTTGGAGTTTTCTAAATACAATATCATGTCATCTGCAAATAAGGACAGTTTTACTTCTTCTTTTCCATTTTGGATGCCTTTTATTTCTTCTTCTTGTCTGATTGCAAAGGCTAGTACTTCCAGTACTATGTTGAATAGGAGTGGTGAGAGTAGGCATCCCTGTCTTGCTCCTGTTCTTAGGGGAAATGGTTTTAGTTTTTGTCCATTGAGTATGATGTTGGCTGTGGGTTTTTCTTATAAGGCTTTTACTATGTTGAGGTATGATCCTTCTACTTCCACCTTGCTGAGAGTTTTTATCAAGAAGGGGTGTTGGATTTTGTCACATGCTTTTTCTGCATTGATTGATATGATATGTGATTTTTATCTCTCAATTTGTTTATGTGATGTATCATGTTTATTGATTTGCAGATATTGTACCATCCTTGCATCCCCTGGATAAATCCTATTTGGTCATGGTATATGATCTTTCTGATGTAGTGCTGGATCTGATTTGCTAGAATTTTGTTGAGGATTTTGGCATCTATGTTCATGAGGGATATTATCCTATAATTCACTTTCATTGTGTTGTCTTTATCTGGTTTTGGTATTAGGGTGATGCTGGCTTCATAGAATGAGCTTGGGAGTGTTCCTTCCTCTTGAATTTTTTAGAATAGTCTGAGGAGGATAGGTTTTAGTTCTTCCTTGAATGTTTGGTATAACTCCCCTGTGAAGCTGTCTGGCCCGGGGTTTTGTTTGCTGGGAGCTTTTTGATGACTGCTTCAAATTTCATCCATAGGTATTGGCCTGTTGAGTTGTTTAGGTTCTTCCTGATTGAGTTTTGGAAGGTTGTATTTTTCTAGGAATATGTCCATTTCCTCTAGGATGTCGAGTTTGTTGGAGTAGAGTTGTTCGTAGTATTTTTTAAGGATCCTTTGTATTTCTGTTGGGTCTGTTGTTATTTCACCTCTCTCATTACTGATTTTGTTTATTTGAGTCCTCTCTCTTTGCTTCTTGGTGAGCCTGGCTAGAGGTTCATCAAGCTTGTTTATCCTTTCAAAGAACCAGCTCTTGGTTTCATTGATCTTTTTATTGCTTTTTTATCTCTATGTCATTTATTTCTGCTCTGATCTTTATTATTTCCTCCCTTCTGCTCACTCTGGGCTTTTCTTGTTCTTCTCTTTCTAATTCTTTGAGTTGTTGAGTTAGATGATTTACTACCATTTTTTCTTGCTTTTTGAGGTAGGCCTGTAGAGCTATGAACTTCCCTCTCAGGACTGCTTTCATTGTGTCTCATTGATTTTGGATTGTTGTGTTTTTATTGTCATTAGTTTCCAGAATGCTTTTAAGTTATTCTTTAATCTCATTGGTAACCCAGTCATTATTTAATAGCATGCTATTCAGCTTCCAAGTGTTAGAGATTTTTGGATTGTTTTTATTGTAGTTTATTTCTAATTTTATGGCATTGTGGTCTGAGAAAATGCTTGGTATGATTTCAATCTTATTGAATTTGGGGAGACTTTGCTTGTGACCCAATATGTGGTCTATTTTTTTAAAATGTCCCATGTGCACTTGAGAAGAATGTATATTCTGTGGCTTTGGGATGCAATTTTCTGAAGATGTCAGTTAAGTCCATCTAATATAGTGAGTCATTTAGGATTGCTGTGTCTTTGCTGATTTTTGGTGTAGAGGATCCAGTAATGTCAGTGGTGTATTAAAGTCTCCTACTATGATTGTATTGTTGTGGATCTCTCCCTTGATATCTTCCAGGAGTTTTGTTATGTATTTGGGTGCCCCTGCATATATGTTTATCAGGGTTATATCCTGTTGTTGTATTTACCCCTTTAGTATTATGAAGTGGCCTTCCTTATCTCTTGTTATGGCATTAATTTTGAGGTCTATTTTGTCAGATATAAGTATTGCTACCCCAGCTTTTTTTTTTTTTTCATTTCCATTTGCCTGAAAGATATTTTTCCATCCTTTCACTTTCAAACTTCCCTTGTTCTGAGGTGGGTCTCTTTTAGACAGCATATATATGGGTTGTGTTTTTTTATCCATTCAGCCACTCAATGTCTTTTGATTGGAGCATTTAGTCCATTTATGTTTAGAGTTATTACTGAAAGGTACTTGTTTGTAGTCATATCTATTTTTGTGCCTATGTTCCTTCTTACCTTTTTATTTCTTATTTTTACAGCATTCCCTTTAGCATTTCTTGCATTGCTGGTTTGGTGGTGATAAATACCTTTAGCCTTTTTTTGTCCATGAAGCTCCTGATTTCCCCTTCAATTTCGATTGATAGTCTTGCTGGATAGAGTATTCTTGGATTCAGTTCTTTGCATTGCAACACTTTGTATACCTCCTTCCATTCCCTTCTAGCTTGATGAGTTTCTGTTGAGAAATCATTTGATAATCTGATGGGGGGATCCTTTGTAGTTAACCCCCTGTCTCTCCCTGGCCGTCTTTAAGATTTTCTCTTTGTTGTTAATATTTGCCATTGAAATTATGACATGTCTTGGTGTAGGTCTTTTGGGATTAATCCTTTTTGGGACTCTCTATACTTGTGTAACTTTTTTTCCCCATATCTGGGAAGTTTTCTGTCTTTATTTCTTCAAATACATTTTCTAATCCTTGCTGCTCTTCTTGTCCTTCTGGCAGCCCTATTATACGTATGAACTTTGTTTCATGTTGTCCCAAAGCTCCCTTAGGCTTTCCTCCTGCTTTTTAATTTTTTTTCTCCATTTGCTGTTCAGATTGGGCTTGTTTCTCTACCTGATCTTCTAATTTGGTCCTCTGCTTCTTCTAGTCTACTGTTGAGACTTTCCATAGTGTTTTTTATTGTAGCAATATCATTTTTCATTTCTTCCTGATTCTTGCATAGGTTGTTGATTTTCTCATCCTTCCTATGTATGAATTCTACAACCATTAATCTGAATTCTTTTTCGGTCATGTTGCATGTTTCAATTTCACTAATTTCCTTTCTTGGCGACTCCTCATTTTCTTTCCTCTGGGGATTGTGTCATTTCTCCATTCTGACTATCACCGGAAGGTTCAAATTTCAAGTTGCATGGACCTGGGCCATGTGCCATGGGAGCTTTGCACCACCTGAGTGTCATTGAAGTGCTCTGACACTAGGATGTGTGGCTGCTGTGGGTTGGTGGGAACCAGGCTCTCCAAGGGTCAGTGTTACTAGCATTCAGTGTGGTCTCGTGTGTGCACCTAGAATCATGGACCCCACCTGCATTGCGCAGTTGGCGTGTGCCGAAAATGAGTCCCCTAGCACTTGCCAGGAGTCAGAGTTTCCCTGTGTATGCACCAAGAATTGAGTATCAGAATCTTTGTTGCTTCGTGCAGCTTCTCACAGAGATTCAGGGTCCCCATGTGTGCATGCACCAAGCATTGGAGTCATTGGCTCTTAGTGTGAATGTGCCGTGAGTCAGGAATCCCAGGTGCACTTAGTAAGAAACAGAGTCAAGCCAGTGGTGCTCATTGCTGCCTCCTGCCAGGAGATTCTGGGTCCCGGTCACCATGGAGGACTGGTTTACACAGTAGCACTGTGGCGTGTCTGCACTGCGGAAAACAGACTTTCTATGCTGTGGAAAACAGACTTCAGTGTGTGCTTGCCCAGAATCAAAGTCAGGTGGCACTGCTTCCCTGAGTGGGCTTCGGGTTTGGTCACCCAATTGCGTTGTGGGGAGCAGATTCCAGTCTCTGTGGATGCGCAGGCTCAAATTCCCGTAGCGGCGCTGCTGTCCATGCACGAGCTCCCAAGCTCAAATTCCCTTAGGAGTGCTGTGGTCCCTGTGTGTGCTCCCAAGCTCAAATTCCTATAGGGGCACTGTGGCCTGAGTGAGGGGCAGGTATATCAGTTACTATGGCGCTATCTGCGATCCTGCGGGGAGGGAGATAGGCTCTTTGACTCACAGAAATCTGCGGCCAGGAAGTCTGGATTCTTGTTGTTTGTTGGTCTGAAGCTGTGGTCGCAGTTCTCTGTCCCCAGTGGCTGCAGGGCCCTGGTTTGCATCTGAGATGTGACTGGGTGGTGCTGAAGCCAGGATCCTAGTCTCAAGCAGCTCTGTTTCTCAAGATGGCGTGGTCTCTGTGTCCTCACTGGCCGCCCAGAAGTGTTCACTTTGTGTATAGACTGCCCAGTTTGGCAGCCCCTTGGAGGACCTGCAGAATCTAACTGTCCCTAGCTCATACACACACACACCACACACATCTACACTCTCTTTTATGGTTCCTTCACTCACACTCTCTCCCTCCCTACCTTCTTGCCAGTCACCATCTTCCAATCCACCTGACTCCTTCTTTCTTCCACTCTCCCTAAAAATCAATGGAAAAATATCCTCGAGCAAGGATTAACAAAAAACAAACAAAAAAGTAAAAAGTTAACATTTAGTACAATATCATCAATTCAACTTTATGCTTTATTCACATTTCACTACTTTTCCACATATGTCTTTATTCTAAGCTAGGATCCAATCTAAGATGCTGTGTTATATTGAAACAAGTCCCCTTAGTAACTTTGGGACTGTAATTACTTTACATCGTTACTTCATTTTTTTATGACCTTGGTGGTTTTGAGATGTATATGGCCTATGCATTTTTTTGAAATGTTTCTTAATTTGGGTTTGCTTGGAATTTTTAAAACTCTATCATTACACAAGTGAAATGTCATTTCCATCATAGCATATCGGAGGATACCTGCAATCAACATAGCTCATCACCAGTGATATTAACCTTGGCCACTTAGATAAGGGAGTGTCTGCCAGGTTTCTCTACTGTAAAGTTATTTTTCTTCTTTTTGATAGTATTCTTGGGAGGTGAATCACTAAAATCAAGTCATACTTAAAGGGGAGGAGGAGAGAGATTAGACTCTACCTTTCAGAGGAGGGAGTCTCAACATATACAGTATAACTTGAAATTCTGTAAGAAAGATTTGTCTCTCTTATTCCATTTATTCCTTCATTCAACCATTTCTTTATATCAGTATGGATTCATAAATATCTTCCTGATTCCTTCTACTAGAGAATGGTGTTTAGAAACCAAGATTTGTATGCTGAAGAAAGTGTACTTTTATTTGAAAGTGCTATAATTATTTCTGTGACAGTGATTAGATAATTGTTCAAATATAGATTAAAGATTCCCATGCATGAATCTTCTACTTTAGTAAATCTGAAGTTGGTTCTTAATATTTTTAGCTATAATTATACTATTCTGTTTAAGGACTTCAAGAATATGAAAAAACAAACAGAAACTCTGAGATATTTATTCTTCTGTGATTATGACTTAATGTCATGATTGGCCAAGACAAAACCCCTTTTAAAGTTACATAGTACACAGAAATATTCAATATACCTCTTTTCACAAATATATTTGATTTATTTTCACATTTCCTAATTGGCTGTTGCTGGTATATCTGGAAATTGTAATTTTTTTTTAATGTTGAAATTGCCGAAATCTCATTTAAACCATTGTGTTTATTAATTTACCTGTTTTTAGTATAATTATATTATTTGTAAATAATGACACTGCCATATTTCCTATCATTCTTTGTACATCCATTTCTATTTCTTTTCTTAGTTGAGGGAGGCATAATGTCACAAGACAATTTATAAATTTTTTCTCAATCTATGTCTCATCTGTGTTTACTGATACTGTACTGAGCTGTCATTTCCCTCTCAAAATGGATTCCCTAGGATTTTAACAGTGTTTTGTTTTTACTTTTTTAGAGTATATTAAATTTAATTAATTAATTTATGTACTTTGCTATGGAACCATGTTTGGTTTTTAGTTATGAATTCAGTCAAGATCCTTTTCTTCTTAGGGTTGAGAATCAAAGTGGAAAGGTGAACACCCCTGCTAGTTTCTCATTTTGTTAGGAATTGGTAACCAACCAAGTCTGCATAATTTTAATAATAGTCCAAATGATTTTGATTTGAAGACTATCTTAAAGTGGTTCTCTAAAATACTCAGGATTGCATCTAGGGCTTAAACAAGACCTGAAAATAAGTAAAATTAAGGCATTTGGGAGAAATTAGTAGATGTTATTTACTATCAATTGAGGTTCAATGCATATGAGAAAGTTTGTTAAAATTACAGCTTCCTGTGTGGCAGGCAGTGTGAAATGAGAAGGTAGGTTGGATTTATTATGAATAAGTAATTAAAATTTAGTCAGATGTTAAACTTTAGACCAAGCAAGGGCAATCTAAAATAGTGCTACTCAATGGATTTTTAGAAAAATACAGAGAAAAGTGAAGTAGAAGACAGACAATAACACAGAGAAGGAGAAAGGACCTTTTTTAACTTCCAGTTCAGATATGAAAAAATACTAGTGTCAGCCAGCTTTTTTGGGACTGTTGTAGAAATAATGGATGTGTTTACATCTATTCCATCTTTTAAACTCATTAAAATACCTGAGAAAATAATATTGTTGGCTTAGAAGTCAAACAACAATCAAAACAAAAACAGCACCTAAGGCCCACCCAGATCTATTGAAGTAAGAAACTTCTGGAGTCAGGATGATAAGTTTAATTTTAACATTTTTACTAATAATTCTTATTTACAGCCAAATTTAAAAACTACATTCCAGAATTTAAGTGTTGTAAATAATTTGATATGTATATAAAAAATAACTGTTAACTTCTGTTCTGATCTTATAGAAAGTCACTCCACTTCCAAATTAATGTGGTTTGATAGGCAGCATAAGAACAATTAAGACATATATGAAAGATATGATTAATATCCTGTATGCCCACAGAAACTATATTTTAAAGTAAACATATATTGTTATGATTTACATTTTATAAATTATAACCATAATAATTAGAAGATATAGAAAAATAAAAATAAGTAAATTGAAAATATAAGTTTATTGATATATGTAGATAAATACATAAACATAGATATATATCTGATATATCTCAGTTTATTTAACTTCTCTAATCACAAAAATATTACCAATGTTAATTTGTGCTTGTTTTCGACCTGTGCAAACTTATATTAACTGGCAAAAAAAAAAAAAAGAAAAAGTGCCAATACTTTGCTTTAGCAGAACTGCATTCATTATGATTGTGTATTTTTAAATTATCCCATCTAAATAGTATACACTTTACTAGAAATTTCTAAAAAAAAACAATTCCTATGATTTTTCCATTTTCACATGTGGAAAATGTGGATGACAGTGATGGTACTAATCTCATAAGGTAATTTTGAGAATCAAATTAGTTAACATGTAAATAAGGATATTTGCCCTGAGATACAAAAACTGGGCATTATAGAAAATAAACTTGCATCCACTCTGAATTCTATCTGGTGAGTCTTGTATATTCGTTTCTTTGTTCTCAGTAGATGATTAGATAAACTGGCCAAGACTCAAACTACAACACTTGTTACATGGCTTGTAATGTCTTTGCTTTGTCTTATCAAGTCTGTGGCTTTTAATTGAACCTCCTCTGCTGTGCCTGCACAATTTGGTGGTTAGCCACGGACTTAAATAGTTTACTCAAATTTGGGGGCTTTCTCCCTCTGTGACTCGTTATTTCTCACAGCTCCAAACTTCCTGCCGTTCTACCCATTTCTGGCTGTCTTCTGAGATGTCCAGTTTGTGAAGGGTCACCATTTTGCTCTCCAAAATGTGTTTTGTGTAATCTTGGGAAATATACTCAATTTGAAAAGCAGCAACAAACATATTTTATCATGATAACTTCCTTTCTCATATATAAAAAATTAGGAGGTGATACTTACATTTATCAGGTAAAATTAGGAGGTAACACCACTGAGCCTCTTGGGCTCTCCCTTGTGTCTGCATAATTGAGCCACATTCCTGGATTTAAACAGAGTTTATATATAATCACATTTTTATCTCATTCAAGTGTTTCTCTCACCACATCAGTAAACCTGCAGCTTTTGTTATTATTTTCTACCTTCATAACCAGAAAGTCACAAACTAATGATCTACCCTTTCTAGTTGCAGCTTTTCAAAAGTAAACCGTCTTTGGGCTTCTGTCTGTGTTTAAACGTTTTCCAATGCCTTTAAATTATTGTTTTCTGAAAATAATTTATTCAGTTTTTAAAATTATCATGTGTAGGAGGGTTCATACAACCACCTAACTCCAAATCCATTCTTATTAACATTTGATATTTTCATTTTCTGAAAATGTATTGTTTTCATAGTCAGAATGCTCATCAGTTTTACTTCAATAGAGTTTATTGTTGTTTCATGTATATAAGTTTCATCGCACAGTAGTTTTGCCAAAGTCAAAGCTTATACAGCTCTCTGAATTTATAGCACTAAGAAAAGTGCTTGGCTTATAATAGTTTTGTTTTTTAAATGCATGTTTACTAAATGACTAACTGAAGAGAGGTTTTTGTTGTTGTTTTTTGCATTTACTTAGGGTTTTTCATTTTATTACATTGCCTAATAATTTATATTCAGTTCTGCTTTTATGTTTTATTATTTTTCTATTACACTGTGTGATGTCTATAGAGAAGACCACAGGGTGAATCCCAGTGTTTTGAATCACTTTTCATCCTAAGGAAAAATCCATTAGTCCATAAAGTGCTCACTTTCATTTATAAGAGCTAACAAAGTTAGAAAGCAATTAATGTCAAATTTAATTAGATGCCAGAACTTTCCTTAAGCAATTATTCACAGGTTACAACGAAAGATACAATGAAAGACTACTTTGAGTGAGACTTCTGACTAAGGCCAGAGGACAAAGGCAAGAGAGCAAATAACAGAACTACAAGTGTTGGAAATAGTAAGGACATCAAATATTCTAAAATCAGGAAAACAAATAAAAATCTGGAGAACAGAGATGACTCTAAAGATAAAAGGGGGGGAAAAACCTCTTTAAAGCTGCCAAAATTTGGAAATGACGCCTTTAAAAATATCTAACACAATGTTTGGCATAGATTCACCATAAAAAGGTGCTTATATTATCTCTCAGGTTAATTAAAGTGATGGTGATAATAGAATTTAAAGAAACACAAGATGAAAAGTCAAAGTGAACTGTATCACAAAGACTAGAGTTAGAGAAATTGAGGATATAGAGGAGAAGAATGGCTATATGTTAGCCACAGTGAAAAGAGTATCATATTAATAAATCAGTTGGTATTCTGAGTTTCAGGTCTTCTTACGTGGTGCGACTCCATCATCAGCAAGACTAAGACTGCAGGGTGGTCCATAAGGAATGAAAAACATTGTAAATTGAATGTTAGGCCCTAGATAATGAATGGTCTCTTCATTTTTTAACTTAACAGACCTGTCTCCTGCCAACTGCATCTACTAATAGTTTTTTTGTTTTTGCATGTTTTTCTAGGCTTAGATAAGAACTCTTTCAATGTTAGTCATGGAAGGATTAAGAAGTAAAGAGTAATGCAAAAATTAGCTAGCAGTAGGGTTAGGGTTTAGAATTAAACTATGTCCCTAGCTCATTCCGGTGATCAACATGACAGGAAAGATGCAGCATAAGTATTTTCTAGCCTCTCATTTTTTATGCTAGTCCAATTTGTATGTCTACATTCTCTTATTGAATCCCATCTGTAGTCTGCCTCTTTACCCAATTGCCTTCTATTAGCTTTCCTCTAGGTATGGGGTCATATAGTGAAATCTTAGCTTTTACACAGTCTAACAGTTTATTAGTTCAGTAGTTTGTCTGAACCATATCCGGCAAACTGTACCTTCTACAACCTGTGTTAAATCCTCAATTTTTCTATTCTACTCAAGCACTTAGGCATGACAATGATTTTTCAGTTACTGAAATGCTCATTTTGTAACTAGATAACCAAGAAGTCCGGGCTGCCTGTTACTACTTCAGCTAATTAATCTGAGGCAGGGTTGGTTCATATATGAGTGTTTATTCCAATAATGCCGGCATTAAAGGAGAACAGCAGGTCATCCACAAAAATCTGCTCTTCACCCTACTGTAAACCAGCTGCTTATATTGGGTAGATTACATGTGGAAGTAGGAATGAGAGGTATGGGAAAGTGGGCTTGGGATAATCATTACAGGTTACAAGTCATGCGGACTTGGGGGAGTCATACTGGAAGACAGCAGGTGCCTCCGGGAGCTCCGGGACCAGATTACAGGTAATAGGGGCTGGGGATTGTAAATTCCTAGTCCAGGTGCCTCCAGGGCTGCGTTCCAATGTTAGCTCCTATGTCCCAGGGCATATATCTCCATAGAGTTTAGAATATGCTTTCTCTAATCAGAACAGAACTATCATGGTTAACAGAGCATGATTAATATTTCTTATAATTGTAGCTGGTCCCCAGTATTCTATTTCTGCCCCTAACAAGTTCATGTTTAGAGTTTTATTTCAAGTTTTGAGTTTTGGGCTTATGCTCTGTGTTTTAGAGAAAGAAGAACCAGACATTTTCTCCAGCCATAAAATGTGGCTTGGCTCTTACATTATTAGGTTAGATCTGGGAAGTCAGCAACAATTGATCCCCATAACACAGGAAAATGTTGGAATAATTAGGGGGGAGGAGAGAGATGAAGAATATCTAGGTTTGATCATTTCTATAATAAACAAAATTTTATTTTGTGTAACTTATTTTATTAGTTTCTTGGGGGTGCTCTTACAAAGTACCACAAACTGGGTGGCTTTAAAAAGCACACACACACACACACACACACACACACACACACACACGGAAACTTTTTGCACAGTTCTCAAGACTAGAAGTCTAAAATCAAGTTGTCAGCAGAACCATAATCTAGGGAAAAATCCATTTCACACCTTTCTTTAAACATCTGGTGTTATTGCAGGTCCTGGAATTTCTTGGCTTGTAGCTATTTATCTCCAATCTGTCTCCATAATTACCTGGTGTTGTCTCCCTCTCACTGTGTCTTCACATGGCCATATTCTTATACACAGACACCAGTCACACTGAACAAGAAGTCCACTGTACTTTGATATGATGTCATCTTCACTAATTAAAACTAAATCAACACTGCTCTCAAGTTCACATTCTGAAGTACTGGTCACATGCTAATACTGGGTATTAGAACTTCAACACATCCTTTTTTTGGGGGGGAGAGGAGGAATCTGTTCAACCTGTAATATTTATGTATTGATCAACAGGTAGAATTATACAAAATAAATACTTTTCCCTCAAAATACTGAAGAACAAGTATGAGTCTAAATGATAAGCAGGTAGATGTTGAATAAAATTACTTGTTTATCTAAATATCCAAAAAAAAAACAAACTATAATCTATGTAAGACAGAGCTAGTTGTTGGTTATTATGTGACTGGTCCTAAAAATAAGTAAGAGCTAATGATAATATTTATTAGGACAAACTTAAGACAGGGGTTCTTGCCCAGTTTTCATTCACAAAATATTTTACAAAAATTAATCATTCTCTTTGGCTGCATAGTTTAAGAGAGTTGACTATTTCTCAATAAGAAATCAAGCTAGAAACTTCAAGTCCTAATTATAAATGACAGCACAAGTGAAAACTTCAGTGTTGGCTCAATTTAATCTTTCATCTGCTTTCCCTCAGAAATTAGAATTTAAATGAATTTGTCACATGGGCAACTGATATGCTTAACTAGCTTTCGTAAATAAATCAATTGCTTTTCTTAGATATGGAATATTTGGTTTGTCTTTAAATCTTCAAATAGTTTCCTTTATATTTTTGTGTTATAATGCAGTATGTGCTAAAAAAGCTCCTTATTTTCTGATTTTTAGAGTAACACTGGAGATCTTGTTCTTCTCCTGGTCTTATTCAATAACACATTTCTTGGAGATACACTTGGAGTTAACTCCCATTCCCCAGTTTCTTTTAAAATCTCTGATAGGGAAGCTACTTATTTATTTATTTACTTACTTACTTATCACCACAGTAGATATTTTGGGGAGAGGAGGGTGTTTGGTCAACTGTTGTGTTTGTTTGCTTCAATTTATTCCACCTAATGAGACATTTTAGGGCAGCAGTCACATTGACAGTAGAAGTAATAGCTTTGCAAAAGCAGTAACCTGTAGCCACATATTGCTCTTTTGAAAAATGGAAGCATTGGTTCAGGGCACATCTTTTTATTGAGTGACCACCATCTATGATGGAAGATATAGGTGAGAAAAGAACATTTCTAATCGAAGAGCACACAGATAAGGAGGATCAATTAATCTTTGTCTGTTGAAACTGAGTGTAGGAATTAACTTCTGTAAATGAGGGTGATGGCAAAGTTCAAATAAAACTTACATTATTAAAGTTCTTTGTGACTCTCCTTTTTCAGTCTGTGCAAATTACTGTGCAATTGTGTCAGCTCCTGACTTAATACAGTTGCTAGGGCCTGGTTGGTTACCAATGCTAACAAGTGTTGAAAACCATAAATTATCTTGGCAGTGGCTATTATCTAAACCTGAATGACTGGGTTGCATTTAGATGAGCTCATCTTAGCTTGTTGTTATCTTTTGGGAGTTTCAGTTAATTCTGCAGAGTGGGAAAGCGAAGCATAAAGTGAAATTTGAGTAAATCCTGCCCTTGCCTGCTTGCAGGCTTTGAATGTGTAAGGGGATTAAAGTATAGCACAATGAATTACCAGCTCCATAGCTTGATCTAAATATATCTTATGTTTATGCCAGAACTGACCTTTGGGGCTGTTGATTCTTCAAAAATTGAAGAGTTCTTAAAATTGACACATTCCAGTACTATCTAATGGGTCCTAGTTCACGTCTCTCTGTTTTTATGGCAGCAAAACTTTATAGATACCTAGTATATTTCCTATACAGATCCTGACTATGATTTTAATGATCATAATGATTACAGTTCAAGCACCATCTATATTTAGTTCATATAAATAGCTACCAGAGTCAGAATTTTGGGGGAGAGAGGAAGGGTACAACTATTCTAAAGTTATATATGCCACAAATCCTAAATTATGAAACTATTTTCTATCCTATGGACACTATATTTAACAACAAAAAATATAAAGAATATTTTGTGTTATAAAGAAAATGTATTAAACTTAATTGCACCAAATAGGAAGTTTCCCCATGGAAAGAACTTCTCAGCAGAGATTTTCAATGCTTTTGAACAAAAATGCAGTCTTAAGTAAATTTTTGTGTAACAGACACAAACATTTGTAAGTAGAGTGTTCTGTAATTCATAATTGTTAGAAATAGAATCTACTTTAATAAGATGGTTCTTATAATCACACTAGAGGCCCAGTGCATGAAATTTGTGCACTGGTAGGGTCCCTAGTGGCTGCCGGCTGCTGCCCGGGGCCCTCCCTCCTTTCCCCCAGCTGGCCCGCCCCCTGGTTGAACTCCTGGAAGAACTCCGGTCAAGGGGACAATTTGCATACTACGCTTTTATTATATAGGACTAGAGGCCCAGTGCACAGGAGGGGGAGGGTCCGGCTGGCCTGGTCCAAATTGGGGTGGATCAGGGCCAGGCCTGTCGGGAGGAGAAGACAGTGGGAGGTTCACTGGCCAGCCCACCCTGATCTGGGCTTGATCAGAGCTGGGCCAACTGAGGGGAGGGGCCACGGGCAGTGGGCTGGTCAGGCCCAGCTCCCTATTGTTGTCAGGGAGGGAGCTATCAGGGGTGGAGCTAATTGGGAGGAGGGGCTGCAGGCCGATCAGGTGGTGGGGGCTCATTGGGGGAGGAGCTAGTGGTGGGGAGGGGCCAAGGGAGGTTAGCCACTGGCCGCCCCCTCCAATCAGGTGGGTTCACTGGTCACTGGGCACAGTGGGCATCATAGCCCCCAGTCATTCTGGTCATTACGGTGTTAAGGTCACTGGCTGTATAATACATATATATATATGTATGTATGTATATATATATATATATATATATATATATATAGTATCATATGAATGCTTAAATCCATGTCTAATAAATAAAGTTAGGAAATTAATATCACAGACTCATTGACCTTCCAGTTTTCAATCAATCCTAATTTCATACAAAAATTCCTACTTCAACAAAAGGTTACTTTACATTAATATTTTTTTGCATATTCAGCATAATTTTGTTTTACTTTTAAATTGAAAGAATGTTTAGGAAAATGGAAGAGACAGTTCCAATATGTGGTAAGCCCTAGTCAACATGGTACCATTCACTAGAAGATCTCAGTTTCAGTTTTTGGTTTGTTGTTGTTGTTCACATTTGTAAATTTCCAGGAGCATATTCTGAATAACAATAAATAGCTCACTCAGTTGTTGATTTTAGCTGTTATGTTAAAACATGTTTTGAGCAGTAAACTTCCTTTCACCAAATCATCTTTCAGACATAGCTATTGAAACCCTTTATGAAAAGTTACACATAAGCTGAAATAATGTTTCTTAGCTGACTAAAATATTTTTAAAGTATATTTTTATTGATTTCAGAGAGGAAGGAGAAGGAGAGAGAGATAGAAACATCAATGATGAGAGAGAATGCTTGATCAGCTGTCTCCTGCGTGCCCCCTTCTAAGGCTCAAGCCTGCAAGACAGGCATGTGCCCTTGACCAGAATCAAACCCAGGATCCTTCAGTCACAGGCCAACACTCTATCCACTGAGCCAAACCGGGTAGGATTTACCATTTAGTATTTTCTACTAAAGGTGATATAAACTCTTCAATGATAAACTATCTCACAAAATAAAAATAAAGCCCACATGCTTTCTATTTTGGGTTGTTGTTTTTCACCCTTAGCTGACACACCTGTGTGAGGGAAAGGATTCTGACAGCACACTTGGCCTCGATGTTTCTTGGGAACATTGGTCTCAATCTAATCAAAGATATTTTTCAAAACAAAGTCTTGTGATGCATATGTGCTCTATTTGGCAGGAAACCATTTCTAGTATATTTTCCCCTGAAGTGTCCAAGGGATAATAGAATTCTGTGAAATTATATGTTGCTCTGTTCCTGCCTAACTCTAGCCTTGATTCTCAAAAAGCTTTTTCTACTAGAAAGAAAATAACCTCATTTTAAATCACGACCCTGAAAATTTCTTATTTTTCATAGTCAAAGAACATAATTAAAGTGCTTTAGCTGAGATCAACAAGCTGTTGGAAATCTTATTACTGTTTTATTACTATGTTATGTATTGAAAAATAATTTGTAGATGGTACTACTTTTCATGTGACTGAATATTAATGATTGATATAGGTTACATTTTCACTTATGTACTTTTAATTTTATTTTGTTTTTTAATATATTATTGATTTTAGAGAGAGAGGAAGGGAGAGGGAGAGAGAGAGAAACATCAATGTGAGCAAGAAATGTGATTGGTTGCCTCCAGTGTACACCCCAACTGGGCATGGAACCTATAACTTGGGTATGCACCCTGACCTTTTGGTACATGCGATGACACTCAACCAACTGAGCCACATCAGCCAGGGCTAACTGACACAAATCAAGACTTCCAGGTCCCCTTCCTGCAAATGTGGTGGCTTTTCAGTGTTTGGTGTCTCCTTAGCTGAGAATGTGGAAACTAGCAGTGTTAAACACAGGGTGGGGCAAAAGTAGGTTTACATTGTTAATATGTAAAATAATGCAATAATTAATAAATAATACAATAATTAGTAAATAATAATACTGTTGCATACTCACAACAGTAAAACTATTTCCCCCACCCTGTAAGTAAAAATATTTAAGATAACTATAGCTATTAGGCAGATACTCCAAGAAAGAACAACTGGATGAGTTTTTCATTTAAATATGGTTAAAGAAGTAATTTTAGTGAGATATGTTTTATTATCATTCAGAAAAGTGAATGGCAATTTCATTTTACAGCTAAAATTATAGCATAGAAAAAAGTGTCATAAGAGTATTTTCCATTTTTTGAGACTATTTCGTCTTACCTATTTGCCAGTGCATATTAATCCCAAAAGGATATTGTTTAGTCACTTTAGTGGTTTATTGGTTTATCCTGTTCAGCTGCAGAGTTTGCAAATGATAACTTCATTTCTTCCCTGGAGAGTGCAAATGATAACTTCATTTCTTCCCATCACCGTTAAGAAATAATCATCATTAAGAAGTTTTTTTGCTGACATTGACCTAAATACCCATTTTAATTCTACTTTTCAAGGCCTAATTCCTTAAATAATGTCATTTTTTACTTGTTTACACCTTTCAACGTCGGTATTCCATACCTTTAATTCAGGCTATAACTTGCTTTCTAGCATCTATAAAGATTTTGTCTCTCTCCTGCTAGAAATAAATACTAATGAAGATGCACTTGCTATTGAAATGCATAGAAAATCCCTTGAGCAGCTGAATTAAAGGTCTAAGCTTTATTCCCTCTGCTAATTGACTGAGAGCTACTAGACTGAAATGAAAGTCAGAGCAGATAAGTAAATTAAGAATGAAGTGGAACCTAAGATTTAAACAATTGATAGAAATGGGAGGAAAGAGAACTTTGAGAGAAGAAATAAACAGTTATTTCAGTCACTATTTTGTGTAAACCCATCTTTCTGATTTTCTTTTAACATGAACAAAGACATATGCCTTATTTATAGTTAGACTTGCTCAAAAAGTCAACAAAATAAAATATTTCAAATCCCTGATATATGATTTTTAGGGTACCAATTGGTCTTCCAAAAGACCAATTTGGAGTTTATTAATTCTCAGTCATCAAATGAGAATGTTCTGTCATTTGTCAGAATGTACAAGTTAAGTAGAAGATGGACTGAGTTGAAGAACTCACATTGCTGGCTCTAAGGTGACCATGTGTTCTGGTTTGATTAGGACAGTTCTGATTTATGCTTTGCAAAACAACAACAAAAAGGACAGAAAAATCTGATCCCAAAACAATGTATTGGGATCAGTGAAATGGTGCCTAATTGTCAAAGAATAACTCAGAGAAAATGTGTTTAAAGCAGAATATAAATTGATAGGGAGATAGATGATTGATAGATAGGGCTCATAGATAGATGAGAGAGAGGGACTTTAGATCACAGTTTCTGTGACCAAAGCAAGGCTGAGGCTTTTAAAGGCAAAAGCCCCAAAGCTGCACAAGGGAACGTTAGTGGTTGATTTAAACAAGTCTTTGTCTGTCAGTTCAGAATGTGTTGGCTGGAATGGAGCTCAGGGCAGGCCAATGGCTAAGTCTTATGTCTTTTTGTTGAGTGTAGTCTAATCAAATCACAAGTTCACCATCATACAGTTTTTCTCAGGGGTCTTACCAGTTTTCAGAAAAATAGCTGTTCTTATTCACGCTGAGGACCCTGACTGCTTGGTGCCTTATACTCTTCAAGCTCAGGGTCTCACTGAGAGCATGCTCAAGGATCCTCAATTTTTAAAATCAGAATGCAGTCTCAAAGTCTTGTCTTATTTACCTTTTTCATGGATTTTTTGTTTGAAAATTAATCTTTTTAACAGTCACATTGAAAGTCTAGAGTGGTTTTGCCTATGCCAGTGGTCTGCAAACTGCAGCTCATGCGCCACATGTGGCCCGTGAGCCGCGGTTTGTCGCTCTGTTGACTAATGAGTTTGCCTACCACTGGCCTATGCCAACTTTGTATTTCCAACCTCTGCTATGACTCTATGTAGAAACCATGAAGTGCAGGAGTAGTGAGTAGAGTTTTTATTTTGTTGACTAAAGACCACCATACCAGCAAAAACATATATCTCTATGCTCAACCTTTTACCCAAATACACCTTAACAAGTACAGTTGTCCTAAACACAGTATCTGCAGTTTTTCAAGAGCAGCAGCCATGAAATGCTAACCCCTTCCACAGAAGAAGTCTTCATTCAATACATCTGCACCTTGCCAGCTACTAGTTGTTGCTTCTACCTGTGCTGTGGTCAGTATGCCAGTGTGTAAAATGCAGGGAGTTATCAGAATGGTAGTGAGATGAGGGAGGTGTGGATTGTCCCTGGTGCAGGCAATAATGGGATGCATTGTCCACAGAGATTTTATAAACAATAATAAAGCTGATTAAAAATCAGTCTGTCTTTCTACTTTTTAAAGCCATCATGGCCCAGCAATTCTAAACAATGGCCGTGAGAAATGCTCCACACTGCCAGGGCTGACCACTTTTACTGATGACCCCTACCCACTTTGGTACACCAATGGACCTGGCCTCCAGTCTCTAGGCCGTGGAGGAGATATGTGAATGATAATTCAACTGTACAACAAATTTGTGCAGGAAATTAAACTAAAAACTATTGTCAGGGACCAAATAGAAGTAGTCTGAATATTTTTGTTATAGTGCTTTATGTACATACTGTGCTGCAAGGCTAAATTCTTTTTCATAACTGTTTTTTTTTTTTTTTTGCATCAGTGAACTAAAAACAAAAATGTTTAATAATAAAATGCATGTACTAAATGTGCATTTTTCAAGAAAGTTGATTTCATCCACAATATGGAACTTGGTGATATCATTGACTGAACACAATCAGAAGAGACAATTATGCTAAAGAAGCATCAGCATTTACTTTAAAATTTGTAGTTAACTAAGAAGACTGCTAAAAACATAAACCTCCTGGTTACAGACAATAGTTTGGTGAAAGCCAAGGGAGGGGGAAGAATGGGGGGGCTGGAGGTGGGCAAAGGGGGACACCTACAATAATGTCAACATTAAAAATGTTTAATAAAGAGCCGAAGCTGGTTTTGCTCAGTGGATAGAGCGTCAGCCTGCGGACTGAAAGGTCCCAGGTTCAATTCTGGTCACGGGCATGTACCTGGGTTGTGGGCACATCCCCAGTAGGGGGCATGCAGCAGGCAGCTGATTGATGTTTCTCTCTCATCGATGTTTCTAACTTTATCTCTTTCCCTTCCTCCCTGTAAAAAATCAATAAAATATATTTTTAAAATGTTTAATAAAGAAAAAGAAGGCTGGCTCCTTCAAAGCTTGTTATACATATGCAGCTACAGAAGGTGTATTTACAATATCATTCCATGAAACCAGGCTGTTTATTTAAATAAAGTGACCTTTCTTTTAAATTATTTTTATTTATTTTCAAATCCAAGTATTTCACTGCATATATGACTGTTAATCTGTTGGCTTCCATTACAGAAGAAGAAATTACAAACAGATAAAATGCCAGGTTTTTTTATTGGTGGCATCAGATTCTCCAAAGAGAAAATCAGGTTAATTGCAAGAGTGGTCTGATTTTTCCTTTTTGGTAATGAATTTGATGAAATTGAAATAAAGCTTTTTAAAAATTCTCTGTCAAAGCGAAGCACCAAAAATTACTGGTGGTTATAACTTCAGATTTAAAAGTTCAATATTAAAGATAAAATTAGATTTTATAATAAAAATTAAAAAAATATGATAGGGAAAAGCTTGTGTTTTAAAAAAGTTCCAATTAAGACACCAAACATAGAAATAATTTGCATTAAGTTATAGTACAAAGTCAATTTATAATTATAGTTACTGAAATACAAGTTGTTGTTACAAAGATAAGGTCGAATGTTAAACAGTACCTCAACATGGTAGTAATATGTTCTCTTTATGTTGTTCATCATTAATTGGATTTTAGAAATGTGTGAGCCTTTCAAAAGATATATTTAAAATCAGCCCAGCCCTAGCCAGTTTGGCTCAGTAGAAAAGAGTCTTCACCCACAGACTGAAGCGTCCTGAGATAGATTCTGGTCAAGGGCATGTACCTCAGTTGCAGGTTTGAAATCCACCCAGATGGGGGCACATGCCAGAGGCAACCAATCACTGTGTGTCTCACTCACATGGATGGTTCTCTCTTTCTCTGTCTCTCCCCTTTCCTCCCACTCTCTCTAAAAAAACAATGGAAAAATATCCTCAGGTGAGGATTAACAACAACAAAAAGAAAAATCAGCCCTGGCCAGTGTGGCTCAGTTGGTTGGGTGTCTTCTCATGCCCTGAAGTGTTGCTGGTTGGATTCTTGTCAGGACACATACCCAGATTGTGGGCTCCATTTGCAGTTGGAGGCATGTAGGAGGGAAGGTTTCCCTCTCACATCAATGTTTCTCTCTCTCCCTCTCCCTTCCTCTCACTCTAAAAAATCAATTGAGAAAAAGAATATATTTAAAATCAGACCAAGGTACAAAAATGTACTGAACTTTCTGATAGTAAGCCTTTTAAGTTGTAGATCCACAAATTTCAATATCAGTTTAAAATATTTAATCATGTTCTTCAAATTGAATACTAAATGTCAGCATTTTAAAC
The DNA here is from genome assembly GCA_026230045.1 of Corynorhinus townsendii. NCBI lineage: Eukaryota > Metazoa > Chordata > Mammalia > Chiroptera > Vespertilionidae > Corynorhinus > Corynorhinus townsendii. Next base: position 148,948,599 of record JAPDVU010000003.1, read on the forward strand.
ATTTAGTAAATTGTGATTAAATAAAACAATGAGTACAACAGGAAGACAGTGGAAAATGTCACTACAAAAACAAGGGAGGATCTGAACAAATTAAAGAAGAGTTTAGACATTTTACTAAATTTAAAATTTTATATTTGTACAGTGGAATATCTTAATGTGTGGCAAAGTTCTATAATAAAGCTGTTAATTCACTTTAAAATACCCCTTGGAAAATGAGATTTGAATTGGGAAAGTGGATCAAAATAACAATATGTCACAGGATCCATATGTTGCTTTTATCTTTTATTACTCAGGATATTTGCTCAACTTAGAGGTCATACACATACATATACATACCTTGTGTATTTGGACATTCATATATGCATACACACATGGATATTTGTATTTGCACATTCAAATAAATAGATCCATATGTGTGCTAGTATATGTATATGCATGTGTACATTTATCTACACATAACATTTGTGTATGGTGCTGTGTGTGTACTAGTATATGCATAAATATAGGCTGTGTGTGTGTGAGTGTGTTGTGAAATGTCTTCAAAGATAGGAAAACTTTACTTCACCTTGCTCACTTGATCTTATCTACCATATAATCAGAATTATTAAGGATCTGGAGAGACTTCTCCGTCTTTGCACATGTCCCAAGCTTTTTCCAGGGTCTATTTTCCAATTCTTTCAAATGAAAACTTATTAAATATTCTAGAATTGTTCAAGTCAGGCCTCTATGGGAACATTTCAAGAATATTTCTTATTTCATTACTCTGAGCTTTATTTAGAATGATTTTCATGATTTACTAAGCATATCATGAAAATTCTTTAAACTTCACCATGTTCAATCATCTCACAATTCTCAAAATTAGTTATTTTTGTCTTCACACTATGAGAAATCAGCAGTTATGTATTTAGCTCCTTGAATAATATCCTTTACAAGATTCTCATGTAAGGTGTTTTTGTGGCACATATTTATGATATTCACATTACATTGCCTGTTGACAGATATTTAAATATGGTAATACATAAATATTTCAATCTTCTATTGTTACTGTTGATTTCAGACTTAAAAGATCCATGCATTAGTGTTGGGAAGACAATAAAATATCTAAGTAAGTTCTGTATTTTTAAAAAATATATTTTTATTTATTTCAAAGAGAAAGGGAGAAGGAGAGAGAGGTAGAAACATCAATGATGAGAGAGAATCATTTATGGGCTGCCTCCTGCACTCCTCTTACTGAGTACTGAGCCCACAATTCAGGCAGGTGCCCCAACCAAGAATCAAACTGTGACCTCCTGGTTCATAGACCAATGCTCAACCATTGAGCAATGCCGGCTGGGCAAGTTCTCTATTTTTCAATATAAAATTATTTTCTTTCTAAAAACAAAGGGTGATTTCATTCCCCCCATGAAAAGTTAGCAAATACGCAAATTAGCAAACACAAATATATCTTATCCAATGCAGCTATTTGTTAAAAACTCCTAGTCAGTTTCCTTTAAAAGATTTGAAGCAAGTTTATGGAATAATGAATTAAAAATGAGGATATACCAGTGATAAGATTAATCAGAAATACTGATCAGAGGAAAAGCAATCTATGAAAATATACTTGAGTTTTCTTATATTTACATTGAAAATTTATAAATGATTATAGACATATACTTGACAGTTTGAAATCTTCAATTACTGACTTATTTACCATTTCAAACTCATCCAAAGTTGTCACAAGCAAAACAAAATAAAGTCAAATGAGTCCTAAAACCTTTGATGCTCAGCAAAGCAGAGAAATGTTAGGTAGTTCTCAGAAACCTTTAATAAATCTCTAACATGTGCTAAACATTGGTAATATAATCATACATATGAAACATCTGTCATGGTCTAGATGTGCAATCTAGTTAAAAAATAAATACACAAGCAAAAATGAAATATAGCACAAAAAACATTAAAAATAGATATAAAATTCTATGTTACAAGACAATCATGCTTGTAGAAAATGTCTGTTTTTCTAGAAAAGACCTGGGTACTCTGCATAGACTACTGTCTCTGCATGATTTAAATATGGGGTGGGGATCAACTGGAAAAGGTAATCTAAGTAGGCTTTTAAAATATATTCAACAAAGAAGCCATTAAGCCAGGCATTATGCAATGAAGAAAAGTTTAACTTGATACCAACATTTGTATTGCCTTGTTTTTCTACCTCATATTTTTTTCTGTTTCTTCCATTACTTCCACTTATATATGTACTTCACGGCTTTCTTCCACTTCCTTTTGTATTTTGAAGAGGCAACATGGAGTGTGATTTGGGGACCAACTAAGAATTTTATAAATTTTAAGCATGCTTTATTCATGAATGACAATTCTTCCTTTTGAGTATAATGGACATTTCTAAACTGAAGCATTTGTTAGGTGTGAAAAGCAAAGAAACACTTATAAAGTAATTTATTAGATCTTGCTGCATTAAAAGTTCATTTGCATTGTGCTTCAGAAAATGTAAGAGTAAACACAATTGTGTGTATTTTAAATGAAAGAATGCTTAATTAACTTACTACAATGAGAGTCTTGATGAATTAGCACATTATGATATTCAATTTAGAAACTATTGCTGAGTTTTCAATATACTTAATAGGTTCTTGGGCTTAACCTACACATTAATATTATTAGCCATGTAATGACTAGAATTAGACTCCTGATGGTCACTGAGGAATGAATATTTTAGTCCTCATTAGCATTAGTTATCTTTTCAACACTTATATCAAAGCATGAGTTATAATCAATTTAACTACCTTCTACTTCTCTGTTTGTAGGAAATAATAACATTCAAACTTCTCAAACTCAGGTATTGGCACTGTCTGATATCTAAATCCAAGTAAGTAACAAACAACTCACTTAAAAGTGACAAATGTGGTGTCTGTTGTGCTACAATTGTGACTCAACTTTCTTGCGTCTTTATTTCCGACCCTACTGAAGATGCTGTCCCTATTTGGGCCACACCTCTTAGAAGAGTGACATGCACAAGAGGAGGCACACATGACAATGTTTTCATTAATAATTATATATGTAAAGCCAGTCATATTAGCAAATTAAATGTAAGTCTCTAGTAAGCAGGGATCAGTTGGAGGGGGCAGTAAATATATTTTGACAATAGTACATTCTATCTCAGGGGCAAAGAGTGAAAAATGTCTGTATTGTGCTAGTGTCTCTTCATGGCTTTTGGCCAGTCTTATCCATCTGGAAAATTTTTTATTTGTTAATTAATTAAAATGTCCTATGCATTTACTAGTACTATGGATATTGTCTTTGGTTTAAAATGATCTATTCCACTCTATTTTTGCAAATATTCTGAGAAAATTTATTAAAATGAATGTCATTAACAAATAATGATATTTTTATTCCTCCTTTTACAAAAAAATATTCATCTTCATTTCACTTCAAACTTTACTCCTGCTTTTACACTGAATAGCAAGTATTCAGCACACATACTTATTCCATAACTAGGCTTGACCACAAAAATGTGTTAGCATTGTTTTAAACATCTTAACATGGCTTTTTAATTCTCTCAAGATAATATTTTAAGTGTCCATACCAACCATCTGAGATTAGCCCAAAAGATGAAGCTTATCTTTCCTTGTTATCAATTCTCGACCTATCTCCATCACCACCTCTCACCTTCTGGTTTTCCTACAAATATATCCCTATTTACAGCCCCCCCCCACACCACCACCACCACCACAACCAAAGACTTCCAGGCCCTCAAATTCATACTTTCTTTTTCTCAATCCACATTTCAAGTATGACTTACTTCCTTCTCCAATAAGCGACACTTCTCCATTAATTATTTTATCTGAGCTCAAAATTGCAAGGAGGTGGAGGTGGGGAAGATGACTGCTTTCTAATCCTTCTGTCTCCATGTAGGGCCTTCTAGTAAACTAACAGGTTTGGCCCTCTCTCCATTTTTCACACATTTTTACTTGAGAAAGAAGAGTGAATTATCTTTGATTTCAAAAGAAGAAACTGATCATGCTTGCCTCAGCCTCTTTCCTTGTAAGAGCCAGTCTATTTAAATAGATCTTGCATAGTTATCACCTCTCTGTCCCTCGAATGAGAAGGCCAGAAACCAGTTAATCAGCTGCACCAGTGATGGGCGAGCATACCTAACATGAAGACGAAGAGGAATTAGCAATTTTGTCAGAAGGGAGGCCATATTCTCTAATCCCTTTTCATAGGAATTAAGGTGAGAGTTTAGTACTATTAATCATACCCTTACTCACCATATCCTTATCCTTTACCCTTCCAGGGATTGTCCTATAAACCTCAATTCTTTCTTTCTTATTTATAGGTTACTTAACATTTCCAGGATAAATGACATAGATCTGTGTAAAGATGTAATTACACCTACATGGTCTTCATAAATTCTCTCTTAGCAAGATAATCGACATTTAATGAGTATGGCTAGGAGAGCTGGGATTAAGAGCCTGAGATCTAGTGCTAACACGGTCTTGGGTCCTTTATTTCTGACATAGGACTTTTAGGACTTTGAGCATATTACTGAAGGTCTCTGTAGCTCAGACTTCTCATTTGTAAATCTAAGGTATTATAGTACTTACATCATGTAATAAAGGCTGAAATAACACATGCAAAATGCTCAAAACAGTGCCAAAAAGTAAAGTCAATTATAAGCTTGGCTATTATTTTTGTGTGTCATATTCCTTACCTGATTTAGTCACAACACATGTGAAATACATTCTCTAATCTTATTTTTCTTTACATGTATAATGAAGGGCTTTTGTCTGTTTGTCTGAAGTGCTCTCTTGACCTTGTGTTGATGCCCTGGCTAAAGGCTAGTCAGTTCTCCTTCTTGAGCAGCTGATTAAGACCACACTCCAACCCTCAGCAGGCTCTCACCCTTTGGGCAAAGGCACACCACCCTTAATTGCCCCTGAGTCAGGTACCAGGCAAGTATGCTCCTGAGCCTGATACAGTATTCAAATTAGCTGAACTATGGGAAGCCATTGCAATCGAGTCAACTCCACCCCACTTGTCATACATAAGCTGTCCGGTACAGTTCCAGCTCACTATTACCTTGTTCCTAGATTGTGTGGCACCTTGTACAACACCTTTCTCTCATCCAGAACTGTAACAGAGTTTTGCCTTTAATCTATTGGAGCACACAACCTATGGAGTACCAGTGTCTTATGTTCTACTATCAAAAGAATCTTTAAATCTTATAAAATACTAAGGTCTTTGTTCTATCCCGACAGAGTGCATTTTCCTATACTGCAGGCTAAATAGTGAGCTGTCCAGCAGAGACCTCGGTAAAGTTCCAGAGGAAAGGTGTTTCTTTAGGATCACCTTTTTCCTAAAACTAATTTTGCCTCTGCGCTCATCCTTTCTCCTCTAAGGGATTTGGTCTACTGGTTAGTATGTCTTTTCCTGGGCACTGATTCTGTTAAACTTTAAAGATTTTTCTAGTAAATACCCAATTGCATACTTCCATAGTTAAAGAGAAGAAAAATTCTCCATTAATAATTGTGTCATCTGCCTAGTGACAACCTATCTCTCTTCTAAAAAGCCAAGATCCTTCAAATAATATTTTTTTCAAAAGTTATTCATTGTGCCCCAGCTGGTTTTGCTCAGTGGATAGAGCGTTGGCCTGCGGACTGAAGGGTCCCAAGTTCCATTCGGGTCAAGGGCACATGCCCCAGTTGTGGCTCAATCCCTAGTAAGGGTCGTGCAGGAAGCAGCCAATCAATGATTCTCTCTCATCACTGATGTTTCTGTCTCTCTCTCCCTCTCCCTTCATCTCTGAAATATATATATATATATATATACACACACACACAAAGCTATTCATTGCCTTTCCTTCTTTACTTCAACTTCTACCCATTATACTTCTACCCAAATTCCCAGCATTGAATTTCCCTTGACAAATATTATCATGGTCACCTGTGCTGCTATATAAACAGATACCTTCTGTTCTTTTCCTGCAAAATTAGGACTTTATCATACAGTTTTTGTTTGTTGCCCTTGAAAAATTGCCCTTTAATACTGTTTTATCCTTGCTTTTTTTTCTGATTCTCCTTTATTTCTCTGACATTTCTTTCCAGGATAGTTTGTGTAAATTCATCTCAGAATATCTTTAATTTTTAGTCTCTGCAGCATCTGATCTCACATATCTGTATGTTTTCCTTGGGAAACTCATCTAATCTGAAGGCTTAAACTCCCACATATGAGATGATATTTCCCAAATTTCTGTTGGTCACTTAAGCCTCTTTGCTGGCTTTTCCAACGAGTGTGCAACAGATCAATATATTTCAACATGCTGAAATTAAATATATTAATTCCTCCCCCAAATTTTTCTCTTTTTATATTTCCCAATTTAGAAAATGGAATGGCTTCACTCTCTCTCAGCCTACATATTTCAAGTGATAATGTTTCATTAGCTCTACATTATTCTCATATCCTGACGTACTTGTTCACTCTTTCTCATTTTTTTTCACCACCATTTGTTTGGGTTGAGGTCACCACATAAATCCAATGTCTGCTAATGGATCTTTCATTAACAAAATAAAATTCAAACAGTGACATACAGTCTGAAAAATACTGTGAGATCCATTTCATTTTAATTAGTTTATTTTACAATGCTAATCTCATTTCCCATGCCAGTCTCAAAACACCTTCTGAATGAATATCCCTGTGATTTCACATTTGTGTCATTGTACTTACTACCCTCTCCATTGCACTGATCTTCCTCCAATATCCATCTGAAAAGTTTTATCTTTGTGGACACAAAACATTTTGGACTTTAGTAAAGTTTCCCTGACACAATACTCCCAATTCAGAATGTGCCGCTCCTTTTTTGGAGCCTTTATTGTATTCTAGACAGTGTATTATTTTAATATCTACACTATATTACTAATAAAACTTCACCTTATTATGTGATTTTCTCTTCTGAAAATTAGTGAAACATTTATAACTTACAGAATTGGAATGGACACTAAGGCAATGAAACAAAATAAAATGAAATACTCTACTAGTAAAACCCAAACCGCTCCAAAGAATATATTGTTGAAAGATATAGGAAGTAGCCAAGGAGAAAAAAAATGTTAAGAGTTAATGATATTGGATTCTTATCATTCACCACATACAAAAAAAAAAAAATAACTTAAAATGAACTAAATATTTGAATGTAAAGTCTGAAACTCCTTGAAGAAAAATAGGGGTAAGCTCTTGAAATTGGTCTCAAATATGATACCACCAGCATAGGTAAGAAGACAAAAATGCATGTGGGGTTATATCAAATTAAAAAGTTTCTGAAAGAAAATGAAATAACCAACAGAGCTAAAAGACTACTCATGGAATGGAAGAAAGTATTTGCAAACCATCTATCTGATAAGAGGTTGGTTTCCAAAATATGTAAGGAACTCCTAAAATTTAATAACAAAAAGCATATAACCTAATTAAAAATTGGGCAAAAGCTTTGAATAGACATAGAGAGTTGTTCAATGGGTACAAAATTAATTATACAAGATGAGTAAGTCCCAGAAATATAGTGTAAAATATAGTACCTCTATTTAACAATTAACAGCACATGTCAGGTATTGTATTCTTAAGAATATAAGAGGATAGATCTCATGTTACATGTTCTTACTACACACACACACACACACACACACACACACTCATATACAAAAGAAGGGATATATGGAAACTTTGAGAGATGATGGATATGTTTGTGGTGATGATAACACAAGTATATACGTATATCTAGACTCAGCAAATTGAATTGTGCTAATTACATGCAGTTTTTTGTATACAAATTATAACTCAATAAAGAGAGGAAAAAGAACTTACCAAGAGATTGTTAAACCTGCACATTCCTTTCTTACTACATATCTGTGCACTTGAATCACTAATTATGAGAGTAAGAAACTTGTCAGAAGCTATGGTTCATATTTTCAAGAGTATATCACTACTACCCTATCTAATAGAAGAGTTATATGCAAATTAGCCATCACTCCACTACACCCACAAGTCACACTCACCAGCCAATCAGGAGTGATTATGCAAATTAACCCAGCCAAGATGGCTGCAGTCACGGAGAGAGCAGGAAGGAGGCTTGGGTTTTCCTTGGAATGGAGGAAGCCAAGCTTTCCACACACCCTGGCAGGCCCAGGCCTCCACTCAAAGCTACAAAGTTTCAATTATAGAAGATAAATATATCCCAACAAAAATGGTGGCAGCCATGAAGCTGGAGAGAGGAGCAGGAGGTTTGAGTTGCCCCCAGTGATGGAGGAAGCCAAACTTCCACAGCCCTGGCTTGCCTTGGCCTCCACTCAAGGCTAAAAAGTTTCAATTACAGAAGATAAATAAATCCCAGATACCAGGGCCTCCATTTGGGTGGCTGGGGGTGTGTGGCCAGCCTGCAAACCACTGCAGGCCCCTCGCCCAGGATGCCCCACACCTCAAGGGAACCCCCACCCTGATCCAGGATACCCTTCAGGGCAAACCAGCCAGCCCCCACCCACCCATGCACCAGGCCTCTATCCTATCTAATAAAAGAGTAATATGCAGATTGACCATCACTCCAACACACAAGATGGCTGCCCCCATGTGGACACAAGATGGCCACCACACAGGGGAGGGCAGTTGGGAGGGACCAGGCCTGTAAGGGAGGGCAGTTGTGGGTGATCAGGCCAGCAAGGGAGGACAGTTGGGAGGGACCAGGCCTGCAAGGGAGGGCAGTTAGGGGTGACCAGGCTGGCAGGGGAGCAGTTAGGCATCAATCAGGCTGGCAGGGGAGTGGTTAGGGGGTGATCCAGCTGGCAGGCAGAAGCAGTTAGGGGCAATCAAAAAGGCAAGCAGGCGAGCAGTTGGGAGCCAGCAGCCCTGGATATTGAGAGGGATGTCCGACTGCCCGTTTAGGCCTGATCCTACTGGGGATCAAGGCTCTGAGCTCAGAGTTGTTCTAAGAATTCTCATGCCCAGAAAAGGTAACTCATATATAAGGGTGCAACATATCTATGTATATAAAAGCCTAAGTGACCGTTACGACCAATGACCAGTCGCTATGATGTGCACTAACCACCAGTGGGCAGATGCTCAACACAGTAGCTGCCCCCTGGAGGTCAGTGCACTCCCATAGCCAACCTCCCCAAGCCGGCCAACCTTGCGTGGTCCTTCCCCCCAGCTGGCATGCCCCGATCGCCTGATTTAGGCCAAGCCTCAGGCTGGAATGGGGAACTGGGGGTGGGTGGTGGCGGACGTGGCCCCTTTCCCAGGCTCCCTCCTCGGAGCTGGTGGCCAACCTCCTGTGCCCTGTTCCTCCCTCCAGCCTGCCACAGTGGCAGCACAGCAGTGAGGGAAGGAGGAGTTGGGGAGGTGGGGAACTGTGTGGTGGTGGGGTACTGATGATGGCAGCGTCAGCGTCCATTCCTTCTGCGCCCAGCCCAGCCTGGCTACCATCACATCCTCTCCCAACCCTGCAGGGGCCTTTGGGCCCTAATGGGCCCTGATCGCTGGCCAGGCTTAGGGACCCCACCCATGCATGAATTTCATGCACTGGGACGCTAGTTATTGTCATAAAGTTTTTTGATAAAAATGTTGAGTAAAATTGAATAGACTAGCTTTGAACCACCCCAAAATAATATAATGGTATAGAAATGAGATAATTAACTTAAAGCTAAGTTATACTAACAACTGAACTATACTAACTAAACTAAGAAAATATTTGAATCTAAGTATTAGTTTAATAAAGTTTGGACAAGAAAATATTTTTTCCTCATATACCTTAAATATTTTCAAAATGATCTTGATAAATCCTCCCTTGCCTCTTCTACTCTTTCAATACTTTATTTATGTTTAGATAGTGATTTATTGAGAAAAATAATAAACAGATATTTATACTTTGGGGTAATAATATAAAAAATGCATTATTGTGACTAAAATTGGACTATATGAAGGAATTCTTTCTAACTTTAAATATTCATTATGGCTGTAATGGGCAGGTTTAATTAAGGTTTCCCTAATTAAAGCATTGTATGCGTTATCTCAAATAAGTGATAGCAAGGATAAATAGTTTATATTTAATATTTAAGAGACTTGTTCTGAACTTCTTTATTACTCTTTATTTAAGCCTCATTATAAGCAATTATGGTTAAATTTTCAACACTGTTTTTTATAGTTTTTTTTCTCCATAAATAATATGGAGCCCACTAACAAAGAAAATTATCTTTGAAAAAGCATTTAAAAAGAAAAAAATCTATAATTGATTTCCATTAAAACACAACAAAATGAAGAAATTTTAAGGAGCTATTAAAAACATTTCAGCTGCATTGATTATTTTTAGCTCAATTTTCTAATGCTCTGTCAAAAGAGCTACATTTATAGCTTAATTTATTATATCTAGCAACTGAACTTTGGTGACTGTTGCTCCATGCTGAATAGAATATACTTGGTTCTATTTTATCATTACTGCCTATAATATCTTACCAATATTTTAATGCAAAATGAAAAGTAAAATTTAGACAGCAGTCCTTCTCATTTTGATTACAATACAGAGGCCTAGAGGATGCAAAGGTAGTTAGATACAGACATAATACTATTTTAGGAAAGTATATATTTTTTAAACTTCAAATACAAATTAGAAAGTTATAGAAATTGTAAAAGTTCGAAGAAGAATTAATAATTCTGTTGAAAGAACTCAGATAATCACATTACAAAGGAAGCATTTAGCTAGACCTTACAAGGATGGGTGAATTGGACAGCTAGAGCTCAGGAAGAAGGCAATATAACTAGAAGAACTAATTGTCTTAACGAGAGTGGAAGCAGAACACTGTAAATTGTGTTCATTTAGATTTACTAGTGTTTGACTATGAAAGGAATATCTATAAAACGAAAAGAAAATTGAGTTAAAATGGTAAATTGAGACTAATTGTCTAATGTGATTAGGCACAACGTGTGAAGCTTTGCTAGTCTCAGTGTTATTTTGAGCAGGGAAGTAATGATAAAAGGGGGAAAATCAGAGAGATAATACACAAATTTGGAATTAAGCTTGTCTGTGTTTCAATTCCAACTATATAAATGGAAGAAACTCAGCTTCAATTCCCTCATCTGTTAAGCTCACTGGTAAATCATATTTTGGAGATTGTTGTAAAAATTGAATAAAATAATGTGTGTGAAGCACATAAGTGCAAACTGGCCAGATATTAGATTAGTCTCTACAGAGATTTCACACAGGAAAATAAATTGCTAATTAATATTAACTAGAGTTAATAGCTCTTATTAACATTACTGCAGAATGATTGGCAAGTGGGACATGATAGAAGGAATACTATAGACTATAGATGGAGTCTGTCTAGGAGATGGGATGTCTATGGAAATTATGGAGGGGAACAGGCGATAATATCAATGTTTTGAAATTTCTTGCCTGGGAAAATTTCTCTCACTCAAAGATAAGGAATTCAAAACAGTTTGGGGGAGTAGATGACTTAGTTTAGAACCTGCTTATCCTGAGGTTGATTTTATGGTGTCAATGAGATGCCCAGGTAAACAGTTGTGGAATTGGAGCTTAGAAGAAAGAGCAGAGATCAAGATAAATTTAGAGCAGCTGCTGTGATGAGAGTTAGAAGTTAAAATTAGATTTCTGTTTTATGATTTTCTTAAACTTTTAAAAAGTCTCAGAAAATTTCCATTTTATTTACTTTTTTAAAAAAACCATAACAAGCCAGGCCTGTGTGCTAAGTGGTTGAGGTGGACCCATGAACCAGGAGGTCAAGTTTCCATTCCAGATCAGAGCAGGTGTCAGGTTGCAGGCTCAATCCTCAGTTAGGGGTGTGCAGGAGGCAGCCAATCAAAGATTTTCTCTCATCATTGATGTTTCTATCTTTCTCCCTCTCTGAAATAAATAAAAATATATTTTAAGAATAATAAATATTCTTTATTTTCCATAAATGAGTGAGATCATGTGGTATTTTTTTTTCATCATCTGGCTTATTTCATTTAACATAATGCTCTCCAGGTCCATCCATGCTGCTGCAAATGGTAAGAATCCCTTCTTTTTTATAGCAGCATAGTATTCCATTGTGTAGATGTACCATAGTTTTCTAATCCACTCAACTGCTGATGGGCATTTAGGCATATAAGCACACCAATGGACACAAGACACTGGGGGGGTGGTGGGATGAGGGCATGTGACAGGGGGTAGGGGAGGCTGGGCGAAGGTCAATGGGGAATAAAAAGGAGATATATGTACTAATATATGTAATACTTTAAACAATAAAAAAAAATAATAAATAGCCCTAACCAGTTTGGCTCAGTGGATGGAGCATCGACCTGCAGACTGAAAGGTCCCAGGTTCAATTCCAGTCAAAGGCATGTATCTTGGTTGAGGGCACATCCCCAGTAGGAGGTGTGCAGGAGGCAGATGATTGATGTTTCTCTCTCATCATTGTTTCTAACTCTCTATCCTTCTCCCTTCCTCTCTGTAAAAAAATCAATAAAATATATTTTAAAAATAATAATAATAAATAAAAATCCATAATAATTTCTTCCAGGTTATTATTGCAAAAATGAATAATATATGGCATATTGAAAGCCTTGTATTCTAAATTGCAATATTCAAATATAAACTTTAAATAATTATTGAACTCCTAGAATGAGCACACATACACAGAAATATAGGACTTGGGGTATAAAAAGCATAAGTAATATGTCAAAAGCCTCATAGTCGGAAGTGGTAAAGCTAAGGTTGACGATATCTGGCAGGTCAGGGTTCAGAGGACATGCACTAAATCACTACTATATTTTTGCTTTCAAGTTATTAATTGCTAAATTAAAGATTTCTTTATTAAAGAGAACCCATTGTATTACTTTGAGACACTTAGCATATTGTTCATTGTAATTGCACAATAAATGTTTGATGAAGTCATTATTGGTCTAATTGTAGGTGGTAAATAAAGCCATAAAAAAAGAATAAAGTGTCTCAAATGAATGCATATAGAGAACAAAAGAGAAGAAAGAAAAGAGAGAAGAGGAAAAGAGTAGAAGGGAGAAAGTAGAATTAACACTTGAAAAATGTAAAAATGTGATGGCTAGGAAGTGAAAAATAAATTAGAAAAGCACATAGAAATGGGATAATAAAAGAAGATTAAGAAACATGAATTGGATTAAAAGGAATGCAAAGAAGGAAAGAGTTTCAAAAAAGGTCAGAGATCTCAAAAATGTTAAGCTCTGTGGTGGGTCTTAAGTGGAAAGACTCAAGCCATATAACTTGAACCACAGTCTGTGGTTTGTTTCCTTATCTCCATGTCAGGGAAATCTACCTAGTGACACTCCTGGCCTCCTTTTTCACCCCTCATTCACTGTTTTCCTAATGAAAAGAAGAATAATTTTAGGGATTTGAAATTTGGGAGAAATACATGTTCAGTTTAGGCCTTTCCTCATCTGTTTATCTGTGCTAAGTAACATAGCTGCTCCTATAAGGTTATGTGCAATTGTCCATCTGCATCAGTAACTATATATTTAAGAGGTTAAATATTAGCAAGTCCATTGAGACTGCTTCTCCAAGGCTGTGGTCTCCACTGTAGGGATAATATTGATTTTCAATTTCTGTTTGACTCTGTGCTTATGTCTAATTTATCTTAACGTGACATAAAGAAAGAGGTTCACTGTTAGACTTCATTCTTTGATGGTTAGATATGTTAGCTCACACTAAGTATTTTCTAGGCTATTTTTCCAACAATGCTAGTGTCATTTACCGAATCACTTATTTCTGGCTTTCTATTATATTTGCACCTCTTCAAAAGTAGCTGACCTAAGGAAGAGTAGTTAGTTGACAAAGCCAGGTCAGATCTAAAGTTTTAACTTCCCCCCCTATAATGGAGTTTTATAGTTTGTGATGAACTACCTAGGCCTAAAAATATCCAAAGAGCCAGGTTGAAATGATGTAGCAAGTGGAAGGACTAGTGCCTGAAGACTCATAGCAGGATTGAAAAGTTAGAAAACTAAATATGCTGAAGCAGTCCTAATATAGAGCAGATAGTAACATAGTTGATGTCCATTAAAAAGAAAAGACATATGGGTTGTGAAAGAGAAGATAGGGTCTATACATACCTCTAAAAGTCATTATCAAATTTGAATTTAGTATTGTATAAACTGCTCAGACTAAGCACCTAGTCTAAGATTAAAAGTCTCAGCTCACTGCCCACTTGGTGCTCATACATTGCCCAAAGCATTCTATAACGCAGTAAGATAATCAGGAGACATTTGAAAAATGTGTTAATGAGAGATGTAGAATTAGAAATTTGCAGAGGACGGAGTTGGAGGTGAGAAAGCAGAGAAAAAATATGTTCCATTTCTCCCTAAATTTGGATGTTAATAGAAAGAAAGATGATATAGGATTTAGAGAGATTTACATTTTATTCAACATGACACATATACAGAAAGATACATTAATCATATATGCACAGGGTAATGAATTATCTGAATAAATACTGCTAGGTCAAGAAATATAACATATCCAGAGCCCAGAAATTCCTTTATGTTCTTTCTCAATCACTAAACCCTCATTCTTCTCCAAAGGTAACAACTATCTTTACTTCTATAAAAAGTTGTTTAGGTAAGTCAATTTTAATATTATATGTATATGAAATTATAAGTGTCTATTCTTTTGTGTCTGGCTATTTTAGCTTAACATTATTTAACAGTGGCCATGTTGCTGTAGTTCAGTAATTATCATTGCTGTATAGAATTCTAATACCATAAAGTATTTCCCATTCTGTTAGTAATGCACATTTCTGTTGTTTAGTATATAATGAGAACTGATAATAATCCATCAAATGGTTGAATTCATCTTATTGGTGCACGTATAGATGCATTTCTGTTGGGTACATCTAAAAATGAAATTTTAGGTTATTGGATTTAAGTAAGTTCAACAACAGAAAAATATTTCTATTTTCTTTTTATTTTCCAGCATAGTTATACCAATTAAGTATTAAGAGTAAATAACTACTAGTAATTCCCTATGAAAATAGTCCCTCCATGTTAATTCTGTAATAATTAACACACATATCTCTATATACTATTTTTCTGAAACTTTGAAGGATATTTGCAGAAATAGTTATGACAATCTTGCTATATGACTAAAATTTCCACATCACACATCTAATAGAATTAACAGTCTATATATATAAAAGGCTAAGTGACTGACCGTACATCTAGCCAACCGGCCTACTGGCTGGTACATATGATGTGCACTGACAATTTAAAAATAAACATTGACTCACACATACGTGATACATATAAAGCTCTCACTGGCACCAATTGCACGCGTGTGTTTCAATCTGTCATTGTCAATGAGTTTAAAGTACTATTGTCTTTGGGGATGTTTCAGACAGTTGTCTCTTAAAACAAATATGAGATCAGAGGATTCTGCTTATAGTGAATGGTTAGTAAAACTTGGAGATGGCAAACTTGATATCAGTTTTCATTTAGGAATAGACATTATTGAAATCCCCTATCAAATGATTTGTAATGGATCTATTATTGAAGCTACCTTTGGAAATAGTGTATATATATATATGTGTGTATATATATATATAATATTAAAAATATATCTAAATGTGTGATTCTTTGTCCTAAAAATGAGCATATTCATAAATTAAATGAAATTTTGGATATACTCCATGTAGATTTTCACACCTATTTGAGTGATGATACTATTGACTCAACAGATGATGCTGAAAAGGAAAATTTTCAAATTTCTTAATAATATTACTCCTTTGGTAATGCCTTGTCATAAATTAAAATTGATATTAGGTGCAATCACCATGCTACTGAGAAATCTTAATAGTACATGGGGTCTCTGTAATGGTACTATCTTTATTATCAAAAGATTGTAACCTAACATAACTGAAGCTGAAGTAGTAACAGGATCTATGGAAAGAGAGGTTTTACTGATTCCAAGAATTGATTTGTCCCCGTCTGACACTGGCCTCCTATTTAAATTAATTCGAAGACAGTTTCCCGTAATGCCAGCATTTGGGATGACTATTAATAAATCACAAGGGCAAACTTTACACAAAGTAGGAATATTCCTACCTGATCCCATTTTTGGACATGGTCAGTTATATATTGCTTTCTCTCAAGTTCGAAGAGTGTGTGACATTAAAGGTAAAGTTGTAAATACTTCATCACAAGGGAAATTAGTGAAACACTTTGAAAGTGTTTTTACTCTTAATTTTGTATGCAGGGAGATATTAGAATAAGTTTAATAAAATTATCAGTCATTGTTTTTATCAATGTTGTTTTTATATCTTGTCTTTGTTGTTGTTATAACATGTTGTTATTGCTTATTTATTAATCAATTTATATATTATTTTCATATACATTTTACTAATTTTCTTTCATCATTTCTATTATAGAGAATGGGTAGATAGTGATATTAAAATATTTCTTCTAATTAATTTTCTTTCAATGTGCATGATTCCGTGCACCAGGCCACTAGTAATTCCATAATATTATTTAATATCAGTTCACATTTAAATCTCTTCAAACTTCTTACAAATATAAATTTGAATTTTTGAATAAGAATAGAGTGACAGTTCATGCATTCATTTTTGCTTTCATATTCAAAGCTCTTTAAAATTTTTCCCCCTGAGTATAGATTTCTGGTTTGAAAGTTTCTTTTTGTTTGTTTGTTTTAATATTTATCATTGAAAGTATCGCATATGTCCCCTTCTCCCTCATTGACCTCTTCTAGCCCGCACCATCCCCTGCCCCAAAAGTTTCTTTTTTCATTAAGTACTTTTAATTTAGGATACCACTGTTTTGTGGTCTCCATATGTCTGGTTAGAAATGAGAAGTCATTTGTATTGTTGGGCCTATATGTTATGTGTCATTATTTTCTGCTTTCAAGGTGGTCCTTTTATCTATATTACTCATCTATATATATGAAGAGGAAATATGCAAATTAGGTCGGGAGGCCATAACAGGTCATGACCAGACAGGAGGAAGTTGTGTGCACAGGTGAGGCCTGGAGCAGGACGAGACAGAGGGGCCAGTGAGCTGCCATGTCCCGGCTCGGGCCGGCCCCCCAGAGCCGGAGTGGACACTGACAGGAGCAGGGGGCCGTCCTGTAGCCTCTGTGGCTGAGCGCAGGCCCAGAGAGGAGATGGTGGGCCTGCCTACCATGGAAGCCACGTAGCTCCCTCCCGCCTCCTGTGGAATTGGTGTGGGTCCCTCCCAGCTCCCACAGAAGTGGCACGGCTCCCTCCTGGCTCCCGTCGGTGCCAGCGGGTCGCTTCCACCTCCCGTGGAAGCCGCACGGCTCCTGTGGAAGCAATGGGCAGCCTACTGCGTGTGATATCGTGCAATGTGCTACTAGTTGATATATAATAAGTATAGGTATGATGCCATTTTATTTTGTCCACTTGGGAGTTCATTAAACTTTTTGAATCTGTAAATTATATTTTTCACAACACTTGGGAAACCTTTGGTCATTGTATCTTCAAATGATGTTTTGCACTATTCTCTCCTATTCTTCCTCCTCCTGAGACTCCAAATTGCACAAATTTTAGGGGTTTTAATATTGCTTCTCAAGCCACCATTTGTTCAAGTTTAAAAACTATTTTTGCTCCTTTCTTCATTTCAGATAATTTTCATAGATCTATCTTTAAGTTCACTGGGTCTTATGTTATCTCTATTCTACTTTCAAACTCTTCCTTTGAGTTTTAGTCCAAGTTTTGTACATTTTAGTATTAAAAATTCTATTAGTGGGAGAGGAATCCAAGATGGTGGCGTAGGTAAACACCTAAACTGCTGCCTCGCACAACAATTTAAACTGCAACTAAAAGACAAAACGTCTATCACCCAGAACCATGGGAAAGCTGGCTGAGTGGAAGTTCTACAACTAGAAGGAAAGAGAAAAGAGCACTGAGACGTGCACAAGCGCTGAAAAGCTGAGGTACGGAGGCGTGGGATCTGGGCTGGCGGCAGGCGTTGCTTTTTTCAATCCAAAGGGGAGACAAGCCCCCAATTACTCTGAAATACAGTTTCTGGGGAGATGTGGGGGACCCAAATTCCTACGGGGAGAAGTTGGATTGTCTGCTACCGGGCCTGAAAGTGAGGGGGGCCTGCTTGTAGAGCTGCGCACAGGAATAATTGTTTATCTGCGCTGGGGCATGGGACTGGACGCAGTCGGAGACACAGAGCCGGCTAACTAGCAGCCATTGCTGTTTGCCACGCCCTGGCCTAGTGATGCCCTGAGATCCCGCCCCACACAACCTACAAAACCACCTCAGCTCCAAGCAGCGGCTTTTGCATATGAATGGACTGCCCCGCAGCTTAACCTAACAAACTTGCAGCCCAGATCAGACAGCTCCAAAACCTCCAAACCCCAAGCAAAGAGGAGAAAACTGTAGCTCTCACTGTAGCTCCTGCTGGGTGGACTCAGACAATAGCTGACCTGCACCCCATTGGAGATCCAGAAGTCAGTATACCTAGTGGTCAGTGTGAGAAACCAGATTTCAACTCCTCACATCCATAAGTGACACATTCAAGAGGCAGACTCAGTGAGCACAAAAGCCCCACTGAAACAAGTCCTGCACCATAAGCATGTCTCCAGCACAGCAGTTCTTATAGACACAGCGAGTCCTCACAGCTGATTGGCCTGGAGGTCAATTCTTCCCAGCGTACCAACAGCAATTAAGGCTTAACTACACCAAGACTTTGCACTCAGCCCACAAAGGGGTGTACCAAGAGCGTCCACATCAGGTGATTGGGGAGGCTGAGCTACTGCCCCCTATAGGTCACCTACCACACAAAGCCACTCCATCAACACAGGGAAGCAGCCAAAATGCGGAAACAAAGAAACATGTCACGAATGAAAGAAACGGAGGAAAGCAAACTACTGGACGACATAGAGTTCAGAACCACATTTATAAGGTTACTCAAGAATCTTCTAAAAACCGCCGAGAAACTTGATGACACTTCTAAGGAGCTTAGTGAGACCTTCAAGGACCTTAATGAGAATGCCAAAAAAATGGAAAAGAATGCCAGAAATGAAGCATACACTGTCTAAAATAAAGAATATACAGAAACTCAACTGTAGATCAACATACCCCAAGAATCAAACCAAAGATCTGAAATATGACGAAACAAAAAACACCCAACCAGAAAAACAAAAAGAAAAAAGAATCCAAAAATATGAAGATAGTGTAAGGAGCCTCTGGGATAACTTCAAGCTTACCAACATCCGAATTTTTGGGGTGCCAGAAGAAGAGAGAGACCAAAATACTGAAAACCTACTAGAAGAAATAATGATAGAAAACTTCCCCTACCTGGTGAAAGAAATAGACTTACAAGTCCAGGAAGTGCACAGAACCCCAAACAAAAGGAATCCAAAGAGGACCACACCAAGACACATCATAATTAAAATGCCAAGGGCAAAAGACAAAGAGAGAATCTTGAAAGCAGCAAGAGAAAACCGGTTAGTTACCTACAAGGGAGTACCCATACAACTGTCAGCTGATTTCTCAACAGAAACTATGCAGGCCAGAAGGGAGTGGCAAGAAATATTCAAAGTGATGAACAGCAAGAACCTACAACCAAGATTACTCTACCCAGCAAAGCTATCATTCAGAGTTGAAGGTCAGATAAAGAGCTTCACAGACAAGAAAAAGCTAAAGGAGTTCATCACCACCAAACCAGGATTACATGAAATACTGAAGGGTATTCTTTAAAAAGAGGAAGAAGAAGAAAAAGGTAAAGATAAAAATTATGAACAACAAAAGGACATCAAATACATACCTACCAACAAGTGAATCTAAAAATCAAGTGAATAAAAAATCTGACGAACCGAATGGACTGGTGAATATAATAGAATCAGGGACATAGAAAGGGAGTGGACTGACGACTCTTAGGGGAAGCAGGTGTGAGGGGTTCGGGAAGAGATTGGACAAAAATCTTACTCCTATGGATGAAGACAGTGGCGGGGGGTAAGGGCATGGGGTGGGGTGGGGAATCAGGTGGAGGGGAGCTATGGGGAAAAAAAAAAAGAGGAACACCTGTAATAATCTGAACAATAAAGATTTATTTAAAAAAATTCTATTAGTTTTTTGTAGTTCTTATCTTTCTAATTATTTTTTAAAATTTTCCATTCATCCTGAGCATATTTTTCTTAACCTTATTTAGTGTAGTATGCTACCCACATAAGTCTTTTTCTGTCAAATCCAACATTTGAGTCACCTCAGAATTGATCTGCTTTTCTCAGGAAAATTAGTCATATTCTCCTGAATTTTCACATGTCAAATAATTTTAGTTTGTTTACTAGAATTTTTTAATACTTTGTTGGCAACTCTTTATTATGATACTGTGTTGTTTTTTTTAATAGTGTTAAAATTTTGTTTTAACAGACAATTATCTTGGTCAGGTGGTAAATACTGTTTTAAGATTAAGATTAAATCTTAAACATAGGTTATTTTCTTCATCTAGCTGAGCTGCTTAGAGTCTGACCGAGCATGCATGTTTCAGGGATTACCCAAATATTAGGTTTTATGTAGAGAAATTGTTCCCTCTCTACCCCAACACTCTCCCTTCAAAACTATACCTCTGGCTCTTCAGGCCAGAAAGACTGAATGTTTTCAGTCAGTTTCAGCAATCCCTTAAAGTACTGACTGCAAAGTTACTGTGACCAAAAGTCATAAAAATGGGAATGTCATCTCATGCTCATTTTTTGTATTAGTTTTGTTGTTGTTTATTTTCTTGTGTGCTATATCACCATAAATTTACTGACTTAAGCAAGCGATGTTGATTAGGCCATACATGGGTCAGTAGTCAGGGCCTAGCTTTGCCTATGCCTTCTACTCAGGATCTCACAAACTTTTAAACAAGATGTCAGCCAAGATGCATTTTCTTCTGGACTGTGGAGTCGTCTTTCAAGATTGTTTGAGTTATTGACCAAATTTAGCTCTTAGCAGTTGTAAGAGTAAGGGCCTCAGTTCTTAAAAGCTACTATGATCCATAGTCAGTTAATAACATGATTGTTTGCTTCTTCAGTAAATACCACTAACTTTTTCTAAGAAAGGTCGAATCCTTTCTTGAGGAATTTTACCTGATTAAGCCACACCCGTCCAGATAAGCTCTTCTTGATAAAATCAGCAGATTTAGGATTTTGATGGCAGCTGTAAAATCCCTTCACCTTTGTCATAACACATAATCTTATCATAGTAGGGGTGTCTCATCATATTCACTGGTCACAGTCCCAGGGAAAGTGATTACACAGGGCAGTGTAGAGGATTCTGCCTAACATATTCCTTCTACAAATGTTAAATACCCTCCATACTGTGACTTTCTTTGTTTAATTTCAGAGATTTAAGGTAGATGGGATTTTTTCCTGTTTTATTTTGTTTGCATTTGTTCAGAATTTATAATATAGGCTGTCCCTAAAAAATGTATACACATTTTAACAGCTGATTACTCACTTAATTTTCTCTCCTTGTCAAGTTTAACTGATTTGAAATAATAGGTAAAGCCAGACTAAGCTTTGAACAAAGAATATTTAAGGTGCTACTAGACTTTTTTTTTATGGGGATAGATACATAAAAGATAAAGTTTATAGTACAAAGCCAGCAAAAGTCAATGGATTGAGAGTACATAATTACTAAATGAAGTGATTCTTGATGTTTGTGATTCCATTGCTTTGCATTATCAGCAGTTCCTGCACCAGAATGGTCATCAGTTTGAAAACAGACATTGAACAAAAATAGTATTCATTTTTGCAGATTCTTTTACATTTTTAAAAAAGGAACTATGGCCCTAGATGCTTTGGCTCAGTGGATAGAGCGTCAGTCTGTGAACTGAAAGACTGAAAGGTCCCAGGTTCAATTCCGGTCAAGGGCACATGCCCGGGTTGTGGGCTCGATCCCCAGTGAGGGACTTGCAGGAGGCAGCCAATCCATGATTCTCTCTCATCATGGATGTTTCTCTCTCTCTCTCTCTCTCTCTCTCTCTTCTTTCCTCTCTGAAATCAATAAAAATATATTTTTAAAAAAGGAACTATATATTAATTAATAAACAGTGACTTTATAATCATCAAAGTACATATACTTTTTTTGGGGACACCCTGTATTTTAATTAGCAAGAAGGGTTTACCATGAGCTAACTTGGAAATACTAGAGGTAGAACTTAGTTTCATGAAAATTTCCTATAGAATCATTACTTTTAACTGTTAAATATGTTATATTTAATTATAATAATTTTTATACCCAAGTCATCCAAAATTTAACCAGTTTAATCTGAACTTATAGAGTCATTTTATTTTATTTTATTTTATTTAGAGAAAGAGACACAAAAGCAACTATTATTCATTGAGGAATTTCTCACTTTCTTACAGTAAACAATGGCCTAAGCTCATCATATGCACTCACTGCCCCAGAACCAGAGCGACATGTTTCCAAGAATAACTGCTGCTTTGGGGATTGAAATCAAGATCTTCCATTTACTGAATGTCACTACTGCCAGGTCCTTGTAATGACTGTAGAAATGTTAATTTCCATCAGTATTTAAAAATAATTCAAATGCAATATCAGAGTTTTCTTCTTTCATTATTTACTAGAGGCCCAGCGCACGAAATTCGTGCATGGGGGCAGCAGGGGGAGAGTGTCCCTCAGCCCAGCCTGCACCCTCTCTAATCTGGGACCCCTACTAGGATCGGGCCTAAAGGGGCAGTCAGATATCCCTCTCACAATCCAGGACTGCTGGCTCCCAACTGCTCTTCTGCCTGCCTTCCTGATTGCCCTAACCACTTCTGCCTGCCAGCCTGATCACCCCCTAACCACTCCCCTACCAGCCTGATTGATGACTAACTGCTCCCCTGCCAGCCCAATTGCACCTAACTGCCCTCCCCTGCAGGCCTGGTCACCCCTAACTGCTTCCCCAGCAGGCCTGGTCACCCCTAATTGCCCTACCCTGCAGGCTTGATCACCCCCAACTGCCCTCCCTTGCAGGCCTGGTCCATCCCAACTGTTCTCTCCTGCTGGCCTGATTACCCACAACTGGTCTCCCTTGCAGACCTGGTCCCTCCCCTGCTGGCCATCTTGTGGCAGCCATCTTGTGTCCACATGGAAGCAGGATCTTTGACCACATAGGGGCAACCATCTTGTGTGTTAGGGTGATGGTCAATTTGCATATTACTCTTGTATTAGATAGGATTATTATTATTATTCTCAATTTTATACTGAAAATATTAATTCCTAGAAATATTAATATATTTATTATTTACTTACATTTATGCTTTAATATATAGTTTAAAAACATTAAAATCAATATTTCTACTACATGTAAATCATCTGAGTGAAAAATAACACTTATATGAGGTATGCTTGTCATCATTAAAAACAAAAGAATGTAAAGAAAACAAACTAACACTGTGTGTACAGAATACTGTATTTTCAAAGTTACTTGACATAAGTCTTTTATATGTGTGGATATGATATTAATTTTATATTTGTTTAGTTTTATTGTTTCCTTTCTGGTTTAATTTTTTATTTGATTTGTTTGAAAAACATTCAACAAATTCATGTCTTTCAAAGTTAACAATGATATTAAAAGTTGTTGTAAGAGAAGACATTCCCCAATCCTAATCTCACCACTGTTTAGTACTGCTTTTCCAACTTGAATTTAATAATGCTTCCAGGAAAGTAATTGATTACATGGGTACCTTTTTTATATTTTTAGTGGGTTGTAAGCCATTGTTCTATAATTTACTGAATCAATGTCCTGAGGTATATTTGGACTGCTTTTAATCTTTTAATTTAATCTTTTAATAAATAACAGTATTTAGTTGTTTAATCATATTTGTGGAGGTGGGTTTTCAGTACAGATATATAAAATAAGATTACTGAGTTATAAGGTAAATGTACTTATAGTATTGTTAAATATTCCCATCTCTTTCAAAAGAGTATTGTTTCAAAACCCATCTCTTTCCAGATGGGTTTTGAAATTCCACAAGCAAAATCCCATATACATAAGGGTCTATTTCATTATAGCCTCTCAACAAATTGTAGTTTCAAAGTTGGATTTTTGCCAGTTTGACAGGTGGGAAATAGTTTTTAATGTTCCTTAATATGGATTTTTCATATTATATTTGCATTCAAGCATTTTTCATAGGTTCTGGTTGCTTTTATTTTTTATAAAATCTATCTTAATTAGTTTTACTGAGTTTTAGCAAACATTCTTCTAAATTTTTGCAAGCTTTCCCATATTTGTGTTTGTTGGACATCATGAGTCAATATTTTCATGTATTTTGTCATTTGTGGTTTTTTCACTTTAGTTATGTTCATTTCCATGTCAAACTTTTTTTTTCAAAAGCACATATTTACTGTAAATTGGAAACATTGTTAAAGTTGTATAGATTTTTATAATAATGGACTCAATTTCTTAAACAAACTTGAATTATGATTGTTAGAATACCCACACCATATTAAAAGCATCATATCACTGTTTAATCTTGACATATTTACTAATCTTCTTTTAACAGTTTTGATTTTTGTCTTTTTGCTGTTAAAATAAAATCATTAATCTTTTAAATATTTGTTTATTTGTTGGAGCTAAGGTTTAATTTCTGAAATACATAAAGAACTCATAAAACTCAATACCAAACAAATCACCTAATCAAAAATGGGCAGAGAATCTGAACAGACACCTCTCCCAAGAAGACATATAGACAGCCAATAGATATACTAGTATGTTTAATCTCACCAGAATTTAGCAAAATTCAAATCGAAACTACAATGAGATACCACCTCATACCTGTTAGAATGGCTATTATCAATAAGATAAGTGATAACAAGTGTTGAAAAGATTGTGAAAAAAGGGAACCCTCATTCACTGCTGATGGAAATATAGACTGGTACAATCACTATGAAAAACAATCCAGCGATTCCTCAAAATATTAAGAATAGAGCTACCATACGACCCAGCAATCCCTCTCCTAGACATATACTTGAAAAACTTGAAAATATGTATTTGCATAGGTATATGCACCCATATGTTCATTGCAGCATTATTCATGGTAGCCAAAGCATGGAAACAACAAAGTGTCCTGTGATAGAGGACTGCATAAAGAAGATGTACATATACACAATGGAATACTCCACAGGCATAAGAAAGGATGAAATAGCATCATTTGCAACAACATGGATGTATTCTGAGAACATTATGCTAAGTGAATTAAGTCAGTCAGAAAAAGCTAAGAACCACAAGATTTCAATCATATGTGAGATATAAAACTGAAACTCCTGGACACAAACAGCAGTGTGGTGGTTGCCAGAGGGAAGAAGGTGAAGGGTGAAGGGGTCCTAATATATGGTGAAGGGAGAAGATTTGACTTTGGGTGGTGGGCGCATGGTGCAATACACAGGTCTTGCAACATAGAAATCCACACCTGAAACCTGTATGAACATATTAACCAATGCCACCCCAATGAGTTTAATAAATAAATATTGTTTATTATAGAAGTTTAAATTAACTGACTTTCTCCATAAATAAAATGCTAGCATCTTCAAAATATATTGTAATACTATGAGATATTTTACACATAGAAAGTGTAAGGTTTGAGGCGCAGGAAACGGGAGTTGGAAACCAAGATAGGCATTAAAAGGGAGGTTTATTCCGCAGTAACAAGCCTCCTTATGGAGGAGGCAGAGAAACCAGGAAGTGGAGGGAGGTGAAGAAGGAAGGACCCAACTGGACTTCTCCCTGCAGAAGGACGGGAAAGACAGTAACACATGCATGGGTGGAGTGTCCTTTTAAGGGAAGGAACAGGAAGGGGTTGGGCCCAGGGCAGAACAGGAAGGGGTGGGCCCCAGGGTACTCGGTGCACGCTGATTGGTGGTTCAATGTCCCAGCAGCAGACGCTGGTAACGTCATAACTCTGCCCACCAGTTGGGGGGAGGGAGGATCTCACATTCCAGGCTTTTTGTGATATTATATAAAAAAAATTGAGAGTCTGGGCAAGGTCAGGGGCAGGGGCTGAAGGTCCATTTTCCATAGCTACTTCCTGCTAGGAGGGGGCGTCGTTAAGGGCGTCTACCGGAGTCTCAAGGATTCTGATGCTAGGTTCTGAGTTCAGGGCCAGAATTCAGATCAATTGTTCTGATGTCACAGCAGATGGCAAAACCCATCTGATGATCTTTCTCCTTCCTCCTCTTTAACTTTACTAACATAGTCATGATTTTGTTTGAAACAGAAATGACTTGAGTTAAAAAGTACTGCATCCTTCGCAGGTTCTCTTGCGGTTAACTGTACCACATAAGTAAGCTTTTCCTAGAACACAGAGGCAATGTTACAGAAGACCAAAGAAAACCAAGGACGCTTCTGAGAAAATAAAAGAGGGACACTGTTTAATATGCCAGCGAACTCAGGGAACAGCTTTCCAAATCTGAGTAAAGGAACACGCATGGGGCTTTCCTTTATATCTCCTTCCCTGTGATCTTTGTTCCACAGACATGGCTTATGCTTCCGGTCCTTTTTGTGGGCTTTGCAAGAAGGCCCCCAGGGGTTGGGGATCTCCAGGCCATATCTGATGGTCTGGCCTGGTGCTAGCATTAATAACCCTCCCTCCAGGGCAGTGAACTGTTCACAGTAACAGTTTCTGCAAGACCAGTATCTGGGAAGGAGAGAGGGACTTAATTATAGGTTATCAGGAATGTACACTGAGCTTGCTGGCTTGGATTCAGATCACTTGCCCCGAATATCAGGGTTATATTGGAATTAAGCCCTTTTTAGCCTTCTCAGCACAGTGGGAGCTTGAGCAGCTATCTTTACTTATGAACTATACTTTAAGATGGAAGCCTTGCATCAGGAGAGTGCAGCAAAAATAAAACCTATGCGGATTATAGAAAGCAAAAGGGCTGTGCAGCCATCCTACCAGCTTCCACTGCCCATATTCTGGACTTCTAGATGGAAGAAAAATATATTTCTATTTGGCTAAACGACTATATTTTTAAAGTTTTTAGTTTTAAGAAATATATATATTCTACTAGTTGATATGAACAATTCATGTTAAATGCCTTAAGTATTGTAAGTGAGGCAGAAATTTTAGGGGGAAATAGGCAGCTTAGGGATTTTTTAGAATTGAGGTCCACAGAAAGCATGGGGCTGCAGACTGGGAGAAGGTACATTTCCATAACACAAGGAAGCCAGGTGCAGTTACATCTCCATAACACAAGGAAGCAGCAACAGGTATATTTCCATCAGACAAGGGAACAGGAAGTAGCCAAGAAAGGTCACACTTACAAAATAGAGAAGGAAGCCCTTCATTCAGCAGGATGGAGTGGGGGAGAACCTCACATGAGGTTCCACCCTTGAGCCCAGGAGTTTCTATAGTAACCAGTCAAGCGAATAGTGACCAATCAGAGGGGATATCAAGGCACCAGGATTTGCAGCTTTTATAAGCCACTGAGAAGAAGAACCCAGTGGGACCCTTCTCCTCCTCCCCACATGGGAGTCCATTCTGTGGTACCCTTCTCCCCATCCCTACTTGGGAGTCCATTCTGTGGGACTCTTCCCTCTCCCCCTGTGGGAGTCTGTACTTGTTCTTCAATCAGTCTCCATCTTTGCTATACCACCTTCTGTCCATGTATTTATTCTTCGATTCTGGTGAACAAAGAATCCGGGTTCCAGTCCAAAAATTTGGTATCATAAGGAAAATTTAGGATGTTTTTAAAATAGAACAAAATAAATGTAAATGGGTCAGGAATTGGCTATGGGAATGATCACCTTTAAAACTTAAAAATGAATTTGACTTACGTAATAAAAAGAAATGTGAATGTTTAATTCCACTACTCTCTTGAGTTAAAACTAAAGATTGCCTTGGCCGGTATGACTCAATTGATTGGAGAATTCTCTGTACAGCAAAAGGTCACAGGTTCAATTGCCAGTCAGGGCACATAACCAGATAGTGGGTCTGAGCCCCAGTCAGAGTAAGTACATCGAAGTTCCTCACATAGATGTTTCTCTCTCTCTCTCCCTCTTCCTTTCTCTCTCTCTCTCTCTCTCTCAAATCAATAAAACATATCCATGGGTGAGGATTAAAAAATAAAAATAAAAAAACTAACAATGGGTTTTTAACCATCTTGTGTTGAAAGGAGTTTTTAGGGGTGAAATAGGCGGGTTTAGGAAATTTTTAAAAATTAAAGGGTCCGTGAAAAAGGCACAGGGTTATAGAACTGCAAAAGGGTACATTTCCATAAGACAAGGGAGTTGGGAGAGGCTGAAGTTACATTTCCTTAAGACAAGGGAGCTGGGAGTAGTAAAAGGACTATATTTACAAAATAAAGGGAAGGAGGAAGAAAGCCCAAAGGGAATAGGAGAACAATAAGGAAGAAGAAGGAGAGCACTTCAGGTACTTCATGTGAGGCTTAAGCTCAGGAGTTGCTATAGCAAGCATGTCAAACTCATGGCATGTGGCCCACAGGCTGAGAGTTTGACATGCTTGTCACCAGAGGGGATAGCAAGGCACAAAGATTTGCAGCCTTCATAAACCATAGGAAAAAGGAACTCAGTGGGACTCTTTTCCCCTGCTCATGTGGGAGTCTGTGCTTGTTTCTCAATAAATTTCCACCTTTGCTATATCACCTTTCCTCTGTGGTTTCATTCTTCATCCACCGGACAAGAGCCCGGGAAGCCATCCTGCCCAGGGGAACATCTCGCGTGTCCAGTGCAAAATTCCCATATCAATGTTTTGTTTAACTCGTTCTCTTTTAGCTTTTGCAAAAATTCACTCTGAGTCTACCTTTGTGTTGTTGGTTTTTTTTTCTATAAGATCTTGCAAGAGAAACCTGAATTCAGTGTCTTAAGAATCTCTACTTTTTATTAGTAAAATCAAACCAATTCCACCTCTTTCATAACAAGATCAGTAAAATCTTACTTTTCTCTAACATTTATTTATTTATCTTTTAATTAATTTTGTTGTTGTTAATCTTCAACCAAGGATATTTTCCCCACAGATTTTTTAAAGAGTGTGGAAAGGAGGCCTGCAACCTAGATACATGCTCTTGACCAATAACCAAATTGGTGACCCTTTTATGTGCGTGCCCACACTCTAGTCACTGGGAACACTGGCCAGGGTTAATTTTTTACACAGAAAGAAGAGATAGAGAGAGAAAGAGAGAGAGAGAGAGACATCTACATGAGAGAGAAACATGGATCAGTGCATCCATACATGCCTTGACAGTGATCAAACCCCTAACCTAGGTATGTGCCCTGGCCAGGAATCAAACCCACAAGTATTCGGTGTACAGGAGGAGTTTCCAACCAACTAAGCCGGTTCAGAGAGGACTGGAGAGGGGAAAAAAGATAGAAACATCAATGATGAGAGAGAATCATTGATTGGCGGCCTCCTACATGCCCCACAATGGGGATGAAGCCCAGCAACCCAGGCATGTGCCCTGACCGGGAATAGAACCATGACTTCTTGGTTCGTAGGTCGATGCTCAACAACTGAGCCACGCTGGCAGGGTGGCCCTCCTACTTTTATAAATCTGTCCAAATGTCTCATTTTCCTTTTTTTTAAAAAATCCTAGTTTTCTATTTTCCACATTTTCTTCATGCCTAATGTACACCACACATTGTGTCTCAAGATATATTTATTTTAAATATTATATGCATACATGCAAATATTTAAAATATTATCTAATCATATCATAATTCCATGCAGTATATATAAATATAAATTATTTGTATAATTTTGATTGATCAATACATAGCATTTATTATTGACAACTAGGAACTCATATCTGTTAAAATACTCTTCAACACCATGTTTCTTTTGTCTTTTTGTCATCAATATTGATTGATGGCTATTTATATATCATCAATTTAATCTAATTGACTGTCATTATTATTTTTTTGAAGGCCAAATGGTTATAATCTGCAAAATGAGTTGTCTTTTTGTTGTGCACTACTACTTCTTGTAACCCCAATTATTTGTGTAATTATCTGGTATCTGACAATTCCCAAAGAGTTTAGTTTTTAATTAAATTTTCAGCCTAATATATGGGTCAGATATTTTTACAAATATATAAACACACACACACACACACACACACACACACACACACCCACTAGATGCCTGGTGCATGAAATTTGTGCATGGGGGGATGGTTGTCCCTCAGCCCATCCTGCACCCTCTCTAATCTAGGACCCCTCCAGGCATGTCCAACTGCCCATTTAGGCCTGATGGGATACCTGCTCACCTGGTCACCCCCAACTGTCCTCTCCTGCAGGCCTGGTCCCCCCAACTGCCCTCCCCTGCAGGCCTGGTCCCCTCCAACTGCCCTCCCCTGCAGGCCTGGTCCCCTCCAACTGCCCTCCCCTGCAGGCCTGGTCCCTCCCAACAGCCCTCCCTTGCTGGCCTGATCACCCACAACTGCCCTCCCCTGCCAGCCATCTTGTGGTGGCCATCTTGTGTCCACAAGGGGTGGCCATCTTTGACCACATGGGGGTGGCCATCTTGTGTGTTGGAGTGATGGTCAATTTGCATATTACTATTTTATTAGATAGCATATATATATATTACTTAATTCTATTATATAGTCATATCTACCACCTTTTGAGTTTGGTTTAGAATGATAACTGATTAATCAATATTCCATTAATGAAAATTTTCATTTGAAATTATCATATGCAAAAAAAAGACACCTTTTAATTATACAATGTGAACCCTCTGAATCACTTTTTCAGCTCCAAAGTTATGGTCTCAAACCAAAATTCTAAAATGACACCACCAGGGAGAAATATTTTGTTAAAAATCTAATCTTAACTTTAGAGAATAGCTTTTTTATACCTCTCTTTTGGCTAGCTTCCATATCATGTACCCTCCTTCACTGTATGTCAGCAAGCAAGATTCCAGCCAGGCTTTAAATTGTGATTTAAGAACCAATTAATAATAACACCATAATTTAATTATCAGGGACAATAGCAATCACTCTATTAAAATATGAATTATCCTAAATATAATAAACAGTGTGTTTTAGCATTTTATAATTTTTACATAAATATTTCCCCTGGCTATAATTTAGAATGATGTTTCTTCTGAACACTAATAATTAATTCCATTATCTCCCCACACATTTGCAGAAATCTCAGAGTCCCCAAACCAAGTTTACTTGCCAACAAGTACACATATTCAAAATATATACTTTGAAACAGAGTTATAAATAACTTTAACAAAAAATAAGTATAAGCAGCACAATCAATATTAAATTATATCAACTTTTAAAGTTTTTAAATATATATATAAAACTTGCCTATTTTTACTTAGTCAAGGAATCATGGCTTACTGGCTTGTTGGCTTATTGAATTTATTGATCTTTCTAACAAACCAACTTTGGTTTCATTGATTTTCTCTATTGATTTACTATTTTCAATTTCTGTCATTGGCTCTAATACTTATTATTTCTTCTCTTTTACTTGCTTTGCTTTTAACTTGCTCTTCTTTGTTAGTTTTCTAAGATAGAAACTTAGATTTTCAATTTTGAAATTTTCTTATTTTCTAAAAAATGCGTTCAATGCTTTTGCTGCATCCCACAAATTTTGATAAGATGTAATTTTCATTTTTATTTAGTCCAAAATATTTTATAATGTCTCTCAAACTTTTTTCTTTAAGCCATGTATTACTTGGAAGTGTATGTTTAATCTTTATGTATTTGGGGAATATCAAATTGTTTTTCTGTTATTGATTTCTGATTCAATACCATTGTCATCTGAGAACAGACATTGTATGATTTTAGTTTTTTTAAATTTGTTA
Source organism: Corynorhinus townsendii (assembly GCA_026230045.1). NCBI lineage: Eukaryota > Metazoa > Chordata > Mammalia > Chiroptera > Vespertilionidae > Corynorhinus > Corynorhinus townsendii. The sequence goes on from JAPDVU010000003.1 coordinate 148,980,394, forward strand.
ATATGTGTTTTAGGGGCCAGAATGTGACCTATGTTAGTGAATGTTTATGTAAGCTTCAGAAGAATGTGTATTCTTTTGTTGTTGGATGAATTAGTCTATAGTTCTCAATTATGTCCGATTGTTGATGGCATTGAGCTTAACTGTGTCCTTACTAATATTCTGCCTACTGGGTATGTGCATTTGTGATAGAGGGGTGTTGAATGTTCTAACTATGATCACAGATTCATCATTTTTTCTTACAATTCAATTCTATTATTTTTTTTTTGGAGTCACATACTTAGTTTGACCTCCTGTTGTTAAGTGCATACATTTTATAGGGTGTTATATCCTTTTGGAGAATTGATCCCTTTATCATTACATAATGCCCTTTTTTATCCTTGATAACTTTCTCTGTTTTGCAGTCTGCTGTGTCAGATATTTTCAAAGCTACTCCTACTTTCTTTTCATTAGTGTTAGTGGAGTACAGTTTTTACATTAATTTACTTTTAATCTAAATGTATCATTATATTTAAAGTGAGTTTCTTGTAGGTCCACTCTGTCAAAATCTGTCTTTTAATTGGTTCATATAGACCATCTGGTTTCTGACAATTCACAGAGTTTAATTTGCAATTCTTTTTTCCAGCCTACACATGGAAAAAGTGATTATTAATATAGTGGGATTAATATCTACCATATTTGTTATTGAGCTCATTGGGCATTGGTAGGGTGGCTGGGAAAAGAGGCTGATTAGTATCTACAGAACAGGTCATCTATCCATTTAATTATTAACAATTTTCTCTGCTGAGTTCATCTGTGGTATTAATTGAAAAGGGAGACAAATACCTTCAGGTTTTTTACCCATTTAGAGAGATTTATTACTATATTTATCCCCCAGACTTCCTTGTCACCAGTTTTCTAGTCACATTCCTTCTAATCCCTGACCATTCCAGCCAAACCATTGTCCATCACCTTTGAATTGGTATGTAATTAATTGCACATCTAACCATATTTCCTTTCAAGAAAAACTAAGTGCCTCTCTTGAGTTCATACCATGGGGGGATTTTCCTTCACTGCTATCCCTCTGGGATGCCCCATTGATCCCAGAAAGGGACTGTAGTGCTGCAACTATCCACTTGCGGGTGGTGCCAGCATATTGTGCAACATCATCCATAAACTGGGCCCAGGTTTTTCTTTGTCAAATGAGAGTAGGGATCACAGAGCACTTCAATGATGCCGTGGCTCCCCTCACAAATTCATTTCTCACAGTCATGATGAAAGATATGTCTTCTGGATCCACCCATGTAATTAAATAGATCAAATAATAAATACACATTAACTTTACAAGGTCCATAGCCTTTGAATTTCCTTGTCTACATTAAACCAAGGGAGAGTGGACATGTCTATGTCACAAATGGTGAGCCACCATTTATTCAAGTTTTAACCATCCATCCAATGAATCTACCAACCAACCAAACAGGTAGAGTCCTTTCTAACTCCTTGTGTTATAACATTAAAGACAGAATCTATATTTAGTGAACCCATATCAATAAATTCAGCCAGATCCATCTTAATGTTCCTTCCACCATTATCACACACCCTTCATATCCATTTCAAATGGATTCCTTGGATTTTTGTCTGTATAGATTTGAAAATTCAAGTAGTTTTTTTGGGGTGTAGCAAACGTTCCCATTATTATACTATGTTCCTAATTTTAAAGGCCTGTTATGGCTTGAGGCTAGAAGCAAAGAGAGGTAGTGGGTTAAGAAGAATCAACACTCTTACAAGGCAACTGCCTCAAGGAGGACATTATAGTTTCCTCAGGCAATGCAGGGTAACTCTTCTCAGATGACAGTGCGGGGGCTACTTCCAAGGGGGACAGGGAGGCTGCTTTTACTAGGGGTAGAGATTGTTTCTGCTGGAAAAGAATCATCAGAATTTCAGGGCTCAATGTTTCCAGGTTTATCAGGGTGTTCCCATTTCCACTTTCAGGATCTCATTCTTTCCTAATCATTGCTCTCACTTTAATAGTAGACATCCTGGGAAGATATAAATATAATTTAGTTGTAATTCTCCCACTGGCATGATGAGATTCTAGGTTTGGTTTTCATCAATATTATTTCTATAGATGCAGGAGATAAAGGACTTCTTTATAGCAGACATAGAAGATTTCAGGTTATTTATGTGGTGCTTAATGGAATTGAAATTCCTGAGTTTATCATTTTTCTTCTTCACTTTGTTCAGTGACATTAGGAGAAACCCACCAATAGCTTAATACTCTTAAGTGTGACAAAGATGTTTGAAAGTATCATATATATGTTCACCCAGATCTTTCCTTCTTGTAAATGACTGATTAGGAGCACCCAATGTTGTTATCCTGCATATCTTTATAGCCAGATCATTTCATGCACTCTCAGCACTCTTTAATTCTGGAAACAGAGTAATTAGTGTCTTTATTTTATTTTTATTTATTTTTTTATTGTTTTAAGTATTACAAATAGTAGTACATATGTCTCCTTTTTTTTCCCCCCTTGACCTCCCCCTGACATCCCCTACCCCCCAGTACATGCCTTCACCTGTCCTCCAGCCCCCCCCCCCAGTGTCTTGTATCCATTGGTTGTGCTTATATGCATGCGTACAAGTCCTTCGGTTGGTCTCTTATAGCCCCCCTTGCCCAACCTCCCCTGTCTTCCCGATGTAGTTTGACAGTCTGTTCAATGCTTCTAAATCTAATCAGATAAGAGAGCCAATTCCAGAAGCCCTAGAACCAATTGAGATGATTCATCAGTAAGATTCTATCACTCTAGATCCACTCTTGGCATAGAAACATGCAAATTGACTGTACCTCTGCTAAACCCACAAGCCACACCCACAAGCCAATCAGGAGTGAGTATGCAAATTAACCCAACCAAGATGGCTGCGGCCACAGAGTGAGCAGGAAGCTTGGGTTTTCCCAGCAACAGAGGAAGCCAAGCTTCCTGGCCAACCCTGGCCTCTGCTCAAGGCTACAAAGTTTCAATTGTAGAAAATAAATAAACCCCAGATACCAGGGCCTCTGCTTGGGTCACTGGGGGGCATGGCTGGCCTGCAAACCACCACAGGCCCCTTGCCCAGGCTGTCCCATGCCCCAAGGGAACCCCTACCCTGATCCAGGACACCCTTCAGAGCAAACCAGCTGGCCCCCACTCATGCACCAGGCCTCTATCCTATCTAATAAAAGAGTAATATACAAATTGACCATCGCTCCAACACACAAGATTGCTGCCCCATATGGTCAAAGATGGCTGCCCCATGTGGACACAAGATGGCTGCCACAAGATGGCCAGCAGGGGAGGGCAAGGGAGCCACCATTTATTCAAGTTTTAACCATCCTGGGAGGAACCAGGCCTGCAAGGGAGGGCAGTTGGGGGCGATCAATCCTTCAGGGGAGGGCAGTTAGGGGTGACCAGGCCAGCAGAGGAGGGAAGTTGGGGGCGACTGGGCCTGCAGGAAAGGGCAGTTGAGAGGGACCCAGGCCTACAGGGGAGAGCAGTTGGTGGGACCAGGTCTGCAGGGGAGGACAGTTGGGGGGACCAGGCCTGCAGAGGAGTGCAGTTAGGGGTGACCAGGCCTGCAGGGGAGGGCAGTTAGAGGCAATCAGGCTGGCAGGGGAGTGGTTAGGGGTGATCAGGGTGGCAGGCAGAAGCGGTTAGGGGCAATCAGGAAGGCAGGCAGGCGAGTAGTTGGGAGCCAGTAGTGCTAGATTATGAAAGGGATGTCTGACTGCTCATTTAGGCCCAATCCTGGTAGGATCAGGCAGTCGGACATCCCTCAAGGGGTCACAGATTGGAGAGTGTGGAGGCTGAGCTGAGGGACAGACCTCCCATGCACAAATTTTGTGTACCGGGCCTCTTGTGTGTGTGTGTATGTATATATATATCAGAGACAGAGAGACAGACGAGGTGCTAGGCTGAATAATCAAGAGAGCTGTTGGCACAGTTTTAGTCTGACAGCCAATAGACAACCAGGAAAGGCAATGCTTTAGTCTAGCTCAAAGACTATCTTCAGGAGAATTTTCTCTTGCTCAGGGAGACCAGTTACTCAAAATTCACTGATTTAAATGTTAATCTCATCCAAAACCATCTTCTAAATTGACAGAGAGGATTAATCATCACCAATGTCATAGCTGCTTTTATATATCCAATACTCACCCACATGCCTAGTCTGTTCTCTATTTTTGTTGCCTTGAGAGTGCAGTATCCTTGGAACCACTCATAATTTGCAGCAACCTTTGGCCAGATGAGTTTGACTCCTCCCTTTAGTCTAATTACATATGTGTATTTTTTTTTAATTTGGGGGAATTTCTTAATGATGTTGATCATTTGCAGACATTTTTTTTATTTCCCAGTAATGTTATATATTTATTTTTAAATATGTTTTAATATTCCAAGAGTAAAAATGTAAATAATTTCTGTCATTACCTTGATCCACCATTATTTCTTGAAATAATCTGTGTTCCTAGAATTATATGATATTTTACTCTGCAGTTATTTTCCTATACACCTTTTTGACATGCTCTTCTCTGATTCCTTGTGACTCCTTTTTTTCTCTTCAGAGTTCTATACTTGACCCTTTGCTCCTTTTATTTAACCACTTTTCTTAAGTGGGGTTGAGGTGAAGTATGGCTATCTTTAAATAAGTATCCGAAAGACTTCCCAGAAGCTACTTGTCATTTGTTTTAGAACTTGAACTATTTTTCTAGTATTTTTCTTCTTTTGTATCTGAAAAGTGAATCTATAACTAAAATGTCAGCAGCCTCCAAATCCATAGAAGTAGCTTATCCTGGATTTCATATTTCTCAACAGTATTCATTGTCTTTCTGGCTTATATGGATGTGGCTTTTGCCTAAGACATGATATTAGGGAAGAAAAATATATTCACAGTTTAGGTTATCTGCAAATGTGGAGTAAAGTAAAAAAAAAAAAAGTATGTTTGCATGTGTCTGTGCTTGTGCATTTGTTGCAGATATTATACTTACTCTCAATGGGAAGAGAGCAGTGTGTTCTGTTGAAGTAAGGCCACGACTCATCTCTCTTATGGGAATATTTCTACTCACTACTGTCGTGTGCATTGACAAATATCCTTAGGGAGCAGGATTAACAGAAAGCTGACCTGCAAGTTGTACCATTACAAAATCAGGCTTTGAAAGACCTCTGGTCTCTCTTGAATATTGTATTCTCCCTTGACCATTCATATTTCTTTAGCTCCAGGCTAAGCATGGAAGATGGTTTTCATATTGAATGCCAGTTCTCATAGTTTCACAATAACTGACCAAAATGCTACATTAAAAATGATTCTAAGGTCAAATATGTACTCTTTGTGAAAGAATGCTATAATCAATTAGCAATATCAGCCACGAGTTTCAGGAGGAACAAATGGCAAATTGCTACATCCAATACAACTTTGACCAAACAATTTCCTGAAGCCTAGAAATGCATTGTCACACATCTATCTAATTTCTTCCTTGAAAATTATAAATCTAAATAAATTTAAAAATACTTACTGAATAGTCACTTAATGTTTGATTCATTGCATTCCTTAAAATGTGTGGTATAAAAACAAACATGTTTTTCAGGACACAAAGCTGATGTGATTTTTCTTTACATTTGTGATTCTAGAAAGTGGTTAAGATTTATTTCCTGTTTTCTGAAATTATTATTTTACTGCAGTGACTCAAAATTTCATAGAGTTTTCCATTCACACATTTAAGTAATTTACTAAACTTTATTTCAGATAATTTAGATTAAAATACTGCTCCTATAATATTAAAAGATGACTGGGATAGAGATGAATCTCACATAGTACTATATCGGAATCTGAAAGTGGTTGTAACAGATTGCTTTTTATGAAAATTGATGCTATGTGTTCAATTTGAGTCACCTGTGAATTCCAACACAATATTGAAGATATAGGATTGGCATATGAGCCATTGCAGATACACAGTATATTACAAAACTTTCATTTTGACACTGTTTCTAATAAAATTGATGCTACAAAAACAAGTGTTGTTGTTTTTTTTACATTAAAGCAAAAAAGCAGTTGTATCACATTTTTTATCAAATTTATAGATGATTTATTCAATTCAATTTGGCTGAAGGGCTTTTAATAGAGGGTTGATAAATTTCTGGAAGAAGACATATGCATGGAGAGAAAAATAGACAATGATAAATGAAGACACTTCTATCTTGTAATAACTTATACTAATTCTCAATTATATTCTAACTAGAAGCCTAGTACATGAAAATTCATACATTGGAGGGGAGTCCCTTAGCCCGCCTGCCCCTTCTCACAGTCTGGGAGCCCTCAGGGGAAGGCAATGACCCCATCGTACCACTGCTGCTGCCACTGCCGGCAGCACAAGCCTTGGCTGGCCCTGGTTTCTTGAGCCTCCGAGGTTTGCCTGCACCTCGGGCCGGCCCTGGGCAGCTGGGGGGCTGAGGAGACTGGGGGACGCCAGAGGCAGGCGCCCTGGTGGGGCTGAGGGGACTGGGCCCCGCCATCTTGTGGCTGTGGGCAGTGCCATCTTTGAGGGCATGGCAGTCAATTAGCATATTCCCTCCTTATTGGCTGTGGGCACTGCCATCTTGCAATGGCATGAGGGCCAATTAGTTTATTCCCTCTTTATTATATAGGATGCAGAGCAGAAGTAATACAGATAATACAAACCTGATATTATAGGTATATTTTATTTGATTTTTAAATATAGTCAGAATTGAAACACATACTCTGATTTTCACCTTAACCTTTTTGATATTACATTATACTACTCAGATAAAAAACAAAGGTGTGGTATTATCATGAATCCTTAAGAAATGTTTATCCTAAAATTATAGAGTTTTGACTATTAAAGTGCCCAAGTACATTGGGGCCTGGTATACCAACCAATACACAGAGAAGAATGTGATTCCCTTTACTTAGTCATCACACCAGATTACAGAAATGTTAGATAAATGACTAGAATTTTGCAAGACTTTTCTACTTGTATCTACAAATTTCTAATTTAGATATATTTTTTCATTTGAACATCTACTACATTTATAATCTGTTTTAATCTAAAGATTATATGTGGATTTACTTCAGTACCTTAGGCATGTAATTAGTCTTGTTTCCCTGGTCAGAGACAAAGTTTCTCAGGGATGTGTTAATTAGCTAAGTAGGAATGGCTGTCAGTTTTTACCTGGACATTTCAATGAGATTGGCCATCATTAGTGCTGGTTTGAAATTATTTCAATTTCTTAGTTGATCACGGATAACTAAAGTAACATAGTGTGTTATAAGTCTAGTAAAAAAAATATGCCTACTCTTAAAACTAAAATGTTTATTTATACTGGGGAGGCCCTTCCTTTCTTAAATCAATGTATTGGGAAATAAGAGAGAGAGCTGCTTGGATTCTACCCCAAAAAATGTTATATTTTGCTTCCAGCGAAGTTACTGTTCACAGGTGACATGTCCGCCACCTCACCAGACAGGCAATATGCACTCCTCTCCTTCAAAGCCCACCCAAGTGCTTGATTCCTTCCCCAAGCACCGCAGTCAGCATCCAAGAAAGTTTCTAGCTTTTCATATTTTGTTTATAGCACCTTTAATGGAGTTGTCTCATTCTATTTAAGAGCCATTCTATGGGGACTACTCATCCTCAGGCACTGTGTCTGCCACAGGCTTGTCTCATCTATTCTCCCAACCTCCTTCCCAGCACCTCTAGCCCAGGCAGAACATGTTCTCAGTAAATAATTACTAAACAAAAGGACAAATTAAAGAGCAGGTCAAGTATTTGTGTTTTGTGTGTGTGTGTGTGTGTGTGTGTGTGTGTGTGTGTGTTTTAAGACTAACCAGATATACAGACTGGAATATTTATTTATATAGTTCATATATACTCTTACTATCATCCTCTTGACAAATGACAATATCAATGTGTATAACCTAAGTTATCCAATGTTGTTGTATGAGAAATTCTAATTCAGCATCTTCTTTATTCCTTTTGCCATGGTTTCTTAAGATGCTGTCATACTCAATGGGCAGATTATTTTTATTCAGGGAAAAAGGTCAACAATCTGTACCTAAAATTTTCTCATTTGCTTCTACTCCACATTCATATATTTCTAGAAATATGTGTATTATGCTCTGCTATTTTCCAATGGAACTTGAACAAGGAGATTTAGTTTGTACCAGTGAAATTTAGATTTAATATTAAGACACTTTCAAGAGTTATGAGACGGAATCAGATTATAAAGAAAAGTTTTCTGTATTTTTTTGTATTCTATGAATATCAATATTAGGTAAATTTTCTTTAATGATGGTTACAAAAATACAAATAATTCCTTTTAAAAAAGTCAACAGAGATGCACCAAAACTTATTAGAGGAAGAGATTGATACTTCAAAAAAGTATTAGGCCAGTTCAGTTTCTACAACAAAAACTATTGTCTCTTGAAAAGAAAAATTAATAAATATTAATGAAAGCATAAAAATGTTATCTCTCATGGTTTTGGCATTGGAAGACTATTTTTTCAATTACACACTTGATTACTAAAACTTTTATTTCTTAAATTTTGACAAATAATTTAGGAGCTTGCTGCCATGCTTAACTAATCTACTGTTATATTTCTGTTTTTTTTAAGAGTTATTTTACAGCATACTTTATCACATTTTAAAATTAAGTGTCCAAGATAAATATTTAGAGCTATGTTAAGTCGTCTTAATTTTTTTTCCAAAATATGCCATGGCAACATGCATTTTTCATGGGTGTTATAGACAATGATCTAATTAATATTTTGGAGGGAACATAAAATCTAATAGTAAAGTTGGATTTAAGGTATAAGAAGATGGTACCTCATTGTCATTTTGATTTGCATCTCTCAGATGATTAGTAACTTTGAGCATGTTTTCATATGTCTTTTGGCCTTCTGTATGTCCTCTTTCAAAAAGTGTCTATTTTGGTACTTTGTACATTTTTTGATTGGATTGTTTATCTTCCTTTTGTTAAGTTGTATGTGTTCCCTATAAATTTTTGAGATTAGGCCCTTATCAGATATAATATTGGCAAATATGTTCACCCATGCAGTGGGCTTTCTTGTTGTTTTCTTGATGGTTTCTTTTGCTGTGCAGAAGGTTTTTATTTTGATGAAGTCCCGTTTGTTTATTTTCTCCTTAGTTTCCATTGTCCTAGGAGCTGTATCAGTAAAGATATTGCTATGACATATGTCTCTATTTTATTGCCTATGGATCCTTCTAAGATTTTTATGGTTTCCCACTGATGTTTAAGTCCTTTATCCACTTTGAGTTTATTTTTTGTATGGGGTAAGTTGGTGGTCTAGTTTCATTTTTTTTTTTTTGCAGGTATCTGTCCAATTTTCCCAGTACCATTTATTGAAGAGACTATCTTGACTCCATTGTATGTTCTTGACTTTGTTGTCAAATATTAATTGAGCATAATGGCTTGGGTTGATTTCTGGGTTCTCTGTTCGGTTAAATTAGTTTATATGTCTGTTCTTCTGCCAGTACCAGGCAGTTTTGAGAATAGTGGCTTTATAATATATCTTGATATCCCTTATTGTGATCCCTCCAACTTTGATCTTCTTTCTCAGGATTGCTGAAATTATTCACAGTCTTTTGTTTTTTAATCCAGATGAATTTTTGGAGAGTTTGTTCTAGATCTGTGAAATATGCCATTGGTATTTTAATGGGGATTGCATTGAATCTATAGATTGATTTGGGTAGTATGGACATTTTAATGATGTTGATTCTACCAATCTATGAACATGGTATATTCTTCCATTTGTTAATATCATCCTCTCTCACACCTGTCAGAATGGCTATCATCAACAAATCAACAACAAATGTTGGCGAGGATGTGGAGAAAAAGAAACTCTCCTGCACTGTTGGTGGGAATACAGGCTGGTGCAGCCACTGTGGAAAACAGTATGGAGTTTCCTCAAAAATTAAAAATGGAACTTCCATTTGACCTAGTAATCCCACTTCTAGGGATATATTCTAAGATACTAGAAACACCAATCAGAAAGGATATATGCACCCCTATGTTCATAGCAGCACAATTTACCATAGCTAAGATTTAGAAACAGCATAAGTGGCCAGCAGATGAGTGGATTAGAAAACTGCGGTACATCTACACAACAGAATACTATGCTGCTGTAAAAAAGAAGGAATTCTTGCCATTTGCAAGAGCATGGATGGAATTGGAGAGCATTATGCTAAGCGAAATAAGCCAGTCAGAGAAAGATAAATATCACATGATCTCACTCATTTGTGGAATATAATGAACAACATAAACTGATGAACAAAAATAGAATCAGAGACATAGAAGCATTGAACAGACTGTCCAACCTATGAGGGAAAGTGGGGGCAGGGGGGTGATGGAGTAAGAGATCAACCAAAGGACTTGTATGTATGCATATGAGAATAACCAATGGATACAGACAATAGGAGGGTGAGGGCATGTTCTGGGTGGTGGGAGTGTCTGTGGAGAGGTCAATGGGGGGAAAAGGAGACTCATGTAATACTATAAACAATAAGTAATTTAAATTAAAAAAAGATATAAGAAGAAATTATTTACACTTTCATAGCACGAGTAATAATCAAAATTCAATAATTCTCAAGGAGCATTGCATGAGCATATGGTGGTATACACTGTCAAGTTCAAGAGCACACTACTATCTTTAAATTCCAGAGAGTCCTAGAAAATCTAGGCCCTTAATTGTGTTATTTAGATTGTATTGGGTTTCAACTGGCAGACAGGCTAACCTAACAACATAAAACAAAATAGAATTTGTGATTTTGGTTCCTAAATTTACATTATGTTATATCAATAGCTCAGGCTTCCATATAGGGTGCTCTGTGTCTTATGGATTTTTCTTTTCAATACTATTGCTAGATTTTAGTCATCCCCTTATGTTTTATATAACTTTCTTGATATAAAATAAGTCATTTCAAAGGTAACCAAGTTCTTTCTTATTATTCTATAGCATAAAAACTAGTATAAAATATATTATAGCAAATATAAATTATCTTGATACTTTCATAATGTTGCATATAAACTGTAACCCCCTCTTACCTTAATCATTCATGTATATGTCAGCACCAAATATTACATAAAAACCTTTAGTCTCCATGTTCCAATAAATCAGTAAGAGTAGGTTTGCTTTAAGTTACAGTTGTGAAGATGGGAAAATTCTAATTCATCCCCATTTGTGAAATGCCTTTTTTGTTTTGTTTGCATGATCATAGGTTGTTATTGTCCTTCAGATGTGCTTTTTTAAAAAAAGGAAAGGATTTTTTTCAAAGTTATAGCTATTTGAAAGTCTGAAATTATATATCATCTCACAATGCAGAGGTGGTTACATGGTGAGAACTGCATATCATTTTACCTTTTATGTATTTTTTCCTCAATAAGCTCAATTTTGCAAGATAGCTACGAATAGCTCAAATTTAGTGAACAATGTATCTGGCATTTTGCTAAAACCTTTACATATTGTCTCATTTAATTTTCATAGCAATCCTATGAGGTAGGAGTTTAAATAAATTAGGAATATAGAAGATAAAGGAAATGAAGCACTTTGTTTGTGATCACCTAATAGTAGACAGACAAATGTTTTCCTGTCCTGGCATTGCAGGACACCTGGCAACTCTAGTCCTGCCCACGCTATGTGAACAGGGCTTCTCCAGTCACTAAAAAGCAAACCTCCTGGGCCTCCCATAGATTCAAAAATGCTCCCCCTAGGAACAGGACCAACTGCCCTAAGGACCATGGCCTACCCTACAGGAAAGATTCAGTACATTCAGAGTCTTCAATCCTCAACTTGCCAATTTTAGGAATTGAATGGTACATAAGGAAGTGAAACCAAAATACTAACTAATTTCCAACTAAATTAGGTAGTTCCTTCCTTAACTCTCCCAGGCAGAGGTTCCTGTGCTTGAGATCCACACTCTTGTTCACACTGCTCTCATAGCACTTTGCAAGTGGACAACAATTCAGCTGTTTGTGCGTATGTTTCCTTCATTGAACAGAAGCAAATTTAATCTCCTTCACCACTTTTGTTTTTCCTTAAGGGATGAAAGTATTTTGAAATAATCTCAATTTATTTTAAAAGACATCTTTATTATGGTATGACTTAAAAATAATATATAATAAACTACATTTTGATAAGTTTGGCATATGTATACTTCCAGGAAACTGTCACTACAATCCATGGAGTGAACAAACTCATCAGACCAAAAAGTTTGCTCAATCACCCCTCCTGCCCCTTTATAGCCCACTTATTCCAAGGCAACCACCAATCTACTTCTTGTCGCTATATATAGGTTTGCATTTTCCAGAAATATATACAAAAGAAACTGTACTATCTGTAATCTTTTGTCTGGATAATTTTATTCTGCTTAATTATTTTGAGATTCATCCCTGTTGTTTTATATATCACTGGCTCATTCTTTTTAAATAAGTCACTTTCCATTGTATTGATATACTATATTTTATTTATCCATTTCCTATTAAATCGATATTTGGATTGTTTCCCCTTTTTGGCTAGTTAACTTGTATCTTGCAACCTTGCTAAATTGGGAAGTCAACTTTAAATCATGCAGTTATGCTTTGAAGATAGTTATTTTACTTTGCTTCTTTCAATATTTTTCTCTATTTTTTGTTTCTGCCTTATTGTATTATTATAAAATATTGATTAGAGTGCATGAAAGTTTAATATAGTAGAAAGAGTACAAGTTTCTCATCTTTAAATATAGAAATATACATGTTTATAAAAACATAATATTTTCTCTCTTTTAGCTTCTCCACAGTAACACTGATTTTACTCTTGTTTTTTAATGCCATCATAAAGATATGTTTAAATCTCAAATATTGCAATAATCTGAATCTATGACAATCATTAGGTCAGAATTATTAGACAAGAAGATCCTTAAGGCAAGGTCTATGTTTTGATTTTCATATATTGAATTCAGTGGTGCTTCACACATATTAGGGAGACAATATACTCTTAAATAAATCCATTTATAAATAGCAAAATATCATTCTGTGTGTGAGCTGAGAAAGTAGATTTGCCTTATATATGAAGAATATATGAATGCATTATTAGCAATATGCAGAAAATTGTTTCAGTTTGTCCTATAATATAAACAATAAATCCTCACTTATTCTTTGCTGGCTTTGAAGTGTATTTGATATATTTCAAATTATGTGTGGGCATCTGCAAGGATTCTATGTGAAGGTAGAAACCCTGTTATGTAAAACAATGAGAATGTGAACACTTTTCATGCCTGTCATTGCTTTCTTTATGATTTCTTATCGACAAAGTTGTTTTGCTTTAATCAAAGGGTGAATGAATGTAGTTGGTAATCTCTGGTAAACTCATAGAAATTTATTTCAAGTCTGGGGACCTTTGGTGCCCTCCTCTCACAATGCATAATAGAATTTCTTATCTTTGAAAAGCCAGGCCAGTCTGTGGTTGTATGGGAGTGATTATAAAATCCTTACCTTTTATTATCTTTAATTTTATGTTTCATCCATTTTATAACAACTTTTGGCATTTCAAAAATTAATAATTAGTGATTGAATTGTGGAGAAAAGATGAAGAGCATATTGTTTGATTCATTATCCATTCAACATATTTTTAATGAAAACTAACTCAATATTTTAAATGGCATAAAAGTGGGCTTGGGAAGAGGAGACCTGGAATCACTTTGTAAGTCTTATAATACTTCCTTTTTCTGTTTTAAATGGATTCAGAGTTCTTTCTACCAGCCAATAAAATGCTTGTTTCCAGTCTCTAAGAAATCATGGAGGTGTTGGCAAGGTTGATTCTGGCTAGAAGAGCAAAGCAATATTGGAGTAAACATTTCAAAGCTGGCCCAGCATGTGCGGCTCAGTGGATTGAGAATGTTGGTCTATGCACCAAGAGGTCACTGGTTCAATTCCTAGTCAGGGAATGGGCTCAATCCCCAGTAGGGGGCCTGCAGGAGGCAGCCTATCAATGTTCCTCTCACATCAATGTTTCTCTCTCTCTCTCTCTCTCTTCCTTTCTCTCTCTGTAAAAATCAATAAAACATATATATTTTTAAAAGTCACAAAGCTGAAATATATTTATTTTTCTTTCTTATAGCTGTTCAATTTTACATATTTTTAAAATGAGACAATTACACACTTATAAGTGAAATTAGATTGTTGAAGGATAGTTTTATGTGAAACTTAGTGACAGAAACAAATGCATTTTCCATTGAAAACTGACTTTAGTTATATTAAGTATTATATACTTAAAAGTTAAATATAATATTAAAATACTATATAGAATGTTGTATATTTCATTTACAGCTTTTATGTAGAATACCTATTTGTTTAGAATTGTGTTGTTTGCTTCACCCCCTTCTAAAACCAAATATTGACTTCTGAAATTATTATATGTTTTTTCTGAACTGTTTATAAGAATGTCTTTTGTTTATTTCTCTGGAATTAAATTTTTATTCAGTCTAAATAATCATAGTTTAATGTGTTACTCTAAATTAAATTTAATATGCTGACACTTTATTGATTTCCCACTACAGCTTTTATAAACTTTTTTATATTAGATATTTTTGATGAACTGTTTTATGAATTTGTACTTATTATCCATCAGATGCTAATCATTATCAAAAAGTGTTCTATAGGGAAGAGTAAAATCTGAATAAGTTATTCAATAACCAGCAGAAAAATTTTACTTTACCAGTAATCTCTTCTTTATATAAATGCAATATATCTTATGAAAGTAAGCAGTCAATAAAAGCCTTAGAAACTAATTTTATTTAATGATCTTAGAAATAATAATAAAATGTACTTTTTTGTAATATAGGTATGCTAAAGAAAATGATTTAAGAAAAGTAAATATTGGTGTTTTAAATTATTCAACATCAAGTCAATCATAGCTGTAAAGATGCTTTGTAGCTGTGATTTGTTCAATAACAGGTAGTAGGGAAAATTTGTCCTATCAGCCATTCAGTGTCAAGGGTCTTTCAAAGGTATTTTCTACCCATCTTTATAACCTCATTCCCATGTTCCTTCATATCTCATCCTTCGTGAAACCAATTGTTAGGAAAAGATATACATTCTTTGGTGCCTGAAGCCTAAACACTTGTGTGGCAGGAGTGGGAGGCTTTTTGAGAAAATAATTTACAATGTCAAGTAGGAATGAAAAAGTGCACTTTTACTTAGAATGCATATATAAGGCACAGAAAGTTTCAAAAGTGTTAAGAAATCTGGCCTGAGAGGTGTGGCTCAGTGGTTGAGCATCGACCTATGAACCGGGAAGTCCTGGTACGATTTCGGTCAGGGTACATGCCCAAGGTTGCGGGCTCCATCCCCAGTAGGGGGTGTGCAGGAGGCAGGTGATCAATGATTCTCTTTCATCATTGATGTTTCTATCTCTGTCTTCCTTCCTCTCTGAAATGAACAAAAATATTTTTTTAATTAAAAAAAAATCTTACATATAAGGGAAGCATTGCAAAATCCAGAAAATGACCAAACATCTATGTCACACTTTCATGTTATGACTAAAGAAGTGTTTATACACTGGGCATAAGGATGCTTGGAAATCATTACTACACCCAGATGATGACCAATAACTTAACAATATAAAAAAATAATTTCATATCACATAACTATGCCCCACTATGGACAAACAGCATATACTCCCACTCCAGTTTCCAGTAGTCAAATAGCAAAATGACAATAATAGCCCTTCCAATGCCACCTGGCATGAGAGAAAGTGTAACAGAGTGAAATCAAATTGGTCTTAATCAGTTATATCCAAAACATATCAAAGGTATACATTTTTTAAAATATAGGACCACAAGAACATGTATCTTCTGTGTTCTTGGAAGGAGCTTATGCCTGTGAGGATCCCTAGATCATAAGGTTTTTAGCTCACAGTAAATGCAACTCTGCTCTTATCTAGCCAATCTAAAATCATCATCCTTCCATATGTATGTCATGTATTTCTTTCCATAGTGTCTTTAATTCTGTTTCTCTCTCTGCTTTCAACTTGTATCTTCTTCAAAACATACACACTTTTAAGACTGAATTTAACTACTTCATCTTGTAGAAATTTTAGTAATTCTTCATAAGTATTAGAAATTAATCTGATGGCATCATCACTTGACTTTATTCCCCTACTATACTATTCTATTGGATATAGTTTTCATGGTTCCTGAAATATAGCATCTATTCAATGAATTTTAATATATGTACTGTTGAGCATTGAATATAAAATTAAAGAGAAAAAGCAATTTAAAAATAATTAAACAATAAAACTACTAAAACTGGTAAATAAATTCAGTAAAGTAGCAGAATACAAAATAAATACTCAGATATTAGTTTCATTTTATATACCAACAGTGAACTATCAGAGAGGGAAACTAAGAAAATAATTCCATTAAAATTGCATCAAAAATACCTAGGAATAATATAAACAATGAGGTTAAAAGACTGATACTCAGAAACTTATAAGACATTAAAGAAATAAATTGAAGAAGATACAAATAAATGCTTATGGAGAAGAAGAATTACATCATTAAAATATCCATCATACCCAAAGCAATCTATAGATTCAATGCAATTCATATCAAAATACCAATGACATATTTCACAGAACTAAAACAAATAACCCAAAAATGTATATGGAACCACAAAATAACCTGAATAATTACAGTAATCTTGAAAGAAGAACAAAGTTTGAGGAATAATGCTACCTAATATCAAAGTATACTACACGGCCATAATAATGAAAACAACATGGTACTGGCATAAAAACAGACATAAACATTAATGGAACAGATAGGGAGCCCAGAAATAAACTCACACCTATATGGTCAATTAATGCAGGGGTTGGCAAAAGAAGATTTATAGTTGTTTGTAGGAAAAATTCTACATAATAAAAAGATAGTATGCAAATTGACCTTCACACCTCACAAGATGGCTGCCTACGACCAGGCCAGCAGTGGGGGGTAGTGAGGGAGGATCAAATGACTGAACAAGCAGGTTGCGTGGGGTGACCAGGCCGGCGGGGGTGGGGGGAAGCAGTTGGGAGTGACTGGGCCAGCAGGGGTGGCAGTAAGGGGTGACCAGGCTGGTGTGGCAGTGAGGAGTGACCAGGCCGACAGGGAGGGGGCAGTTGGGGGAGACCTTGTGGGCAGCAGGGGGCAGTTAGGGGTCACCAGGCCAGCAAGGGGGGGGGGGTAGTTAGGGGCAATCAGGCCAGCATGCAAAGGCAGTGAGGGGTGATCAGGTCAGCAGGGAAGGGCAGTTAGGGGTGACCATGCAGGCAGGCAGGTGAGTGATTAGGAGCCAGTAGTCCAGGATTGTGAGAGGGATGTCCGACTGATGGTTTAGGCCTGATCCTCAGGATCAGGCCTAAACCATCAGTCGGACATCCTTCAAGGGGTCCCAGATTGGAGAGGGTGCAGACTGGGCTGAGGGGAACCCTCATGCATGAATTTCATGTACCGGGCCTCTAGTAATATAATAATTAATAAATATTAATACAAGAATAAACTATTTTGCATACTCACAACTATAAACCTATTTTTGCCCCACCTGTATTTGAAAAATAAGTCAATAACATAAAAAGAATTAAAGAAAGTCTATTCAATAAATGGTGTTGGTGCCTCAGGGAACACTTTGCAAAGTATATGATTGTCTAACCCAGTGGTTGGCAAACCGCAGCTCACAGCTTGTGAGCCACGGTTTGCCTCTTTGTTGACTAATGAGTTTGCCGACCACTGATCTAACCATTATGTTGTACACTTGTAACTAATACAAAATAACATTGAATGAAAACTATAATTGAGAAAAATATTAATTTTTTGTAATTAATCATTTCACAGTATACTTATGTATAAAACCATCATGTTGTACACCTTAAAAAAAGAAAAACAATTGAACTTCTTGCCCTGGTCAATGTTCTCAGTGGTTAGGGCATTGGCCTGCACATGGAAAGGTCTCCTGTTTGATTGCTGGTCAAGGGCACATACCTGGGTCGTGAGTTTGATCCCCAGCCCAAGTAAGGGCGCAAGCAGAGGCAACAAATTGGTGTGTCTCCCTCACATCAATGTTTCTCTCTCTCTCCTTGACTTCCACTTCCCTCTCTTCCAGTCTCTCTTTTAAAAAATCAATGGAAAATACCTTTCGGTGAGGATTAAAAAAAAATGATAATCTTATATAATAAAAGCCTAATATGCTAAGTGTCCAGTAGACCAGTCAACCATTCAACCAATCAAAGTGTAATATGCTAACGATATGCTAAGGCCGCTCACCACTCACTATGATGTGCACTGACTACCATGGGGGCAGAGAGTTGACAAGTAGGTTAGCTTGCTGCTGGGGTCCACCTGATCAGGACTGAGCAAGATGAGGTTGGACACGCCCTGGAGCCCTCCCACGGGCCCTCCCCAACCCCCATCATACACCAGTGGGGTTCCTTGGCCTGGCCTGCACCCTCTTGTTATTTGGGACCTCTCTGGGGATGTAGGAAAGCTGATTTCAGCCTGATCTTGCAGGCCAGTCTGAGGGACCCCACTGGTCCATGAATTTGTGCATCAGGCCTCTAGTAATAATATAATATTATTATCAATGCCTCTCTATGAATTTCAATAGGAATAATTATGTGTTATTTTAATTTTAGAAAAATAAATTTTCTCTAAAAATAAGAGTATTCAAATATTAACATGTAGGGAATACATATCTTCTACTGAAGGTTTTTAGAGGAAAGGTCTTTTTAGGTTGGCAGGTTGAATCTTGTTCTTAAATCTAATTTATAATGCAGCCTACAAAATACTAATGTGACAAATTTAATGTTATATTTTAAATAGTGCTGTAATGTTTTTATAATCAATATGAGAGTCTTTTTGCAATTAAAAAATGTGATTTGGTAATTGGAGAAAATAAGCAAAACAATTTCCAAAATATATGTTTATTAGTGCTGAAAAATGATTATATTTCTACATAAATACATGCAAAATGAGAGAACTATATCTCTTGCGAACCTTTGCCACTTTCTTATTTTTTACTTAAATTTTATTTTTACTAACTAGATTGAAAGAAAGTAAATGACTTAAAGTTCAAATTATAAATGACTTTCAATATATAATTTTGCTAACAGCATTTATTGATTATTAAACAAAAGATGGTTAAGAAGTATTATGTATATTTCTGGGAACAATCTTATCATGATGATCTCCACTTAACTGATGTTATATAGAGATTTAGGTAGGTTTGATAATTTGCCCAGTTCACACAAATCATTATTAGGATTATAAAGATTTTAAATATCCAAAGCTTACATTCATTGTGTGTGGTGAGTGTGTGTGTTTCTTTGTGTATGTGACATAAATAAAAATAAAAATATTAATATATGGAAAGAATCACCATTACTACATGCTTACAATAAAAAAGAATTTTGCTTTTTCCTCAGATTCACAGACTAAAGAATCAAGTGAGAATGTATTTCCACCTAAATTAATTCATGAGAATGCATTTCTTAACTTGATTTTATTATGCTACTGTAATCTTGTAATTATACTTAATTAAAAGAAGTCATGAGAATTAGACCCCAGACAAATTTAGAATTTTGTAAGTTAGGTTGGACTTACTATTGACTTAGAACAAGGAACTTAACTTTTCAAATCCTATTTTATTAGTTGTAAAATTGGTAAAAATATCTGTATTATAAGATAGTTTTAAACTAATAATATAACATATGAAACACCAAGATAATTGTCTGGAATTATCCAGAATAATTTTAAACTGAGATGAAAATAGACTGGTACTTCACATATAAAATATAGAATGCTGATTCTCTCTAATAACGTTAAAATATTTTCATTTTCTTTAGATTTCATATTCTCTAGCTAAGCAAAATCAATTACTAGTTTTAAGCGATACTATAAAATATGACTTAACAAATATGACTCATTATATAGTGTTTTTTTAATACTAAATTCATTTCTCATTTGTGTCTATGCCATGAAAAATAATTTGTAAGACTTGAGACCCCACTGATTTGAAAGGAAGGTCAGACTTACGTTATCTCAGCAATGTGCAGGACAGGATAGCAATGACCCCTTCGATTCTGTAGAGACCAACAACCACACAAATATAAAATTCATTTATTTTTGTTCAAGTCAAAGATGAAGGTTCAAGAGTGTTGATATAAAATATATAATTATGAATTTCTTGGAAAATATCAATATGTTTAAATAGTCTCAAGTGAACAAAATCAAGGATATTAAATAATTTCAAATGCTCTCTATTACATGTGAATTGCAGATGTCATTAAATTGTTAGTATAATAAACAGAGTAGTATTTCTAATAAAGTCTTCTTATGCTGATAAACCGAAATTATTACGATTTCTTTTCAAAAGCCAGATATACTAGTAAATAACTCTTTAACTTTGTTGACTTTTTTGCATACTTAATTTACGAAAGGTGTAATGGATGAGGAGTTTTAGGCTGATCTGATCATTACTGAAGGACAAGAGTGAATCATTTTGAGAAAAAATATTTCTTAGGAGAATCATCCCATTTTCTCCTAAGAAATATTGGACGAGTACAAATATTGAAGTTAATTACATTTTTTCTTAATTACAATCAGAAGGAAAATAAGAAAAATGATGATAGGTACTTGTATCATCTGTACACATGCATATATGTCTTAAATTTATTACTTATTATGCTTTCTTCTTGAATTTATTCTGCATATTGTTTATGTTTAAACTAGAGGCCTGGTGCATGAAATTCGTGCATGGATAGGGTCCCTAGGCCTAGCTGGCAATCAAGGCTGATCGGGGCCTTCCAGCTACTGGTTGGGGCCTTCTTTCCCCTGGCTGCCAGCTGGAGCCTTCCTTCTTTCTGCATTGTCCCTTGGTGGTCAGTGCACATTATAGCGAGCGGTTGAACTTCCAGTTGGTTGAACTCCTGCCTAAGGGGACAATTTGCATATTAGGCTTTTATTATATAGGATGCTTTTGTTTTTTAGAATTATTTTAAATAGTATATAATGGATGAATGAGTATGTCTGTGGTGTTTCACATTCTTACTCGGTCCAATAAAACACTTGAAAACTTATTGCATATTTCCATTATTTATAGTTTTAATATTAATAAGATTTTATTAATATTCAATAAAGCATGGTTTTTGAGAATTTTCTACTCTTCATTGTTTATTATTTGGGCGATTATTTGTTTTGTTTTTGTTTAAGAGAATCAGTTTCTAGATTCTCAACTTTTTTATTTAATTGAATTATAATTGATATATAACATTAATTGATAACAATTAAACTAATCTACACATACACACATTGATTTGTAGAAAGTGTGGAAGGGAGAGGGAGAGAAACATCAATTGTGAGAAAGACACATTTATCGGTTGCCTCCCACACATGCCCTGAAGAGGACTGGGGGGAGGAGGGGTGGATCAAGCCTACAACAGAGGTACCTAGCCTTTACCAGAATAAAACCCAGGGTCCTACTCCCTGGACTGCAGGACTCGGGCATGGAGCCCATGCCACCTTGAAGGGGACAGTGGCCTTTTCTAGGAACTCATCAGCACCACCACCCAGACAGGACTTTGACACTGCCCACGACCCAGCAGCCACTCCAGCCAAAATCCTGCTACCCCAGCTCCAAAGGTGCACCATTCCCACAGCAGTAAGTGGATCTTCCCCCTCCCCAGTGGCAAAACTCCTGACACCACTTTCGTGCAGGCATCCAGGGCACACCACTCCTTTGGCAGTGCCTGGGAACCACTGGGAGCACCTGCTGGGTGTGATTCTGTACTGACAAGGGTGCACTGCCCCGTAGTAGAAATTCTGAATTTCCTCTGCCTGAATAACTGCCCGCACACACACCAGATGTGTAACTTCAGCACCAGGGCCCCTCAAAGTGCATCAGAGCTCTGCGTTGGCAAAGGCACTGCCACAGACACACACATTTCCAAAGGGCAGGCACCCTGAGCCCATATCCACAGGGTCTTCTGAGGAGCTTCTTTGAGCCCCTGCTGGGTGTGATTCTGTACAGACAAGGATGCGCTACCCCACAGTAGAAATTGTGAACTCCCTCCTCCTGAATAGTTGCCCACATACACCCCAGCTGCTTAACATCAGTGCCAGGGCCCCTCAAAGTGCCTCAGAGATCTGTGCGCCTACAAACACACCTCCAGTCTGAGCACGCATTTCCAATGGGCAGGCAGCCTGAGCCCATCTATCCACAGGGCGCTTGTGGGAGCTGCTGTGATCCTTGCTGGGTGTGATCTTGGACAAACAGGGACTCACTTCCCCTTGCAGTAAAAATTCTGAATTTACTCTTCCTGGATACCTGCACACAGGTGCCTCAAATACGTGGCTTCAATGCTAGGGCCCTTCAGAGAGCTTCAGCACCCCTCGCTGGCAAATGCACCATGGGTGCCCCTGTGATCCTCGACTGGGAGCATGCGCATATCCACCACAGGTGCAGCAGCAAAAGCTGGGTCTGCCCACCCCACAACTATAGAACTCTGGACACTACAGTCACGCCTTTCCAGAATGCAGGCCTCCTGAGACCCATCACCCCAACAGACAGTTCCTGGGTGCCACTGTGAGTCCCTGCTGGGCACACGTGATTTCAATCAAGGACACAGGACAGCAGAAATTGGAACACCCCTTCATAGCTGCTGACTTCTAGACACCACAGTTGTACCTTTCTAGCTCACAGGCCTACATCAAGAGAAACCAAATAGCTCAAATAGGGAGCTACACAAGATTACCAAGCCCAGGAGACTTCAGAGATCACACCAACAGCACCATCCCCAAAAGAACCTTAGTATCAAACCAATGGGACCTACAATTAAAACGTTACAGCAAAACATGGGAAGACAAAAAAGCAATCCCCAAAGGAAAGAAAAAGAGGCATCACCACAAAGGGAGTTAAATGAAATCGAGGCTAGCAGCATATCAGAGAAAGAATTCAGAGTAATGGTTATAAGAATGTTTAAATGGCTGGATGACAAATACACACAACTCAATGACAAATACACACAACTCAATGAGAACTATAAGGAGCTGAATGAGAATGTCACCAACATGAAAAGAAACCAAGAGGAGATGAAGAATTACATAGCTGCAATAAAGAACACAACGGAAGGCTTAAACAGTAGACTAGAAGAAGCTGAGCACCGCATCAGCAAATTAGAAGACAAGGTAGGAAAAAAACCACACTAACACAACAGCAACTGGAAAGAAGACTTAAAAAGCAAGAGGAGAGCTTAAGGGAACTTTGGGACAACACAAAATGAAACAACATTTGTATAATAGGGGTACCAGAAGGAGAGGAAGAGAAGCAAGAAATAGAAAACCTGTTTGAAGAAATAATGACAGAACACTTCCCTGATATTGACAAGAAAAAAACTATGCAAGTTCAAGAAGCACATAGACTCCAGAACAAGTTGAACCCCAAAAGACCGACACCAAGACACATCATAATTAAACTGGCAAACACCAACAACAAAGCAAGAATCTTAAAGGCTGCCAGAGAGAGACAGAAAGCTACCTACAAGGGATCTCCTATTAGAATATCAACTGGTTTCTCAACAGAAACACACCAGGCCAGAAGGGAATGGTATGAAATATACAAAGTTATGCAAAGCAAGGGACTGAATCCAAGCATACTATACCCAGCAAGGCTATCATTCAAAATTGAAAGTGAAATCAGGAGCTTCACAGATAAAAAAGGAATAAGGGAGTTTATTACCACCAAACTAGCAATGCAAGAAATGCTCAAGAGTCTGCTATAAAAAGAAGAAATAGGAAGTGAAGAAGGAACACAGGGGTAAAGAATAAAAATGGAAACCAACAATTACCTATCAATAATAACTTTAAATGTAAATGGATTAAATGTCCCAATGAAAAGACATAGGGTAATGGATTGGATAAGAAAATATGACCCATATATCTGCTGTATACAAAAGCCCACCTCAGAAAAAAAGACGCACACAGACTGAGGGTGAAGGGATGGAAAAAGGTTTTTCAAGTGAATGGAAATGAAAAAAAAAAAAGCTGGGGTAGCAATACTATAACAAATTAGATCTCAAAGTGAAGGACATAAAAAGAGATAAGGAAGGCCACTTCATAATACTAAAGGGATCAAACCAACAAGAAGAAGTAACTCTGGTAAACATATATGCACCCAATACAGGAGCACCCAAATACATAAAAAAAAAACAAAAAACTCCTGAAGGATATCAAGGGAGAGGTAGACAGCAATACAATCATAGTAGGAGACTTTAATACCCTACTATCATCACTGGACAAATCCTCTAAACAAAAAATCAGCAAAGAAACATCAATCCTAAATGACTCACTAGACCAGATGGAATTAATTGACATCTCCAGAACATTTCACCCCAAAGCTACAGAATATACATTCTTCTCAAGTGCACATGGATCATTTTCAAAGATAGACCATATACTGGGTCACAGACAAAGTCTCTTCAAATTCAAGAAGATAGAAATCATAGCAAGCATCTTCTCAGATCACAATGGCATAAAACTGGAAATCAACTACAATGAAAACAATCCAAAAAAATCAAACACATGGAGACTAAACAGCATGCTATTAAACAATGACTGGGTTACCAGAGAGATCAAAGAAAAAATAAAAAAAACATCATGGCAAGAAATGACAATGAAAACACAACAATCCAAAATCTATGGGACACAGTGAAAGCAGTCTTAAGAGAGAAGTTCATAGCTCTACAAGCCTACTGCAAAAAACACACAAAAAAAACAAAACAAAACAAGAAACAATGGTAATAGATTACCTAACCCTACAACTCAAAGAGTTAGAAAGAGAGCAACAAGAAAAGCCCAGTGTAAGCAGAAGGAAGGAAATTATAAAGATCAGAGTGGAGATAAACAATATAGAGACCAAAAAAATAATACAAAAGATCAACAAGAGATGTTTCTTTGAAAGGATAAACAAGATTGATGAACCTCTAGCCAGGCTCACCAAGAAGCAAAGAGAGAGGACCCAAATAAACAAAATCAGAAATGAAAGAGGAGAAATAATAAAAGAAGCCATGGAAATACAAAAGATTGTTAAAAAATTCTATGAACTCTATTTTAACAAACTGAACAACCTGGAGTAAATGGACATATTCCTAGAAAAATACAACCTTCCAAAACTCAATCAGGAAGAATCTAAACATCTCAATAGGCCAATAACTATGTAAGAAATTGAAGCAGTCATCAAAAAGTATCCAGCAAACAAAAGCCTGGGGCCAGACAGCTTCACAGGGGAGATTTACCAAATATTCAAGAAAGAACTTAAACCTAGCCTCCTCAGACTATTCCAGAAAATTCAAGAGGAACGAACACTTCTAAGCTCATTCTACGAAGCCAGCATCACCCTAATACCAATATAGATAAAGACAACACAAGGAAAGAGAATTACAGGCCAATATTTCTCATGAACATAGATGCCAAAATCCTCAACAGAATTCTAGCAAATCGGATCCATCAATACATCAGAAAGATCATACACCATGACCAAATAGTATTTATACCAGGGATGTAAGGATGGTACAATATCTGCAAATCAATAAACGTGATACATCACATAAACAAATTGAGAGATAAAAATCACATAGTCATAGCAATTGATGCAGAAAAAAGCATTTGACAAAATCCAACACCCTTTCTTGATAAAAACTCTCAACAAGGTATGAATAGAAAGATCATACCTCAACATAATAAAAGCTATATATGATAAACCACAGCTAACCACAGGGGTCTGGGAGCTTGATTCACCGGGGGCATGGCTGGCCTGCAAGCAGCCATCAGTCAGGCTGGCCAGGCACCCCAGTGGGGATTCCAACCCTGAAGGTGGTGTTCCCAGCCTGAAAAGAGCCATAAGTCCCTCACGTAGGCTGGCCACAGCCCCAAGAGGTGAGGGTCCCCACTGGGGGCCTTGTCCAGCCTGCAAACAGCCATGAGCCCCTCACCCAAGCTAGCCAGGCACCCCAGCGGGGACCCCTCTGAAGGGGGTTTGGCCAGCTTGAAAACAGCCCTCAGCCCCTCACCCAGGTTGGCCACATCCCTCCAGTGGGGACCCTTACCCCATGGGGGCGTGGCCGGCCTGCAAACCACCACAGGCCCCTTGCCCAGGCTGCTCCATGCTTCAAGTGAACCCTTACCCTGATCTGGGACACCCTTCAGGACAAACCAGCCAGCCCCCATCTGTGCACCAGGCCTCTATCTATACTAATAAAATGCTAATTAGACTGGGAGATCTTCCAGGAGACCTTCCGGACGTTCTTCTGGACAAAGCCATGGTGGTGGGGCCGAGGTAGAGGCAGTTAGAGTCCAAGAGGGGAGGGAAGTTGTGGGTGATCAGGCCAGGATGGTATGGCAGTTGTGAGTGATCAGGATTGTGGGGGGTGGGGCTGTTGGGGGTAAGCAGACCAGCAGGGGGGCCAGTTGGGGGGGAGCAAGATGTCTGTGGTGTCTGTGGGGGTCAGTTGGAGGCGATCAGGACAGCAGGGGTGGGGGGCGGAGGAGTTTGGAGTGAGCAGGCCAGCAGGGGGGCAGTTGGGGGCAAGCAGGCCAGTGAGGAGGAAAGGTGGGGGTGATCAGGCTGGCGGGGGGGGGGGGGCAATTGGTGGTGAACACACTGGCATGGGGGGCAGTTGGGAGTTATCAGGCTGGCAGGGGGGCATTTTGGAGCGAGCAGGCTGGCGGAGGAGGGCAGTTGGGGGTGAGCAGGCTGGCAGGCAGAGTGGTTAGGTGCAATCAGGCAGGCAGGCAGGCAGGTGAGCAGTTAGGAGCCAGCAGTCCTAGGTTGCGAGAGGGATGTCTGACTGCTGGTTTAGGCCCGATCCCTGTAAACCGGTAGTAGGACATCCTTTGAGGGATCCCAGATTGGAGAGGTTGCAGGCCAGGCTGAGGCACAAAGGCGCCCTCCCCGCTCCTGGCCCCCATGCATGAATTTCATGCACTGGGCCACTAGTAACATTATATGAGTTTCAGGTGTATACCATGGTTTGATATTTGTGTGCAAAATAATTACCATAGTACGTCTACTTACCATGTGTTATCATACAGAATTACAATGTTTTTCTTGTGGTGAACAATTTTGATATTTACTATCTTAGCAACTTTTAAATATATAATAACTATATTAACTATAAGATTCTTATAACTATAAGAATATAACTATAATATTCTTATAACTATAAGAATATTACCTATAGTCACCATGCTGCATATTACATTGCCATGATGTATTTGTTTCATAATTGGAAGTTTATAACTTTTTACCTCCTTCACACATCTGCCCACCTGTCACCAATTCTTCTCCTCAGGTAACCACCAATCTGTTCTCTCTGTCTCTGAGCTTGTTTTTATGTTTAGTTTTGGTTTTTAAATTCCACATGTGAGATCATATGGTATTTGTCTTTCTATATCTGATATATTTTACTTAGAATAATGTTGACAATTTTCTTTCTCTGCAGAAGCTTTATAGTTTGATTTAATCCCATTTATTGATTTTTGCTTTTGCTTTTGGTGTAAGATAAAAAATCTATACTAATAAAAGCCTAGGTGGTTTCTCCCCCTTGTGTCATCACAAGATGGCCGCCCCATGTCATCATAAGATGGCTTCCCCCATGTCATCACAAGATGGCTGCCCCCAAGTTGTCACAAGATGGCCACCACAAGATGGCTGCCACAAGATGAATGCCACAAAATGGCCAGCAGAGGAGGGAAGTTGGGGGCTATCAGACCGGCAGGGGAGGGCAGTTGAGGCAATCAGGCTGGCAGGCAAGGGCAGTTGGAGGCATTGGGCCTGCAGGGGAGGGCAGGTGGGGGTGATTGGGCTGGCAGGGGAGCAGTTAGGTGTTAATCAGGCTGGCAGGGGAGTGGTTAGAGGGTGATCAGGCTGGCAGGCAGAAGCGATTAGGGGCATTCAGGAAGGCAGGCTCATGAGTGGTTAGGAGCCAGAAGTCCCGGATTGTGAGATGGATATCTGATTGCCAGTTTAGGCCTGATCCCTGTGGGGGCAGTGGACATCCCTCGAGGGGTCCCAGATTGGAGACGGTGCAGGATGAGCTGAGGGAAACACCCTGAATTTCATTCACTGGGCCTCTAGTAAAAAATAAAAAAGGATTGTCAAAACTGATGTCAAGGAGCTTGCCACCTCTATTTTCTTTTAGGAGTTTTAAGGTTTCATGTTGTACATTCAAGCATTTAATCCATTTTGAGTTAATTTTTGTGTACGGGGTAAGATACTAGTCTAGTATTTTTTCCTTTGCATGTGGCTGTCCAGTTTTCCCAGCACCATTTTATTGAAGAGATTGTTGTTCTCCACTCTATATTTTTAACTACTTTGTTCTTCTTTCTCAAGATTGCTTTGTCTTTTCCATGTCTTTTCTGGTCCCATTAAAAAACAAACAAACAAACAAAAAAAAAACTATGGATCTATGAAATGTGTCAATTTGGCAGGTGCAGAATATACCCTGGCATAAGACCCATATTCCCATTCAGAACCCAAACACTCATTTCTCCAGCTACCAGGAGTGTTAGCTACTGACAGATCATAGCTGAATTAAATTAGGCTGACCTGAAGGGAGCTGCCTTGCCCAAGACCATGCCCCATCTCTGGGAGTAGTACAGATGTGGGTTTGAAAGAAGAGAACTGTGATACCCGAAATGGCCTCTATTTTGAGGTGTCCTTAGTGACTGTTGTCCTTGATGTGAGGTGTGTTTTTTTTTTCTCCCAATTGAGGGCACTTTGTTATTTTAAAAAAGTTGTGAAAGTTGCTAATGCATGGCATTAGTATATGTAAAACAATAATAAGGGGAGAAGATAATTTTTATGTAATTAATAAACTATTTTTTCCACAAGATATTTTTGGGTTTTCATATAAAGAGAAAGAAGGAAAATGCTGAACAGCATTGTGGGTGTGGGTATCTTGTGAGGTTTCTCTGTATTTGTGTTAACTAATCAAGCATGAACAAAATGTCCTGCTCTCTATTATGTTGTTTATTATAAAAGTGCTTCAGGTTTAATTTTCATGAAAGTACTTAAAAAAATCCTTATTACAAGCACAAACACTTATAACACTTCAGATAAATATGAGTGTTTGTATTAGCCAAAATTGAAATGCACAAAAATATGAATCCCAGCCATTAGGAAAATATTTTTATATGTAATATCTTGCTTGTGGAAAATTACAACAAAATCTATAAGATTTTTTAGCCCATTTTTTAAATACAAAGTGCTTAGTCAAGTACAAACCGGGGGATGAAGATACTTGTAGAGTCTGAAGTGTATGATGAATTGATCAAAGTGCAGTTCTATATGTAATGTGTTAAAGCTATGTTTTGGAAGCTTTGCCAAGATGACTAAGTGATGAAAAATTTAACAAGAAAATTAATTAATATGGGGGGAAAAACTGACAAGAAATAATGTACCTTGGAATAGAACCTGATAATTTTTATAACTTGATCATGTTTTGCGAGGGGGTGAGTCTCTCTAAGTCTGCAAGTGTTTCAGAGGTATGTCATTTGAGGATACAGTTTCATTAAGATGTGATGTAGAGCCCTGCCCAGGTAGCTCAGTTGATTAGAGTGTCATCCTGATGTGCCAAGGTTGCCGGTCAATCCCAGTCAGGGCACATCCAAAACTCAACCAATGAATGCATAAATAAGTTGAACAACAAGTCCATCTCTTTCCAACTTCTCTCTCCCTTTCATATTTAAAAAAATATGATGTAGAAAGCCTGAAAATAGCTAGGAAGAGAGGAGGCTGAGAAATAATTTTCTGTAATGAATATATCCTAGACATTGGAACAAATTTGGTAGAATGAGGAGATAAGTTACAATTGGATTATAAAAGGGTTTGCCACTTCCAGCAGGATCAGAGGGAATCTTTAGCACAAAAAAGAGAGGTCCAGACAAGTTGGCAATAGCTGGGATGCCTAGCACCAGATTTAAAAGTGAGAGACTTTCTATGAAACAGAGAACTGGGGAATGAAAGAGGGTAGGCAGAGAACTGTCAGAAACCCCTGTGTGTAAATTAGGATGAGAAATTAAATGTGGTCCTTATTAATTTATTTATTCAACCAACAATTATTTATTGAATATTTACTATATGTCAGGCACTATTCTGTAGCAGAAATGCAAACAAAATTCTTTACCCTCATAGATTACATCCTAGTGGGAGAGGTAAACAATAAAAAGTGAATATTTAAGTAAGTATACATTTTGTTAGCTCATGATAAATGCCAACTGGTAAATTAAAACATGGAAAGTAAATAATTATTATGGGGGTGAGGAACTGAATTTTTAGATAGGATAGCCAGAAAAAGCTCTCACAGAGAAGATGACATGTGAGAAAAGTCCTTAAAGAATTGAGAGAGAGAACCATACAGCTAGCTACCTGTGATAACAGCATTCCAAATTTCCTAATGAAAAGCACACCTGGAAAATGTGACCATAAAGACATGAGCAAAGGGTAGAAGAGTAGATGTGGCTTGGAATACAGGTAGATTATGTAGGTTCTTGCAGGTCAAATGGAGATTTTGAATTTTAGTCACTCTAAAAAACTAAGTAAAATACCAATGAATTTTGTGATTCAGTACAAACAGTACTGCATTTGGTATCTATGTCTTAAGATCATTCTCTATTAAGAGACACATGTTATGCCCCAGGCAAAATCAACATCCAGTCAGATACCAATATCCACTCAATAAGTATTTGAGGGTGTACCAGGATGCAATTAGTCCTTAAGGACTCTTTAGCATGGAGTCTCCATTCTCCAGTAATTCATTCCTAGACTCCCAGAAGTTATGATATACTAGTAGTTGTTTGCCTAGATTCTAATAGCAGCTCTGCCTTGCTGTGCTGACTATTTGACCTTTGGTAAGTACTTAGAACCTCAATGTTTAAAATGAAAACACTGAGAATCTAAATATAGTATGAAGGATTAAAATGATATATATAGAGAGCAACCCCATTTCTTCCACAACAAATTTCATTTAATGCTATCATTTTTACATTGTCATATTACCTTTATTAAAACATTCATAGCCCTGGCCAGGTGATTAAATTGGTTGGAGCATTGTCCCTTACACCAAAAGATTACAAATTTGATTTCAAGTCAGGGCATATACCCAGACTGTGAGTTCGAACCCTGGTCGGCGCACATATGGGAGGTAACCAATCAATATTTCTCTCTCTCTCTCTAAAAATCAATGAAAACATGTCCTTGGGTAAGGATAAAAAGAAGCACTAACAAATCAAATTGTTAGTAATGTACATACATGCAATTAATAGGTACCTCCTTTTAGTTACCTCTCCTGCTTCTAACATCTTTTTTATATCATGGCATGTTTCTGAAATATCAAAAATAAAAACAAACTTGGGTTGACAGTGAATTTTTGTTGATTCTAAGTTACCTTGTACTTGAAGTCAGGCTTGCCCGTTAAGGATGAATTTCTTGCAAGCTCCTCTTCTACACATTTATTAATTCAAACAGACTTCCTCTGGTTTTTGGCCTGTGTGTGTCTTCTTGTAAACAGAGCTACAGATGGTTATGACAAGTTCTTGTTTGTGCATATTAGAGGGCATGCTGTGTGGCAAATTGCACTCTTGTAGATTTCAGTAAATTTTCTTCCTGTTTCATTTTTCCCTGTAATAGGGCATCATATGGCCCATAGTGAACAAATGTAAATCTAAAATACCACAGTCACAAAATAAGGTGCCAATAAAATAACATTTTTATTGTATCAGGCTTTAATAATTGGTTTTGGTTGTCAAACATATGGGTCAGTTAAAATAACATTGAAAGTAGATTAGATGCGATTCAGGAGTTTATATTAAGAACTCAACATAATGAATGTTGCTGTTATCACAGAAGGAGAAGTAGAGATGGCATGTCAGTTATGTCAATGTGCACTCATGTGATGTAAAACCTTAATGCATGTTAACAGCCAAAACAAAGGAACTGATCTCAAGTTTATAAAAGTAAAATAATTCTATTCCATAAGTGAAATGGTGAAAAACCTTATTTACAACTCTATGTTTATGATGCCATGCTTGTGAAATAACCTACACAAATCTTGGTTTAAAAATAGGCAATCTCAAAAGTCTCCATAGAGTCATACAAATGACAAATTCTAGCATTGGGTCACTTTTAGGTATTATTAAAATGACTTGACTTTGGCTTTCATGACCAAGAAAATATTTAAAATATTCCCGTGTCAAACTCAAACTCCTTCCTCTGTATTTTTTCTTCTTTAAACACTAATAATATTTAAGTGAAGTATGACAAATAGGCTTTAATTGGATCAGACACAGGGAGTATGGTAAGCAACCTTATAGGATAACAGAGTAAAGATTTTCTTCTCAGGGAACCATGCAAAGTGCATGGATTAGGGTACCTGTATGAAAAGTAATCCCTTTCTGTGATCCTAGTTGATTTCCTTAATGAGCTTTAAATACATCTTCTAATTGAAGCTCAGGAAAGTTCATATACATATTAATCTTCAGAAAATTCTTAATAAAATAGCCTCTCACATTTTACAATAATGCAGGATACCAAACTGATTATTATTATTTTCTCCCCTGTTATTAGAAATGGAAATTGAGAAAACAAAGCTAAAATAAATTGAGAGCAAGGATGAAAATTAGAATTGGGAATTTCTAACTTTAATTTTATATTCAGTCTACTAATCTATAGCACTTTTCACTGGAGAAATTGAACAGAAATTCATAATACATTTCACAAAGTTACATGTATAAAACCATTACAAATTTCAAAAAAACTTGAAAAGATTTTCTAGATGTATCTTGATTTTTTTCTCCCACAATAAGAGCTACTGTCTTATTAAGTTTCAGGGTTATAACTTTAGCTACTCTTGAGTAATGTGAGTGCAAATAGATGCTGGAGAGATTTTTGTAAGAGAGAATATTAACTTTTTTTTCATTCTCATGTAAGAAATACATGAGAATTAAAGATAAAAATTAAAAGGAAAAATCAAATAGCTAATCTAACAAAAACAACAGAAAAATTGAGCAAACATGAAGTTTTTGCAATATGGTATAATATAACTAGGCTTGAGTAAGGTCCTGAAGCCAGGGGAATGACATAATGGTTTATTTGAGTAGGAATATATTGTAAATTATTAAACCACTGGTCAGTTTTCATTCAGTAACTAAAACATCTCTTATGCATCAGTCACTGATTGCAATGCACTGGAAAAGGTACAAAAAATTCTAAGGTATAGATCATTTACTCCAGTAGGCGTTTTGCTGAGCAGAGGTTATTAGGGAATATAGATTAAAAATGGGGGAAAAAAACAGCAAATATGTTCTCCCATTTAATGGGTTTTCTTTTCATATTGTTGATGGTGTTTTCTTTGTTGTGCAAAAACTTTTTAGTTTGGTGTAGTCCTGTTTGTTTATTTTTTCTTTTGTTTCTCTTGCCAAGAGACACACCAGAAAAAAATATTGCTATAAGAAATGTCTGACCAATTTGAATTAAATTGTTTACCTGAAAACAACCTTCGCAGACAGGCCTCTATACACATTCAGAACCTATTTTCCCTAGAACAGAAGCATGACCTATCCAGGGGTCGGCAAACTGCGGCTCGCCGCTCTGTTGACTAATGAGTTTGCTGACCACTGACCTAGACTCTCGATTCCAATAATTACAGGCTGTTGTTGTTCCTTGTGATTAAGCCCCTATCCCAGTGGTCGGCAAACTCATTAGTCAACAGAGCTGCAGTTTGCCGACCACTGATATACCAATAGCCTTTACAGATCAAAAAAAGGACAAAATGTACAGATAACTGTACATTTTGAAAGATGATATCTAGCACAATCGAAATAATATAAAACAAAACAACAAAAACTACACTTAGGTTAAAATTTTAAAAAAAAAGAAAGAAAAAGAAGACAAAAACTATATCTGACAAAATAGAAACAGTAATTGTGATTTTATTTAAAAATTTTTAGATATATTTGTATATCTATAAAATAGAGGAATGTTAATTCTCTAAGGCTATGCTATTCAGTGTGGTAGCCAACAGCCATATTTGAGCACTCTAAATGAGTGAGGCAAGACAGAAATCAAATTTTTAATTTTATTTGATTAGTTGATATTCAAATTTTAAAATAATACTTGATTCAGTTACTAGAAAGTATTGATTCTTCAGTTTGGAAGAATTTGGATAAATTAATCTACTTATTAGCTACACATTTTATAAAAATTTCAATATAGATCAAGTATTTTCAATCAAAACTTGGTCTCTAAATTGAAGTATACTAAAAGTATATTGCAAAATACATATCAAATTTTGAAGGCTTAGTAAAAAAGCTGGAATGTGAAATGTCTCAATAATATATAAAAATGTGACTACATGTTGAAATAATATTTTGATACATTAAATAAAATATTAAAATTAACTTCACCTGTTTCTTTTTTATGTTTTTAGATGCTTTTAAAGGAAATTTAAAATTGTATATGTGGCTTGTATTACATATCTATTGCACAGTACTGTTCTAGGGAGATCAATGGCTTGAAAAAGTCTGTCATCTGTCAAAAATCTGAAATAGCCCTACCCAAGTTTGGATCAGTGGATAGAGCATCAGCCTATGGACTGAAGGGTCCCAGGTTCCATTCCAGTCAAGGGCATGTGCCTGGGTTTCGTGCTCAATTCCCAATAGGGGAGAGTGCAGGGAGGCAGCCAATCATTGATTTTCTCTCATCATTGATGTTTCCATCTCTCTCCTTCTCCCTTCCTCTCTGAAATAAATAAAAATATATTAAAAATAAATGTCTGAGATTTTACTGACTACATTTTCTTCTAGGATTTTTATGGTTTCAAGTCTAACATGTAAGTCTTTAATCCATTTTGAGTTTATTCTTGTGTGGTATAAGAAGGTGGTCTAGCTTCATTTTGGGGCATGTATCTGTCCAATTTTCCCAACATCACTTACTGACTAGACTATATTTAGCCCATCCTTTCTTTTTACCTGCTTTATCAAATATTAATTGACTATAAAGACATGGGTTTATTTCTGGGCTCCATTGTTCCATTGATCTATATGTCTGTTTTTATGCTAGTAACATGCTGTTTCTTTTCTTATTTTATTTTATTGATTTTTAGAGAGAGAGGGAGATAGAGAAACATGATGAGAGAGAAACATACTTCAGCAGCTTCTACACACTCCCTACTGGGAAATGAGCCTGCAACTCTGGCTTGTGCCCTGACCTGTAATCAAATGGGTGACCTCTTAGTGCACAGGATGATGCTCAACCAACTGAGCTACACCAGCCTGGGCAGTACCATGCTGTTTTGATTACTATTACCTGGTAGTATAGTTAGATACATCTGGTTAGGGGTCCATATATAAAATTTATAAAGAATTTCTAAAACTCAATGACAAAACCACACAAAACACTAAAAACAACAACAAAAAACAAGGAATCCAATTAAAAAATGTGCAAAGAATTTGAATAGACACGTCTCCAAAAAGGACATGCAGATGGCCAATATATATGTGAAAAGATGCTCAACATCACCAATTATTAGAGAAAGTCAAGTCAAAATCCAATGAGCTATCACCTCAGACCTCTCAGAATGGCTATCATCAATAAATCAACAAAGGATAAGTGTGGGTGAAGATGTGAAGAAAAGGGAACTCTTGTGCACTGTTGTTGGAAATGCAGATTGGTGCAGCCACTGTGGAAAGCAGTATGGCATTACCTCAAAAAATTAAAAAATGCACTTCCTTATGACCCAGCAATTCCACCTCTGGTAATTTATCTAAGAAACATGAAACACTAATTCAAAAGAGCCTCAACCTATGAACCAGGAGGTCATGGTTCCATTCCTGGTCAGGGCACATGCCTGGATTGCAGTCTTGATCCCCATTGGGGAGCATGCAGGAGGCAGCAGATCAATGATGCTCTCATCATTGATGTTTCTATCTCTCTCTCCCTCTCCCTTCCTCTCTGAAATCAATAAAAATATATTAAAAAAATAAAGTAATTAATGACAAGTATGTAGTTATTGCCATTTAAAAAAATTTTTTTTTTAATTTTATTTTATTTTTATTGTTTTAAGTATTACAAATAGTAGTACATATGTCTCCTTTTTTTCCCCCTTGATCTCCCCCCGACCTCCCCTACCCCCCAGGACATGCCTTCACCTGCCCACCCTGCCCCCCCGCCCCAGTGTCTTATATCCGTTGGTTGTGCTTATATGCAAGCGTACAAGTCCTTCGGTTGGTCTCTTACAGCCTTCCTCGCCCAACCTCCCCTGTCTTCCTAATGTAGTTTGACAGTCTGTTCAATGCTTCTTTGCCTCTGTATCTTTTTCCCACCATTTCTTTCCTTTAAAAAGTTTTGCCTTTGCAGACTGGAAATAAACATATAATAACAAAACAAGACAAAACAAAAAAATGTTTGAGTCCCAATTTCAATGTCCAACAGTTCCTTATGTGTACATGTCAGCAGTGATATCTGGATGGTGGGCACATGGTGGCAATGCAGGTCCGACCCTCTCTGGTTTGGTCCTAGGTAACCTGCAGCGGTGCACAGCTGCTGACTGCTCCCATGGCAAGGCATTGTCAGCATCTTCCATCTCTGGACTGTTTTATTAATTGTTTTCTAATTATTTTTGTGGTTCTTCATTGTTCCTTCCTTATTATTTTGTGCTCTACTCTTGTATGCAGATGACTTTCTATAGTGTTGTGTTTAGATTCCTCTCTCTTTATTTCTTCTATATCACTTGTAGATTTTTGGCTTATGATTACCATGTGCTATGTATATATACATATACTGTATACACCAAGCAATGTTTATAGCAATCTATTTTAAGTTCATGGTTGCTTAAGTTCAAAAACATATTAAAATCATTGCAATTTTTACACACTCTCTATATTTATGTTTTTATCATTATTTTTAACATTTTTATTTGTGTATTTGTGGATTATTTTTATTTTACTGTTGTAATTCACACGATCTTCCTATTTTTGCTGCTTCACCTTTCTACTAGCTTAATGTTGTTTGATCCACTGCTCTTATGTGTTTGTCTTTGTCAGTGAGAGTTTTCTTTGTGATATTTTTTTCATATTTTATTTTTTTTCTTCTTAAAGAAGTATCTTAACTATTTATTTTTAATACTAGTTTGATAGTGATGAACTCCTTTAACTTTTTCTTATCTGGAACCCAGGGTCTGTTTTTGTTGCTTTTTGTATTTGTTACTTTTGTTGGTATTTTTCAAATGAATTCATTGAGCTATGTTTTTAAAGACTACATTCTTTGCCATGTACAGGCACTGAAATCTATGCATAGTTACCTAGTGGTCAACGAGGGAGTGGATACATATTTTATTAAATGCCTTAAAACAACAAACTTCCCATTTTCTCTGTATGTGTGCTGTGATAGGCTTTCAATTATCTGGGAGACAGTTTATGACTCTGTTTACAAGCCTTCATTTCACATATGTGTGGATACTCAAGATCAGCTAGAGATGAAAAAGTAATACTTCTACTTGAGACAATACTTGATTGTCTGGGCATGTGTACAGCTAGAATATATGGGAAGCCAGGAATATGCTAGGATATGTCTAAGCTCCCTACTGATATTTCATTCTAAGGCATTATTTTTAAGGTATCTTTTGGGGGAAGGAGGCAGACTATTATTTGCTCAATTGCTGTTACTACCATAGGCAACAGTGATGTTATACAATTGCTGCTGATTATTTTCAGCAAACAGCCTAGGGAAAACTATGTTTCACTGTATAATGTCTGAATTAGGTAAAATATTTGCCTGGGGAATAGGGGTTTTTCAGGGAAATTTCAGACAAGTCAAATAGTACTATAATCTGGTGATGGGACGCTTGGGGAGCTTCAAATCCATTCTGCTCCCATAAATGGCTATCAGGGTATTGGCTTTTACAACTACATTGTTATTAGGGGGATAAGGATAGGGTAGACTTAAGTGTGATAAATCTAATTATTACTGGAATACAGTTACCTTTTTAATATATTTTATTGATTTTTTACAGAGAGGAAGGGAGAGGAATAGAGGGCTAGAAACATCAATGAGAGAGAAACATCGATCAGCTGCCTCTTGCAAACCTCCTACTGGGGATGTGCCCGAAACCAAGGTACATGCTCTTGACTGGAATTGAACCTGGGACCTTTCAGTCTGCAGGCCGACGCTCTATCCACTGAGCCAAACCAGTTAAGGCTGGAATACAGTTACTTTTCTTGAATAAATCCTCCTTGAATTTTTGCAAGTCTTTGGTCAACCTTCAGAAATGCAAAAACTTTTTATTGACATTTTTTGGCCAGTGTTTCTGTTTGTGTCAGAGAGCATGTTTTTAGATGTCATTATTCTACCATTCCACAAATTCCTCAATCAAACATATTCTGATAATATGAAATATAAATGAACTGTATTCTTTTTTAAGAATAGGAAATGACATATGACTTTTAAATTAAATACCAGTTTTCTTCCAAGAGACACATGTAAATATAAATAAATGCAAAGTTTAAAAACAAAAACGACATAGATTGCTTCATTTTAAATTTAAAAAATAGCCAAATACTACTTTTAGTATCAAATAAAATAAATTGTTAGAATTAAAATATGTGTATAACAAAGGAATCATGTTATGGTAATATTATTTATTAAACTCACCAGTTAATAATCATAAACATATCTACTAAACAACAACATAAAATTTAGATAAACAAAAATACTTTTAGAAAGTTTAACAAAAATAAATCATCTTAGGAAAGATAAAAATGCATACCCATGTATAAACAAGCAGATAAATATGAAAAATAGTTTTAAATATTTCCTCTTACCTTCACACTCCAAGAAAGAAATTTTGAGCCTAGAGAACTGATGAGTAAATTATTTTAAGATTTTCACAATAAGTAATTTCAATATCATATAATAGTAAAAACACATGAAAATATGAAATACATTCTACTTTATTTAATGAAAATGGCAACTTTTGACCAAAAACTACAAAATGGACCACAAAACTAATCTAAATAATCTGGATTTCTAAGAGAGTTTGCATGTGTATCAGAGTTTTAAAAATAGAAGTGGTACAAAGAAAAAACATTTTAAAAGATTGTATGTGAAGATTACAAAAATACTTAATCATGTTATTACTCCAGAGAAGATTACTTAAACCATCATAA
The DNA here is from genome assembly GCA_026230045.1 of Corynorhinus townsendii. Classification (NCBI taxonomy): domain Eukaryota; kingdom Metazoa; phylum Chordata; class Mammalia; order Chiroptera; family Vespertilionidae; genus Corynorhinus; species Corynorhinus townsendii. The sequence goes on from JAPDVU010000003.1 coordinate 149,019,653, forward strand.
AATTCTTTCTAATACTTAATAACTAATACTGCCAAGGAATCAATCATCCTATTGAAATTAAATCATTTGTGTAGTAATTAAGATGGCTTCTTAATATTTAATCCTCAATGGTGAAGATATTCTGTGTAAACACCCTTTAAATGCAGAAGTTACTACACTAAAATACAGTCATTAAAATGTATTCATTGTTTTTATATATACACAATACTATATACTAGGCTAGATAGTAATCAGTGTTAAGAATAAAATTAAAGTAGAAGAAGGAGGTAGGCAGTGTTCAGAGTGATTAGCTTTTTAGATTGATATTTCGCTAAATTTTCTACATTCCACTTTGGAAAGCATAGACTGTAGCATTCAATTCTCAGAATAACCTGACAGCTATTGAAAGAATTTGATCCATAAAATATCATCAGTGCTATTGAATTTAGGAAGAAAAAACTTGTGTTTATGATTTTTAACTGGTGAGTTTAATAAATAATGTTAATGTGAACTCTGCTTATCTTAAAGCACAATGTCATTACAGTAGCTGAAGTCACACAAGAAAGCAAATGGCCTAAAAAGACATTTAGAAGGTATTAATACAGTAACTAACTAATCTATCTATCTTAAGGGACACAAATATACATTTAAAATGAACAAAATGTCGACTCTAATATAAAATATAAAATAACCTCAAAAATTCTACTAGGAAACTAAAAAAAATTTATTACATAACTGGAAGTTTAGATTTTCTTTTTCACTTGTGTAAATGTATTTAAACATAAGGAGAAATGGCTGTTGCACTCAAATATCAGATAGTAGGTTGATATTTATGCTTTAAATATACCATTATACTAATCTATACTAATAAAAGCCTTGGTGGCCCTCATGCATGATGTCGCCACAAGATGGCCACATGCACAGCAGAGGCAGGGCTCAGCAGCTGCTCTGTGCTGTGAGGCCTGGAGGTCCCGCAGCTCCATGCAGCAGTGAGGAGTCTGGTCCCCGTGTCTCTGCCACCTTATGCAGAGGAAGCGGGTCCTGGTGAAGGAGGCAGGTCGCGGCAGGGGAGGGCAGTTGCAGGCGATTGGGCCTGCAGGAGAGGGCAGTTGGGGGTGATGGCACTGGCAGGGGAGCAGTCAGGCATCTATCAGGCCAGCAGGGGAGTGGTTAGGGGGTGATCAGGCTGGCAGGCAGAAGTGGTTAGGGGCAATCAGGCAGGCAGGCAGGCAATGGTTAAGAGCCAGTGGTCCCAGATTGTGAGAGGGATGTCCGATTGCCAGATTAGGCCCGATATCTGCACGATCAGGCCTAAACTGGCAGTTGGACATCCCTGAGGGATCCTAGATTGGAGAGGGTGCAGGCCAGGATGAGGGACACCCCCTGAATTTCGTGCACCAGGCCACTAGTAAAAAAATATGAAAATAGCAGAATTCCTAATGACTTAACTTATTTAGAAGAGAGAAGGAAAACAAACCATAGACTTCCCAGGTCTCATTTTAGCCAATAAGAAAAATCAGTGAAGGGTTTCCTGTGTCTTAACATTCTGGGATTTTATGAAATAGTATTGAGCTGCAGTGATAAAACAATTAACTAATTTGTAAAATAATTCTGAGGGATTTCCAAAATCATCATGCAATGTTTTTCTGTTATAAGTAGTCCAAAACTTGGCAGGATATAGTTTCTAGGAATTTCTCTCAACTTTTCATGTTAGAATACATAAGGAATCTCTGGCATAATATTAAGACAAATGTACTTATGTAATTGACTTACATGGATAAAGAGAAGATATTGTCAGAGAGTCTACATGAGGTGATAGGTAATAGGTAATTAAAAGGACATAATGAGGGAAAGAATGGATAGTTAATTTGTTTCTAGAATAATATTTTAAAGAAACTATAAATAATCATTTTTTTTCATGAAAACAATATAGAAATCATTTTATTTTGTTCTAGGCTAATATAAAAGAATAGAGAAAAATGCAAAATAATAATAAAGCCAAAAAACAACTGAAGCCTAGACACAACACAAAAATTAAAATAACTTTTAGTGTTTGATGTTGCTCTTTCAAAGATGAACATCTTGAGCCAATGAACAAAGTGATCTAATTCAATAACACACATACAAATAAGTAGGACATCACAGCATTTAAAGCTAAAATCAATGACTCACATTATGACTAAAAGAGCTAAGATCACCTTAAAAAAAGAACTGATTAAATCCAACTCTAATTGCCCAACTAAGAATTTACTCTGTTGATATAAAGGAAGATTGAATGAGATACCATGAAAACAGTTGCATTAGACAGAAAAAAATAGACTATTCTGAGTAGAGATTAGATTATGCCAAGATGTGTGGTTTTAGGAAATCCATCTAAGTCAGTGTCTCCCAAATCATAAAGTGACAACAGCAATACTCAAGAAATTGTAACATATGTGAAGGTTCTTCATCACTTATGAAGAACTGCAAATGTAAAGCAGCTGTGTATTCACTAGGGAAAATAAAATCCTTTAATAGACAAGTACAGATGCCAGTCTTAGTTATCACCCATGCTTTGTGGGATGGAGGCACTGAACTCAAATTGGTACCTAATATGCTACTATGGAGGAATTGGAATGCACTATGAATAAAATTCTTGCTATTCTGGCCTAAATAATTTAGAAGGGCAGCTTCAGGGTCCTCCGTGTCTTCACACTTAATGGCGGAAAAAAAAAACCTCTAAAGCTAAATGCCAGGGTTCTTGTCCCAGCATTAAGAAGGGTTCAGCAATCTGGAGAAAGGCTGTGCATAGATTCAATAAGGAGTCCATAGACAAAAGATAGTTTTGAGAGGCATTGGGGGTCAGAGGAGCTTCAGCTAAAGGAGCTAAAGTCTCTCCTTGACTCAGGACCCCATGCTTTTTATTAACATAAATTGTCCTAAGGCAAGGTGGAGATAATACACTTCAAAGGGTAGGGTTTACAGAAGCATTGTCAGATTGGGGTATAGTCTACAGCTGTTCAGGTGTTTGGCCAACAGGAGGCAATAACATGTAGATTAAGATGCCCTGAGCTGTCTGGCAGTAAACAATCATCCTATTCAGGTTTGGGGGAGATGCCTTTCCAGCCATTCCAACAGGTAATTACATATGTGACTCAGCCCTTGTTGAGCCCCCAAGTTTCATCAACCTCTTGATAAAACTCTTGTAATTATGAAATGCTGGAATTGGCTCCTGGCAGCTAAATCCATAGGATAGACTTTCTCAACCTTAAACTTCCCATCTCTTAACTTTGTCTCCTAGGCTCCATGCTATTCCTAACTAGCCTTTTAGAACTGGGGGATAGGGAAGGGAAATCTTCTTGAGCAGGAAAAAGCTGGTCTTATGAGTTCCAAGGAAAGTGAAAGCAAGAAGACAGAGTCATAAGCTAAGAGTAAGTAAAAAAGCCAAGAGTATAGCTTTGGATGACATTGCTAAGTGGTTAGAGTCTCAGTGGGAGGCAACTTATTATTGTCTCTGTAACATCAATGTTCCTTGCATCGTTTCTCTCTCACATTGATATTTCTCTCTAGCTCCCTCACTCTCTCCCTTCCACTCTGGAAGGAAGGAAGGAAGGAAGGAGGAAGGGAGGGAGGTCAGGACAACATTTTTCTGTAATTGGTATTTATTTCCAATTTCTGTACGTTTCTCCTTAGAGAGAACATCCACCCTATAACACTGTTGTCTAATTATGAATTCAGATTCCATTTTTTCCTTTTTAACATTGTAGTGACCCATTCTTGAGCATGAGAAGTTAGATGGTAGTTATGAGATGGTTGTTGAAGAGAGAAAACAAAATTGAAGTCTCTCTAGTTCTTAATATGCTACTAATATTCATAAATATTTATTCAAAAGTAAAATAAATATAGTAAAGTTTGATTTTTTTTTCAATTCAAATACTCTTTAGCAAACTAAAGATTAGTTACCTACATTCTTAAGCCAAAATTATATATGCAAGAGTTAGGTGATTTCTAATAAGCAAAAAATAAACAAGTGGGGTGAACAATAGAGGGAAACTTTAGCTAAAACAAATGATTCCAGTTTTAAGAGAGCCCTTTCCTAATCCACTCTCCAAGAGTCATTTGCATAATACACTTGATTAATAAATCAAAACTAATGGCAAAAATTATTTTCTCCCTTTTGAGAATTCATGGAAAATCATCTTTGAATCTTTTTTAGGCAGGGTGATGTTGGAAACGTCAAATAACCTTCTTGTAATTCAAGTAAACTCTCTGTAATCTTGAACACAATACCAATTGCTAACTTACTCTGACTACCTCACTGAATTGTAAGGATCAAAAGAGATTTAATTAAATTGAACAAATACACTTTATAAATAAAAAAAGTCTCAATTAGTGTTAGACTCTGAGAATAAAATAGTGAATAGACCTATTGTGTATACTCTTATAGAGCATACAGTATAATTGGAAAGATAAATTGATATAAATAATCACTGTAACAGTTACTTGTTGGTTGATAATCCTACATTACAAATAACCATAAAACCATAGTGGCACACAGAAGTAAGGATTATTAATCATCCAGGTGTCAGTAAGGTGGCTTTGATGGACTTGATTGGATTCACTCATATGTTAATGGGGTGGCTGGCTATAAGATGTTCCAAGTGTCCTTATTTAAGACAACTAAGACAACCTGACTCTGTCTAAATGTCTATCAAAATATAGCAAGCAGCATAGCCTGGGCATATTCACTTGATGACAGAGACAAGAGATATTAAAAAAAAAAAAGTAAGCTTCTCTTTTATGCTTAGACTTAAAGCTGGCTCACCATATTGTCACTTCTGCTTCATAGCAATAGCCAAATAAATCACAAGGCTGGCCTAAAATCAATGGCTAGAGAAATCGATTCTCTCTTTTTAGTGAAATGAACTTCAGGTTAACATGGAAAAGGACTTTGGATAGAGAAAGGGGTCAAGAATTGGGGTTATTATTGTTATCAATTTCCCATAAACATACTCAAATAGGTATAATCACAAAGTTTGCCCCATTGGAAATGGATAAAATTATAACAGTGCATACTGACCTAGATTGAGATATTTTGACATCTTCATTATTACATTTGAATTAAGGGCTATATTAATTTTTATTGTTGCTATTCCAAATGACCACAAATTTAGCAGCTGCAAACAGCACAGATATATTATTTCAAAAGTCTGTGTGTCATAAGTATATTCAAGATTTTGTCTTGCCTAAGATCTTATCTGGAGGATCTGGAGAAAATCTGTTTTCAGTTTCATTCAAGTTGTTGGCAAAATTTAGTTACATGCAGAAGTAGAACTGAAGTTTTAGCTCTTTGCAGTCTGGGGATTCTCAGATCTTTGGTGCCTCTTACATCCCTTGTCAATTTGCTCCCCTCATTTTTAAAGAGAACAATGGCAGGTTAAATTCTCTGACTTGTATTTTCCTTATCTCTCTTATTCCAACCGAAGAAAATTCCCTACTCTTAAGGGCTCATATGACTAGGTTGGGCCCACCAAAGCAATCCAGGAAAATCTCCCTAGTTTAAGGTCCATAAATTTAATTACTTTTGCAAAGTCCCATTTTCCCTGTAATGTAGCATATTCATGGGATACAGGAATTAGGGAGTGAATATCATTAGTAAGTCATATCCCTGTCGACCTGCTGATTCTTATAGTTTCATGTCCCTCCCAAGGGCAAAATATATTTAAACCACCCTAAATTCCTAAAGGTTTTCCCCCCTTACCACATCAACTCAAACCCCAAACCCATTTAAATCTCATCAGCTCAAAAATCTCAAATTTAATCATCTATGTAATCTAATGAAGCTAAATCACCTAAATGGTGAGAATGAAGGTGTTGGTATAATCCATTAAATAATGTGGAGGCACAATTCCTCTCCATCTGTGAATATACAAAACTAAGGATCTAAGTTATCTGCTTCCAACATAGTATAGAAGGACATACATAGATAACAGTTACAGATACCTTCATTTAAAAAGTGGGAAAATGGATAATTAAACAAAGTTACCAGTCCAAAGCATTTTTAAACTGAAGGTAAGCAAGGGTTGGGAAGAGTCCTCCTTAGTTCTTGGCTCAGGCCTCTGGACACTTGACTCCACCTTGAAGTCATTCATGCTTCTTCATGAAAGGTAGCATGCATTTAACAAGGAGTACTTTTATCAAAGGTAAGGAGGATTTGAGGAGGATTTACTCCAATAAACAGAAGCCACACTCACAAATTTTTTTAGAGATAATCAAATGTCTGTTTTGGGTTCCTATGATCAGTTGTAAGACTGAAGTCCCTGTTTTCTTGCTGACTATCAGCCAGAAGCCTGTCTCATCTCTTCAAGGCTACCTGTCTCCCTTGACATGTGGCTGCCTCCATTTTCAAAGCCAGGAGTAGTTGAAGTCTTTCTAACACTTCAAAGCTGACTTCCCCTGCTGCCACAGATCTCCATCTCCAGTGGGATAAATTTCTCTATTTACAAGAGCTCATTTGAAAAGATTGGGTTCATCTGGATAATCCAGATTAGTCTCTATTAACATGTGCAATTTAATTAAACCTGCAAAGTCATCTTTTCCAGATAATGTAGCATATTCACAGGATCCACGGACAGGCACGTGTCATCGTTGGGGTGGGGTGGTACTGGTGATGATTCTGCTTACCATACTGACTTTCCTTTATAGCCTGACAAGAAACTAGAGTTATTTCTGCTCAAGTTGAGCAATCAGTAAAACTCATATAAAATTTCAAACACTTGGGAGAATGCAAATAACATTCTTGAATCACTGTAACAAATTAAAGTGAGAGTAATCTCTAACATACTCAGAAGAAGAAAAACTACATTTGGAGTATAAGAATTTTGTTTTCTTTGTATCCCTGAATTCAGAAAGCCAGTGGAATAAAGGAAGTAATTTCCTAATCAGTCACTGTTATTAAGACATTATTTAAGCTTTGACAATGCAAGGGAATGAAATGATTAGCATTAGCCAGTCTACTGGTCAATGGCAGATGAAGGTTAAAAGCATGAAGCCTATACAATGGCTTTATATTTGACAATGCAAATAGTGGTACTGCACTCTGAAGTACTGACACCTGTGGGTTCTGAGATGTGGGTAGAAGACAGGAAATGAAAAGCATTTGTTATGACTTGATTGGTAAAGGTTAGTAGAAGGAGTTTCATTCCCAGCTCTGTACAGTAGTAATTACTCTAACTACAAAACTATAAAAATGACCCTCAGCTGATGCCTTTTCTGGCAATGCTAATTACATCATCTCACCCAGCATTAGAAGAGGAATCAGAGTAATTGGTATGGCATGAAGAATTCAAGAGACTCCCTGACCTCATTTCAATTGCAGCAAATAACCCCAGTAAAATGAAACATTTCTGCAGCACTGAGAGTTGCTCAGTCCGTGAACTCAGTCTGCCAGAATTCTATATAATGACTTGCTAAGGAAGAACTTACTGAGGATTTATTTTCCATGAATGTTTTTTAACATAAATCTAGTTGTCACCTTAAACCATGAAGAAGAGAGGAAATAGCCACTCAATAAGTGTTGAAACATAACTAAAACTGCACCTCAGGTATGTGAGGAAAACCATCTGGTTGTGTCTTCAGAGTGTTTTCTCAAGAATAATTATGTGAGAACCACTAAACCGTGGAAGGGATCTGACACCTCTTCTGTGAACAAGACGACACATTGTTCATCAGATAACAAGCACATGCCTTTTCAAATGCAAAACTGGGCACATCAGGAAATGTACAATTGGTATTGGGCAAGGGGAAAAGACTGCAGTGGGTTTTTTGTGTTGTTTTTTTTTTTTAACTCAAAATGAATAGTTAATGAGAGGAGAGATGAAAATGAAATTCAAAAATTGTCAATTAAACAGATGTTGCATAAAATACCTATCACAGAAAACGTCACCATTTCAAAAAACTTTCAGGAATACTCTTATAGAAGTATAGTCTATAACAAAAATAAGTCGCTCTATTTGTCCTGTTAATGAACCATTTTCAAGGAAATGTTTTGTTTGTTTTTTTGTTTATAAGTAACATAATGGAAAACTCTAAAGTCATATATGTCATGTAGTAGAGAAACCTCAAAATTAAAATACTTTTCTTTTGACATACACATTTATTTAGTCATTCAACCAATTTATAGAATTATGTTACTCTCCTGAAAAATGACTATGCCTGTAATACAAATCTCAAGGTGCTAGCCTTTAGTGTATGGCCCCAGGCTTGGATTCAATGATACTTTCTGACACACTTTCCCTACCAGCTGCCTTGAATATCTCATTGAAACATGGGGTTTGGGGTGCAGACTTTCCTTCCCATGGGTTCTTGTCCTCACAAAGTTTGAAGAATAAACTCATGGACAAAAATGCTTCTTTAATAAAAAATGTGGAAGTTTATTGGAAGCAGATACAAACTCCATCTGGGCAGTGGTATCTCCAAAGGGGACTCCATGGGGAGGTCCCCCACCCCCAGTGGGAAATGCCTGCTCTTTCTCTAATGGGAAATCAATCTAGAAAAATGTGTCTCCTGCCCCTTTGTCTCTGGTTTATATATGCTGCAGTTCTTTGTCTGAACCTGACCCTTTCTAATTGGACCCTTCCTTGATGTAGGACCTTGGTGCTTTCCTCACTGGTCATTCTGCTACATGGTATTAGTTTCAAAGTTCAAAGCCCACGTGGTACCCTCTTCTTTCTCACCCCCTTATCTTGCTGGTTGAACTTGCCTTTGATCTCCCAGATGCTCAGGCCAGAGATATTTCTGTCCTTGGTTTATGGCTGTTTTAATTGCTGAGGCCAGAAACGTTTCCATCTGCCTGGAGCATTCCCCTATCCTCTGTACCAGTAAGACAAGCACCCTGGTGTCTTCAGGTCTCTATCTTTGTATTCCTCTCACATGGTCCCTCCTCACTCCCTAAACCACCAGTTCTCAACCTTTCACAGGGGTCATCAAAGACCATCGGAAAACACATATTTCCGATGGTCTTAGGAACTGAGACACTGTTCCTCTATCCATCTCCATGCGGGTCTGCCCACATGCAGATACTCCCACATACGAGTACCTGGCGTGATGACATCATCATGCCAACCCCATCACATACACCCCGTACAAATACAGGTGTATGTGACAGGGTTGTCACCATAATGTACTTAGTACAGACCAGTCATACATGTGTAGAGAGCAGCTACTGTGTTGAAAGCAGCTACTCTGTTAAAAGCAGCTACTGTGTTGAAAGCAGCAGTATTGGAGGTAAAATGACACTTTATGAATTATAATTATTGGGTAAATGTAAAATCATTTACTGTAAGATAATCAACTACTGCAAAAAAAATCTGTACAATGGGAACTTAATCTGGATGCTGATCGGTCTTTTTGTATTCAGCTGTGGTTGATGTGAATACTGCCCCTTGTGATAGTAACAGGTATGTAAAAAAAAACAGAGAATGGTAAATCATAGAAAACTTCAATGAACTGTATTGACTGAACTATGCCATGTGTCATCTTTTGTATTATTAAAGCTATTGTTATATATTATTTTCATTAGCAAACCATCCCATGACAATGGATCATGTAGAGAAGAACGTTAAGAAAAGAAAATATAGTGAGGATTTTTTACAGTATGGTTTTACCTCAATAATTACAGCAGGAATTGAGAAACTGCAATGTGTTATTTGTTGTGAAGTTCTATCAGCCGAATCTATGAAGCCAAACAAACTAAAATGCCATTTTGATAGCAAGCATTCAAGCTTTGCCGGCAAGGATACCAACTATTTTAGAAGCAAAGCTGATGGACTCAAGAAAGCCAGATTTGACACTGGTGGCAAGTACCACAAACAAAACGTAGCAGCCGTTGAAGCTTCATATTTGGTGGAACTCAGAATCACCAGAGCTATGAAACCTCACACCATTGTTGAGGATTTACAGTTGCCAGTGGCCAAAGACATTGTTAGAGTTATGATCGGAGATGAATTTGTTATGAAATCGAATGCAATTTCCTTATCTAATGATACTGTCCGCAGAAGAATATATGACATGTATGCTGATATTCTTGATCAGGTAATCCAGGAAATTAAATCTGCTCCACTTCCAATATTTAGTATCCAGCTTGATGAGTCTACAGACATTGCAAACTGTTCACAGTTACTGGTTTACGTGAGGTATATTAATGATGGCGACTTTAAAGATGAGTTTCTTTTTTGCAAACCTCTTGAAACGACATCTACTGCATGTGATGTATTTGACACAGTTGGTTAATTTCTGAAAGAGCATAAGATCTCTTGGGAAAATGTTTGTGGTGTTTGCACAGATGGTGCTCCAGCTATGTTAGGATGTCCATCTGGATTTCAACGTTTGGTACTGAATGAGTCACCAAAAGTCATCAGAACTCACTGTATGATTCATCGGCAAATATTAGCAATGAAGACGTTGCCACAAGAGTTACAAGAAGTAACAGTTACAATGAAAAGCGTCATAAGTTCTGTGAATTTTGTAAAGGCGAGCACTTTAAACAGCCAACTGTTTTTGCAACTGTGCAACGAGTTGGATGCACCAAACAATGCTCTGCTATTTCACACTGAAGTGAGATCCTTGTCAAGATGAAAAGTTTTAAAACATGTTTTTGAGCTTCGTGATGAACTCAAAATATTTTTATATCAGAAAGCAAGAGTTCGAAGCACTTTTCAGCAATAAAAGTGAACTGCAGAAAATAGCTTACTTGGTTGCCATCTTTGCCATCTTGAATGAGTTAAATTTATCACTGCAACGACCAAATGCAACATGCCTTGATTTGTCTGAAAAGATCCGATCATTACAAATGAAACTTCAGCTTTAGGCAAAAAAAATTGGATGAAAATAAAATTTACATGTTGCTTATCTTATCTACTTTTTTGAGGAACATGACATTGACCGGACAAAAGGTTTACGATAATTATTTCTGTGAAAGAACACTTGCACATGCTTGCAGATGAAATTTCATCGTACTTTCCAAATCTACCTGACACCCCATTTGCACTTGCCAGAAGCCCATTCACAGTCAAAGTTGAAGATGTTCCTGAGACAGCACAAGAGGAGTTCATTGAACTTATTAACAGCGATGCAGCAAAAACTGATTTCTCTACAATGCCAGTTACAAAATTCTGGATCAAGTGTTTGCAGTCATATCCTGTTCTGTCTCAGACTGTGTTGTGCCTTCTTCTTCCATTTCCAACAACATATCTTTGTGAAACAGGGTTTTTCAGCTCGTTGGTTATCAAGTCTAAATACAGAAGTAGACTTGTTGTGGAAGATGATCTTCATTGTGCTCTTGCAAAGACTGCTCCGAGAATTTTTGATCTGGTGAGAAAGAAGCAATCTCAACCTTCACACTGACGTTGGCATTTTACACATACTGTCGCAAAATGTAGCAATGTGGTTTACTGTTGTTCTATTAAGACTGTTACCCATGCTACACCATGCTTCATGACAAAATTTTATTTATTTGTAATTAGAAATAAATATTTCACAATATATAATTACATATTGTTTTTGTGATTAATCTCTATGCTTTAATTATGTTCAATTTGTAACAATGAAAATATATCCTGCATATCAGATATTTACATTACAATTCATAACAGTAACAAAATTATAGTTATGAAGTAGCAACGAGAATAATTTTATGGTTGGGGGTCACCACAACATGAGGAACTGCATTAAAGGGTTGCGGCACTAGGAAGGTTGAGAACCACTGTCCTAATTAAGCTGGCCAGTAACCCTTCCATCATGATTCCACAAACCAACCATTTCTTTGCCTGCAGTGTGTTCTGTTCTGTCTGAAAAGCTGTTCTCAGGCTAATTGGTTGAAGAACTATGTTAAATCTCAACACCCATCCCTAAGAGTTCTTTAATAATCTCTAACTGAATTATTAATTTCTATTTATTTGCACCCTTAGCATATTTTTATTACCTCACTTGTGGATTTAATGCATATTTTGAATGAAGTACAGTACATATAGAAATGAACACTGTCTCTGGGGTTAGAAAACTCATGGTTCAAATACTGGCTCCATCATATATTAGCTTTATGACATGATAAAGTATTAGTTTTATATATAGGCATATATATATATTATAATTATAAGCATTAGTCTTTTATTATATATGTATATATAAAAGGTTTGTGGTGTTTGCACAGATGGTGCTCCAGCTTTTTATTATGTATATATAATACAAAGCTCCAGCTTTTTATTATGTATATATAATAAAAAAACTAATGCTTATAATTTGGAAACATTGAAAATATTAAATGGATACTGCTATAAAAGCCACTGCACCTTGCTGTTAGTATCATTCAATATGTGAGCTTTTCTTCAAACTTACAGCACTATAAACATGTAACTTCTATAACTCAAGGCTCACCTGCCTGTGACTGCAAAATATATTTACATGTCATTTTTAAGCCCATACCTGTATTTCTATGATACAAGCTCCCACTAGTCTATTTCATAGAAGTAAGTTCACTAAGTATTCTGTTATTTTTATTTGTTCCTAAGGGGGGAAATGAATGAATAAATCAAGCATTTATTTCATACAAGAGGTAGGTGTTTTAGATTTTTAATTTGTGTGTATTTGAAAACTAGGTTTCTGAAGACCAAGGAAGAGTAGGGTTTGAGTAACACAAGAGAGTTGGGTATGTATACCAGGTATCATAAAAGGATAAATGGGCACCACTTGTCCCCCAGAATCAGTTACAGCCAAACATTTCTAAATAATTGCTTGGGAAACTTCAAGAATCACACTTTCTCCCCTTCTCATTGGCGTCCTGTATTGAAATCATGCAGAGGGAATATTTTTCTTATTTTTGAGACTACCTGGCAACTTAATACAGAGATTAGGATATTTTATAAAATATAGATCAAGAGACTCTTATTTCTGTGTTATAACTTCACATTCCTTTCTTTTTACTATTTTATTTTTTGTGACAAGTCAAGCAATATCCAGCAAGAAATTTCAAGATAGCTAAAACATAGTTTCAGAATTAAGTTGTTACAAAAAAGGAGACAGAAGTTAAAGGGGGAAAGCAAAATATAACTGGAAATTACTTTAAGATGACTATCTACTTATTCCTACCTATTGTTTTCATTTCTCAGGGACTACAGTCTTTATCAACACAATTGAATCATTCATTACCTGTAATTTTACCAACTTCTTACCCTCTTTTGTTCCAAACTTATTTTTATTATAACTTACTGACATTTAGCATATTTTGTAGGGAACAGGTTTTGTTTTTGTTTTGTTTTGTTTTGTTTTGTAACATTGGTCACTCTAGGAATATCTTGCAGCTTAACTATATCCGTTCATTCTCATATTTTTATTTTACTCCAAACTGTGACAGACAAGTTTCTGTCATTTCTTGTATCACAGTACAAATTTTGCATCATTTCTATTTTATTACATCTTAATGAAACTGCCATTTCTAAGCAAAAGACTATTGCCTCAGTTACCAAATAGTCTCACCACCATTGCATACAATCACCACCTCTAGTTAAATCCAAGTCTAGATTTGTACTTATTCTCTAGAACTTCCTTGATACCTAGCTTTCTAGTTTAATATCCTTTTACTCCTTTTTCAGTGACTTCAAACACCAAGTAGAAGTAGAATTAGTGCTTTACTGGTGTGAGGTACAAACACATTGTAACATCCAGCCATTATTGACATCATTTATATCATTGTCTGTGAAGCACTTAACCTAGAAGCTCTGGGCATTTGCAAAAAAATCAGGTATCTTTATTATTATCCCAAAGGACCTAAATATATAAGGAAGAGCAAGAAAAAAGCAACTTTAAAAAAAAACTTAGCTATTATAATTGAGTAATCAGAAATGATTAGAAAAAAAGAACACACACACACACACACACACACAAAAACATAGAAGTCTTTCCTAAATGAAGATAATAGAATAGGTTTCACTTATCCTACCTTAGATAGTGATTTGATGAGGGAGTAAGGGGGAGCACATTTCAGGCAAGTGGATCAAGAAGAGCAGTTTAATCATAGAAACATGTTTTAAAGAGAATATTTATTTTCAGAAATTATAGGAAAATAGATCAGTGATATAGTGTACTGATAGGAAATTCTGGTTACAGCTTACTGTCTGGTACATAGTAAGCATTCACTTTGCTGGCATCCTAATATATAAAAACCCTGGGTCATAATGACCAGTTATGACTAAGTCTTGACCAACTGGAAGTTACGTGGCAACCCAGCAATGACTGCTTCCGCTACAGGCACAGTGCCTCAACACTAACTGCTGAGGGGGCTGCAAATCAGGGCCAGAGAGAGGCCTGAAGAGAGAAGCAGGGACTGATCCATTACCTCTGTGGCAGCTTTTGATCAGCACTTGCTTCTCTCTTTCTCTCCGAGTCTGGCCAGCAGCTGCACCTCCATTTCTTTCCAGGCCTTCACAGGGGCTGCTGATCAACCTCACCTTTCTGATCAGGCCAAATGGATAGGCCCAGAGACACTGACTGGCATAGGAACTGACCAATCATAACCAAATCTGGGTGCTGTGGGGAACCAATGGCTGCCTAGGAGGTGGAGCTTTTGACACTGACTGGCATAGAAACTGACCAATGAGAACCAAATTGGCCAGCAGAGGAAGGCAGTTGGGGTGAGATGAGGCCTGCAGGGGAGGGCAGTTGGGAGTGAGATCAGGCTGGCAGGGGAGGGCAGTTAGGGGTGATCAAGCAGACAGGCAGAGGGGTTAGGGGCAATCAGGCAGGCAGGCAGGTGAGTGGTTAGGAGCCAGTGGTCCCAGATTGCAAGAGGGATGTCCGACTGCTGGATGTCCACAGGGATCGGGCCTAAACTGGCAGTCAGACATCCCCCAATGGGTCTCCAATTGGAGAGGGTGCAGGCTGGGCTGAGGGAACTCCCCACTCTATGCACAAATTTTGTGCACCAGGCCCCTAGTTGTTAGATAATGAGGAGGGAGGAATTTTCAGATTTTTCTTTTCCCTAGAGGAAATGAGCAAATGTACCTGTGGATTGATTGCATGATATGTTTTCCTTCCCTGAATCTATGCCCCTCACAATGTGTCTTTTTATCTCTTCTCATCCAAGAAGTGAAGGAATGGAGTGGAATAGAGCCAGGTGAAACTAGAAATAACAATTTGGACAAAATAAGAAATTGGTCAAAAATGGATAGTAGTAGGCACTGAGTTTTTACATTATCATAATTTGGTTACATTGTGTATTGTTTTTGCAACAATCTATCTTTAAATGTTTTTTACTGACTTCAAAATAACTGCTCATTGTTTTTCTAAAATTTGGAAACTAAATTTACTATGGGGAAGCAGTTGAATAAATTGTGGTTAGGTCATACAATAAAATGCTTTGCAGTTATTAATAAAACAGACTTTTACAGTGTCTAAGTGAGGGGAAAAGCAAGCTACAAAACAGTGAATTTTTTGGTGAGATTTCTTTCCCCTGCCTCCCCCCCCCAAAAAAAAAAAAAAAAACACCACAAATGTGTGAGCATGTTATAGTACATATATCATAGATCTGGAACAATATATACCAAAATGTTAAAAAGAATGAAAAAAAAAATGAAGGGAAATTATCTACCTCTTAAACCGGGCCTTGGTTTGTGACTTACTTTAACCAGTAGGATGTGGTAGAAACAATATCTTGCAGGACTGGAACATTTTCATTCTCATCCTTGCAATCTTCCTAAGCTATCATGGGCACAGGCTCTTGCTGGAAGGTAAGAGTCACAGGATTTATTGCTCCTGTTGCCCCAATCAACATGCAGCCAAACCAGACAAGAATTTCCTGGTTAACTGACAACTGACCAGACTCATGGTGAGCCTGGTGGAGATTAGAAGAACTGGCTACCTGAATCCAGGCAAACTACTGACCCACAGAGAGTGTTAGTTAAATAGTTATGATTTTCTTCTCTGAATCAGCTGATAATTTAATTCAAAATAAACTAATGCTGCATCAACTGACAAATTATAGGGAGATGGGAATGAGATGTGCTTTTTAACCTCATATACAGGGTGTCCCCAAAAATGTATGAACATTTTAGCAGATGATTCTATTACATTTTGAAAATGAAATGTATTTTAATAAACACTGCCTTTTTAATTATTCAAAGTGTGTATACATTTTTGGGGCACCCTGCATATATACATATAGAGAGAGGCAAGATAGCTCTCCACCGAAATGTGGTTCAAATGTCAAAACTGTTGACACTCCACATGCCAAGAGAATATGAGAGAAAGTTTATCTTTCACACAAGGGACTCCCAGGGGAGAGAAAATATGCAGGAGATGGCTTTGACCAGCTTGATAAAGATGGGGGAACTAGGTTAGGCCTTCCAAGTTGCTAGGAGGTAGATGGGGGAAAGTTCCTTGTGCAAGCTTTCAAAGTTTGAATTTCCTACTGGGATCAAAGAAAGAGGCATGCATGGGCATTCTTGTCAGCCTGTCTGGACACGAGGCCAAAGAGGAATGAAAGTGAATTCTAAAAGATGTCAGTGGTTAAACATGAAACAATGATGTCAGACTCTTTTATTACTCTTTTATCAGGGAAGGTCTTACATTAGAGAATGTGACAAATGTGACACTGGAGAAATGACTTAGAAGATGTGAGGTGTGGTATAACAGTTTCTGGTCTTTGTCTTGATTTATAGCACAGAACTTCTAGAATCCCTAGAATTTCCCCAGTGATAGAAATAGGTATGTATGGTTATAAGGCAGCTCATGGTGGGACACTAGATAGCTTCAGGATGTGACCTAGTCACCAGGAAGACAAACTATGTGATTAAAGGATTGGCATTTTGTGCTATCCCACCCTCCAAGAAGGGAGGGAAGCTGGAGATTGAGGTACTAGTAAATCACAAGGCCAATGATCTCATAAATGATGCTTACTTAATGAAGGTCCAATAAAAATGCTAGACACAGAAGTTCATTAGAGCTTCCTGGTTGGTGAACACACTGATTATTAATAAGGTGAGGCAGCACCCAGATTCCATGGAGAGAGGGCACTGGAAATTCTGTATTTTGGACCTTTCCAGACTCATCCTACACAGTGCTTTTCTGAGTTTTGTGAGTCATTCTAGTGAATTATAGAACTGTAGGGGGTCAGGAAAAGCCCTGAATTTATAGCCAGTGGTCAGAGGTGCACATGGCTTGGGGCCCCCACAGTGTGTCTGGCATCTGAAATAAGGGTGGTCTCATAGAGAATTGAGCCTATAACTTGTGGGTGATCAGGGTCCTGATGCTAACTCCAGGAAGATAGTGTTAGAATTATATTGCAGTAAATGTTGATGTCACACTAGTTGGATTTTTACCAGGTTATAAGGGAACTAGTGGTCCAGTGCACAAAATTCATGCACAGGGGGTGGGTGTCCCTCAGCCTGGACTGCATCCTCTCTGATCTGGGACCCCTTGGGAGATGTCTGACTGCCTGACTTCCAGTTTAGGCCTGATCCCTGAGGAATTGGGCCTAAACCGGCAGTTGGACATCCCTCTCCCAATCCGGGACCACTGGCTCCTAACTGCTAACCTGCCTGCCTGCCTGATTGCCCCTATCCACTCTGCCTGCTTGCCTGCTTGCCCCCAACTACCCCCCACAGCCTGATCTTCCCCAACTGTCCCCCCGCCAGCTGGCTCGCCTCCAACTACCCCCCCCCCCACTGGCCTGATTGCACCCAACTACCTCCTCCTGCCGGCTTCCTTGCCCCCAACTGCCCCCCTGCCAGCCTGCTCACCCCCAACTTTCACCCCTGCTGGCCTGCTCACCTCCAACTGGCCCCCCTGATGGTCTGTTTGCCCCCAACTGCCCCCCCCCCTGCTAGCCTGATCTCCCCTAACCACCTCTGCCTTGGTCCCGCCACCATGGCTTTGTCTGGAAGATCTCCCGGTCTAATTAGCATATTATCCTTTTATTAGTACAGATAGAAGCCTGGTGCATGGGTGGGGGCCAACTGGTCTGCCCTGAAGGGGGTTCTGGATCAGGATGGTGGTCCCCTTAGGGGGCAGGCCCAACCTGGGTGAGGGGCTTGGGGTGGTTTGCAGGCCGGCCATGCCCCCATTGGGATGGGGTTCCCCGCTGGGGATGGGGTGGTCCTGGGCAAGGGGCTGAGGGCCATTTGCAGGCTGGCCATGCCCCCATTAAGATGGGTGTCCCTGCTAGGGGTGGGGGGCATGGTTGGCCTGGGCGAGGGGCTGAGGGCTGTTTGGGGACAGTTTGTAGGCCAGCCAAGCCCCTGGCTTTGTCCAGAAGGACATCCGAAGGTCTCCAGAAGGTCTCCCGGTCTAATTAGCATATTACTCTTTTATTACTATAGACTAGTGGCCCAGTGCATGAAATTTGTGCCTGGGGGGTTGTCCCTCAGACTGGCCTGCACCCTCTCCAATCTGGGACCTCTTGGGGCATGTCCGACTGCCGATTTCCCTACAGATCAGGCCTAAACTGGCAGTCGGACATTCCTCTCACAATCTGGGACCACTAGCTCCTAACCGCTCACCTGCATGCTTGCCTGATTGCCCCCAACCGCCCCACTTCTAGACTGATGACCTCTAACTGCCCCAGACCTTCTGGCCTGCTTGCCCCCTACTTCCCCCCTGCAAGCCTGATTGCCTCCTATTGCCCCCCCTCACTGGCCTGCTTGCCCCAAACTGCCCTTCCTGCTCGCCTGATAGCCCCCAACTGCCCCCCCCCCTGCCAGCCTGCTCACCCCCAACTGCCCTCCACCCCACACTGGCCTGATCATCCCTAACCTGCCTCTGCCTTGGCCTCAGCACAATGATTTTGTCCAGAAGGACATCCGGAAGATCTCCTGATCTAATTAGCATATTACCCTTTTATTAGTATAGATAGTGTTATAGAGGAGAAAGAGCTTCACAAGCAAAGGGAACAAATAAGACCTTGAGGTGGGAGTATGTGCCACCTGTTGTGTTCCAATAATAGCATTTACTTCTTTGTGGCTAAAGAGATGTGAGGAATTTAGATAGGCAGTATATTAAATCAGATAGATAGAATGGAATCAGAATATATGGAACCCTGCAGGCCATTGTAAGAGTTTTATTTTTTTTCCTAAATATATTTTTATTTATTTCAGAGAAGAAAAGAGTGGGGGGAGGGAGATGAAGGAATCAATGATGACAGAGAATGTAAGGGTTTTATCTTTTACTTTGAGTGATAACAGAGAGTTTTGCCTTTGAGTGCATAACTTGATTTAATAAAATAATTACTCTGTGTGTGTGTGTGTGTGTGTGTGTGTGTGTGTGTGTGTGTGTAAAGACAGAAACAGAGATATCTGTTAGGAAGCTAGTCCAATAACAAGATAAAGAATTCAACCAAGTTAAAATTCCAGATACATTTTAAAGGTAGAGGGGATTTTTTTTTTCTGATAGATTCCATCTGGGGTGTAAGAAAGAGTGGGGTTAGGTGAAGTTAAGGATGAAGAATCTATTATAATGTTTTCTAATAAAGGCCAAGCTGGAGCTAAGTGGTGGCTTCAGCCTTCAGAAAGACTGAGAGTACCATGCCAGGTCACCGGCATTACTAGCCTGGGCTATACTGCCTTTTCAGCCTCAATTCTCTGATTTAGTCTCATAAAAGAAATATGTTTTTTAATCACATGATATAAATTTAGCAATACAATTAAATGACAGTCTCTTTTCCTAAAAGTATCCTATCTAATAAAAGGAAAAATGCAAATTGACTGTACCTCCACTACACCCACAAGCCAATCAGGAGCAAGTATGTAAATTAACCCAACAAAGATGGCTGTGGCCACAGAGAGAGCAGGAGGCTTGAGTTTCCCCGGCAGTGGAGGAAGCCAAGTTTCCGCAGCCCTGGCCTGCACTGGCCTCTGCTTAAGTCTACAAAGTTTCAATTATAGAAGATAAATAAATCTCAACAAAAATGGCTGCAGCCATGGAGCAAGCAGGAGGCTTGGCTCTGCTCAAGGCTACAAAGATTCAATTATAGAAGATAAATAAATCCCAGGTACCAGGGCCTCCACTTGGGTCACTGGGGGGCGTGGTCAGCCTGCCAACCACCACAGGCTCCTCACCCAGGACACCTCATGCCCTAAGGGAAGCCCAATCCAGGACAAACCAGCTCACCCTCACCCATGCACCTCAGGCCTCTATTCTATCTAATTCTACTATCTAATAAAAGAGTAATATCCAAACTGACCATCACTCCAACACACAAGATGGCTATCCCCATGTGATCAAAGATGCCTGACTCCATGACACAAGATGGCTGCCACAGGATGACCAGCAGATGAGGGCAGTTGGGAGGGACCAGGTCTGCTAGGGAGGGCAGTTGGAGGTGATCAAGCCTGCAAGGGAGATCAGTTAGGTGTGACTAGACTTGCAAGGGAGGGCAGTTAAGGGTGACCAGGCCTGTAGGGGAGGGCAGTTAGGGGCAAACAGGCTGGCAGGGGAGCAGTTAGGCATCAATCAGGCTGGCAGGGGAGTGGTTAGAGGGTGATCAGGCTGGCAGGCAGAAGTGGTTAGGAACAATCAGGATGGCAGACAGGCGAGCAATTGGGAGCCAGCAGTCCTGGATTGTGAGAGGGATGTCCGACTGCCCGTTTAGGCCTGATCCTACCAGGATGGGGCCTAAACGGGCAGTCGGACATCCCTCGAGGGGTCCCAGATTGGAGAGGGTGCAGGCTGGGCTGAGGGACACACCCTCTCATGCATGAATTTTGTACACTGGGCCTCTAGTGTATACATATAAGGGATTGTTTAAATAGTCCTAAGCTATTTCTTTAGATGTTATCAAATTAATTTCACTTTAAAATTATTAATTAAAATAGTATCATTTTCTTATTTTATTTCCTTTGTATTTCAATAAATGTGCCACTATGAAAACAAATGCATTGGTTAAAAATATTTCACCATAGAAATGATTTTCACAATTATTTAATGATATTAAATATTCTCACCTATATTTTGGGAAAATTATATTTTCCTAAACTGCACATTCATGCTCTAAAATATCTCACTAGCATGTGCAAAATATTTAGGTAAATTTTCAGTGAAAGCATATGAAGGATTTCTAGATCATAGAGTACTATTGCAACCCTTTGTTCAATTGTTGATTATAGCAAGTTACTTAACACAGTTCTCTTATTATTTCTATTGTAAATACAGATTTAGTTTTTAAATAATCCTGGATATTTTCTAATACAGAGATAATATATAGATAACAGTTTTGATAAGGTTTTATTTATTATGTCATAATAAATATTGTGTTCTTTTTTTTTCTGATTGTGATTCAAAATAATCAGCTATGTTGGTAAATAACTCTACATACACAAATTTTCTCCTACTACCCTCTTGCTCCTCCAATATACAAACACACATACACAAACACACATAAGCAATCAACAAACACAAGAGGGGTTCATTTTCAGTCAAATAATTTAATGTCCACTGGGACATTTCAGTGAAATATGTTAATTCATCGTGTCTATTGTAATATATTAAAGAGCAAGGTCCAGCATAATATGTTCTAGACCCCATTATTTCTTGAAACTTGTACTCATGTCTATTTTCTTTTAGGATTTTTATAGTGATTATGAAGAGCATTATGAACTAGGGATTAAAAGAATAATAATAACTACAGTAGGTAATTTACATGATTTACAATTTGACAAGTTTTTATATGAAATTCTTATTTCTGACTTTTAATCTGCTCTAATGTTCTGTTAAAATTACTCTTTATTAACATAAACTTGACACTTTCTTTCACCTTAGCATGAAAAATAATTGCCTGTTTTCTTTAGAAGGCTGATAACATACAGCTCTGGACCTTTTTAGTATCTTTCTTCATGTAACATTTCTTAAATTGAGTAATGACTTTGAACTTTTCTGGAAGAAAGCCTTCAGGCAATATGAGAAGAAAAAAAAAATAAAAGAAAAATGGCACCTTTATTTACTATTTGTGAAAGGTCTGAAATTAAAAATAAAGCATAAAGTAACTAATAATGACAGAGTAATGACAATTCCAAAGGAAATATATGGAGCTAGAAAGATTCGGGTCCAAGCAGTCCATTTTTTCCTTACATATAATATTTCTATTGAAAAGGAATGTTAGAATAAAATTAATTACCTTACATAATGTGTGAGAACCTTTTGAAAACTCTGAAGTGCTACATGAATTATATACTTGTGCCAATAATTATTAACAAATGTATTTTAATAATAGAATTCTTCTTGATAATTCAAAAGCATGTGTTATTCTATACTTAAGCAAATCACTAGGCAAGGTGCTTAGCAAATCCAAGATAAACAAAATGCCATTCTTCCTCACAAGTCATTCACAATCAAATGGAAAGACATCATATACAAAGTTATTGTTAAAGAGTAGGATTAATTAAATGACATGTTAATTGCAAAGTACCAAAGAGAGAAAAAAATAGGAGTAATTGATTCAGAAGAGCACCTGCAAAAGATTCATGGAAAAAGTAATTTATAAGATATGACATTACAAATCCTTTTATTACAATACCAAAAGCTTTAAGAGGAAAATGTGGGAAGTATTTTTTAGGTAACATTTGGCTACTGAGGTAATGTTGATTAATACTATCAATATACCCAGAACTGTGCAAGATTTAGATTTTATACAACTTGCAAGCTAAAAGATTAGCTTGCCATGATTTCAAGGATGCTGGCAGCAGACACAAGACTGCTGGCTCAGATACAGAATACTTTGTTACTAATGGCACAGCAGGCAGCATGTGCTTTCTCTTCTCCTCAGTTCCCTTTACCCACCAAGTCTCATGGGAATGATACAGAGCAGTCCAGATGGATGCTGCATTTGTAGAGGATTTGCCTCCCAACTGAGGAACTGGAGTTTAGGAAAAAACTCCCCACTAATAAGGTGGCTGCTAACAAATTTACCTAACCTGTGTCCCATAGGAAGACATTATCTTTATTATCCTAGATAGTAAACAGATCTGCCCTTGCCCCGAAGGAAGACATTGTCTCTGTCATCCTAGGCTGTTGGCTATACCAACATCTATGAAAATATAGTCTAGAATGAAAGACAAAAGTTGTCACAAGATGTGCAGAAATGCCAAGGATAAATGGACAATTGGCTTGCAACAACACACACACACACACACACACACACACACACTATTTATAAGCAATAAACAGAGGGAGAAGAAAATTTCCATACATTGCTTACTTTCCCACTTTCAGTTACAGACCTATTTTTACCCCAAAGATAGTTTGAATTTAATGACTACTCTGCATATTCTCTCCTTCTTATTTTAATGGCAACCTTTTTAATAGTGTATTTCTTATTACATTGTCTTTTCCTTACTGTACTTGGTCCCACTAATATTTAAATATTATTTATTTAGACTTTATAATTCAATAGAAGGCAAGTATGATATAGAGTCTATATCTATGTGTGGGGAGGGGCATTTAACTTTAGAAAGAAGAAGGTTCATAATGAAGAGAGATTTGGCACTAGAAAGATCAAAAGGCATTGCTTTTTTTATGGAAAATAGAACCTGGTTTTTAAAAGACAGTCCTCCAGTTCTCAAAGAGAGATATTAGGTATCTGTGAAGCTCAGCTCTGTTCTGCCTTTTCTCACCACAAGGCTTGCCCTTTTGCATCTATTCTCAGGGTCTATCTAACAAATCAAAAAATGGCCTTAGGAAAATTATATCTGAATCACACAGGTCTCACAGATTAAAAACTCTGAATGCCCATAGTACCTTAGAAAATTTTTAAAGAAACCAGACTCAAATAAAGAAAACCTTGTTATAGTGGCAAAAAATATTTAATATTATGCAGGAAATATATGAAGTTAGACATTTCACAGCTGGTATGGTAGTTCAATAATACTATAAGGGACCAAAGCTCTTCTGTCTTTCTATTTTACTTTTCCTAGTATGGATGTTTTCATTCTTGCACTTTTCACCTCATGGCTGCCATAATCTCACTACAATGACACTTAGTTCATATTCATTTCAAAAAGGAGAAAAAAGCATACATCAGGAGGTAAGATTATTCTCAGATACAACAGTGCAATAATGTCATCACTCTCTGCGAAGGGATCTTAACTGCATAGTTCTATCAAAAACAAAAACAAAAAACAAACAAACAGAAAAACACCTGAGGTTTTCTTGGTAAGGGACAATATATTTTACATAGTCAACTAACAACATCTGTCACAAACATATTTCCTGGACCCAGAATAGAGATTTCTTCTATGCAAAGTAAAAGAATAAACAAATGGCTACAACTTGAGAACAGAGGTCATTTGAATAATTTTGAGACCAAAGATGAAGTGAAAACTCTCACTCTTGCTTTAGGCTAGAAGGAACCAAATGGATATTCTTATATTCCTACTTAGTAACATTTGCACCCACATTCTCTATTTTTCTGCCCCATCCCTTATTAAACTACTACTCATGTTCATCCAAAGTAAATCTCCCCATCTTTTCACCAGATCCTTTCTCCTTTCACTTTTTAACCATTTTGCTCTAGCAATTCTTTCCTCTATATACCATATACTAGTATATTCTTTCCTGGGTTATTTCTAACAGCATAAAATATATTGTTTTAGTACTTTTTCATTAAAACAAACACTTTTGCTTGAATCTGGGAATACAGACAGTTTTACTTCCTCCTTTCCAATTTGATTGCCTTTTATTTCTTCTTCTTGATCACAATGGCTAGACTTCTAGTACTATGTCGAACAGGAGTGGTAAAATTGGGCAGCCCTGTCTTGTTGAGTTATGATCCCTCTATAGCTGCAGCAATCTTGAGAAAAAAACAAATTGGGAAGAATAACAATACAAGATTTCAACTTGTACTACGAAGCCACTGTACTCAACATAGCCTGATACTGGTACAAGAACAGACATACAGACCAATGGAACAGAACAGAGAAGCCAGAAATGGACCCATCATTATGTTCATTTAATATTTCACAAAGGAGGCAAGAGCGTACCATATTTTCAATAAATGGTGTTGGGGAAATTGAACAGATACATGCAAAAAAAATGAAACTGGACCACTAACTTACATCATACACAAGAATAAACTCAAAATGGAAAAAAGACTTATATGTAGGACATGAAACCATAAAAATCTTAGAAGAAACCATTGGGAGCAAAATCTCAGACATCTCTCATAGCAACATGTTTATGGATACATCTCATAGCACAATGGAAATTAAGGAGGAAACAAACAAATGGGACTATATCAAAATAAAGATTTTCTGCACAGCAAAAGAAACCATCCATAAAGTAACAAGAGTGCCCACTCCATGGGAGAACATATTTGCCAATGACACATCTAATAAGGAGTTAACCTTCAAAATCTACAGAGAACTCATACAACTTAACAAAAGGAAGATAAACAAACCAACTAAAAATGGGCAAAGTGTTCAACATAGTGCTGGAAGTACTAGCCAATGCAATCAGACAAGAAGAAGAAATAAAAGGCAAATAATTAGAAAAGAAGAAGTAAAGCTGTCCTTATTTGCAGATGACATGATACTGTACATAGAAAACCCTAAAGACTCTATGAAAAAAAATATTAGACTTAATAAATGAATTTGGCAATGTAGCAGGATATAAAATTAATGCCAAGAAATCTATGGCATTTCTATACACCAATAATGAACTTACAGAAAGAGATACTAAAAAAGCAGTCCCATTTACCATCACACCAAAAAAATTAAGATAACTAGGAATAAACTTAACTGAGGTGGTAAAAGACCTATACGTGGAAAACCACAGGACACTGAAAAAAGAGATAGAAGAAGACATAAACAAATGGAAGAACATACCATGTTCATGGATTGGTAGAATCAACATCATCAAAATGTCCATACTACCCAAATCAATCTATAAATTCAATGCACTTCCCATTAAAATACTAATGGTATATTACACAGACCTAGAATTAACTTTCCAAAAATTCACCTGAAATAAAAAAAGACCCCAAATAGTGACAGCAAACCTGAGAAAGAACAAAGTAGGTGGGATGTCAATACCAGATATCAAGCTGTATTACAATGCCACTGTTCTCAAAACTGCTTGGTATTGGCACAAGAACAGACATATAGATCCATGGAATAGCATAGAGAACCCAGAAATCGACCCAAATCACTACGCTCAATTAATATTTGACAAAGGAGGCATGAACATACAATGGAGTCAAGACAGACTCTTCAATAAATGGTGTCGGGAAAATTGGACAGATACATGCAAAAAAAAAAAAAAAGAAACTAGACCACCAACTTACACCATACACAAAAATAAACTCAAAATGGATCAAGGACTTAAACATACGACAGAAAACCATAAAAACACTAGAGCAATCCATTGGCAGGAAAATCTCTGACATATGCCAAAGCAATTTCTTCACTGATACTGCTCCTAGGGCAATGGAAACTAAAGATGGGACTACATCAAAATAAAAAGCTTTTGCACAGCAAAGGAAACCATCAATAAAACAACAAGAAAGCCCACTGCCTGGGAGACCATATTTGCCAATAATATCAATGATAAGGGTTTAATCTCCAACATTTACAGGGAACTCATGCAGCTTAACAAAAAGAAGATAAACAACCCAATCAAAAAATGGGCAACTGATCTAAATAGACACTTTTCAAAAGAAGACAGAAGGAAGGCCAAGAGACATATGAAAACCTGCTCAAAGTCACTAATCATCCGAGAGATGCAAATCAAAACAACAATGTGGTATCATCTCACACCTGTCAGAATGGCTATTATCAACATGTCAACAAATGACAAGTGCTGGCGAGGATGCAGAGAAAAAGGAACCCTCCTTCACTGCTGGTGGGAATGCAGACTGGTGCAGCCACTGTGGAGAACAGTATGGAGTTTCCTCAAAAAACTAAAAATGGAACTCCCATTGGACTCAGTGATCCCACTTCTAGGAATATATCCCAAGAAACTAGAAACACAAATCAAAAAGAATATATATACCCCTATGTTCATAGCAGCACAATTCGCCATAGCTAAGATTTGTAAACAGCCTAAGTGCCCATCAGCAGATGAGTGGATAAAAAACTGTGCTACATCTACACAATGGAATACTATGCTGCTCTAAAAAAAAAGGAACTTTTACCATTTGCAACAGCATGGATGGAGATGGAGAGCATTATGCTAAGTGAAATAAGCAAGGCAGAGAAAGATAAATATCACATGATCTCACTCATTTGTGGAATATAATGAACAACATAAACTGATGAACAAAAATAGATCCAGAGACAGAGAAACATCATTCAGAACGTTAAACCTCAGGGAAGGTAGGGGACAGTGGGGGTAAGGGGGAGAGATCAACCAAAGGACTTATATGCATGCATGTAAGCCTAATCAATGGACACAGACAACAGGGGGGAGGGGCATGAATGGGAGGTGGGGGTAATGGGGGAATAAGGACACATATGTAATACCTTAATCAATAAAGAAATTAAAAAAAAAGAAGTTTCGCAGAAAATAAAATGAAGTCAGAGTTTAAACAAAAAAAACTGGCAAAGGGTCTCTATAGACACTTCTCCAAAATGGACATACAGAAGGCCAAAAGGCATATAAAAAAGTGCTCATAGGCACTGATCATCCCAGAGATGCAAATCAAAATTAAAATGAGATACCACCTCACACCTGTAAGAATGGCTATCATCAACAAATCAAAAAAAGACAAGTGCTGGTAAGGATGTGGAGAAAAGGGAACTCTTGTGTATTGCTGGTGGGAATGCAGACTGGTGCAGCCATTATGGAAAACAGTTTGAAGTTTCTTCAAAAAAGTTAAAAATGGAACTACCATTTGACCCAATGATCCCACTTCTAGGAATATATCCCAAGAGCTCAGAAACACCAATCAGAAAGAATATAGGTACCCTTATGTTCATAGCAGCACAATTTACAATAGCTAAGATTTGGAAACAGCCCATAAGCAGATGAGTGGATTAAAGAGCTGTGGTACATTTATGCAATGGAATATAATGCAACTGTAAAAAAGAAAGCACTCTTAGCATTTGCCACAGCATGGATGGACCTAAAGAGCATCATGCTAAGTGAAATAAGCCAGTCAGAGAAAGATAAGTATCACATGACCTCACTCATATGTGAAATCTAATGACCAATTTGAACTGATGGACAAAAATAGACCCAGAGACATAGAAACATTGAACAGACTTTCAAACCTCAGAGGGAAGGCAGGGGAGGGTGGAGGAGAGGAAGAGATCAACCGATGAACTCATATGCATATATGCATAACCCAAAGAAACAGACAATGGGTGGTGAAGGCTTGTGGGGGTTTGGGAGGTCGGAGTGGGCAATGGGGAAGAAGAGGGACATATGTAATACTTTCAACAATAAGGATTTATTAAAGAAAACACAAATTTAATTATAAAGTGAAAGGGGTAATTTTTCAATGGATATATTGATAACTGGAATCTGATGAAAGATTTCAAAAGGAATTCTGAATTTGGATATAGTGATACAAAAGTAAATGTATAATTGAATTTATTATTCTTGATGCAAACTTTATTTCTTTTTTATATAAAGTGGCTCTTTGTCTTTCACTCTTTCGTTCATTTATTAAACAAATATTTAATAAGTCTTTCCTACCTGTCAGGCACTGTGCAACACACAGGTAAGGAGAGGTAAACATAATAAGGAAAATCCCTGGCCAATTACTTATTGCCTAGAAAAGTGAAAACATTAAGCAAATAATTACAAATATCTATATTTTTAAAATCCAGGTGACCAGAATGCTGGAATGACCGGAATGACTAGAATGACTGGAATGACTGGAATGACTGGTCTCTATGATGTGCACTGCAAGCAGCCAATGGGCCCAATTGGGGAGCTGTCCCTCCCTCCAGCCTCCCTGGCCAGATTGGGGGCAGGGCTGGCTGGCCAACTGTCTGCAGCCTTCCCCTCGCCCGCTGGCCCGGCTCGATCAACCCCAGATTCATGTACCAGGCCTCTAGTATACACATAAAGCATAGATAAAATTATTTGCAGTAATTAACCCTTTCCACTTGTGGCAGCTGTCCTTTCTAACTCTGATTCAACAACCTTAGGGTGGGCATAGTACTCAGGTTGGGCAGAGAACCCATTATCTTGTGTGGTAGATAAGATCACATGGACAGGCATGTGACCCAAATAAAAGTGTTAAGTTCTGCCATGACCAGTTTGGCTCAGTGGATAGAGCGTCAGCCTTCGGACTGAAGGGTCCCAGGTTCGATTCCAGTCAGGGGCATGTGCCTTGGTTGCGGGCACATTCCCAGTGGGGGGTGTGCAGGAGGCAGTTGATAGATGTTTCTAACTCTCTGTCCCTTTCCCTTCCTCTCTGTAAAAAAAAATCAATAAAACATATTATTTTAAAAAGTGGTAAGTTCTCTCCAAGGTGTTGCTGGAGCTAGTCATGAGAAAGTGCTCTCTTTTCTCAGTACCTTTAGCTAAAATAAGGATGTATTTCTAGAATCACTGTAGCCATTTTACACACCACATGAAGAAATCCTAATGGAGAATAAAGTCAATGCAAAAGAAGGCAGCAGAGGTAGATAAGAATCTTGATAGTATTTTCAGCTCCAATTATGACTAAACCAAGTTTATCCCTAAAACATTCAATTACATAATGTAACACAATGTATTTTGTACATTTTTAACTATATGCATATAGGTTGAATTACTAGGATTAAAACTATTGTTAACTGAGAAACCTTTTTTATTTTTTCACTTAGGTATCTCCACAATATACTTCAATATATTAAAATGCCTCATCCCTTCTGGAAATCTTTATGCCTCAACAACATTCTACATTGAAGTCTATCACTGAATGTATCAACTTGCATTGCAGTTATCTATTGATTTATTTTTATTTTATACTCTGTTAGAACTTAAGATCCTTGAAGAGTGCAAACTGTCATATATTTTACTATACCTGGTACATAGTAGACATGCTAATGTTAAAGAAATTAATAATTACTCAGAATGAAAAATACATGATTACTGACATATTAATTGGATTAGCATACTATGAAGTAAAGCATTTAAATTGGAATTTAATGAGGAGATAACATGAAACTCACCATTGCAAAATTGCAATAGGTAAGAAGTTTTCATTGTATGCTAAAGTTTCAAATATGTTTGCAGATTCCTCTCATAAATATTTTCCCCATTTTATCCTCACAACAACTCTGTGAAATGAGCAAAGCTAATATATTCATTGCATAAAATCCAAAACTGAGACTTAGATGGATTAGGTGACTTATTCCAGAAAATATTTATAGTAAGTTGCAGATCCAGGATCAGAAACTGACATATTGTGTATTTATGAGATACCTTCAGTAGCAAAACTAACTTAGTTATTTAGAGGTTTTTTTCTTATATAACTTATACTCCCATTGGCAGTTTATGATTAATAATAATTTCTCCAAATAAATATGGGTAGAAGGGTCTTCTCAGCCAGGGTATTTCAAAGACTCCAGTGTAATTGATATGTAAATAGTAAATACCCTTCTTATTTGTGGTATTTAGTCAGATTTCCTGACTTGGGTGGATTACTATAGAAAATATCTAAAATTTTATCCACAAAACTTAGGTATAGACACATCATGTAGAAAGAGTGTATCCCAATAAAAATGAGATAACAGGGAGGACCAGAGGACCTTTGAGACAGAGAAAGCAAGATAGAGAGAGAGAGAAAGGAAGAAAGAAACACACATGAAAATAAGAGGTGGCATTATGTTTTTCAACTAGCAACAAAGACTAAGGAGAAGTAAGCAATTTTTCAAAGTACAAAAATGAACTTGTACTTGAATTTTCCTGGTCCAAATCCAAATTTTCTTATGATCCCTTGGAGAGAAACCAGTGAATTATGAAATGGAAAGAACCCCTGTCACTAGTGTGCCCTGAGATTTTTCTGGGGATCTCTCTGCCCTTTACCTACCTGCAGATGGAGAGCAAGAGAGGCAATGGGGATCATAACAAGCTTCTCATTACCGTGCAGGTGTCCTGAAAAGAGTGGCAGGTCAGTGAATCACACAAGAGACTGGGAACCTAGAGGCAAAAGATGAAGCACCATGGGGGCAACAAAAGTAAGAGCAGCAGCCATCAGGTGTGTGGGAGGTCCCCACAGATTAGTGCCTGTATTAGGATACTGGGTCTGTCACCAAGGAAGAGCCAACATAACAATCTTTAAACAAGGTAACAAATTTATTTCCCACTTACCCAATGGCAAAAGCAGTCTAGGCCTGGATGGTGACTCCACAGCATAATTCTACAAAATCCTGTAATTCTGCTATGCTATCCTTAGGTTGCAGCCCTTGTGTCCATGATCCAGATGGCAAGTTAGTTCTTCCACAATTTACTAGGTCATGGAGTAAGGGGAGAAAAGGTAAGAGAGATAAACTATGCCTTGAAATTTGCATTTATCGCTTAGACTCTCATCCATTATCCAAAACTTAGTTATATGGCCACATACAGTTTAAAGGGAAGTCAGGGGATGCAGTCTTTATTATGGAAAGCCATTTGGTCTGCTAATAATTGAATATTTTTTACATTGACAGTGAAGTGAAACAGTAATTTAGGGATTTCCTAGCAGTCTCTGCCATAATGTTGTTGTGTAGGTCACTTAAGAGAAAGGTTGACAGAAGCAGATTTGTTCAGGTGACATCAATGTGGGCAGAAAGAACAGGAGAAGAGAAGGGTAATGAAGGAGGGCAGCAGAAGCAGCTCAAGCAGAAGTCTGCAGAGTCTAAGTTTGATAATGTATGAAACAATTTTGCCCTTAGAAAGATCCTAAAAAGACAGGAAAGGAAAATGTCTTTCTATTTGACAAATGGGAACAAATAAGCCATAGGTTATAGATACTTAGTTTTCAAGTGGCATATTAGGTTCCATAAGACAACAGGGCCATGGGCCACTTTTTATATATGTGTATTAGAATTATAATAACATGTATATAAATAGGTAAATGATATTCATAGGTAAATCTAGTCACTTTATAATTGTAAATGAATATTTTAGAATGTTCCTTTTGGTATTACATGATGAGTAGACAGAATAATATCTAAAGTATAATAAGCTCTGGGTAAATATAGGGTGAGGGATAAAGGAAGAATAAAAGATTTGTCTAAGCCACCTAAAAGTAAATAAACCTCAGAAGAAATAACATTTACTCAAGGCAAAGCTTGAAGAACAATTTTGAGGTAGGATTTAAACTGGCCACTTTAAAAAAAATGGTAACCTTAAGAAAACTCAGGCTGTGGAATCCATGGAAGGTCCGTCATTGACGAATATCTTAGATATATGCAGGGCAGAGCACTGACTTGACCTTTGGGTTACAGCTGGACCTCAGCTAGGAAAAGGTTCATTATTTTTCTCAATTTTCAGAAGTCAGAAACCATTCAAGAAAACAACTGGGTTCAGAAGTCCCAAGAGTTTAAAATAAGCCAATATATAGTGTTAAGTTCAACCACCTGGATTTTATACCAACACTGTCACATTTATATCTAAAAATTCTGATGCCAGCAAGATTCCTTGCACTGTACCAAAAATGTTTAAATTATTCTCCACAAAGAAAAAATGGAGGGGAAAAGACAGTATAAGTCTCTAAATCAAATTCATATGGAGGCAATGTGCTCAATATTCCTTAATTTAAATATACATCAGTAGGCAGTGTAAGTAAAGAGTTCACTCTTTAAGAGTGCCCTCTTTACATTTAAGGAATGTAAAGTACAGCATAGGGAATATAGTCAACAATATTGTAATAATTATTATGGTACCAGGTGGGTACCTGAAATTTTGGGGGAACACTTTGTAAAGTATATGATTGTCTAACCACTATGCTGTACAACTGAAACTAATACACAATAATACCAAATGTAAAAATAAATAAATAAATAATAAAATGTCCCAGAGTTTTGAAATCTGGATCAGTCTTATTTCAATAACAAAAGGATGCTGTAAACCTTCCATGGTCAGATACTTTCTATACAACATAGTAGGCAACAAAGAGTATTACTTGTTTTAAATATGTTTTTATTGATTTCGGAGAGAGAAAGGGAGAGGGAGAGAGAGAGACAGAAACAGCAGAGAGAATGATCAATGTGCTGCCTCCTGCTTCCCCCACCGCACTGGGGGTCAAGCCCACAACCCTGGCATGCACCCCTACAAGGAATCTAACTGTGACCTCAACCACTAAGCCACACCAGCTGAGCAACAGAGTATTATTGAATTTTAACTATCAGATTTGAATTATGTTTTCACTATTTGACAGCTTTGATACTTCAGGCAAGTTATTTAAATTTTGGGGGTCCAATTTTTTTTTTTAATTTCAAATCATTTTAAATGTAAACTTTTAAATATACTTCAAGGGGTTGTTGGGAAGATTTAATGATTTGAAAAACTAATGAACCATTTGCTAGCTGTATTATAAGCAATAAGTATACGCTTACATTATTATCTATATACTAGAGGCCTGATGCACAGAATTTGTGCAAGAGTAGGCCTTCCTTCTCCCAGCTGCCAATACTGGCTTCCCTCTGGCACTGGGATCTGTGCTTTCCTCACAACCCCAGCTTCCTCCGGAAGGTCAACCAGAACGATGTCTGGTCTAATTAGCATATTATACTTTATTATCCTATATAATAAAGAAGTAATATGCAAATTAACCCTCACACCCTCACAAGATGGCTGCCTATGACCAGGCTGGCAGAGGGGTTAGTGAGAGATGACCAAGTGACTGAACAAGCAGGCCGAGTGGAGCAAGCAGGCCAGCAGGGGGTTAGTGAGGGATGACCAAATGACTGAACAGCAGGTTTCAGGGTGTGACCAGGCCAACAGGGGGGCTGTAAGGGGCAACCAGGCCAGTAGGAGGGCAGTTAGTGGTGACCAGACTGGTGGGGGAGTTGCAGTTGGGGTTAACCAAGCTGGTGGAGGAGGGCAGTTGGGGGTGATTAGGCTGGCAGGGGTGGCAGTGAGGGGCAACCAGGCTGGAATTGGGGCCAGTTGAGGGCAACCAGACAGGCAGGCTGGTGAGTGATTAGGAGCCAGCAGTCCAGGATTGTGAGAAGGATGTCCCTGGGATTGAGCCTAAACTGGCAGTTGGACATCCCACAAGGGGTCCCTGATTGAAGAGGGTGCAGGCTGGGCTGAGGGCACGCCCCCATGCATGAATTTCATGCACCAGTCCCCTAGTCTACACGAATAAAAGAGAAACATGCAAACTGACCATCAAGCCACTATGCCCACCAGCCAATCAGAGCGAGTAAGTAAATTAACCCAACTAAGATGGCAGCTGCCATGGAGCTGGAGTGAGCAGGAGGCTTGGGTTTCCCCCAGCAATGGAAGAACCCAAGCTTCCCACCTGCCCTGGCCGGCCCTGGCCTCTGCTTAAGGCTACAAAGTTTCAATTATAGAAGATAAATAAATCCCAACAAAGATGGCAGCCACCATGGAGCTGGAGAGAGCAGAAGGCTTGGGTTGCCCCTGATGATGGAGGAAGCCAAGCTTCCTTGCCAGCCCTGGCTTCCACTCAAGGCTACAGAGTTTCGATTTTAGAAGATAAATAAATCCCAGATACCTGCTTCCAGCTGGCCCTGGCCTATGCTTGGCTTGCTGGGGAGCATGGCCAGCCTGCAAATCACCACAGGCCCCTTGCCCAGGCTGCCTCATGCCCCAAGGTAACCCCCACCCTGACACAGGACACCCTTCGGGGCAAACCAGCCGGCCCCCACCCGTGCACCAAGCCTCTGTCCTATCTAATAAGAGAGTAATATGCAAATTGACTGTCACTCCAACATACAAGATGGCTTCCCCAATGTGGTCAAAGATGGCAGCCCCCATGTGGACACAAGATGGCTGCCACAAGATGGCCAGCAGGGGAAGGCAGTTGGGAGGGACCAGGCCTGCAAGGGAGGGCAGTTGGGGGTGATCAAGCCTACAGGGGAGGCAGTTAGAGGTGACCAGGTTGGCAGAGGAGGGAAGTTGGGGGAGACCAGGCCTGAAGGGAAGGGCAGTTGGGGGGAACCAGGCCTACAGGGGAGAGCAGTTGGGGGAGACCAGGTCTGCAAGAGTGGGAAGTTGGGGTGACCAAGCCTGCAGGGATGGAAGTTGGGGGCAATCAAGCCTGCAAGGGAGGGCAGTTAGGGGTGACCAGGCTGGCAGAGGAAGGAAGTTGTGGGTGACTGGGCCTGAAGGGAAGGGCAGTTGGGGGGGGACCCAGGCCTGCAGGGGAGAGCAGTTGGGGGGGACCAGGCCTACAGGGGAGAGCAGTTGGGGGAGACCAGGTCTGCAAGAGTGGGAAGTTGGGGTGATCAGGCCTGCAGGGAGGGAAGTTGGGGGCAATCAAGCCTGCCAGGGAGGGCAGTTAGGGGTGACCAGGCTGGCAGAGGAGGGAAGTTGTGGGAGACTGGCCTGCAGGGAAGGGCAGTTGTGGGGGACCAGACCAGCAGGGGAGGGCAGTTAGGGGTGACCAGGTTGGCAGGGAGGGCAGTTATGGGGGCCAGGCCTGCAGGGGAGGGCAGTTAGGGGCAATTGGGCTGGCAGGGGAGCAGTTAGTCATCAATCAGGCTGGTAGGGGAGTGGTTAGGGGGTGATCAGGCTGGCAGGCAGAAGTGGTTAGAGGCAATCAGGAAGGCAGGCAAGCAAGCAGTTGGGAGCCAGTAGTCCTGGATTGTGAGAGGGATGTCCGACTGCCCATTTAGGCCTGATCCTACTGAGATCCCTCGAGGGGGCTCAGATTGGAGAGGGTGCAGGCTGGGCTGAAGGACACACACCCCAAGCACAAATTTCGTGCACCAGGCCTCTAGTTATAGATATAAAAGCCTAAGCTACCATTACAACTAGACAACCAGCTGGTAGCTATGACATATACTAATCACCAGGGGGCAGATACTCAATGCAGGAGCTTCCCTCTGGTGGTCAGTGCACTCCCACAGCCAACCTCCCTGACTCTGATTGCTGGCCAGGCCATGGGATCCCATCCATGCACGAATTCGTGCACTAGGCCTCTAGTTGTTCTCATAAAGATCAAATGGAACTCCATGTCATAGAATAGGATGAAAATTCTACAACAAATAGAATTTAGAGTGAAGTAGTTCCACATTCTCATTGCTGCTACTTAGAAGATCGTGTTCCCTTAAAATGAGGCTCTTTTACCACAAGTTGTCCAAATCATCTTCTGCTCTGAAGACATCTTGTTTCAATTTTTGTCTCAATTACCTACTTATGTGCTCATCCTCTACTCCATGAAATTCTGAGGTAGTAGATGATATTTGAGAGTTGGAATTACCATTTTAAAAGTAGTACACATCAGATTGAGCAAAACAGTAAAAAAAAAAGAGAGAAATGGAAAACAGTGTGCTGATTGTGGGGATGGGGGAGTGGGTGGAGGTGAAAGAGGGCATAGAGGAGATGGAAAAATAAAATAATTAAAATCTTATAAATCTGATTCAGTGATTACTATCTAATACTTTGACTTGAATATTTTCTTCTTACCATTTTTTTTTTTTTGGAGGGGAGAAATTTCTTTTTATAAAAGATTTATTTCCACAAAATAAACTGTGAGTATATTGATTTTCTGAGACTGCTATAATAAATCTTCACAAATTGGTGACAAAAAAACCCACAAACAAAACAATAGAAATTTATTTTCTCACGGTTTTGGAAGCTGAAAGTCTGAAATTTTCAGCTCTGGTTGCTCTAAGGAAGAATCCATTATTTTCCTCTTCTAACATCTATTGGCTGTCCTGGCATGCCTGGGCTTGTGGCCACATTCCTCTTATCATTGCCTATGTCTTCACATTGCTTTCTTCTCTGTGCCTGTGTTATTTCCCTTTGTTTCTCTCTTGGAATGGCATTGAGAGTTCACCCACATAATCCAGGCAAACTCCTCATCTCAAAATCCTTATGTAATTACATCTAAAAAATCCCATTTTTTCCAAATCAATTAACATTTATAGATTCCAGATATTAGGACCTGATATCTTTGTGTGCCCATTATTCAACTTATTGCAAACTATTTACTGAGCTATCAGGGTTAGATACCTCATCCTCATATTGCACTTAGTAGGCATCCCATTTTTTGTTTGTTTTAGATTGTATGATTATTTGAAGTATAAAAACTTTGGGGAGTAGGTGTTGTAAAAGTGCAAATGCTTTGTAGAAATTTCAGTCACCATCCACATACCTAATCTTTGCTGTTGATATAAAAATGCCTGAAGAAATTGCTTAAAGTGCTGAACAAGACATCACATGCTGTATGTACATCAGGTTAAGCCAACAAAAATGAATGCCAATCTGCAGTCCAGTTCACACAAGTTGAAAAAGTTATCGGTAAAAAATGTAGCAGTTACAGAGAAGCTATATGTACTACACAGGCTGATGTTTTGGTTTAAAAGGAGATTCATCTTCATGGAAAAAATAGAACATTGGTCTAGAAGCCTCTTCGAGAGCACCTTCCTCCTAGAACTCCTAATTTTCTGAGTGAGAAAATGGAGTCTCACAGTGAGTTAGTGGTTCAACAATATCATGCACCAAGTCAGAGGCATCCTTGTGGCTAGAAGCCAGGTGCTTTGGTTCCAAGGCCAGCGCTCCCTCAAGCCCTTGCTGGAAAATGCTTTCTACTTCATTAGATCAACTTCTCAATTTCGAAAGTTGCCTGACACATAAAGGAATAAATCGGATTATTTATTGCAAAGTAGGTTACATGTGATGGGATTTTAACAATGAAAAACATAAAAGAGAGAAAAATCACCAGAAATTTTCATCTGAAAGCTGCAGAGCACACAAGAGAAAAAACAAACAAATGACAAAAAACACTGTACTAAAGCAGGAGAAAAAAATCATAATATTTCCATTGTCATGGTAACAATGCATTATTTTATCTATTCTTATCAAAATGTATAAATGTAGGACTCCTTTACCAATAGATGTTATATACAGATTCTTAGGAAAGGTTAGTATAAAGGGATTTACAAAGTATATTTTCATTTGTTATATAATTTGACTTTGTTCTTCAGTTGGGTTAAGTAATGACAGAAATAGAGCACTTGTCCATCATTTAACCCCGAACAGAAAAACAAAACAAAAACACATTGATTGCAAAAAAGGTCTGTTGGTCTCCTGTTCTCAAAACACATCATTCCCAATTGATACATAGTAATATTGTCACTTATTAGATTAGCTAGTAACCCCGTATGTCTGAGACAGAGTGTCTGTGCAATTGGAACTAATAGGCAACATCAGATGGGGATGAAGACAAACAAGACAAACAATGACTGATGTGCTTCTCAAACCTTAAGATGCACAGGAATCATCTGGGGATCTTGTTAAAATGCAGATCCCTTTCATGAAAGGGAGTGGAGGGGTGGAGTCTGAGATTCTGTATTGTAAAATGTTACCCCATATCCAAGCTTCCACTACTGAAGTGGGGATTTCCACAAAGGGGTGAGCAGTTACATTGAAGATCGAGTGAGCATGAAACAGAAACCTTTCTACAGTTAATATATTATGGGTCACAACTTTGCTGATGACTGAAACTGTGCAACACTCATACTTTTGCAAGTCAAATACCTCAGGTATAACCAAGATGTTCTGAAGTGCCCTTCAGCTTGATTACATTTTAGGCAGGCTTCTTCCTAACTCTGGGCCTCTGACCTCCCTTTTGTAGGGGAGGAGGTAAGAGCCTAATGTTGACTAGTGCCAATTTGCACAAATGGTCTAAACAAGATAACAATATTTGCAAACTTAATTGCCAAAGATACTAACTTTTCTTACCTCAAACTGAAAAATCTCAAGGTTTCCCCATACTTGCTCCATGCTGCATGTCCCTTTTCCTAACCCTGTAATGTTACTGGTCTCAATTCTCCTTCCCTCCCCCATGAAAACAGCTTCAAAGCACTGGTTTCCGGCCCCTTTTTATATATTCAACTAGAGGCCCATTGCAGGAAGATTCCTGCAAGAATAGGGCTTCCTGTGGCCTCCATCGCTGCCCCGCTTTTTCCCTTCTGCCCCCGCTGCTGGCCTGCTTTCCCTCCCTCTTCCTTCTATGCTGTCTTCAATCTTAGTCCATGCCTGCATATGCAAATTAACTGCCATCTTTGTTGTGTTCATTTGCATACTTGCTCTGATTGGCTGGTGGGTGTAGCAAAGGGATGGTCAATTTGCATGTTTCTCTTTTATTAGTGTAGATACCTGTCACTTCGGACTGATAGAGGAGAGTCACCTGGAAACTGTTCTCTTCAATTACTGATCTAATCATCCTTCCCTCATCACCACCCCTAAGTATCAATTTACTGGCTCTCTAAGTATCAATTTACATATACCTCAGAGATGTATGAAAACCCATATTCCAAATTTCCATATATATGTAGCCATGGTATCCTTCACTGTTTGTTTTATGAATCATCACAGCTGAAATAATGAAATTATCTGCTTTATGCGCACACATGGATTGCCCATCTTCTTTCTATGTGTCTATATATAAATTCTTGCTGATATATTTATCTCAATATATGTCAAGGCAATAAACTTTGTGGAAGAAAATACCACATAAATAAATAAAAAGATACTTTAAAAGTTTTTTCTTTCAAACATATGTGGTATTTTTGAGTTATCAAGTTTTTTCTGCACCTCATGGTATTAAATATATTTATGTATTTAGACTACATTATAAATAATTACCTAAAAAAGATTACTAGCACCGAGTGTATAATATAAACCTGACACTCTTCTAAACTCCTGACTATAATCCTTATAATAATCTATAAATCAGGTACTATTATTATAATTTAATGAGGAAGGAACGCAATACAGAAAGGTTAAGTAATGTAGGGAAGGAAAAATACTTTTTCCTCTACCCTTCTAGGTTCTTGGGTGAATCCCCCAAAATAAAAAGAAAAATTAACAGGGGGAAAACAAACAGAAGTTTAGTAGCATGTATACCTTCAGTTTCTGTATACATGGGAAACTGAGTAACATGCAAAATGGCCCAAGTCATCACTTTAAATACCATCTCCAGCTAAAGATAAGAAATGCTGGGGCTAGGAGCCAGTCTTGGGAATTTATTAGGAAAAGTACAGAAAGCAAGGGTAAGGTTCTTATGTAGATTTAAGTCCTTGCCTTCTTCACTGATAAGAATTTCTCAAGATTTAGTCATCTCCTTCTGCCTGATACAGACAGGGAGATGATACCCTTACAAATGGAGATTTCCCCTCATAAATGCAAATGTCTCTAAAATATAAAAGAGTATCTTCTATTGGTTTTCAGAACTTCTCAAACATCTGCTGTATTTTAAAAAATAACCAATTCAAAATGCCAAAGAGGCATGTTTGGGGTGGCATATTTTGCTTATCTTCATAACCTGTCTAAGCTTAGACAGCTGATCAGTGGTACAATTCAAACCCAAGAATTTACCCTGACAGCCTAAGAGCTTAACCAGGACATTTTGTGAGGAGCAATGACTGTATACAATTATTTCTCAATGCTTTGAAATTACTTGGATTTCTGAACACATAATAATTATGATCTCTGAACACATAATAATCTGGCCACTCAGTGTATATTCTATATAATAAAAGGCTAATATGTAAATTGTCCCCTGGACCAGGAGTTCAACCAGCAGGTAGGCCGGCCAACTGCCCATGTCCCCTCCCCCTGGCCAGGCTGGCTGGACCCCACCCATGCATGAATTAATGTACCAGGCCTGGCACATTAATTCATGGCCACTCAATATATACATACACACACACAATACACACACACACACACACACACACACACACATATATATACATATGTGTGTGTGTGTGTGTGTGTGTGTGTGTATTGAATGGCCAGATTATTATGACCACCTGACGTTTGTAGGCAAATTAGCTGTATGCTGCATCGTATGGGATATGGAAGCTGAAGGCCTGTTCGGAACACCTTTGCTATCTGCAGTTACCAAGATAAAACGTCTCCAATTCACACAGGAACACAAGGATTGGACAGTCAAGCATTGGGAAAAAGTCATGTGGTCCAATGAATCATGTTTCCAGTTGCATCCTGCAGATGGCAGAGTGAGAATTTGGCAAAAACATCATGAAAGCATGCACCCCACATGCATGAGTACAATCCTTCAGGCTGGTGGGGGCAGTTATGGTTTTGGGCATGTTTTCCTGGCATGATTTGGGCCCTTTAATTCATGTGGAACAAT
Organism: Corynorhinus townsendii; assembly: GCA_026230045.1. NCBI lineage: Eukaryota > Metazoa > Chordata > Mammalia > Chiroptera > Vespertilionidae > Corynorhinus > Corynorhinus townsendii. The sequence goes on from JAPDVU010000003.1 coordinate 149,060,862, forward strand.
GTCTGAATAGCACAACATACCTAAGTATCATTGCTGATCAAGTTCATCCTATCATGTTGATAGCATATCCCAATGGAGATGGCTTCTTCCAACAAGACAACGTGCCATGCCACGGTGCTCGTATTATGAAGGAGTGGTTTCAAGAACATGAGGGAGACTTTACCTTGCTTAAGTGGACCCCACAATCACCAGATCTCAATCCAATTGAGCATTTGTGGGACGAAGTTAAAAGCCATCAGGCAGCTGGTTCCACAACCATCAAATCTCACAGAACTGGACAGTGCTATTCATCAGGCATGGTGTCAGATTCCTTGCATCACCTTTCAACATCTCGTGGAGTTAATGCCAAGAAGAAACGCCACAGTATTGAAGGCAAAAGGCCCAACGAAGTGCTGATGGGGTGGTCATAATAATCTGGCCACTCAGTGTGTGTGTGTGTGTGTGTGTGTGCGTGCGTGTGTGTGTGTGTGTGTGAGTGTGTATGTATTCTTTTTCTGAGATAATAACTCTTTGGGATAAAAAATGTTGCAACCTGACAGGCAGTCATTTGATAACAAATGTGATTTGGAGCTTTCTTCTATATTATATCATCAGTTACTTAAATGACTTTTAAGAGACTTGGCCGACAGCAGCTGCCTTGTATCTAAATCCAGCCTAGCACCAGGAATGCTCAGGGCCTACTCAAGAATGCAAATAATCCTTTCCACTAATATTTACAGGGTAAACTAAGATTGTTGGTAGAGTATTAAATTTGACAGTAAAATAGTAATCAAGTTTTCAGATTAATTTAAATAAGCTAATTGAAATAAGTGAATATTCAAGAAAATTTAATTGTACTGGACAAAAAGCTGTTCCTAAAGTAATAACTAAATTTTCTATTGGTAGTTCATCTCATGGTAAAATTCCTGAACATGCAAAGAACCTGAAGCAGTCATATTTTTGGGCAAAAAATTAAAATTTAAAGTTATCAAGACTGCATTATAAAATTTACAAAAGCCTCCATTAATCAAAAAAAAGGGGGGGGGGATAGTAGGGTAATATCATGTAAGGAAAAATATCCTATAAGTAAATTACATATAGAAAATTCTTACTTTACAAAATTAATTTTCATTTGTAATGCTAACAGCAAGACACCCATGAAAAACACACATGGTGTCTAAATAAGACAAAGGAAAATGGTTTGGGCAAAAATAAAAAGGATCCCAAATCAATTTTATAGAAAAGATTCCTATATTAACTTTTGGTCGAGAATATGTTTGTATATTTTCAGAAAACAACTCTAAGACCATGTGGATTCCTGCAACAGAGAGGAATTGACAGGTCTGCTCCAACCATGAAGACAAGAAGAGAAACAGTCCAGAGATGGAAGACGCTGACAATGCCTTGCCATGCTAGCAGTCAGCAGCTGTGCACCGCTGCAGGTTGCCTAGGACCAAACCAGAGAGGGTGGGACCTGCATTGCCACCATGTGCCCACCATCCAGATATCATTGCTGACATGTACACATAAGGAACTGTTTGACATTGAAATGGGGACTCAGAACTGTTGGACATTGAAATTGGGACTTAAACTTTTTTTGTTATTATATGTTTATTTCTAGTCTGCAGAGGTAAGATTTTTTAAAGGAAAGAAATGGGGGAAAAATAGATACAGAGGCAAAGAAGCATTGAACAGACTGTCAAACTACAGTGGGAAGGCAGGGAAGGTTGGGCAAGGGGGGCTGTAAGAGACCAACCGAAGGACTTGTACGCATGTATATAAGCACAACCAATGGATACAAGACACTGTGTGTCGGGGGGGGGGGGGGGGGGGAGGGGCAGGCAGGTGAAGGCATGTACTGGGGGGTAGGGGAGGCCGGGGGGAGGTAAATGGGGGGAAAAAAGGAGACATATGTACTACTATTTGTAATACTTCAAACAACAACAACAACAACAAAAAGAGATAATAGATATTGCAAACCAAAGTTGTTGCTCCTTTGCCCATTGCGTATCGAGAAACTAGATTCTGGCACGACAGGTTTTTCACAGAGAAACACCTCTCCCTTAAATAATCTAAAGTAAGGGTCATGACAGACATAGTATCAGAACTTTTTCTGACCTCTCTATAGGACAGGGAAAACTTCTAGTTACGTAATGTTTTCTAATCATCCTGCCAATGACGCTCCTCCCTTCTGAAGCCTCAGGTGTCTCCCTTCATCCTTAGCTCAGAATGTCATACATATCTCATTTTACTTGTCTCTTAACTTCTCATGTATGCATGTTGCTGAGCAAAAGAAGCAAGTCTGAAAAGCTTACATTAAATATGGCAAGATTCTAATTATATGACATTAAGAAAAGGCAAAACTACAGAGAGTAATAACATCATTGCTTTCCAGGGATTCAAGGTGAGAATGGTAGGGTTGAGTAGGTGGTTATTGGGAATTTTTATGGTTAAACTATGCTGTATAATACTGTAGTGATGGGTACATGACATATGTATTTGTCAAAAACAACTGAGTAGTACAATACAAAGACTGTACCTTAGTATAAACTGTGGATATAGTAAATAGTAATGTATCAATGTGCTTCATTTATTGTAACAAAGGCACCACACTAATGCAAGATGCTAATAATAGAAAAAACTGTGTTTGTGGCTGGGGACATATATGGGAACTCTCTGTACCATATTCTCAATTATTCTTTAAATCTAAATTGGTGCAAAAAAGTCTATTAATTTTGTTATAATGATAATATGACAATGAGTAACAAAAATGTTTTCACTATATGGTCTTGTAAGCTATAGATAATCTTTTTGAGGTTCAGTTATAAACTAATTCTCTATGAACAAAGGTCAAATTTTCAAGGTAAATGTAATAGTAAGCATTAAACAATTTATAAATCTATTGTTACACAAATTTAATTAATTTATAGCCAACAGGGTTACCATAGGTAAATAACAGAATATGAAAATGTGCATTCTGAATGACTTTGCATTTTTATATTAAATGAATAAACAAATTAAATTGGATCTGCAATGCAAATTAATTTAAAACAAATTAAGTAGCATTAGAATAGAATTTTAAGGCTGAAAAGGGTTAAAAATTAAGATTTAATTTAAGAGCAGGATCTTCCAATTAAGAGAAACCTGGTTTCAAATTCTGGCTTTACATGACCTATTAGCTGAGTGATCTGGGGGTCAATTACCCAAACTTAAAGTTTCCTTTTTTCACACCTAATACAGAGATAATAATGTGACCTCATCTATGTATCTGAAATAGCTGAGTTAATTCATGTCAAAGCCTTAGCATGTACTAAGTGCTCAATATATGTATTGCTGATATTATTGACAAATATATATTTGTCAATAATATATATTATAAAATATATATATAAAATATATTCAAATAAAAGTGGTATCTGAGACTCAATTAGTTCTGATTCATAGAATTTCTTATCAGATAAAGGTTATTGAATCAATCCTCCAATTTTAGAGGTGAGAAAATTGAGGAGCATATGTTTGAGAATTGGCTCAATGTCAGGTAGCTAAGTTAATAATTGGTGATTCTTGGTCATTGGTTTACCATACAGCCTTATGTAGTGCCCTTTGATTTTATCATGACTGCCACTTTTTTCTGACATCATCTCTATTCAGACATGTTACTAAAAGGGATTTTTCCTCTCTTTTTTAAAAAAATATAATTTTATTGATTTCAGAGAGGAAGAGAGAGGGAGGGGAAGATAGAAACATCAATGATGAGAGAAATCATTGATTGGCTGTCTTCCACATGTCGCCTCCCCTCCACTGGGGATCGAGCCTGCAACCCAGGAACATAACCTGATCAGGAATTGAACTGTGACCTCCTGGTTCATAGGTTGATGCTCAACCACTGAGTCACACCTTCCAGGCTTCTCTGTTTTAAGTAAGGGCAATTTAGTGAAAAAACAAAACAAAACAAAAAAACATTAGAGTAAGTTGAAGCACGAGAACCTTGTTATAGCCCAGCTGGTGCAGGAGGCAGCCAATCGATAATTCTCTCTCATCATTGATGTTTCTCTACCTCTCTCTTATTCTTGGTCATCCATAAGGATAGCCTGAGAATGTACATGATAAGCTTTACAATTATCAAGTTAACTAACAGTGTAGAGAAGAACCTTCTTTTAATGGTTATTCTTTCACAATGATTAATTTTTGGTTTGCAAACCAAAACCAAAGTGATACCATTGTAATTAACTCAATTGTTAATTAATAGGAAAGGAGCAAAGGGAAGGACAGATAGTATAGTAGCTATGCCATTTGTGCCAGAAAGTTGCAGTCTAACACCTTTAAGTCTGTTCCCCATAAATCCTGGAGGAAGGGATTGGGCAAAGAAAGAATAGACGCACACCCGAGTAAGGTCTGAATGAGGTGGGAAAGGTGATTACTTACTTGTCAATCACACCTAGGAGCAGGCCATTGGCCAGAATAGGCGTGGCCACGCAAGGGCGCAAAATCTGAGATATGTAAGCTTCTGAACAAAGGGATTTTTCTCTCTTGGCCCTCTGGCTTTCTTGGGACTCTTGTTACAGGGGCTGTGCTCTCACACTCTGCACTTGCTACTGTGGCCAAAAGCATATGTGCTTATGGTCTGGGTCTAGCTTGATGCTATGCTGGACTCAACTCCATGATGTGATGGAAATTCTGGACACTGACTTTGCTTTTAGCTCTGCTGGAACCCCAACTGCGCCTTTTTGGATAGGTTTAAGAAAAATGGAACTTTAGAAACCAAGGGATAGAACCCCACACAAATAGCAAGGTTTCTACCACATCTCATCCTCCCAGCGGGACCTCCAGAAATGTTTATTCCAGCACGCCCCAAGAAGCCCACTCCCACTAGTATTGGAGAAATTCCACCCGAGGAATTCTCTGATAACAAAAGGATGATCTGATCTCTTTCATAATGCCTCTCTCAGTGACAAGTCCTAACCTCGCGACCAGTTTATGTCCATACTCTAAACCAACTGTCTTAATTTCAATAAAGATAATATAATTGTGGGGCACAACTTAGGCTTAGTGTACATTTAAAGTTCAAGACCATACTTATTGCAGCATGGTTTTCTTCACACATTTTTATTGTTGAATCATTTTCTTTTCCTTTCTAAATTTTTCCCTTTATATAATAAAGATTCATTTTCAGTTTGCAGTTGTGGAAAATTTTCAGTTAGTATTTCACCCAAATGTAACTAGTCTTACCATCATTCTTCAATGACTATTTAAAGGAAGTGTGTTCTCAGTGGAATAAATGAATCCTTGTGAATTCTGTGAAGAATCATTTTAAATCAGGAGTGGGAAGGTTGTGCTTTAAGTATTGTACCTTAATTCTGGGAGCCTGGTGATATATATGTGTGTGTGTGTGTGTGTGTGTGTGTGTGTATACATATATATATATGTATATATATGGATATAGATATAGATATAAAATGAACACTTGTTCATATAGAAAATAATACAATAATTAATAAATAATAAATTCTGTTTCTTGTACTCACAACTGTAAACCTGCTTTTGCCCCACACTGTATATATATGCAGGTTGTGTGTGGTGTGTATATGTGTGTGTGTATCAGCAAATTTATTTATTCAGCAACTAGAGGCCTGGTGCACGAAATTCGTGTGTGGGTCCTAGGCCTGGCCTGAGATCAGGGCCATCTTCCCTGGCTGCCCAGAGCCGGCCCCGCCCCTTGCCACTACCCACCCCTTGTTCCCCATTCGCCATCAGGTGATCAGTGCCTGACAGCTGGGGAAAGGGGCCGAGAGGTCAGCTGTTCCCGCCTGCTCACTGGCCCCATCCCTGCCATGGGTCGCCCTCTGTGTGTGGGGTGACCAGCGAGGTGAGGGCCTTGCCCTGGTGCTGCCTGCATCCCCCACCACCCAACCCCAGTTCCCTGTTCACCATCAGGTGATCAGAGCCTGCTGGCCAGGGAAAGAGACCGAGAGGTGGTCATTGCACCTCATGGTGACTGGTCCAGCAGTCGTTCTGGTCGCTCAGCCATTAGGGTCAATTTGCATATTACCCTTTTATTATATAGGATGATTTGGAAGACAGTCTCCTACTGAAACCAAAATATGGTGTTTGAGTTCAAGTTCCTTGTCTTGCAAAACTGAAGAATTAAGTCACAGACAAAAGCAGTAGGTGGAAACAAAGTTTGAGAGAAGCCAGTCCTGGAAAAGGTGCTTTTGCAGAAGACCAAAGATATACCAAGCATGGTTCCTAGAGAAAGGGAAGGACCCCGTTTATTAACACTAGTGGACTCTAGGAATAATTTCCAAATCAGAGTGAAGAAACATGCAGAGGGCTTCACTTTTTATAACCTTCTGGGGTCTTTGCCTTGCAGATGTGGTTCTGCCCCCTTTTGTGGGCTTACAGGAAGGCCCCAGATGTTGGGGTTCCCCAGGCCATATCCAATGATCCATCCTGGGGCCAGCGATAATGACCCTTCTCCCCCCTACCCCCCGCCCCAGGGCAGTGCATTGTTCACAGTTTTTATAGCCTGACATGCCTTGCAAGACCAGTTTCTTCCTCATTCCCACCCCCCTTGTCTCACAAGCTTCTTTTAGCTTTGTTGAGCAAGGACCACTGGATGTTATGGTGAACAGGGGTGATGACCACTCCTAGCTACTTCCTGCTGGAAAGGGACAATGACCAAGGGGTTAGCATCCTGCTTCTTCCTCTCAAAGGGGTTTCTAGGGAGTTCTTCTGGATTTTAGGACCATCTGAAGTTTAAAGGCATTCCCGTCCAGTTTGCAGGCTGGCAGAGATAAGCAGTGGTCCCACACACGTAGAATGTTCATACAGGGGGCACCAGGGGTAGGCGGTGTTTTTAGCCTTGAGGGTAGAGTTGCATAGTTCATCTGGGAGGTGACCTGTTGGATGTTGTCCCTGTATACTGCTGAAACAAATAGGAACAACATTAGTTAGCTACACATTGGCCATGACAGGTCCTATTATTTTTTTTCTGTCCAATACGATTCCCCCTGACTCCAAGTGCATTTGGTAGTAGAGTTGTAACATACAGCAGGCTGATAAGTATAGCTAGCAAAAATCTGGTTTGATTGGGTTTTCTCCTAGACTACCCAGTCTAGCATATTTGGGTAGCGAGTTTCTAAGCAAGGAGCAAAGGATGGCATGACAAGGTGTAATCCAATAATTTATGATAAGGCCTTTGTTTCCTTGCTGTGTGGGGAGCAGTAATTTATGGTGCTTCTGTGTCCCAGCAAGAGCAGATGAGATCTCCTCCTGGTACTAGTCTCAGATTCCGCTGGCACTTACAAAAAGACAATATAAGAATTATTAGATAAAACCAGTGATTATCCAGAAATACTAGAGCATGTTACATTAGAAGGAGATAAGAAAGAAAGATAAGTGTTAGGGAGAATTCAGCAGGGTGGTATCTGAATTCCTTGGAGCAGGTTGCTCGGCCAGGTCTGCTGTCTTCTTGAGGGTGATCTGCAGGGGATGTTTCTGGTCAGAGCTCACCTTCCATTCAGACTGGATGTCACCTGGCTGGTGGGCTGCCTTCATCCAGGAGTGGTGGATCCAGGTGTTTAGTCCTGCAACCTTAAGAACTGTAGAGGTGGTTAATATGACTGGATGGGTTGCCTTCCAGGTAGGCTTGAGAGGCTCCTTTTTCCAATCCTTTACCCAAACCTGGTCTCCAGATTTATAAGGCTGTACAGCTGTTCCTAGAGAGATGGGTAGTTGGTCAATAACCCACCTGTGGACCTCAAAGACAGTTTTTCCAAGTCCTTGTAGTTGTTTCTGGATTTCTAAGTTCCCTATTTCCCCAAATCTCCCTTTGGCCAAATTAAGGGAGGGGTCTACCATGTAGAATTTCAAAGGGAGAGAAACCTACCCTGGCCCTTGGGGCACAGCATACCCACAGGAGTACAAGAGGCAAGATATCTGTCCAGGGTAAGGTTGTCTCTTGGCATAGCTTAGCCATAGCCTGCTTTAGAGTCCAGTTCATGCGCTCTACTTTCCCTGAACTCTGAGGCCTGTAAGCTGTATGTAGATTCCATCTATTTCCTAAAGCCTTAGCTACCTGTTGTACTATTTCTGCTACAAAGGCTGGGCCATTATCAGACCCTATGGTCAGAGACATTCCATACTGTGGAATTATATCCTTCAGCAATGCCTTAGTGACTTCTCTCACCTTTTCAATGTGAGTGGGATATGCCTCGACCCAACCTGAAAAGGTGCAAACAAAGACTAGCAGGTATTTATTCCCTCTGCTAGGCCCTATTTCTGTAAAATCTACTTCTAAGTCCTCAAAAGGAGCTTTCCCACAGCGCTGAACTCCTATAGGTCCCACAGGACCCTGTTTGGCCTTGTTTTGAGCACAGAGGAGGCAATGCTGAGAGACTGAGGCACACAAGGAAGGTAGACGGGTAATCAGGTAGTACCTGCCTAACAAAGCTTCTAGGGCAGCCTTTCCTAAATGAGTGAGTTCATGCTGCTGGAGGACTACCTTATGGGCTAACTGTTCTGGGACATAGACCCTATGATCTGGGAGTATCCACCAGCCTTCCATTGTTCTCTTGCCCCTTTCTTTCTGGAGGAGTGTATTTTGGAGGTTCAGGTAATCCGGGGGCCAACATGATCTGTGCCGGTACCACTTGTTCTTTAGCAACCAGCTTGGCTGTGGTGTCAGCACGCTGGTTTCCTTCTGACACTGAGTCTTCCCCTTTCTGGTGACCTTTTCAAAGGATGATGGCTATGTCCTTAGGCTCCCAGACTGCTTTTAGTAACTTTAAAATCTCATTCTGATTTTTTATTCCTTTTCCTCTTGTTGTCAAAAGCCCCCTTTCCTTATATATGGCCCCATGGACATGCAGGGTAGCAAAGGCATAGTGCAAGTCAGTGTAGATGTTGGCATGCTTATTCTTACTGAGTTCTAGGGCTCTTACTAGGGCCCAAAATTCTGCCCTCTGCGCTGACTATCCTTCAGGCAGGGCCTGTGCTTCAATTGTCTCAAAGTTTGATGCATATCCAGCTCATCTTTTTCCTTCATCTGAAAAGCTGCTGCCATCTGTTAACAATACCAAGTCTGCATTTTGCAGGGGCCTATCCTTTAGGTCTGGCCAGCTGGAATAAACCTCCTCTAGGACTTCCAGGCAATCATGCTCAGGAGCCCCCTCAATGATGGGTAGAAAGGTGGCAGGATTAAGCGTTCTCACTGCTTCTAATCGTACCAGCAGATTGTTACATCACAGTACTTGATACTGAGTCATTCGAGCATGAGTCAGCCAGTGCTGCCCCCTTGCTTCCATCAGGGTGACAACAGCATGAAGTACTTTTACATTTAAATTTTGTCCTAAGGTAAGCTTATCTGCTTCCTTGACTAACAATGCAGTGGCTGCAAGGGCCCTGAGACATGGGGACCACCCGGAGGCAACTGGGTCAATCCACTTGGAGAGATAGGCTACTGGTCTTTGCCAGGGTCCAAACTCCTGGGTTAGAACTCGTAGGGCTACCCCACTGTTCTCGTGAACAAAAGGATTAAAGTCTCGTGTCACATCTGGTAGCCCTAGTGCCAGGGCCTCAGTGAGCTTTGCCTGTATGGTGATGAAGGCTTTCTCCTGTTCAGGACCCCAGTTGATGGGTGTCTTCTCTTCTCCTCTTAAAGCTTCATAGAGAGGCTTGGCCAGGTCTGAAAACCGTGGGATCCAAATTCAACAGAATCCTGCCACTCCCAGGAATTCCCGAATCTGCCGCTGGGTGCTAGGGACTGGGATGGCACATACTGCCTACTTCCTTTCAGTCCCTAGGCTTCCTTTCCCTTGGTGATCTGGAAGCCTAGATACTTGACTTCTTTCTGACAAATCTGTGCTTTTTTCTTAGACACCCGATAACCTGTTTCAGTTAGTAGTCTCAGAAGGGCTCATGTTCCCTCCTAGCACTGAGCTCATGTGGAGCTGGCCAGTAGGAGGTTGTCTACATACTGGAGTAGAACACACCCCAAATCCTGTCCTGGGAACTTAGATCAGATGCTAGTGCTCTACTAGAAAGAGTAGGGGAGTTCTTGAACCCTTGTGGCAGTCTGGTCCAAGTGAACTGCTCCTTGGCCCTTGTAATTGGGTTTTCCCATTCGAAAGCGAAGAGAGGCTGACTGGAAGGTGCTAATCAAAGACAGAAAAAGGCATCTTTCAGATCTAGGCATGTAAACCATTCTGCCTCTGATGGGATGAGTCCCAGAAGAGTGTAGGGATTCGGCAATGCTGAATGCAGGGTTATAACAGCCGTAGATCCTGGACAGGGTGGTAATCATTAGTCCCAGGCTTTTTGACAGGCAAGAGATGCGTGTTCCATGGAGACTTTCATCGTTTAACAAGTCCCTACTGAAGCAGCCGGTCTAAGTGGACCTGGATTCCTAGGCGTGCTTCCCTTGGAATTGGATATTGGTGGATTTTAACAGACTGTGCCCCAGGCTTTAACTTGACTAGCACCAGCCTGTGGTCCTTAGCCAGGCCTAGAGGATTCTCTTCTGCCCAGAAAAGTGGGAATTCATTCTCTAATTCAGGTTCTAATGATGAGGCCTTCGTCTGGGGTGTATAAAGTCTCCATTCTTCCTCCCTTGGCACTGCTAAGGACAGGATCATTGGGGAGGTCTCACCTAGGTAAAGCTGTGCTGAGCCATCTGGAACAAAAGTGATTTCTGCCCCCATTTTGGCTAACAGGTCTCTACTCATTAGAGGCACTGGACAGTCTGGCAAGCACAGGAATTCATGAATTACTGGATGACTACCAAGTTGGCATTGGCGAGTGTGGCAGAATGGTCCATAGGTCCAGTCCCCAGTAGCTCCAATAATGGTGACCTCCTTTCCTGAGAGAAGCGTTACTTTCTGAGTGACTACTGAGTGCTCAGCTCCCGTAAGTTCACAGTCTGGCCCCCAATTTTCATTCTGACCATGGGCTCATGGGGGTCTAGCTGAAGTGAGCCCGGTCTGTCTTAGTCGGAATCAGCCATTGCTAGCCCAGTGAGATCTGCTTCAGGTGGCTCTGGTTGATAGCAACTGGGCGGAAAAGGGGGCCCAGTCTTTTTACTTTGCCGTTTGGGACATTCATTCTTCCAGTGTCCTGTTTCCTTACAATAGGCACACTGGTCTCATCTCAGGCTTGCTCTTCCTTTTCCCCCTGGTCTGTATCCTTGCTGATCTGTCTGGGAGCCTGAGCCTCTAAAAGCCACTCCTGTTATATTGGCCCTTCTTTGTATTCTCTTTTCTTCCTCCTTCCTTGCTCCACTGTCTTGATTGATGAAAACCTTGTTAGTTATCTCTAGCAGTTCAGTAGCATTCTTTCCTGTAAACCCTTCCAGTTTCTGTAATTTTCTGCTGATGTCAAGCTGGGCTTGGCCAACAAAAATGGCATTTACCATGATGTGATTTTCCAGGGCCTCAGCATTAAAGGGAATGTAGATCCAGTATGCCTTACATAGTCTCTCATAGAAAGCTGCTGGACTTTCATCAGGCTTCTGGAAAACCTCAGAGATTTTAGCCATGTTGGTGGGCTTCTTGGCTCTGGCCCTGATCCCATGGAGGAAAGCCAGCCGATATCTTTCTAGTCTGGTCCTTCCATCTTCTGAGTTCGGGTTCCAATCAGGTTCCTCATCTGGGAAGGCCTCCCTGGCCCATCTGTCTGTATCTAATATTCCTGCTGGGGCCTGGGTGTGGAGCCACTTCCGAGCCTCTGTTACTACTCTCATGTGCTCCTCAGTTTAAAGAACATGAAAAGGAGCTGCTTGCAGTCCACCCAGGTGGGCTTCTGGGTCTGGAAGATCATTTCTAGGAGGTCTATCATGGCCTGAGGTTTTTCAGAATAAGCTGGGGTGTGATGTTTCCAATTCAAGATGTCACTGGTGATAAAGGGCTGATAATAAATAATAGACTGGCCCTCCCTCCTGCAAGGTCCCATCTTCACCAACTACTTTGGCACCCTGAATCTCCCTTAGAGGCATCTGACGTGCTGGTTGTGGCCTGGGCCCTTGATTGGCTGAACACAAGTGCCACCCAACTGGCTCTGGAGAGCCTGGTTAAGGAGAAACGGAAGGCGGCGGTGTTTCTGGACATTTCAGATCAGCTGGGGAAGCACTTGGTGCTGCCTGTGGCACATATGGAGATGATAAAACTAGCAGGACTTCCTCCAGGGATCCTGGCAGAACAAGGGGTTGGGTCCCCTTCTGACAGACCTGTCTCTTTTCTCCTACTACTAAAACTTTACAGAACGGGACCCAAGGAAGCAATATTTGAGCAATTCCTAACCAGATGTCTATGTAAGGAAACTGATCTGGGTGTCTGGGGTCTGTCGTGACTACATTCCAGACCACCCTGACCAGTCTTACATCTAAAGAACCTTCCGGGGGCCCGCTGACCCGAAAGGCTGGCCATTCTAATTCACAGAATTTCCTCAATGTTTTTGGGTTCATTTTAATACCATAGTCCTCAATAAAACCCTTTTCAAAGTTTTCCAACATGCAATTGAGAACAGTGGGTTTACTTTGTCCCAACACTATGATGATCAGTGGTGAAAGACAGACAAGGGTGCAGGGAAATTTACTAAAACCTGGAGGGCCTCCTTAAAGAAAAGATCCTTAATCAGCACAGGCAAGGGCAGGGCAGGCAAAATCTCTCCACCCTGTGGAGCTGTGAGCCCCACCCCTGAAAGTCCCAACCAGCCAAAAGAGATAAGAAAAGCTGCAAATACCTTTAAATCTACCCTGGAATTCCAAAGTTTCAACCTAACATAGCAAAATCACAGAGCAAACCAAAGCCCTAGTACACAAACATAGACAGAAATTTTTATCAACTATCCCTCTGTGATAGAGTAAACATCTCTGAGAAAACTAACTCAACAGCACTGCTTGAGACTTTTGCAGACCATCACAGGTTCAGCCTTCAGTAAATCAAACGTTTTAACCAGATGAGTAAACAGAAAATCAAAGTAGCTTTCACTTTCACACAGACCAGTTAATCAGCAGATAATTATGCCAAGACAGACAAACATCCGTACTCACACTCAGTAGACTAGCCCAGACTGGATCTGAGCAGATAATGCCCAACTCCCCAGATGGGCATGGGGGCACTCCCGGCACCCATGCCCCAGAACAGAATTCTTGACTGATGTCTCAGTGAGAACCTACCGGAGGAGTTAAGACTGCATCCAGCCCCCCTTCTTGGCAGCAAATTGGCTAGTCCCACACACAAACAAACAGAAGAGAAAACCCCTAATTCCTTAATCGAATCTGAATTCACTCACCTCCGGAGTCCTGATTCCTGATTTACCTGACGAAGTCCTATGACTTCCAGGGAGGTGATCAAGCTCCCCCTTCCACTCACTTGGAGTGGGCCTGACTGACTGGGGCCCCTACCTTACCAATTCTGTCGATAGGTCCAGAGGTGTCTATCCACTTTCTCCAGATGCTGTCCAGGTCCTGGGCTGAGGTCTGGGAGCTCCTGGAGCACCCCTCTCTGGTTCAAGTCTGTTAAAATCAGCAGCACGCACCTTCCCGAGGCCTGCCCCATGCCCCTGGGCCCCAAGCCCCGTCCACTCACCAGAGGCAAGAGCCAAATGTGGTTAGCTTCCCGGTTCAAGAAACCAAATGTTGTAGAAGACCAAAGAAATACCAAACATGCTTCCTAGAGAAAGGGAGGGACCCTGTTTATTAACACTAGTGGACTCCAGGGATAATTTCCAAATCAGAGTGAAGAAACACACAGAGGACTTCACTTTTTATAACCTTCTGGGGTCTTTGTCTTGCAGATATGGTTCTGCCCTCTTTTGTGGGCTTACAGGAAGGCCCCCAGGTGTTGGGGGTCCCTAGGCCATATCCGATGATCTGTCCTGGGGCCAGTGATAATGACCCTCCTCCCCCTCAACCCCCCCAGGGTAGTGCGTTGTTCACAGTTTTTATGGCCTGACATGCCTTGCAAGACCAGTTTCCTCCTCAGAGCAGCTTGGGTTTCTGTTTAGCATCCAAGTGAATTAAAGTCTATTAGTCCACATGGCCATAAGCCACATGGGTGCAGGAGAACATTTTTCCTGCCATTAACCTAAGAATCTAGCGCACAGGGAAGAGGGAAGAGAGAGAGAGGAAACATGTACTTTTTAATCTAGAGAGTAGTTATAGCCTTGCTAGCTCCTGATTGGTCCTTTCAAAGAATTCTGCATTAGCAACATCCTTGGGATTGGTTTACATGCCTTACTGTCTTGTGATTGGTTGTCTGCAAGCTGCCTGTCTTAGCAACAATCTATACATTTTAAAGTTTATCTTGTGCCCTTCCTTCTATGCTCACTTGGGTTGTCTTAGCAATTCTGCCTAGCTGACTTACCCAGTTTTACTCCTCTCCCCTTCATGGTCCCATTCCTATCTACCAATCTTCTCTCTGTCTCCTCACTACTGCATTTGTGAACAATTTATGTAAGTCAACCACCAAATGTCAGGTTTCTCTGAGGGTGATCATGTATCCTCCCACAAGCTTATACTAGTACTCAAAACCTTACTGTCTTTCTGTTTTCTTCATTGAAAAAAACCTAGCAATATGCATTCCTAAACTAAATGATCAATAGAGAGTTGGTGATAAATAATACAGAAACCTATATAAATTATGGACAAAGAAAAATATTCTTGGAAATTAATAAATGTAATAAGAGGTACCATATAACCCATTGCAGCATGTTGCAAAATTTACTATTGAATGCATGTTATAAATTTGTCAATGAACAGGGAGAAATATGGAATTAACCCTGTGGAACTATAGGCTCCAGGATTCGTTGTGAAAAGAAAAATTTTCTAAAACTTTTTTCAGCGATCTAGAGTAGTAGATATTAATATACTTACATAGAATATATATTTCCCTACACATAAATAAAATTCTAAGGAAAAATTTTGCTACTAAGTAGAAAGATGACCATAGCAAAAGGGCTCAAACAAAGGCCCAGGTTTTGTAAGCAAAAATTTCAATATAATAAATTTTTAAACTTTTACTTTATTATCTTTCCTGAAGATTGAGTTATCAAAACTTTTTCTTTTTAAAAAATATTTATTTATAAATTTAAATTCTTTATTTTTTAATGGATTACATAAGTCTCCTTTTCCCCCCATTAACCTCTTCCAGGCTGCCCCCACCTCCCAACACATATCCTACCCCACTCTCCCCACCCCCTGTGTCCATTGGGTTATGCTCAAATGCATGCATAAAGTCCTTTGGTTGATCTCTTACCCCCTCAGCCCCACCTTCCCTCATAGGTTGGACAGTCTGTTTGATGCTTCAATTACTCTGGTTACATTCTTGCTCATCAGTTTATGTTGTTCATTATATTCCACAAATGAGTGAGATCATGTGATATTTATCTTTCTCTGACTGGCTTACTTCACTTAGCATAATGCACTCCAGTTCCATCCATGCTGTTGCAAATGGTATTATCAAAAGTTTTTAAAATAATATTTTAACAACAATAATGTTCAAAATTACTGGGACTGGTTAGTATTCTTGAGTGGCATATAATGTAGATTTAAAAATATGTTTGGTGCTTAATTTTATCTGTGTTATATGTAAAACTATTACCTGAACAATATGGAAGGGATTCAGAACAAATCTTACTGAAGTGCGCCACTTTAGCATAAGTATTATTTTGATCAAAAATCTAGTAAAACCCAGTAGATTGAAGAATAGCTAATTTCTTGCCCCTCAACAGCCTAAATTTACATTGGAAGGAGTTCTGTACCAGGAAGAACCATTACCTGAGGCTCCTCTTTCTCCTAAGTAACTTATCTGCATAACAGAGAAAACTTTTGTTTTCCAAACATCTCCTCTGGCCTTCCTGTGAATGTCCTTACTCTCTTTCCCATTGCCAGGCTGATCTTCCTTTCCTTAGCTCACTAGGGTATAATCTTCACTTACCTGGCTGCCCTTTGGACACCATATTTTATGGTGTCTCCATATGTATGAAATTAAACTTGATTTTATCTTGTTAATGCCTGGTGTCAATTTAATTCTTATGCCAACCAGAAGATCAAAGAAGAGTAGAGAGAATTTTTCCCTCTTCAGAAATATACACCAAAAATGTAGCACTTCTTATATAAGAGAAAAACTAAATAAAAATCTGAAGAGTCATAAGAAACATTTTCAGATTATGCCCTGAAGGTTAATACAGTGGGGTTATACACTTATTAAACGAAGATAGTGACACTAACGTGTGGGCTGTTTGTTGTCTCGAGAAATTAAAGAATGAAGTCTTGGACAAAAATGCTTAGTGGAACCAAAGTTTATTGGGAATGAGTCCTGAAAAAAGTGCAGCTGGGGTTCCAGTGTTGTAGTGTAACCCCCATCTCACAAAGGACGCCTCAAAAAGTCGAATTATAGTCATTTATTAAAAGCCAGCAGCATGTAAGGGAGCAAAAGCGCTCCAGACCTCGCAGCCCTGAACAGCTTGCCACATCTGGCTTATATTGACAGAATATCACAAAGGTATCGATTACATCTTTGGGTCTGGAATGAGGAACCTGTTTCGCAAAAAGCATTCTTTACAGAAGCAAAAATTGAGCAAGTTAGTTATCTGAAGTATTTACGAATCACTGAATCAACAGAAACACATTATCTGGGACCACCTGGATAATTTAGAATAATTGTGCTGTCTGGATTCTGGGACCACTGAGTCAACCGAAACTCAATTATCTGTAGCTACTGAGACAATTTAGGATAATTTGTGCTCTTCTGATTCCAAGAAGAATGCGCTTCAGTAATCAGTGAGATCACAATCAGTGGGATATTCAAACCACCATCAATGGAGTATTCAATCATACATAAGTTCAGAAAATCAAAATAACTTTTAAATGAGTACAGAACCCAAAACAGCAAGGTTAAAATATTAAACAGCAATTTTTAACCCAAGTATGGTGTCTACTATACTTCACCAGGAGCAGACCACTCTCCAGAGCTTCCTTGCCATGTTTCAGCCAGGAGTAGTTCAGTATCCAAGTTAATTAAAGTCTATTAGTCCATGTGTGGAGGCCCACGTGGCTGTAGTCACATGGGTGACAAGGAGCCTATCTCCAGCCAGCCATAGGAGCACCAGTGTACCCAGAGGGAGAGAGGAAGCATGTGGGCTTTTTTATATATATACTTGTTAGTTCCTGATTGGTCCCTTCAAAGAATTTTGCCTTAGTAACATGCTTGGGATTGGTTTATATGCCTTACAGCCTTGTGATTGGTTATCTGCAAGCTGGCTGTCTTAGCAACATCCATATATTTTAAAGCTCATGTCTCCCACACATGACCTTCCTTCCCCACCCAGTTGGGTTGTCTCAGTAACTCTGGCTAATTGGGTTCTAAGTTAATTCCTCTCCCCACCATGGTCCCCATCCCTGTCTACCTAGCTTTTTCTGTCTCCTCAATATGATGTTCGTTTTCTATCACTGTTGTAAGAAATCATTACAAAATTGATGGCTTTGTTTGGCAGCTAGTTAGATATTAAGGACTGAGAAGGGAGCCAGACTTCTAATTAAGCTGGATGAAGTCTAGAAGCTACAGCTTCCAGACACTCCATTGGATAGCAGCATTGCCCCACCAAGGGGATTAACATCCCTTTTCCTGGTCCCCTCCTTCCAAATAGGGAGTAAAGCCTGGCTTTCCATTCTCCCTAGGGAATAACCTACCCCTTCCATAGATAACAGGGGAAGGGAGAACCAGTAAAGGGGGAATTTCTCTGCTGAGGCATGTGTAGTAGAAGCCAAATGACAAGGCAAAACTATGGATCATGTGCAGTAAGAGGAAAAATGATGACCATATGGGGATAAGTCTAGCCTGGTATACTCTGAGAAAAGTACCAGATATGAAACCCTGGAATAATCAGGAAAGGGATTGCATAGAAGGAGGGCCCTGCACAAACCTACAAAAAATTGGGAAGAAAATTGGTTAGTGTGAAAGAAAGCTTACCCCTTTCCAAACCCAAGGTAATATAATCAAAGCTTTAAAAAGGTCTGAGGTTCTCTGTTCATTCCCTTGAGCCCTCTCTATAACAGCCACATGGGCCTGGCAGCCACACCAGCCCAAGCACAAGCCTAAGAGCAGCACCAGTTGTGGCCCAGGTGACATTGGGCCTTGATGATGGATGCACTAATAGATAAATGAGACAAAGAGATGTTCTGCATCTCTGGGTTCTGGCCTGGGTCTGACAGGATCAGGTGTGGGACTGAGGCCACAGAGCCTGAACTTCTGTGTGAGACAGAGTTGAGCCACCTGGTTGTGGATGAGACAAAGGGCACCTGGGGGAAGTTCTTCATTTTTGCTCCAATAAATCTTATCACTATTGCTCATATTCTCCTATGCGTGAGTCCCTGAAATGCTTTTCTCTTGCACGACTACATGGAAAAATTTTATTTTCACTGGCAACAGCTTAACACAACATAAATTCATTATCTTACAGTCCTGTGGATCAGAAACCAACCAGGCTAAGATCGGGTGTTGTCAGGGCTGCATTCTTTCTGGAAGTTTGAAGAGATAATCTGTTTTTTGGAGTTTTCCAGCTTCAAAAGACCTTTCATTCTTTAACTCATGGCACTGATTTCTATTTTTGAATCCAGCAATGGCAGGTCAAGTCCTTTCCACATGGTATTATTCTAACCTTACTTTTGCTTCAGCCTTCCACTTTAGAAACCCTGTGATTACATTGGGCCCACCCCAGATAATCCAGGATAATCTTCCTATATTATGGTCAGCTGATTAGCAAATGTGATTCCACCTCCAACCCAGATTCCTTTTTGCCATATAATATAATATAATATAAAATTATGTTCCAGAAAAAAATCAGCAACAGATTCATTGACACAGAGAACAGACTGATAGTTGCCAGAGGGAAGGGGGGTTGGGGAACAGAGTAAAAAAAAAAAAAAAAAAGTGAAAAAATTAAGAAGTACAAATTAGTAATTTCAAAATAGCCATGGCAATATAAAGTACAGCATGGGGAACATACATTGAGTGGCCAGATTATTATGATCTCTGAACACATAATAATCTGGCCACTCAGTGTGTGTGTGTGTGTATATATATATATATATATATATATATATATATATACATATATATACTGGTGCATGAATTCGTGCATGGGTGGGGTCCGGCCTGCCTGGCCAGGGGGAGGGGATATGGGTGGTTGGCCAGCCTGCCTGCTGGTAGAACTCCTCGTTGAGGGGACAATTTGCATATTAGCCTTTTATTATATAGGATATACACTGAGTAGCCAGATTATTATGCATTCAGAGATCATAATAATCTGGACACTCAGTGTAGTCAATAACTGTTTATGGTGCTGTTAACGGTAAAATGGCACCAGAATGTTAATGGAGACTGGACGTTGGTTGAGCAATCTCAGTACTTGAGTTCTGGCTGAGAAAGAATTCAGAGCCAAGACTCAAATACCAGTATAAGCAAAAGTTTATTTCAAAAGTTACAGAAGTGAGCTTCTGTGGAAGAAGTGAGCCAGCTGGGCTGCATGGCTCAGGAAACAAGTTACTAAAGCAAAAGAAAGGCACTTGGAGCTTAGGAAAAGAAGGAGATAATATGCCTGGGTGAAGGAGAGAGGGAATCCTGCAGGCCTGCTCC
Organism: Corynorhinus townsendii; assembly: GCA_026230045.1. NCBI lineage: Eukaryota > Metazoa > Chordata > Mammalia > Chiroptera > Vespertilionidae > Corynorhinus > Corynorhinus townsendii. The sequence goes on from JAPDVU010000003.1 coordinate 149,080,472, forward strand.
AAAGAGAGAATACTCCAGCAAAAGCAGGGGGTAGAGAAATGCTTGGGAGAGATAGAGAGAGAGAGAGTTTCAAAGGTGGGGAGTGTAGGGATGTCTCAGGGGGGAATCTTAATAGAATATTCATTAGCTTTCCAGGTGTGTCCTCTCAAGGTTGTGGACTCTGCTGATTTATAGGCACCAGGGCAGGGGATTATTAGTCATCAAATCTGGTCCTGATGTCAAGGATGGCATCAACCTGCCTGGCCTTGCTGCTTTTCTGGGCCTGGAGATGAAACACAACTGAGGCCTACATGTTAACTCTAGTTCTTAATGCTTAAAGGAGTGGTCCTGCAAGGGCTTGTATAGGAGTTGGAAGAGGTTCTCCAGCCCCCTTGTTCCTCCACATGACTAGCAACACTCTAGGGGAGGTAAGGTCAGAGGAAGGTCCGAACCACATGACCAGCTCTAAGCCAGGGGAGGAAAAGTCACCTTGTGTGTGAGGTCCTTGTTTTTACAGTTTTGCCCATTGCTAGGATCCTGGGGCTCTCCTCCCTGGTGACCTTCTGTACCTGGCCTATTGTCCTTGCTCTGCACATGCCTGTCTAACTGCCTACTAAAGTGCCAGATGGGTGCTAGAAATAATGGGGGGAAACACTTTGTAAAGTATATGATTGTATAACCACTATGTTGTACACTTGAAACTAGTACAAAATAATATTGAATTTAAACTGTAATTGAAAAAACAGTATATATATATATATATATACTGCACGAAATTCATGCATTTGGTGGGGGAGGGGAGGGACCCTCCCGGGAGGGTCCCTCCCCACCTTTTCGCAGTCTGGGAGCCCTCAGGGGATGTCTGACTGATGGTTTAGACCTGCTCCCTGGGGATCAGGCCTAAGCCAGCAGTCAAACATCCTTATCGCTGCCACAGAGGTGGGAGAAGTTCCCACCACCACTGCTGTGCTCGCCAGTTGTAAGCCCAGCTCAGGTCTTCTGGCTGAGTGGTGCTCTCCCTATGGGAACACACTGACGAACAGGGGGTAGCTCCTGCATTGAGCGTCTGCCCCCTGGTGGTCAGTGCATGTCATAGCGACCAATTGTTCCTCAGTTCAGTTGATATGCATATTACCTTTTATTATATAGGATAATGCTCTGGAATGAAAATGTGGATATTTTTGAGAGGTCATTACTCTGCTTATCCAGAGATTCACATTTTGCAATCACAGTCATTTACAGACACAGTATCCTTCAGACACATCTATATTTGCAAACTCAATTCTCACCATAAATGAAGCTAAAGGGACATAAGAAAAGTTTTATTTTTATTCCATGTATGATTCTTTATTTGGGTGGTGACTTTACTTTTCCATCTCTTAAAGGTTTCAGTAACAAAACAAAAAAATGGGAGTGAGAGAATGTTATTGTGTATGTATATGATAGAAGTATATTAGGCTAAAAATTATGGAGGATGGAGAAAAAAAAAAGCATTCCATAATTATCTTTAGCTGAACATTGCTTTTACATAAGACTTGAGGGTTTATGTATTCTATCTTGTCTTGGTTCTATTGCAAAATGCATACAGTCATATCCACTTATCATTTTCAGCTGCTGCTGCTTCTCTTCACTGTGTGTGCCAGATTAGGAGTTCAAAGGTGTAGGATTTAAATAAATACAGAAAAAAATCAGCTGCTAATCCCAGAGTGCCCTGGAGCAAAGTAAGTTTTAAAAAAATACAATTATGAAATAGCCTGCCAAATTAATGTATTCCATATATAATGCCCCTTACTTCTCTTTCTAGTAATAATGTCATGTCTGAATATGTCAAGAGAACATCTGATCACTTTTTATCCAGTATTTTCTTCATTTTCTCTTAATATTACAGGCTATGCCTATCTATTTAAGAGAGTAAAGCTATATGTTGTATTTTGCTATGAATATGGACATGTACCATACATTGCTTAATACTTTCTCCTTGCAAATATCATATTAAAATTTTAAAAATATATTAAACAATGTTTTAAAAATATAAATATTATTTTGGAAATACCATAAAAGGTCATTTTTATCTCCTAATGCTTAGGCAGATTTAAGTATAATAATTTAATCTAAGTAAATAAAAATATATTTCACTTGTTAAAACAAATAGAGAAGAGTTTCAATTTTTTCCCCTTAATAGTTTGAAAATGATGCATAGTAAGGCAGCCTGAGCTAAAATATCAAAATAGGAGTTTTGCATAGGAATCTGAACAGCAAAAGTCAGACTCTGGATCTGGAAGTAACTGTATTTACACCAAAACAAGTAAATAATTCTTTTTGAAAATATCTACCTCTGTAATCATATATATATATATATATATATATATATATATACACATATATATGTGTGTGTGTGTGTGTGTGTGTGTGTATATATATATATATATATATATATATATATATATATACTGGGGAGGAAGATATTTTCCTCTACTCTTTTATATTCTTTTGTCTGTTCTAACAACAACATAATACAGATTAGCAAGATAAAATAATCAAATTTAATTACATACATGCACATGGGAACCCCATATACATGTGAGAGTCAGGAACCCCACATACATGAGAGGTCAAGACAGAAAGATAGAATTTTTCTATATGTTGTTTTCTGAGATAAGGATGACTTAAGAGGTCTTGGAGCTTCAGAGGGAAGGAAGGTCTTCACAGGAGGATAAGAGCAGGTGTTCAATAAGTAGAAATTTGCCCTCTCAACAGGTCATAAAAAGTTATTTCTGGTGAAAATTCTTATTATGGACAAGGTCCCAAATTCAAGTAATAGTTGTCTTAGCTCAAAATTTGCATTCCAATGTAGCACATCTCAGGAAGGCCTATTCAGAACCCCATCTCTCTCTATGTACTATAAAATTTGTCTTCATGACCTACAGCAATTTCTATAGGAGTTAGTGAATCTACAGTCTGACTTGTAAATAGACTCTGGCCATTTTGCCATCACAAAGGTTAATGTAAGCATTCACTGTTTCACATATTATATTAATTTTGCTTGTTTAATTGCCCATCTTATTAGTCCAGGTCTTACTGATCTTCTTATTAGCCCAGAAGTAGTATCATGTGAAAAAAATATTTAGGAGGAAACTAACTCTATTTTTATATGTGGCACTGATAATCCAAGAGTTGTAATATGTGGATAAAATAAAGCTCTAGTTATAGTTTTCAGCAAAATTTTAAATGCCAATAAAGTAAGAGAAATAACTGTATAAACGGCGAGTGACCTATCATATCTCCTATATGTAACTTGCTGAATCATATGGCCTAAGATTTTTTAAAAAAACCCACAGGTTCTAATACCTTTAAGGAAAACTGAACTGTAACCTTTTCTATTTATAAAATAGTGTCAGATTAGACAGCTTTGTGTCTATTAAATAATGAATCCTTCTTACCCCAAGACAAAAGATTTAGTTTAACTAATATAATAAGAAGTTTCAATAAATCTTCTGGTTAGAACTATTTTTTATTGTCTGTTAAAAAGGTGTTATTGTTTGTATCCACATGCTACTCTCTAGGCCAAGGTTTTGCAATCCTGACAAATAACATAATTAATTGCATGTGAAGTTTTCAATAGCAAAGTTTCTTGGCTTCCAACATTAGAGATTTTCATTCAATAAATGCATTCATTTATTGAGCAATTACTATGTGCCAGGCACTATACCAGGCACTTGAGAAATAGCAGAGAACAAAAGAAAATAATATGTTTGTAGAATATATATTCTAGTAGGATAAATTGATAGAAAAAATAATAAATAAATACATTTTAAAATATTATATAAAGTAAAAGAATACTATGAAAATAATCTGATCAAAGGGAATAAGAGTTGTTTTAATTTTAATAGTTCATTGAGAAGGTAACATTTGAAGAAAGTCTTCAGATACCTTGGGGAAGAGTCCAAAGCTTCTAAGCAAGGGCTTGCCCAGCAGATATTAGAAAAGCTAAAAGGCCAAAGTGACTGAAACAGAATATGTGAACGTGAGATTGGAAAAAAAAAAAAAGGGGGGGGGCGGTGAGGACAAAGGCAAATTGGATTTTGAGGAAAGGGCCCATGAATATGTATTTCATTCAATAAAGATGATTCTGAAACACCACCAAGAATGAGAAGTATCTAGTATATGTTTCATTAACATTATCTAGAAATAAATAATAACTTCCATTTGCAAAGGGAGGAATTAATGTCAGAAATATTATTTAAAAATTAAGCATTTCTAAAAAAAAAATAAAGATTAAACATTCCTAAAGTTACATAAGTGATATAGTAAGAGAGGCAAATATGGACCATTTCTGAATAGTTAATCAAAAAATACTCAATGATATTAAAAGATAGTGTGGTGCCAGGTCAGTGTGGTTCAGTGGTTGAGTGTCGACCTGTGAACCAGGAGGTCACAGTTTGATTCCCTGCCAGGGCACATGCCTGGTTTGTGGGCTCGATCCTCAGTATGAGGCGTGCAGGAGGCAGCTGATCAATAATTCTCTCTCATCACTGATGTGTCTAATCTCTCTCTTCCTCTCCCTTCCTCTCTGGAATCAATAAAAATATATTGTAAAAAAAGATAGTGTGGCTATGAAGGAAATGAGTATAAAGAAAAAAAAAACAGAAAAGGTGTGATGCTATCCTTAAAACACTAGTATTTGAAAGATCCATTCAATAATTATAGAAATGTTCAATATTTGTATTTTACCCAAGGTTTGCTTGGGGTTTTAATCCACTGTTTTAAACTCTAAATAATTACTAATTTCTCTACTAAATATTTGGTAGAGAAATGTGAATGTACAATATGGATATTTTAAAAAGTACTACCTCAAGTAGACTTATATAATTTTACTTATCTCCAATATAGAGCTTTACTACAAATCACTAAAATTATGATTTTCATATTTGCATTATTAAAATAAGTGTTTTTATTTTTGTTTTCGAAGCATACATTATTACTTTTACTCTTATGACTATATAGTCCTGGAAAACTTAACCTAAGAAATATTAGAAGAGAAATGGGTGACAAGAAAGAGAAAGGGGGAAGAAGGAAAGATGGCGGCACAAAGCTGTTTATGGTCCTGGCTTTCTGAGGACAGTCACGTCATTGTTACAGTCCTATTTTCATATTTCTGAATAGTTATACAAAATGTCAGATAGAATTTACATACTGAGTATGAAAATATGCACTAGCTTTACATTTCCAATTGACAATAAATTCTTTAGGTTATCAAGAAAGAGGAGAGCTATTGCTTTTTCCAATGTCAAAGCAATCTGTTAGTGTTCTTCAAAAGATGCATGGAGAGACAGAGCATTCCAGTCCCTTCTGAGTAGGAAACCAGGATTGTGATACTACCAAATCTCAATTAGCCTCATCTTTCTCTTTAAATTTGAGTGTTCTATAGTCGAATTCTATCTGAAGAAAAAATATTGCAAAAAAAAGGTAGATAAAACCAATAACTTATTAAAAATGTTGAGGCTTAAATAGAAAGAGCCCATATACCTTAAGTATTCTTCCACAAATTCCTAACATAGTGACCACCTGGTATTTTGTGTCTATTTCCAGTGAAGGAACATGTACTTTTCAAAAAAACTCTATCTTGGTTGATACAAACTATTGAAAAGTGTTGTGTGTGTTTTGTTTGTTTGTTTATTTTTTTTAAACCAGCCTCTTCTTTGTCCTTTATCCTCTGAGGCAACATTGAATAAATTCAATTTTTAGAAATTAACAGCCTTCAAACAATTTTGTATTTATAGTTATTCCCATTAATCATCTTTCCCCCATAGTAAATATACCAAATTCCTTATACTGCTTTTCAAAAAGAGTTGTATTGTGTTATCATATAAAAAATTAACAAATCATCCTCTGAACATAAAGCATAACAATGAACTATAAAAATTACTACAGATAGGATTGTTCACTTCCTTCAACATATTCTGACTCACATGGCTGACATCTAGGCTATGAAACCTCAGGACATGGCAACAAAATTTACCTTTCAGACATTCAGAAAGAAAAGTATAGTTTGTTTTCTAGATAGCTAAAGATTGAAGCTGGGTCTTACTTTACATATTCTTTTAAATCCAAGAAGATCCCTGAGTGTTTAGAAATTTTATACTGATTATTTTCTTTCTTTCCTTTTTTTAAAAGATGATTTTTCTTCTTCTTTTTAATGATTGGTTGTCATACATTGTGAAGGTTTGATTTCTTACTACCTTGAATCACCATAACTATTTTATTGACTTTGGTGGAATATTCCTCTTTTCTCTCAAAATATTTTGTTTTAAATTGTTATCTTCATTGCTTCCTTCGACTATCTGATACCAAGAATTTCATTCAATAACTAATACAAAGGTGATTTGGTCACTGTCTTCTGGTACTGACTACTTTTTTTATTTGTCAGTAATATTTTTAAAGCACCAATTGCTATTGTTACTTTCATTTATTCTATTGACAAAAGAAATCTCTTAAAAGCTATCGAGGTGGTACTTTATCAGATTTGCCAATTTTTGTGGAAAACAAAGCTCTGGTAGTATACAGATACTTATAAATACATGCATGCATATGTTCACTTTGTTACAGATTATTCATGTGTTGGTTATAATAGGTAGCTATCTTACATAGTCTCCTTCAAAAGACTCATTATGTTAATTTCATAAATCATAAATTTGACAAAATCTATTCTTGTTTTTAGACGATACACATATATTTGCTCTCAGTACACATCCTCTATTCTTATTATTATTAAAGATTTTAACTCAAAGGAAGAATTGATATATTAACTATGCTTTTAATTCTTTAGGTCTTATCTTGGCTTCAGTCCTTACTTCAATCTTTCAATAAATATATATTTTTTGTATATGGTAGGTACTAATCTAGTTTCTGTGGGTATAAAAATAAATAGAATGTACTCACTACTTTGAAATAATCTATTTATAATATAGTTAAGGAAATATGTATATACAGAAACTGTAATGAGAAAGTCTAACATTGTGTTGTGAAATTTTTTTTCAAGAGAAATAAAATGAAGAAGTGCTTTTCTGACAGAGATGTTAAGGAAAACCTTCACAGAGAAGGTTTAATTTGAGCTAAGTTACCCTCAGCAAATAACAATTTAAATGGTGGAAAAGAAGGAAGAAGTAACTCTACAGTAAGTCACAAGGCATGAGAAATCATGCCTATCTGGATAACCACACACTTAGTACCATATATAAGGGAAAATTATTTCAAGAACAGAGCTGTCAGAGTATCAAACATCACAGAAAGGATTGAAAACATTATATTAAGAATTGGAATAATAATGCCAAAAGAGAGATAGGCATATATAGAAGACTAGAGGGATTTGAGAGCTAAATGGAAAGAGGCATTTTAGACAACTGTATAGACCATTTTTTAAACAATGAATCAAAGAATAAATGAATTAACTGATAGCAATTCATTCTAATTATCTTCATTGCTATAAATATTTAACTTCCTGACTCAGTAAATATCTATGTCAAGAGCTGACATAGACATTAGAAATGCAATATGATTTTTAAAAAATATTTTTTTATTGAATTGAGAGAGGAAGGGAGAGGGAGAGAGAGATAGTGAAGTATCCATCTTATGTAAAAACTGCTGTTTGAAATTTTAACCCTGCTATTTGGCTTCTGTAAATGCTTGCTTGCTTAAATAATAAGGAAAATGAGACTACTCCCACTTCAGAGAGACCATTAAACCTTCCCCGGACAAAATTATTAATGCTGGCACCAGGCCAGGCCTTTGGTTGAGGTCTCAAGGCCCCAGCACATAGGGGCTCTTTAAGAACTTGCAAAAGGGGCCGGAAACACCCCATATTTGGGAGACAAAGGTAAAAACATATAAATAGGGAAAATTCTTCCATGTTGGGGCCCAGAATTTGAGAGACATTTTCCTCTGGACCCTCGCATAATAAATGTAACTCCATCTCTCTAAGTATTGTTTGGTTCTTCTCTGGTTTTCTGTAACAATAGAAACATCAATGATGAGAGAGAATCACTGTTTGGCTGCCTCATGTACACCCTCTAGTGGGGATCCAGCCAGCAACCAGAGCATGTGTATTTGATCAGAATCGAACCCGGGACCCTTCATCTGCAGGCCGACGCTCTATCTACTGAGCCAAATCAGCTAGGGTGCAAAATGATTTTTTAAAAAGCCCAGCCCTAAGGTCCTCAAGAGCTTGTCTGATGAGTAAAAGCCCCTCAATGTCTCACTACTGCAGTTCCCTAAGCAAAAACCATAGTTACTTGGACTAATGAATATTTCCAAGAAACAAACAGGGAGTAACTGATATCCTAAAGAGATGCAGTCCATTATCTCTCAGCAATGTGGCAATTCCATTTTTATGCAGTAAGAGTGGAAGAGGCATATGTCTACAGTTAAACTTTCATGCTTCACTATTTACAGAAGTGGAATAAATATTCATCAATGACTTCATGTATGCAAACATATTCATCAAAGGTTAGAAGAAGGAAAGGAATTCTGTGATTAATTGTTTATTCTCCAGTTCATCAAGTGGTAACATAAATATGCTGCCGTTCAACTGCTGACACGCTCAGAGTGAGGAATAGGATATTTGCTGGTTCAAACTGTGTATGTTACTAATTCCAAGAGTGAAGTAAAAATCCATCAGTGACATACCAAGTAATTGGAAATGCTTTGGAGGATTTGTCTAGATTGCCTTCTCAGAACTTGCAGTCACATAAAAAAAAGAAAGAAAATCTGCTCTGATTTGTTGATACTTCAGGTTCTACAGGGAACTAGTTATGGGTGAAAGATTGGCCCAACTTTGTATGAGACATATGACAGCAAACCTGTTACCGGCCTGGTGCTATCATGTTATTCATTATTTATAAGTAATGTTACAGAAAATTCTACCATCAGAAAATATTGTTATTATACGTTAGAAGGGTATAATTATACGTTATTAATTATATAACAAAGTATAGTTTGAATTTTTGTAGAGAGTTTTTCCATTTTACTTCTACCTATGATTGGGAAATATTTTACATAGTTCTTTTACTCTAAACTTCTTCATTATGAATGACATATGTTACACTGGCAAAGGCACAGTTTCTCAAATACTTTTAATTGTATAAAGTTTTATAATATCTGCAACCCATTCCTAGAATGCCTGCTATCACACAAACAATTTTACATAAAAACTTTATCTAGATTTACATGATCAATGATGCATATAATGAAGATCTCTGAAATCCGGGTTGCTGAGGACTGAAACTGGACCAGACATGAATGTTTACCAATTGCCTATTTTGGAAAAACTGAATAATATCAAACAAAAAAGGAAATATTTATTGCTACTATACATTGATTTTGGATTAAGTGTAAAATGACTTGATGTCCAAGTCTTTATGTTACTTTGTTATTAAAAAAAAGTGGATAAAAGAAACAGTACTTAACATATCCATTTAGATTGAATAAAACCAAAAACTGTACCACTGTATCTCTCATAAAAACATAGGAAACAAATGATCAATTCAACTATTTCTTACTCTGCTCTTTGATAATACCACTGTGAAAAATGTGATTTTGTTGTTGTTGTTATTTACAATCTCTTAACAAGAATGATTAGAATGAAAAGCCTAATTTCTTCCAGTGACTCTTTTATCCCTTTTTCAAAAATCGGTAAGGAAGAATTTTTTTCTTCATGAAGTAAGGAATGTTCACTCTGTTCTTTATTGATTGATTCAAATCAAAGCCATTAATAAATGAAAAACTTTAAATGTTGAAGTAAAGTTAAAATCTCTTCTCCCTTGCTCCCATTTGCTTAGAATTACATCAAGATTCCAGATTCAAAGCTGTCTAATTAGGAGCATAATATGCAGTCATGAGCTGCTTAACGATGGGATACATTCTGAGAAATGCATCACTAGGCAATTTCATCCTTGTGTGAACATCTAGAGTGAACTACTCAAACCTGGACGGTATGGCCTACCATCCACCTGGGCTATATGCTATAGCCTATTGCTCCTTGGCCATAAACCTGTGCAGCATGCTACTGTACAAAACAACAGACAAATAAAACACAAGAGAAAATGATGCAATCAAGAAATGCATTAAACATGACATGTAAGAGGCTGCCAGCATAACACAGCATAGTGTTTTACAGCATCCTTTTCTTATAAGTGGAAAGAATACACTATAAAATAATGATAAAAAGTAGAGTATACTAAATACATCCACCAATAATATAATTGTTATTAAGTATCCTGTGCTGTACATAATTGTATATGTTATACTTTTATGTGACTGGTGCCACAATAGGTTTGTTTACATCAGAATCACCACAAACGTGTAATACATTGCTCAATCACCAGGTGACAGAAACCTTTCAGCTCCATGATAATCTTATGAGATCATAGTCAGATGCATGGAGCATGACTGCATTCAGAACCTATCTGAGAGGCAAAAAGTAATAATGTACAAAAGAAGAAAAGGCATTGCAATTACTATTTCTCAACCTTTTCTATTTCAAAACACACTTAAAAAGCAAATATTTGCATAGAATTCTGGATCAACTAAGACAGTGCTTACAATCAAAGGCAATCAGTCAAGATTAAAACTCTAAGAACATACCTTCAAATTGGACTATTTGGGGGTTTCCTGAACTTTGGAGGAAATAAAATGTTTGATTTGAAGTCTCACAAAGATTTAATACAATAGAAGAAGAGTTCCCCAAAATAAAATTGGGTGCTTCTAAAATTAATTACCAAAAAAATGCATAATTGTCACACAAAGAATGTGTGGTTGTATCTTGTCCATATTCACAGTCTTATGTAGTAATCAGAAGGCAGAAATTAGAACTCTTTTCACTTATGGCTGTCTATATACTTTCAAAAATGACTGGATATTTTAAAGAATGAACACATTTAATATGATTATATATATATCCTATCTTATCTAATAAAAAAGTAGTATGCAAATTAACCATCACTCTGTTACACCCACAAGCCATGCCCGCCAGCCAATCAGGAGCAAGTATACAAATTAACCCAACCAAGATGGCTGCGGCCACTGAGCGAGCAGGAGGCTTGGGTTTCCCCGGAGATGGAGGAAACCAAGATTTCCACACACCCTGGCTGGCCCAGGCCTCCACCCAAGGTTACAATGTTTCAATTGTAGAAGATAAATAAATCCCAGATACCAGGGCCTCCGTTTGGGTTACTGGGGGGCATAGCCGGCCTGCAAACCACTACAGGCCGCTCTCCCAGGCCATCCCATGCCCTAAGGAATCCCCCACCCTGATCCGGGTTACCCTTCAGGGAAAACCAGCTGGCCCCCACCCCCACCCGTGCACCAGGCCTCTATCCTATCTAATAAAAGAGTAATATGCAAATTGACCATCACTCCAACACACAAGATGGCTGCCCCCATGTGGACACAAGATGGCCACCACAAGATGGCCAGCAGGGGAGGCAGTTGGGAGGGACCAGGCCTGCAAGGGAGGGCAGTTGGGGATGATCAAGCCTATAGGGGAGGGCAGCTGGGGGGGACCAGGACTGTAGGAGAGGGCAGTTAGGGATGACCAGGCCTGTAGGGGAGGGCAGTTAGGGGCAAACAGGCTGGCAGGGGAGCAGTTAGACATCAATCAGGCTGGCAGGGGAGTGGTTAGGGGGTGATCAGGTTGGCAGGCAGAAGCGGTTAGGAGCAATCAGGAAGGCATGCAGGTGAGCAGTTGGGAACCAGCAGTCCTGGATTGTGAGAGGGATGTCCTACTGCCTGTTTAGGCCTGATCCTACTTGCTTATAAACTCAGTGCTCTGGGGGGCATAGCCGCCCGAGTAGGATCAGGCCTAAACGGGCAGTTGGACATCCCTCGAGGGGTCCCAGATTGGAGAGGGTGCAGGCTGGGCTGAGGGACACACACCCCCGTGCATGAATTTCGTGCACTGGGCCTGTAGTATATATATATATATATATATATATTATTTAAATGACAATTATTTTCTCAGCTTCTGTGAAATCTGTATGTTCAACAGGAAGCAGAAGATTCATTAATTTTACAAACATGCTCTTTAAAGAAATAAACAGAGTAAATGCAGTGATTATTAAATTGTGTCAAAAGGGAAGAACAACAGCAGTTAAGTGACTAGTTAGTTTTTATTTATATGCTTACAGATTAATATAATAGCGCTCACATATTTTTCTTGTATGATATCTACTTTATGTGAAAAACCTAATTCTCTCAGAAAATAACATGAAATCCCTGCTTTATATTCACTGTCACTAATATCCATATTGCTGCCATATATTCAATAATTTTGATTAACTTAAAGTAGGTCTTTAACAAGCAATTAAATAAGGTGGTGAAATTCCCATTTAATTATTACAACATTCTTATTTTAAGGCTTTGTTTTAAGAAAAAAGCAGAGGGTGGGTGGACGGAAAACTAGCAATGAACCAATAGACTAGGAGGTATGTGTAAGAATTTTGCTTCAGTAAGTATACTCACAAAAACAAATTTCTCTTTTATCTGAAAAAATGTATACCTGCACTTTCCTAAAATCCTGATCCTCTCTGTCAACAGGCAGAAGGTACATGCATTTATACCAATAGGTACAGAGACATGGAAGATTAGAACAGACTGATAAATATCAGAGTAGGAGGGAGGAGATTAAACAAGTAATTTATATACGTATATGCATAGCCCATGGACACAGACAATAGTGCTATGAAATAAAGGACTGCAATGAGGCAGAAGCCTGATGGAGGGGAATAAGGGGAAAGTGGGGGATATCTGTAATCCCACAAAAATAAAAATCAATAAATTAAAAAATACCCATGTTAAAACTCTGCACAAGTTCATTATTTATTTCCAAAGGCAGACACCTTTTCATTGTGAAGGAAAGTAAATAAATGTTTATATTTTAACATAAAGCTGCCAAAATATTTTGTCCTTATGACATTTCCCTGAAAGAGGGAATTAAAACTCTGATACCATTGTTCTGTGAATCCATCTGAACTGATAGAACCATTTATATAAAAGTGATCATCTATAAAGTTTATGAGGCTGCCATGTAGGATTCATGTAACTGAAACCAAAATGTGAGGTGTTGGTGTCCGAGTTTGCTGTCTCCTGAAATCGAAGAATGAAGTCACAGACAAAAACAGTTATTAAAACCAAAGTTTATTGAGAGCATCCATGCCAATTAAAGTCTGTTAGTTCATGTGTAGAGTTCCCACATGGCCTGAGCTATGTGGGCACAGGGAAGCATGTCTCTTGTTATCAACCTAAGAATCTAGTGTGTACATTTTTGTATACATGCTTATTGGCTCCTGACTGGTCCTTTCAAATAATTTTGTCTTAGCAACATCCTTGGGATTGGTTTATATGCCTTACTACCTTGTGATTGGTTATCTGCAAGCTCTCTGTCTTATCACATTTATACATTTTAAAGTTCATGTTTTCCTAGCACACCCTACTGCACAGTTGGGGGCCTTAGTAATTCCAACTAGCTGGGTTCCCAGTTTTACTTCCTCTTCCCATGGTCCTGACCCTATCTACCTAGCATCCTTCTGTCTCCTCATAACTACTATGATTGCACATCAGAAAGAACAGAGATGTCAAATGATAATTGGTGACTGTACAAATGAAAAGTATCTGAGTTTATAAGCACTTTAGTTCAACTATTATTTGTTTTGACTTGTAGATGGAATTGATCAATAAACATTTGAATCACATATTCAGTGAACAGCAAGGTCCTCTCAGGTAGGTACCTATTTTATTTATTTATCCATTACTCAGTGTCTTATGATAGCTATCTTTATGATGATCCACAAATAATGCCTTGAATACATGTTATAATAAGCCTAAATTAAGATTGGATTTTGTTTTACACAAATATCTTTTAAGGGGAGAGAAGGACATAAAATGAGACTTAATATTACTTTTCTTTCAAAAATTAAGTTTAACAATGATGCCAGAGTGATTATGATAGTTTTAATAACTGTGGACATTAGCAGCAGGTAGCAGATGGTAGGCTACCCACCCGACTCTAATTTGAAGCTGCATATTAGTGGGGTTTTTTAAAGAGGATATTTTAAAATCTCACATTTAATCTCTTCTCCCACACAGGTTATATTACAGCTCAGACATGACACATATTGTGTTATTTAAATAGATTTTCTGGCAGATATTAAAAAATAGCAGATTTTTAAATATCTTAATGCTAGTTTTTTTTTTTAATTGTATTTTCTCTACTTAAAAATACCGCTTGCTCAAGTCTTTGAGTACATACAATTTTATTGCACTATCAAAGAAAATGTTTTTACTGTAGCAAAAGTCAACCATCAGTACACATTTATGAGAAGCAGGGCATAAAGTCTAATCCTGATTTTATTGTTGATTTGAGAAATAAAATGAACCTTTCTTAAAAAATATTATGAACTCTCTCTGACTTCTATCCTTCATTTCTTAGCTAAAATTAAATTTCTTCTTGGATAAAGAAACAATATAGACTTGTACAAATGTGAGATATAGTTGGGGCAATAATACTCACTGAACAATTAATCTTTTATTTATTTTTTTTCACTGAGCTAGGTCTTGCAGTTTCCCACAAAAGAACTTCGAAGTAATTGCAGTTGAGAATCTAAATTGAACATAACTTTAACCATAAGTTCAAAACAGTAAAAGGATTGAAAGACTTAGAAAGAGCTTACATTTGGGCAAACTCATTTTCCTACAACATATTTAATGTTTTTCACTTTTTGCTGTCACTGGCAGTCTTCTTGTTCATCACCTCAACATTTAATCTGTGAGATGTCATTTATCACCTGTATGAAACATTATTTTTATTATAAAAATATTTATAAGACATCTGACTTTATATATTGTCAGACCAATTTGCATCATCCTCTTCCTCTTCACCCCATAAGGTTGACAACCCTCCTTACTTCCCCCTTTTCTCTTCCACTCTCTCTGTGCTCTCTTCCTCTGCCACTTCGGATATCCTGAAAAGTCTTTCTTACCAACTGCCAATCTGTTTCACATACACACAAACATATGCTCCTTGGACATTGGGTTTTCTTTCTCAATAATGCCATCAACATTTACTAGTTTGGTCTCATATATCCTTTCAGGACTTCAGCTTACACCTTCTGAAGTGACCAATGGAGGAGTTACCATAAGATTCAGTCTCTTCTTTTTAAAAGTCAGATATATTTTAATAATGAGTGACACAAAACCATATGTTAATCTCAAACTTTAATTTTGTTATTTTATAAGGTAAGATGCTTTAGATCTATATCAGATAACCATAGATTGTTTGTTTTATCAATAAAGCACTTATTGAACATTTACAATGAGTCACTTACTAGAATAAATAGTAAAGACAAAATGATGGACAAGTGCTGGATTTGTCAAACTCTTGGCACCATGATTCCAGACTTCTAGCCTCCAGAACTATGAAAATTTTCAGTTGTTTATAAGCTAGCAAGTTTATGAATTTTGTTAAGCAGCTTGAATGGAATGCAGCATAGGTTATTGATAAAAGAGTGGAATTTCATCATGTATCCAAGGGAGAAGAGCATGTATTTTCAGGATCATGGTGGACTACATTATCTAGCATTCTCCCAGTGCAAAAAAGCAAGTCCTCAATTTAAATGTTTTGAATACAATTCTTAGCACTTAGGGAAATAGAGAGAATTTCCAGAGACCCCCAAGTAATCCCTTTCCCCTAGCCATACACACCCAATGAAAAAACAATAATGATCCAACACATAATCTTGGAACTCAGAGTTGGGACCAATGAAAGAACCAGTAGAAATGTTTTTTTTTTTTCTTAAAACAAATATTAATAACAACTCTTTGGAAAAGACTATAAACCTTGGACATAAAACTGACTAGGAGAGCTAAAACTCAGATATCTAAGTCATAATTTTAAAGGGATCAAGAATGGCCCATGGTTTATCAAGTCCCAGGAATCAGGTAAAGTCAGTCACAAATCTTGCAAAGCTATATGAACTGACAATCAAACAAAACAAAATCCAAAACCCAAGAAACAAAAAACTAAAAAAAATATATATGTTTATAAAGGAGAATTATTAAATTACTTATAGTACTTATAAAATCTGGACTGTGGTCTGCCTGAGGATTTTAGAGTGTTTTCTTATCAAGTATACATTGTTCTAATTGCTTTATACAGTAGTTATATATCCCAGTCCATTTTGTAGGTGTGAACAATGAGGTTTAAATAGATTAGATTATTATTTTCAGAAAAATATTTCTGTTGATTCCAAAGTTTCTCCATACTCCCCACTACTATACTTTCCCATATTATTACAGGGCAAAAATATCTGGGAGGGAATATTTTAAAACATTAATGGTGGTTATATGATGTTGGGATGATGAAAATGTAGTCATTAATTCTGTCTGTAGTGAAAGGTCCAGGAAGGAGAGTCAGGAAAGACTTTGCATTGGAAGTGATGTTAAAAAGATGAAAATGACTAGCTTTGTAAAAAATAAATTACAAGCATTTGGCTGTTAGTCCAAAATAAAATGTTAAAAGACAGTAATATAAAATTATTAGGTTTGTAACAGTTTATTAATCTTTTTTAAATAAATCATTGAAAAGGAGGAATATAAAATTGAAGGACTATCCTTTATAAAGGTAAAATATGCCTGAATGACAACACATGAGGAAGGACTACGGTCATAAACAGAGAAGCAGGCAGGAACTGAGAGGACGCTCATGACTGAAGACCTCAGACAAAGAAGGTACACATAGTTCTCCAAGTAGAGAACCTACCATTTCAGAAAATGAAAACAATGCATTTGAATTTGTGTTGGGAATGTTTCTGGATCCTGGTTGTTATAAAGGAGAAGCAGGGGAAAATGACTGCATTAGTAATCACAGAAACATTCCTATTTCCAGGGAACCATCCTTTAATGATCCAGAGTGAAGAGAAATGTGGTTTTTTAAGGAATTTTTTTTCTTCAGAAATCTATTAAAGTAAAAACGAAAACAAAAAATATCCATGAAGCTTTGTGTGATAAGAGATTTTCTGAAGGATGGAAATTGACCCAAGCCTACACAATAGGAACTTCCTGTAAATAGATGCTTTAGGTAGAAATCATCTCATTCAAATATACATAAAATTTTTAAAAGAAACAGCACAAGAGTTCCAGATAAAATAAAGTTGTAAAGAAGGGGGAAGAAGGAAGAAAGGAGGGAGAAAAGGAAGGGACAGATGAAGAAAGCTCCCAAGTAAAAGTAGTACCATGGGACATATATAGACTTTTACATAGAAATCAAGGGAAAGAAAGCAGCTCCTTAATGTCAAAGCAGAGATTCAGGAATTTGGGGACTATAGAGAAATACAATAAAAGGAAATTAAAAACTAGCACAATTAAAGAATAAATTTATTTAGAAACCAAGTCCACATTGGTGCTATACAAAGAAGATAGGTAGTGCTAAAAAGTATTAACAGGCATTTAGGTCAGGATTATGTAAAAAGTGAACAAAATAAAATATAAATTTAAAAATTAGGAAAAATTTAGAAGACAAATGAGGTCCAAAATGCATACTTTTATCTTTGTAAAAAAAATTCCAACCTAATAAAACTAAATATAATTTAAGAAAACTTTTCCAGGGACTAAAAAATACTAGAATTCAGTTTGAAATGGGAACCATATTATAGGGGGAAAGAATTACACTCAGAATTATTAATACCCATATATAAAAAAGTAATAAAGTGTCTTTCAGAGGTCTAAGCAAAAGGTCATATCAACTACAAACCTAGCCTCTGACTTCCTCATAGAAATATCCAATACTTGACATCAGTGGAACAATGACTACCGAGAACTCATTGAAAAAAACCCCACTATGCAGGAACTTCATATACCCATCTAACCTTTGGCTCAAATGTAGAATTGAGAGATCAGTGGGACTTAGCTCAGCCAAGCCTTTCTTGAAAAAAACAAAACAAAACAAAACAACCCCACAACTCCTACAGCAAGGAGAGCAATGATTCCATTTAACAGTTTAACCAAGGCTGGAAGAAGTGGGGGTAAAACAAGTTTGACTTTCCTGCAACCACTGTGCTCTGAGATCTGTAAGTCATGCAAAGAGACCATGGGTAGTTCTTTTTGCCCTGGCTCCAGGAGGAATCTCAGGGAACAGCCAGCACCAACCAACGGATGTGTATGGACACCGCAGGGTGTCTCCAGTCCCACCACTGAGTGTTCCCAGGGACATTGCATGCAAAATGATGCCATCCCTGCTCTGTCCTGTTCACATTTATAGCCCACATGATCAATGAGCATAATAAAATAGTCATTTTATGTGCTAAGATTTCAGTGATTTGCCAAGAAGCAAAAGTAAATGGAATACCATTAACATTCAATTAACCTTCACAATCATTAAAAGTTACACACATGCAGGTACACAAAAGATAATAAGAGAATGTATTGTGAAATATTTCAAAATGTAAATAATAACATACATCTGTCAAAATTCACAGGTAGTTTTTTATACTTAAATTATGCCTCAGTAAAAAAACAAAAACTAAAAATAGATGACAGAATTAAGAATATATACTTGCAAATAGGGCCAAATTCTCCTATTAGATCAGCTGTTTTATCTGCACAATGTCATGATAGTAAAATATTCAACATTTAAATATTTATTTCAAATGAAGCCATTAATATGAATATTTACAAATTATTTCCAAAAACCATTTAAAGTGCAGAGTAATGGGATTTGTAATTTACTACTTGTTTTAAAACAAAACCAAATAGCAACAAAAAGCACAAATACATGTATATATACAGTACATATTTGAAAATATACATAAATGATAACAGTTTTTGCCAGTGGGAAAAACTGGGTAGATAAAGTATATGACTATTAGTAATGCATGTCCATTTTAACTTTTTTTTTATTTTTTAAAGTTTTACAAATGTCTCCTTTTCCTCCCATTGACTGCCCTCGCCCCTCCCACACCTGAGGGCAAGCCCCCATGGCCCCAGTATATGTGTCCATTGGTATGCTAATCTGCATGCATACAAGTTCTTTGTTGATCTCTAACCACCCCACCACCCCACCACCCCACCTCGCCATTTGTCTCTGCATCTACTCATTTTAACTTTTGTGTTATTAAATAAGTGCATTTGCTTAATACCCGTATTCTTGTTCAAAGAAAAAAAATAATAAGCTACTTAAAAATAATTAATTCATGATTGTCTTGCAGTGCCAGAGTGGATCATTAGTTGAGCATCATCCTAGCACGGAAAGGTTGGCAATTTGATTCCCGGTCAGGGCACAAACTTCTGAATTAATTCTGTGATTCTCTTCAACAACTGTTAAAAGCATTCTTTCAAAAACCATTTATCTTTTAAATAAATACTATTACAAATCACTGGTTCTACTGATGGAAGTATCACAGATTCCTATATAAACTAGTGCTATGTAGGGGTATTTCTAAAATAATTAAAAATATGCTTTATCTTATGCCATTTAAGAAAGTCTTATATTATAAAGAAATTTTTAATTTTTCAAAATACATTTTCAGGTGTTTATGAATGCAAGAAAATAATATAACAATATAATATGAATAATGGATTCATCTTGCTGATGTCCATAATCTAAGAATTCTTGAGGATACAGACTATTAACTCTTTTTTTCATAAAGTAGCTCTTAGACATTTTTTGTGGTTATATAAAATTGCATATAATCTATAATCCTTTCTGCTTGTACCACACTAATCTTTGCAGACTTATGATGCGAAAGATAATTTAGATAGCTTGCTCTTCAACTCACTGGGATAGAAATACATTTTTAAAACATCAATAATACTATGCCATGTAAGACGTTAGTTTGCAGGCACTTCATTAAATTTGTTGAATGGCAGAATAGAAAGTGGCGTTAGCTAAAAAAAGACAGATCTATTCTAAAATAGAGGAATATGCAAATTGTCCAGGACACTGTCACAGTAACAGTAACAACCAGCAGGCTGCCTGAGGTTACAAGGCTGGCAGGGGGCTTAGTGAGAGATGACCAAACTACTGAACAGCAGGCTGCATGGGGCCACCAGGCTGGTAAGGGGGGCAGTTGGGGGAGATC
Organism: Corynorhinus townsendii; assembly: GCA_026230045.1. Lineage (NCBI taxonomy): Eukaryota > Metazoa > Chordata > Mammalia > Chiroptera > Vespertilionidae > Corynorhinus > Corynorhinus townsendii. The sequence continues at coordinate 149,100,574 of JAPDVU010000003.1, forward strand.
AGGCCAGCAGGCAGAGGTGGTTAGGGGTGATCAGGTTGGCAGAGGGGGGGGCAGTTAGGGGTATCAAGCAGGCAGGCCGGTGAGCAGTTAGGAGCCAGCAGTCTTGGATTATGAGAGGTATGTCCAACTGCCGGTTTAGGCCCGATGCCTGGGATCAGGCTTAAACTAGCAGTTTGATATCCCCTGAGGGGTCCCAGATTGGAGAGGGTGCAGGCTGGGCTGAGGAGACACCCCCCACCACCACCACTCACGTGCACTGCGCCTCTAGTAGATACTAATCTTATATTTACTTTGTGATGTAATAAAGACCAAATTTACTATTATCTTTGAACTAGATTTATTCCCTTCACTTATTAACACATTTATCTAAAGCTAAATAACTAATAAGTATATTTTATGAGTTGTGAGAAGATAATTTTCTCCATTAAGATAACAAAATATTTCTTCTAAAAATATGAAACCCTTTCTGTTGCTCAGTAAAACTTCCCTCTCATGGGAGATATTGTCTCATCAAATAAATAGTTTTTGTTAATTATTATTTTTAACATTTCCCTATCATACTGAGATAATCTTAAGTTAATATGAAGGAAGGTGTGTTCACGAGTAAAATTAATTAAATTATTCAGTTTGTACACAATATATACTGGAAGTCTCATCTATACAAGCATCTTAACTTTACCAGATTAATTCAAAGCAATCTTATATGAAACTTAGCACTGTCTCTATTTTCTATATATAATGTAAATCTCTACTTTTTTTTTCTTTTCTTTTCTTTCATTCAAATACTCAGAAGCCAAAACCGGTTTGGCTCAATGGATAGAACGTCAGGATTCCAGTCAAGGGCATGTACCTGGGTTGTGGGCACACCCCCTGTGGGAGGTATGCAAGAGGCAGCTGATCGATGTTTCTCTCTCATGGATGTTTCTGACTCTCTATCTTTCTCCCTTCCTCTCTGTAAAAAAATAAATAAAATATAAAAAAAAAGAAAAACAACAAATACTCAGAAAATGTTGCATTTTCTCTTCCCTATTCTGAAAGAAAGCTCTTCCTTCTCACAAAATTGTCAACCATCCTTTGTTTCCCAACTATATCAAATTTTCCCCAAATCTGAGGCTCTAAGATCTATAGTTACATAACTACAATAACTTCTTGTCTCAGTATTTTATTTTAATTGGTTGACTTTTACATTTTTGACTCATGTCTATATGAGGCTCTTTAAAAGCAAGTTTTTTGCATTTTTTTTTTTTGTTAGTTTGTTTGGTTGGTTGTTTGTTTTATTTTTGGCTTGACACATTCTATTTTTAGTTTTCCATTATAAACTCTCATTTTGAAAAAAATATTAATTATAACTTCAGGATATTATACTATTATAACACCATTGTTCTTTTTGGCAAGTCGCCAATATGTCATCTGCTCTTTTTTCATTAAAACTTTCAATTTAAAATAGTATATCCACAAGATAATATATCAGACATGTATATACTTGTTATTAGAAAGATATAAATAAGTAGCAAAAAAAACGCCACTCCCATTGATAAGATGGATAAGAGGAAATAATGCTGAGACAAGAAAATGGAATGCTTTAAAATATGTGGCTTTTTAGAGGCTGACATTTTAATAATACTTCTTTGGAGTTGCATTGTCCCCATTTTCTTTGCAAGTCCCATAAAGAGAGGTTATTATCCTAATTAGAGCTGTTCAATCTTAGAAGAGAAAAATGTGTGAGCAAGCTCTTTCTTTTTCTTATTCCAAGGAAAATAAGTATCCTAAGTTATGAAGATAAAGTCAATAGAATTGTTCATAGAAAATATAATTTTACTTTCCTAAGAAACAGTTTGGGTCTCTAACATAACACTCAAAATTGATAAGCATATATAACACTTTATGTTTGAAACATTTTTGGCTGAAACTCTTAGTAAACTATTTTTTATTGATCCAGTCCTTAAGAATGAATGTATTTCCTAGTGTTCATTCTATTTAATATATGGACCATAGTAAGAAGCAAACAAAATCCCTAGTGTTCAGACCTAAAGGATGAACATCAAATACTTGCTTTAATTTGCACTCTCAACTTCTATTTTAATGCTCCAATGCAATTTACTACACATTTTATGTAAATATGTGTTAACTTTTCTTTTACCATACTTGGCTGTTGTTTTCTCAAAATCAACTCCATGATATACTAAAAGGAGATCAGAATTATTTTAGATACCAGCAGATCATTTGGTTGCCTTTTAAATTAAACTAAATGTTAATTGTCCATTCCACCTTAAAAGACGCATTTTCTCCTTTACTTCACCTTTAGTTCAAGCACAAGTCCAATCTTCTTTTTCTCGCAAAATATTCAACATGGCTGAGAAAAATTTTAAGTTTGTTTACACATCCACAAGCTCTGTTAAAGTAGATAAATAAACATAAATATAAGAAAATTGGCCTTAAACAAAGAGTAAAATGTATTACCTAATGAAATAACTGAAAATCAAAATCAAAACAGGCACAGCAAAATTTTTAAATAGCATTAATGCCAAAAAAAATTTTGTCATTAAGTATATTTTTCTTCACTGTAGTTTTTAATAATCAATATTTTAAAATTTATTTATTATTCAATTTATTATTTTATCCATAATTTAAATTTTTAGGGATTAATAGATGTTAGACATATTCCATATGCAAGGTAAACAGAGGAAAAATCATGTAATGCTTCTCAAGGAGCCACCTATTGAGTAAATTTCATTTATCAAATATTGATCATTGAAATTTTATAGTTTGACCAAATAATTTTTCATCATCCAAATGTGATAGCCTTTGATCCTTTGCATGATTGATAAATACCACATTTCTCATATTTGAGAAAAAGATTCAAGTTGCAATCACATAAACATGCATTTTTATTCTTTACAATTCACTGTTTAGTAAAAAAAACAAATGACTACTAGTATTGATTTTGGCTTTAATCACAAACCTATATGATTGCATTCAACATATATCCAACACACTTTCATTAACCCCATTTTCTTTTCAGGCATTCATCCAGGCTGTAGAAGTTTATATATGTAGTTGGGAAAAAATAATATGTGCCTTCAAAGAGGCTCAAATTTGAACCTTGAAGAGGGCTATATATTAAGGGAAGAAACAAGTGTAACAGCATAATAATTTTATGTGAAAATTATAATGAAAAGAAAAATATATACACAGAATGAAAAATAAATTAGAAGATGTGTCCCAGTAGCCCTAAGGGAGTCACAGCAGGCTTCAGCGAGTAACTGATGCTTGAGATGACTCTTAAAAGAAAACGTGTGAGTGTATCAAGTGGGTAGAGCAGTGCATTGCAGTGAGAGATGGACACTGATGAAGGTGTGGCCTAAAGCCTTCTTCAGTACTTCTAATGATGTGTAAACACATTTCCCTGTACTATGTCTCTTTATGAAAACTAGAATGGTTTCTGTTTCTTGAAACTAAAATTTAATCTTATATTCCAGACCCAGAAAAAGTTATTCATAGATTTAGAGGCATGGTGTAATCAAGAGAATACTATGGAGTTAATAATAACTAGAAGCCAAAGCTAAGTGTAAAGAAACAGAAGTAAGCCTTTGAATGTTATATACTAGTAAAATTGTGAAGGAGCATGTACACTATGGATGGCAGTTTAGATTTTGTGTTAGATGATAGCATGCCACTGGAGTTATTGAAATAATTCAGTAACATACACAAAGATGCACTAAGAAATGCTTTTAGAAGTGGCATTGTGGTTTTTCTGCAGAAAAGCAAACCTACAAAGGCTGATATGAAGACCAGCGTCATAAACATTCAAATGGTCCAATAGAGAGATGAGGAACATTTTAATGATTCTACGGATGAATTAAACTGTAGAGAGAAGGTATTTAAAACATATGTCAGAATTACAGTGCAAAAAATAAAGTGAATATGGATGGTGAGGGGAGAGTTGTCTCTCTAAAGAACAGTTCCACTTTCCTTTCCGGCCTGGGTGAGAGTGAAGATGGGTGCACATTGTCTGGGGTAGAAGGAGCAGAGGTGATTTGCCAAGAAAGACAGAGGAAATAATGGGTGGTGGGTGTGCAGATGGAGAAGACAATGATGAGTTCAGGTTTGATAATAATTCAGCATTGAGTCGTGTTTCCTCTCTTGTCCATGATTTAGCTAATATTTTAATTTCTCCAGTAAGAAAAAAAAAGTGATGCTGTTTTTAAAAAAGACATGATTATTCAAAAACCCTAGATTCACCATAAAGACTTTCATGTCTGTGTGTAAATCTTCAAGTAAGGAGTGACTATCCTCACCATTGGTTTCACCTGTTTATCTGCATGGAATGTGCTGTCCCCTATTTCTGCCATAAGGGACTCTGGAACTAATGTTGGACCTTAGTGATTTTTTAAAATTACAACTTACCATTCAAATGGAAGTAAAGATTTTGAGGGCTATTGAACAGCAAATGTTCCCCCGTGTATCACATTATAAAACAGAGACCTGAGTTAGGAATTTGATATAAACTTTATGTAAAAAATAAAAAAAGGCAGTATTCAATTACCCCCAACTGCCCCAAAAATGTCAAATTCCATACCAGTAGTAAGATTTTCTAGTGCTTACACAATGAACTAAATAAAACAGACAGTGACAGACATTATTTTTTTAATTCTCATCTGAGGATATGTTTTGATTGATTTTAGAGAAAGAAGATGGGAGTGAGGGAGGCAGAAAGAGAGAAACATTGACTAGTTGCCTCCCCTACTGCCCTGAACTGGATCAAACCACAACTAGGTATGTGCTGCGACTGGGACGCAAACCTGCCACCTTTGGTGTATGGGATGATGCTCCAACCAACTGAGCCACCCAGCCAGGGCTAATTATTTTTTAAGAACCTATTTAACACTGCTTTTGAGATACAGTAGTAGTATTCCCCTCTTATCTACAGTTTCACTGTGATTTCAGTTACCTGAGGTCAACCACAATCCAAAAATATAGCATGAACAATTCCAGAAATAAATAATCCATAAGTTTTAAATTGTGAACTGATCTGAGTAGCATGATGAGATCTTGATTTATCTAGCCCAGCCCTATCCAGGACATGAATCATCCTTTTACCCAGGGTATCCATAAAGTAGATGCTCCTCAGCCATTAGTCATGGTGTACCCATCTGGATTATTAGATCCACTGGTCAGTATCATAGTAATGCTATTCAAGTAACTTTTATTTTACTTAACTAGAGGCCTGTTGCATGAAGATTTGTGCAATAGGCCTTCCTTCCCCTGGCTGCCAGCACCAGTTTTCCTCTGGCACCAAGGACCCAGGCCTTGGCTCTGGCCACAGAGGAGAAGCCAAGTCTAGAGGCTTCTCCACTCTGGCCGCAGTGGAGAAGCCAAGCTTCTTCAGTCTTCAGTCTTCTTCAGTCTTCGCTCTGTGCCTGCATATGCAAATTAACCCACCATCTTTGTTGGGTTAGTTTGCATACTGACTCCTGATTGGCTGGTGGGTGTCATGGAGGTATGGTCAATTTGCATATTCTCTTTTATTAGTGTAGATCATGTCCCCAAAGCATAGAAGTAGTGATGCTGGCAATTTGGATATGCCAAAATTATGACTTGATGATCCTAGATCACCTGAAGCAGATAATTCTCCTTCTGACTTGTATCAGGTCAATAGTAGCCTAACACTAAGTCACAATGCACTTCATTCACATCACTTCCTCTCATCAGGTGGGCATTTTATCATCTCACATCATAACAAGAAGAAAAAAGGTGAGTACAGTACAATAAAATATTTTGAGAGACCACATTTACATAACTTATTACCATATATTAGTAGTAGTAGTATTCTGTTTTATTATTAGTTATTATTTTAAAATTTTTACTGTGCCTAATTTATAAACTTTATCATAGGTATGTATGTTTTGCAAAATACATCATATATGTAAAGTTTGGTACTGCATGCAGATTTAGGCATCACGGGTTTTGGAAGGTATGTGCAAAGGGTAAGGATGGACTACTATATGTGTGTTCATTTCTTTTTCCAACTGCCATGGCTTCTTTGGTTTTACGTTACATTCAGAAATAGTTAAGAACACCGATGTGATATTTCAAGGTAGAAGAATACGATGAAAAAAAATACAGTTTTTTTTTTTTTTACAAAGATAACTAAGCAGCCACAAATAATATACCCACTGCATAAATGAAGAATAATAAGGAGGTGCTATTAAGTTTCCACTTTAGAATGCATGGCATACTAAATTATGAGTAGAGATAAGGAGTTCAATGTTTCCTATGAATGATTTTTTTAAATCTTTTGCCTCTATTAATTCATGATGTCACTTTAAAAAGCTTTGCCTTGTGTTTTTTAGAATCTTGGTCTGCAGTGTACTTTTACTAATGCAGAATTCAACACAGATATTCAAGATGCCCAGAAAGACTTTTTGGCACAGTGATTATCACAGAAATGGGTCATTCTAAAAATGAAGATAAAACTCAATCAATGTTCAACCAACCCCGTAAAGCAATTATGGGTAAAGGCATTATACAGTGGGGGTAGGGTTGTGGTGGGGTGGGATGTTACAAGACCTGAAAAGAAAGAATTCGCTTAAAATATGGAACCAAGGATGAGCTTTAAAGGATATGTGATTTGGAATAAAATGTTTATATTATTCCTTCACTCTCCTTCCTGTTATTTTGAAAACTGTCTATGTTGAGAAAGTATGTGTTATTTTGTTAAATCAGACTATTAAAGTATCACTTCCATACAAGCAAAATTTGGGTAATTTGATAGGTTATCAATGAGACAGATAATATAAAATTATTGATATCATACCTTAACAAGATCTATACTAATGTACATTTTTAATCAGAATATTTTAAGGTAACCTACAGTGCTTATAATAGGTAACTGTCTTAATTTACCTCATGGTTATATTAATATGCACAATGTCAAAGATATATGTTAATGATTACATAAACTTTATCTTTAGTTTATCAGACATAATTTAACATACATGTCAGAATGATTATATTTATTTTCTACATAGTAATGAAGTAATCATGGGGTGTAATAATATTAAATTTATCCTATATAATAAAAAGATAATATGCAAATTGACCCTCACATCCTCGTGTCACAAGATGGCAGCCCCCATGTTGTCACAAGGTGGCTGCCCCCACATCATCACAAGATGGCCACTACAAGATGGGCGCCCCCACATTATCACAAGATAACCACCATAAGATGGTCTCCCCCACATTGTCACAAGATGGATGCCCCCAGATTGTCACAAGATGGCTGGCAGGGGAAGGCAGTTGGGGGAAACCAGGCCTGCAAGGGAGGGCAGTTGGGGGTGATTGGGGTGGCAGGGGAGCAGTTAGGTGTCAATTGGGCTAGCAGAGGAGAGATTAGGGGGTGATCAGGCTGGCAGGCAGAATCGGTTAGGAGCCATCAGCCCCGGATTGTGAGAGGGATGTCCGACTGCCGGTTTAGGCCCTATCTCACAGGGATCTGGCTTAAACCAGCAGTCGGACATCCCCTGAAGGGTCCCAGATTGGAGAGGGTGCAGGCTGGGCTGAGGGTCACCCCCCCCCAGTGCACAAATTTCATGCACTAGGCCTTTAGTCTAATTATAAATGTCTTTTGTCATAAAAAATAAGTTTAAGAAATTTTAATTCTTTTCTAACACATACAATTTATCTTGAAGGCCAACAGAACATTTTATTGTTTTACAAAATGAATAAAGTCAAAAACTATACATTTTTGGAGAAGGCTTACTAAATTTTCAAGTTATAGATATTACCTATAAACTATTTTGTGTCTTTGAGTACATGAAAAGCAAAACCATATAACCTTTAAATACCTTTTAAAAATTAAAGAAACTTTTCTCTTATAAGAATACTAGAGGACCAATGAATGAATTTGTGCATGGGTGGGATCCCTTGGCCTGGCCAGCGATCAAGGCATATCTGGGGCCAGCCAGCCTGGGAGGGACCTCAGGAGGCTGGCTGACCAGCATGGGAGAGGGACCACAGGTGGTTGGTTGGCCAGTCGGGGGGCTGAAGGGAGGGACCATGGAAGACTGGCCAGCGGCGGGGGGGTGGGGGGGGGAGAGACAGGCTGTGAGACGTTGGCTGGCTGGGGGGATGGGGGAGGAGCCACAAGAGGTAGGCTGGCTGGTAGGGGTGGGGAGGGGCCACAGGTGGTTGGCTGGTTGGGAGGAGGCAGGAGGGGCCGTAGGAGGTTGGTTGTGGGAGCACACTGACCACCAGGGGAAGCTCCTCTATTGAGTGTGTGCACCCTGGTGGTCAGTGCACATCATAACGACTGGTTGATCAGTCATTCAGTTACTCCTCTCATTCAGTCATAATGGTCGCTTGGGCTTTTATATATATAGATACATACACACAAGGGCACAATCAGATATGTGCAGTTTGATGATCACAAATGAACACAACTCTTAACCACCACCAAACTTAGAAATAGAACATCACTGGTAGCTCCGTATCATGCTCCCTTCCAATGTCTGTCCTTCTGTCCTACTCAAGGTGATCATTTCCCTGACTTCTAATATCATACATTAGGTTCAATATTTTTACCTTTTATAAAAATAGAGCCATACCACATGTATTCTTTTTTTATTTTTGTGTTTCTACTTTTGTGCTGTCTTGTTTTTATTTGTGAAATAATCCATGTTGTGTGTAGCTACATTTTGTCTATTTTTGTTGATGTATATTAATCCTTTGAATGTCTATGCAATTTTTTTTCTGTTGATGAGCATATAGAATACTGTGGACTGAATTGTACCCCCCTTCACCATTCATATGTCAAAGCCCTAACCCCTGAGTATGACTGTTTCTGGATGCAGGATCTTTAGGAAGAATTGAAGTTAAAAAAAGTCATTAGGGTGGGACCTCAATCTGATAGCATTGTGGTCTTAGAAGAAGAGAAAGAGCTCTCTCTCTGTCTCTGTCCTCTGCTAAGTGAGGACACAGTAAAAAGCAAGCCATATGCAAGTAAGTAAGAGAGCTCTCACTTAGAAACCTAAATCTGATGGAACTTGGATGTTGATATTCCAGAACTCTGAGAAAATAAATTTCTATTTTATAAACCACACAGGTCACTACAGGATGGGGCAAAAATAGAGTTCCATTTGTGATTATGTGAAATCCTGAGTTTATTCTTGTATTATTAATTATTATCTTATTCTATCTAATAAAAGAGTAATATGCAAATTGACCATCACTCTAAGACACAAGATGGCCACCCCCATGTGGTCAAAGATGGCTGCCCCCATGTGGACACAAGATGGCTGCCACAAAATGGCCAGCAGGGGAGGACAGTTGTGGGTGATCAGGCCAGGAGGGGAGGGTAGTTAGGGGTGACCGAGTCAGCAGCAGAGGGCAGTTGGGGGCAACCAGGCCTGCAGGGGAGGACAGTTTTGGGGGACCCAGTCCTTCAGGGGAGGGAAGTTGGAAGGGACCAGGCCTGCTGGGGAGGGCAGTTGGGGGAACCAGGCTTGCAGGGGAGGGCAGTTGGGTAGGACCAGGCCTGCAGGGGAGGGCAGTTAGGAGCAATTGGTTGGCAGGGGAGCAGTTAGGTATTGATCAGGCTGGCAGGGGAGTAGTTAGGGGTGATCAGGCTAGCAGGCAGAAGCAGTTAGGGGCAATCAGGCAAGCAGGCAGGCAGGAAAGCAGTTGGCAGCCAGTAGTCCTGGATTGTGAGAGGGGTCCCAGATTGGAGAGGGTGCAGGCTGCCTTGAGGGACACCTTCCCCACCCCACCTCCATGCACAAATTTCATGCAGTGGGCCTCTAGTTTTCTATATAAACAACTTTATGAGTGATAACAGTTCCAGGTGATCTACATTGTAATCAAAACTTGTTATTGGCAATCTCCTCAATTTTAGTTATTCTGATTTGTGTGTAGCAGTATCTTCAATGACTGTAGAGTGGATCACTTTTCATGATTATTCCTATTGGGGTTATTGAAATGTGGAGTTTGGGGTATGGGCCTTCTTCCATGGGTTCTTGCCCTGCAAAGTTTGAAGAATAAACTCGCAGACAAAAAGGCTTCTTGAATAATAATTTAAAAAATGTAGAAGTTTATTGGAAGCAGATACAAACTCTATCCAAGCAGAAGTGTCCCCAAAGGGGATTCCCTGGGGATGGATCCCCAAATGGGAAAAGTCTGCTCTTTCTCTCTCTATGGGAAAATCAATCTAGAAAAATGTGTCTCATGTCCCTTTGTCTCTGGTTTATATACGCTGCAGTTCTTTGTCTGAACCTGACCCTTTTTAATTGGTCCCTTTACTTAATTTGGCACCCCCTATGCTTTCCTCATTGGTCATTCTGCTACTTAGAGTTAGTTTCAAAGCTCAAAGCCCATGTGGTGCCCCACTGTTTCTCTTCCCCTTATCTTGCTGGTTGGAGTTGCCTTTGATCTCCCAGATGCTCAGGCCAGAGATATCTCTGTGCTTGGTTTCTGGCTATTTTAATTGCTCAGGCCAGAAATGTTTCCATCTACCTGGAGCATTTCTCTATCCTCTGTACAAATAAGACAAGCACCCTGGCATCTTCAAGTCCTCATTTATACATTCCTCTCCCATGGACCCTCTTTATCGTTAAGACTCCCTAAACCTGCCTATATTGTCCCTAGAATTCCTTTCAATATAATTTTTCATGAGGTACCTATTCAGTCTTTTAACATTTCATTCTACTGGATCATTTTAATTAATGATTGGTAGTAGTTTTCAATATTATTTTTCGACAAATACCTTTTCCTACAGATATTCTGCTATTACTTAACTAGAGGCCCAATGCACAAAACCCATGCAAGAACAGGCCTTCCTTCCCCTGGCTCCCAGCACTGGCTTCCCTCTGGCCACCGGCAGGCACCCAGGGCCCAGGCTTCCCTTGTAGCCCCAGCTTCATCTGAGAGGTAGTCCAGAAGGTCATCCAGTCTAATTAGCATATTACACTTTTCTTATTATAGATATATTTTAAGTAAATTACTCCTTAAAGTAGGTACTACCATTGTCTGGTATGTTATGTGCAGAATGATGCATAAAAAATAGTTGTGGCCCAGATGGCATGGTTTGAGCGTTGACCTGTGAACCAGGAGGTTGCAGTTCGATTCCCGGTTGGGGCACATGCTCTGATTGTGTGCTCGATCCCTAGTGTGGGGTGTGCAGGAAGTGGCCAATTGATGATTCTCTATAATTATTGATGTTTCTATCTCTCTCTCCCTCTCCCTTCCTCTCTGAAATCAGCAAAAATATATTAAAATAATAGTTTATGTATTTATTACAGAAATGTAAAAGGCCAAGAGTATCCTTAAAATGGAGACAATTTTCTTTATTTAGCAAAATGTCTAAGGTGAAGGATAGAGTTCTACCTCTATACATGGGTGAAATACCTCTAATGCTTGGCTACACATTTGCTATTTTCTAAAAAAGACCCCTTTCCTCAGGACTCATGTATTTCCACTTTCATAGTCATTGTTGCCAAAGACTCACCAAGTAATGCTTAGTGGGAGACTCCTTTACTGGCAAGGCATTTATCAACTCTTGGGAGAGAGAGTGTGAGGGGGGGAGGGAGAGTCTTAAATTAGTACTATTTCATATATTTTATAATGAAATGGGAATATGATATGACATCACTATTAAGTTTATTAACATATTAGAACTAAAGTGAGAATTTTGGGAAGAGCTTTTTTTTTAATTTAAAAAAAAAGGAAAACTTCATTTTGAGAAAGAATAGAAAGATAGAAAGACATTCATTTAGTGCCAACCTTAAGTGAGTGTTAGCTATATGTCAAAGCCATGTCATAATCATTACAGATGTCCTTGAAAATATAACCTATTTTTGCTGAGTTCTCAATTCAAAAGATAAGATTATAGGTAGAAAGCTATGCAAATTTTTCAAAATTATATGAATTATTTTTGTAGTATTTTGAGAGTGACAAAGATTTTCCTGTTTTATTGAAGGCTGAACTTTACAAAGAAAATTAAACACTGCAGAATTATTTTGAAAGAACTTCTATCTGATAAACTTACAGTCAACACAAAGTTTTAAAATTATTTTCTTCTAAAATAGTCAATAAATAAGGTGTTACATATTTTCTAAGGATGGCTTAGATTGAAGAAAAATAAAATTATTTCATTGTCCTTCAATTCAAAATCTTGCAGATTGTTGATACCCTTTGATCCAAGAGACTCAATTTCTGACTGTAGGAACTGTTAGAAACAGGATTCTGTTTACCAAAACTTACCTTTGAGAAACAGTGTTTAGCATTCATTACAAAAAAAACAGTAAGCTAAAGTGATTTGATTTCAAATTTTTATTATTATTCATAAGGCCAAGTCAAAGATCCCACCATAATTTTTAAAAATATGTTTTTATTGATTTTAAAGAGACAGGAAGAGAGAGGGAGAGAGAAATATCGATGGTAAAGAAACATTAATCAGTTTCCTCCTGCAAGCCCCTGCTGGGGATTGAGCCCACAGCATGGGCATGCGCCCTGATTGGGATCTAATGGATGGCCTCTAGGTGCATGGGACAATGCCTGACCAGTTGAGCCATACTTGCTAAGGCTCTTACCTTAATTTTATCTGCAAATTTCATCAAAAATATTTTTTTTCATTTAAATTTATTTTAAACTATAGTCTTTTGTGTTCTGGCAAAATTTTCTTTGAAATGTCCAATAAGTTTTTTCATGAGAAATTAAGTCTTCATAATGGTTATATTAGAAGAAATTAATTACTTTATACAGAAAAATAAATTGCATGATAGTTGACACATGTTTTCATGTAAAAATCCAGATGAGAAAGTTTCATTACATTGATCTCACTATACTCTTGATCCCTAAAAGAAGAGAAGAATTAAAACTAATGAAAGAATATTTGAGATTTATTTAGTGGATGAACAAACTTTTACTTTTTACATGGAAGAAGTTAAACTACTGATAACATTTTAGTGACACATATTATTGCACAAGGTTTTTAGAATTTTGTAAGGCCAACATAAAAATACTCCCTTGTAACTAAGGTCTTTGACATTTTTTTGAATAAAAAATAATGGAAGAACTTTCCAATCCTAAATTATGTTACTAGAACAAATAGTTGCACTTAGGTGTGGACTTAGGATATTACAGCTTATTTTATTTTTTAATGGGAAAAGAAGTTGTAAGAAACTTGTTGAATGAATTATAGTATAACATGTTTTTCAGGCTCAGTCACAAATCAAATAAGGTTGTTTTGGATACTCTTCCTTGCTCTCATTGCATTTTGTCTGAACTTTCAGTGTTATCCTTGTAACCTGAGAACCTGTTTGTAAGTATACATTTTGAAATCAGCCCCTCAAGGATAAGAACAAAGGTGAATTAGTTTCAATTTTATCTGTGGCTGGGTTCAGAGATGGTTAGGAAAAAATTATAATAGTAATAATAATAATCCACAAGACACTTGATTGAAGCATTTGCTATCTGTGCTCTTAATATTGTTTTTTAAACAAGAGAACTCTAGAAGTCAGGCACTTTGGAACATAACAGTGAATGTATAAACCCTCCATCCTTTTCTTTAACTTTCTAAACATTTCTAAAATGTTTCCCAAAGACTCATGTCTAATGAGTTCCCAAGCAAATCCTCCCTGAGTGAAAAAGAACATAGATATTCTAACTGAACTGCTACTAGGATTTTAAAGTATTTTAGGCACAAGGTTAAAACTGTGATCCCAGCATTTACTCCTGCCAAGAGTCTGCCTATCCCCTCCCTGTTGTCTCCTTTTGAGTGGAAGGTTTGAAACTATACACACAGGATGCAATAACCTTCCAAAGCAGCTGTTATTCTCTGCCCCATTGCTTTCTGAGAGTGACCATCATTATATGCAAGGTAGAAAGATGATCAAAAAGGGGTATAGGATAAGGAATGCTGTTTTGAAATGTTGGCCTTCATCAAAGCATCACCATGCAAAAATGTTTTTAAAAGCTGGAAGAACCCTAACCAGTTTGGCTCAGTGGATGGGGCGTCGGCCTGCGGACTGAAAGGTCCCAGGTTCGATTCTGGTCAGGGGCATGTACCTTGGTTGCGGGCACATCCCCAGTGGAAGGTGTGCAGGAGGCAGCTGATTGATGTTTCTTTCTCATGGATGTTTCTAGCTCTCTATCCCTCTCCCTTCCTCTCTATAAAAAAATCAATAAAATATATATTTTTAAAAAAAGCTGGAAGAAATGACCTTGAAGATTTCATTCTGATTTCATTTAAGACTAGAGGCCCAGGGCACAGATTCGTGCATGGTTGGGGTCTGGGCCAGCCTGCCCCCAATTGGGCCTGCTGGCCGGCCGCAGTGCACATCATAAGGATAGGTTGTTTTGGTCATTCTGGTTGCTTGTCATTTATATATATAGATATATAATTACATAGCATTTTTAAAAATCAGGACAAAAAATATACAAACAATTGGAGTAACAAAAATAATTCTAGAGAGAAAGTAAAGAAACAAATTTAGATAGGATCAGTTTTCTTTATTTGATGTATATACTCAAAGTTTTGGACCCCCCAAGTCAAAGGAAAAATATATACTATATAGTAAATATATATTCAATTTTCTAAATAATGGTTATTCATATATATAATGTATAGATATTAAGCGTGTGTGTGTGTGTGTGTGTGTGTGTGTGTGTGTGTATAGTATTGTTGCATCAGGGTATTTTGGTGGCAAACTGTATAGATCAGGAAAGAGAGAAAAATCTATCATTGTAGTTTCTCATAACTTTGAAGAGATTGCTCAGAAATATGGGGATCTTTCCCTCTGGTCTGTTACAGGTGACACTCCAGAGAGAATCAGATGCAAGTCTCTTCCCATCATCAGGTGGAAATTGGAGGCAGAGCTAATCACTTCAGGAAATCTTAAAACAGCCTAGATTAAAAATATATTTAGCAAACTAAATCTCAAACAAATTGTGACCATGAGAAAAATTTCACACCTATAATGAAAAAAGTTTTGTTTCAGTAACAAACAGTGGCATTTTTCTTTTTAAATTATAATTGATTATCTTATTTTTTAAGTCAATGAAGGTTTCAGGTATTTTCCTGCATTGATTTCTTAGTGAAAGTACTTAGTTCTACTAGATCTACTCGAGTCTTTCATATTGCTATTGATCAATACGTATATTGGGATGAAATCAGTCATCTTGACTTCTTTAGACAAGTATTTATCTATGAAATTACATAAGACAAGCAATCCTTAAATGATGTTTCAAATTGCAGTTTGTCATATTCAGCGGCATTGATTTGTCTCCTGGTAATACCAATTAAGCTTTTTCTCATTTCCTATTAAAATTTATCATTTAACTGTAGGTTTAGACCAGTCAAAATAACTTGCATGTTTTGTTTTTCTTTTTAAAAAAGATTTCCTGGCTCCTGTTTCATCACATGGTACTTATGGAGAAAGTAGCATAAGACATGGAGTTAATGTTTTGAACATTTTTTAACAAAGGGAATACTGTTGATATAATAGTTAAACTTTTTTTCTTAAAAACTGTGGAGGAAAAATATTGTTTTAACAATAATGGTAGTATTTATTTACTGCTTATGGAATAATAAGTATGGTAGTAGTCTCCTTATTTCTATAAGTTAAATTTACCTGCAAACAAACAAAAAAGAAACAGAAAAAAATATAAAGAATTTCTGTGATTATCTTCACTTTATAGATAAGGAATTTGAAGGGAACTAAAGAAATGGGCTGATGATCACATGCCCTGCAACTGGCAGATTAACAGTTCTGGCTAATTCTGTCAGTTCTGGTTAAGAGCAGGAGACAGTGAGCAAGCAACATAATTAAAAGTGAGCTGCTATATTCTGAGTTTACTACGCACCTTAAACTAACAAAAGGAAAGGATGGATAAGAAAAGTATAAAAGAAAGTACAGAGAGAATCATATTTGCCAATGATACATCTGACAAGAAGTCAATTTCCAAAATATATAAAGAACATATATAACTTAAGACCAGGAAGAAAAACAATTCAATTAAAAAATGGTCAAAGGACCTGAATAGACAATTCTCCAAAGTGGACATACAGATGGCCAATAGACATGAAAAAATGTTCTTCACTAATCATCAGAGAGATGCAGATTAAGATTACAATGAGATATCACCACACGCCTGCCAGGATGGCTGCCATCAATAAATCAACAAGTGCTGGTGAAGATGTGGAGAAAAGGAGTCTACTTAGTACACTGCTGGTAAGAATGTAGACGGGGCAGCCACTGTGGAAAATAGTATGGAGTTTCCTCCACAAATTAAAAATGGAGTTTCCGCCTTTTGACCAGTGATCCCACTTCTGGGAATATAACCTAAGAATCCAGAAACACCAATCAGAAAGAATATATGCACCCCTTGTACATAGCAACATTATTTACAATATCCAAGATCTGGAAACAGCCGAAGTGCCCATCAGTAGATGAGCAGATAAAAAAGCTGTGGTACATTTACAAAATGGAATTCTATGCAGCTGTAAAAAAGAAGAAACTCTTACCCTTAGAGACAGCATGGATAGACCTGGAGATTACGTTCAGTGAAATGATCCAGTCAGAGGAAGACAAATATGATCTCACTTATATGTGGAATCGAATGAACAAAATAAACTAGTAAACAAAATAGAACTAGAGGAAGCATTCCTTAGAGTCTGCAAAATCTTACATCTAGGAATTAATGTGCTTTAGATACCTTCCAAGCCCAGAAATGCCAGCCCTACGCTAAGAAATGCCAGTCCAGTTAGATATCACTAGCACCTTATCCTCTCTACTCTCCTTTCAACTCTGAAAGGGCCAGAAAGAATGATTAGCAAAAAACAAGGACAGAAACATGTCAGGGACAAAGAAAAGAGGATAATCACACACCTTCTTACCACCTCAGGATCCTCACTAACTCATACCATAGTTAAAGGAGGAGAGGATTTAAAGGACGTGCAAACTTTGATTGTTACATATAACTAGATATAACTGAGACTTGAGATCAGGGAAGTAAAAGATGAAAATTTAGGATAAAGAGGGAAGCACCTGGAAAATTTTATGTTGTGGTAGGACACAGGAAGAACATGAGGAACTAGAGAAAAGATCCTTGCAGCCGAAGTAAAAACAATAAATAAAAATGCGGGAAGCTTGGGATCAGAAGAGGTTAGGGAAGAGCTAAATAATTCAGGCCTCTGCAGACCTAGTGCAGGAGTCTTCTCCTAAGAAAAGGCGCTGGAAAGCCACTGGCATGTGCATACCAAACAGCTTAAGGTAAAACCAAACCATGTTTGCTGTTTCACAAGTGAAATGACTGTGAGGTATGGAGAATGAACACTGAAATTAAGTCCAAAATGTTCCCTTTGTCAGAGGCTCTTTCTCTCTTTTCCTGTAAAATTAAAGAGATGAGCCCACATTGCACTGTGTTCAAAGATCTTTCTAATTTCTTGGCCACCTGAATCTGGACAAACGTGACTCTGGACAAAGGCAATTAGAAATTCAATTATCAATTCTACTAGAGGCCTGATGCACGAAATTCGTGCACTGGGGGCTGGAGGGTGCCTCTCAGCCCATTCTGCACCCTCTCCAATCTGGGACCCTACAGGGGATCTCCAACTTCTGGCAGTTGGACATCCCTCTCACAATCTGGAACTGCTGGCTCCTAACCACTCACCTGCCTACCTGCCTGATTGCCCCTAATCCCTCTGCCTGCTAGCCTGATTGCCCTTACCTTGCTCACCTGCCAGCCTGATTGTCCCTACCTTGCCCTCCCCTGCAGGCCTGATCACCCCCAACTGCCCTCCCCTATCAGCCTGATCACCCCAAACTGCCTGTGCCTTGGCCCCCAGTCTGGTCTCCCTCTGGGGACACCGCCCCTATTATCCCGCTGCTGCTGCCACTGCTGGGCCTGAGCCTTAGTCCTTCACAGCTGTCCATGGCTGCCTGAGCCTCGGCCCTTGCAGCCACCGCAGCTTTGTCTGGAAGGAAGATAACCCCTCTAATTAACATATTACCCTTTTATTAGTATAGATTTGGGGACCATTACAACCACGCAGAACTTAAAGAAAACACATGGCCCTGGCCAGTTTGGCTTAATGGAGAGAGCACTGGCCTGTGGACTGAAGGGTCCCAGGTTTGATTCTGGTCAGGGGCACATGCCTGGGTTGCAGGCTGAATCCCCAGTAGGGGGCCTGTGGGAGGCAGCTGATCAGTGATTCTTATCAGTGATGTTTCTATCTCTCCCTCTCCCTTTCTCTCTGAAATAAATAAATAAATAAATAAATAAATAAATAAATAAATAAATAAATGTGTGTGTGTGTGTGTGTGTGTGTGTGTGTGTGTGTGTATTTAAAGAAAACACATGATCTTCACTTTGGGCTTGTCATTTTACAATATCTTTTGTGCAGTATTTTAACTTCCCTCAACTTTCCTTTACCCACCCTTAAAATGCAATCTATTTTGGGGAAGATGATCAGGAAAGTGATTCTAGTGGGTAGAAGGTTTTTGTTTGGAGGGGATGGGGTCGTGAAGATTTTTAAAATTGAGCATGGTGATGGTTGTACCACTCTGAACTTACTTTAAAAAAACCAGTTCATTGTACACTTTAGGTGACATGTACAGTATATGAATTAGATCTCACTAGAGCTGTTCTTTTATTTCTTTTTAAATAAAGACCAATCTTATAATCAATTGCAGATGTTTTCAGAGACCTCCCGAGATTTGCTTACCATGTCCCAAATCACAGCTGTGACTCCCAGTTGCCTCCAGTCCTGGTGGATCTGGATGGTGTGGTTTGCAAAGGAGAAGGTGGCAAGAGGCTTATGGAACTTCTGCAACCCCATTCCCCCGGTCTCCTCATAGGGCACCAGGACCATTTCCACTGTGCCAGCTCTCTGCTTCCTTTAACCTGTTGGGCAAAAGAATCCCGCATGCTCTCGCCAGAAAGTGCATTCTCCCTTAGGTGGCCTGAATGCTTTTTTTAAGGTCGTTTTATGGATTCAAAAGAATAAACAGAGATGTGGAAAGCTTTTGTCGAAATCCTTACATGTTTCTTCCAGTCTCATGGGAAGTGAGATGTGGCTCCGAATTCATCTTAAAGGGTGTCTTTGGGCAAAAGAACCCAGAATGGTACAACTCCTTCAGGATGCTCTACACACTTCCCTGTCAGGACTCAGGGGGGCTTGAGGGTGAGTGAGGCGGTGATGCCAGCACAGGACCCAGGAGAAGGTAACGCTTTCTACACTGCCCAGGCCACGTGGACTGCAGCTGTACTTGCCCAGGTGGGCAGGGCGTTTCTGCTGTTTTGTTTTGGTCTGCCCCCACCCCGTCAGCCACAGACCTGTGCCTGCACTGAGACTGAACTGTTTAATGGTCCTACTTTTTGGTGGACAGTGGATGCACTCCCACCTCCCAGAGACTGGCAGTTAGACTCTGGCGCCTTCTGAGTCCCTCTCAGGGAGAGTCCAGCCCAAAGGTCAAGAACATACTCAGGCGTCCTTGGCCAGGAGGCCTCCTCGGGTGAGGGGCCGCCACAGTTTGAAGGCCAGCCACAACTCTGATCTTGGCAGGGGTCTCCTCTGGGGCACTGGCCAGCCTGGGTTAGGGCTGTGGGTGGTTTGGAGGCTGGTCACGACCCTGATCCTGGTGGGGGTCTCCTCAGGGGTGCTGGCCAGCCTGGGCTAATGGCCTCCCGTGGTTTGGAGGCTGGTCACAATTCCCGATCCTGGCAGGGGTCTCCTCTGGGGCACTGACCAGCCTGGGCTAGGGCCACTGGCAGTTTGGAGGCTGGCCATGCCTCCCGATTCTGGCAGGAGTCTACTCTGGGACATTGGCCAGCCTGGGCTCTGGGTGCTGCAAAGGGAGAGGTCCCTGAACCCACTTCTTGCACACCTAAGCTAGGATACATCTTGTAGGTGGTGGCTTCAGTGCCGGGGCGGGATGGCCAGGTCCTCCCACGCCTCGCCTCCTGGGCTGCAGTCCCATGTCTCCCAGCACCCCAGCTTTAGGCGTGCTCCCACAGTTGCCTGAACCACCAGTCGCCTCAGCTCAGGCTCCAGCAGCGGAAAGCCAGCCTCCCAGCAGCCGGGCCACCACACCCACCACCACTGGTAGCTCTCCGCTGCTCGCTCGCTGCCAAGCTCTGTCCGCTGGGGTGGGTGTGTGCTCCAAGCCGCTCCCACCCCTGGCGTGTGCCCACTGCCAAGAGGCCCTCCCTCCCTCTGCAGCCCAGCTTGGGAAGCTGGCCTCATTGCCGGGGCTACAGTGCCAGTGTCCTGCCCAGGCCACTATGGGCACTGCCATCTTTGTGGCGGAGTGATGGTTAATTTGCATATCACCCTTTTATTAGATAGGATTGTGAAAAAATATGTGCTGGTCTTTATATTTTTTTGTTATTGTCTAACTTCCATCTACCCATCTATACTAATAAAAGGGTAATATGCAAATTGGTCACGATGCCCTCACAGTAATGATTGAACAGCAGGCTGCATGGGGCGACCAGGCTGGCAGGGGCGTTAGTGAGGGACGACCAAATGACTGAACAGCAGGCTGTGTGGGGCAACCAGGCCGGCTGCTGTTTTAGATCCCATGGTGCCTAAATCAGCAGTCGGACATCCCTTGAGGGGTCCCAGATTGGAGAGGGTGCAGGCTAGGCTGAGGGGGCCCCCCTCATGCACGAATTTCATGCACTAGGCCTCTAGTTAGTCACATAAAAGATTAAGTAATATCTAGACTGTCAGTTCTGCAAAGAGGAAGAAAGGGGAAATTTGGCTAATATTTATATATATATATATATATATATATATATATATATATATATATATATATATATATATATTTGGTAACCATATTCTTTAAAATAACAGGTTAGAATTTATAGTTGAAAAGGAAAAGGAAATTATGTTATTTGCAGAACTTAGAAGATTTATTAAATGAGGAGGGAGCATTTTGAAGAGTAGCTCTGAGGAGTTGTCTGGAGAGATGTTTACTGTACAGAGAAGATCCTCAGAGCTCAGGGATACATGCATCAAATACATTGATAGTTTGAGAGTTGCTAAAAATAGAATATTACTACTGTGCAACCTAAGATAAAAGCATAGATACAATAATTGTCAGTAGGAAAGAGTGAGGTCTATTATCATTTGATGTGATCTTAAACCTACTAATTTGTGTTTAATATATATAATCAGGCTTTTAAACTCTCACCATTTATTTAAGGCATATCTAGTCTGCACAAGTTTAGGGCACATTCAATCATTAAGATGCCCATTTTTCATTGCTGAGAGAAAAATAAACCTACAAAAACAAGTTTCCTAGTATATTGTTAGAAATGAATCAAGAAACTCAATTAAATTCTCAAGACATACAAAGCTCAATCAATCCACTGGTAATGACTTACACCATTTCATGAATGTGATTTGTATCTCATAGTAATAAAAATCCTAGTGAATATATATATGTTGTATGGCTAAATTAAGTGTTATTTTGTAAATATCTAGTAAATTAAGATAAAATGGCATTTCAAATTCTCAAACACTTATTGTTGTAGAACAAGTGATTGGACCCTGATGACTTAGCTAATGTACCTCTCTGGATATGCTTCCTGTTATTTAGTGACCCAACCTCCCTGGAAGAGTTACACAGCTATGACAAATTTTATGGCCTTCATAGTATCATTACCCACCAAAAAATATATACCCATATAAAACTATATCTTGTAATTTACATAATATACAATTAACATGCAGTGTACAAAGACATAGGTTAACTATTCAAACAATCACATACTAATCTCTGACAGTGCAGAATATGATAATGTTTTTAATAAGCTTATTAAATTAAATGGAATGTTTCATTATTAATCATTACATATTTGGTTGGATTCAAACAAATGATCCAATATATAGCTTAGGGAAAATTGGCATATAAAGACAGAATTCTGTAGGAAAGTTTGCCTGTTCTTGCCCACTTTGGATAACATAATCCTATCTAATAAAGAGGGAATATGCTAATTGACACTCACGCTGTTGCAAAGATGGCAACTGCCCACAGCCAATAAGGAGGGAATATGCTAATTGACTGCCCCACCCTCAAAGATGGTGGTACCCACAGCCAAGAAGGAGGGAATATGTTAATTGACTGCCCCACCCTCAAAGATGGTGGCACCCACAGCCAATAAGGAGGAAATATGCTAATTGACTGCTCTACCCTCAAAGATGGCGGCACTCACAGCCACAAGATGGCAGCGCCCAGTCCCCTCAGCCCCACCGGGGCAGCAGGCACGTGTCAAGGCCAAGTCCACCCCCAGGTGGGCCTGGCTGCTCCACGTGCCTGCCTCCGGAGTTCCCCAGTCCCCTCAGCCCCCCAGCCACCCAGGGCTGGTTCAAGGCATAGGCAAGCCTCTATGGCGGCTGCCCAGCCACCCAGGGCCAGTCTGAGGTGCAGGCAAGCCTCAGATGGCGGCTGCCCAGCTGCCCAGGGCCGCCTGAGGCTCAGGTAACCAGGGCCAGCCAAGGCTTGCACTGCTGGCAGTCGCAGCAACAGAGGTGTGATAGGGCATTGCCATCCCCTGATCGCCAGGTCACCTCCTGCCCCTGAGGGCTCCCAGACTGTGAGAGAGGGCAGGCAGGGCTGAGGGATCCCCCCTCCAGTGCATGATTTTTCATGCACTGGGCCTCTAGTTTTAATTATAAATGGTTGAAGATTAAACCTACTGAGATACATGAATGAGACCATCACACTCTCAAACTTAATGAAAATGAAAAAGTTATCAAATCTGAAATCAAATATTGTAAGAGAAATATTAGTCAAATTTTTGACACTCACTTTAAGTTCAGTCTCGATGGAGATTTGATGGTGACCATTATCCCACATGACTAAGAAAATAGATTTAGTGACTAATATCTTCCAACTCTTTCAATACTTTTGATCAGATAGCATCTTTCCACACTTTCAATGTACTGAAGTATCTCATTCTTGCTTTTAGGGCCCTTAGTATGGCTAAGTTAATTTTATATACTAAATTTTATCCAATTTATACATAGGAATTTGTTTCTCACACTCAAATTCTTTAAAATGCTGATTGGCTACTTTATTCATTAATTAAAGTAACTGCATAACCCTGGAGTTTTTGTATATATATATATATATATATATATATATATATATATGTGTGTATATATATATATATATATATATATTTTTTTTTTCCCTGAATGCCTTCAGTCTAAGTTTTCTCTGCTTTTATTTTCTAATTATCTTGATAGTATTTTCTTCATGCTCTGCATCAAACCCAAAAATGTGTTAAAGACCATAAGGCTTCTATGAAAGGTAGAGATTGCTGATTGTCCACAAAATTCAATTTTTGTCTTGAACTATTCCTTGAGGATCAGTTCAGCACATGGCCACCCCTCTGGAGTCTATATTTTTCCCAATGGGAAGTGAACAGAGGAACTTCCAGATTATGCCTCTAAAGAGGAATGCAACATTCACTCATCTGTTCTTTTCCCCTTTTGAGTTCACTCTACAGGCCTATAGGAGCAATACAATCCTATATAATAAATTAAAGGGGAAAATTAGCTTTATTGGAGGCCTGTAAAGTCTCAACCAATTGTATTATTCCTATATCCCAGTTTTCCTGTGTTTTATTTTTCTTCTAACATGTCATGCAGATAAAACTTTGTAGAACATTTCCATTGTAATTCTTATCACTACATCTCATTTATTAATTATGGAATTGGTCTAATCTTAATTTAACCAAATCCATCCTTTCAATCTTACCTGAGACATACCAAGATACCTTAGCAACAGTATTAAAATATTATTATGTTCTGTTACACAAATTTCTATCACATTTGTATTATTATGCTAGGGCTACCATACAAAATAGCACAGACTGGGTAGCTTAAAAAATAGGAATTTTTTTATCACTCTTAAGGAGGCTAGAAATCCAAGATTCTGTAGATTTGGTTTCTCCTGAGGCCATGCTCCTTGGTTTACAAACGGCTACCTTCTTGCTGTGCCATCACATGGCCTTTCCTTGGTGAATATGCAATTCTGAAGCTTCTCTCAGTGTTCAAATTTCCTCTTCTTATAAGAACAGTCAGATTAAATTAAGGGTCAATGTACTGAGACATTTTCACTCTTTAAAGACTCTAGCTCCAAATATAATCACAATCTGAGTACTGGGAGTTAGGACTTCAAGTTCACAGTCAGGTTTTGAAGATGATAGATCAAAAGAGCTGTGATAGTCCTTTGGCTAAGTAAATGATTTAAATTTCAAGGAAAATAAATGGTCAGTGATTAATTTAAGCAAAAGGGAGACTTATTGAGGAATAAGGCATTGTTAGGTATCTTAAGAAAACTGAAAAGTCTAAGGAAGCAGTTTTAGAAGCAATGAATCTAGAATTACAGCCCAATTTACACTTCAGAATTAGTATGATGAATATATTGCTACCAACACTGAATGCCTCTGGACACAACAACTTGCACTAATGATGCTACAATGAAACTCTCACACTGTCGATCTAATTGTCGCCATGGCTAGTTTATAAACTGGATGTTGCCTGTGCAACTGTTTTCATGAATTATCAGAAAGTACTTTTCCTGGTTCCTGGATTTTGGACTCATCAAGTCATGAGCCAAAATTCAGGGGAAGTTTTCTAACTGGCTGAATATAATCCTGCCTAAACTGAGTTTTTGGCATGTTTATCTTTTAAAGAGGAAAGCAAGCTGAATAGATTACAAAATGCAGAGAAATTTCCCAACTACAAAAAAGAAAATTACATGAGGGACAGGCAAAGTTTTAAAAATAATAACTATATTATTCTTGCAATATTATATGTAATGGAAGAGGGATGATTTCACAAAAAGAAATTGAGATTTCTTTGTAACAGATGAATAAATACAGGCAACTAAAAAGTCTCTAATTAGTTAAAGAGCAGTAAATTAGAAAAATGAGTCAAACAAAAATTCCCAGAAAGAACTTTAAATCTCTAGAAAAGAGCTATAAGAAATAAATGGAAGGAAGGAAGGAAGGAAGGAAGGAAGGAAGAAAGGAAGGAAGGAAGGAAGGAAGGAAGGAAGGAAGGAAGGAAGGAAGGAAGGAAGGAAGGAAAGAGAAACCCATTAATAACAGTTATTAAACTGACTACTGCAAAGGTATCAGATATCACCAAAAAGGCAGCTAGAGTAGGAAGTAAATATCCAGGAGAAGAGAGAGTTTCAGAGTGCTCAGCCAGGCATTTACAGTCTTCTCCCACAAGAGGCATCTAAGAACTTCAATAGAGTTGTTGATTGACTTGTGGGCTAAAAGAACAAAAATATAAGTTTAAGCCTCATCCAGAAAGTCCAAGATACTGGTAAAAATGCTGAAGGCTTTGGATTAGAATGAAAAGAGGTTAACCCTTAGGAGTAGGAATAACCTGAAATAGACTGGCCTGTACAGGGATCCCAGCTTCGAATCATCTCAATCTGTAAAATTAGATTAAGGTCACTTAAAATTGCTGGTAGCCACTGATACCCATGGAAATAAATATGAATCATCCATATCTGAGAGAAGATATTATCCTTTCTCAATATTTGACATAATAAGAATAAACTGGCACATAACAAGAAAAAAGAATTTAATAGAAAACCAAGGGAAATGATGCTATCTAATAAAAGAGTAATATGCAAATTGACCATCATTCCAACACACAAGAGGGCTACCCCCATGTGGTCAAAGATGGCTGCCCCCATGTGGACACAAGATGGCCACAACAAGATGGCCGGCAGGGGAGGGCAGTTGGGAGTGACGGGGATGGCAGAGGAGGGCAGTTGGGGGTGATCAGGACTGCATGGGGAGGGCAGTTGGGGCAAACCAGGCCAGCAGGGGAGGGCAGTTAGGGGTGACTGGGCCAGCAGGGGAGGGAAGTTGGGGGCAACCATGCCTGCAGGGGAGGGCAGTTAAGGGTGACCAGGCTGGCAAGGGAGGGCATTTAGGGGCAATTGGGCTGGCAAGGGAGCAGTTAGGGGTCAATCAGGCTGGCAGGGTAGTTGTTAGAGCGTGATCAGGCTGGCAGGCAGAAGTGGTTAGGGGCAATCAGGCAGGCTGGCAGGCGAGTGGTTGGGAGCCAGCAGCCCTGGATTGTTAGAGGGATGTCTGACTACCCAGGATTGGGCCTAAATGGGCAGTTGGACATCCCTTGAGGGGTCCCAGATTGGAGAGGGTGCAGGCTGGGCTGAGGGACACTCCACCCCCTTCCCCCCCGCACTGTGCATGAATTTCATACACCAGGCCTCTAGTACATACTATAAACAGATTTACCAAATAAACCCACAAAAACAAAAACAAAACAAAAAAACTCTGTTGACAATAGAATTAACAGCACAGATTTTAAATGACTATGTTTAAAGCAATCAAGAAAATAAAATACGTGATTGAGAATTTTGGCAAATAATATGTAATTGATAATAAGTACCAAATTATACTTTTACAACTGATAAATAAAATGACTGAAATTAAGAAGTTATTAGATGGGTTCAATAACAGATTAGTAATAGCTGGAAAGAAAATGGTTAAATTGTGAAATAGGTCATAAAATATTTAGAAAAAAAGACAAGAAACATAATAAAAAGAGAGAAAGGGAAGGGTGACAAACATAGAAAAGAAAAGGGTATATAGTGAGAATGTCTAATAGTGGTGTAATATGTACTCAGAAGAAAATGAACAAAAAATAAAGTAAAATGATGCAGAAGAAATATTTGAAGTGAAAATAACTGAAAATATTTTTTAAAGGAATAAGTCATTAAGACACATATTTAAGAAGCTCTAAAAAGCCAAATCTGATTACATAAAGAAAACAAAAGAACACAAAGACATATCATAGGACTTAAAGAATGACCAAAAGAAAATCTAAAGTGCATGCAGTGGATTATTCACACCAAAACAGTGGGTACTTTCAAAGAAGTGTAATTTGGTTCACAACTGACTTCTTAACAAAAATAATGTAAGCACAAAGACAGTGGACTGGTAACTTCTGAATAAAAAGAACTGCCATCTTAAAATTGTATGCTCAGTGAAACAGCTTTCAAAAATAAAGGTGAAATAAAGATATTTATAGATACAATTTTGAGCACTCACCAACCAAAGGAAAAATTTGAAGTCAAGGTATTTTTAAATCAGAAGAATAATCCTATATAAAAACTTCTGGATGCAAAAAGGAATAATAAAATTGAAAATATGTATCTACACTTGTTATTGCTTCTTTTATTGTTAGCAGCCATCTAATAGGTCTGAGGGGGAATATCTTTTAAAATATTTAAAAACATTTATTCATAAAGATATATGCACCCCTATGTTCATTGCAATATTATTCACAGTGGTGAAGACATGGAAACAAGGGAAATGCCCTTTGATAGATGGCTGAATAAAGAAGATGCACATATATCAATGCAATATTACTCAGCCATAAGAAAACTTAAAATGCTGACATATGCGACAACAATGGTGGATCTTAAAAGTATCAGGCTAAGTAAAATAAGCCTGACAGAAGTCAAGAACCATATGATTTCACTCAAACAAACAGAAACTCATAGACACAGACAACAGTTTAGTGGTTACCAGAGGGAAAGGGGGGTTAAGGGGAGGTAGTAAAAAGAAGGGGATCAAATATATGGTGACAGAAGGAGATTTGACTTTGGGTGGTGGGCACAAATGCAAAAGACAGATGATGCATTATAGAATTGAATACTTAAAGCCAGTATAATTGTATTAGCCAAGGTCACCCTAATACACTTAATAAAATATAAAAAAGAAAAATTGTATCTAAAATCCAGTAAAATAATATGTGCTCTAATATCTAAGTGAGTTTATATATGTAGAGAGAGAATTAAAACTCACAATAATAGCATATATCTTAGGGGATGGTGAATAGAATGAAATTGTGCTAAGTTCCAGAAAGAAATAAAAGTAGCAATTCATATACTTATAAAGGATGAGTATTGAAACCTTTAACTACTAAAATATAATGAAAAGTACCAAGATTGTTATACTATGCTAAGATATGTGAATTATTATAAAGAAGGTCTTTTTTATTTGTTTGTTTTGTTAAGTGAGAAACAAAGAACATGGAGCATTTACTTATCAGGGGAAATAAATCGGGTCCTTATAAATTTCCATCAGCTCAGCCCAAATTCTTAGGAGAACGAGAAAAGACAATTTGTAAAAATGACCCTGACAGTGAAATTCCCTCATCAACTAATTTAACAGTTAACCCAAGTATATAACTAGTCACATTTAGAGAGTAAATTAGTATTTCTGGAGTATTAAAAATATATTGACTCAAATTCAGAGAAAAAAGTTAAGTAGAATTTATGTATCAAAAATTTTCATGTGTACTAAAGCTAGCCAGTATTACAGTACATAATTTGTTTAAACCAGGACAGTTAGAAATGTAGAACTAATTTGTAAGTATCAAACTTAAAAAAACAAATGATCAATGATATTATAATCTAAGGTCATACCATACCCAAGTTAAAATCAAAACAAGTGCACAAATTAAAAAATAAATAAATAAAAATAAGCACAGTAATTGAACTTAACTGCCCAGCCCAGAGTTACCCTTACTCTCTGCCGTCTGGGAAGTGAATGCCTTGCTGAGTGACTACTTGACAGGTTGCTGGATTTGTTGATGCCTAGAGAAGTAGTCTATTCCCCAGACTTATTGCTGATAAACAGGCACCAATCATCTAATTTTTTTTACCATCTTTTTTTATTACACCGCAATCTTACTTTTCCTTGGGGTTTCTATTAATATTTTTGAAAATGTTTCTTCTCTGTTAAATAGTTAAAAAGCATATTTTTCCTCATTTTTGCTTATTTACTTCTCTTACATGCCATACCATTTTTACCTAGCAATTTAAAGTATGCTTTTTTGTACACCAAATATGATATTTAGGAACCTATAAATCTAAGAATATACCAAAAATATTTAAAGTGCTATGCTCATTTTCTTCACTTGTTCACCAAGGCATTATTTACCACAAAAACAGTGATTTCTGTGTTAATAAATGAATGACATTTTGAGGGGAAAATAAATGTCCAAGAGCTAATACTTCCAAATATTTTGTCATTTAAAGCTAAAGCATAGGATGTATTTATGTATTTCAATTATGCTGCTATTTCTCAAAATATTATTGGAAAGAATATATATATATATGCCATTTTGATAGGAGCATGTAACTGGAAAATTTTTCAACGTATTCATTATTTTGCTCCCTCCTTTGCCTCTCCCTGTCTTATCTCAAGCAAGTAGGAAGCTTTGTGTCT
Source organism: Corynorhinus townsendii (assembly GCA_026230045.1). Taxonomy (NCBI): domain Eukaryota; kingdom Metazoa; phylum Chordata; class Mammalia; order Chiroptera; family Vespertilionidae; genus Corynorhinus; species Corynorhinus townsendii. Next base: position 149,129,875 of record JAPDVU010000003.1, read on the forward strand.
TAGGGGAAGTATGTATCAGAATCAAATTAGAAGTAGTCCTTAAGACATCATTTCCCAGATACTGTGGAAATCAGTATGAAGGTTCCTCAAAGAAATTTAAAAATAGAACTACCACATAATCTAGCACTCCCACTTTTAGGTAATTTTACAAAAGAATTGAAATCATGACCATGAAGAGATATTAGCATTCCTATGTTAATTGTAGCACTAGTCACAATGGCTAAGATGTGGATACAATGTAAATGTCCATGGACAGGTAAATAGGTAAAGAAAATGTGATATGTACATACAATGTAATACTACTCAGCCTTTAAAAAGAAGGAAATTCTGTAACACATGACAACATGGGTGAACCTTGAGGACATTAGGCTAAGTGAGATAAGTCAGTTAAAGAAAGACAAATACTGACTAACTGCACTAATATGAAGTATCAAAAATATTCAAATTTATAGAGCCAAAGAGTAGAATAATGGTTGCCAAGAATAAAAGAGAAGGGGGAAATGAAAAATTACTAATCAAGGGCATAAAGTTGCAGTTAAGCAAGCTGAGTAGATTCCAGAGATCTGCTGTAATACATAACCTACAGTTAATCTACACTAATAAAAGAAAAACATGCAAATTAACCATCACTCTGCTACACCCACAAGCCATGCCCACCAGCCAATCAGGAGTGAGTGTGCAAATTAACCCAACCAAGATGGCGGCCGGCCATGGAGCAAGCAGGAGGCCTGGGTTTCCCAGGCGATGGAGGAAGCCAAGCTTTGTGCCCGCTCTGGCCAGCCTTGGCTTTCACTCAAGGCTACAAAGTTTCAATTATAGAAAATAAGTAAATCCCAACAAAAATGGCTGCGGCCACAGAGGGAGCAGGAGGCTTGCATTTCCCCAGCAGTGGAGGAAGTCAAACTTCCTGGCCTGTCCTGGCCTTTGCTCAAGGCTACAAAGTTTCAATTATAGAAGATAAATCCCAGATACCAGGGCCTCCACTTGGGTGGCGTGGGCCCTTCGCCCAGGCCACCCCACACCCCAAGGGAACACACACCATCCTGATCCGGGACACCCTTTAGGGCAAACCAGCTGGCCTCCACCCATGCACCAGGCCTCTATCCTATCTAATAAAAGAGTAGTATGCAAATTGAATATAACTCCAACACACAAGATGGCTGCCCCTATGTGGTCAAAGATCCTGCCCCCATGTGGACACAAGATGGCTGCCAAAAGATGGTCAGCAGGGGAGGGAAGTTGGGAGGGACCAGACCTGGAAGGGAGGGCAGTTGTGGGCAATCAGGCCTGCAGAGAAAGGCAGTTGAGGGGGACCAGGCCTTCAGGGGAGGGCAGTTAGGGGTGACCAGGCCTGTAGGAGAGGGCAGTTAGGGGCAAACAGGCTGGCAGGAGAGCAGTTAGGCTATCAATCAGGCTGGCAGGGGAGTGGTTAGCGGGTGATCAGGCTGGCAGGCAGAAGTGGTTATGGACAATCAGGAAGGCAGGCAAGAGAGCAGTTGGGAGCCAGCAATCCTGGATTGTGAGAGGGATGTTCAACTGCCCGTTTAGGCCCGATCCTACCGAGATCGGGCCTAAATGGGCAGTAGAACATCCCTCAAGGGGTCCCAGATTGGAGAGGGTGCAGGCTGGGCTGAGGGACACACACCCCCGTGCACGAATTTCATGCACCGGGCCTCTAGTCCTATATAATAAAAGGCTAATATGCAAATTGACCAAACAGCAGAACAATTGGTCGCTATGACATGCACTGACCACTAGAGGGCAGATGTTCAATGCAGGAACTGCCCCCTGGTGGTCAATGCACACCCCTGTGGGAAGCTGGGCTCATGGCTGGTGAGCACAGCGGTGGTGGCAGGAGTCTCTCCCACCTCTGCAGCAGCACTAAGACCCCTTGGGGGATGTCCAACTAAGCCGGCAGTCAGACATCCCCCAAGGGGTCCTGGACTGCAAGAGGGCGCAGGCCAGGCTGAGGGGACCCTCCCTCCCCAGTGCACAAATGTTGTACTCCAGGCCTCTAGTAATAATATATTGTACACTTAACAGTTTGTTTAGAAAGTAGAGATCATGTTAAATGTTCTTTCCAAAATAAAATAAAAATAAATAATTCAATTCAGCTAACAAACAAATTTTAAAAAGCCATTTTCATTTCCACCAGGACATCCTAAGCCTATTATTGGAGAGAACAGATAATAGAGAGACTTTCTGCAGACCAGAAACAGATTTTAAATTCCTCTCAGCTGAAAAGAATAAAAAGTTTAATGACATTGGGAGAAACAGCATTTGGTTCTTTGGTTCTGGCAGTTTTTCAAAAGAGGAAGCAACAACTAAGAGAGGAAATGACCAAATAATGCATCTGAGAGAGAAGAGCCAGGACCATAAACCAAGGTTATGAAACTCATACAATTTCCTGGGCCCCAAATTTGAATTCAAGCAACAGAATGAAAATAGTTGAAGGAACTATGCCAGGAGACATTTTTGGCTATTTCAATGGTAACCATACTTTGCACTTGATAAAAATCTCAATAACTTGGTGCAACATTATAGAAGAAGAGTTCATGCATCAGGAGTTTTCAAATTTGCGTAAGCCTGTTATGATGTAGCTTCTGAAACAAAATTGATCTGACTTATTAAATACAAAAATACGCCTGGCTGGTGTGGCTCAGCATCAACTTAGGAACCAAGAAGTCACCTGTTGAATTCCCAGTCAGGGCACATGCCCAGGTTGTGGGCTTGATCCCTAGTAGGGGGCATGCAAGAGGCAACCAATCAATGATGTTTTCTCTCTCATCTCATCAATGCCTCTATATCTCTATCCCTCTCATTTCCTCTTTCTCTAAAAATCAACAGAAACACATATTTTAAACATTTGAAAATTTTTAGCATAAATTTGTTGACTGATTTATAGCTATCACAAACCTAAAATTTTTAGCTTTTTTTCTAATCAAAAGTAATAATTAATGCTTCTTTTCAAGTGAATAAGATAATATTTATAGTGGTGACTCTACCTTTTAATATGCCAAACACTTCCAGAATAACAATTAAGGATAGCAATGGTAAATTGTTGCTGTACTGGCCATCATTTATTAACAGCTCCCACACCCTAGAGTAGCCACTCCCATGTGAATTCTGCATTTGGGTATGTAACTTGTTTGGGCCAGTGAAATCTGGGAAACTTAGAAAACAAGCAGACTTGACAACTATGTATGCTTTGATATTTGTCCCCTCTTTGCTCCTTCTGGAACTGCCATGTGAAAACAGCTGGGCTAGCTACTAGAGAACATGCAACCACATCAAGCAGAGGAGTGCCAATCCATAGGAGTCCTATCCACATCAGCTAGATGTATAAATGTGGCCACCTTACATCATCCAGCCTAGTTTTCCCAGACTAGGAAAACTTCTGAAACTAGAAAAACCATAGGCCAACCCCCAGAAAATGAGATAATACATTATAGTTGTTTCAAGCCACTACAGTGTGGAGCAGTTTTTATTTAGCAAAGTTAACTGGTGAAATAGTTTATAGTTGCTGGAAAGAATGGTTAATTATTGATAGTGCTCCTTTTCATTCTCAAACACTCAGGTCTGAGTGGTAAATTATATGGCCACCATAATAAAAAAATAAGAACCAGTATCCCAAGATTCAATCAGAAGCAATTTGTTGTATGTGGACTTTGAGAGGACCCTGTATAAAACTCCTATTTTCTTCATGAGTTAAAAACTATTTAAGTGGCTGGCTGGCATGGCTTAGTGTTTGAGTGTCGGCCATGAACCAGGAGGTCATGGTTTGATTCCTGATTGGGCACACGCCCGGTTTACGGGCTCAATTCCCAGTGTGGGGTGTATAAGTGGCAGCCAATCAATGATTCTCTCTCCCTTCCCCTTCCTCTTTGAAATCAATAATATATATATATAATACATATATATATATATATTAAAGAATTATTTAAGAGATGGTTACAGAAATCAGACAGATGAAAATGAACATATTGGCTTTGTCATTGACAAATGCTATTTTAGAAAATGTGGTTTATGAATTTGAAAACAATAGGTTAGCTAATTCTTCACCTCAGAATTAAATGTACCCACCCTGACAGAGATAGCATAGAAAAACTACAGAACCACAGAGCTATAAAAATAAATCAAAGAGGGACTATATGGCTCATATTTATAATTTGCCATTAACCAGTAACTAATCTAATTCTGGGTATCTGTGGTTCAATTAAAAAGAAATAAGAATTATAATAATCCTTCATAAATACAGCCTGGTATATAGTGAACATTTGATTAAATTCCATGTTAGTTATATCTCTTTAAAAGAACATTTCCTTATAAGGAAGGCAGCACAGGAAAATTCTCTAAAGTCATTAATGGAAAGTCTAAACAGGCAACCTTTGTAACAGCAGGTCACAAAGGGGCATCCTTCATGCTGCAATTGCCCACTTACTTTGCTTTGACAACCCTTATTTCTGCTTACACAAGATTGACTAGTTTGGCTCTCTGCCTAGTCCATGCTGCTTGCTTGGACTTTGATTATCCTGAACTTTATTGGCTTGCCATAATCCAAAATAACTACAGACCTCCATGAGCCTCAAGCCACTGGGACCCCAGGTTATCAATTTCCAAGTCTTTCTTAAAAAAAAAAAAAGAAAAGAAAGAAAAAAAACTATCACTTCAAAATCAAGCTCCTTAAGCTTCTGCTCTTTTCAGTGTCATAACCTGCTGCTTGTCTATGACTTATGGCCTTATCACACATGTCAATCTATCTTCTAGCCTCATAATTTGACCAAAATTGATCTGCCAAACTATCAGAGACTTCTGGACCAGTGAAGCTAACAAACCTTTGTCACTTCATTTTTCCCCATCTCTAAGCAGCACTCAGCATTATTGTTGATACCTTTTTCCATCTTGAAGCCATCTCTGTGCTATAACGCAATGCTCTCATTTCCCTTGTATGTCAGTAACATCTCATTTGCAGATTTATCCTCTTTTACACCACCTTTAAACATTAATATTTTTCAAGTTTTTGTTACAGGCCATTCCTTTTCTCACTATCCTTATACAATCTTCATGCTTGTATGTCGACACTAAAATCCACCAATTTATATCTTTACTTATACCTCACCTTTAAGCTTTAAGTACCTATTAAATTAATACTCCCTAGGCTGTCTACTTGCAGGTTTTCAAAAGCAACTCAAAATCAGTATTCAAAACCGACTTTAAAATAACACCCAAATCTTGCCTTTCTTCATTAGTTCCAATTAGTAAATTAAACCATTAACTATCAGTTTTAAATCAGAAACCCAGAATTATCTTTTAAATCTGTTTATCTTGAAGCATATTTTAAAATTATTTCTATTGAGTTTACTAATAAAAAATATTTAACTTTGTCATCTTTTCTCTAGGCTTGATATCAAATAGTTTAATCCAATCTCAGTTACCAAAGCATGCAAATTATACTTATAAACTAACAGCATTGTGTTTCTCTACTAAATTGTACATTTTAGTTATAATTTTAAATGTGTTTAAGTGATTATGATAAACAGAATTCTGAGGTAGTTTCCACAATTCCCACGACCTAGTGTTTACACTGTGTAATTCCTCCCCTTGAATGTGGGGACTGTACTAGCCAATAGAAAATAAAACACTGAAGGGGTTTTGCAGATGTAATTAAGTTTACTTTTAGTTTAAAGAGGAGAGGCCCACATGGCCTGAATTAATCAGGTGAATCCCCTAAAAGAGGCACTTGATCAGTTGAAAGCTCTTAAGAGAAGTCAGACTCTCCTTGTAGGTTTGCTGAACTTGCGGCTTTGGTGGAGAAGTTGATTTGACAAGGAGCTGTGGATAAGCTCGAGGAGCCACAGGCGGCCTTCAGGGTACAGCCAGCAAAAACTCAGGGTCCTTAGTGATGCATCTGTAAGAACACAAATTCTGCCAACAACCTGAGAAGCTTGAAAGTAGTCTTCCCTGTCAAGCCTCCGAATAAGTATAGGCTGGAAAAAGCCATCAGTTACAGCCTTGGGGAATTACTGAGAAGAGGATGCTGCTAAGCTATGCCTGGACTCCTCCCAAACCACAGGAGTGCTGATATAATAAATGTATATTGATTTAAGTTACTAAATTTGTGATCATTAAAATATTAGTTTTGTTGCAGAAGCAACCCTCAATTTCAAGAGTCAAGAAATTACAAGTTAATTTCTTGCTCAAATTCAGTAGGCTACAAGTTCTGATAGACTCAACTCATTCATTACATAAGATGAAAGAAAGAATCTCTGGATATGGAAATAGGTAGGATGGTAGTTCTGGTTGTTGAGAATAAGTCCTTTTCAGATCACTTACATTTTCCAGAGAAGTCAGAAGCAAGTAAACTAAGAATAGATTGAAGAGTAGGTGTAAAATAGTCATCTCAGAGAGAAAGAGAAAAATGCTGTAGGGTTGCCAAGAAGTTAGAAAGACACATTTGAAGTTTGTGATAATACATTCAAAGTGAGGTCAGTCTGCATGTTTTTTATTTCTCTGTCTCCAGCCATGTTCAGGTACTTGGAAGAAAACATGGCATGAGCAAATAATATAATTATACATATCTGAGGTTATTCCTGGAAAGAATGATAGAGGAAGTGAAGACAAGGGAACTGAGGTGCATGCAATGGAATGATTTTAATGATGCTGCGTGAAATGAGTTGGGTATAAAGGAAAATGACAATATAAAGAGAATAGTAGATGTGAAATGTGGGGCATCAATGATAGAGGGGGTACTAGCAGGGTTGAGCAACTGTTGAAGTACAGGTATGAGAAATGCAAAGAGACAATTATAAGAAGCAGTGCCAAGACAGTAAGGTGCTTGAAATTGAGTTTCTAGAAATGGTACTGTTTTCTGATAAAAACAAATTTGACAGCATGGGTGTGGTAGTCAAGGAAATAAAGTGAAAACCAGTTACTTGAAGCAAGCAAATCAATGAGATGCATCATTCAGATGCAAGAAATCATCAGGGATAACAACAGTAGTGAGTGAGAGAGGGTAATACAAGTGCTAAAACCTTAAGGAGATGTAAGGCAGTGACCATTCGAGTGTTAAATAACTGCAACATGGAGAGATTGTGTGTAACAATCTGATGATAAATATTATGGAGGCTATAGCTTTTTTATATAAAAAATAAATTTTAAAGTGTTTTTTTTAATTTATCTTTATTGTTGAATGTATTACAGATGCCCCTTCCCCCTCGCCCCATTTACTCCCTCCACCATGTTCCTGTGACCTCTCCAGGCCTTCCTCTCACTATTGTCTGTCCCTGGGCTATGCATATATGTATGTACGTTTGTTGGTTAATCTCCCCATTCCACCCCTCTTCCTTCCCTCTGAAATACATCATTTTGTTGTGTGTTTCAATGTCTCTGGATCCTTTTTGCTCATCAGTTTGTTTTGTTCATTAGAGCACAAATAAGTGAGATTGTGTGATACTTGTATTTTTTATTTTGCCTAGCCTGAAAATGGCAATGAAGTCATATAACATACTCATACTATCCTATGGTTCAGTTTCATGTGAGCTATGGGAGAAATAAAAGCCACTATGTGAAACAGCTGTAGGAGACTCCTGGGGTTCAGTGATCTCACCAGAGGTATTCAGAGTTCAGCCACTTTTCATAGCTAGTGCTGCATTGGTCCTGCAGCAACGGGAAGTGGATTGTTACCAATAACTCTGCCCTAGTTCAGGGCCATAAGTTTTTCTTTAATGTTTCAAAAGGTTCCCAATGATCCCCTGCTTCCACTCTTACTCTCTGCTATACTATCTTCCACACTGTGGCAAGAGAGACATTTCCAATTGAAAATCTCAGTCACTCTTGTATGAAAGTATTCAATTATTCCTCCAAAGAAAGTAGAATTAATTTCCAATTCCTTAGCATTGATTAGCACTCCAAGCTTTTGATATTTTGACATGACCTCTTTCTCTATTTTCATTCTCTACTCACTCATCACTTTACTCAATATCAGTTTTCTGAATGTGCCATAGTCTTTTATGCTGAGGTGACTTGTTACTTCTATTCTTCCTGACTAGAATTCCAAGTCATCTTTAACATGTAAGATAATTTTGTGCAATTAAAACAAGAAAAAAACAAAACCAGTGGTCCCTCTACACTAATGTAGCCCTTTGGCAACATGACTTGGCCAAGCAAATTTTGGAGAATGAAGAAAGGCATCCCTCTCTCTGGGTAGAAACAACTGTAGTAGAAGTGACCAATTTGGGTCCATGACATAAGTGGAGGCCTTTTTCTGCAGAGAACTCAAATGCAGCAACAAAAGTAACAAAATTAGTCTATTATTATCACCATTCACTAGCAATTTAAACATTAGCAGTGAAAAAAATACCTAAATTCTTCCATGTTTTAAACAATCATTACAATTACTCTTTAGTTTTAATTTTGCATATCCTATATAATAAAAACGTAATAATCCAAATTGACCAAATGGTGGAATGACTGGTTGGTGGGGGGCAGGGCCAGTGAGCAGGCAGCACTGGGACAGCCAAGGTGCATGCCAGTGGGCAGAAGGAGGGGACGATGATTGGGGGGGCGGAGGGAGGTGGCAAACAGCTGTGCCATCCCCTGATCGGCCCACCCAGTTGCCTCCTGCAGAGGGAGGCCAGACTGAGGCTTAGGCCCGCGCTGGGAGCAGGCCTAAGCCACCAGTTAGACATCCCCTGAGGACTCCTAGACTGCAAGAGGGTGCAGGCCTGGCTGAGAGACCCCCCTCCCCCCAGTGCATGAATTTTCATGCACTGGGCCTCTAGTATAATTATATATTTAATGATTTATAATATATAGATATATAAATTCTATGTTTATATTATTATGTTATGTATTTATATGTGTTATACACATGGACACACCTATGTGTGTGTGCATGTGTTTAAACTATGTTTAAATGTCAGAGTTTATTTTATATTATTTTAATTTTTTAAATATTTTTTTTATTTTTCAACTAGAGGCCTGGTGCATGAAATTCATGCATGGGAGTGTGTGTCCTTCAGCTCAGCCTGTACCCTCTTCAATCTGGAACATCCCTCTCACAATCCAGGACTGCTGGCTGCCAACTGCTTGTCTGCCTGCCTGCCTGTCTGATTGCCCCTAAGAGCTTCTGCCTGCCAGCCTAATCACCCCCTAACCACTCCCCTGCCAGCCTGATTGATGACTAACTGCTCCCCTGCCAGCCTGATCACCCCTAACTCCCCTCCCCTCCAGGCCTGGGTCCCCCACAACTCCTCTCCCCTGCAGGCCTGGTTCCCCACAACTGCCCTCCCCTGCAGGCCTGGGTCCCCCCCAACTGTCCTCCCCTGCAGGCCTGGTCCCCCCCAAACTGCCCTCCTCTGCAGGCCTGGTCCCCCCAACTTCCCTCCTCTGCTAGCCCAGTCACCCCTAACAGCCCTCCCCTGTTGGCCATCTTGTGGTGGCCATCTTGTGTCCACATGGGAGCATCCATCTTTGACCACATGGGAGCAGCCATCTTGTGTGTTGGAGTGATGGTCAATTTGCATATTACTCTTTTATTAGATGGGATTACAATATAGGCTGTGTGTGATTAGAGGTCAAGAATACAGAAGAATTTCAGCAATAAAATAATAAATACTTCACGTGATAAGCAATGAGATCTCAGAAATTAACCTTTATCTCAAAAGTTTAGAAACATTGAGTAGTTTTAAACAAGAAATGATGAGATAATATTTAAATTTGAAAAACTGTTTTGTCTACAGTGTATAGCATAGAGAAAAAGAAACTATTGCTTGAGATAATGAGAGCCATTATCAAGCTTCCAAGGTAAGGAAAGGAAGGGAGGAAGGAAGGGAGGAAGGAAGGAAGGAAGGAAGGAAGGAAGGAAGGAAGGAAGGAAGGAAGAAAGGAAGGAAGGAAGGAAGGAGAGGAAGAAAGAACGACCTAAATAAAGAGCTGAGTTTCTAAGAAGTTATATGACTTGCTATATATTTTATAACCAACGAGTGCTGGAATTAGAACTTGCTGTTTGGACTTGCTCCAGGGTTCTTTCTAGTCTACTATGTTGTCTTAAGAGAATGCAGTCAGCGTATTCCTGGTCAATCCACCTCCTTCTCAGGATCACCTCAACAGGATTTAAGAAAATTGCACAGAACTCTGAATGTTTCTGGTGAGAATATCATTCTCCCATGATACACCAGAAATTTTACCATGTGCCATTGGTATGTCCTGAGACTAATTTGACCAATATAATTTGGTAAAAATAGTGCTACTGCAATACTGGCCCTATCCTTTAAGAGAACCAATGGTTTCCATTTTGCTATTCTTAGAATGTTACCTTGGACTAAACCTTGACTGCCTTAAGGCCACCTTCTTAATGTGGAGAGGCCACATGGAGAGAAAGGCAAGCCCAGATATCAGTGAAGAGGCTGTTTTAGACAAATCAGCACCATTAAATACCAAGCGGAGAAGATATGTGGTCTTAAACATGTTGACCCAGTCGAGCTACCTGAAACCTCTACAGCTAAGATAAGCCCTGACACACAATTGTCCTCACAATTGTGAGTATAGTGAACAAGCTAGTAAGCCACTAAATTTTGTGATAGTTTGTTCTGCAGCATCAAATAATTGAAATTAATCATTGATTTATCCATTTGTTCTTTATTTTTGTATCTTCTTAAGTTGATACTTTTATGAATGTCAGAACTTGTCTATTTGTCTCATTAATATTAACAGTTCCTATAGCAATAACTGGAACATAGTAGTAATTAATACATAGTTATTTAAGGAACAAATTCAAATGGATTAAAAAGAACATAAAAGAGCCCTTCAGAGAATGCATACTACTCGATAACTGACTGGATACAGCTGGTTGGTAAAAAGAAGATGTGGTTTGCTTCTAGATTTTAGGTCTTTTCAACTAATACAAACAGAGAAATCAGAAGAAAACTGGTTAGAGACTATAAAGTAATACATTTGGCATATATTCTAGTTCAGCTAGCTAGCAGGACATCTAGGAGATAATGGTAAGTGGTGAGTTCCATAATAAAGCTTAGATATCAATAAGTTGTATCCTTGACACAAAATGAGTACAATTTTAAAAAAAAGAATAGGTATAGTTTTAAGTTATAAAATAAAAAATAGGAAGAAAATAAAACTGAATGAAGTCCATTTGGTTTGATATGTAGAAGGCCATTTGGAAACTATTTTAAAACAGATTCAATAAAATAAGGGAAAACTAACTTAATGATAGTAGGTGGAGAATTAATGCAAAAATAGCATATAGAGACATCAAATATCAACTACTTTTTCAAGAAAATAAATTTCTAAACAAAACACATACACCCAAAAAACCCACTGAAGAATGAGAGTTCTAAAGAATGATTATGATCCTGATGATCCCACCATTTGGTATAAAATATGAGAGCCTGTGAAAGAAGGCTCTCATATTTTATACCAAACCTCTAACTCAACCTCTAACTATTCCTAAAGTAAATAAGAAAATTAATAACATGATAGCATGTCTCAATATTGAAAAAAACAAAAAGTCATGGGGATAAGTGAGAGCATAACCGAGGCAAACTTTTGGCTTCTTAGTACAATTTATAATACTACTAGAGGCCCGGTGCACAAAAATCATGCATGGGGGGGGTCCCCCAGCCCATCTTGCACCCTCTCCAATCTGGGACTCCTCAGGGGATGTCTGACTGCCGGTTTAAGCCAGATCCCTAAACCGGCAGTCAGACATCCCTCTCACAATCCGGGACTGCTGGCTCCCAACCACTCACCTGCCTGCCTGCCTGATTGCCCCTAACTGCTTCTGCCTGCCAGCCTGATCACTCCCTAACCACTCCCCTGCCAGCCTGATTGCTGCCTAACTGCTCCCCTGCTGGCCCAATTGCCCCCAACTGCCCTCCCCTGCAGGCCTGGTCACCCCTAACTGCCCTCTCCTGCCGGCCATCTTGTGGTGGCTATCTTTGACCACATGGGGGTGGCCAACTTGTGTGGGGCGTGAGGGTTAATTTGCATATTATTTCTTTATTATATAGGATTATCACTGCTTGAGAAATATTATATAATTTCCTAAAGCAATATATAATATATCTGAGCTCTGTTTTATGTCTAGGCTATTAAAAATCTGATATAAATAACAAATAAGATAATATTTATTTTAAAAATAATTTTACTTCTGTCCAAACTTCAAAGAAATTGTTAATAATAATCAAAGATATAATAAAATTCTATTTTTAAAAGCACTGAACAGCAAGCATAAAATTACTGAAGCAGACTAAAGACTACTAAGTCAAATTGATGATTATACTGCTTTCATCTTAAAGTGCAAATAATATCAGCTCATGAGTCATTGTGTCATTATGTCTAATGATAAGATATGCTTATATTATCCTGCTTTTACTAGATAAGTAAATGTAATTATACTAGGAAAAGTGTGTGTGTGTGTGTGTGTGTGTGTGTGTGTTTAAATGTGTGAAGGGGAATTAGGACCATATTATAAGTTTTATAATTCTGGGAAGATAACAGGTACTTTAAATGGTCTGGAAATATTTGTCACTTTGATTATTTTAAATTTATTTCAACCATTTATATATCATTTAATACTTAAAGTTTTCCAATATATAATAAAACAATTGTGAAGGAATTGAAGACTGTATGATAAAAGCAATATATTCCTATTCGTATGTAAAATAAAAGGAGGGAGAGGAAGCAAAGAGAGAGACAGAGAGAAAAAAATGATATGGAGGGCAGAGGGGTTGATAGATAAGAACCTGATATGCTCCAAAATGTCATACTTTTACTAGACAATAGCCTGAAAAATTAACCTCCAGAATATATTATTTTAGAAAGAAGGAAGTATAATAGACTAACATAAAATGTGTTCCTCAGCATCCCTGTCTCCCCTTAGGAAATATATGCTGTGTTGCTGGGCTCAGTAGTTCCCTTGGGCTAGATTTGTTTTCCAAAAATGTGAAAGTACTTTTGACCAACTCATGAAATTCTATATATTTTTATGTTAAAAATTCTAATTTATGAATTATATTATGATTGATAGTGACATCTATTATGAGCATATGAATAGGAAGTGATGGCATGTACCATATATACAGACACATACAGTTCATTTTGGAACTGTGATCTTTAAAATGTTATATAATGTTATCTCTGGGCCTAGATTTTACTATATATACCATTAGAATAATGGATCAGACCTTTATAAGCCAAAAGGTGTCATGAAAAGTGGATAAAACAAAGAATGTTTTAAAAATACTTATTTATATTATTAAGTTAATATTAATAGAATGAGGAGGGAGAAAGAGAAAAATGTTCACTGCTATTCAGAATTTAAGATTTCTATGTTGCCTTTCTAAAACCCTTATCTCTAGAATATTTCCAGTACATTATATGGCTACGTACACAAGTCACCTGAGAAAAGATAGCACAAGCTAGTCTCATTCTGATTTGCAATTATTTACCATTACATTTAGTCTCACCTCCTTGAGTCTTGTTGGGGCCAAGCTTGTGTTGGCCAAATAAAATAAGTTCAGTATTCAGTAAAGAAAGAGACAACTGAATTGGAGGCATTCTAAGAGCAATCTTTTCATTAGAATCAATGTACATCACACTCCATTGGCTAGTGATTGGTTATGACAAGTAATGAGAAAGAAATCCCAAACTTTTCAGTAAGAAGCAAAAGGTGTAAAAACCATACAGTGCACAGATGGTGGTGAAATTAGGCTTTCAAAGTGCTAAAATACTGAGTAATTCTGACGGCACTGAGAAGAATGAGCTGTTCATCACTCATTTTTATGTGTGACACTCAACTTAGCATGCACACCTATTTCACATGGATATAATTAACAGTGCATTATCCTCTCTTGTTAATTAAAATGACATACTATAAGTTGCAGTGAGTGGAAAGTATGCTGATTAAAAGTTATCCAAGAAAAACTGTGTATAAACAATTTAATTAAAAAATTATACAAATCATCAAGTTATATTCTGAGTTTTTAATTTAAATTTTATTATTAAATGAAACTCAGTTTATGAAATTTTATCAAGTTGGATGAAGTTTTTTTCCTATGATTATAATTATTATGTTTTTTCTAAAACCTTTACAAAAATAAGTAAATGAATAACAGTCCACAAATGGGTCACATTTGATAATCAAAATGTATATCAGAAATTATTTAACTATTATTTTAGTGACATGCAAATTAAATACACTTGAAGCATTTGGGCAGTACTAATTCCCAACCATTATTTTATTCATCATAGAATAAAGAGAACATGTATTATTTGTTCTTGTATTCTATTAATGGGTCATAACTTTTTCTATTTATATTAAAAAAAATGTGTAACATAGAGAACCATAGAGGTCACTTTAAGTGTTAGAAACAAAGTTTTTTTAAAATAGATTTTGGCTAAAATATCACACAAACTTCTATGCATGAAGATATACAATATTTTTAACAGTAAACAAAGAGATCCAAAATATTTTTTATTTTCATTGAAATATAAATGACATACATTGTATCACTAGCGACCCGGTGCACAAAATTTGTGCATGGTGGGGGGTTCCCTCAGCTCAGCCTGTCCCCTCTGACAGACTGGGAGCCTTCAGGAGATGTCCTACTGAGAGCTCAGCTGCAGTCTGGCCACCCTCTGTGGGAGGTGACTGGGCTGGTCAAGGAAAGGCGCCACCCCCAGTACCCTGCTGCTGCACCCACTGCCAGCCACTGTAGCCACCAAGGTGTTTTCATCAACATGGACTCTAGTCCCTTCACTGTGAAAAAATGACAACTTTCTTTAGGCATTTTCAAGATGTGTCCTTCATAGGATATGACATTTCTTTCTTTCTTTTTTTATCCTCACCTGAGGATATGTTTCCATTGATTTTTAGAGAGTGTGGAAGAGAGAGGGAAAGACAGAGAGAAACATCAATGTGAGAGGGACACTTTGATCGGTTGCCTCCTGCATGAGCCCTGTCCTGGGCCCTGGCCAAGGAGGCGCCTGTAACCTAGGTACATGCCCTTGATCAAAATCAAACCCGGACCCTGTGGTCAGCAGGCCGAGGCTCTATCCACTGAGCCAAACCAGCTAGGGCAGGATATGACATTTCTTAGCCCCTCCAGCAACAGACCTTCATTTTTTCCTCCAGGAGTGAGGTGGAAAAACCCTAGATCACCTTCTTGGATTCTTATAACCCAAGTTACCAAGAACACTGCAAATGGCTGCATACAGGGAGCTTAGCCAATGAGTGGTCAGAAAAGGTATTTACACTCCAACTGGTTTGGCTCAATGGATAGACGGTGGGCCTGCAAACTGAAGGGTCCCAGGTTTGATTCCTGTTAAGGGCATGTACCTTGGTTGGAGGCACATCCCCAGTGGGGAGTGTGCAAGAGGCAGCTGATCGATGTTTCTCTCTCATTGATGTTTCCAACTGTGTATCCCCCTCCCCTCTTCTCTGTAAAAAAATCAATAAAATATATTTTTTTAAAATTGGTGTTTCCTCTGCAGCTCATGTGGCCCCTGTGTTGTATCCACTGGGCTGGGGGGGGCCCGGCCACCCAGTGGTGGCTGCCAGGGTCTCTGCACACCCCTGAGACCTGCAGCCAGCCTCCCCGTTGTGGGTGCCAGGCTGGGGGCATGGACCCAAACTGCTGCTTGGCGCCGGAGCACGCGTAAGCTGCTGCACCCATAGTCCTGGAGTGGCCAGGGGAGGAAGGGGTGTTCTGGGACCCCTGCCGCTCAGGGCCTAAATGCAGACCTACAGACTAGGAGCAGCCTGGGTCCCAAGGATGTTCCTGGGACCAAGGCTGCTTGGAGGCCTATGTATGCAAATTAACCTCCATCTTTGTTGGGTTAATTTGCATACTCACTCCTGATTGGCTGGCGGGTGTGGCTTGTGGGTATAGCAGAGGTACAGTTAATTTGCATGTTTCTCTTTTATTAGATAGGATTATATAATACTAGAGGCCTGGTGCATGAAAATGCGTGCAATCAGGGGGGCCGCTCAGCCTGGCCTGCACCCTCTCACAATCTGGGACCCCTCAGGTAGGGTACCTAGGCCTGGCCTGAGATCAGGGCCTATTAGGGCTTTCCTTCCCCGGGATGCAGGCAACTGGGCCCACCCCTGCCACTGCCACTGCTTGCCATCTGTGCAGCGCTGGGCCCCCTCCCCTGCCATTGTTGGCCTCCCTCTGCAGGCAACAGGCTGGGGTTCAATAGCTTGGCTGGCCTGGGCTTCCCTCTTTCTTTGCCAGGGGGTGGGGCCATCCCTGCGAGGGGCCGTCTGCCTACCTGATTGCCCCTAACTGCTCGCCTACCTACCTGATCACCCCTAAGCACTCTGCCTGCCTTCCTGATTGCCCCTAATGCTTTCTTGGGGTGGGGTCAGCCCAGCTAGGGGCCATCTCCCCTAACCACTTGCCTGCCTACCTGATCACCCCTAACTGCTCATCTGCCTACCTGATCAACTCTAACCACTGGTCTGCCTA
Organism: Corynorhinus townsendii; assembly: GCA_026230045.1. NCBI lineage: Eukaryota > Metazoa > Chordata > Mammalia > Chiroptera > Vespertilionidae > Corynorhinus > Corynorhinus townsendii. The sequence goes on from JAPDVU010000003.1 coordinate 149,146,365, forward strand.
CCTGATCACCCTTAACCCCTCTGCCTGCCTGTCCAATTGCCTGTAACCACTTACGTGGGTGCAGGGCCAGCCCGGCGAGGGGCCATCTGCCTACCTGATCTCCTCTAACTGCTGGCCAGCCTACCTGATCACCCCTAACCACTTACCTGACTACTTGATCATCCCTAACCCCTCTGCCTGACTGCCTGATTGCCCCTTACCACTTGCTTGAGGGCGCGGCCAGCATTGACTTCTGGTTGGTCAGTCTCCGGTCGTTACTGCTCAACACAAGAGCTGCTGCCTGGTGGTCAGTATGCTCCCACAGCAGGAGTGTCATTCAGCCAGAAGCCAGGCTCATGGCTGGTGAGCGCAGCTTCGGCGGTGGGAGCCTCTCCTGCTTCCACTGCAGTGCTACCCAGTGGCAGTGGCAGGGGTGGCAGGCACAGTGGGGCCAGGATGAACAGCAGCAGAACTGCCCCTGGCTGCCTGCTGCTTAGGCACTGCTACATCCCTCAGGGGATGTTGGCCTGCAGGGGATTGGGCCAAAACCCTGCAACCCAACATCCCCTGAGGGGTCCCGGATTGCAAGAGGGCACAGGCCAGGCTAAGGGACCCCACCCGTGCACAAATCCATGCATTGGACTTCCAGTTCAATAATAAAAGAAAATACTCTCAAAACTTAGGATCATCAAGTGGAATAACACAGATGACTCCTCCATAATAAACAACTCTAATTTTCAGCATAAACATGATCTTAAATTTCAAATTTGATAGTGTGCCCAATGCTCTTAGAAGTGCCTGTTGCAGTTCATGTATAAAATTTTTTAACTTTGGGAGTGCTATCTAAAATATCACAGGTTTGGAAAAACAGATTGAAACCATTCATAAAATTTTCCCCTATTATGGAAGATAAGTCCAGATGGATGGCATAGAAGATAGCCATGGACCTGATGTCAACAACATATTAATTTTATTATAAGTAGGTTGGCTTACAAAGTAAATGAAACTAAAAAATAAAAAAGCCTAATGGGCATATGGGAACATCAGGAAGGGTATTTTACAATGGTGAATGGTGTATGGATGAAAGATGATTGCCTAGTTATTTCTAATAACCTTTGCCAGAAAGTATTAAGCAGAATACATTATGACTATTTAAGCTCATGAAATGGTGCAAAAGAAGAGCATGGGCTATGGAATTTGGCAAGCATTCAACAACAAAAAAAAATAATAAAAAAGTAGCTTCTTGTCTGGTATGCCAGCTCTTATAGCATGAGAATATGAAAGAGATACTAATGAGAAAACCAGCAGCTGTCAGACTTGGGAATGAGTTGGCACGTGGAATTTCTAGATATCATATTGGCATTAACTTACAATTTATTATATTATATTCAGAAAATAAAATTTCTAATTCTTTAACTGTGTTCATTGAGATTTACTTTATGGACAATCATTGTTATGGGTAATATACTATAAATGCTGATTAGTGTTGGTTGATATTGTTGTTACTGATATTTTGTCTTGGTAGTCTCTCAATTGCTAGAGAATATAGTGTAATTATCATAATATTATTTATTTAGGTATCTATACCTTTAACTTTCTTTTAGATTTCACGTTATGTGTTTTATTTATTCATTTATTTATTTTCTAATAACTTTTTATTGTTCAGATTATTACAGTTTTTCCTCTTTTTTCCTCCTCCATAGCTCCCCTTCACTGGGTCCCACCCGACCCTTTGCCCTTACCCCCCACTGTCCTCATCCATAGGTGTACGATTTTTGTCCAGTCTCTTCCTATACCCCCACACCCCTTTCCTCCCAAGAATTGTCACTCCACTCCCTTTTTATGCCCTGATCCTATTATATTCACCAGTTTATTCTGTTCATCAGACTTTTTATTCACTTGATTGTTAGATTCACTTGTTGATAGATATGTATTTGTTGTCACTTTGTTGTTCATAATTTTTATCTTTACCTTTTCCTTCTTCCTCTTCTTAAAGAATACCCTTCAGCATTTCATATAATACTGGTTTAGTGGTGATGAACTCCTTTAGCTTTTTCTTATCTGTGAAGCTCTTTATCTGACCTTCAATTCTAAATGATAACTTTGCTGGGTAGAGTAATCTTGGTTATAGATTCTTGCTACTCATCACTTTGAATATTTCTTGCCACTCCCGTCTGGCCTGCATAGTTTCTGTTGAGAAATCAGCTGACAGTCATATGGTAGGTAACTAACAGTTTTTCTCTTGCTGCCTTTAAGATTCTCTCTTTGTCTTTTGTCCTTGGCATTTTAATTATGATGTGTCTTGGTGTGATCCTCTTTGGATTCCTTTTGTTTGGGGTTCTCTGTGCTTCCTGGACTTGTAAGTCTATTTCTTTCACTAGGTAGGGGACTTTTTCTGTCATTATTTCTTCAAATAGGTTTTCAATATCTTGCTCTCTCTCTTCTTCTGGCACCCCCATAATTCGGATGTTGGTACGCTTGAAGTTGTCTCAGAGGCTCCTTACACTGTCTTCATATTTTTGGATTCTTTTTTCTTTTTGCTTTTCCAGTTGGGTGTTTTTTGCTTCTTCAGATTTCAAATCTTTGACTTGATTCTTGGGATCTTCTAGTCTGCTGTTGGATCTCTGTATGTTATTTTTTATTTCAATCAGTGTATGCTTAATTTCTAGTTGGTCCTTTTCATATTCTTAAGGGTCTCACTAAATTTCTTGGAGGTTTCTAGAAGAATCTTGAGTAACCTTATAACTGTGGTTTTGAACTCTATATCCAGTCATTTGCTTTCCTCCATTTCTGTCATTTGTGACCTGTTTCTTTGTCTCTGCATTTTGGCTGCTTCCCTTTGTTGATAGAGTGGCTTTGTGTGCTAAGTGTCCTATTAGACCCAGTGGCTCAGCCTCCCTAATTACTTGAAGTGGACACTCTTGGTGCACCCCTTTGTGGGCTGTGTGCACAGTCTTGTTGTAGTGAAGCCTTGATTGTTGTTGGTATCACTGGGAGCCATTGACCTCCAGGCCAATTGGCTGTGAGGATCAGTTGTGTCTATGATGGGAGAACTTCTGTGTTGGAGACACCCTTATGGAAAAGACTTGCTTCAGTGGGGCTTTGGTGCTCACTGAGTCTGCCCCCTGAGTGTGTCTCTTATGGATCTGAAGAGTTGTAGTCTGGATGCTCTCTCTCTGACCACTGGGTACACAAGCTCTTGGTTCTCCAAGGAGAGAGGCCACCCTGTAGGAGCTACAGAGAGGTCTGTAGATTCCTTCTCTTTGTTTGGGGTTTGGAGGTACCCAGATGAGGCCCAGCTGTGAAGCAATGCAAGCTGCTGATGAGCCTTGGGTCTTCTTTTGGAGGCTCTGGGGCTCTTTGACCCAGCTGCAATATGTTAGGTTTCAGATTGCAAAGGGCCAGACCATTCATTTGCAAAAGCCTTTGCTCACAGCTTGGGTGGGGTTGTAAATTGGGTGGGGCGGGGTCTCAGGGAATCACCAGGGCAGAGCAAACAGCAATGGCTGACCATCAGCCCTGCCTGGAAGAGGTCCCATGTCTCTGTGTCCTACAGCACTGTGCAGGAACAATGATCGCTGCAAGCATCTTTGAGAGAAAGCTGCCCTTGTGTTCTGGCCTGATGCCAGACAGTCCAGTTTCTCCCCGTATGAGTCTGGGTCCCCAGAGTCCTGCCCGGATCTGGAGTTCACAGCATTCAGGAGCTTGTATCTCCCTCCCAATTGAAAAAGACAACAGGGAACTCAGTTGCCAGCCCTTTCTGCAGGCACGCCTCCGTATCTCTGCACTTCACTTCTGTACCTCCATCCCTCCTCTGACTCAGTGTACTTTTGTTTTTCCTTCTAGTTGTATAATCTCCACTCAGCCAGCTGTCCTGTGGTTCTGGATGATACCCATTTTGTCTTTTAGTTTTAGTTTTGAAGTGATTGTGCAAGCATCAAGTTCAGGTGTTTACCTATGCTGCCATCTTGGTTTCTCCTGCGTTATGTGTTTTAAAGCTCTGTCATTAAACAGAAACAATGAAAACACAGCCTTTATTCATGATATTGTTCTTCTGTTAATAATGTGTTATTTTTTTAAGATTTCTTTACTTCAGCTGTTTTAAAAGATGTGGCTCATTTAAAAATATATCTTGCTTTGGATATGCAGAGATTTGTATACTAGTAATTATAATTTGATGTTTTTAATCACACTTGGTAAAATATGCCCCAATTTTCCTACTCTTCTTTTCTTAGTTCTACATATCTTAGAACACTTAATATTACTCCACAAGTCACTGGAATTCCCTCCATTCTTCAAGTCATTTTTTTTCTAGTTCTTAACATTAGATAGTTTCTATTAATTTATCTGCAAAATCAACCCATTTTTCTGCCTCCTATTTATTCTATTAAACTTATCCAGTAATTTTATTTACCATGTCAGATATTGCAATTTTCAATTCTAGAATTTCTACCAAGTTTGCTACTATTGATTTTTTCAATTATGTTCAATTTAACCAAGTTTTAAGTTCTTGAACATATTTTTTACATCTTCTTTAAAGACTTTGTTTGCTACCTACACATCTGGATTATCATTTCACCCTTTCTGGTATAATTTTTTTTTTCTGAACACTTGGTCACAATATCTTATTTATTATCACATTGTATAAATTTATGTTGTATGCTGGACATTGTAAATAATATTTGTAGATTTCCTGGATTCTGATAAGGTTTCAATTTTGCAATTTTGCTTAAGCAGACAATTAGGTCACTGGCAATTTATCTTGAAATTGTGGAAGTTTTATTTTATACTTTACTAGAGCAGACTTTTGGAAAACTCAAGGTTTTTAGCAAGTACTTATAATTTGACAGGACTTAAACTCCAAATTCTGCCCCCCTCTTTTGGGGAGAAGCTGAAATCTCTTCTTAGTCTTTCTGTTCTCCAATTTGTTTTATTTTTTTATTTTCCACTTGGATCTTTGGGATGGCCTACATGCTTGTGCAGTTCAGAGGAAAGCCATTGTTTTAAAAGAGTTTAAATACTATGGGGCGGGGCGGGGGCGGGCAGGCCAGGCTTTGACTTTATCCTTTCTGAGATTTACCTCTTTAAATCCCAACCACTTTGGTTGCCTAAAATTATGTCTGATGAATCCCCAAGCTGATAGAACCCATACTTTTTGCTTGAGTTGTAGCCTCCATACTCACATGGACTCAGGCAAAGATACCTAGACTTTAGATCTCACCCAGTTAACTTACATTGTAAGGATTGAAACCCTTGAAATTGAATACTGATTTGAATAGCTCTCTATTGCGTTTATATAAATGTTCCTTCTACCACCAGAGTTTATAATTGTTATCTTTGGGCTGGTTATTCCAATGTGAGCTACTTTTCCATTTCTAGAACTGGAATTCACTAATTAACTTTTAAAAAGACAATATATAGGCATTACTGTATCATTCACTTAACATATTTATAATTCAGGTTTTTATTAAACAGATATTTAGACTGATAAACCACAGGGAACATATATAAAGAAATACATTTAAAAAATAATAAAAAATACTTAAGTGGTAGCACATTCAATTACTGTGCCACATACATGTAGTTGAATTCACTGTCATTTTCTCTAAAAACCTAGCTAAAAATAACCAATTTATATTTTTAAGCTTCTAACTCTTTCAAATTTAGTGGCTTGAGATCTAAATTTTAAAAGATCACAAAAAAAATGACAGTTGGTTTTCAATTTACAGGATATTTATTATGTCTTATACACTTGGTTCTTCTGTTCACAACACATCCAGAAATGAACTGAGCAGAAAAGGTAATACTTACAAATTAATAAATAATAAATAACAGCAACAAAAACACCCCACTATAAATACGTCTGCTAACAACAATATGATTGTTAAACTTCAGTAATATATATAAAGATTTATAATACACTAGAGGCTCTGTGCACAAAATTCGTGCACTCGGAGGGTTATCTAAGCTTGCCCTGTGCCCTCTTGCAATCTGGGACCCCTCGGGGGATGTCCAACTGCCGGCTTGTGGCTGGATGGCCTTCTGTTGCTGCACGGCCTGCTGTTTGAACTTCAGCAGCTGCTGCACGTGCACAGGCTGGGCCACCGCGGTCTGTCCTACGAACACTATCAAGTGGGTGAGTCAAGCATGGAGGCAGGATCACCCTGAGTTCCCTGCACTTCCCTGAGTCACTGAGTTGTTCAGACTGACTGCCTTCTACCGAGAATGTCACTGGGATTGGGCCTAAGCTGGCAGTCAGACATCCCTCTCGCAGTCTGTGACCCCTTGGGGGATGTCTGACTGCTGGCCTGGGCCTGATCCCCATGAGATTGGTCCTAAGCTGGCAGTCAGACCTCACACTCACAGTCTGGGACCCCTCGGCAGATGTAGCAGTGTGCCAAGTGGCAGGCAGCCAGGGAGGAGCCCAAATCGGAGTCAGGTGCTGTACCACTTTTGTTCATCCCAGCCTGCTGTGCCTGCTGCCACCACTCAGTACTGCTGCCGTAGAGTCAGGAGAGGCTCCTGCCATGGCAGCTATGCTTGCCAGCCATGGGCCTGGCTTCTGGCTGAGTGGTGCTCTCCCTATGGGAGCGCACTGACCATCGGGGGGCAGCTACTGCATTGAGTGTCTGCCTCCTGGTGGTCAGTGCGCATCATAGTGACCAGTTGTTCCATTGTAATGGTTGCTTAGGCTTTTATTATATCGATGGTTGCTTTTCAACAACAAAGAAAAATATGAATCTTACAATTTAGTACCCCAAAAGTGCAGTTAAGTAACTTTTTTTCTTTTAGTTAAGGAAGTGAATGGTTGAAGATAATTATATTTTTTCAGGTAGTCAATATTTTGCCAAATATCAACATCCACTCATAAGAAATATGAAAAGCAGCACACTTATTTAAGGAAAATGTTTTGCTAATATCCCTTCAAGTTGATGCAATACTCAAACAGGCTCTTTTCTCATTGTTTCAAGGTGGCTGCAGAAGCACCAAACCTCTTACATTTTTTCCAGTAGTAAGAGGAAAAATCCTTTCCCTAAATTTCAAGCAGTCACTCTTTCTAATTAACTTAGTTGTCATGTGAGCATCTTTCTGGTCAGAGAATTCAGAAGTATGTGATGGCTTGAATCTAAGGGACATTGCTCATATAAACCCTTGTTTACATGAGACATCTGGACTTTAACCCAAAATACAAAACTAGGAATGGGCAAAAACATGATTTCCTTGTTTTTGGAATGAAAATATTGGGCCACAATGAAACTAATGTTCACTGAACAGTCAGTTTACTGTAGTGTTTTTAACCTTTGGACCCCATCTAGGGAAATGTATCATCCAGCTATTATAGATATGACTTTAGTTGGGATGCATTCCCTGTAAGTAAAGTTTACCAAAGTGAGGTTTCCGCTCAAAGAAAAGAATAAAGCATTACTTTAGCTCGTTCAGCCCATGAGGTAACATAGAGACATTCTATTAATAATAGGACTCACACTTCATTTCCCTTAAGCTATTTCCCTTCTTTTGTACATACTAAGCTTCTCACACTGTGCACAACAAAAGATCCCCACAACAAAAAATGCAGGTAATAATCAATATGCATTTCTATTCTGTAGTCCTTCTCTTTGATGTGTCCGGGTTGGATGGGGGGCTGGAGAAGTTCCTGGTAAGGTTAGAGATACCTTTAAGCTGCTTATTAACAGGCCCTAATTAGCAGCTTCTTATTACCAGCTTTCCCAGGCAGCTGTGACATGTTTTGAAGAAAACTCTCTTGTTCCATGGAAATCATAATGCCTACTTAATCTGCAATGAATTTAACAAAGAGAGAAGAAGAAGAAAAGGCCAATTAAATTATAAAACACCTCTAAAGGCACGGCTATACACCACTAACTTTTACACCTTAGACATAGTAAATTACAGAGCCATTAATTAAAAATTCTATTTTGCTTTGAAACCAGTCTGGCAGCAGTAATAGGTATTTCCATACAGTGATAGATGCCGGAAGTGTAAGCAATGCCAGTAACCCCTTTAGAGCTCAAAAGTACCCACAAATGAAATGATTTTAGAGAATCCAGTATTTACTAACACCTTAAACAAAAGAAAGCTCTAATATTGATGTGTCAAACAATTTAATTACAACTTATTTTGTACAATCAGTTCATCAGATATTCCAGATCCCCCCTTTCTTTCATGTTTGGAAATATAAGTCATTATGATGCTAACCATCTCAGTCATCGCTTTGTATGCATTATAGGTAATGACAGCTTTAATCCTTAAAATGAAAAAGTATTGTTATTACTCCCATTTACTGTAAAGAAACTGAGATGTGGAGAAGTCACAGAATTGTCCACTGTTACAGCAGTAATTATTAAAAACCTAAGGTTCCTAGGCCTGGCCGGTGATCAGGATCAGGGCCTTCTAGCTGCCGGCTGGGGCCTTCCTTTGTTCCACACCACCCCTTGGTGGTCAGCGCACACCATAGTGAGCGATCAAACTCCCGGTCTCCCAGTCAAACTCCCGAGGGGACACTTTGCATATTAGCATTTTGTATATATATACTAGAGGCCCGATGCATGAAATTCATGCAAGAGTAGGCCTTCCTTCCCCTGGCTGCCAGCACCGGCTTCCCTACGGCCGCTGGCAGGCACCCAGTACCCGGGCTTCACTTGCCGCCCTGGTTTTATCTGGAAGGTTGTCCGGAAGGATATCCAGCCTAATTAGCATATTATGCTTTTATTATTATAGATAGACTAGAGGCCTGGTGCACGAAATTTGGGCATGGTGGGTGGGTTCCCTCAGCCCAGCCTGCACCCTCTCCAATTGGGGACCCCTTGGGGGATGTCCGACTGCCGGTTTATCGGGCCTAAACTGGCAGTCAGACATCCTTCTCATAATCTGGGACCGCTGGCTCCTAACTGCTCACCTGCCTGCCTGCCTGATTATCCTCAACTGCCTCTGCCTGCCAGCCTGATCACCCCTAACTGCCCTACCCTGCCGGCCTGGTTTCCCCCAACTGCCCTACCCTGCTGGCCTGATCTTGCCCCAATGGCCTTCCCCTGATGACCTGATCTCGCCCCTAACTGCCCTCCTCTGCTGGCCAATTTGATTCTGATTGGTCGGTTTCTATGCCAGTCAGCATCAAAAGCTTCTCTTAGGCAGCCATTGGTTCTTCACAGCACCCACATTTGGTTCTAATTGGTTGATTCCAGTCAGTGTCTCTGGGCCTATCAACGTGGCCTGATCAGAAAGGCGGGGCTGATCAGAAGCCCTGGTGGAGGACTGGAGAGAAATGGAGGTCCGGCCAGACTGGGAGAGAAAGAGAGAAACAAGTGCTGATCCAAAGCTGCCACAGAGGCAACAGATCAGTCCCTGCTTCTCTCTTCAGGCCTCTCTCTGCCCGTGATTCGCAGCCCCCTCAGCAGTCAGTGCTGGGGCACCACACCTGCTGGACTCTGGTTGGTTGAGCCTTGGTCGTTACTGGTCGTTACAACCCAGGATTTTTATATATTAGGATGTGATGTGAGCTGTAGGTAGTCTAGCTACAGTATTTAGGTTATTAACCCCTAACCTACCCTAATTCTACTTAAAGGCCAATACATGTATTTCTGAAACTTCTTTTATAAACCTTTCCCTAAGCCTCACTTCCCCAGATCTCTAAGGTGGTCTACAGTCCCACTTAGCAGTTCCCTTTAATGTTGGCCAGGTTTTTTACTAGAACCTCCACAGACATTTTAAATATTCTTCTTTTCCATCCTGTGGCTTTGCTAATAGGATTCTTTGACTACTGAAATATCTTTGAGATACTGTTTAATGATCCAGACACTGTGCAATTTCTATGAATAAATCTATTTTAGTTTATCCCTTCAAGATTTGGTTCAACACTCACTTTCTCTAGGAAGCAATATGCAACACCTTTTTATTCTGTCCTCACACTAGCCATTCCTGACCTAGTGTCTTATTACTAAAATTTGCATTGAGCATTATGGATGCCTTTATTGTTCCTAATGCACATGCACAGAAGTTTATGGTGAAATGAGTATGGGATTTAGAATAAAAAGATAAAAGCCAAATTTAAATAATACTAGCCAAGACATTTATTGTAACATAAATGTCTTGTTACCAAAATGTTAATAGTAGCAATTATAATATACTTTAATTCATATGGTATTAGTAGGATGAAATATAATACAAATACAGATGTTTTATAAAACCATATAACATAAATACTGTAGTTTCTATCCTTATCTGGGACCTGAACCACATCTACATAGCTCTTAAAATTTAACCAGTCATATGCACTTGATCATGCTCTGTTTATAAATCAATGATATTTCAGCCTTGTGGACATTTTAGGACTGTATTGTTAACTTTAGGTAGTGTGGTTTGTAAGTCTCAGGCTATGTATATTAGAAAGATTACATGGATGAGAATATATTTTTTTAATTATTAAAATGAGTGATATAGTAATTGTCACATCTGCAATAGTATCTCGTGGCTCTTCTCATCTTCCATGTTCTCATTGTCCACCTTCTTCTTCACAGGTTTCTTAAGCTATTATTGTTGTAAATTGTAGTGCACATTATTAAAATTCTATGGGCCCAGTGCACAAAATTCGTGCACTGAGGGGGGTCCCTCAGCCCAGCCTGCCCCCTCTCACATACTGGGAGCCTTCAGGAGAAGTCCTACTAAGGCGACTGGGCTGATCAGGGGAAGGCACCAGTCCCTTCACCATGAAAAAATAACGACTTTCTTTAGGCATTTTCAAGATGTGTGTTTCATAGGATATGAAATTTCTTTCTTTCTTTCTTTTTTCTTTTTTTATCCTCACCTTGAGGATATGTTTCCATTGATTTTTAGAGAATGTGGAAGAGAAAGGGATAGACAGAGAGAAACATCAAAGTGAGAGGAACACTTTGATTCCTTGCCTCCTGCATGAGCCCTGACCTGGGCCCGAGCCAGGGAGGAGCCTGCCCTTGATCAGAATCGAACCAGACCCTGTGGTCAGCAAGCCTAGGCATTATCCACTGAGCCAAACCGGCTAGGGCAGGATATGACATTTCTTAGTGCTCCAGCAGAGGACCTTCTTTTTTTCTCCAGCAGTGTGGTGGAAAAACCCTAGATCATCTTTTTGGATTCTTATATCCAAGTTACTAAGAATACTATCAGTGGCAAACAGGGAGCTTAGCCAATGAGCAGTCAGAAAAGGTATTTCCTCTGTAGTTCACACTAATCGCCTCCGATCTCTGGCTCCGTCCCTGCCAAGGCCTAAAGCCTCCCGGCCTGGGCAGGGGCCCCCCAGCTCCCCTCCATCACCAGCTTCCCCTCCATCACCAGCTTCACCTCTGCCAAGACCTAAAGCTTTAGGGACTGGGCAGAGGCCCCCCAGCTCCCTCCAATCACCAGGCTCTGCCCCTGCCTAGGCCCCAAGCCTCTGGCCGAGGCTTGGGGCCTGAACAGGGGACTCACATCTCCCTCTGATCACTGGGTTTTGCCCCTGCACAGGTCCCAAGCCTCTGGCCAGGGCTTAGGGCCTGGGCAGAGAGGACCCCCAGCTCCCTTGGATCGCCCGATCACCCGGCTCTGCCCCTGCCCAGGAGCCCCCTTGCTCAGGCCCTTCCCAGGTTGCTCAGGACCCATGGGGGCCTACCTCAGAGTGACCTGGGTGCTGAGAAAGTTCCCAGGACCCAGGCTTCTGGGTGCCTATGTATGCAAATTAACCTACATCTTTGTTGGGTTAATTTGCATACTCACTCTGATTGACTGCGGGCATAGCGGAGGGACCGTCAATTTACATGTTTGTCTATTATTAGGTATGTTACAATTTTAATTGTTAAATATATATATATATATATATATATATATATATATATATATATATATATATACACACACACACACACACATATATTTAAAATAATCACAGCAATTGAGATAATGAATATAGGGATCGCCCATAAGTTTCTTTATGACTCTTTGTTATTTCTTTCTCCCTCCCTAATTCCTCTGTCTCTAGGCAAACATGGATATGATTTCTATTAGTGTAGATTTGTTTTCACATTCCAGAAGTTTGGAAAAGTTGAATCCATTCCAAATGTACTGTTTTTTTTTAAATTGTGGGAAGAAGATAGAAAGAGAAAGAGAGACTCAATCAGTTGCCTCCCACACTGGCCCTGCCTGGGAATAAAACCTGCCAGCGTTGGGTGTAATACTAATGTGCATGTTAAGAAAGAATTCCATAAATGATTTTAAATAAAAGATTGCATGAGTGATCAAGGAATAGAAAGATATTTCTGGGCTACGACTCTATAATAGGGGAGGCTGAGAATAATAGGAAAGAATATGTCGAGCAAGCTGCATACAGTCATTCCTTTACCTGAAGAATCCTGAGGGACTCATGCATGGTGAAAAGCTAAGTGAATAACGTACATGGGGAATAGTCTCTGTGCTACCGAAAATCACAGCAGGTTTATTCCTAAGTGATAATATGTATACTTTCTGATAAATAAACTATGTTACAGAAAGACTGAGAAGCAGAGAAGAGCCACAGTTAAATTCCAGCAATTGGCTAATAATTTTGTAGAAGAAATTTTGCTTAGAACTTTGAATTTGATTTATCTATCCTTATCCCTCTGTCACTCATGTTATTTCAAAATCGCCACAGCAAGCACGAATTCCTTCTTGCTGCCATGTTTCCTATACCACCTTTCCTATATTGTTCAACACGACAACTCCTTTAATAATGCTACTGGCCAATTCTGCTGTGCCTTGTTAGAGGCCCTGCTCAGTTGTGAACAATCTCTTCCTTTCCCTGCCATCGCTTGCCTCCAGTCTCATGACTTCCTTGCTGACCTTTAACTGGAGAACGTCCAAATTGTCATCTCTAGGAGTGTTTAGGCCTAGAAGTGCAATGCAAACTGCTTGCAGGTCATGGAAGATGTGCACTGAAGCTACTTAAGATGAAGCTTGGGAGCCCCTCATTTGTACTGGTATCTTTCAAGAAATATGTTCACACATTTTTGTAAAATTCGCCCCAGTTAGGTATTTGACTCCAACCAGTTAACACCACTTTCAGTTGAGATTCGCTTTACTGAAAAGATTTTATAAATTTGCGTTCATTTACTTCAAAGGGTCTCCAAAATTATATACATTTGAAGCACAACAAAACCTGGACCTACTATTATTATTATGGTAGAGGCCCAATGCATGAAATTCGTGCATGAGTAGGGTCCCTAGGCCTGGCCAGTGATCAGGGCCAATCAGGTTCCCCGCCTCCCTGCCTCCTCCTTCCCTCGCTCCCTCAGCAAACCCCTGCCCCGCCACTGCTGGCCACCCACCATGTTCCGCACCGCCCCCTGGTGGTCAGTGCACATCATAGCGAGCAATCGAACTCCCGGTCTCTTGGTCGAACTCCCAAGGGGACACTTTGCATATTAGCCTTTTATATATATGGATAAATGAAAAATCTTTCTGTTTTTTAAAATATATTTTTTATTGATTTCAGAGAGGAAGGGAGAGAGAGAGAGGAGAGATGGAAACATCAATGATGAGAGAGAATCATTGACTGGTTGCCTCCTGCATGCCCCCTATTGGGGATAGAGCCTGAAGCCTGGGCATGTGCCCTGAATGGCAATAGAACTGTGACCTCCTGCTTCATAGGTTGTGCTCAACAACTGAGCCATACCAGCTGGGCAAACCTTTCCATTTTAAAGATTAACAGGAACAACTGTTTGATTCAGAATGTTTCCCAGCTTATCACCTAGGCTATGCTAAGTCACCTCAGAAAGTGTGTGCTACTTAATATTGTTATTATTAGATTTCACCTCAGTAAACCATGATTAGTAAGGTAAGATAGGGAAAAAAACATGTAGTGTATTATAAACTAAATTATATATTTTGGATTAAATATGGTTTTGTATTGTTTGTGCTGTGGGTATGGATGAGTACATGGAGGCATATCATTCCATTCTGTTTTTCCTGAGCAAAGGTGAGTGCTACATTTGTCAGGAACAAGGCTTGACCCACATGCTGGAAACTTCCCATACATCTGAACTGGGGACCGAGGTCTGATATCTGACACAGGTTTACAGAATTTCACTTGAAGTTTGACCTCTAAAGTTTGATTGTGATTTGATTTTAGGAGTAGAGGTGGCACTATGATTTTGTCTATGGCATAACATTTCATGTAATTATTCAATTGTATTATTAAAAGTACATTTGTTTTGCATTCCAATGAGCATTTTCCATTTGAATATCCCACTGACAGCCTATATTAGAGTATATCATAAGTAGGAACATAAAGAACTATCAGATAAATGTTCAAAAAATTTTTAATTATTTTGCTTTTAAAATATGGCCTATATGCGGAATGCATATACCAAGTTTTATATCACAATTATTTTTAGCTAAACATGCATATTGAATACCTATTACTTAGGAATACTATAAATGTTTTTGAGTGATTATTATTCTTCAAACTTAATACATAGAGAAGAAAAATTGTTATAACTTGGGATGATACCAGGAGTCACAGCATAATGAAAACACCTGACCTATAGTACCATTTAATATGTGCATAGCATATCTGAAATAATTCAATAAAGTATTCTTTTCTTTAGCTTTCATATAAATTCCTTTGAGAAAATTTACTTTACATACTCTGTCTCAATACTTGCCTGATTTTAACTCTCCAAAAGGATGAGCCCATTTTAAAAACTACTATGATCTTTTTACTTTAAAAGAATGATTGCTAAATATTTTATGTTACTATTTAGGACATAGTTATTTTTCCTAAGCATTTAGTAATAATTAGTAGGAAAATATATCGCCAGTACTATGCAAATGGTGGTATTTATTTAGTATAAATACATGTTAATTATTAACAAAAGGGTAAAAATTAAAGCTTGGGAGTAAGTGCAGCTAAAATTGGTCCGTCTTTTACTGACCAATAAAATTAACATTAATTATCTTAATATTCATATTATTTTTCATCTCGGTAATATTTTGAGATTATTTCTCATTATCACCTTCTTCTTTATATCTGAGTAAGTTCCATGAGCTATGTAGCAAAAGACCCAGGGAATTTCTTGAAACCCTGTTTTCTCCAATTCATTTAGTTTTCCAAGCCATCCTAAACACAGCAATATTACATATTCTAAAAGATCTGCTGTAACTTACATAACAGCACTTTAAATTTCCTGTAGCCTTCCATGAGCTCCAGGGTCTTCTAAATATATATGTTTACATTGTATTCAGAAGACAAAAGTAAAAGAAATATTCAGATTTAATCTTAGATTGTGAACCCATGAAATCAATGTAGTAAATTCTTGGACTTCTATCTTCCTTACACACCTTGCCCATTTATCTAATGTGCTGATAATGTGGATTCTGATCAACAAAGTTAAAAAGATAAATAATGTTTTATTACCAACTCTTCCAAATTATTGAAGCCATTTGCAGGTCACCTGAAAAACGTGCGATCAGACTGCACCTCAGAGTGCCTTTCAAGGTGAGCCATGTGGAAGCCGCATGATGGAATAGACTAGAGCATAGAAAGCTAGAAATGCAGAGATTTGACTGGAATAGTAACTCTATTAGGCAATCTCTCAAATACTCTATGTTTTTCATTGCTTTAATCAGATTTATTCATTCCCAAGATTATGTAAATACAGATAAACATTACTCTATAAATTGATTAAATTTATTATAATTGCTTATTAAGTAAATTTATTTGATTGCTCTATCTTGGGTGTAATACTTTAGAAAAAGTCTATTGTAAAATTTTGTTAAATAATATCTGTACATGAGTAGATAGATGCCTTCTACTTTGTTTTCTTAACCTATATTTCTATGTCCTTAATATTTCTAAAAAAAGGTATACCCACTTATAACTGTGCTTAATTTAATTATATGCTTTGGTTTTCTTTTATTTACATGATCACAATTTTTTATCACCTATATTATGAGTTTTTAGGAACAATATGTATGGTCAAAAATGTTATTTACAGATTCTTGATTGGGAGATTTAAAAATATGTTTAAAACCTATGGGCAGTTATAAATAAGATCATGGTAATTCAATTTTTATATTGTAATTTTAAAATAAATTTATATAGCCCACTTATTTTACTTAAAAAGGCTGCTAATATATACTTCTTAATAAGGTTGATTTTTTTTTTTAGCACCTTCATCACCTCACATAATTAGCACTTTTTTTTGTGGTGAAAACATTTGAGATTTATTTTTTTCATCAACTATCAAGAGTATAATATCAACCCCACCCTGTATATTCTTTTGAATTAGTATTTTGAGTTCCTTTGGATATATACCCAGAAGTAGAATTGCTGAGTCATAAGGCAATGACATTTTAAATTTTTTTGAGGAACATCCATACTGTTTTATATAGTGTCCACACCAATCTGCATTACCACCAACAATCACATGGGTTCCCTTTTATCCACATCCTTGTCAACACTTACTGTTTGAATAAGATTGTTGAGTGTTTCTTTTTTATAATTATAGGCTCTCATGTCACTGGTGAGATAGTCCTATTATTTTTTTATAGCAACAAGAAGGGCTATGTTTAAGCCTACCCACCTTTATTCATGTTGCTTTCTCCTCTAGAAATGTCTTTCCACGTCAAATAGACATTTTTAAAATCCTATAATTGTTTTTCAACAACCAGCTTACCATATTCTCCTTTCTGATGTATTCTGTAGAATCCTCAGTTAAAATTAATTAATTATTAATTTTCATAACAATTCATAGCTCAATTTTAACTTTTTATCTTATATTTTTCCTCACAGTTATTCAGTTTTATCTCAGTCATTATTGAGATTTGAGGCAGATTTTTTTTATGTCCCCAAGGAATCTGGAACATTATAGACAACCAATAGACAACCAATAAATGTGAAATTGTATGTACATTAATCAATTTAATAGACTAGTGTAATTAGAACCCCAAACTTTAATTTCTTTTTTTAAAAATATATTTTATTGATTTTTTACAGAGAGGAAGGGAGAGGGACAGAGAGTTAGAAACATTGATGAGAGAGAAACATCAGTCAGCTGCCTCCTGCACACCCCCCACTGGGGATGTTCCCGCAATCAAGGTACATGCTCTTGACCAGAATCGAACCTGGGACCCTTGAGTCCGCAGGCCGATGCTCTATTCACTGAGCCAAACCGGTCAGGGCAACAAACCTTAATTTTTTAAATTTTATTTTCCTTCTTATTTTTTAATAAATGATTTTAATGGTTTTGTTAAGGTATAAATTACATACTATAAAATTCATCTACTTTACTGATGTTAGTAAATATGTATAGTGTGTAGCCATCATAACAATGCAGGTTAAGGACCCTATCATATCCCCCAAATCCCTTTGTGCTTTTTGCAGAAAATCCCCACTCCCACACCTAGCCACAAACATCGTATATTATATTCTGTCTGTCTATTTTTTCCTTTCCTGGGAAATTTATATTAATGAAATCATGTAATATGTAGTTTTCTGTATCTGTCTTCTTTCATATGGCATATTTTTAAGATTGAACTGTTATGGCATGTATTAGTAGTTCCTTCTTTTTTGCTGAATTATGTACTCAATTATGTTAATACTAGAGGCCTGGTGCATGAATTCATGAACAGATGGGGTCCCTTGGCCTGGCCTCCAATCGGGGCTGATCGGGGTGTCTCACCCAGTCCCAATCAGGGCCGACTGGGGCCAGCCGGCAGGGGTGCGGGTGGCTGGGAGCTAGGGGCCTCGGGAGGTTGGCCAGACTGCTGGGGGTAAAACACTATAGGAGGTTCCGATCGGGGCAATCAGGGCCAGCCGGCGGGGGGAGAGGGGCTGTGGGAGGTTGGCCAGCTGGGGGAGGAGGAGCTATGGAAGGTTCCAATTGGGGCAATCAGGGCCAGCTGGCCTTGGGGAGGGATCATGGGGAGGTTGGCCGGCCACAGGAGGTCAGCTGTGGGAGTGCACTGACCACCAGGGGGCAGCTCCTGCATTGAGCATCTGGCCCCTGGTGGTAAGTGCTCATCATAGCGACTGGTCAACCGGTCATTCTGGATTGTTCTGGTTGTTTGGTCGTAAATGGTTGCTTAGGCTTTTATATACACCGAGTGGCCAGATTATTATGATCTCTAAATGCATAATAATATGGCCACTCAGTATATATCTTACCTAATAAAAGGCTAATATGCAAATTGTCCCCTCACCCAGGAGTTTGACCAGCAGGCAGGCCAGCCAACTGCCCATGTCCCCTCCCCCTGGCCAGGCTGGCCAGACCTCACTCATGCACAAATTCATGCACCAGGTCTCTTACATATATATCGTACCTAATAATAGACAAACATGTAAATTGACCGTACCTCTGCTACGCCCACAGCCAATCCGAGTGAGTATGCAAAGTAAAAGGCCAAAGATGGTGGACACCCAGCTGTTCCAGGCACGGCGTAGCCAGGAGGGGCAGGACACCTGCTATGAGAGGGAGGGCGGGGGGTGAAGGGATCTACAGGAGTGGAGTGCCACAGTGAAGACAAGACTGCAGACTCCTGAGTCTGCAGCAAAGATGAAGATAGCCAACTCTGGCTGGAGTCTGCAGCAAAGTTGAAGATGGCAGTCTGCAGCGAAGATGGCAGACTCCGGCCAGAGTCTGCAGCAAAGACGAAGAAGGCAGACTCTGGCCAGAGCGAAGGCCTGGGTCCCAGGTGCCAGAGGAAAACTGGTGCTGGAAGCCAAGGGAAGGAAGGCCTATTGCATGAATCTCTTCATGCAACGGGCCACACACACAATACATTCAGAGATCATGATAATCTGGCCACTCAGTGTATATACTACTAGCCCTGTGCATGAATCCATGCGCCATTAGCTCGCCAATAGCTCACTGCTGCCTCCAGTAGCTCTCCGCCCACTACCCTGCCCTCCTTTAGATCCCCCCCCCCCCCCATAGCTTGCTGCCTTGCCCCATCCTGTCCTCTCTGCCGCCTGCTTGTAGCTTGCTGCCCCACTCTCCTGCTGATTCATGATCCGGTCGTTACGTGGTCAGTCATTACGTTTCATGGTGTAACAACCATTTGCATATTACATCTTTATTACATAAGATACATATATATCACATATTGCTTATCAACCTACCAGCTGTTGGATGCTTGGGTTCTTTCTAACTATTTGTTGTTATAAATAATGCTGACATTAATTTGTATAAAATAATTCGTGGATATATATTTTCATTTCTCTGGAGTAGACTCTGAAGAGGGGTGTGCCTGAATTACATGGTTAAATATATGCTTAGCTTTTTAAAAAATATATATTGTTATTTCAAATGGCTATGCCAAGTTCCCACCAGCAAGTCTTATTGTGATTGTAATTTGTGTTTCCCTAAGGATTGTTGGCCATCTTTTCATATCCCTCTTGCTCTTCAATAATCTTTTTTTTTTTTGGAGGGGAGAGGGATTGGTTATTAAAAATATTTTGTTCATTATGATGAGGATTTTTAAATCCTTATTTTTGAGTTTCAAACATTCCTTATATACTTTGGATATTTAATACATAGGTTTTGCAATTATTTTCTTCCAGCCTATTGCTTATCTATTCATACTAAAGGATGTTTTAATTTCAATAAAATATTCTCAGCCATTTAAAAATGTTTGTGCTTTTCGTGTTATACTTAAGAAAACTTTGCCTATAACAAGGTCATAGAGATTTTTCTCTATATTCACCACAAGAAATTACATACTTCTATTTCTTACATTTAAATCTATAATTGACTTTCACTTGATTATTTGTGTGGTGTAAGGGAGGGGTTGATGGTGATTTTTTTCTTATGAATATATCAATATTACTATACCATGTTGAAAAGAATAATCTTTCCTCACTTAATTACCATAGCACTTTATCCAAAATCAATTGACACTCTGTGTGAGGGACACTTTTGTACTTTTTCTTCTGTTCCATTGAACTTTATGTCTATTCTTATGCCAGCACTGAACTCTTTTGATTTTGGTTATCTTCGGGTCTTTATGTTTCTATATAAGTTTTAAGCTTAGCTTTTAAATTTCTACCCCCCCAAAGTCTATTGGAATTTTATTAGGGTTTGTGGTAAATCTATAGGTCAACTTGGGAAGAATTTAATTATTAGTATATTGTATCACCTATTCATGAATTGGAATATGTGTTTGTATGTAATTACTTGCATTCTTTAAATTCTGTTGGCAAGATTTTATACTTCCCAGTATACAGGCCTTGCTCTACTTTCATTAAATATATTCCTAAATATATTATTCTCTTTTGGTATTATTTTAAATGAAACTATTTTTAAGTTCATGATCATACTTATTTTGCTAGCATGCAGAAATACAATTGATTTAGGGGTATCACTCTATTCTGCAACCTTGCCTAACTTATTATTGGTCCTGATAACTTTTCTGAAGATTTGTTAAGATTTTTTACATACAGGATTATTTTGTCTGCCAAGGGAGATAGTTTTATTTATTCCTTAACAATTGGCACATTGAGTATTTAAAGTTAGACCTTACCAGCCCTTATTATTTCTAATGATGTTTCCATTTTTCCCTGTATGTTATCAGTCATTTTTTTTATTAATACTTGACTTTTTCTTTTTCTTTTTTTAATTTCAGCAGTTTGATTACTATGTGTCTGAGTGTAAGTATGTAAGTTAGAGGTTTTAATTAACTGTGAGAATTAATTTGGGCTCATTATTATTTCTTCATTTTTGTCTTCCACTTTCTTTCCTCTTTTTCTGTGACATTTATTACATATATTTTAAAATACTCTGAGGTGCTATTCATTTTCTTTCAATCTTTGTTCTCTCTGTTCTTTGGAATGGATTTCCATTTATTTATCTTTAAGGTCATATTTTTCCATCTCCCATCTCATATCTGTGAATGAGGTCATCTATTAATTTTTTATTTTAGTTATTTTAATTTTCATCTCTATGAGTTCCACTTGGTTCTGTATGTACTTTCCATTTCTCTCTGGACAGTCCCTATATGTAGTCTCATTGTTATTATATTTCCTTGAGATACTTGAATATATTTTCTTTAATTATTTTCCTTATTTATAATAGTTGCTTTGAAGTTTTCATTTACTAATTACAACATAGGGAGAGATGGGACCATTTTGAATTATGTTTCATTTTTTTAAATGTATCTTTATTGCTGAAAGTATTACAGATATCCCCTTTGTTTGATTGTTTATTTTTTTCCATTGACACCCTCCACCCCAGGCCTTCACCACACTATCTTCTATATCCATGGGCTATGCATATATGCATATAAGTTCCCTAGTTAATCACTCCCCACTCACACATTCCCTCTCCTGCCTTTCCTCTGAAATTCATCAGTCTGTTCCATATTCTAATTTCACTTATCATAATACTTCCAGATCCATCAATGTTGTTGGAAATGGTAAGAGTTCTGCCTTTTTTATGCCTGCATAGTATTCCATTGGGTAAATGTACCACAGCTTTTCTATCTACTCATAAGGTTATGGGAAATTAGCTACTATAAATTGTGCTATTATGAACATAGGGGTGAATATGTCCTTTCTGATTGGTGTTTCAGGTTTCTTAGAATATATTCCTAGAAGTGGGATCACTAGGTCAAATGGCAGTTCCATTTTTAACTTTTTGAGGAAACTTCATACTGTTTTCCACAGTGGCTGCACCAGTCTGCATTCCCACCAGCTGTACAAGAGGGTTCCCTTTTCTCTTTAGCACTTGTCATTTGTTGATGACAACTATTCTGGCAGGTGTGAGGTGATACCTCTTTGCCATTTAAATTTGCATCTCTTTGATGATTAATGACATTGAGCATTTTTTCATATGTCTCTTGGCCTTCTGTATGTCCACTAAGGTTTTATTTTGTTTATTTGTTTTTCTCTCCTGAAGAAATGCCACATCACTTTCTTTGCATATCTAGGAATTTTGCTTAAGCCCTAACATTTTTAAATGATATACTAACTCTGGGTTCTGTGTTATTATTCTGAGTGTTTTCACTCTTTTAATATCTTTTTCAGGAATTAAATCATATCACTGAAAGGAGTTTTAGGGATAAAATAGGCAGATTTATGGAGTTTTAGGAATAAAAGGTGTCCATGGGGGTGGAAGGCATAGGGAGGGTTTGGAGCTGCCAGAAGGCATACATTCACAGAGAAAAGAAAAAGAAAAAAAGGTGCCACAGGATAAGGGGAGAGGAGGACATCCATTCACAGAAGATAGGGAAAAGCCACATGGTATGGGGAGAAAAAGGAAACAAACTTTCACAGAGGAGAGAGAAAAGCTGACAAATGGGAGAAAAGAGGAAAACAGATTTTCACAGGAGATAGAGAATTCTACCACTGAAGGGGGAGAGAAAGAGGGCCACCACGTGGGGTTTGAGCTTTGAAGCTGATATTCTGCGAAAAGAGTGAGCAATGAGAAGGGAGTATCAAGAAACAGAGAACTACAGCCTTTACAAACCTTAGCAATAAAGAGCTTAGTGGGTTACCTCTTGGGAACCCCTCCCTACATGGGAGTATAATAAATGTCCACCCTTTTCATCTACCATCTTTTGTCCTGGCTTCATTCTTCCAAACCATCTGGACAAGAACTAGGGAAGGAAATCACCCCTGAATCCTGCTCAGGAAAATAACCTGACTCATAACCAGACTTCGCTTCCTCATGGCATTCAGCTGTAGTTATCTCTGTGCAGCCTCTCTCTCTCTCTCTCTCTCTCTCTCTCTCTCTCTCTCTCTCTCTCTCTCTCTCTCTCTCAGTGGGGGCGGGGGGACAGGAGGACTAATACCTATGTCTTAACAGTTTAAAATCAGCCAATCAATGAGCTATGTGGATGTTGTGCTCATACACTTCAAGTGCATCATGCTTCTACCTTTAGCAAACTAAGCGATGTGTGACTTAAGAGACACCTACAAAGTCAAAGCCAGGTCTCAAATCCCCCAAGGCTTCTATTTTTTCAGCATCCTGCCAGGTTTAACACATAGTTTAAAAAACATCCTGAAACATTTGGAGAGCTCATGTCAGCATTTCTATTTTTATCTCTCTGTGAAGTTCTTCCTTTCACCTCTCACCATATACTTGGCCTATAACCTCCAGATTGGGAAACTAAGCTTTCCCATGTTTACAAAACCAAGTGAGCCATATTTAGCCAACAAAACCACAGGTTTTTGCAACTTACTACTGACCCTTAGCCTCAACTGAACCATACATCTCAAATTTCAAAGTTTCTGAGTTTTGCCTTAGCCTGAAAGAGTGCTGACTTGTGATCTTGTAAATGACACAGAAATCAAAGAACAGTATAAATAAAAGGAGAAAACTGCATTCTGTAAATAAGTGCAATTTCATGGAAATTTCCCCCATAATTTAACTTGTGGAAAACTCAGTACAAGTTTTTGCTTACATGACAATGTTCATATTTCTAACTATCTTAAAGTGAACTT
Organism: Corynorhinus townsendii; assembly: GCA_026230045.1. Taxonomy (NCBI): domain Eukaryota; kingdom Metazoa; phylum Chordata; class Mammalia; order Chiroptera; family Vespertilionidae; genus Corynorhinus; species Corynorhinus townsendii. Next base: position 149,169,784 of record JAPDVU010000003.1, read on the forward strand.
TTTTTCATTTTTTACCAACAATAACAATTGATAGGGAAAATGTAAGTTTTAAAAATTATGCATCTTATATATCTCTGTTTTGAATAATGAATCAGCATGAAGATGATAGGTCAGCAGAGTCTACAGTTTTTAACTTGAAAATGTAATGGTGAAGGATATCAGGGGAATATATTTGCTGTATCTCTGTGTAAAATTTGCATCTATAGTGGTGACAGCAGGTATTGACAGCTGGCTAGGGTAATCTAACACCTGCTAATAAACTGCAGTGCCTGGGAAGGCTCTGGAATAGTTATCAAAGGATTATATAAATTGGATTTTGATTTCTTCCTCCTTAGTCAAGTTCAGGATGTTCTATAAATCTGCAATTGGCACACTGACATTTGGAATGGTAAATCTTTGTTTTATTCCTGTAAAGGTTTTCAATGGGAAAGATTTGTTTTTTAGGCTTGCAAAATCTCAGTATTATGAATGACAATTAAAATGCATGTTTGCTTTGTGAAAGCAAAATTGGTTAATGAGACTGTTTTTAATTTAACTCATTATAATATCTGTATATGTTTACACTTGTATTTGCAGCCAACAGCTATCACTGTGAAAAGAGAGAAGGCATAAACAAAATGGAACAGAATTTATCACTTTTCCAATTATAACCAGTTTGGTCCAGATGAAATAAAAATTATCTAAGTAACAAAGTAATTGATGTGATTATAAATCAGATACTTGCAGACATTGCCTTTTCCCACATGTGTCTTCATGTTTGAACTGAACTCTAACTTACCTAGTAAAAGGAGCCCTTAGTTTGAAACTTTACCTTACCTTTTTATATATATATATATATATATATATATATATATATATATATATACCAGATATTTGAGGACCTGACTTATTTTCCACAATGGATTACATATTTTCTTCTTTAACATAGTAAGACCTTTTTAATATCTGATAAAATATATTTTTGCATGTTTTCCAAAGAACAATTTTGACCCAGTTTGAAGTATATATTATTATTGTTGTATATATAATTGCATGTGACATATAACTACATATAATAAAATAATATTAATATATTATTAGTGTACACAAATGTAATAATTCTTGAATACTTTCTATTTGAAAGTTACTCTGAGGAGAAAAAAACAGTAATAAGAAAACAAAACTGATTTCAGGAGGGTATCTCACATGGAATAGAAACATGTTGGCAATTATAATAAAATACATAATGGCATGATTAACAGAATAGAAATAAAAACAGATTGCTATAAGAATGCTTTAAAAATAAATTAAAAATTGTTTTAAAAGAATCATAACATTTTTATTAACTTTTACAAATTTGCTACAGAAATAGAGACTACAAAAGTGCAAGTGATTACAACTGCAGTGTTTAGATGCTATAGTTTTTACCTAAAAATGTTGCTTTATAGTATTTTGTTTTTAAAAGAAGACATTCAAATTTGGTGTGTGTGGGCATGTGTGTGTGTGTGTGTGTGTGTGTGTGTGTGTGCGTGCGCACATGTGTGTGTATTCTAACCTTTGAGAGCTATGGACCTTGGGCAAGTTACTTCAGTTTTCAAAACTTACCCTCTTAGAATATGGATGATCATAATATACCTATGCCTACAGTTGTTATAACTTAATGAGAAAAATGTATGTAAAATACTTATGGTACTTATTAATAGTGATGAAGGAAAGTGCTGGATATTATTATTTCCTGTTTACTAACTCATTGCTTTCTAAATCTAAAGTTTGAAATGGCTAGCTAAAAGGGTCTGGAACTCATTTAAAGGGGCCATTTTCTGATAGCTTTCTTCTTAATACATTACCTTAACTTAGAAGTTCTAGAGCTCCGAAGCTATAAAATCTTCACCTTGCATTCATAAAAAGTCCATGCCTTTCTTACCAACTTGCAGACTTGGCAAGCTTCACGTATTAAAGGTTGGAGACATGCTTTACCCTTATAGGACATGGGAGTAGAAGAAGCTATGAAGAGATCATCACTGTTTCCCTAGGTCAGTGGTCAGCAAACTGTGGCTCGCGAGCCACATGCGGCTCTTTGGCCTCTTGAGTGTGGCTCTTCCACAAAATACCACGTGTGGGCGCACACATACAGTGCGATTGAAACTTCGTGGCCCATGCACAGAAGTCAGTTTTTGGCTCTCAAAAGAAATTTCAATCATACTGTTGATATTTGGCTCTGTTGACTAATGAGTTTGCCAACCACTGCCCTAGGTGTAATGCAATTATCCTCAAGTATATCTCCTTCATCTTCCCCATATCTGCATAGAGACAGATGATAGATAGATGATAGATAGATAAATAGATAGATGATAGATAGATAGATAGATAGATAATATGTGCATGCATACACACAAACATACACTGTCTCTAGGGACTTAAATGTATTTGGAATAAGTGTAAAAAAATACCTTAGAATGTGCCCTCTTTAATAAAATGTTAAAGTGTTTTATCACTACATATTTGGATGGTAGCTATGAGGTTAATATAGCCATAGATTATGTGTTTTATAATATAAGCCATTGAACAAATAACATAAAACATGGGTATAAGAACAAACAAAAAACAAAATTCCTACAATATATATTATTCAAACCTCATTAATTTGAAAGTATCCCATATAATAAAAGTGCAGCAACTGAAACAGTGAAACGACCAGAGACCAGAATGACCGCAGCCCCTCACACTGGCTGGTCCCCATCCCAGCAGGGACCTCTACCCCAATCCAGGGGTGTGGCCAACCTGCAAATCACTGATGGCCCCTCGCCCCAGCTAGCCCCGCCCCCCTACAGGGACCCTCCACCCTGATCCGGGGCCCCCATTAGGGCAGGCCAGCTGGCCCCCACCCATGACTGGGCCTCTATCCTATACAATAAAAGAGTAATATGCAAATTGACCCTAACGGTAGAATGACCAGAACAACTGCTCAATGAGTCACTATAAGGTGCACTGACCACCTCTGGGTCCTTTTTCCTGTTGGGCAGGCTCTGATCACCCGATGGCAAATGGAGAACCGGAGGTGGGTGGCAGGGGACATGGGCACTGCCAGGCCAAGGCCCCTGCCCCACTGGTCACCCCACACACAGAGGGTGACCTGCAGTGGGGGTGGGGTCGGCAAGCGGGTGGGAACGGCCAACCTCTCGGTTCCTTCCCTGGCCATCAGGATCCGATCGCCCAATGGCAAATGGAAAACCAGGGGTGGGGGTGGTGGGGGGCGGGGCCGGCTGTGTGCAGCTGGGAAAGATGGCCCCGATCACAGGCCAGGTCTGGGGACCGTACCTGCACATGAATTTTGTGCTCCAGGCCTCTGGTTTTATTATATGTGTGAAATACAAGTAAGGACAGCAAGAGACATAAAGTTGATAGAAGATTCTCTCTTACTCCTCCATGTATACTTTTCCACAGCTCAACTGGTCAGCACTTCTACTGAATGCATATTCTTAGGTCACTCTCAAACTGGAAGAATTATTCTTGTTCACTTAAAATTTTATTACCAAGCTATTGTTCCCCTTTTCTTGGTGGAGCCAACCTTTTAAATTTTAATGAATTGCTAGATAAAGTCGCATATTTACTCATGTAATTGCACTACCTTGTTTTTGGTATTTAAGGCACTTACCTCAAAATGAGGGTATGCCAAGATATGTGTATGGGATTTTATTTTCTTCACTCAAACTTCTAATTAAACTAGAGGCCCAGTGCATGAAATTTGTGCACGGGTAGGAATCCTAGGCCTGGCTGACAAATAGGGCCAATTGAAGCCTTCCTTCCCTGGCTGGCAGCTGCTGGCTGCCAGCTGGGGCCTTCCTTCATTCCACACCGCCCCCTGGTGGTCAGCACACAACATAGTGAATAGTTGAACTCCCAGTCGAACTCTGGAGGGGACAATTTGCATATTAGCCTTTTATTATATAGGATGGTAATGGGGTGGATCAATGGGAGTAACTGAAAAAGAACTTCTAAGTAAAGATAGTTGTAAATTGTGCTTAAAATACTAGAATACTCTTGCCTATGAATCAGAAGTATGCAAGGAGTCTAGATCAGCATGAGGTAAATAGGGAAAATCATTAATGGAAGACTATAAAACATCATTCTGGATTTCTTTTTATTAAATTTTATTTTATTGTTTAAAGTATTACAAATAGTAGTACCTATGTCTCCTTTTTTTCCCCTCCATTGATCTTCTCCCGGCCTCCTCTACCCTCCAGCACATGTCCTCACCACCATACCCCCCCCCCCCAGTGTCTTGTGTCCTTTGGTTATGCTTATATGCATGCATACAAGTCCTTCAGTTGATCCCTTACTTACCTCCTCCTTGCCGCCCCCCCACCTAAATCCTCCCAGTGTTCTTGCTATATTTTGACAGTCTGCTTGATGCTTCTCTACCTCTGTATCTATTTTTGTTCATCAGTTTATAATGTTCTTTATTATACATAAATGAGTGAGATCATGAGGCATTTTCTTTCACTGACTGGCTTATTTTACTTAGCATAATGCTCTCCAGTTCCATCTATGCTGTTGCAGTGTTGATGATAGCCATTCTGACAGGTGTAAGATGGTACTGCATTATCATTTTGATTTGCATATCTTGGATGATTAGTAACTTTGAGCATGTTTTCATATATCTCTTGGCTTTCTAAATGTCCTATTTCAAAAAGTGTCTGTTTAGGTCCTTTGCTCATTTTTTGATTGATTTATTGTCCTTTTGTTAAGTTGTATGAGTTCCCTGTAAATGGTGGAGATTAAACCTTATCAGAGATAACATTGGCAAATATATTCTCCCATGCATTGGGCTTTCTTATTGTTTTGCTGATAGTTTCTTTTGCTGTGCAGAAGCTTTTTTGTTTTGATGTAGTCCCATTTTTTTATTTTCTCTTTAGTTTCCATTGCCCTAGGAGTAATATCTTTACTGATACAAATGATGTTGATTCTATCAATCCATGAACATGGTATATTCTTCAATTTGTTCATGTCTTCCTCTATTTCTTTTTTCAGCATCCTGGAATTTTCTGAGCACAGGTCCTTTGTCTCCTTGGTTAATTTTATTCCTAGGTATCTTAATTTTTTTGTTGCAATGGTAAATGGAATTGCTTTTTAAATTTCTATTTCTGTGAGTTCATTATTTGTGTATAGAAAAGCCTTAGACTTCTGGGTGTTCATTTTGTATCCTGCTACATTGCCAAATTCATTGATTGAGTCTAGTAGTTTTTTGATGGAGTCTTTGGGGTTTTCTATGTACAATATCATGTCATCTGCAAATAAAGACAGTTTTACTTCTTTTCCAATTTGGATGCCTTTCATTTCTTCTTCTTGTTCGATTGCAATGGCTAGGACTAACAGTACTATATGGAACAGGAGTGGTGAGAGTGGGCATCCTGTCTTGTTCCTGTTCTTAGTGGAAATGGTTTTAGTTTTTGTCCATTGAGTAAGATGTGGGTTTGTCATATATGGCTTTTATTATGTTGAGGTATGATCCCTCTAATCCCACCTTGCTGAGTGTTTGTATAAAGAAGGGGTGTTGGATTTTGTCAAATGCTTTTTTTTGCATCAATGAATATGATTATATTGTTTTTATCTCTAAATTTATTTATGTGGTGTATAACATTTATTGATTTGCAGATATTGTACCATCCTTGCATCCCCAGAATAAATCCCACTTGGCCATGGTGTATGATCTTTCTAATGTAATGCTGGATTCAATTTGCTAGAATTTTGTTGAGGAATTTGGCATCTATGTTCATGAGGGATATTGGCCTGTAATTATCTTTCTTTGTATTGTTTTTATCTGGTTTTGGGATTAGGGTAATGCTAGATTAATAGAAAGAGCTTGGAATTGCTCCTTCCTCTTGTATTTTTTTAGAATAGTCTGAAAAAGATAAGTTTTATTTCTTCTTTGAATGTTTGATAAAATTCCCTTGCGAAGCCATCTGGTCCAGGGCTTTTGTTTGTTGGAAGTTTTTTGATTACTGCTTCAATTTCCTCCATAATTATCAGCCTATTCAGATTTTTTTATTCCTCCTGGTTGAGTTTTGGCAGGTCATATTTTTCTAAGAATATTTCTAATTCTTCTAGGTTGACCAGTTTGTTGGAGTATAGTTGCTCATAGTAGTTTTTAATGATTTTTCATACTTCTGTGGGGTCTGTTGTTATTTTACCCCTTTCATTTCTGATTTTGTTTATTTCAGTCTTCTCTTTTTACTTCTTGGTGAGTCTGGCTAGAGGTTCATCAATCTTATTTATCTTTTCAAAGAACCAGCTCTTGGTTTCATTGGTCTTTTGTATTGTTGATTTTTGTTTTGTTTGTTTTTGGTCTCTATGTCATTTATTTCCACTCTGATCTTTATTATTTCCTTCTATGTGTTCACACTGAGCTTTTCTTGTTGCTCTCTTTCTAATTCTTCAAGTTGCAGAGTTAGATGGTTTATTACCAGTTTTGGGTTGTGTTTTCATTGTTGCTTGTTTCCAGGATGTTTTTTTATTTATACGTTGATCTCTTTGGTAACCCACTCATTGTTTCACAGGATGTTATTCAGCCTCTAAGTATTTGAATTTTTGTGATTGTTTTTACTGTAGCTGATTTCTAATTTTATGCCATTGTGATCTGAGAAGATGCTTGATATGATTTCAATCCTCTTGAATTTGGAGAGACTTTGCCTGTGTCCCAATATGTGCTCTATCTTTGAAAATCCCCCATGTGTGCTTGAGAAGAATGTATATTCTGTAGTTTTGGGTGCAATGTTCTAAAGATGTTGATTAAGTCCATCTGATCTAGTGAGTCATTTAAGATTGATGTTTCTTTGCTAATTTTTTGTGTAGAGGATTTATCCAATGATATTAATGGGGTATTAAAGTCTCCTACTATGATTGTGTTGCTGTATATCTTCCAGAAGTTTTTTTGTTTTGTTTTGTTTTTATGTATTTGGGTGCTCCTGCAATGGGTGCATAAATATTTACCAGAGTTATATCCTCTTGTTGTATCAATACTTTTAGAATTATGAAGTGGTCTTTCTTGTCTCTTGTATGGTCTTCACTTTGAGGTCTATTTTGTCAAATATAGTACTGCTACTACAGTTTTTTGTTTTTTTTTTTTCATTTCCATTTGCCTGAAAGATATTTTTCCATCCCTTCACTTTCAGTCTGTGTGAGTCCCTTGTTCTGAGGTGGGTCGCTTGTAGACAGCATCTATATGGGTCATGTTTTCTTATCCATTCAGTCACTCAATGTCTTTTGATTGAAACATTTAATCCATTTACTTTTAATGTTATTATTGATAGGTACTTGTTTGTAGCCATTTCTGTACTTTATGCCTGTATTCCTTCTTCCCTTTCTATTTCTTCTTTTTACAGCATTCCCTTTAGTATTTCTTGCATTGCTGGCTTGGTAGTGATAAATTCCCTTAGCATTTTTTTGTTTGTGAAGCTCCTGATTTCCCCTTCAATTTTGATTGATAGTCTTGTTGGATAGAGTATTCTTGGACTTAGTCCTTTGCTTTGCATCACTTTGTATACTTCCTTCCATTCCCTTCTAGCTTGATGTGTTTCTGTTGAGAAATAATTTGATAATCTGTTGGGGGATCCTTTGTAGGGAACTCTCTGTCTCTCTCTTGCAGCCTTTAAAATTCTCTCTTTGTCTTTAACATTTGCCATTGTAATCATGATGTGTCTTGGTGTGGGTCTTTTGGGATTCATCTTACTTGGAACTCTCTGTACTTGTGTAACTTTTTTCTTCCCCATATCCAGGAAGTTTTCTGTCATTATTGCTTCAAATACAATTTCTAATCCTTGCTGTTCTTCTTGTCCTTCTGGCAGCCCTATTGTATGTGTGTTACTTCATTTCGTGTTGTCCCAAAGCTCCCTTAGGCTCTCCTCCTGTTTTTTTTTTTTTTTTTCTCCAGCTGCTGTTCAGATTGGGCTTGTTTCTCTACCTTATCTTCTAATTCACTTATTTGGTCCTCTGCTTCTTCTAGTCTACTGTTGAAACTTTCTGTGGTGTTTTTTTTATTATAGCTATATCACTTTTTATTGCTTCTTAATTTTTGCATAGGTTGTTGATTTTCTTGTCCACCCGCTGTATGAACTGTAAGACTATTACTCTGAATTCTTTTTCTGTCATGTTGCATGCCTCCATTTCACTTATTTCCTTTCTTGGTGATTCCTCTTTTTCTTTCCTCTGGGGATTATTTTGTTGTCTCCCCATTCTAACTATCACCAGAAGGTTCAAATGCTGAGTTGCGGGGGCCTGGGCCGTGTGCAGTGGGAGCTTTGCACCACCCAAGTGTCACTGAAGAGCTCTGACACTAAGACATGTGGCTACTGTGGTCTGGTGGGAACCACACTCGCCCAGGATCAGGTAACCAGTGCTCAGTGCAGCCTCGTGCACACTCCTAGAATCAGGAACCCCACCTGAGCCTTGCTGATAAAGAGACCCCGCTGGTGTGTGCCAAAAATCAAGGTCCCCTTGCACATGCCAGGAGTCAGAGTCTCCCTTGCCTGCGCTGAGAATTGAGTATCGAGTCTCTTTTGCTTAGTGCAGCCTTGCTCTGAGAATTAGGTTGCACATATGCCAAGAGTTGGAGTCACTGGCTCTTAGTGTGCATGTACTGGGAATCAGGAATCCCAGGAGCGCATGATGAGAAACAAAGTCAAGTCACTGGTGCTCAGTACTGCCTTTTTCATGCAGAGAATCAGGGTCCCTGATCTGCTTGGGGGACCGGGATGCACAGCCACCCTGTGTCAGCAGGAGGTCCACTCCTGTGCTGTGAAAAACAGACTTCCGTGTGCGCTTGCCCAGAATCAAAGTCAGGTGGCACTGCTGCCCTTCGGGGCATGGGGTCTGTTCGTGAGAGTGTGCTCTGTGGGAAGCAGATTCCCCATGTCTGTGAGCCCAGGCTCAAATTTGGGCAGTAGAGCCGGAGCCGCCCTGTGTGGGTAGGAGACCTGCTTGTGTGGGACGTGTCTAGCAGTTCCTATGGCACTGCAGTGAGCCTGTGAGAAGAGGGATCGGCTCTGTGATTCACAGAAATCTGCAGCTGGGATGTCTGGATTCTTGGTGTCTGTGGGTCTGCAGCTCTGGTGGCATGCAGGTCTTTGTCCCCAGTGGCTGCTGGGTCCTGGTTTGTGTCTGAGACCAGATTGGGTGGTGGTGAGCCTAGGATCCTAGTCTCAAGCAGTTCTATTTTTCAAGATGGCATGGTCTCTGTGCCCACGCTTGCCACCCCTGGAATGTCCGCGGTGGCAGCAGGGTTTTGCCATCTAAGACTGTCCATTTTGGCAGCCCCTTGGAAGACCTGCAGGATCTAGCTTTCCCTAGCTCACTCGCACACCCCACACAGGTCCACACACTCCTCTATCGCTCCCTCACTCTTTTACACACTCTCCCTTCCTACCTTCTTGACAGTAGCCATCCTCCACTCTGGATTCTGAGGACTTATTATTTTTTTTAAATTTATTGCAGTAATATCTGTTGAGCAACTACTGTTTCATTGGTGAACAATATGAGGTGTACAGATAAATGAGCAATTGAAATGTAATGAAATAATGAGAAAACAAGGTGTTTTATGCAAGCATGTAGGAAGAACAGCTAGAATCAGAATAGCTTTTATTTAAAAGACACTGAGGGAGACCATTTTTAGCAAATGCAATTGGTACTCTGCACTTTGACATTACCATTTTAATGCCTGCTGCCCAACTTGCAAAGAGTATCCAAATTTCTTTGTCAGAGTCTTTCTTATGAGGGGAAGAAAACCCTTGTGTTAAGACCCAGCAGGCTAGGAATACCAAGGAATTAATATCACTCTCCCCCATTCCCTAAGAACCAACTCTAATCAATGACAAACTGTTGATAGAAGTTAAAGACCCCAGCTCATTTGCCTCTCCTAAGGAACAAATGTGAGGTTTGTGTTTTATACCATCCCCCAATGTTTTCTGCAGATCTAAGCTCTAGCCACCCACAGTGGCTGCTCCCTTTATAATATCCTCTTTATTAACTGCATTCCCTCCCTTGTTTTACTTATCACATTCCTTCAATGTTTCTTGCAAGTTCCAAATAAGCCTCTTTCCCTGATATTGTCATATCAAGGTTTCCTCCTGGAAAACACAGATTAAAGCAACTTCTAACCTAACAACTTTAAAAGTGGAAGAATCCCAATTATAAAGAGCATTTACATAATCTATTAAATTTATATCATGTGTGTTTAGTATAAAACCATACTAAACACACATGATATAAAGTTAACTAATTCTCTCTTTGTCTTGTTTCATGAGTTTGTTGATATTTCCTTTTACTATGTGTGACAATAAAACTCTAAGTCAAGAAAGTATTATCCCTTTTGGGAAGCAGAAATGGCAAGACAAAAAAAGAGTGTAACTTGGCCATACTGGGTCATTTTTAGCAATAATTTAAAAACTAGCTAGAATTTTACATCAATTGTCGAAGTCGCTTCTCAGGACAAAAGAAGAGTTTTCTTTGATTTGGGGATTTTAAAGATAAGGACCTTAATTTTCTTTCATTTAGTTAAATTATTTTTGCTCAGTGACTTTCAACAATGGTTAGGAAATAGCAAGATTATCTCTGATTATCTCAAAGGATACTAGAAGATCAGTTGGCAGGACAGAAATCAAAATTTATTCAAGTAGTTTTCTAAATATTGGGTGCAATAGGGATGTTTGAAAATGCAAAAGGAGAGGAAAGGTAGAAGTTGTATACTCTCATTCTCTACTTCCTCTGCATACCCTTAGCTACTATTTGAAAAGCTCAGAAACTTTGATTATATCGTCTCATAGTTTATTTTATTGCCTGATAGACAATTTTAATATATCCACAAATTGGTCCCACTTCTCCCCCAATGAGACATATTAAACTGTGTACTTAAAACATTTTTTTTTAATTTATTGAGAGGAAGAGAGAGGGGGAGACAGATAGAAAGAAACATCAATGATGAGAGAGAATCATTGATCAGCTGCCTCTTGTATGCCCCTACTGGGGATCAAGCCTGCAACCTGGGCATGTGCCCTTGGCCGGAATCGAACCTGGGACCCTTTAGTCTGCAGGCTGATGGTCTATTCACTGAGCCAAACCATCTAGAGCTAAACTATGTACTTTGTTTCTGGAATTGTAACCCGTCCAACCCTTAACCACCTAAGACTTTTGGGGAGATTAAAAATCATAAAAATTTGAAACTAAATAATACTGAGGATTTAGACATTAGTATTTTTTTTTATCTCAGCTTATCAAGGAGAAAATATATTCATTATATTCTTTCTTCTGAAAGATCCTCAAGTCCTGGTTGTGCCAAGGATTGTGGAATTTGCCAAAATATAATTTTGACATTGTTCTCAAGTATACTTTGAATTGCTGAAGTGCACATAAGAAAATCTTGTGCACACACATGACTCCAGTATTTCATTGTGTATATTTAGGTAGCATAGAGAAAAAACGTTGGAAAAAGATAGAAATTGCAAGGCCAATTGAATATTCATCAAAAAAGGAACTTAGCTGTGAAGATTTGATCCAGCTTCACAGGGGGATGGTGAATATTTTTCTACATGACTGAAGTGCTTTTCTACACAGTGTTAAAGAATTACTATTATTAATCCAATGCACATCAATACTGAGTGCCTGAATAATAGCAAGAGCAGCAGCAACAACATTAATAAAAATGGCTAACATTTACAGAACTCTAAATATGTGGGGATGAGTTTTCCAAGCATTGCACCTCTATGTATGTATTAATACATTTCAGTCTCACAGGAGATTCATAAAATTATGTTTGAGGAAACTGAGACACAGAAGAACTTATTTATTAACTAGAGGCCTGGTGCATGAAATTTGTGCACAGGAGGGGGGCCCTCAGCCCGGCCTGTACCCTCTTGCAATCTAGGACCCCTCAGGGAATGTCTGACTGCCAGTTTAGGCCTGATTCCTGCCTGATGGCCTCTAACCACTCTGCCTGCCTGCCTGATCATCCTTAACTGTTTGCCTGCCTGCCTGATTGCCCCTAATCACCTCTGCCTTGGCCCCTGCCACAGTGGCTTCATCCTGAAGGACGTCTGGAATGATGTCCGGAAGGTCATTGGGCTGTTTGGTATAATTAGCATATTATGCTTTTATTATTACAGATTTGTTCAAGGTCACACAGCTTTAAGTGGCAAACTAAGATTAGAACTCAGGCATTATGCATTACAACCATTATGCTCTTCTAAATGCATTTATATTACAACAGTTATTCCACTAGTATATAAATTATGCCAAAAAAGTTTTTCCAATAAAGCATAATATTGAGCAGTGTCCTGAACCACTTATTCCTTTCTCTGAACTGACTTGATACAAACATTTCGAGTTATTTTGAAAGAAAATTAGGTTTGCTTGAGAGAACGGTACCTTGTCAGCATACTGTAGACATAAACAGAACCTCCAGAGGACTGGAATGTGCAAAAATATTCCGCCTTTGGCTTTAAAAAATGAGACTTTCAAATAGACATTGAAACACATATTAAATGCATATTTCTCAGATTTGATGTTATTCATTAATGATGGAACAAAGATACTCGTAGGAAAGACATTCTTGTATGAATTACCAGAGCTAAGAACCCTAAAATCACAAGTCTGACTGGGTTCAAATTATAACAAAGACTGAAAACATCTCTCAAGGTGAACAAAAAAGTTTTTATTACAATTAAAGAGTGTTATGCCTATGTTGAAAGAACTGAGCTTGTGTCTGTTATAGCTGTAGCTGAATTGATCTATTCTTTCCCAACTCTCAAAATAATATCAGTTTCCATGGCTAAATTAGTTGTGCGGTTAATAACATAGAAATACATCCCCCAACACATCCCTACTGACATTTATGGACCAGCTGTGCCACAGCCAGTTCATTTACTTGATCCTGACTTAGTCTAAGTGCCAAACCTATAACAAGGGGAAACAGAATAATAATAATGATGATGATAATAGTAGTGATATATTGATAATATTGCCAGTGATCCTACACTAAATATTTTTCTTAAGGAAAAAAAAAAGTGTTGTAAAACGGTTTCTTTTTTTTCATCTTCAAAGGACAGGCATACTGAAATAGAACTTCTGCCAGGGAAAGATATGAGAACAAGTAAGGGAACAAATGAAAGGGTGACACAGAGAGCGCTGTGTTCAGTAACTGACACTGTCAATCAATGCGGACTTGTTACTTTAATGAATTCTCAAGTGTCATTATTAAGAGAAACAACCAAGTGTCTGTTTTTTTTATGTAAAATAAATTAATTCCCTACCAACTAAGAGAACTCTGACAACTCTCACTTTTCGCTCTATCGTTATTATGTACATCGATGTCAGAATAAAGTATATTTACACTTCGGGCAATGTTCATATGCAGATACATGTAGTAAGCCTCTTTTATGGTAAAGCGCAGCCCATATTTACTAGAAAATTTTTTATTTTATTTCTGACCCTTTGAGTTTTGCTGTCAGAGAAACTAGAATTTCTCTGTGTATTGAGCTAGTTATTTAACCATGGGCTTAAGTTTACTCAACCGAAAAATGATGGTGACATTGACTAAATCATGGGTAGATGTTGTGAAGATTAGATGACATTCACACATGACAGCTTTACATACTCAACATGGCTTTTTTTGTGAACTCGCAGTTTACTGTCGCCATTAGGACTTGGAGATTACAAAATCAATGACGATCCAATAATCAAATCCAAATATAGAGTTTATTATTTTCTCTATGGAATATTTTAGTTTCTTATTCTAACATCTTTTGAGTCTAGATATTTAGTACTATTTTTTTCCCATTGACCTAAGAGGGCAGTGTACCCAGCAGGGATTCTCATTCTAGATAAAAGCACATGCAATAAATATATTTAAACATATCCTGGGTGTAAGAAATGACAATTAATGTAATCTTGCTCTGTAGATTCCTTGGAATTTCAATAAATAAATGAGGCCACACTATGTCAATAAATGTGAAAGTTTTGGCTGTTTTCCCCTAGCCCATACTATATATTTTTTTCTCTTCTTGCTGCTTCACTGAGAATGCAAACACTAAAAAGTGTTTGAACATTCATTCATATAGATGTCTTGTTGTCCTCAGCTTTTTGACATATTCAAGAGAACTGATGCTGTAGCATTTCTAGCTTTTTCAGCTGTGTTTGAATGTGATCAATGTTTTCTTGCAATTCTACAGCCTAGTCTTGTCCTCTCTTTTGAAGATTATTTTCACTGTAACTAGAATTCAAGTGTAAGAGGAATTTTCTTTCAAACTTCAATAATGTAATCCTGCTGACTTCTAGCTTTCATCATTTATTTGACAAATCAGTTGTCAGTGTTATTTTTGTCCCTTTGAAAGTAATGTCTCTTTTTTCCTTTGACTGCTTGCAAGATATTTTCTTTTTCTTTAAAAATTTTTTTTTCTCTTTCTGGCAGTATTATGGTCATGTGCCTAGGTATAATTTTCTTATTTTTATTTTTATTTTCAGTCCACACATAGTTTATAGGTCTTCATGAATCTTAAGGCTCATGTCTTTCAATATTTTTGGACAATTTTTAGACATTTAATTCTTTAAATATTGCTTTTGCCTCATCTTCTCTCACTTTTCTCCAGGATTCTTTTCACTGAGATATGAAGGATGTATATTCTAACTACTTCACATATAAATCAAACTATTTAATGCATGCATTTATTTTTTTCAGATTTAATACATATATTGTTATCTTTCATTATCTCAATCCAGTCTTGTCCTATATAGAGTTTCTTTTTAATATTTTTAGTTACTGTATTATTTAAAACTAGAATTTCTATTTGATATTTTTAGATTTGAGTTTTCTTCATTTTTAAACTTTCTCCATTTATTTCTCTAGCTTCTTAGATATATTAATCATAGTTTTTTAAAGAACTTATTTATTAACTTCTTCATCAGAATTAATTTAGGGTCTTTTTTTATTGCCATATGTTTATATGCTCCTGTCTCTATGCAGTGCAAGCCATTGGTATTAATATGAAAACAGCAAAGTCTCCTTAAAATATTATCTTCCCACTCAGAGAGTGTTCCCTTTATCTTAACACATAGTGTGGGCTCATTTCTTTAATTTAATATAGAACTAAAATAAAATAAACGTTGACAGGAGTTTTGAAAATTTGTCATCAACCTCGATCTGCTTACTACTTTGCTTTAGGGTTTCTCCACCTATTTTTTTATCCTTCTATTTGAAAATTATAAAAATATATTTGGAATAGTTTGAGTTCTTTCATTTACAGCTCAAAACTCAATTCTGACTAAATTAAAAATATGGAATTTCTTCTAGGATAATGGAAGGATTGGGCTTGCAATAAAGGATAGACAATGTCCCATAAATTAGGGTATTACCAGGTAGATGAATATTAGCAACCATCTTATTCAGGTGTCTTGGCATGAATCAGCTAAATTACAGTAGGTAATTTTTGCTTATTTGTTTCCCTTGTACAAGATAAATAATTTCCTGTATTTTTTAAGGGCCAATTATATTAGATAATTTTGGTATGGAAATATAGAACCTCTGAGAATATGTATGAAAGACAGATAAATCTGGTGTCTGATTGACTAAGGAAAAGTTTCTTATAACTAAGCAAAAGGGCAAATGCACAAATATTAACATTTCCTGTTATTATCTCATTTATATAAATGTTATAGTACATACAGAATGATTGTATATTTTATGTACAAAAATAGAAAATGAAATACCTATTAGTGTGTGAAGCTAATATAAGTTTCCAGGATGGGTAAATTATTTTTAGTATTTCTAGATGGCTGACAAGAATCCAGAATTTTATGGCTCTGGTGCATGTGAAAAGTTTTATCTCTAAGCTAAGAGGTATTAACTTCAAAAGATGTATAGCTCTTTATCTGATAGGTTTAATTTAATAAAATTGAAAAAAATGATAATGTAAATATGTCATGCTAATATTTAGTAATATGAAGAAATTTTCACTTTTTGCAGTACAAATCATGGAGTGTTATTGCTGGAAGGGACATTAGAGACCAAATAACCCTAACATATAATTTCACATTAATTATCTCTCTATATAAAAGCCTAATATGCAAATTGTCCCAATGGGAGTTTGACCAGGAGACATGCGCTGACCACCAGGGGGTGATGCGGAATGAAGGAGGGCCCTGGTCAGTAGCCAGAAGGCCCCGATCTGCCCTGATTGCTGACCAGGCATAGGGACCCTTCCGTGCCCGAATTTCGTGCACCAGGCCTCTAGTTCTGCATAAAAGTGCTGAGTCAGTGTGGACTGTGTGTGGAATGGGTTCACTTTTGGTTTTACAAATTTGGATATTGTTGGGCTTTAGGTCCCAGAAAGTGAGCCTATTTGTTTAATCAGATGATTTCTCATTTAGTAAATTAAATAGTAAAATTATTTTTAACAAGCCTGTAGTTTCTATAGGAGGAATATTGCACAACAAATGGGGATCTGAAAAGAGTGTTTTAGTAATAATAGAGATTATAATTTTTAAGACTTAACATTTGAAAGCAAATAATATTTTTTCATTCAATTTTCTCATTCTTCACAACTACTGTTTTGTGGCATTGAGTGCTGACTGTTCTCCTTTAATAGTGGAGCTCCCAAGTTTTAGTTACAACCTGATAACCCAATAAGATATAATTCTTAGCCTCTTTTAGTGTAGATGCACCCGTGTACTCACTTGGGCCAGTGGCATATGCAAGGAAATTATGTGAGCAACTTTTGGATCATCACTTTAAATATAAAGCCACTAACCCTGAATTTCCTCATTCACCTCTTTCAGGTCTGGAATGTGGATATGGATGCTAGCCAACATTGATGATGGGATCAAGGACAAATCACTTAGAGCTGATAGAGCAAGATGAAAGAAGCCTGGACCCCTAAATGTTTTCTTGCAGCAGATAATTTCCACCAGCCCTGGATAATTTACTTCTGTACTATTTTGTATGAGGTAAACTCCCATGTTATTCAAGCCACTAAATGTGTTTTTGTTGTTGTTACAACAGCATTGCCTGAATACTAATGCAGGAACTGGTACCTGAAAGTGGGGCTTTGCGGCAGTAAAATTTAAAAATATGGGCTTTGTCTTGGTATGTGGACAGCAGAAAGGAAAAAGGCTATCCAGCCTGATAATTAGCTTGTGATACTTGTCTTTAGGAAAAACATTTGGTGAACTGTAACTTATAATAATTGGGAGTCACAACAAATACCTTTTGAACTTGTAGCTGTAAGGGAAGAGGATGGACCACAGAATTCTGAGTCCTGCTACTTTTGACAAAATTCTATGAGAAAGACAAACCCAAACAAGTATTTGCCAGTGTTCAAGCAGAGGAGGAAGCGAGGGTCTCCCTGCTTGAGGCTGGGTCAAATGCACAGCTTTGATCTCCCCTAACATCTAATAAATCAGTTCTCTGCTGGTGGGCTGCTAACACTTTTATTTTTTTAAAACATCCCAGTTGACTATTACAAACAGTGAAACTGGAAAGCAATAATTTTATTTTATTAAAATAAGTTAATAATGAATGTGAGACATACATGTTTTCTTTTTCTTTGTGCTAACTGCACATTTGTTGATAGGATTTAAAATAAAAATAATATTTTAAAATTACTATGACTAAAACCGGCTTCTATTAATCTAGAGATTGTCAAATAACAGTATGACTATATTTACTTTTTCAGCAGATAACTAAACAAAATCACTTTCAAATCTGTCTTGTTATAGAAAATGAAAATAATATGCCTACTTATTTAAAATATAAATATTTTGCCAAAATAATTAACAATTTCTAAACTTTCGATGAGAAATACCAATGAGAGAGAAGAGAGAATTTGTACAGCCCTTCCTTAGGAGAGAGAGTAATCTAGTCATCAAGTTAATGGCAAGAAATGTGTATACTTACACATGAGTCTTTTTGTTGTTGTTGCTTAAATTATTACAAATAGTAGTACATATGTCTCCTTTTTTTCCCCCCCAATTGACCTTCGCCAGCCTTCCCTACACCCTGGCACATGCCCTCACCCTCCTCCCAGTGTCTTGCATCCATTAGTTATGCTTAAATGCATACATACAAGTCCTTTGGTTGACCTCTTACCTTCCCCTGCCCCCCAACACTCCCCAGCCTTCCCACTGTCATTAGACAGTCTGTTCGATGCTTCTCTGCCTCTGTATCTATTTTTGTTCATCAGTTTATAATGTTCTTTATTTCCCATAAATGAGTGAGATCATGTGGTATTTTTCTTTCACTGACTGGCTTATTTTACTTAGCATAATGCTTTCCAGTTCCATCCATGCTGTTGCCAATGGTAAGAATTTCTTATTTTTTATAACAGCGTAGTATTCCATCGTGTAGATGTACCACAGTTTTCTAATCCACTCATCTGCTGATGGGCATTTAAGCTGTTTCCAAATCTTAGCTATTATAAATTGTGCCACTATGAGCATAGGGATGCGTAAATTCTTTTTGATTGGTGTTTCTGTTTTCTTGGTATATATTCTTAGAAGTGGTATTACTGGTCCAAATGGCAGTTCCATTTTTAATTTTTTGAGGGTGCCCTAGCTGGTTTGGTTCGGTGGATAAAGCATCGGCCTGCGGACTGAAGGGTCCCAGATTCGATTCTGGTCAAGGGCACATGCCTGGGTTGCAGGTTCGATCCACAGTGTGGAGCATGCAGAAGGCAGCCTATCAATGATTCTCTCTCAATATTGATGTTTCTCTCTCTCTCTCCCTTTCCCTTCCTTTCTGAAGTCAATAAAAATATATTAAAAACATTTTTTTTTGAGAAAACGCCATACTATTTTCCACAGTGGCTGCACCAGCCTGCATTTCCACCAGCAGTGAAGTAGGTTTCCTTTTTCTCCACATCCTCTCCAGTACTTGTCCTTTGTTGATTTGTTGATGATAGCCATTCTGACAGATGTGAGGTGGTACCTCATTGTTGTTTTGATTTGCATCTCTCAGATGATTAGTGACTTTGAGCTTGTTTTTATATGTCTCTTGGCTTTCTGAATGTCCTCTTTCAAAAAGTGTCAATCACAATGGCATAAAATTAGAAATGAACTACAGTAAAAACAATCACAAAATTTCAAACACTTGGAAGCTGAACAGAATACTGTTAAACAATGAGTGGGTTACCAAAGAGATCAAAGAGGAAATAAAACACATCCTGGAAACAAACAACAATAAAAACACAACAATCCAAAATCTTTGGGACACAATGAAAGCAGTAGTGAGAGGGAAGTTCATAGCATTACATGCCTACCTCAAAAAAACAAGAAAAACTGATAATAAACCATGTAACTCTGCAACTTGAAAAATTAGAAAGATAGCAACAAGAAAAGCCCAGAGTGAGAAGAAGGAAGGAAATAATAAAGATCAGAGCAGAAATAAATGACATAGAGTCCAAAAAAACAATACAAAAGATCAATGAAACTAAAAACTGGTTCTTTGAAAGGATAAACAAGATTGATGAACCTCTAGCCAGGCTCACCAAGAAGTAAAGATAGAAGACCCAAATAAACAAAATCAGAAATGAAAGAGGTGAAATAACAACAGACCCCACAGAAATACGAAGAATCATTAAAAAATACTATGAGCAACTCTACTCCAACAAACTGGTCAACCTAGAAGAAATGGATATATTCCTAAAAAAAATATGACCTTCCAAAACTCAGCCAGGAGGAATCGAAAAATCTGAATAGGCCAATAACTATGGAGGAAATTGAAGCAGTAATAAAAAATCTTCAAACAAACAAAAGCCATTGGACCAGATGGCTTCACAGGGGAGTTTTATCAAACATTCAAAGAAGAAATAAAAACTATCTTTCTCAGACTACTCCAAAAAATTCAAGAGGAAGGAGCACTTCCAAGCTCTTTCTATGAATCCAGCATCACCCTAATCCCAAAACCAGACAAAGACAACACAATGAAAGAGAACTGCAGGCCAATATCCCTCATGAATATAGATGCCAAAATCCTCAACAAAATTATAGCAAATCGAATCCAGCATTACATTAGAAAGATCATACACCATGACCAAGTATAATTTATTCCAGGGATGCAAGGATGGTACAATATCTGCAAGTCAATAAATGTGATATATCACATAAACAGAGAGATAAAAACCATATAATCATATCCATTGATGCAGAAAAAGCATTTGAAAAAATCCAACACCCTTTCTTGATAAAAACTGTCAGCAAGGTTGGAATAGAGGGATCATACCTCAACATAATGAAAGTCATACATGACAAACCCACAGTCAACGTCATACTCAATGGACAAAATCTAAAACCATTTCTACTAAGAACAGGAACAAGACAGGGATGTTCACTCTCACCACTCCTGTTCGACATAGTACTGGATGTGCTGGCCATTGCGATCAGTCAATAAGAAGAAATAAAAGGCATCCAAACTGGAAAAGAAGAAATAAAACTGTCCTTATTTGCAGGTGACATGATATTGTACATAGAAAACCCCAAAGACTCCATCAAAAAACTATTAGACTTAATAAATGAATTTGGCAATGTAACAGGATACAAAATTAACACCCAGAAGTCTAAGGCTTTTCTATACACCAATAATGAACTCACAGAAAGAGAAATTAAAAAAGCAATTCCATTTACCATTGCAACAAAAAATCAAGATACCTAGGAATAAACTTAACCAAGGAGATAAGGACCTGTACTCAGAATATTTCAGGACACTGAAAAAAGAGATAGAGGAAGACACGAACAAATGGAAGAATATACGATGTTCATGGATTGATAAAATCAACATCATTAAAATGTCCATACTACCTAAAGCAATCTATAAATTCAACACAATCCCCATTAAAATTCAAAGACCTAGAACAAATTCTCCAAAAATTAATCTGGAATAAAAAAAGACCCCGAATAGCTGCAGCAATCTTGAGAAAGAAGAACAATGTTGGAGGGATCACAATACCAGATATCAAGCTATACTACAAAGCCATTGTTCTCAAAACTGCCTGGTACTGGCACAAGAATAGACATATAGACCTGTGAAACAGAACAGAGAACCTAGAAATTGACACAAGCCATTATGCGCAATGGAGGCAAAGGAGGCAAGACCATACAATGGAATCAAGGCAGTCTCTTCAATAAATGGTATTGGGAAAACTGGACAGATACATGGAAAAAATGAAACTAGACCAGCAACTTACACCTTACACAAACATAAACTCAAAATGGATAAAGGACTTAAACATAAGATGGGAAACCATAAAAATCTTAGAAGAAACCATAGGCAGCAAAATAGCAGACATTTGTCATAGCAATGTATTTAACAATACTGCTCCTAGGGCAATGGAAACTAAAGAGAAAATAAACAAATGGGACTACATAAAAATAAAAAGCTTCTGCACAGTAAAAGAAACCATCAACAAAACAAAGCCCACTGCATGGGAGAACATATTTGCCAATGTTATTTCTGATAAGGGTTTAATCTCCAACATTTACAGGGAACTCATACAACTTACAAAAGGAAGATAAACAACCCAATCAAAAAATGGGCAAATGACCTAAATAGACACTTGTCGAATGAGGACATTCAGAGAGCCAAGAGACATATGAAAACATGCACAAATGAGTCTAAAAAATCCTTAACTTCTTTTCTCATTAGGCTTTAAATAATAATATGAAAGCCACTATGATTTTAGTAAACTTACAAACTTTTTTGTTAAAAGTGAAGTTATATTTGAATTCAAATAACTTATACCAAAAAACAGTTAAGTTACAAAAGAACAGAGATATGAAACATATCTTTGAAGAATCAATGTTAGGTATAGTAAATACCAAAATAGTCGTTGCTGTTAGCACTTTAGAAATCTTTCATGGGAATTTTTGTCTGAGCTAATTTTTAATTGGATCAGCAAGCCTTTGTGTGATATGTATATTAACCTATACAGTTAACTCACTAATTAAATCAAATATTACTTGAGGTAAAAATGTAAGTTTTTTTTTAATAAATAAGACTGTATCATTTTACAATTAAACATTAAAATGTCATTTGGGTCATTTTCTAGGAAAAATAACATATGGTAGCTATATTACATACTGAATGGATCTACCAGGAGAATGACCACATACCTTAGATCAGTCTATCTCCTCTGCTTTGGTATAATTGCTTTGTTTTTTACCACAGGTTTTTTAAAACTATTATTATACTGTTAATATATTTTGCATCTTAACCAATTTAAAGTATTTAACACATTTTAGCTTCATAAAGAATTAGTTGTAACTTTAACCCAAATAACCACATGTTTTAAATATGTACTTTTGTTACTCTCATAGCAAATCTACTAATTAATTTAATCTGGAAGCATGGTATCATCCAACTCCTTATAAGGCTTATTTCAGCTATTTCATCTCGCTATAAGATCTGAATACCTGAAGTACTCCAAGGGTTTCTCTTAAAAAGAGGCATGTCTTTTAAGCAGGCCTTATGAGGGCATAGAGAAGTACTGAATAAGCTAATACATGATCAGCTATCTCCAGTTGACAATGTTTGTTTCTATGGAAACAACAGTATGACATGATGTTAATGAGTTCCCTTTCTTCTTGAAAAACACTGCAGGAAGAACAGGAGTGTTATAGCAATTACCAAGAAAATGGTGGGGGAGAGACAGAGGAAAAAGGGAACTAAATTTAAGTTAAATAAGTGAGTGGATATATAAATAAAGAATAAATAAAATGAATATAATGTAACATTTTAAAATATAGGTTTGTTCTTGAAGAAAAGACAAAATGAATCAGGCTGGGCTTGTCAGAACCTAAAATTGATCCGTGACACATCTACAGTGCAAATGTTCTGCACAATGGCCACAGAGGGCCCACATTCAGTAGACTGCCTACCTCCAGTCATCTTTCTGGGAATGGTGGGTGTAGGGGAAAAACTTGATTTTATGTCCATGATCTATTTTTATCTACATCTGTCACCATTCTAATATTTTTGATAAGATTATTGTTTAATGTGGGAATTAAATTTAAAATAATTTAAAAGAACTTTGAAAACTTGAAATGGACTTAACATGCTTTTCCATAGGACATATGGAAAATAGTTCCTGACAACAGGCACCCCTTTTAAATCATAGTCTCCATCCTGTAGCTCAGTACTTTTAAAATATATTTTTTTCATTAGTATAAAAAATAAAAATATAGTAAAATGGCTATTTTAGTAAATTATCTTGTATTTTAATCTTTTTTTTACTCATGGACTTCAGAGACAGAGAGAGAAATATCAATTTATTGTTGTACTTATTCATGCATTTATTGGTTGATTCTTGTAAGTACCCTGACCTGAGATAGAAACCAACTGAACTGCCAGGCCAGAGCATATTTTAATCTTACCACCACTATTTATTAATTCTCAGACAGTCATTATTTTATAAACAGATCATCATAGCTTCCATGTTGTACCTAAAAAAAAAAAAATGAGAAGTAGCCCAGTGGTGTTGCTCAGTGGTTGAGTATTGACCTATAAATCAAGAGGTCAGGGTTCAATTCCCGGTCAGGGCTCCATCCCCAGTGTGGGTGTGCAAGAAGCAGCTGATCAATGATTCTCTCTCATCTTTGATGTTTTTCTCTCTCTCTCCCACTCCCTTCCTCTCTGAAATCAATATAAATATATTTTTTAAAGTGAGAAGTAAAAGATATAGTCCATCCCAAAGGTATACTGGTAAATGTTTAAACTGCTATGGATTAGAGTGTAGTGGTATGGCTCTACTCTTTGGAATTTTCTTGGTGCAAATATTCTCAACATGGCTCACTTTAAGCTACCAACATGCTGCCAACTAGCTGGGAAAATTCTTGAAAGTTTAGCAATCAGCTCTTGTGATCGGTATGAGCTATTTCCACTCCACTACACCACTGACTCAATCCCCTCATAATGTAGGTAATTTCACCTGTGATGTTAAAATATATTCTAATAAAATATTACTACTCATTTGTGGATTACTATAAGATATGTATGAGAAAATATTTTCTAATGTGTATAATGTACAAATTTTATTTGCCAATAACATTTATTAATCCTAATATATAAAATCCCAGGGTCTGTAACATCCAAAACAACTGAAGGCTTGACTACGGGGCCCTGACCCAGCACTGACTGCCAAGAGGGCTGTGGATCAGGCCCCAAGAGAGGCCCAGGGAGAGAGAAGCTGGGTCTGATCCGTAGCCTACCGTGGCAGCTGTTGATCAGCACTTGCCTCTCTTTCACTCCAGGCCTGGCCAGCAGCCATGCCTCTCTTTCTCTTGGGCCTCCAATGGGGCTGCTGATCAGCCCCACTCTCTGATCAGGCCTGTTGATAGGCCTGGAGATGCTGACTGGCATAGAAACCAACCAATCAGAACTAAATCTGGGTGAAGTGTGAAGGCAGAACCTAAGGTAGGGGCTGAGGAGGGGTTTTAAGGGCAACAGCTGTTTGGTGTAAGGTGTAAAAAAGTGGTTCAATTTTTTAATGACTGTTTGACAGTATAGTGCTTATGGCAGCTTATCAGTCCAGATATAGGGATTATGTATTTTTGTCTGCCAAAAGCATCTCTTCCTGATGAAAAAGGCTTCCCCACCCCCATTTAAGCAATCCTATCCTACATATTCTATCTATACTACTAAAAGGGTATTATGCTAATTAGACCGGGCCGACCAGCCATCTTCCAGATGTCCAACTTCCTTCTGGACAAAGCCATGGTGGTGGGGGCTGAGTCAGAGGCCATTAGGGGCAATCAGGCCAGCAGGGGAGGGCAGTTGGGGGCAACCAGGCCAGCAGGGGAGGGCAGTTAGGGGTGAGATCAGGCCAGCAGGGGAGGGCCATTGGGGGTGAGATCAGGCCAGCAGGGGAAGGCAGTTGGGAAAACCAGGCCTGCAGGGGAGGGCAGTCAGGGGCAAGATCAGGCTGGCAGGGAAGGGCCATTGGGGGTGAGATCAGGCCAGCAGGGGAGGGCAGTCAGGAGTGAGATCAGGCTGGCAGGGGAGGGCTGTTGGGGGTGGGACCAGGCCAGCAGGAGAGGGCATTTGGGGGCAATATCAGGCCAGCAGGGGAGGGCAGTTGGGGGCAAGATCAGGCTGGCAGGGGAGGGCTGTTGGGGGTGAGATCAGGCCAGCAGGGGAGGGCAGTCAGGAGTGAGATCAGGCTGGCAGGGGAGGGCTGTTGGGGGTGGGACCAGGCCAGCAGGAGAGGGCATTTGGGGGCAATATCAGGCCAGCAGGGGAGGGCAGTTGGGGGCAAGATCAGGCTGGCAGGGGAGGGCTGTTGGGGGTGAGATCAGGCTGACAGAGGAGGGCCACTGTGGGTGAGATCAGGCCAACAGGGTAGGAAAGTTGGGGGCAACCAGGCTGGCGGGGGAGGGCAGTTGGAGGTGAGATTAGGCTGGCAGGGGAGGGCAGTTAGGGGCAATCAGGCACTCAGGCAGAGAGGTTAGGGGCAATCAGGCAGGCAGGCAGAGGCAATTCCGGGCAATCAGGCAGGCAGGCAGGTGAGCAGTTAGGAGCCAGCAGTCCCAGATTGTGAGAGGGATGTCCAACCGCCAGTTTAGGCCTGATCCCACAGCGGTCGGATATCCCACAAGGGGTCCCCGATTGGAGAGGGTGCAGGCTGAGCTGAGGAAACCCCCCCACCTGTGCACAAATTTTGTGCACTGGGCCACTAGTGCTTACAAAAATTAGCTATGTGGTTTCTTACATTAGCCTTTTCCAAAAATAAAATTTTGAAAACAATACATGAATTCATGTGTATTCTATGAATTTTAAAGTGGTTTGTTTATAGTGAAGAAAAGGTTGTCATTTCTTTAATAATCTGTGATAAATTTTGTAGGCCTTTTAAATACAATTGTGAAAATGACTCTTATTTTTTATAACAAGGGGAGAAAAGTGACTTCATTGATATTCTCACACACAGCAAGTGACTTGAAATATTTATGTTCACAGCTAAACATGTCTTATATTTACTGGGACAGAATTTAATATGACAACTTGTTTTAAAAACTCATCTGAGTTTGGACTTTCAGATTGAAAGTGAAAGTGGTTTAGCTTCTCTGTTAGGATTAGCAAATGTGGCATTGCTTTTCCATTAGGATTAGCTGTCAACCATCAGCAGTAATACTAGAAAAATCACAGCTTTACTCTGAGCAAGCCCACAAGATGATGCCAGGAAGTTCCTATCAGGTTCTATCCAGTATGTAGAGTCAGAAAACTTAACAAGAAGGCAAAAACCTCTGTCGGATGTTTGGCATAAACAAGTTTGCATTCCACTTCCAGTGAGTTTATTTTGATCTAACTGATTTCATTTAAGGAAACATTTTTAGGTTTTATTTTGTCCCTTTATCTAAATTTGGCTCCTTTGCAGATAAATACAACTAAGGTTGCATTGGCTGTCTTTGTAAATACAAAGAGAATTCCCTATTACAAAGATATAATTTCTGAAATACTATCTCTGCTTAAAATAGTCACTATGTAACTCAGAAAGGAAATATTATTCTAATATTTTATATAAATACCAATGACCCAGTGCACAGATTCATGCACATTGAAAGGAAATTAATTAGCAGGTGGCTGGCAGGGTGGGACTGGGTGAGATGGGTAGGACATGCCCTGGAGCCAACCTCCTGCAGTCCCTCCCTGGTGTCTGTGGATTGAGCAGGATCCTTCCCACAGGTGGGGTCCCTCGGCCTGGCCCACAGGGATCAGGCCAAAACTGGCTCTCAGACATCCCCCTAGGGGAGGGTACTCTGCAAAATGGTTGTCGTACAGGGTGTGGAATGCAAACACAGCGTGCAGTAAACCAGATTCAGGGCCAACAGTGCCCCAGCGACAACATAACCCATGGCTGAAGGTGGAATCATGTGACCTTGTGAGGAATTGGGCTCCCTCCTCTCTGGTTTTGGGGTGCATCAACCAAGAACCACCACTGCCAAGTCACTGCAGCTTAGTTGCTCCTGCATTGAGCGTTTGTCTCCCGGTGGTCAATGCGCGTCATAGCAACAGGTCAGACGGTCAGACACTTAGCGTATTAGCCATATATATATATATATATATATATATATATATATGTTATTAATATAAATACACTCAAACACTATACCTGCTTAAAATGGTCACCATGTGACTCAGAAAGAAAATATCATTCTAATATTTTATATAAATATTAATATAAATACATAAACTTTTATATCAATGTATATGTCCATATACACACACACACATATATCAGTGTATCTATACACATTAGGATATATTTTCTATGGCTAATTTTATTCAGCAAACATTTGCTAAATATTTAGAATTTTCAAAGAATTGCCCTAGAACTTGAAAAAAAAGAGTGACTAAAACACTCTGAAATAAAAAGATTGAATTTCTTAGTAGAGAAGACTGGCACGTACATGGGGAAGGAGATGATTTATGAGGCAGTGTTGAGGAAAGGAGCAGCACTGAGTATAAATGGCCAAACCAGAAGCGGATTTATTTAAAATCCTAACTCAGCAGAATGTTTGTGGGTAGACAATTCTATTAGGTCTGGGGAGGGTGAAATGAAAAGTTTATGCTTACATCCTTTTCAAGGCAGATCTTTACTAGACATGGGAAGGCTGTAATACAGTCATGAGGCTGGTCATGGAATAAACTTTTTCAGGGGATATTTTCTAATACCTAACAATTCCTAAAATGTACATATTTTTTGATATAGCAAATTCACTTCTAGGAACCCCTTCTTCCACAACCAGGAAGCAATAGCATGTTTCTCCTGAGAATACTCAAATGACATTTTATGGAGTGGTACAATTAGAAACCACCTGCTTAATTTTCCAAAAAGGAAAATTTTTAAATGGCATATGTTACAACCATACAATACAATCATCTGGAGGGGAAAATCGCACTTATTTTGTTTTAAAATGTACTTAGTATTACAAAAGCATTTCAACAGTTATCAGAATAGACCAGTGCTTGACACAGCGTTTATATTCTATTCAATAACATTTTTCATTTCTAGGATTGCCTTGAGGATCGAATATTTTAAAAAATTTAAATTTGAACCAAAGTACTACCTACTGGTTTTATTTCATTTTAAAATTTTTTAGTTATTTCTTTATATTTTATTAAGTTTATTGGGGTGGCTTTGGTTCATAAGGTTTCAAGTTTACAATTCTATGACACATGACCTGTGTATTGCATTGTGTGCCCACCACCCAGAGTCAACTCATCTTCTGTCACCATATATTTGGCCCCTCACCCTTAGCTTCCCCACCACCACATTTCCTCTGGGATCATTATACTGCTGTCTGTGTCTATACCTTTCAGTTTTATATCCCACATATGAGTGAAATCATATGGTTCTTTGCTTTTTATGACTAACTTATTTCACTTAGCATGATATTTTCAAGGCCCCTCCATATTGACACAAATGGCAGTATTTCATCTTTTCTTATCGCTGAGTAGTATTTCATTGTATATATTATCTTCTTTATCCAATATTCTATATTGGACACTTAGGTTGTCTCCATGTCCTAGCTATACTGGATAATACTGGAGTGAACATAGAAGTGTATATAACTTTGTGAGTAAATGTTTTTGAGTTTTTCAGACAGATACCCAGAAGAGGGACTGCTGGATCATATGGCACCTTTATCCTTAATTTTTCAAGGAAACACACTACTCTTTTCCATAGTGACCCTACTGGTTTACATTCCCATCAGCAGTGAATGAAGGTTCGTTTTTCTCCAGGACATCTCTAACACTTGTTATTACTAGTATGTCATTGTAATTTTTTATATATTTTTATTGATTTCAGAGATGAAGGGAGAGGGAGAGAGAGATAAAAACATCAATGATAAGAGAGAATTATTGACCGGCTGCCTCCCACAAGGGGGAAAGACACAGAGAGCGAAACATCAATGTGGAGAGACACATCAAGAGGCCGCCTTCTACAGGAGCCTCAACTAGGGCTAGGGTCTGTGCCCTTGGCTGGAACTGAACCCAGGACCCTTTAGTCCATGGGGCTGATGTGCTACCTACTGAGCCAAACTGGCTAGGGCGCTAGTTCATTCTTGATCTCTTTTATTGAATTCTTCATCTCCAAAATTTCTGTTTGGTAATTTTTTAGTTTCAATTTCTTTGGTAAAGTACTGGTTTTGTTTTCTGAGCTAATTAAACTGCCTATCTGTATTTTCTTACACCTCATTAAGTTCTTTAAAAATTGCAAGCATGAATTCTCAGTCATTTAAATCACATATTTCCATGTCCTTAAGTTTGTTTTCTGGAGATTTAAAAATTTTCTTTCTGAGTTTCCTTGCTATCTTGGTTATTCCTGGGTTTGATGGATTCCTTCTCTATCTAGGCCTCTATGTATGATTGGCATTTCTCTAGTCAATTGAAGTCATAGAAGTCTATTATTTTCCAATAGGTGACGTTGAATCACAAGTTTTTAGCTCTCTTGCACTTCTCTGGCATTACAGATCTCTGTGGATGCAGGAAAATGGGAATGTAGGTTTTATACTTGTGAACTGGTCACCCCAGTCCCAGGGGACAACCCCGCATGGAAACGAGGTGGGGGGTGGGGCTCCAAATCCCTGAAACCCCAGTGTAGTTCCCTGCAGCCAGACGCTGCTGTCAGTTAACCATAATGCAAGGGTGTGAGGTGGGCCTGGGTAACTAGGCGGCCTTCTAAGTTGCTTTGCTCTCCCAATAATGATGACCTCTGACCTCTGCAGAGTCCCCCCTGTCCCCTCAATTCTGGGACCAGTCACAGAGTACACTTTGCTCAGGGAAAAGTGGTTTTGTAGTAACAGTTAGTGGGTTTGCAGATAATGTACTCGGCAACGCAAAACCAAGGGCAAAGGGAGGGAGCCCTGGGAGGTTAAGGGGCGGCAGGCTCTGTGGCTTGTTTTCTGTTTGGTATGCTGACCACCAGACGGATGCGGCAGCACCTCTATGCTGTACCCTTGCCCATGTCACTGGGATCAACCATAGTTACTACTGCCCACTCCTGCAGGAATGCCCACCAACTCTCCTTGCTTCTCCTGGCTGAAGAGAGTGCCAGCCACAACATGATTCCTCCCCTTCCAAGCTGAGCCCCACCTTAAGCTCCTGGCTGTAGAGCTGTGTCTATGGCTCCTCGCAGCTTTTTTTACTTCTCTCTTCCCTGGTTCCCCAGTTCGCTCCCACTTGCCCACTTTTGGATGTTACAATAAGTGGGTCTCCCTGTTGCATTTATGCGTTGAGCAGGGCATCCTTTGTTGAATTATAGCTGTTCTAATTGTTGAAACTTCAAGGTGAAAGACCAAGGGGATCTCTCACACTGCCATTCCTCTGACATCCCTCTGATTTCATTTTATTTTTTGATGGATATTAAATGCCCCATACATGTGTTGGTGGTTAATGTCCCATATATAAAATTTCAAAATGTGTATTTATTTTTGTAGTCAATTGGATCTCATGGTGATGTGAGTTATACATAATTTCAAAATCAAACCATAGCTGCACATAGGAAATATTTTCCAAAGCATAATTGTCTTCCCCTAATATGACTAGTGTGAGGGAAAGCAGAACACCTTCTAAACTCAGATGAGATTTCCACTGTGGTGAGTACATTATTGAAGCTAGACACTGTAGGAAGAAAGTAGCCTTGGGTAAGTAGTGTGTCACATCACCCTTTAGACTTAGAATTTCCAAGTGCTGAATATACTTTAATTGAATTTGTGACTCACCTCTATCATTCCCCTAAAACAAACAAAAAACTCTCTTGAAAGTGTTTTCTTTAATTCTGGACCTTTTTATGCTCTCACAGGGTTTTCTTTTCTCTGGTTGTTTGTATAAACACATTAAGTTTTTGAGTTATTTTCCTGGATAAGGAATATGAAGCAGCAACACTTAGGAACATAATAGATAAGTGCTTATTATTTGTTGCCTCAGTTGATATTTTAAGATATGCAAAGTGTTTGGTTTTTTTGGTCTGTTGATGCATATTTCTACACCCTAGAGCTTCCCTTTATACAAATAGCTCCCTTTTATACTACTACAGATAAGACTTTACACAAATGCTTTAAATTCTTTACTGTAGGCCAAACAAATATGTTTATCTGGAACACACATAAAACAGTGTCAAAAAGAAAATATCTGGTGATGTTGTTCAGTTCATCTGTCATTCTATAGTTGTGCATGCACTTTCCAAAGCCTATTTCAATCACAAGTTTAATTTAAAGACATAGTTGATCCAAGTTCCTTTAGTAGAAAAGCCCTAAAGTGAAGATCCAATATAAATTAGCCAATGGAATTTACCTGAATTTGTATTAGACCTTAAATATTGAGTTTATCCAGATACTCTAAGAATTTTTGGGTATCTCTGATCTAACATCAAATTAAGGCATTTGCTATCACTATTGAAAATATTCTTCTGAAGCTTTCTAAAAATGTTACATTCGAAGAAGAAAATGATTTCAATAGCTCTTGGACATGGCTAGAAGTTTCTCTTTCCTTTTATGTAAATTTATCAACCAAACTATTTTATTTTATATAAGACTAGAGGCCCAGTGCATGAATTCATTGACCAGTGGGGTCCCTCAGCCTCGCCTGCAGGAATTGGGCTGAAACCGGCAGTCCAACATCCCCTGAGGGGTCCTGGATTGCGAGAGGGCACAGGCCAGGCCAAAGGACCCCACTGGTGCATAAATCCGTGCACTAGGCTTCTAGTATGCATATAAGATCTTTGGTTAATCTCTTCCCGCCCTCTCCCCTCCCCGCTTCCCTCTAAGATTCATCAGTCTGTTCTATGTTTCCATGCCTGTGGTTTCTGCTCCTGTGCTGAGTGTCTGCTCCCTGGTGGTCAGTGTGCATCATAGCTACTGGATGGTTGGCCAGTAGGCGGTTGCTTAGGCTTTTATATATATATAATAGATAGAACTGATAAGAGTCAAATGGGATCCACTTTGCACCTGATAGCAGGGGGATAAGGGATGGGGCCAGAGATAGCCAGGAGTTAGCAGGTTCCTTTCAAACCAATAGAATCTGAACTAGCTTTTTATATGTAATCTAATTCCCTTTGCACCAATTTCTTCTGGGAAAGTATCTCTAATAATGCATTTAAAGCAGGACAATAACTTTATCTAATAATTGCCTCTAATTGAAGGTTCTTAGTATACATAGTTTTCCAATTCCTCCTTCCAATACATGTGTATTTCTAGTTGGTCTTTTAGGTGACCCTATTAACAGCATAGCTGAGAATTCACAGTTAAGAATCTTATTCAGCCAAATTAATTAAGTGCAGTTTCCCAGTTTCCATTCTGGGAGGAAATTAGTTGTTTAGATAAATATATTAATTGAGTGTTTGTTTCTGGTTATTATAGTCATACACAGAATCCCTTGGCACAATTATACCTTGTACCAGAACCCTCCTTTACATATTTCTTTCAGATTTTTCAATCAGCTTTTGAAGACACCTAAAATTTTCTCATCCATAAACAATAATTTCTCAGGTACTTCTCCAGATTTGCTCTAGGCTCATCAGCCTTTGGTTTTGAAGTAATTTCAGGTGACTGGTGATCTCAGGGTGGTTCTGTGTGTAGTTATTCATACAAAATAGAACTTGGATCTTTTTTTTTTTTTTTTTTTTTTTTAGTTCCTTAAAGTCTGGTAACCAACATTACTGAGATGAGTTCACCATGATGCCACAGCAGAGGCCACATCACAGGTACTGCACTAACAGAAACAGGGTGTACAAAGACAGATATGATGTAACCATTGCCCTCAGCAGATATAAACAACAAATAGTAAGAAGTAGATGTGGAAGGTATATTAATGGGGAAAATGTTTCACAGGAGGACTAGTGAACATTATAAATTTGGGGAGAGTGTGGTAACTGCACTCAAAATACATGAAGGATGAGAAATGTAATGGCATGGTGAAGAAATAGCAAAAATCTAATTTGGCTAAAATGCCTTCCTGTAAATACCTAAGTGTATACAATGATCAATGCAGGTGAAAAGTAAATTTGAATCCCAATCCTGGAAATAAACTTAATTCCTATATGGGAAGTTTGAGTTTTTACATGCCATGGGAGTCTTATAAGGTTTTTGCACTGGAAGGAAATATGTTCAGAATTGTGATTTGGGAGATAATCTGATATTGTAATTTCTTTTTGGTAGCATCAAAGGATAGTTTCCTAAATAAAGGCCATATTTGGTTCACCCACCCATCCTTCAACCATTGTATTATTTAAATTAAAAACAAAAAAACAAAGAAACAAAACTTTTTTAGGAGCCTGTTGCTGTATTAGAAATATAGTATCAGTTACCTAATGTGACAGATTTACTATATTCATTACATGGTATACAAAGATGAATCAGATATGACACTACCACTCAGAGTTTAGAAGACAGGATAAAAAAAGTACATAAGTAACCATAGAGTAAATTTCAAGAGAGGTACAAAGAGGATCAAGGAAAGAAAGAATCATGAAATGGTGGCCTAAGCATTAGATTCAAGTGAGTTAGGTTTTTATATTTATTTTAGAGGTCATCTTAAGGTGAAAGAAATATAGATTAAAAAAAATGTTTGATTTGAGGGATTCTAGATTAATCTACTACCTGAAGTACCTGCTAAAAAAAACACAAAAGTTTATTTTCCTTTCTTTTCTTTTTTTTTTTGAATGCAGTTTGTTATGGGTCATAAAAGGAGTAGCTCACCAATGTGCTACATTTTTGTAATGCCTTAGTGTAAATTAGGTTATCAGGTCACATTTTTCCTAAAAAGTCATTTCAGACCAAAAGAAATTAAAATTTTGATAACATAGATGCTAAAAGATCATGTAGATCACAGAGTCAAGATGAGAAAGATGATATGATGAGTGAACCTGAAAGGCTAGTGGGAAGCTTACGAGTAAAGGCAACAGAACACAGGTCAACAACCAGGTGTGTAAAACTTAAGAGAAAAGGTTATTGAATCAGAAAAGAAGGAGGCCCTGGAATTAAACCAAGCCAACTACACTGTTTTGCTTATCACTCACTGGTCCAACTCAGAACAAATATTGGCTGGGCAGGTACCAGTTCACTTGCTGATTGCCAGCATCTGTTCTGACTGGTCAGTGTTCCTGCAGTATCTATTGTTAACTATACTGGTTCTACTTCAAGCTCACATGTTACCTGTGGTTCATATGGTAACTCCTAATAAATATTTCGGTTCTATTCCAAACTCATTTTAAACTAAATTCTTCATGCAAACACCAATGCTTTTGAAAAAACTGCAATCTGTCACTTTGTTTTTTTCTTCTTGAAATTCTCATTTGGTTTGAGGAAATTATAGTCAAGCTTACTACAGTAACTGGCTTTAGAGTTGCTTAGCCCATCCAATTTTTTTTCTTTCTTTCTGGAGACTGGCTCATTTCCTTGTTTCACAGTTCACTGAAACCCTTTGTGGTCAGTGAGTCTCATCCATCTTATTTGGGTTTGACTTCATGAATCTCACACAGTTAGAGTAGGTGATAGGGATAAGTAGAACCCGGCAACAAAGGTCGCACACGGGAGAGGCATGCGACACGCAAAAGCAGATTTGACAAAAATGAAAGGAGACAGCGTGGATGTGATAGATGTGGTAAATATAGTGCATCCTGTGATCTTGCAAAGAAAATATTTACGGTTTCTGTTGCAGTACAATTATGTTGATGTGTGTTTTTAAAATGTCATATTTTTTAACAAATTAGCACATGTCAGCATCATTTTAAACACATTTGCTTTCTTGTATGTGTTTATTTGGAGTCAATTTTTTCCAAACTTATCAAATTTTCCAAACTGCCCCCTTCTATATCTTTCAAACTCCATCTTTCCTCTTTTTCATAAGCCTGTTTTTCTCTTTTCATCTCTGTGACCTGTGTATTTTCTGATTGTACCTCTTTAGTTTTGTTTTTTATACTTAGCACTTATTTGAGGCATTTAATCTCAAAGCTCCTGAGAACATTACCTAATTAATCCTCCCCACAGTTTTATAATGAAAACCATTATTTAACTTTCTAGTTTTACATGCAGGAAAAATAAAGTGAAGGTTAAATGACTCACCCCAAGTCACAGAGAGCGAGTTGCAGCCTGCACTGAGGATCATCTGCACCATCACGTTGCCCCTATGTCTTCCTTTGGCATCTTCTTCCTGGTGATCTCTGGTGTAAAGCATTTTACTTTAATGTTGTAAATTTTATGTATTCATCTATAATAATAAAAGTATAATATGCTAATT
Source organism: Corynorhinus townsendii (assembly GCA_026230045.1). Taxonomy (NCBI): domain Eukaryota; kingdom Metazoa; phylum Chordata; class Mammalia; order Chiroptera; family Vespertilionidae; genus Corynorhinus; species Corynorhinus townsendii. Next base: position 149,205,026 of record JAPDVU010000003.1, read on the forward strand.
AGATTGGACAGCCAAATGACCTTCTGGACCTCATTCCGGACATAGTCGCAGTGGTGGGGGCCAAGGCAGAGGCAGTTAGGGGTGATCAGGCAGGCAGGCAGAGTGGTTAGGGGCAACCAGGCAGGCAGGCAGGCAGGTGAGCCGTGAGGAGCCAGCAGTCCCAGATTGCGAGAGGGTGCAGGCCAGGCTGAGGGACCCCTTCCCACCCCGCCTGCCGTGCACAAATTTCATGCTCCAGGCCTCTAGTATTTTAATATTTGACAAAGAACAATAGATTTCTTTTAATAATAGGTTTTCTGTTTATTACATATTTTCCTTTTTTCAGTACTTGTTTTTGATTTATCCTCTTTTGTGTTTACTTGTATTTTTATGTCTTTCACAACCTCTTTTATATTCTTTTTAACCTGTTTGCTATATTACTTTAATATAAAACTTACTTAGCCACTTCATGATTATAATAGAAAAAAGCAACAGTGTAAAAATTGTAGATTTACATTTAATACTGACTTTTCCATTTGCTTTATATACATTGGTCAAATAAATAAAGACATTCTGTATCTGCATCAGAATGTCTTTATTTATATGTTAGAAAACAGAATATACACTGAGTGGCCAGATTATTATGATCTCTGAATGCATAATAATCTGGCCACTCAGTGTATATCCTATAAAATAAAAGGCTAATATGCAAATTTTCCCCTTGACCAGGAGTTTGACCAGCAGGCAGGCCGGCCAACTGCCCATGTTCCCTCCTCCTGGCCAGGCTGGCTGGATCCCACCCATGCACAAATTCATGCACACACACACACACACACACACACACACACACACACACACACACTGAGTGGCCAGATTATTATGCATATTATGCATTCAGAGATCATAATAATCTGGCCACTCAATGTACACTCACTGGACTGCTGTAAGGACAAAAGAGATAATACATATAAGGTGAGGCAAAGGTAGGCTTACAGTTTTAAGTAAGCAAAACAAAGTTCATTCTTATATTATTACTTATTAATGATTGTATTATTTTTCCATATGAACAACTGTAAGCCTACTTTTGCCTCACACTGTATACAATTTATAGCACAGCACCTGCACATAGTTGTTTTAGTTCTTCTTTCACTAATAAAGGTACTATACTTTAAATATATTAAAAAGTTAAGATCTTAACTATACTATTTTTATGATTTTTGACAAATTTAAACACCAGGGTAACCATTATCTGGATCAAGATATAGGACTTTTCTAATGTCCCTGAAAGTTTCCTAATGACCATTTCCAGTCAATACCTCTCCCAAGGTAAGTGGTTAGATTATCCTCATTTGTTAGTGTTGGCTATTCCAGAACTTCACGAAAATGGAATCCTTCAGAATGTATGCTATTGCATCACTCTTCTTTCACTCATCATGTGTTTTGAGATCCATCAGTGTGGTTGGATATTATATCTGTAGTATCTACCTTTATTTTACTTCTAATTCTCCTGAGAATAGACATTTAGGTTGTTTTCAATTTAGAGTTATTATTAGTAAGGTTACTATGTACATTTTTATGAGAGACTTTTTATGATTAATATTTTTACTTATCTCACCAATAGAATTGCTGCTTCTTAAGGCTGACTTTGTAGACTCTGCCAAATACTAGGTGTACCGGTTAATAAGGCAGATTTTTTTCAATAGATAGAGTTAACATATGTTGATATATATGTGATTTAATATGTATGCCCTTTTGTCAAAACTTCATATGTCAAATTTGCTGAAGGTGTTAACATCATAGATATTTTTACACTTAAAAATGTCAAATTTCATGCCAAAAAAATAGCATTTGCAGGAAGTTATAATTCATTACTTTATTTTGAAGAAAAGTGCTGCTGAAAGTGATCGTATACTTTGGGAAGCTTATGGTGAACATGCTCCATCTCAAGATAGTTGTGAAAACTGGTTTAAACACTTTAAAAGTGATGATTTCTACGTGAAAGACAAAGAACATTCAGGTCAACAGAAAAAGTTTGAAGACCAACAATTACAAGCATTATTGGATGAAGATGCATGTCAAACTCAAAAACAACTTGCAGAAAGATTAATCATTGCTCAGCAAACAATTTCCGATTGTTTACAAGCAATTGGAAAGATTTTAAAGGAAGGAAAATGGGTGCCACATCAACTGAATGAAACACAAGTGGAAAACCGTAAAGTCATCAGTAAAATGTTGCTTTCACAGCACGAAAGAAAGTCTTTTTTGCATCGAATTGTGACTGGAGATGAAAAGTGGATTTATTTTGAGAATCCCAAATGCACAAAATCACCAGATGATCCAGGTCAACCATCAACATCTACTGCAAGGCCAAATCTCTTCGGAAAGAAGACAATGCTCTGTGTTTGGGTTCAGGAAGGTGTGGTGTATTGAGTTTCTAAAACCAGGTGAAACCATTAATACTAATCACTACTACAACAAATAATCAATTTGAACCACACTTTCATCGTGAAATGACGAGAATGTGCAGAAGACACGGCAAAGTAATTTTGCTTTATGATGACGCACCATCACACACTTCAAAACCAGTTAAAGACACGTTAAAAGATCTTGCCTGGGAAGTATTAACCCACCTGCTATATTCACCAGACCTTGCTCCTTCATATTACCACTTGTTCCAATCGATGGCACACGCACCTTCTGAGCAGCACTTCAAAACGTACAAAGAAGTGGAAAATTGGTTCTCTGAATGGTTTGCCTCAAAACAAGAAAAGTTCTACTGGGATGGTATCCATAAATTACCTCAAAGATGGGGGAAATGTGTAGCTAGTGATTGCTATTACTTTGAATAAAGCACTTTTGATGTTTCTCTTGAAATTATTGTGTTTTCTTTGATTACAAAATCTACATTATTAACCAGTATACTTAGTAGTTTTCCATAGTGGTTGTACCATTCCATCCTGCCCCAGAAATGTATGAAAGTGCAGTTGTTCCACATTTTTACTAACACTTGACACTGTTTTTAAATTTTAGCCATTTCATTGGGTGCTTAGTGGTATTTAATTATAAATTTTTCTTGCCTTTCCTTGATCACTAATGATTTGAGCAACACTTGGCACAATTGTATTTCTAGAAGAGTACTTACTGTTGTTCTTCTTTTAGCATCATTGTTATTTCTCAATAGATTTTTATTCAAATTTTGAGAAAGTAATAAACAAATAAGAATCTTTAATTTACTTTTATAATTTTAACTTTATAGGAGTTATCATGACAGAGATTTTTCTTCTAACAAAAGCAAGAAAAATATATGACCAATATTCTGATTTTAATTATCAATATTCCCATCATAAAAATGGCAAGAGCCAACAATCATCCCCTCCTGATAGAGCAAGGGTTGAATCTTCTTTTGAAGACAGAACAGTCTTTTAATTTTTTAGGGTTTAATGGAAACTGTTTTTTTGTGTGTGAGAATGAAAAAGAATGCTGGACAAATTATAACAGAACAAATATATATTTTTTAAAGTTATGGAAGAGGTTTGGGGGTAAAGCATATTGAAAATGGGGTGGAGGAAATATTTTTATGTTTGTTAAAAGTAGATATGAAATAGTTTTAGAAAAAATGACAGAGAATGACAATTCAAATTTGTGTCTGCTTATTAGATAGATGTCAGAGATTAAAAGAAAAAAATATCAGAAACCACTTAACTGGAGTTCAAGTTCCTCCTGAGAAGTAATCATCAGAATTTCTGTTATATCTCCTCTCACTTTCCATTCCCAAGAACATATTTTCCTTTGAACAGGAAATACTCAGAATAAATAACTATTATTTTACTAGCTGTCACTGCAAAATAAAGTGCACTTCAGATGTTTTCTTTAACACAGTTACTTCAACCTTTCTTTTCCACTTGTCATTTATCAACCACTCACTTTAGAGAGTACTGAAATATGAGTGTGATTTTTTTAATAGGGTAAACATATATGTCATAAAGAGAAGTTTGACACACTGTATATAACTGATTGAGTATAGGCTTTCTAGTCTGGTAATAACACAGTGGACCAAGCTGCTGATTTCAGCTAACTTATCTACCAAACCAAGTCAGATATTGGTGATATTATTGATTTCTCAATTAACATACTAAAAACATGGGAAAAAATAACATGTCCACAGTACTTTCATCCTATAATTTGAGAGGTGTACCCCATACAACCTATCTGCCTATCTGTAATAGACAAATGATAAATATGTAGGAAACTAATATATTGATTGATATGTAGATAGATGATAGACAGAGATTGAAAGAAAAATGTGAAAAGAAAGTTTCCAGTAGGCACTTTTCTTAGTAACTATATTTACATTGACACAATTAATAATTGCTTTCATTGATTCCTAAAAATTTCTTGAGTATTTATAACATTCCAAGATGCTATGCTCAAACATGAGTTAACAATAGGAAACTGACTGGAGACAATCCATATCCACATGTCTTACTTTTCTGTCTGGGTTTGGAGTAGTTGCTGTGTGTGTGTGTGTGTGTGTGTGTGTGTGTGTGCGCGCACCCATGTTGTCCATAAATACAACTCTCAGATACAAAATGTGGGAAGTTATAGCCATGGAAAGAAATAGACAGTTCTGTTGTTAGTTAAGGGGAGAATACTAATAAATTTTCAAAAATACCACTGTCTTAGTTCAAGTTCCCGAAAAACAGACCATGAGATGCTATTAATGTGTAAGTGATTTACTAAGGAAAGGGCTCCCAGGATAAATCAGTAAGGGAGTGGGGCAAGCAAGACATAGAAAGAGAATCTAAGCAAGAGTTTGATTCCAGGTGATTCCAATTCCAGTCCCCAGGCTAACCCAGCAGGGGAGCCTTTGGTATAAATTATATCTCAGTTTTCCCACCTTCAGGCAATGGAATTGAGCCTTCATTTTCTGGCACCAGTCTACCACTGCCTATGAGCTGCCTCAAGGGATGTAAATAAACTCTCAACCACTTTCATCTTTTTGGAATCTCCAAGGGTAGTCTGCTGAGCTATCAATGGTCCCAAGTTAGAGCACCAGCAAATAGAAAAAAAGAAAAAGAAAAATTCAGTCCATGAGATTGCTCTTACCCTTGGGTATGAGCATTAATTTAATATGTTTCATCTACTTAGATTGGTCATAAGGCAAAGAAATATGTAGACAAGAATGTGTGGAATAATGCAAATGTATATGGAATGAAAATGGATACATCTATTCATTCTCAGAAATAGTAAGAGTGAGCAAGCCTAGAAAAGTAATTACATTCCTTGGCTTGGAGTTTATCAAGGAAAAAACAAAGTCACTTCAGTCTAAAAGTTGAAACTCTCAGTTTTTCCAAAGAAATAGTTATTGATCCTATGAGTTTTGTAGGAAAAAATCATTAACCCTTTGCAAAGCCATTAGAAACAAAGCACGGAGAAAGTAAGAATAGATGTGTAGAATCTATAAAAGGGATCCAAGGGGATCTAGGCAGGGCATTAACACTGTTCAATACAACTCTCAAATTTGGAGAGAAGCAGACTAGGCTATTCAATAGGCACCCCGGGGTGCTGGGTAAGAGCTGGCAATATCTGCTGATGTGATGCCCCTCTGTTCCACCAAATCATCTCAAAGAAAAGAGAAATAACTTTAGTTGTTCACCATTTATCTCTGTGCCATCCTGGCATGAAAACAGAAAGAAAAGGTAAAATAATCATAATGATATGATAGGTATGCCAATAATAACAACTTCATGGAAGTTAAGACAAAAAGAAAATGCTGAAATGAAGAAGCCACAGGAGCTCAGTTGAATCTACCCCTCCAACCTGGCCTGTGGACTGCTAATGATCTGGTGAAAACTTCATGGTTAAGACAGGTGACAAAGTTCACAAGCAACTACTATGACGAGATAGGTGCAATGAAGGAATATACCACTATCTACCACTATTAAGTGAGAATCAACACAACAATGTGATTCTTTCATATCTATTAATGTTATGGACAATATAGTAGTAGGATAGTTTTTTACAAAATTAATGTGAATGGCTGCATATGCATAACTATTTAAAATGGAAGATGAGGAACTTAAAGTTATGATGTAAGACCTAGAGGAAAATTAATGGGAGGAGAATGAAGTTTGAATTTCATGGCCCTTACTTGTTTGATCTCATTCAGTTTCCTAGGAGGGACCTCAACAATGTGTTCATATAATTATATATTTTTGTTAAATTTGTGAAAATAAGATGCTTTTACACAGTTGGTTGAGGATAGCATCTCAATGATTAAGTCTACTTCCCCCCATCACCCACCCCTTCTGACTAGTAACATTGGAATGAGCAGGTGATTTTAAGGTCTGGCTAAAGTACATTTGGAATAGGGACACATTTTGTTTGCATTTTAGGAACTATGATATGAATTGCAGCCAGTTCCCTGTATAATTAAATTATTACCACCCACTCTGGTATAAGAATAGCTTCCAGAAAAACCTTACCCTAGTGGTACTCTATTTTGGAAGTATGTGGTTTACTGGAGGATAAACAAGATTTGAAATGTTTGGGACCAAAAGCTGATATATGAACATTTAAATTGATAAACTGACAAAAGTGTAAGTGAATAGTTTATTTCACATCTACTTCTTGTTAAAACTATCAACAATAAACATTAATTTAAAGCAACCATGCTAAAGAAATGTCAATTGATTTTTTTTTATTTCTAAAAAATTGCAAAATTGTCATTATATAAAGAGGTAATAAAAATATTTATCAAAAATGTATGGAAGCCCTGGCTGGTTTGGCTCAGTGGATAGAGCATCATCCTGCGGACTGAAGGGTCCTAGGTTCAATTCCCGTCAAGGGCACATGCCTGGGTTGTGGGTTCAATCCACAGTGGAGGACATGCAAGAGGCAGCCAATCAATGATTCTCTGTCATCATTGATGTTTCTATCTCTCTCTCCCTCACCCTTCCTCTCTGAAATAAATAAAAATATATTTAAAAAATTTTTTTAAATGTATGGAAAATGTATTATAGTAGTACTAGAGTCCCGGTGCACAAAATTCATACCCGGGGAGGGCGGGGGGGGGGGGGTCCTCAGCCTGCACCCTCTCGCAATACAGGATCCTCAGGGGATCCCTGCAGGATTGGGCTTAAATTTGCACTCAGACATCCCTCTCCCAATCCAGGACCACTGGCTCCTAACCACTCTGGCTGCCTGCCTGCCTGAATCCCCTAACTGCTCGACTGCCTGACTGATTGCCCCTAACCACCTCTGCCTGCCTGCCTGATAGCCCCTAACCATTCTGCCTGCCTGCCTGCCTGATTGTCCCTAACTGCTCCCTGGGGGGGGGGGGGGGTGCCAGTCTGGGTGAGGGGCCATGGTGTTCTGCACTTTGGAATCTTTTAATAGGCAGTCTCCAAAAACTTGATGTGGAAAACCTAAAAGTAGAGTGCTCAGATTTCAGGCATCAGGTGCTATTAGAAGGATTTCTATCCCACTTAAACTCTAATTCTGAGTTCTCAACTGTCTGGACAAACTGACCTTCACTCTCTCCAAAGTTTCTTATTTGTCACTATCCCATTTTCCTCCACTTCAAACAAGGTAACAAAGGAAACTTTTAATTCTGATCTTCCTCGCAGCAAGGGAACAGCAAACCTCAATCAAAATAATTTCCCTCCAGAAGTCACGCCCTAATACTGCGAGACTGAGGACTACTAGTAGTATAGTATAGCGCTGACTATGTATATGCACAATAACAGGCTCACATTCTAGCAGTAGGTGCCAAGGCGTCCTCCACAAGCCTACAATCGTCTGGTCACATACTTGCGGATTTTCTAGCTCCTCCTTAAGTGGTGTTTCCTTCAGTCACATTGCAACGTCCAGGGCCTCTAGTTGGAGAGGATTTTCATTTTGCCGTTGATAGCTGTTAACTATTTGGAAGCAGTGACGTTTCGGGAGTACTGCCACTGCCATGAACATGTTGGTCCCAAGTGCACTCATGAAACAACTGCCCAATCTATGGCTGGCGTCATCCCGGTTTGCAATGAGAAAAGTACGGTGCTGAGCCGTTTTCCAATCGGATCTTCCTCTTCCTTCCCCAGCACACTCCAAACTTACTAGGGGCTGACCACACCAACCCTGCAGACCCTTAAGACTTCCCCCATATTCTCCACTTTCCCCCATCAAACTCGCACCCTAACACATTGCCTAGGGGTGCCCTAACCGCTCCCTGGGGGGCGGGGCCATCCTGGGCGAGGGCCATGGTGCTCTGGTCTCTAGTTGTTTCCGTCGTTCCACCGTTTTGGTCACTGGGTTTTTATTATAGAGGATGTTAGGCAGTTAAAAAAAAAGAAGTTATATTTATTGATTTCATGATACATTTTTGGCCTTTTGAGAACTTGATTTATTCAAGTTCTTTTTTGACTCTTAATATATATATTCTTTTTAATATATAATTATGTATTTCCAAGTTTGGATGAATCTGATGAACAAATTAGAGCCAGAGGGGAAAAATATTCTAGAATATAATATAAATAATCTTGTTATTTGCAGATTTTTAACATTTCCTATAATTTTTGTGCTATACTATATTAGTACAGTTTTGATAATATTGTTATACTTAAAATCCTTTTATTCTTGAAATATTAATGTTTATTGCATGTAATATTATTATATGTAAGATCATTTTTCTTGATGTGTATTGCATGTAACATCATATTTAAAATCATTTTTCTTGAGATATTGTTTATTGCATGTAACTATTAATAAATCTTTAATAAAATTTAAGATTGTTTTTCTTGAAATATTAAGGTTCATTGGTGTAACATTTAAAAAAAGGGAATATAATAACATATAAACTACTTGACAGCAGGGACTATGACCTATTTAACTTCCTTATAAATTTATTGTACATTATGAATAGCAGGTATTCAAAAATATATAATTGACTTTTTTTCTCACTGAATTTGTGGCAAATCAGTAGCCATACAGACAATATAATACCTATCATCTGTATTATACAACAGAACATACAAACTTTCCTGTACTCTCTCTCATACCTGTCTGACACCATACATAGCTATTAGAATATTATTGACTATAAAACCTATGCTGTACTTGTTACCCCCATGACTACACTATAACTACTTATTTGTACTTCTAAACCCCTTCACTTTTTCCACCCTTAAAATCTCCCTCCCATCTGGCATCCATCCAAAAGTTCTATCTGTGGGTCTGTGTCTCTATTCTGCTTATTTATTTATTTTTATTTTTTGATTCAATTGTTGATAGATATGTATTTATTGTCACTTTATTGTTTATATTTTTATCTTTTTTTTCTTATTCTTCTTAAAGAAGACCTTTTAATATTTCATATAATATTGATTTGGTTGTGATGAAATCCTTTGGCTATTTCTTGTCTGACCTTCATTTCTAAATAATGGCTTTTCTGGGTAATCTTGGTTGTAGGTCCTTGCTTTTCATCGCTTTGAATGTTTCTTGTCACTTCATTCTGGCCTACAAAGTTTCTGTTCACAAATCAGCTGACAGTCTTTTATTGATTTCTAGAGAGGGAGGAAGTGAGAGAAAAAGAGAGTAACATCCATCTGATAGTGAAGCATAGACTGTCTCTTGAACCTGCCTCTACTTCCTACTGAGGATGGAGCAACTTGGGCATGTCCCCTGACCTGGAATGAACCAGCAACCCCTCGGTGCATGGGATAATGCCCAACCAACTGAGCCACACTGACCAGGGTGGTTTTAATAAAATTTAAAGGCTCTAAAACATTTCATCCTAGCTATCAAATTTATTAGCATACCTTTAAAATAATACTCTATTATTAAAATTTTAATATCTATGATATCTGAAAAAAAGGAAAGAAAGAAATGCTGCTAGTGAAACTGTTAAATTTTCTTATCATGTGTGCTTTATTTTGTTTTTATTGAGATTCTTTAGTATAATATTATACTTTTGTTTACCTTAAAAAGAAAATATAGGTATAGTATATTGGTTAAAGTGCCATTAAAATATTTTCATATTCAGTGTCCAAATCGTCTGAAACTCTTCAACTGTGTGTGTCTATGTGTGTGTGCGTGTGTGTATTTCTACACATTATCCTTTCTGCCAGTGAGAGTTTTCTGTACTACAGCATTTCTTAAAAGTGTTCTCACTATGTGTCTGGGTTTTCTTCCAAGATAGTTAAAATCATTCTGTAAGCTTTGATGCAATGTGCAGACAAATGAGTACTTTATAACTTCCACTTGAAAAATCACAATTGAATGATGAATCCCAAATTCAGAAATGTTAAAAAAAATGACAAATTTTGAATTTTATCATCCAAACACTTATTATACCAATTAAATATATACTATGTAAGTGATTGTTCTTTGGTTGTCTTGATGTATTTTGTTTCAGTGAGTAGTTAAAATGTACATGTGCACATATACATATATGTCTTCCTTTATTAATATTTTCCATTAAATTCAATTTCCTTAGGTTTAGTTTTTAACTCTAAGGCTTTCAGGAATCTAATTCCAGTAGTTGGGCAGAGATTATTTAAGTGGTAAGTAATATTGAACTGATAAAAGAATATAAGACAATAAATTATCAGACTCCAACATTGTACTTTTAAAACATTTAGCTACAGTGAATTTAGTTACATTATTTTCTATACGAATTGTGAAAAATTGATTTATATCCTGAAGTAGGCAGAATACTGTCCTCCCAAATATGTCTACTTTCTAATCTCTGGAACCTATTAATATGTTATGATACACAGAAAATTAAGGTTGCAGATAAAAATAAAGTTGTTAATCAGCTGAACTTGGGATGTGGAGATTCTCCTTAATAATCCAGATGTGTCCCCCTCTAACTACAAGGATCCCTGTAAGTGACTGAGGGAAACAGGACAGTCAGTATCAGAAGGATGCAGTGTAAAAAGAACTCAACTGGTCATTGCTGGCTTTCATCTGGGAAAAAGACCACTAGCCAAGGAATGCGATAGCCTTAGAAGGTGGAATAGGTAAGAAAACAGATTCTCCCTAGAGCTTCTAAAAGGCATACAGCCATGCCTACAACTTGATTTTATTCTGGAGAGATCAATTCAGATTTCTGACCTTCAGAATTATAAGATAACTAGAGGCCTGGTGCATGAAAATACATGCACTGGAGTAGGGGGAGTCCCTCAGCCCGGCCAGCCCTCTCTCAAAGTCCAGGAGCCCTCAGGGGTGGGAGGCGACCCAGCAATCAGGGGAAGGCAATGCCCCCATCACACCTCTGCTGCTACCACTGACAGCAGCGCAAGCTTCGGCCGGCCCTGGTTACCTGAGCCTCGGGTAGCCCTGGGTGGCTGGGCAGCCGCCATCCGAGGCTTGCTTGCACTTTGCGCTGGCCCTGGGCAGCTGGGCAGCCGCCATTCAAGGCTTGCCTGCATGTTGGGCCGGCCCTGGGCAGCTGGAGGGCTGAGGGAACTGGGGGACTCCGGAGGCAGGCATGCAGCCAGCCTTGCCACACACCTGCCACCCCAGCAGGGCTGAGGGGACTGGGCACCGCCATATTGTGGCTGTGGGCACCGCCATCTTTGAGGGCATGGCAGTCAATTATCATAGTCCCTCCTTATTGGCTGTGGGTGCTGCCATCTTTGAGGGCAGGACAGTCAATTAGCATATTCCCTCTTTATTAGACAGGATACAGTTACATTGTTGAAATCCACTAAATCTGTGAAAATCTGGTATAGCAGGAATATAAAATGAATATAATTCCTTAGCCAACTCTTCCTGTTTTCAAAAAGAATAATAATTATTAGATATCTGTAGTCATAAAACCAAGATTTTTCACAATTTTATATATCTAGAAAAATACAGCAATGTAACAAAAGCTAGTAAGCATGGCTTGATTTTTTCCTCTAACATTTTAAAGGAAAAAAATGCCTATCTTAATCCTGGGCTAACTAGAGTCATTATTATGATTGAAAGGGAGGGAAACACTCAAATCTTTCTGAGAATATCCTTGATTGGATAAATCACAGGTTAGTTAATCTGTCAGGCTACCTTTCCAGAGAATCAAGGACCTTATTACCAAGAATCTATTCGGCAACAACCATTGCCAGTAATCAAACACAAGACACTTTCTGACAGTGGTCATTAATAATACGGATTTATTTATTGGTCTGTAAAATTGCCAGAGTTTGTGTTTCCCATTGCAATGACATCTTTTTCAACAAATAAACACAAAAACTACTCATCACAAAGAGTGTCATTAAGCATCATAAAATTTATAATAATTTGTTGATGACTTTCCACTGTCCTTAAAAATGAATTTAGCTTGTAACCTCCAGCTTACAAGAAAGAAAAAGAAAAGAAAAGGAAAAGAGACATGAGCTGAGAGTAAAATAATGTAGCATTCTTCAAAAAGCTTCATATCATATCTTGTCAAAGGTGATGGGAATCTGGGAATATACTAAACAAAAGAAATAGTTAATTCAACACAAGAAAGCAATTGCCTCACTGGAAATTAACATCTACCTCTTCTCTCATTAGCCATTCTGTCTCATCACAATGATATGTACTACTCTAAGACTAAAAGATAATGTGAAGCCAGCCATCATTAGCACATATACTCTAAAATGTTCACTGACCAATTGTAGCAATAAATAGCAATATAAATCCTAGAAACGGAGCAAGGGTTAGGGGTTAGATATGTGGGTCCAGGGAAAAATATGCAGAAGTATGTGCTTCCTAGCAAATGTTTCTCTAGTTATCCAAAACGTAGTCCTGCCTCTCTACCTTGTTTCCCAGCTCACTAAGTATGATTTTACTCAACAGCAAAGACTAATAAAGTAGAACCTTTTGATGAACTCTAGATTTCTATGAATGCCTTTGGCATTTCTCAGTAGCCAGTTACTATAACAATTGTAGAGTCTGAATGAGCAATCTTAGAGGAGCTAAAATGGGTATTTCTTTTTATTATTATTATTATAGCAGGTTAATTAAGGGAAATATAGGGCTATAGCTTTCACAGATTTACTATAAAATCTTGTGGAAGGTCACTTTGCTTTATCCTATGTGGAAATTCATTGGGTATATCATAATCTGTTATAGCACAAGTAATAAGAGTTGTGTAGAAGGAAATTGTTTCATTAAAAAGCCTTTAAAATGTTGGGGAGGGGAAGGTGAGCTGTTGTGTGGTGAGATTGCCAAAAATAGTCACAAATGTAATATCTGAATATGCTATAACCCATATACATATACATATACATATACATATACATATACATATACATCTCCATTCTTCTTCTCTCATTAACAGAATATATACATATATGTGTATATATACATATATACTCAAATTATATGTGTTTGCACATTTTTAAATCACTCTAGAAGTTCAATTTGGATTGCTTAATGGGCACATTAAAACTCTAAGCAGCAATGCTATTTACAGAAGCATGACTCTGCCACCCTCCTGGCAGTCTGTAGCACAAGACTATCACTCCACAAATATCAATATAATTACCAACGTTTTCCTTTTGCATAATTTCAGTTTTGTTACTTAATCCTTCACTCTGTCTTTGAGAAAACTTTCCATTATTCTTTTAATGAGTTGCATCACTGATAGTCCAGTGTTGTCATGCAATAATGAGGGGCTTAATTCCCAGGACCCAGCTAAGCTTGCCTTCCTGAGGCAACAATTCTTGTGAGCGCTAAAGTCTTTCCTCCGTCGCTTCCTATTACCACTATGCTTTCTCAAAACCAGCCAGCCATGTGTCCCATTCCATAAAACATTTTCTATGTCAGGTGGAAAGCTCATTCCAGATCCTATTCCAGGTTTTAGTAGTGGTTGGTAACAGCTTACGATTCTACCTGTTCCTGGGAATATCTAGGTAAGTAATACCAACGCTCTGCCAGATACATGATGGTGATAATAGAAGTAGAAGTAATAGTACAAATAACAGCTAAAATTATGGAGCCTGCATCCCCAAGTGCTCTGCTCAGGACTGCGTTTATTTTCACCTGTCTCTTGTATCTCCCTACCAAAGTCACTTTTATTTGTCCCACCAGTCTCACAGGGGAAACAGCAGAGGCTCGGGTAATTTAAGCCATTTGTTTAAAACCATCCACTTTAAGCACATTGGTCTCAGAATGAGAACCCAGGCATCTGATCCCACAGCTTTAGAATTTAACCAACATGTCATATTTAATTGCATATGTCTATTACTGTGGCAATTTAGTGATAGAGATTCTAAGATAGTAGATTGTTAACATAAAAGTATATAACATATTACATTGGGTATTGTCCTGTATACTCAGCTGGAGCTCAATATCCAATAAGTTTTAACGTTTGTTATTAATTATAAATGAGCCAAGATATTTGTGCAGAATCAGTTACCATGAAAATACTCTCTGTTACTTTAAAATTAGTTCAACCAAAGCACACTGCAAGCAATAGATAATCCATAGTTATTGATCTGTAGTACCATCTGATTATTTGCAGATTCTGATTTTCTGACATTTGTCCAGCTTTCTGATTTTGAAAAGAATTTACCTTTCTATTAAGTTAGGCAATATGTGGAAAAGCATTTTGCACCTTGATTTCTCAGCTCTTTCCACCGGCTGGAAGTATAGTTTTCAGGGGCATATGTGAAATTTTGGACTTGATTCTAATTATCACCTGCTAATTACCTACTGTGAAGAAGTGTTACCTGATAATGACACATTGTAAAACACTGATCAAAACTTTCCTTGTACACAATGTGAACATTTTTGTTTTTAGTGACTAGGCTGTCATCAATGGGGAAACATTTTAGGAACAGCTTATTTCATGAAATCTCCATTGCCTCTCCATATGGAGGATGAGGAAAATAAATGATCTTCAAATGGAATCCCTAATATTATGAAGTAATTACATAGCCATAGCCTTGGAAATGCTGGACAGCTTAAATGGTCATCAGACTCTCTCTGCATGGTATTCATATTTATCACATGTTGCATATATTTATGCCTAAATTAATATCTTTATACATATACACTGAGCGGCCAGGTTATTATGATCTCTGAAAGCATAATAATCTGGCCTCTCAGTGTATATCCTATATGATAAAAGGCTAATATGCAAATTTTTCCCTCGACCAGGAGTTCAACCAGCAGGCAGGCCGGCCAACTGCCCATGTCCCCTACCCCTGGCCAGGCTGGCTGGACCCCACCCATGCACGAATTCATGCACTGGGCCTCTCTAATATATATATACCTACATACACTGAGTGGCCAGATTATTATGCATTCAGAGATCATAATAATCTGGCCACTCAGTGCATGTGTAAATAAACAAGTTTGTGCCAACGACTGTTTTTCTAGAGCATGCTTTCATATCCTGTGGGTATTTGCCTCCAAAGCTGGTGGCAACTATAGGAAATTCCACTCTACTTTTAAAATTAAAAAGATAGAGTACAATGAATTTGGATCAAAATGTAAAGACTTGTCGATAATTTTACTTGAATATGTGACAATAAGACCATACTTAAAACTGGATTAACAGAGTTTTGAATGGCGAATCTTATATTGGCTAAAATTCATTCTTAAGTGTAACATGGTGGTTAAGTTTTAAAGTTCTGGAATCAGAAGTTAGGCTTCTTGTTCTGAATCCTACATTCTCAAACTGGGTGATTTTGGGGCAAATTGCTTAAACTACCTGAGCCTCTGTTATTTTCCCTGTGAGTCTGATGTAGTGAATAAAAGTGAATCTTTTATAGGGAGACACAAGATTGCATGTATAAGTAAATCATATGGTATTTGTATTTCTCTCCCTAGCTCATTTCACTTAGCATAATAATCTCCAGGTCCATCCATCCTTTTGCTAAAGGAAAGATTTTCTTCTTTTTGTGACCAAGTAATATTCCACTTTGTAAATATACTGCAGCTTCTTTTATCCACTCTACTGATGGACAGCTGGGCTGCTTCCAAATCTTGGCTATTATAAATAATGCTGCAATGAACATAGGGGTGTATATATTTTTCCAAGTTTCTTTGGATATATTCCCAGAAGTGGAATGGGTAAGTCATAAGGCATTTTTGTTTTTAATTTTTTGAGGAAACTTTATACTGTTTTCCACAGTGGCTGCACCAATCTGCATTCCATCCAACAGTGCATGAGAGTTCCCTTTCCTCCACATTCTCTCCAGCACTTGTTGTTTGTTGATTTATTGATGATAGCCATTCTGGCAGGTGTGAGGTGACATCTCATTGCGGTTATAATTTGTATTTTACTGATGATTAGTGACCTAGAGCATCTTTTTATATATCTATTGGCCATCTGTATGTCCTCTTTGAAGAACTGTCTATACAAGTCCTTTGCCTATTTTTTTATTGGATTGTTTTCGGTGAGTTTTATAAGTTCTTATAAATTTTGCATATTAACCCTTTAACAGATATATCATTGGTGAATATATTTTCCCATTCAGTGAGTTGTCTTTTCCTTTTGTTGATGGTTTCCTTTGCTGTGCAAAAGCTTTTTAGTTTGATGTAGTCCCATTTATATTTTTTCTTGTTTCCCTTGACTGTTGGAGACAAATCAGAATAAAACACTTCTACAAGAAATGATGGAGATTTTACTGTCTATGTTTTCTTTTAGGATTTTTGTGGTGTAAGAAGTTGGTCTAATTTCGTATTTTTGCACATATTTGTCCGATTTTTTCAACACCATTTTTTGAATAGACTAGCTTTACCCCATTGTATGTTCTTGCCTCCTTTGCCGAATATTAATTGACCAAAAAGGAATGGGTTTATTTTTGGACTCTCTATTCTGTTCCAATGAGTTACATGTCTATTTTTACACCAGTACCCTGCTGTTTTGATTACTATGACCTTGCAGTATGGTTTGATATCAGGTAGTGAGAAGGCCAACCCCTATTTTGTAAAATTACTGTTTGAAATTTTCTGCTATTTGGATAGTCCCCTATTCTGTAAAATAAACTCTTATTTTTAGACAGCCCCTTATTCTGCAAAAATAACTTTGCTTTCTAGCCTGCTTGAATAATAAGGAAGAAAAATTTAGCTGTCTGACCTTGTAGGCCAGAGACTAGATACTCCCATGCTGTCATGCCATGCCAGATGTATTTTTCTTTAATTGAATAGAACTGTGTTGTTTTCAAGGCCACAAGCTTCCAGCAAGATAACTACTAAGCACACATAGGGCTGGCTCTTTAATAAAAAGGAAACTTCTGCTGGTTTCTTTCCCCAGAATTTGAAAACATTTTTCTCTAGGACCATGCGTAATGATAATAAAGTGGAACTCCAATCTCTCTAAGCGTTGCTTGGTTTTCTCCGGTCTTCTGCAACAGTAGCATAATACCTCCAATTTTGTTCTTCTTTCTCAAGATTGCTGTGGCTATTTAGGGTCTTTTGTGATTCTACATAAATTGTTGGAATATTTGTTCCAGTTCTGTGAAATACAACATTGGTATTTTAATAAAAATTGCATTGAAGTTATAGATTGCTTTTGCTAGTATGATCATTTTAATGATGTTAATTCTTCTTATCCATTAACACTAAGTATATGCTTTCATTTATGTGTATCTTCTTCATTTTTTTCTTCAGTATCTTATAATTTCCTGAGTGAAAGTCTAAGAACAAATTAAACTAAAAAAATAGAAACAGACTCAGAGATACAGAAAACAGAGTGGCAGCTGTTAAAGTGGATGGGGGTATGGGGAACTGGGTGAAAACATGAAGAGATTAAGTAAAACAAAACAAAACAAAAAACATTTATAGATACAGACAACAACATGGTGATTGCCAGAAGGAAAGTGGGGTAAGGGCATGTAGAAGAAAGTATAGGGTGAATAAATGGTGATAGAAGGAGACTTGATTTGGCTGGTGGACATACAGTACAATATGCAATGATGTATTACAGTATCGTACACCTGAAATCTATAAAATGTTATTAACCAATGTAACCCCAATGAAACAGAAATTTTAAATTTTAGAAATTAAGGGGACCCCTGGAAGAAACACAGGGCTGCAGAGCAGCAGAAGGTATATCTCCATAGAATAGGGAAGCTGAAAAGCTGCAACAGATACATTTCCATAGAATGAGGGAGCTGGAAACAGCAGAAGGTTTATATTTACAAAATAAAGAGAAGGGAGCCCTTCAAAGGAAGAAGAAGAAAGCCCAAAGGGAATGGGAAAACAATTAGAAAGGAAGGGAGGAAAACCTCACAAGTCCCAAGTGAGGTTGACCTTTCAACTCGGGAGTTACCATAGTAACCAGTAAAGGGACCAATCAGAGGGGACATCAAGGCACAAGGTCTGCAGCCTTTATAAACAGTAGGGAAAAGGAACTCAGTGGGACCCTTTCCTCCTCCCCACATGGCAGCCTGTACTTGTTCTTCAATAAATCTTTGCTATACCATCTTCTGTCTGTGGATTTATTCTTCAACTCCCACAGACAGAGAGCCTGGGGAACCGCTCTGCTCATGGGGAACACCGCATGTTCCAGTCCAAAAATCCCGCTTTGCCAATAATTTCAATTAAAAACACTACACAACCAAAAAAAAAAAAAAAAAAAACTCCAAAATATAGGGAGATATGAGAAATACAGGTTAGCATAAAAGTAAAGTCCTTAGTAGCATTCTTAGCAGCAGAGGCTCTGTAATATTTACCTATTATTTTTATTTTTGCTTCTATGTTTATTATAGTACTATACTGGAAAACAAACAAATAAAAATTTATTGGTGTTTCTAAAGTTTATCAAAGTTTATTATATTTTAGTCTCATGAATTGCCCAGTTACCTAAGGCATAGCTGTTTCAAAAATAACTACTGGGAAAAAAACAAAATAAGAATTGCTAAAATTTTGAATTTTTCTCAACTAGGAAATCACTAAAATGCTGAAATCAGCAGCAATTCCCAAGCCAGAATAAATATCAGAATTATCTGAATGAAAACAATAACAAACCACAACAAACATAAAACAAGTTCCTTCCTCTCTCTCAAGCTCAGGCTGGGAATCACTGGATATGGTACACTCCTTCCGTCAGGTGGGTAGGCATGCTTATTGCAGGATTAGTCATACTAAAGCTGTGTTTCTCAGTTTGGGAAGGTTTCATAGAATGTAAATCTCAGGGCCCTTAAGGAAACTGTGGAGGGGAAAATACTGGTGAAGTTTAGATATTTGTATTTTTTAATACTCATTAGGTGTTTGTAGATCTGGGTTCCATGGAAAAGTCTGAGATATATTTTTATTTGTTTGTTTTTGCATTTCTAACTTTGATTCTTTTATGGGAGATAATTTTTTTTCATATCAATTAAGATGAATACAAGGAAATATTCTATCTTTCCTTAGACATTTCCTCATTTTTTTTCCCAGCCCAGAGTCAGTTTCTGTCAGCAGTCTCTCCCTCCTTCAATGTATGTGACCACTCCCAAGTTTCATATACACTATCTAGGTACATCAACTTTCTCCTATCAAATAATCCAGATTAGTGGTCCTCAATTGCTCTAATACTATAACATGCATCGATATGGAAACTTGTTAAATTTCAGCTTGATTGGTTCCTCACCCTGGATTTCTGATTCAGAAATTGAATTTCTAACAACAAAAGTGATACTAATGCTACTGGTCCGAGATCACACTCTAAGAGCCACTGTTTTAGAGTATTGGAGCACTTCCCTAAGAGAGGAGGTGGATTACAACTTTGAACAATCTTCTTAGTAACTGAGTTTTCAAATTTTAGGTATTGCTTTAAGTTGAAATGCTATAAATGGTTAAAGTTGTAAAATTTAAAAATTGTAACAAATCAAACAAAAATGATTGAATTAAGTATAAACTTGTTTTATCAATATAACCACAAGCCAAATATATTATTTTCATATATTCATTGAGTATAGTAAGTCATATCTGGTGATTATCTTTTTTTTAAATTTATATTTTACATTTTGAAATGATGTCAGTAGTATCATTTTAAATATACTAAGTAAAAATTACTTAAATACTATAAACTCCCTGAACAGGAACTTAAGTTCTTATCACTTTAAAGTAAATCAACAAGTATGTGAGCATTCTTTGAACATCTCCTCTTTCTAAGACCCTGGCCAAGGCATTGGCATTATATCAGTGATATATTTTTAAAGTAAAATATACAGATTATTGTTGTGTGAAGATATATTTCAGTTCATTAGTAAACTTGGAGTTTGGGGAATGAAATCACCTTAGATATCAATTAGTTCAAGAAATCTGAATTAGAGGCCAAAATACTAGATTTGAGTCTTGAACTTGTGTCCTATCTACTTTTTATTGTAGGGTAATGTTTTAAACAATCCGAACCTCCTTTTATTTGTTTACAAAAATAGTATTTTTGTCAATGGATATGTAAATGAATGCATGTATAAGCAAAATAGGGTATATATGTACAATGGAATATTATTCAGCCTTAAAAAGAAAGGAAATCTTGCCACATGCTACAGCATAGATATTAATGAAGCACATTGAACTAAGTAAAACAAACCAATCACAAAAAGACAAATACTGTATGATTCCACTTATATGAGTTACCTAAAGTAGTCAAATTAATAGAAACAGAAAGTAGAATGGTTTAGGAGAGGAGAAAATGGGAATTTTTGTTTAATGAATATAGAGTTTCAGACTTGCAAGATTTGGATATATGTTTCACAACCATGTGAATATATTTAATAGACTAGAGGCCCGGTACATGAAAATTCATGCACTGGAGGGGGATCCCTCAGCCCAGCCTGCCTCCTCTCACAGTCCAGGATCCCTCTGGGGCGGGAGGCAACCCGGCGATCAGGGGAAGACGATGACCCCATCACACCTCTGCTGCTGCCACTGCCAGCAGCACAAGCCTCGGCCTGACCCTGGTTACCTGTGCCTCAGGCTGGCTCTGGGCAGCTGGGCAGCTGCCATAGAAGGCTTGCCTGAAATTCAGGCTGGCCCTGGGCAGCTGGACAGCCACCATCTGAGGCTTGCCTGTGCCTCGGGCCAGCCCTGGGTGGCTGGGGGCGCTGAGGGGACTGGGGGACTCTGGAGGAAGGTGTGTGGAGCAGCTGAACCTGCCTGGGGGTGGGCCCGGCTGTGCCGCATGCCTGCTGCCCCAGCGGGGCTGAGGGGACTGGGCACGGCCATCTTCTGGCTGTGGGTGCCGCCATCTTTGAGGGTGTGGCAGTCAATTAGCATATTCCCTCCTTATTGGCTGTGGGTGCTTCCATCTTTATGAGGGCATGATGGTCAATTAGCATATTCCCTCTTTTTATTAGGATACTTAACATTAAACTTAAAAATGGTTTAGATGATAAATTTTATGTAATGTGTTTTTACCACAATAAAAAATGTTATATTTGCAAGAAAGAGGATGTGTGTATATACATATCTATCACCATAGTTGCCACATAGTGGAAATTCCATGAAACAGTAGCATACTGGCTAGAATAGAATAAAAGTTTTTCTTGAGCAATGTGAGGAATAACTTGGGTTAGAGCTCTCTTGCTACTCAGTCAGGTCAATCTTTCTACTAGATCTTGAGAGAGGGTCAGGGATGTAAAAAGTTTAGCATCTGAAACAAGAAGCCAGTATATTGGACATAGTGACATATACCTAAGTTCCTTATCAAAGAACTTGTTGCCTTCACTGTCAGTCCCTCCACGAATTGTCTCAGCTCAAAGAGCCCCCCTACCACAAGGTCACATGTCTCCTGTGGATACCTACATTCAAAGAGTGAAGAAGTAAGAAAAGTAAAAGCCTGGTCATGTAAGCCCAGAAGAGAAAATTTCTAAAGGGTCATTTAGCTTTGGAACTACCTATGGGGTCAGCTAAGGCTGTAACTAGCCACCTTGCAATCCCGCCCCCCCCCCCCCCCCCCCCGCCCCACCAACTCCCTTGCATATTCTTCCTCCAGTTTCCTTCCACAGGCATTGATTCCAAGGCCACTTCCTAGGATCATCACTAAACTCCGTTGTAGAGTCAGCTCCTCCAACACCAAGACACTGACTGTGGCAAGAGCATCAGCAGGAGCAACAAGAGCTTCTTAAATTCTACATGTGGATTATCAACCATAAGATATATTCTATGCTCGATTCTTTTTCTCTTGCTGTCCTCACAACATGTCAGATACATTATTATAACACCATTTTGCCAATCAGAGCACGAAGGCTCAATGCTCTTAATGCATCTCATTAGAAAAATGTAAATGGAGTGAAGAGTGAAGGGAGAGAAGTGTTGAGAAAGAATAAACTATTAACTCACTGGGCAAAGGCTTTTCTGGACAGCCCACCTATCTGCCACCATGCTGTGTCTGCTCTAACTCCACCTTTTAAAAAATGACATGTACTTCCCAGCTGATAGATGAGCTTTCTTTTGTACATGTTCTGTCCTATGACTTTTTGCCACTGTAGTAAAAGACAATGGCATTTTTTCATCATTTTTTTTTCAGCATCTACAATATTCTGGCATTATTCTCAGTATTGAGGTTATGGCATAGAGTGAACAAGGAATGCAAGGTTCCTGCTTTTGTTGAGTTTATATTCTCTTGGTGGAAAAAAAATTTTTTAAACAAACAAAATGTACATGTTAAGCAAAATGATTTGGATGGGAATTGATACATGCTGTAATGAATGAAAACACTCCCGGGGAGTACAATGCAGAGTAACCTGTGCAGAATCCTATCGAGTGGCCACTTGACATAGTCTAGTTTTGTCTCTAGTTTTTAACTGAATGTGATTTATTTCAGTCTCTGTGCTGAGCATGCTCTTCCCGCCACAGGAGGAAGGAACAAGTTGTTCCCTTTGGCCTGAATGGCCTTCTTTGTCCTTTACCCTTCAGATAGCAGATCCTTCAATACTACCACAGGGAAGCTTAGCTTACCTTAACAATCAGGTTAAATTCTCTATTACAGACAGCTTCGGCTGTTACAACATTGGTCATGACCATAGGTTACCTTTGTTTGAATGTTTAGTTGTTGCATATTTTTTGAGTAGACTGCAAGCTGCAGGAATGAAGTAGTAGTAGTAGTAACCTCGTCTTTCATATTCCTGGTACCCGAAAGAGGGCAAGAAACACAACAGTAACTCAACCAATTAAGTGTCAGAAATGTGTCCACTGCATGGGATACAAAATAATAAACAAACAATTATAACTGAATCCTAGACCTCCATGAACTCACAGTATAGAATGAATGATGAACCACCAACAACTGCAGCATAAATTTGATGCTCTGTTAAGAATTATAGTTTTAATATTTAATATATTTCTGTGTGTAATAATTCTGGATAATTAGATATTTTACAATATCTATACAGGTACAAACACATGCTCTGCTACAGGTGTTATTACATGGTACGGTTATTCAAACTACTAATTTAAAAAATATTGACATACTATGATACCAGTTAAATAAAAACAATTGCATTATAAATTTTATGCTTATCTTCTCCTTATCTCATTAATTATTTATTACATTTGGGAAGGTATATTACATAGCAGTGATTCACACAATTAGGGATATGAGAACTTATTCTTAACATTGTAAGTGTTGTTCTTATTGACAGAACACACGGATAAGTTATTCCTCGCTCTCTTTAAGTAGACCTAAAGAAACATCATGTCTTCTGACTTCAAAACAAAAATAAAAAATTCTGAATGATTGGTTTTATGCATATTTATGCGGCAGCATAAAATACAGAGACTACCAAATACAGACATAACAAACCAATTCTACTGCAATCCATCCTGCTCCATTTCAATACCGTAGCAATCAAATCTTCCAAAGATATATCTAAATATATCTTTGGGGTGATAATATCTAAATTATTCTAAAGGCTAAGATCAAAGTTTAATTCATTCTGCACTATAAACACACACACACACACACAAATACTTCTTATATTATCTCTCAAGATTTTCATTTTTCAATGCAGCCACCAGAATTTATTTCCAAATCATTTTAACAGTAAATTATCTTTCTGCAAGTGTCCAACCAAAACAACAAGGAAGCTTAAAAAAGACATGATCTATTGGCATGTGGGCCTAAAACTAATATAGAAAGCTTATGTGTTTTTTAAAAAAATAAAACTCAGATAAATATAACATCTGGAGTTATGTGATATTATAGCAGTAATTTTCCTTCAGAAAAATCTGGTGAAAGTGTTGATTAATTGATTCAACCAAGTGGACCAGCTATTCAATGGCAGAGCTACAGGGAAAATTCTGTCTTTAAACTTGTAGCTCTCTGTATTTTTGCTAACATCATGGTACTTCTACAACTTTAATTCATGTCCCAAATCCTGAGATATTTGTGAAACATTTATCTTCTATACTTAATGTAAAATAAAATGAGCAATTTCAAGATAGATTAACAGTTCCTTAGAAGCAGTAAAAAATTCTCCACTGAACAACATTTTCCAATGAGCAATTTACATCTGTCTTCTCTAAGCCAGCAGAAAGCACACTGAGAATTTATATAAGACTATCACTTCATCCTCTAAGAACAAACTTCTAAAATTTTGTGGTAGTCTGATTTTTGCAATCAGATTGCAGGACCTTTCATTATTTTTAGGATAATTTTATATAGAAATACTGAAATCACAGAACAAAGCAATCAATATACCTATTTCTATTATTTTATTTTTTTTCTTTTTACTGAAATGTGCATTCTCCATTGTCCCATGAATACTTACAAAAATAAGAAATATTGAAGGCATTATGTTATTTTCAATTTAAAAAAATAGTTTACATGTTTGGTAGAAATACTTTTAGACCCTTTGATTAGTTTTGTACAATTTATGGGAATTGATATCTTGAGGCAAGCAAGATACTAGGGTATCTTAAACATTCTCTACTGAGAAGTGATCTTTCAAAAACCCGTTATCCTCACCACTAAGCTGAAGAAACTATTTCCAGCACTAAATTCAAGAGTGAAAGTAGGTTGATAGCCCTTTTTTTTTCCATTTTGGAATGTAGTTCTATTTCTGGGATATTGGATCAGTTTAAGATCACTGGGGACCTCAGATTTTCACTTGATAATATAATAGCTTGAATATGCATCTTATTTCATTGTAAATACTTGATACAATAAAATGTGCAGAAAAGTGGACCTATTAATAATTGTTATAAACCATTCTGTTACATGAATTCAGAGACAATTTTAATAATTTTGTAAGTTTTCTGAGTTGACCGTTTTTTAAAAAATGATACATACAAATGGATTAATATTTATAATGGTAGAAATCTAGAAGCAAATGTTAGCACATTTTAGAAGAATATGAAATTCCCTTACACATAAAATCTATAAAGTATAAGTAGCCAAAAGAATCATCTTCATTACTAATGCCTTAAGAAAAATCAAAGTTAATATTTTGCTTCATGGATCAAGAATTTTTCTATTTATATTTTAACCAACAATGAATATTATTAACTGTCTCGTTATAATATTGTTCTCTGAAGAATTAATTGACATAGAATGTACAATACCAAAAGTGATCCCTCCTATAAACCATGGATGAGGGATGATGAAGATACTGGGTGATAGATAACACTTGACAGGATCAATGTAGGTTCATTAATTGCAACAAATATACCACTGAGTATGTTGATAGTGTGGAAACAGGAAGTATATGGGAATTTTCTGCACTTTTCACTCAATATTGCTGTGAACCTAAAACTTTCCTCAAAAATAAAATTTATCTAAAACATATATTTATACACGCAATAGAGAGATCATCTTGTGTCCAATAAATATACAATATATAATTATTACAATATTTCACTATTTCGTTTATTTAAAGAAATTTATTTTATTTTTGTACATATGTGAATCACTGCAATAAACATACTTACATCTAACATAAATATCTAGATATAGAATTATCAAGTTGAACTGTTCATTCCAAATATTTTAATTCATATTGCTTTACTCCTTCTACAATGTTTAGTCATTGTTCATTTTGTATAAATTTAAGACATATCTCATGGTTATGTTAATTTGCACTGCTATGATCATTTATGAGATTGATCTTTATGTAATTCCTTCATTGTTTCATTCTTTCAACTAAAATTTCTAGCTCTGACTAACAACTGGTAATATGCTAGGTCCTGCACATACAGCCACCAACAAAAGCAACAGAAACCATTGTCTTTATGGAGCTTATATTATAAAAAGGAAAAACAATTAATAAAAATAATAAGCAAAATATATAGTGATTGATAAGTGAAAAAGAGGAAAGTGTAGCATGGAAGGGAAATTTTTGGATGTGTATGGTTGTGAAAATTTTACATGGGAGCCTAGCCAGTGTTGCTCAGTGGCTGAGTATCAATCCATGAACCAAGAGGTCACTGGTTTGATTCCAGGTCAGGGCACAGGCCCAGGTTGTGGGCTTCATCCCCATTAAGGGGTGTGCAGGAGGCAACCAATTGATGTATGTCTGTTATCAATGTTTGTTTCTCTCTATCCCTCTCCCTTCCTCTCTCTCTAAAAATTAATAAAAGCATATTAAAAATTTATATGGAATTCTTATAGAAGACTCAGAGAGAATACGGCATTTGAACAGAGATTTAAGGAATCTGGTAGATTGATTCAGGACAATAATGACAAAAGTGGTGAGAAGTGTTTATATTTTGGTATGCTTCAAGGTAGATCAATGAGATTTATTGATAAGCAGATAAAGATATGGGGAGAGGAATCAAGGATACCTGGAAGTTATTTGGTCCAAGCAACTGTAAGAATTGTCATAATTTATTTAATAAGAAAGAAGGTGGTTAAGAGCAGGTATGGGAAGAAAAATTTGAATTTATGCATATTGCATTCTAATGCCTATTAGATATCAAATGGAAATGTCAGCAAGTCAATTAAATGATTCTGAAAGTCAGTGGGAGGCGGCCTAGACTGATGATACACAGATGGAGATCTTTAGTGTATCAACAGCAGTTAAAACCATGAGCCTATATAAAAACATAAAGGAAATACACATAGGTAAAGGGGAGAATAGGGCCTAAGTCTGAGATCTCAGCTATCCCAGATATTTGGAGGTTGGAGAGATATTGAAAGTCATTGAGAAATAGCAAAGTAAAATAAGACTAGCCAAGAAAATGTAACATGGAAGAAGAATAAAGGTAGTGTTTTATGAATGAGGGAATGATCAACTGGATTACATGCTGCCAGTAGGTCAAATACAATAAAATTTGAGAATTGGCCATTAGACTTAGTGACATGGTGACATTGATAATCCGTTTCTTTGGAGCAATAAAAATAAAAGCCTGACCTGAATGGGTCAAAGGGATAAAAGCAGAAGAGGAACTAGGGAATATGAGTATACATATTTTTTACAATATTTTCTCCTCTGAGAGTTCTAAAAATAATTATAAATTCAAAATTATTATAAAAAGGAAAATAAACTATACATATAAAGCAAAATTCCTCCTGACCATCTACTTTTCCAATAGTTGCCCTCTCCTCAGGTGCTATTCATGTTTACTCTCAAAATTAATCTACTAATATATTATAAATCTAATAAAATTAAATAATTAGTTAATTTTCAAAATTAATGACTGAATTTCCAAACCTAATATATAAAAATTTGGATTTTATTTATTTAGTAAATATATTGCTACTGAATAAAAGTACCTTATTCCTTTTGTTTCTATTTCTAGGTATAACTTTTATTCTTTTATTAATAATGTTACTTTTACTCATTGTAAGGATTAATACTTGTATTTTTGTTTCATGCCTCAAGTCTGTAAATGAGAATGAAGACAGAACCTATCCTTGTTGTAGTTTTAGTAATTTGTCATTAAATTATGATGTTGGCAATTAGTTTAAAATGGTTAATTTATCATTTTTATAATACAATTATGGTGTTGATGATGATGACAGCTAACTTTTAATTAGAAGCTGTAACAGTATGTCGTATACAATATAAGTATTTTACATACATTCTCTAACTTCATCTTTTTTAATAACCCAATGGCATAATACAGGAACTAAGAGTTAAAAATTGGCCAGGATCATTCAGCTAGTCAATGGTAGAGGTGAAACTCAAAATTAAGTCTGTATAAATACAAATAGTTCATGACCGACTTAAATAGCTGCTATGCTCTTTATCTAATAATGTTCTTAAAGGTCTATAAATGATTAGAGAACCAATTCCCAAAGCAGGTACTTTTAAGTACATTAAAATGGCAATTATTCAAAAAGGTAAACAGGTTATTTTAAAAACAAGGACAAGATTAGTTGAACTTTCCTTCCTCACTGTTTCTGTTCTGTGTTTCTCTGTTTCATCTCTGTCTCACTTAAATTACACTTCCACAAAATAGAGTTGTGACCTTTGAGACAGAGGAAGTCTATAACGTTAGAGCTGAGTTCATTGCTTTGCCTGTGGGCCATTGTACATTTGACCACCACCTATAATTTGATTACACTACATGGTCACTTACAAGTTTTGGCCTTGTTTTATTTTGTATAACAGTTGTTCTTAGGTTCTATTTTTGCAAATATTTAAGCCTTTTTATTTTCCTTTATCCTACTAATTTATCATTGTTTTTACATTGGGCCGATATTACATTTATTTATATACCATTGTATTTCCTGGTTAGAAAACAAGACAAAGAGTAATACCCAACAACCTTTCCCAGCATTCTACTGGACATTAAAAAAAATATATATATTTGGACCCTGGCTAGTTTAGCTCTGTGGTTAGAGCATCATTCGGTGCCTGGTCAGCAGGTTTGATTCTGGTCAAGGGCATGTACTTAGTTGCAGGTTCCTCAGCCCCCATACAGATGTGTGTGGGAGGCAGCCAATTGATGTATCTCTCTCATGTCAATGTTTCTCTCTCTTCCTCTCTTCCCTCCCTCCCACTTTCTCTAGAAATCCATGGAAAAAAATATCCTTCGGTGAGGATTAAAAAAAATTATCTGGGCTTTGTGTAATTCTCCTAATAACATTCCTTTTGATGCCTATTGCTTACTTTTAAAACAGTTTGTTCTAAATATTTGCAAGTGGGAGGCAATGTGGTATCACTCTTAATAGACAACTGTATACCTAAGCAGGGCTGGCTTAAAAACAGAGCGAACACAAGTATTTGTCTTGAGTTCTAGTACAAGAGACCAGCAAAGGCAGTTTACTTCCAAAACGCAACATAAAAATAAACCAGGAAATCTAGCCAGTGATGGAGGAGGTAAGATGAGAGACCACAAATTTAGGAGTTGGATGGACTGAAGTACAAACACAGCCACATCAATATCAGTTATGTGATATTTTTGAAAATTACTTAAATTCTGAGACAAGTTTCTTCATGTTTAAAATGAAGACAATTCAACTTCAGTTGTAATATTTAGATTAGATATAAATTTTAAAGGCTAGCAAATATCTGACACACGGTACATTGTAAACCATGATTACCTGGTTATCTTTTACAATTAGCAGGGGTGCGTAGCTGAAGTAAATTTGCAAGGCATTCGGAATGTAATGGAATTGTGAGGCCGCGTATTGAATATGAGAAAGGCTGAGGTTGCTACTGGCAGAAATGCCAGAGACAATGGCCAAGGTCCAGCTGGCTCACAGCTCCATGGGATGCACACGGTCCCTGTGGTACCATGTTGGCCGTGCCTCGCCTGCCTTGGCTGTTCCTCAAGCTTGATTCTCCAGCTTTCCTATTGATTCTATCTATAGTTCACCTGAAACCCTTCCAAGAAAACTCCTTTCCCGCTTAATTTATTTCTGTTATTTGTAACTGCAAACCATGACTAGCATGAAAATAGGACTAGCTTCTCAGAGACCTATAGGGACATAGGGAAATCTGGGCTTTGTCCTCTGGCAAATCTGGGCCTGAAAAGAGTGAACAACCAATTAGCATTAAAAAATAGAGATTTGTGATTTCACAGCATACATTGGGAAAAAATATCTGATCTATTTCTCTGGTCCCCTGGAAAAAAGTGCCCACTGAAAATAGTCTTTGGGGTTTGAGTGGCAATTGCTATAATCCAGTCAATACGAAGGGCATGAGGAAAATAAATTGTTCATTTATATCATACATAATTTTAAAGAAAATGCCAAGGTCAGATTTCTAAATTCTCAGCTTAATGTAAAGATTGAAACGTAAGCCTCTCCTAGGTTCCTTTTACAGACACCTAAGGAATGTCAGTAAAAGAAGCTAGCATTTACTCCAGGGGGTTGTCAAATTGTACAAGGAAATAATTCCCCAGCCTCATAAGATCCCAATGTGAAATGTAAGACATTTGTGGGGGACTTGAATACTGATCATTGAAAAAGAGATATATAACAGATTAGAAAGACTCAGGGTATGCTCAAACCCAAGTGATCTTCTTTATCTGAAAAATTATTCTACTGCTTTAAAAATTCTATGAAAACCTTGGCTGATAGTTACTTTGAAGAGACAAGCCATTTCTCCTAATGCTTCCCACTCTCCACTCTGCTTTCTCTCCATCTGGTAAGTCTAGTTTCCAGCACTCACCACAGTAATGTTAAACAAAAAACTAGAAGGGACATTTTTTGTTTGTTTTCTGCCTGAAAACAATTCTATTCCTCTTACTTGACAGAATTTCATTGGATGTGTGCTTTAGGATGGATTCTTAGGGTGCTGAGTCAATGTAAGACTTTTAAAAAATAGTCTCAGAGACAGAAAAAATGTATTGATATTTTCCCACTATTGTTCATGAAATGAAACAAAAACTCCAGTAGTTTGGAAATAAAATTCCAGAGTTACCAGGGCCAGTGGCAGCAAAACCAGCACAAACAATAAACATCACAATTCTAAACCCTGAGCTTCTGTAATGCTCTCTTATTCTACCCTGTTCTTCAGCATCCTTCCTGAACCAGTTCCCAGCCTTCCATTGATTCTGTCACCTGCTAATAGACTTCCAATATATACTACTTCTTGGAAAACTGTCATGTAAATATACTGTATTATTCTGAATAATAATAATAATGAATTAAATTACTTAATGGCAATCAAGGTGCATTTTGAATTTGCTAATATGTAATTCTCTAAAAAATAGAATATAAAGTAAATCTTATAAAGACATTCAGCAAAGAAAAAAATGAATTATTATATTGCCACTATTAATCTCTCACTTCTTTTCAGTTATTATGGAATTAAATTCAGCATTTATTTGCACAGTTATAATCTTATTATAACTTTTCACAATAATAGTCAAAATTTTTCAGAATTAGTGCTCTATGATATAAATAGAAGACGATGCCTAACAGTAGAGCATGTGTTTTAAGTTCCATATGCCACCCTAAAAAAGTCAATTAATACTTTTTTCAACTCTTAATTTCCTAGTTGTCCATTAAAACTTTATTCAAATAACTGTATTTACTAGAATCAAAATCTTAATTTAAATCATCCATCATAAATGTCAATATGAGAAATATGGCTTTAACTTTGACATAAGTTAAAATACTATTTATTTGATTATAATACATTAAGAAGTTTGAAGTAATTCATTGATAATAATTAACTGGTGGGTAATATATATTAAAATGCAGTTAAGAAGTAAACTTTTTATTAATGTTATTAATAACCCTAATGATATTTTCAAAACAAATTTTTCAATATTATAAATTTTAAAAAACATTTTAAATTATAAAAATCTACCTTTTCTATAATATTTTCTTTCCAGTTCAAAACTTATCACATAACATTGTAATCATTTTACTTTATATTCATCACTATCTAAAATTATCCTATTTCTTTAACTGTTTAATTTCTGATTTTAATCCAGGAAGCAATTTCCATCATGCAAATACTGTGTTAATCATTCTTTTCACTATAAAACCATCACTTACAGAAATTCAGAACAAAGCAAATATTATATAAAATTTTGTTGAATTTTTAGTGCCTTTAGTGCTAAACTAATGTATACTCCAATTCAGAATTTACTAGATCTATGACTTTTGATAAATAATATTTTTTTGTGAGCTCCTTTTTGCTCACAGGCAAACTACAGTATGTTATTGCAAGTATAAAATTAGATGTCAAAAAAAGACTGACCTAGAAGATGTTCAACATGTTGTTTTCTTTATTTCAACTATTGCATTTATTATGAACTAACTAGAGGCCTAGTGCATGAAATTCATGCACAGGCAGAGGGGGTTCCTCAGCCCAGCCTGTACCCTCTCACAATCCGGGACCCCTCAGTGGATGTCTAATGTCCAGCTCCTGGTTTAGGCCTGATCCCGTAGGGGTCCCTGAGGGATCGGGCCTAAACTGAGAGTTGGATATCCCTCTCGCAATCTGGGACCTCTGGCTCCTAACCACTCGCCTGCCTGCCTGATCGCCCCTTACCACTCTGCCTGCCTGCCTGATCACCCCTACCCACCTCTGCCTCAGCCCCCACTGCCTGCCATCGCTTCATCCAGAAGGACATCCGGAATGACGTCTGGAAAGTTGTTCAGCTATCTGGTCTAATTAGCACATTATGCTTTTATTATTTCAGATGTATATATTAGTTTCATAACTGTTAGTACTAATACTAAATATAGAGAATAGAATTAATAATTTAAAATGCTGTAGAATAATGGACTAAATTTTTTATATTGTTATAGTCTATATATTTCAATTAATTTACTGCCAGTTAACCAATTCATTAGATTAACTGACATATCATTTCCCCCATAAAGTTCACCAATTGGAAATTATGGCAAAATAAATGCTTATGGTTAACACCCTCATGTACTTTGTAACCTTTGCATTTTTTTGTCTGACAATTCAATTTGCATGCTTATCAAAAGTCATTAGTTTTTTCTTTCTATGTTTAATTTATGCAAATTGCCTTATTATATTATGTAATTAGTAAAAAGTAAAATAAACTGATAAAATTAAGTCATAGACATATAACTGCAAAAATAATGCTCCGGTTAAATTAAATAAAATGGCTTTAAAAATGATAAATATAGTAGTAGCTAAAAAAATTAATTATGCTGCCATATTTGCTGTGGGTAAGACAACCAAAAAGTTGAGGGGTGAGGGGGGAATTGCAAGATTTTAAAAGGATTATACATTTAAATTGCTTCTCAAGTATGTTTAATTCTCTTATTCCATTATTAAGGAGAAAATAAATGAATTTTGAGCAAGGTGTTATGCATGCAATTTATGCAAAAATAGATTATAAAGTTGTTATTTTTTTTACCTTATTTAGAGACTTGCAAAAATTAATGGTCATTTATATGTTTCTTTTTAATTAGGCATTTACTTTATGCATATATTTTGTGAGTTCCTTTATAACTATCTTTTTCAAAATGCAACAAATGTCCAGTTGATTATGTCTGATAAAAATATTTCTCCAAAATTCTCAGTGTGGTAGTTGGGCAATACATAAGCCTTCTCAACCTCAACTAGATGTTAGACAACACTTTAATTCCTCCACACAAATACTTTGTTAGTCATTCTTATCATTATAAACCCATCACTTACAGAAACTCAGAACAAAATAAATATTATATAAACTCTTTTGAATATTATTGAATAAATAAGTTTGACAGTTTTGATATAATGTAATAAAAAGAACAGCACAGGGAACATGGACTTTGATATAATGTATGTAGATATATATATATATATATATATGTATATATACACACACACACACACACACACACACACACACACACAAGAATATATACACACATATATATCTCCATTAATCGATCAATAAGTATCTAGGTTGCTTCCATATATCCGCTATCCTATCTAATAAAGGAGTAATATGCAAATTAACTATCACTCCACTACACCCACAAGTCACGCCCACTGGCCACGCCCACTAGCCACTCAAGAGCGCCTATGCAAATTAATCCTCACCAAGACAGCTGCCACCACGGAGAGCAGGAGGGAGGCTTGGGTTTCCCTGGCAATGGAGAAAGCCAAGCTTTCTGCACACCCTGACTGGCCCAGGCCTCCGCTTAAGGCTACAAAGTTTCAATTATAGAACATAAATAAATCCCAGATACCAGGGCCTCCCCTTGGGTTGCCGGGGGGCGTGGCTGGTCTGCAAACCACCACAGGCCCCTTGCCCAGGCCACCCCATGCCCCAAGGGAACCCCCACCCTGATCCAGGACACCCTTTAGGGCAAACCAGCTGGCCCCCACCTGTGCACCAGGCCTCTATCCTATCTAATAAAAGACTAATATGCAGATTGACCATCACTCCAACACACAAGATGGCTGCCCCCATGTGGACACAAGATGGCCACCACAAGATGGCCAGCAGGGGAGTGCAGTTGGGAGGGACCAGGCCTGCAAAGAAGGGCAGTTGTGGGTGATCAGGCCAGCAGGGGAGGGCAGTTGGGGGCAATCAAGCCTGCAGGGGAGGGCAGTTAGGGGTGACCAGGCCGGTAGGGGAGGGCAGTTAGGGGCAAACAGGCAGGCAGGGGAGCAGTTAAGCATCAATCAGGCTGTCAGGGGAGTGGTTAGGGGGTGATCAGGCTGGCAGGCATAAGTGGTTAGGGGCAATCAGGAAGGCAGGCAAGCGAGCAGTTGGGAGCCAGCAGTCCTGGATTGTGAGTGGGCAGTCGGACATCCCTCGAGGGGTCCCAGATTGGAGAGGGTGCAGGCTGGGCTTAGGGATACCCCCCTTGCATGAATTTCTTGCACTGGGCCTCTAGTTATAAATAATGCTGCAATGAACACAGGGGTGTACATGTTTTCTGAATTAGTGTTTTGGATGTCTTTGGGTAAATACCCAGAAGTAGAATTGCTGGGCCATAAAGTTGTTCAATTTTTACTTTGGTGGTTCCATATAAACTTTAAAATTATTTGTTGCAATTCTGTGAAAAATGCTACTGGTAGTTTTATGGGATTTCATTGAAACTATAGATAGTTTTGGGTAGTATGGACATTTTAATGATGCTAATCTTTTCTATTTTTGAGTATAGTATATGCTTCATTTAATTTGCATTGTCTTCAACTTCTTTCTTCAATGTCATATAATTTTTCAAATACAGGTGTCTATCTGTGTTCTTGGTTAAATTTATTATTAGGGAGATCCAAAACAGTAGCAGAGTAAGTGATAACTACCCTGAAACTTTCCCAAGACCAAACTGGAATTACAACTAAAATACAGAAAAACCATTCTCAATAATCAGTGGAAGACTCACTGGAGAGAAGCCTGATAACCAAGGAGGGAAAGTGGAGACCAAATAATATAGAGAATTGTAGGAAGTTCGGAGGTGCGAAAGGGCTGGCTGGGCTCCCATAGACAGTAGCTGGAATTCTGGAGAGATATCTCAACCTTGGGAGGTTCCACTGAGAACTCTGCCATCACAAAATTTCATGTGCAGCCACTTACCTTGGGCACTGGCAGAGGGAGGGCAAAGTGGACTAGAGCTGTATGAGTGTAATCTAGGTTTGGGGCTTCTAGGGCTGGAGCTCAGAAGGCAGCCACCTGGTTTCCTATGCTGAGTCATTCCCTCATGCTGCAGAGGACGTCTTTCTACAGCAGACCATTACCATCCAGGCAGCTTTGCCTGGGGAGGAACCAATTGCCCCGCCCTGTTGGAAAAACCTCTCCCCCGACCCTGTGGTTGGTAGACTGTGGCTAATCAAGACTGAATAACAATCAGACTGCAGGCAGAGGCAGATCTCTGGAGGATTTGAATCTTTGCTTGATCTCATTCTGGGCCGGGCTAGGAAAAGCACATCTTGGTCCTTTTCTAAAGCACCCAGTCCCAGCAAAGGGAGCCACAAGCTGTAGATTGCTGAGAGATACAAACAGAGCTAGATAGAAACAGTATCTGACATTGTCCTACAGTAGAGATTGGGAGTTGTAGCACATTGACCTAATACATAGACACAATCCCAAACAGGCAGCCAAAATGGGGAGATAAAAAAAATCAAGCCCCAAATGAAAGAACAAGAGAATTCTCCAGAAAAAGAGCTAAATGAACTGAAGATAAGAAATTTAACAGATATAGAGTTCAGAATAATGATGGCAAAGATGCTCAACAGCATGAGAGAAGATATAGTAACTATAAAAAAAAGACCAGTCAGAAATTAATAATGACCCAGCACTAATAAAGAACACATTGGAAAGAATACACAGCAGATGAGGGGAAGCTGAGGATCGGATCAGTGAATTAGAAGACAGGTAGAAAAAAATCACTCAATCAGAGAACCAAAAAGAAAAAAAAGCAATTAAAAAACAGGAGGACAGCTTAAAGGAGCTGTGGGACAATATGAAATATAACAATGATAGGAGAACCAGAAGGTCTAAAAAGTGAGTAAAAGATAGCGAACATGTTTGTAGAAATAATGGCAGAAAACTTCCCTAACCCGGTGAAGGAAAAAGTCATGTAAGTTCAGGAGGCACAGAGAGTCCCAAGTAAGGTGAACCCAAACAGGCCTAAAACCAGACACATCATAATTAAAATACCAAAAATCTAAGACAAAGAGGGTATCTAAAGGTAGTAAGACAAAAGCATTCATCTACTGCACCATCCTGACCAGAAGTCCTAGTGTTTCCTTTTAATGTAAAATGTAAAGTTTTAAGCCCCAAATGGAATACCACATGTAACCAGAAAGGTTGTTTTCCTTCCTTCTCTTTTAGGTAATATATATATATATATATATATATATATATATATATATATATATATATTAAATGTCAAATATTAAATGTCAAATAACTATATTCCACATTTGTTTATAGAAAATGTTTTTAAACTGTCACTCATAACAAACCTCACAATAGGTCCTTACTTGTTTTGAAGTAAAATAGAAACTTACTTTAACTTTATGTATGGAATACTGACAATTTTTTAGTTCCAAATTCCAGCAAACATTTTTTTTTTCCTTTCTAAGATTCAGGTGTTCTTTTATCAACACTGCAGGAAAGAGAAAATCTGTGCTTTTTCTCTATTTTTTTTTATAATGATAAGCAGGAGGTAGTCACAGTTTAAGTACTTGTAGTCTTTGCTTGGTTTGGGGAAGAGGTTACTTGGAAGAGAAAACTGAGTTATTATCTATGGAATACGAAAATACCACCCAGCACAAATCTAAGAGTTTTTCAATTAAGCCAAGTAATTAGATTTTGGAATGTATCCAGTGAACTTCCACTAAACAATCTAACTCATGAAACTCAATGATACTTTCAAGAAGGAAGTGTAAAAATAATAAATAAAAATAGAACAGAAAATGGTCAGTGAATTCACCTATGGCAAATGTGCTCCAGGAGCATAGAGATAAAAACATGTTTCCTAAATTTTCACTTTATGATAACTTCTAATCAACTTTACAATGGAATTATACTTATAAAAGCAATACAATTGAATAGTTATATGCTTTCATAATAAAAGCATGCCTCTCTGAAATAGAATGGCCTTAATCTACTTATGATATTTTATACCACTGTATTATGCAACACAGATTCTCACAAAAGTATGTTGTCTTTTCAATTCATATTTTTGCCATTATAAAAATAAAGTCAGTTATTTTTTCTTGATATTAGATTAGGTGATGAGAAAATATTGGTAACTTTATAAATAGAATACTGCTTTTTTTGTAGAGTTTAAAGAAGCATCTTTGATAGACTTTCCAAATAGTGTAATTTAACCCTCATAACATCTCTGAGAAGTAAAATAGTAAACATTTCTTATATTTAATTCATGAATGAAATAAAATAATTTATTTTTAAAAACATTCTTTCAAATTTAATTCAGCATTGGAAATGCCTCACAGTATGTTTTTCCTCATGATTTCACTTGTACTTTCTGTATCTTCTCTTCTCACATTTACTTTTTGTTTTTTTTTTTTAGAAGGTAATATAATAGAGTCAAAATGTTTTGTATGTATTTAATTTCCCTCCCTCTTCCAAATATTTAATATTGTGTACTTCTATACTATTAAAGAAGATCAATATTGGCAATCTTGAGAACTGTTCAACAAAATAAAACCATATTTACTGTAGCAGCCCAAGAGTCACTCTCATGATAGAATATAAGTGTCACTTGTGTATGTCAGAGCATATATGAGACCATTTAAATTAAAATACCTCCTAATCAAGAGAGATAGTTCTTCAAACACCCCATACTTATGGACAATGCACTGTTAGAAGTTCTAGACAATATCTGGATATTCTTCCCCCAGACACATAATGGTCCCTGAAGGTGCCCTGTCATTTTCTTGTGTATCTCTCAGAAATAAGAAAGATGTCAGAGCCTATAATGCACATAGTGTCAGTATACAATGTAGCAGAAAAATGAAGAGTGAAAAGAAGAGAGATGATACTTATCATTTATCAGTGCTGTGGAACATGCTTTTATACTCTAAAGTGACAGAAGGGGGGGGAATAAATTCATGTAGAATGAGAAAGAGAAGCAAGTATAAAAGCATCAAACAAAACTATTGTAAATATTGCTTAGCAAAATGTTTTATTTTTTGTCATAAAAATACAATGATATTTGCCTGAGAACCTGCCACAAAGCTCTTAAACAAAGACAATTTTTGACCATGTAGGTATCTAAGATTGACTTCTGAGGGTTCTATATGAGCTAAAAAAAAAAATAGAGAAAAGTGGTCATGGCCCCCTAGGAGGTCATCCTACCTATCCTTTCTATATGACCTCCAATTGGAGACAAATAGTTATAAGATTTTGAAACTTCACTCTGGAGAGATCTCAATTGGACTCACTTTACCCAGAGAGAGTGTTTCAGTATCTCATCACTGGAGCTGAATCCTGTGGGTGGTCCCTGCATGTTCATTGACGTACCATTACTGGGAGCAAAGATACCATCATTGAGAAACAAGATGCCTTCTTTCACATGAATACTGCAAATCTCTGCCGTTTGCCATTCATGACCTGCAAGAGCTGGAGGCCAAGAAGTTCCAACACAAGTTCTGAGTCAGCACTGTACACATCTACCAGTAAGACAGATTCTCCTTTTGTTCAGCAAAAATGAATTGGTGCCTGTAAATGTGGCCCAATGGTTGAGTATTGACCCATGAACCCAGAGTTCACCAGTTGGATTCCTAGTCAGGGCACATGCCTGGGTTATAGGCTCAGTCCCTGGTAGGGGGCATGCAGGAGGTGGATGATCAATGTCTCTCTCTCTCTCTCATCAATGTTTCCATCTTTCTCTCTCCCTCCCTCTCTCTCTCTAAAATCCAGAAGAAAAAAAAAAACATATTTTTAAAAAATGAATTGGTGGATTGGAGGAATTCATGAGCTCAATTTGTCCTGATACTGTTAGCATCTAGTTTTTCTCTGTAAAGCACACACTATTTGGTGTCAAAAGGCCTGCATTTAAAACAAAAACTCATAGACACAGACAACAGTATGGTGATAACCAGAGAAAAAGGGGATGGAGGGGGTGTGAAGGGTAGAGGAGATTGGGTGTGTGGTGACAGAAGGAGACTTGACTTTGGGTGGTGGGTAGACAATGCAATATATAGATCAAATATTATAAAATTGTCCACTTGAAACCTATATGACTTACAAAATTAATGATAAAAAGGCATGTGTTTTTACCCCTCACAATTACATATTGACTGCAAGACTCACTGCTTGTGTAGCCTTGGCAAGTACTGCCAAAATGAGGAGGTTTAGTGATATCCAATTTGGACCCCGGAGTCTTGGTAAGAACTTACAGTGAGCACTCAGGTCAGGGGAATAGGAATAAAAACAAACAAAAGAACACACACAACAAAAACCACTGTCTTGTTGGTCATAATCCCATTTTGTCACAGGCTTATGTTTCTTTTTAAAACTTCTAACTCTGCGTTTGGAGGTTTGGGGGCTATTACTATGCCCCTGAAGCATACCTACCACTGTTCTGCCTTAATTTTTTTTTTCCAGAGCACGTCTTGGGAAATTTTCCCTGGTGAGGAAGACCTCAACAATCTGAAGAAGCTGTGAGTGGGTCGACGCGGAGGAAGTTGAGGCATTCAAGCTGATTTCGGTGTAGCCTTCCTTCGCTAACATTGCCCTTGTATTTATCCGGACATCACTCAGCTCCAACTCACAGATTTGAAAGAAACCTCAATATAATGCATTAAAATACATTTCCGTGTCAATTTTTAATAAATTGCCCAAACTCAAAGTAGCAGAAAGCAGCAGTTACTGGGTAATTGCCTGAACAACAAAGATGCAATGCACTCGTGAAAAGAAACATTTTGATTGTGGCATATTTTACATATCATAAACTCACCCATTACAGGTGAACAATTTGATGATATTTTTAGTAAGTTTCCAAGTTGTGCATCACCATAAATCAGTTCTAGAACACTTTTATCACTGATAAAATCCTGCATGTACATTTACTGTTAATCTCTGTCCCTCCTCCCTCCCAGGGCATCCATTAATCTATTTACTCTCTCTGTAGATTTTAAAGTCTAGGTTTGAACAGCCTTTGATACCCTGCTTAAATATTTTGACCAATGGAGATTGTTAAGAGGGCAAAGCAGGAGAATAGCATGTTTCAGACTCTTGTTCAGAAAGTCCTCTGACAGCCTGAGGGTGAGAGAATAAAGAGGAGAGCCTGGACATCAGGAGACTGATGACCAGAGTGTTGGGAAAATCCAGCTCCCGAAGATGAGGCAGAGAACCTGTGGTCAGACCGTGTATATTCAGAGTAGGCAGCTTTCTCTGGAACAGTCTGAGCAAGGAGAAGGTTTCCCAGAGAAGGTGAGTGGTCTGTGAAATGAATAGTAGGTAAAGAAAAAAAGAGAGATTTCGTAGTTGTATGTTTTCTAGGCAGTCTATGCCTAAGAGCATCAGAGAAGAAAGTAAATGAGCCGTGTTCATGTGTGATTTACAAATGATTGCACACAGTGGTGGGAAGTGTAGCACTGCTGAAGATGCAACTGCATGTGGAGCTCTCTGGGGGAGGGGAGAGTCCAGAGAGACTCCAAACCAAGTTGATCCCGCATGAATATTACTTTTTCTCAGCAAAGGCAGTGACTAAAAATCATGCTCATCCACAACTATTTCTACCACATTCCAGTCCAGGGATTCAGACTTACTCATTTCCTTATAGATAAGCTTCCTTCCACACTAAATGAACTCTAAAAGTGAGACTGTCCTTCCTCATTTTTTAAATTTGTCCTGGTGATGTCTTGTAGTGCTTCCATTATTTTCCTCTTCATATCAATCCATCAATTGGCAGACAGTTATTAAAATATATTTTCTCAAAAAACCCTGTGAAGGCCACAAAGAAGTGTTAAATAATGATGACCAGGAGACATATAAGGAAGCCACAAGTCATTCTTCTCTTCCCCACTAGCAAAGCCCAACTTTATTCAGGGTAAAGACAGATCCAACTAAAAATCTATTATTTCCTAGCTTTATCCTAGTAGCTAAAAGCACTTACATAACATAATTTTGTCCCAATAATATAATTGGGAGTAACTATTTGATTATTTATGAGAAACAACTCTAAAGAGAAGTGCCATAAGCAGCACATTCCTTTTACCTTTGGCCATTCTGGTTCCATTTGCCCCAATTATGGTTGTGATGCTGGAAGTGGAGCAGCTCTCTTTTAACCTTGATGTAATCTGTATAAGCTAACAATGGCTAATTGAAAAGGCAGATATATTGGATAGCACTGTGGTTCACATTTCTAATTTCATTGTGTGAGGGGAACAAACCCTCATAGCAGAAATCAATTGTTAATTGGTACAGGAGACCAGCGTCCATGTCTATATAAGAAATAATAAGTAAAATAATCTATGGTTATAGTAAGACACCCTTAAAATCAGCCAGTTGTATTGGGGATGTCAAAAGGTACATAAATAATTACAGTTTTATAAATGAGATTGATTCTGCAATAGTTATGCAGCCATTATGTTACAGGCCACTTATTTGACTCAAGTGAATATTTCTCAAAGGAGATATGACTTGAAGGTTAAGAAAAGGTTTCCCAAGCAGTCTTAGAGAGGCATGAAAGGGATCCCTGGGAAGGGCAAGCAGACAGAGAGAGAAGTCTGTGGAAAGGCACAAGGTCTGATAGAAAGGATAGAGACAGGTGGAAGCAACTGGAGTCCTGGGTGCATATCACAAAATGATGGGAATATGGTCTTTTTCAGAGGCAAGAACCAGATGCATAGGGCATGGCAAGGATTTGGGACTTTATCCCATGTCCAAGATTAGCAAACTGGCAGCTAGCAGTAGAATCTCTATTTCATTTGGCAAATACAAGGTTTTATACATTTTACATTTGAATGTATTTAGGTAGGGTATGCTCTATACCCTTGCCACAGGCCCCACCACTTCCTTGTAATGTCACCACATATTCACATTAGAAAACTGGTTCCTGAAAAGACTTATGTTTGTGACCTCTGGAGAAAAAAAATCCCTGAGGAAAATGGGAAAGCTTGAATGTGATTAAGCAGATTGTTTTGAGGGGTACAGGTGTGCAGTGTTAAGTGGAAATCATATACTTCTAGTGAGGAAAGGCTTTATTTGATAGACACAGGAAAATAATCTTAAGTACCAGGAGAAGGAAATGAGAGAAGTCAAAGATATTATCCCACTTATGTATGCATTCATTGGTTGCTTCTTGTATGTGCCCTGAACGAAGATCAAACCAGCAACCTTGGTGTATTGGGAGAATGCTCTAATCAACTGAGCTACCCTGCTAAGGGCTTATCTCTCTAATTTTAAAAAATATTTAATATATTGATCTGCTGGTCAAAATGCTAAATACTTCATTAGTAACTCAGTCAATTGTATTTATCAAATGCAGAGATAAATTCCTAAACTTTTGGGAGAACTAATATTACTTTTTGCCTGGTAGATTTTAAAGCTTCTAAAAACCAAGCAGTAGAGACCACTCTGTATTTACCTATTACTATCAAAGAAATAAGGTGGATAGAAAAGAAGAAAATAAAATACCACATTGAAAATGGTCAATTTACAAGGTAATAATAATAAATTATCAAGTTATACCAAAATGTATTATTTAACCCAAATAGTTTTAGCATCTTCAATATTAAATACAATATATATCATGCACAAATAGAAAGACACATAAAACATCCTGTGAGCATTTTACCAGTGTGTTATTAACCTGCTTGAGTTAACAACTGAGCTTTGCCTCCAGTCTTAAAATCCAGGCAATTATTACTTGCTTAAGTCCATACCAGCACATTTTACCTAGACTAAATATACTCTAAGGAGAGGTTAATATTATACTATTTCATTTTCATTCTCAGCATCTAAAATCACAGCTGTTATTCATAATTCAATTGTACCTGCAAGTGAAAATCATGTATTTGTGACATTGTTTAAGTTTCTTAACTCATAAAATTAGATACATCAGAGTCTGAAGTAGGTTTAAATATCTCCTTATATATACTTAAATCATGTAATGTCATTTTTCCCATTTTCTTCATATTAGTGATATCTTAAATCTTAGCTTTTAGAGATAAAACCTAGTACCTGTTACAAAAAAACACACAAAACAAACATGACTGGGATTTTAAAGCCACTGTCAACTATAATGAAGGAATATAGCATGCAGAGCAAACTTCACTCATTGAAGTAATAACTGTCAATTTGTTCATTATTTGGACTAACTTCCCCTCCTACCTCTGGGCCCATAGCCAAAAGCAATTTGCATTTTATTATTTACTCATCACTTGTTGGGGTGGAAGGGAGTGATCTTTGAAGTTTCAAATGGTCGATGCTGTCTTTGCATTCCTTATTCTTCCAAACTAAAAGTAGATAACATTTGTATAAGCAGCATCTTGTTGGATAGCTGAGAGTTTATTATGTTTTAAGTTTTAAAATTGCTTGAAGTTATCATAAGATTGGGGTCAATATCATTCAATACCTTGTTAGGACTTTGAATGGTACAATTCACATTAGTGACAATCTATATTAATAAAAGAGAAATATGCAAATTGACCATAACCTTTGTGATGCCCCGTCAGCCAATCAGGAGTCAGTATGCAATATAACCCAACAAAGATGGAGGATTAATTTGCATACACAGGCACAGGAGCGAAGACTGAAGACTGAAGACTGAAGAGGCTTGGCTTCTCTGCTGCAGCCGGAGTGAAGGCCTGGGTCCTG
This sequence comes from Corynorhinus townsendii, assembly GCA_026230045.1. Taxonomy (NCBI): domain Eukaryota; kingdom Metazoa; phylum Chordata; class Mammalia; order Chiroptera; family Vespertilionidae; genus Corynorhinus; species Corynorhinus townsendii. Next base: position 149,249,018 of record JAPDVU010000003.1, read on the forward strand.
GGTACCAGAGAAAAACTGGTGCTGGCAGCCAGGGGAAGGAAGGCCTATTGCATGAATCTTTGTGCAACGGGCCTCTAGTAATAATTATAATAGCCACATCTATTAATTTACTTAAGCACATACATGTTTCAAGTACTGTATTAAATAATTTTTCATATCTCATTTAATCTTCAAAAAAATACCTACATGGTAAGAACTATCATGTTTTGTTTTACAGATAATAATAGCCAGTACTTACTAAATTCAAATCCCAATGAGACTGTTACCATTTTCTAGAACAGACATCACAGATGTAGTGTGAGAAAATGATTTTCCTAAATACCCATATGTGGTAAAGTTGGAGCCAGGACTCATTTGTAATTTAAGAACTCATGTTCTTAACCACAATGTCATGGTTATCAAATGGATTAATCTCATTAAGTAGTAAATCTAGATCCTTTAACACATAAGCTCCAGAATCTTATCACATTAACAAAATAAAAGTTACATTGTTTACTCAGGTTATAGTCCAACATGCATTACAGTTGAAATGTTGTCTGTCACTAATGGAATCTGAAAAATCAAATCTAGCTGTGTGTCCAAGAGAAAAATAAAGTAGTTTGGGTATAAATATGGCATTTTTCTGTCATGCCTTAATTTCTATGTTATAATTATGACCATAGTAATATTGCAGAGATGAGTCTATTTTTCAGTCTACACATGGTTGAGAGCAGAGAAGGGGAAGCTATTTAAGGAGATAAGGTTCCATGAGAAATGACAGGAGCAGGAGCTAATACAGTGGCTGTAGGAATTAAGAGAAGAGCTAGATAAAGGCTCCAAAAGACATTTAGGGGATAGAATCAAAAGGAGTTACTGAATACTGGATGTGAACAATTAAAGAGAATAAGGGCTGAAGATACTTCTGAGGTTTTAGGCTTAGGGCGCTATATGGGTGGAGTTAGGGAATATAATGTAGCAGTGACTTTTCCACATGAACAGAATGGTTTCAGTCCTTTGTCACCTAGGCAGACATATTGATTGTGCTGCATGTAGGTTTGCTTGAAAACCTCCTAACAGCAAATCCAAGGCAAATTAAATAAGTGGTAAATTAATCTGACTTATTTTGTTCAATTATTCATTCAACAAAGTCATATGAACTGTGAACTGTGAGAAATTACAGGAAACAAAAGACATAATCTCTGGGTTCAGGGTGTTTAGGTTAAGTGGAAGACAATCATGATTTAACCTAATTAGCACTCAATAAAATCAAATGGGATGTTCTAGCAATTCATAGAAAGTGCATGGAAACCCCGAATAGCAAAGAGAGCAAAAATATCTTTCTAATAGATTGAAGGAGGGATACAAATTAGTTAAGCTAAAAAGAAAGGCATGCTTATGCTGAAGGAAAAACATGTACATCAGAAAAAAACACAGAGAATGCCATGATTAAGGACAGCAGGAAGGAAGCTGAAAAAGAGATGGCAAGAGATAGAACTTGGTAGGTGATAATTGTTAGGATACAAAAGATTCTTACATGCCAAAGTCTTTTGAAGACTTCACCTTAAAAGTTAAAGAAGCCACTGAAGCATTCTTAGCAGAAAAATGGCATGGTCACATTTATACATCATAAATGGAACCCATCATGGGGGTTCTAGTAAAGTTCATAAGAGAGGAGATAGAGATATAAAATAAAGAATTATAGTGAGGATGGGCAGGAAGGAGGAATTTAAGAAATGTTAGGGCAAAATGGATAGTTGTATCCCCAGTGATATTAAAGGCTAAATGAAAAAAGAAGAAACAGGATAAATCTCAACTTTCTAACTTAGGTATAAGTAAGTAGGTATCTGATGGTACTATTCAACAAGACAGAGAAGGCAGGTCAAGGAAAGGAGGAAGAAAATAAACTTACGCATATAATTATCTCTGAAGCATTTTGATAGATATGTCCAACAGGAAGTTGTATGTAAATTTCTAAGTGTAATATAATGTAATATGATTGCATGTGTTATCTATGTCTATCCTTTGTAGCTCAGTGCTTTAATGAGATCAAGTTAAGGGTCTCAAGTTCTTCTTCTTGACTTAACTGACAGACTTCTGCCAATGCCAAGTGAGAATAGTAAGAGAGAACAAAAGATTAGATGCAGGTCGCTGCCAGCAGCCCGCCTCCGGGCGGGGGGGAGCGCTGCCAACCAGCCTACCGTGCAGATCACAGAGCTCACCGAAGAGAATGTCAGGTTCATCATCGAGAAGACGGACCTAGCTGTGGCCAATTCTATTCGGGGGGTCTTCATTGCCGAGGGGCCCGTAGTAGCCATTGACTGGGTTCAGATTGATGCCAATTCCTCAGTCCTTCACGATGAGTTCATCGCTCAGGGTTTGAATTGACCCCCCTCACTAGCGATGACATTGTGGACAAGCTTCCGTACTCCCGGGACTGCAGGCCCGAGGAGTTCTGCCCCGAGTGCTCGGTGGAGCTCACTCTCCACGTGTGGTGCAACGAAGACCAGACTCGTCATGTCACATCTCGGGACGTCATCTCCAACAGCCCCCGGATCATTCCAGTGACCTCCAGAACCGTGATAATGACCGCAGTGACTATGTGAGCCAGGACGACATCCTCACCGTCAAGCTGCAAAAGGGCCAGGAGCTGAGACTCTGCGCCTATGCCAAGAAGGGCATGCTAAGTGGAACCCGCCTGCAGGGGTGGCTTTTGAATACGATCCTGACAATGCCCTGAGGCACACAGTGTACCCCAAGCCAGAGGAGTGGCCCAAGAGCGAGTACTCAGAGTTGGATGAAGATGAGTCCCAGGCTCCGAACGACCCCAATGGCAAAGGAGAGGTTTTACTACAACGTGGAGTCCTGTGGCTCTCTGTGCCCTGAAAACATCCTCCTCTCAGCCCTCTCTGAGTTGAAGAAGAAGCTAAGTGATTTACAGAACCCGGTTGAGCCATGAGATCCAGAGTGACCTCCTCACAATAAATTATCCGCAGCTCATCCGCCCAAGCGGAAAAGGATCAGAGCAGCAGCTGTGTGCAGGTCTCCTGAGACCCTCCTAGCTCCTGAAGTCCCGGCAGCTGTACTTAACTTCTTGGCAAGCCATCAGCACCAACTGGAGAGGGAGCAGAGGGGAAGGGTGCCCTCCCAGTCTTGCTTGTTCCCAGGTAGATTACAGGGATGCCCCTGGTATTTGAGGCAGGACAGTCCTTCACGGAGCATGCAGCATCCCTGGCCCTGCCTGCTGATGGCTAGTCTCCCCAGAACCCTGACCTTCCTTCCCCTTGGTCTGCTTGTAGAGGTCGTACTGCTTCCCTGTTGAAAACCACTGAGCTAGACCCTCCTCTTTTGGACATTTCAGCTCTTGACTTACTTTGTGTGTGAAAGTTAGCACCTTAGGTTTCTGCTGTTAGGATTGAGTGTTAGAAGTCTCATTCAGGCCGCCTACAAACCCAGCCCCTGCCCATGGTCAGCCTACCTACGCTTTGCTCAAATTCCCAAGTGTCTTTAGACCCTGGCTGTTCCTCCCTACCCCACCCCCAAATAAACCCTGTATTTCATTCTCTACCCATCAGTTAGGACTTCACTGCCCATAATCTGCTTAATTAGTTTGGGGTGGGGAGGAAAGGGGAGGGTAAAGGGTGGGGTGGTCAAAGGCCTTAATGAAGGTCTGGCCTTGACCCCTTAGTCCTGTTGGTAGGAACATACCCAAAGTAGTTAATTAGGCAGTCTGGTGGGAGGCATTGGAGAAAACCGGAGGTGCAGTACAGAAAGGAAGGGATATTTATTAACAGTAGAGTTTTTATTTTTGACAATAAAGAGCACACAGAAAAAAAAGATTAAATGCAAATACATTGTCATAAGTCATTGTTGGTCAGTAGTATTATCTTCTTTTTTTAGAACCTATTTATAAATTGAAGAAAGTAAAAACTTGCCTTTTTTATATCTTATGCCTGTTTGGAAAGGGAAGTAATTTGAAAAGAAAAATCTAAGTCACAAATAAAATGATACATAAAAACCCACAAGGTAAGAGTTTACTATATGCTGATGCCCATATATTTATAATTATAAACTATTATAAATTGAATCCAAACTTCATACTCTTTCCCAAAAGGAAAATAAAATAATGAATATGAAAAGGGAATGGATGTCAAGTCCTAAAGAATGTTACATAATACAAATTTTAAACCACAATGGAGTAATACAAAATTATGATCTTCATGAGATAAGATGAGTGTGTATTCAACCAAAGAGCTGCATAATTGCAAAGTAGAGTCTGAAGCAGCTGGATTAAATAATGGGAGTTCTTTAAAAAGGAAATCTTTTTAGAAAACATAGCTTTCTAAAGCTTTTGCAAAAGGTACTATAGTCTACATAATTTTAAAGATGTATTTAAAAATCTAAATTGAGCAAGGTTGACCCAGGAAAGTTAGAAATTTAGCTCGCTGAAATAAAATTTAGAAGAGAGTCTGTCCATAGGCTTCAAACATATGGGCTGGGGGGGCTTCCAGACAGATGAAGCAGCTTAAATAGTTCTGAGTATTGATATCAATATTTCAAAGTCTCAGTCACTGCTGGCCACAGCGGGGGTGTGTGCCAGAATTCCAACCTCCTGCCAACCTCAGGGGTAAGCTCACACAGGGGTCCTCCTTGTAAGAACACTGGAAACCTTATCCAGCCACCATAAAGTTCTATAAATATTAGGGGAATTTTTTCTTTTGCAAAAGAACCAGTAATTTTCAGTAACATGCTTTAGAACATTGCTTTCTTTACTCTTTGGTGTGTATAGACACAGTACTGGTAGTTTCAATCTGTTTCCTTGCTCCTTTATGAAAATAGCTTGTCTGAGAAAACTTTTCTTCTTTAGAAATTATGACTATTCCAGTTCATAATTTGAGATCATATAATCTCTAAGGAAGCGCTTACATTAGCACTTTAATCAGAAAACGTTTCTACTGAACAAAGTTTTGTTATTAATATGCAAATGAATGCTGTAAGGCAGATGACACTTTTTCCCAAACCACATTCAATTAACATAACCAATAACTGTAGGTGCTCCTAGTGTAATCAGAATTAGTGTTTTACATGACAGATTTTTTAACACTTCCTCTTTTTGAAAATAAAGACTATGAAGCTATCATTTACTATTATGATGAAAGTGCAAAACATATAGATTGAAAAAATGGGAAAAATCCAAAGATTACATAAATATAACAATGATATAAATATACCTATTCAGATTTCAGAATTGATTGCAAAACTAGAGAACCCCATGATCACCTTAAAGAAGGCATTTAGCATTAAAATTAATAATTGTCCCTGTCTGTTACATTAGGATTATGTAATCAAGTGCTCTGTTACCTACAAGTGAAAATCTAACAACAACAAAGAAATCACAACAGATCATATAATAAATTGTTCAAACTCTTTAAGTACTACCTAAAGCAAATTTTTTATAGTTGACATATTTTAAGAAATTAAAGTAAACAACTGAGAATTAACTTGAAAATATTGCCTGCAGCCTTTTAATATTAAGTGGAAAAAGAGTTATTTTGCGCCTAAGCATATTACTGATCAGTGTTTCTGACTAAAGAATTATCTACCTGCCATCAGGCAGGTCAGAATCAATGTGGAACAAAACCTTGAAGTCTCTTGTTTGACTTTCTATGTGTCAGGAAATAATTTTATGAAATTTATTTATTCAACAACCACTTATTTGTTACCTGTTATATAGTTACTGCTGTAGCTATAATGTAAAAAAACAATATCTTCATTACTTAAACACAGCTCTTTTATATATTGAATGTCATTTTAAAGAATCAAATTTATAATACACATTGTTAATGTCATGGATGTAAAAATATAGCTTTCTAGGGATTTTTACTAATTGTTTTGACTTACTCCATGTTATATCACATGACTTTTTTTGGAGCATTCAAGCATATCCGTTTCTAACTGAATTGTAAAGATTGGTGTGTGTCAGCATATTTGCCAGTGTACTTAGTATTTTCTGAGTAGTGTTGACTTTGATAATGGTCTCCTGGGAGAAAGGCTGGTATCACATTTCCCTGTTCTAACACTTAGTTTCAATGTGAATTTAAATCATAAAAAACATAAAAATTACTTGACTGAACATTTCTGGTGCTCATAGTCAACATTTATGTAATTAGCATTAAATGGATCACAGTAGTTTCTCTCTCGTCAAAACCAAAGATTTCACATTCATTTGGGTTTCAACATATTTCTTACTGCAAACATTAATTTGGGGGAAGCCTGTTCAAAACATAATGTAAAGTATAGACATTTAAAACAGAAAATTGGTCCCCTAATGAAATGTAGCACTCTCTACACTCAGTACACTTAGAACCTAAAATGTATAATTTTAACTGTATAACACTCAGCCTAAGACTTTGCATTTGCTTGTTGTGTTTTATTAGAGTATTATTTTTGCCACTCACATCACTGACATCTAATATGCTGCCATCCAACAACAGGTAAGCAACATAACTTTTAATAGCTCCTGTTGGATGCCACTACTTTTTGTAATTGCTTTTAGAGGAGTACCACATTCTCTTAAATCACTACTCTGTACTCTTTATGTGCACATATTATGTTGAGCTCTAATAAAAGTTTGAGGAGTATTTACTTTTACATTATAAGAAATTAGAGGGGAAAGAAGGATAAAAACCAAGGGATCTGAGACACACAGTCCTATAACCACAGATTTTGTTGTTTTGGCTTTTTTGCGGGGGAGAGTGAAGATGATGAGGGCATTGGTGATTTTCTCAGTAAAATTAAGTAAAATGTAAAAGCAAAAACAAACAAAGAAACCCTTGCTAGAATACTTTTTATCTAAAACCTACCACTCTATATTCCAGTCTTAAACCTAATCACATATGTCTTTATCTTACCACTAGAGGCCCAGTGCAAGAAATAATGCACAGGTGGGGTCTGACAGGCCTGCCCTGATTGGAGCCAATAAGGGCCAGCCAGCCGGGGGAAATCAGGGTGGGGGGGCTAATCTGGGCTGGGTCGGCCAGGGGGAGGGGCTAAGGGAGGTTGACCAGCCGGCTCCACCCCCATGAGGCCGGTTGACCGGCCGCAGGGTGCGTCATAGCAACTGGTCATTCCGAGCCTTCCAGTTGTTTGGTCGTAACTGTCACTTGGCTTTTATATATATAGATGATGTCAGCAATCAGCACATTGAATGGAAACCTTTTAGTTTTTATTTTAATGAACCTCACAGTGGCATTTAACTCTTGTTTACTTGCTTTCTTTTTGAAACACATTCTATGACACCACCATTCCCTGGCTTTCCTTTTATCTTCTGATCTCCTTCTTCTGACACTCTGCACACTGACCTTCCTCCACCTGGGCCTTTCATGAAGACCTCACTCATGAATGTTTCTCAGTGCTCTCCTTCGGGAATTTAATCTACTCAACATTTTTATCTTCAGGAAATATCTTCCTCTAAGATTCTAATCTTAAAATCAAACTCTCTGATTATTTTTTCTTTTTTTAGAAATGTCCTAAGCACGTTCAGTTTTATATTTCCAAAACAGAACTTTTTATCATGATTCAGGCCTTTAAATTTGTCCCTTTTCTGCTGCTTCCTTTCCTATGAATGGTATCATCATATGTTCAAAGCTGTCATTTCAGAAACCTTACTGTTCACTAAATTTCACTCACTCTACCCCTGTGATCAAAATATCATTAACTTTTATTGATTGTCTCTGATAAACATCTTCCAAATTCATACATTTTTCTTTTTCACTATCTCACCATCCCAAGTCCAGAGAACAATGGTTTCTCATGAAGAATACTACAGAGTCCCAGAGAGATGATAGATAAATCTCATTTTTCCATATTGAGTGAAAATCTTTTTAAAAATATTTTAAAGTTATTTTTATTATGTTTCTTTTCTCTCTCTAACTCCCTTCTCCTCACCCTCTCTTTCTCTTACACACACACACACACACACACACACTTAACTTTTTTCCATATTGTGATACATTAGGTTAATAAGCACAATTTTTTACTGCTTCTCTTTTCCCAGTAGAAGAGTATATCTCCCTACCCCTTGATTTTATATCCAGCCAAATGACTTGCTTTGGCCAACAGTTGAAGTTGGAAGTGAAAGTGATCCAGTTCCAAGCCCAGGTCCTGATGATTTTCACCTGTCTTCTAGTGCCTCCACCATCACTAAAAAGAACTTATCTGGCCTAATTTATGTTCAAAATGAGAATAAGAGACATGAAGAGCACATTTAACTTAGCTCACCTCACCCCCAAAAAAAAACAAACAAACAAACAAACCCACATAGTTTTATCAGGTAAATAATCTCAGCATTATTTGCTGCTGAGATTGTTGTATTTGCTAATACTATAGAATTATTGAAGCCATTGCTAAATGATGTTTATGGTTTCTTATTGTTCTAAATATGAAGTAAAATATCTTGAATATGGTCAAAAAAGATCTGGTATAGTTAGTCTTTGTATGTCATGTTCATTCTAATTTTACACTAAGCTTCCTCTAATTACCTGTGCCCAGTCACTGTGGCCTTCCTCCAGGTCTGTGAAATCCCCAATAATTCCTCATATGAGAGGGACTTACACCTTATGTCTCTTCTTTCTTTACTTAGTTCCTTCTCATCCTTTAGACTCTCAGCTGAAACACCACTATTTCAGGATTAGCTTGACATAATTACTATTCTACATTTGTTTGTGTGATTTTGCAAATTGGTTTCCACCATTAGACTTTAATAATAATAGGGCTATTTAAGTGTTAAATGATAAAATTAATGAAAGAGCTGATCTAAGCCTGATGTGATTCCATTTTCAAGTGTCCTAGTAATTACAGTTTTTGACATTTGCTAGTCCAATAATACCTACACAGTAGTTTTTTTGTTTTGTTTTGTGTGTGTGTGTGTGTGTGTGTGTGTAGTTTTTGACATTTGCTAGTCCAATAATACCTACACAGTAGTTTTTTTGTTTTGTTTTGTGTGTGTGTGTGTGTGTGTGTGTGTGTGTGTGTGTGTGTGTGTGTGTTTAATCCTTACCCAGGACCCAGCCAGGCTGTTGTGGCTCAGTAGTTGGGCATCAACCTATGAACCAGGAGGTCATGATTCGATTCCAGGTCAGGGCACATTCCTGGGTTGTGAGTTTGATCTTCAGTGTGGGATGTGTAAGAGGCAGCCTATCAATGGTTCTCTCTTATCATTGATGTTTCTGTCTTTTTCTCCCTCTCCCTTCCTCTCTGAAATAAATAAACAGGTATATTAAAAATAATAATAATAAAATAAAATTTCTTACCTGAGCATATGTTTTTATTCATTTTTAGAGGTAGAGGAAGGGAAAAGAGAGAAATATTAATTAGTGACCTCCCATATGCAGCCTGACCAGGGATCGAACCTGCTACCTGGGTATGTGCTCCAACCAACTAAGCCACCTGGCCAAGGCAAATAATTTTTGAAAATAGTTATGTGTGTATTAAACAAATTGTAAGCGATATAAAACAAATTTGGTATATACGTTTAGTTATCTTTTTCTTCTCATAAGTCCAAGCAAGTAAAAATTATACACTTATCAGCTTCTCTTTGATAAAATAAATTATTCAGGTTGAGTAGCCATTCATCCCCTTGCTCTGTGCTTTCTTGGTGTTTTCCCATGAGATATTTCACTTTTTATCAGTAAAAATACTAACTTCATCTTCAGCATCAACTTAAGCCTCTAATATTTTTGTTTACATAATAACAGATATGATTTACACATTTATAGCTTTTATTTCCAGCTTCTAGTCTAGGAAAATAAATAATCTCTTATATTACTCAACTAAACTTAAAATGGGTTATCCACACCATAATAGCATATTTATGATTTAGAATCCTGGTGCATAATTATTTCATACCTAAGGTGTGATCAATATTTTAAACTACTTTTGGGATGTTATTGGGAGCCTGAAAAGCCCAGGGAATCTGCAACTATGGCACCCACTGAACAGCTGTGAACCTGAGAACACTGGTCCCCAAGTGGCACAAGCACGCAGATTCAGAGGAGCTCTACACTCCACCACTGAAAGGAGAGAGAGAACATCATAACAAGACACGTGGAGAAGAGAGGACATGGGGAGACAAAGAAACAGCCTTCATATAAAAGAAAAGCAGGCATCACCAGAAAGGAAGTAAACAAAATGGAGGCAAGCAACCTATCAGAGAAAGAATTCAGAGAAATGGTCATAAGGTGGATGAAAATAATGGAAGACAAATTCTACAATATGTGTAAGAACCAAGAGGAAATGAAGAAGAACCAAGAAGAAATGAAAAATGACATCGATGTTGTAAAAAACTCAATAGAAAGCATTGAGAGTAGACCAAAAGGAGCAGAGGACCGCATCAGTGAGCTAGAAGACAAGGTAGGAAAAAATACCCAAGTAGAGCAGCTTCTAGAAAAAAAAAATTAAAAAGCAAGAAGAGAGCCAAAGGGAACTTGGAAGACAACACAAAACAAAACAACATCTGCATAATAGGGGTGCCAAAAGGAGAGGAAGAGAAGCAAGGAATAGAAAACCTGTTTGAAGAAATAATGACAGAAAACTTCCCTTATATTGGGAAGAAAAAACCCACACAAATCCAAGCAAAATAAACCCCAAAAGACCGATGCCAACGCACATTATGATTAAATTGGCAAACACCAACGACAAAGTAAGAATCTTAAAAGTGACCAGAGAGAGACAGAAAGTTACCTTCAAAGGAACCCCTATCATACTAGTGACTGATTTCTCAACAGAAACTCATCAGGCCAGAAGGGAATGGAATGAAATATATGAAGTCATGCAAAGGAAGGGTCTGAATCCAAGAATACTGTACCCAGCAAGGCTATCAATCAAAATTGAGGGAGAAATCAGTAGCTTCACAGACAAAAAAAGACTATGGGAGTTTATTACCACCAAACCAGCAAGAAATGCTAAAGGATCTGCTGTAAAAAAAAAAAGAAAGAAATAGGAAGCAAAGAAGGAACACAGGGCTAAAGAATAAAAATGGCGACAAACAAGTACCTATCAATAATAACTTTAAATGTAAATGGATTAAATGCCCCAATCAAAATACATAGGGTAACATTTTGAATAAGAAAACATGACCCATCTATCTGCTGTCTACAAGAAACCCACCTCAGAAAAAAAGACGCACACAGACTGAGGGTGAAGGGATGGAAAAAGGGTTTTCAGGTGAATGGAAATGAAAAAAAAAAGCGGGGGTAGCAATACTTATATCTGACAAATTAGATCTCAAAGTGAAGGACATAACAAGAGATAAGGAAGGCCACTTCATAATACTAAAGGGATCAATCCAACAAGAAGAAATAATTCTGGTAAATATATATGCACCCACTACGGGAGCACCGAAATGCATAAAAAAAAAAACTCCTGGAAGATATCAAGGGAGAGATTGACAGCAATACAATCATAGTAGGAGACTTTAATACCCCACTATCACCATTGGACAAGTCCTTAAACAAAAAAAATCAGCAAAGAAACATCAGTCCTAATGACTCACTAGACCAGATGGAATTAATTGACATCTTTAGACCATTTCACCCCAAAGCCACAGAATATACATTCTTCTCGAGTGCACGTGGTTCATTTTCAAATGTTTTAAACTACTTTTAACCCAGTCTCTTGTTCATACATTGTCAGAGTGCAGATATGTCTCTCTAGTTAGATTTTAAGCTCATTCTAAGGGTAAAAAAATAATTTTATCTATGTATCCACCCCTCTTCTATTATAAAATATAACAGTTTTAAATGTATAACAAATAATTTGTTTGTTGACACATTAAAACATATTAGTTATAAGAAACTACCTTTTCTATACATACCATGTTGGGTCAAGGACAAAATGAGAGGATGATCATCATTGCTTCTTTCTACTCTAGAAAATCATACTACCATGTTTAAAAATGTCTCCTTATTAAAGTCCATATCATGATTTTACATCTCCTCTTCCATTGTTGTCACAGTCATCCTTCACTCTTCCACACTCCCCACTTTTCTAATAATATTTTTGTCTCTTTTTCACCATTTCCCCCTTTACCCAAATTCTTGTTAACATCCTGAGATATTATATCAATTATTCAACATTCTTCTCTCACAGATGCTATATCATTTCAAAGCCAATGATCTTTATTTCCACCACAGTAGGAACCCACCAATTCAGGTTTATTTTTGACAATTCCAGAATATTTCTCTAGCAAAATTGGTAATACCACTCTCTGGTATTTTTATCCATCAATAATTTCAGTTGCTGTCATTCTTCCATCAAACTTTCATTGTTTCCTCACCTGTCTTCTATTTCATGTATTTGTTTCTAATTATTGCAGCCTAGCATCCCTCCCAGTTCTATAATCCTTTCTATTAATCTTAATCACTTTGATCCACTGTTCCAATATTCACTCCCCAGTATACTGGATACTCAACTCCTTAAATCATGTTGTTATTTTTTATTTGTTTGTTTGTTTCTACCTTGCTAGTTTAAATCCCTGGGTAACTTCAAATATCTCTGTGTCAACTCTTACTTCTGGGATGCTATCACTGACAAAAATAATGAAACCAGTATTCTTGCCATCCCAACCTTGTTGTCTGGAAGTGCTTGGCATGACCATGGAATGCTGAGGATCTGATATTATAAATAAATGTTTAAAGAATGAATAAAGAGAAATTGTCAAATACTCCAAATTTGATCAAAAGAGATTGAATCTTAGTCTTTAGATAATAGATATTTGAAATTATTAGAAAAAGAAAATTGTATTGCTCAATCTGTTCCAAAGATTAAAAAGTATATATGTACATAATATAAAATCAATGGTATAGAGGAAATAAAGATGATAAAAATAGACTTTCTGTTGGCTAGAAGCTAAATATTTTTAAGGACTACATTAAAAGTATTCCTTAGTTGTAGTTCCAGAACTTGGCTATTTAGGATAATTATACATGATTCTTTAAAAATGCTGAAACCAAGGTTCTATCCATGAGTTATTATTCTCTAGAATTAAAAACCTACATTTTTCACAAGTACCACTAATCACTGTGATGTATGTACAGGTGTAAGAATCATTACCTTATAAAAAGCAAAATTTGGGTCACCGTTATCCCTCAATATATAGAGTTGTACTTCTTTTCCCCCTGCTTTTGTCATAAGCGGTCATTTTAGAAGAACTTTCACAGCTAAGAGCATTTTCTTATTTATTCTGTTGGTTGAAAAAGCAGTCCTCTATGGATCACATTTCCCTCAGTCAAAGATGCCCTGCATTGTCTTGCTGTCAATCATTCTTTCAGTAGTAATTACCCATCAATTTCCCCTCTCCTGTCAAGAGATTTTATGGCATCTAAGATTTATGTAACAGGAACTGCTTTACAGAGCAAGGCATCAGCTTTGAACACTGTTTACAGGACTGGGATCTATCTCAATGCCATGTGAGCAATGATAACCCTGAAAGCTGTTGAAAAATAGTTTGAACAGCTTGAGGTTTAATGACAATTCTCCCCAGCAATCATCAGACAAACTCAGCATGTTGGATTTATTTTGCCAAAAGGGTGCAAAACTAAACACTTCTAAGTTCAAGAGAATTTAGTTTATAATTCAAAATATAATAACTATTATTCTATCAATTAATAAATGAAGAGACTTCTATGCATATGACATTAATAATAAAGTGAAACATTTTTAATAATTAAAATCTGACTTTATTGCTTAAATAAAAATATGCAATCACCTTTGCAATAGCATTTTAAACTTTGCCTCAAATAAATTGAGTCTGACTCTAATATTTTTAGATATTAATGATTTGAAAAAAATGTACTTAGACCCCAAAAGCAAGTTTAATTTAATTAGAAATGGCTTTCTGGTACTCCCATCTACAAAATTAAAAGGCTTGGTTTGGTCATCTTTGCTGCAGTAATACCAACAACTCTCCCTGTTTCCTTCCTCTCAATTACTCAATAAATAATAAAGGAGATATTCATGTTATTTTATACCCAAAGAAAAGAAAGACACTCATATTAGAACTGTATAATTTACAAGGTGAGAGAATTAGAAAAAAAGTATATCCTCAATTGCTTTAAATCCATCTTCACATACAAAATTTTGTGACATTCTCTTATTAATCCCACCTTGGGACTATAGTCACCTGATCTTGTCTTGATAATTATTTTAATAGAGCCATCATAGGCTAAAACATAAACAATATCAATTAACAAAAACTAGTAAACAATACCAATTAATATAATATTTATGGAGCTATTTTTTTGCAAAGAGTTATTGCAATGTAGTTTTTAACATAGTATTTCAATTTATATTGCTATGCTTTACAAGTCCTGTTTATAGGTCTTTGGGAGGCCTGGGATGACTGGTAATCTAACTACTCACTTGAATTATAATATGTCACTGTATCAAAACAATGATCATGTGATCCGTACTTAGAGCAGAATAAATGTTAGTCATTGCAGCCATATCTCAATAACATACATGGCATCCAAGAGTATTGTCCAGATAAATTATTATTAAAAATATCTGTCTTATTCTATTGTCTATACTTTGAAAATTACTGAGAGGCTCACCCTGCTACTTTGGTTGAACTCACTTTCCCATAGATCTTTCCAATCTGTCCTCGAACTTATTGCTATACCTTCTGCTATGCTGGAGTGGAGAGCAGTCCATCCTTCACCCTAGCCATTTTCCTGTGATAATCTGACTGAGTTGCCTTTGTCCTTTCTACCTTTTTGCCTTTCCACAGTCCTCATTGTGCAGGTCTGAAGTACCAGACTAGGTCAGAACTCCAATCAGCAAGGAGAGTAGAAAGACTGAGAAAAACATTCATTATTTTTTATCCTTCCTACAAAAAAATGTGCATTACAGAAATAGTACATTCACTCACTAGTAAGTCATAAACTTAAAAAATGCTGAGCACTCATAAAAAGGAAAGAATTGTTTTAAAAATATAAATATATTTGATAAGATTTAAAATATGTAAATAAAAATGTAAGTAATATTATGATCATCTGTAGAGTACAATGTATTTTATATTATGAGGTGCATGTATGTTTCCCAACACTCATTTTATATATATATATATATATATATATATATATATATATATATATATATGAGTATGTACACACACGCACACTTTTATTGGTTTATTTCCTATATAGGCAATCCCAAAACAGTTTGAATTTAAACAGAAGATATCTGATTGGTACATCTCAGTAATAATGGATCCACCAACTGCCTTTCTTATTCCATGAAAATGTTCTGAAATTCTTATATGGATTTAGCCTCTGTTATTTAGAAATGAAATCCAATAAGTTATTGAAAGAAAAGGGAAAGAAATGAGAGGAAGGAAAGAAAGGGAGAAGAAGAGAGTTGTCTCCTAATCACCTAAGAAATTCTACTGGGCAACAAGTTTATATGTTAACTAAATGTTTAAATAATGGTTGGTACTTAAAGAAATGGCATTAAGTTTTGTTTGAAAATTTGAAAGAGAAAGCAACAGGTAGGACTAAGAATTTTAAGATTATTAACAATTTCCTGATATTTCATATTATCTTTAAATTCCACTTACTAAGTGAACAAATGAATCAATATGAAGTATGGAGATCTAATGCATTTTTTGTTTGTTTAGCAATACTCCTTGCTAGAAATGTGTAAATTTAAGAATTAAAGTTAGTCATTATGCAGGAGGAGGGGATATAAATGTAAAGGAGAAAAAAACACAAACAGCAACGATAGTCTAACACATAGTAACAATTGCAACTATAATTTTTATTTCATCAAGATAGTCTTCATCATATGTCTAAATAGCTTTGAGCCAAAGCCAAAAAGATCATTTCAGAAAATGTCTTATAAAAATTTAAAATTATGTGATTATATTCTTATCCACTGATTTAGCCCTGGGTACCCAATCTGTCACTCCTTGAACAAATTACTGGCATGGTTAATTAGCAATTCTGTCTTGAAGTGATCCTAAAGACTTGAAGAATCAGTAACATAACCTAAGTCATTTCTACTAACCTATTCTATAGGTGTTACTTCTTTTATTTTATATGAAGCTCTCCATAACCACATGCCTTGGGAAAGACTAATTAAAATCACTGAAGGAAATGTGATTAGCCAGATGAGGCAGAAAATAAATGTAGGGGGGAAATCATTTAATAGTTGTTACACTTTTTCATAAAATACTTTTCTTAGATGTTGCAAGAATATATTTTATCAGAAGTTATTAAGCAGAGGTAGTGTGACTTTCCCCACTTTATTTTCATGTATAATAACATCTTTAACTATTCAATAAATATTTTAAATAAAATCTTGTGTATTAAATATGAAAAAAATATAACTTCAGGTTTTATTCTAGATAATAGAATGTAAATTAAGAAGATGTACATCTGGTGAGCTGAGTAGCTTGCTTTATATCTTCTCAAGGTGATTATCAGAATTAATTGCAGGCTACGAAGATCCACAGGATGAAAGAGTGTGGCCAGCCTGAGTGTGTTGTCTATCTAATAGTCCTCAGGTCAAAATACATCTATTCCATTTGTAAATACAACATAACCACTATTTCCAAACAGTGAATTCTAGTTCAGCAAGCTTTCTCAAAATGTATCTCTTTAGGAAAGCCATAATCCAAGAAATAGAAAGCTGGACATCAAAACAAGTGATTCTCTTTTGTAATGATGTCCAAAACTAAATTATATAGTCATCATTTATGTCTTACATATTTTCTGGAATCTGAAATTATGTTTTTCTTGTTTATAGGAAGGTGGATGGCATGTAGTGATTTTTAAAGTTATTACTATTATTTATAACTAAACTATGCTAGTGAAAGGATTTCTTGACCTACACACACACATATACACACACACACCTACATATATTCAGATCCTGGAGCTTTTGTACCAGTTATTACTAGAGATGAATCTCAAAACTGATCATGATCCAATTATTTTTCATTGTATATTATAGTTTAAATACAATTTATTCTGTTTATGTAATCTAGTTTCCCCCCCCCTCAAAGCAATAATTTTCAAACCACCCTCTTTTTTATGGTATGGATTTAGTTATTTATTTTTTTCTTTAAGTATTTCAAACATTTATTTTAAAGTATCTTGCAGATTGCTTTGTTAGCAGGAGCCTTTCAGTTGTTAATGGCTCCAGTGTGACTCACTCTTATGACTATAACGTCCTTTGGTAATTTGTAATTTTTGTGAATTCGCCCTCAGAAACCAGCTTCTTGTGCATTTCTACACACATTGGCCCTGAATGGCCAAGGGGACCTTATGATGTGATTTTGCAGTTGTCCCTGAAATGTCCTATGGAGCTCACTGATTCAGTACCAACTTTTAGTTCATCTCCAGGCTAGGGATGGCTGCATCACATGAGTAGTACAAATTTAACATTTTGTTTTTTTCTAAATGCACATTCTCATTGCCAAATATTCACAGGGACTCTCTTCCTACCCATAGTATAAAGTAAATCTGGAATGATAGTTTATTACAATAAAAATTGTAATTGTTACTACCTCCCTTTTTAAACACAAAAGTGTCTCAGATTGGACAATGAATTATTGGGCCCCTTACAAATACAAGGCCTATGGTCTTAACTTCCTGTATTATATTACTAGTTAAACTTCTTTTTAAAGAAAGGATTTTCAAATACAGCATGCACTATTTTGTGTGTGTGTTTTCTTTTTTGTTTGTTTTTATCGTCATTGTGGAAAGTATTACAGCTTTCCCCTTGTTTGTTTTCCCCCATTTTGAGAACAAGTGACGTAAGTAGTGTGTGTGTGTGTGTGTGTGTGTGTGTGTGTGTGTGTGTGATTCAGATATATGGACCTTTGGTCCTTTGGACCTTTGGTCCTTCTTAGGTAAGAAAATTTTGTGTCTGCGGGGACCAGAGATACTTCTTTGGTATCACTGCAGTCTTCCTCCTCCTCCTCTTCCTTGTATTGTGGCTGGTGGTTTTTACACATTAGATATTAGCTCATTTATTTATTTTCTTTTTACTCTTGTTCAATTTTTACTGGAACCCAGGTACAGAGGAATGAGTTACTCATAGACCTCACTTCATAGAGTATTGCTGTGACTGGTTATTCATGGCCTTTATTTTATTCCCTCCTCACATCCCTACTTCCATTTCCTGTATAAGATAGAAAACTATTCTGTTTGATATATAGGCTTTAAAAATTCATATTTTCTTAAATCCCTACCTATCATTACAAAGTATATTATTATATACTAGAGGCCCGGTGCATGGATTCATGCACCAATGGGGTCCCTCAGCCTGGCCTGCAGGAATGGGGCCAAAACAAGCTCTCTGACATCCCCCAAGGGGTCCCCAATTGTAAGAAGGCGGTTCTCAGTTGATGCACCCCAGAATCAGGCTCCCTCCTTTCTGGTTCCAGGTGCCTCACCTGAGAACTGCAGCTGCCAAGTCACCTCAGCTCAGCAGCTCCTGCATTGAATGTCTGCCCCCAGTGGTCAGTGAACATTATAGCTACTGGTCAGATCGTCTGCCCACTGTGGTCATTGCACGTCATAGCTACCGGCCAGTCAGCCAGTCAGCTGTTCGCTTAGGCTTTTATATATATAGATGTGTGTGTGTGTGTGTGTGTGTGTGTGTGTATGTGTATACATACACATATATTTGTGTATATAGTAGCTTCTCTCTATCTCCCTTACCTCACCTCTCCCAAGGCTATGAATTTTTTTCCTTTATTTATATTTTCCAGAAAGATTTTTACTATATGGAATTATCAGTCTGGATATTATAGAAAAATTCACCTGTAAAACTAGTTAGGCATGGTGTTTTTTTGAAGTGGCAAGAGTATGTGACAAAGGTCTTGAATGACCTTACCTTTCAATTCTCTGAATATTTAATGGTTTTCTAAATCAAATGTGAATTTTGAAAAATTATATTCTTTAATAAATATGTCTATTTTATTTTGTAATTGTACATGTTCATACAAATAAATTCATATATACAACTTTATACTTTTATCCCATATTTTTTGTCTTTGTTGTATCTGCAGTTATTTTTCTATTTGCTTTCATATTTCTCATTGTTTCTCCCTCCTGTTTTGGGTCTGTTTTCAAAAACTGTATCTACTTCATTTGATGTTTGTTAATACTGTTCATTGATGAGTTTTTGTTGTTTTTCTGTTTCCTTAAAATCCAATTTTTAAAAATCTTTCTACTTTTTTTGGTATTTGCTTTCTTTATATTTTTCTACCTTATTGTATTGGGTTACTGTTTTCTGATCAGTCTAATTAAAGCTATACACTATTCTGTAAGTAGCAGTTAAGTGATATTCACAAATCTTGGCATATAGTATTTTCATTATTTTGAAGTTTCCATATAAATTTCTTTTTAACACAAAATATATTTAAGAATACTTTGTTTTATTATAGACACTAGAGGCCTGGTGCACAAAATTTGTGCATGGATAGGGTCCCTAGGCCTTGCTGGAGATCAGGGCCAATCGGGGCCTTCCAGCTGCCTGCCAGGGCCTTTCTTCCCCCAGCTGCTGGCTGTCAGCCGGGGCCTTTCTTAGTTCCACACTGCCCCCTGGTGGTCAGCGCATGTCATAGTGAACAGTCGAACTCCCAGTCAGTCAAACTCCGGGTCTGTCGAACTCCCAGGGGCAATTTCCATATTAGCCTTTAATTATATCGGATACTACATGTAATTGATTACCAATCCCATTTCACTCTTTACATAGAGTTTATATTTAGAGCACTTTTACATTTACAAGAATATAGAGCAGAAAGTACCTAGACTTCTCATATACCGCCCCCACTACTTTTCCACAAGTTTTTCCTATATCTTGAAGTAGTGTAGTATATTCATTACAATTCATGAGCCAATATGGATACATTTTAATTAACTAATAAAACCTAGTTTACATTAAGGTTCATTCTCTGGGTGGTACATGGGTTTTATGGGTTTTGCCAAGTATGTAGTGACTTATATTCACCAATACAGTATCACACAGCATAGTATTTAGTGTTCTAAAAATCCATTGTGTCCAATCTATTCATCCCACCTCCCTCCACTGAGTTTTATTTGGAAAACTTAGTCTATGTAACATTGTTACCTTGTGTATAAGAACATAAGAACATAATCAATTTTGTGTCCTCAGTGAAGAATGATTTGTAGCTGTGTGTTGTTTGTAACTATTGTGTTATTTAAATATTCTACTTATTTTCTTATGTATTATTTGTTTGATCTTTAACATTTCTAGGATGGGTATTTTAAAATCTTGAACACTGATTTATCTCTATCATAATTCTTCTAATTGTTGCTTGTTCTGGCTAAATTAGTGTAACCATGCTCATAATTGTTCAATCAATGTATTTCCTCAGCATTCTTTTTGAGTACCCACTGTATGTCAATCACTCTTTTAGGCACTGGGTGCAGAGTATCGAATAAAATCTGAAAAATATCTACTCTTGACAAAGTTTCATTCTTGGGGGTGCTGATGCCAAGGTAGAGAATAAATGAACATAATATATAGGATTTGAGATAGCAATTAGTGCTATAGAAAAAAGACAGCAGGCAATAAGAGCAAAGTTACAGGGATGGGAGAAAGACTTGTTTAAACAGATCTGCTTTGATTAAGCATCTGACACAGATGATGGCGCACGCAATGTACATATTAGAGGAAAGTGCATTCAAGACCAATGAGCCGACCAATACAAGAATTCTGATGCAATAGCTTATCTATTAATCTTCATGGATACTGTATATTCTTATTTTTTTTATCAGTTTATAACAGCCCTTCATTCTTCATGATGTTGTTTACTTTAAATTCTATTTTGTTTATATTATAATTTTTGCCTATGATTGGTAGTTTCTAGGTGTTTACTGAATATTCATATGTTATTCCCCTTTCTTATTGACAGAAACTGAAATTGATTCAGCACAGCAATGTGCCTGGATGTCAGTACTCACTGTGATACACTGAAAGATGGCCTCCCTAAATATCAGGCCCTAAACTGGCAACCTGTTATTGTAATCTTCTTTGGAAAAGTATTTGCAAATGTGATCAAGTGAAGGATGGTGAGGAAAACTATACTGGATTACCCTGGAGGTCCTTAAATGCCTCCATGTAAATGCTTCCATGTATATATCCTTGTAAGAAGGCTGGGAGTGATTTGAATCACCAAGGAGAGAAGGCAATAAGAAGACAGGCAAAGATTGGAGTGATGCAGCCACAAGCTAAGGGACACTTGCAATCACCAGGAGCTGAAAGAAGAAAATAATTGTATCTCCCTTAGAGCCTCTGGAGGGAGTGTGGCCTGCTGATACCTTGATTTTGGACTCTGGCTCCAGAACCGTGAGAGAATAATTTTGTTGTTTTAAGCCTTTTGATGTTGATAACTGTAGTTTTGTCAATCCGGAACAAATGTGCTTACCTAGACATCCTTGCAGTTAAAAGTGGC
Source organism: Corynorhinus townsendii (assembly GCA_026230045.1). Classification (NCBI taxonomy): domain Eukaryota; kingdom Metazoa; phylum Chordata; class Mammalia; order Chiroptera; family Vespertilionidae; genus Corynorhinus; species Corynorhinus townsendii. The sequence continues at coordinate 149,270,481 of JAPDVU010000003.1, forward strand.
CCAGTGAAACAGCCACTGACCCTGGCCTCACCCAGATGGCATCCATTCCCCTGTTCCTTTCTCTCTTCTTTCTTCCTGTGGCATGCATGTGGCTGGGTGTTACACAGAGTATCAGCTCTCTGAGCACTCTGTTTCTTAAAATGCTTTATCTCCCTTGACTGACTAATTCTCAGGGTGTGAGTGGAAGAAAGGAGAAGAGCTGAGTGGGTCCTGGTAGTCAGCCTGCAATAGTTTTTATCATTTCTTTTTTTTTTTAATGTATTTTATTGATTTTTTTTACAGAGAGGAAAGAAGAGGGATAGAGAGTTAGAAACATCGATGAGAGAGAAACATCGATTCAGCTGCCTCTTACACACTCCCCACTGGGGATGTGCCTGCAACCAAGGTACATGCCCCTGACCGGAATCGAACCTGGGGCCCTTCAGTCCACAGACCGACGTTCTATCCACTGAGCCAAACCGGTTAGGGCCGTTTTTATCATTTCTTAATCCCAGCCACCCTTGACATGATTTTGATATCATCCCCATTGACTGTCACTCCCTGCTGTGGCTGTTGTTTGTTAACCCTCAGTGATGTGGGGACAGTCAACAAATGGAGAAAATGAACAGAAAAAAAATCACACAAAAAACTCCAGACTGCCTGCTTACCCCCCAAGTCACGGAAGCTCGCCCCATCTCCCATGCATCATGTTTCCTTTGTGGACTAGATTGCCCCTGCCATCTTGTCCTCGGGGGTTTTCACACGTATTTGCTATAATTATTTAAGCCCACATATTCACACTTCTTCACTGGCATCTCCAGGCTGCCCCAGCATACTGTGTTGGTTTGTCATTTTGTCATGAACCAGAATCTCAGGTATTTATTTAATTTTTTTTTAGCTGCCGTTACATTTTTGTGTGTGCTTATAAGCAAAACTACATTTTGCCACATCTATTCAGTCTGCCTTTTCACTTGAAGTTATATATTATGATGTTTGTGAATTTAATTATCATAAAACCTAATGTTTTCTATATTATCTGCCCTTCCCCCCCCCTTTTTTTTTACACACTTTGAGATTCAAAGAAGGTTGAGTTACTTTCTAAGGTTGACATAAGTGTAGTTGGGTAGACATGTTCGGACCCAAATCTGAAAATCCTGAAGGGATTAGCTTAATATCAGATATTTACACTTTTTTTTGTTTGTTTCTTAGGGAGTCCACTTTCACATTCACAGTGGAAATTTTTTTAAAAGTATGACTATATAAATAACAAAAGAAATTTGAAAAGTGTGGAGGATAAGGCACAGCTTTTTTTACATGCAATTCATTTTAATGTGTTTTGATTGGCTTTCACTAACTTTTATACATACAAATAAAACTGAGTTTATATCTGGTCCCTCTTTGTGTTATCTGAAATGCCTACTTCTCAGCCACAGCACCCGTGCCTGAAAACTTTTCTTCCAAGTGTTGAAAACCTTGGATTAATGTACAAATGGGTGTGTGTTTGGGTGCCCATGTTTGTGTGTAAGCAATTCTTAGACATTAGCAAAGTGTGGGAGAATTCAACCCAGTTTTTTACACTATCTTCCTGGGGATAGCATCAGATTCTGCAGACCCATCCTCCACTCAGACACCAATTGTAAGCCCTGGTTGCTAACTATACTGCACTTCTGACAGACAGGCTAGGAAGTGGCAACTCCCACTACCTCCTCCTTGGGTTTGATTAATTTTTTAAAAGGGCTCATGGGACCCAAGAAACCTGTTTATTCACTAGATTATTATTTTATTACAAAGGGTTTAAAAGAGTCAGGTCAACAGTTAGATGAAAAAATACATAGGGCAAGGTCTGCAACAAAGGAACTCTTATCCTCATGAAGCTTGGGGCCCAGAATGGCATACATGGAAATTCCCAGAAGACCCTCCTCTTGGGTTTTTATTAAGATTTCATTACATAAGCATGATAGATTGGATCATTGGGCTTTTGTGACTAATTCATCCTTTAGCCCCTCTCTTCCTCCCAGTAACAGGGGATGGGACTGAGCTCGAGCTCTTTGTTCATCATTGGTTCCCCTTCCTGAGGTGCTTTCTAAAAGTCACCTCATTAACATAAACCCGTCCTGGTGGAAAGAGACTTGTTATGAATGACAAAATATCCGTTTTACCTTTATGGTTCTGAAGTATTTTCAGAAACAGGACAAGAGGCCAAATATTATAACAAAAGATGCTTCCCTTGCTCTTATCACTTAGGAAATTCCAAGGATATTTTGAGCAGTGAGCCAGGGACTGTGGATGAAGACCAAATATATATGAAAAATACATTTTGGTCATCCAAATGTTCACATTATACATTTTTTTTCTTGTAAATCACAATTGAAAAAGTAACTTAATTTTTACTAAAGGCTTAGGGCATAAGTATATATTTTTAGATACATAAAAGAAAAATATTTCCAAGTTGAATACAGAAAATATAGAGGCTAAGGTTGTAAGGATTCACCTTGAGATTGATGTGGGTAGCAGAAAGAATTTCTGAAGTGAGGTTGTGAATAATTCCTACCTTTGCATGTGTGGGAATCAGGTAGGAGTTCACAGTAGGACTAATTTTAATGATATTAGTTGTTTGACACAATATCTGAAATATCTTTTAAGGCATAGTATCTTCTCAACATGCACATTACTGAAATTATAAGTATGTGTTCTGAAAAATGCAATTGGAGTTTCTATCAATTTACTGAAGGAATAACAGGGAAATATCCTCCCTCAAGTCAAATAAAAATAAATGGAAAAATATTTGTTAAGAAGAAACAACAGGATTCAAATGAAGTCACTTGTGCTAGATCCCACAACAGCAAACCAAGACTTAATTACCGTTTTAGCCTCTTTCAGAAATTCGACCTTGAATCAGTCAATCTGACATTACCTGGTCAGCACTAGTGAGGTAATCGATCTGATAGATCACAGCCCTTCCCCAAAGGAAGTTGACCTTGCCTGTAATACTCCACTCTGCTAAAAATGTTACCAGACAAAAGGGGTTTGTTTGCCTGTGCACATAAGAGCCTAATCAAATGCAAACTGGGTTTGCAGCAAAGAAAGTAAGGTTTTATTACTTGAGGAAGTGGCCCACACCAAGGGGTCACAGGTGAACTAATGCTCAAAGACCTGGCTCCCAGATGGCTTTCAAGGGATGGGTTACGTAGGGGAAAATCATTAATCATGGTGACTTAGGGAGTTCATGATGGCAAGCTGGAACTCTTCGGGTTCTTGTCTCAGGAGGTTTGAAGAATAAATTTCACAGACAAAGTATTTTAAGCAAAAGTGTGGAAATTTATTGTAAATGTATACAAACTCCCGAGTCGGGAGGGGACCTAAAGGGGAGAGCCCGTAAGTCTCTTTGTTTAAGGCTTTATAAATGCTAGCAGCTTCTTTGTCTGTTCATCCCACTTTCTAATTGGACCCTTCCTTATTTTATGTCCCCCATGCTTTTCCTAATTGGCTACTTTCCCCCTTCTCCCAGCATAGTATCCGTTTCAAAGTTTCAAAGCTCACCTGGTGCCCCCCTCTTCTCTTCCCCTTATTTTATAACATTCTTGTAAACAAACTGGTGGCTTGGAGCTGTCTCCGATTGTCATGTATGCATTCCTCCCCATGCACCCCCTCCCTTCCCTAACTCCTATCTCTAAAATCCTCTCATTAGGGTCCTGGTCAGGGCCGTGGTCTCCACTGATTGGTTGGCCCTCAGGTAGGAGGTGGTTGCTCAGTGCATCTGGTCCTGATGTCAGCCTTGGTGTAGCTTCATCTGGTTTCACCGCTTTTTTAGGTCTGGAGCTGAAACACAACTGAGGCCTAGATGTTATCTTTAGTTTAATTGAAACTCTGTCTCTGTGGTCAGTAGACCCAAAGTTTGTTCTTAAGATTGTTTAAGGCTGACCCTTGGCTGAGGGCTTAATAAATGAGAAAATGAACATGCAGAGGAGAAGGGGGCAGGTGATTCAGGATGCGGGGTAAGAACAGTTTGAATCAAAAGAAAAGAAAGGAGAAAATTTCATATATTAGAAATGAAGTTTCTATGTGCTTACAGAAACTACCTCTTCTTCACCATCTTCTGCCTATATAAGCCTTCCATTTAGTACAGCATCTTTGAGCTCCTTTCTATTTGCTAGAGTCCGAATGCTTCCCAATCCATCAATCATTGAATAAATCTTATTAGATCTTCAGATTTATTGAGTTGAATTTTGATTTTTTTAACAACCCGAATTAGGATATTATTGACTATCACAGTGCATAAAATAATGGGCTATAGAGTCAAAGACCTTACTTTGAATATTTTTGTCACTTCAAGCTGTATGACTTTGAGCAAGTTCCCAAACTTACCAAATATCAAGTATTATCCTATATAACAAAAGCCTAATATGCAAACAGTGGAATGACCCACAGAATGACTGGTTGCTATGACGCACACTGACCATCAGGGGGCAGACACTCAATGCAGAAGTTGCCCCAGCCTGCAGGCTCCAGGTCAGCCAACTTGGGTGCCAACAGAGGGCCCCTAATCACCCCACCAGTTGCCCCACAGATTGGCCCTGATTGCCTGCCAAGCCTAGGGACCTTACCTATGCATGACTTTCGTGCACTGGGCCTCAGTCATATATAAAATGAGAGAGATTATAACTTCCTCATTAAGCTATTGCATAATTCCTTGGTATTACTCTCTGGGTTCTCCAGAGGAAAAAAACCAACAGAATCTCTCGATAGATAGATAGATAGATAGATAGATAGATAGATAGATAGATAGATAGATAGATGATGGATAGATAGATAGATAGATAAATACAGAGATAATTTTCCATATATCTATCTCACACCTATCTATCTAGAGAGAAGAGACACTAATTTTATGAAATTGCTTCGCACAATTGTAGTGACTGGCATATATAAAATTTGTAGCACAGGTATGAAGGCTGCAGACTGGGATAAGAGTTGATGTTGCAGCTTTGAGTTTGAATTTTGCAAGTCAGCAGGCTGAAACTAGAAAGGGTTTCTATGTTGTAGTCTTAAAGACAGTCCCTTCTAAGGATAATGTGGAAGAATCTGTCTCATTTTTCTACCCTAGCTTATGTGTTTCACTGGCAATCTTTGGCATCCGTTTGCTTGCAGATGTCTATTTGCCCCCATCTTCACATAATGTTCTCTCTATGTGCATGTCTGTGTATCAAAATTTTGTATTTTTAGAACATCAGTTATGTTGGATTAGAGCCTATCCTAATGACCGTAACTAATTACATCTGTAGCAATGCTATTTACAAATAAAATCACTTTCTCTCATATTAAGAGCTAGGGCTACAAGATATGAATTTTGGGCACCCACAATTCACCCATAGTATCCTTAAAAAAGAAATCACACAATAAATGCTAGTTATTGTTTTCACACATGATTAGATACTTAAGAAAGACTGAATTTAGAGTTCTTTAAGAAAATAAAATATAAATTATGTTAAGATCTTAAACTAATTCAAGAAATTATATTTATTTGTCCTCTAAATCCTATGACATAAATAATTAAAAAATAAGATATGGTGCTTGTTGAAGGAGTACAGATTTAAAAATAAGTTAAATTGCCTATAGAAGTAGCTATGGATAAATGCAAGAAAATGGAGAAATTCTGGTTTAAGAAAATACATATATAGATTTTGAGACTATTTTGGCTCTTTCTCAATCAATGCGTTCACAGATTTATTTTTCTTCTTCTCTAGGATAATCTAATTTTGAAAGTCTATAGGAGCATACCCTGAAGAATAATGAGTGATTGTAGCGCTCATAAATGGAAGGTATGAATTTCCCCATTCAGAGAAAAAAATAACAAAGGGAAGGGAATAGGAGTGAATATCAGTTTGTAGGAGGACTTACTCCTTGTAAGGGGCTTCTAAAGTTATGTTACTAACTGATTCCAGTGATTTCCAGCAGGAATTGTACTTTCTCCCACACCAAAGGAAAAAAAAAATCAAATGCTACATGATTGAATTCAGTCCTATTACATTTTGTCAAAAACTAATTTTTCTTTTTTCTTTTTGACTTTCATGTTTAAAAAGTATAAGAAATCCCAAGGTGCAAGAGCTTTGAAGTGGTTTTATTCTCTCTTCTTATTTGAAGGCCTATGCTTTGGTCAATTATACCTCTACAACTCAGCTTTTCTATTCCTTTTAAACACAAACTGAATTCAAGTTCTGATTATCATGTTAATGTGTAATTGAAAATATTACTACTGTTTTCTCTGCTTTCAGTTTATCTCCACTTCCAATTAATTTTTTATTGCTCCCATTACTCTCAAAAGTTAAATTCTGATTATGCCTCATTCCTCATATGAGAAAATGGAATAACTTTCCATTACCCAGTCATACCACATAGTTTAATTTGCTATTTCTTGTCTATGATAGGTTGGTAGCTTAATGGTTGTAGTCTTCACCCTCTTTGGCTCTATACCTTCTCTACGTGGTTTTGTAGCTCCTTTCATCAAGACATCAATACTTCTCCACTCTTATATTTGTTTTGTCAAATAAAATGCTCTAAAAGTGATGATTTGCTTATTTAAAATCCAGGCTTTGGAAGACATTGCATGACTCTGTTCTCTCTATACCCTGATACCAACATATGAATAAGGCTAGTAGATATTAGAAACACCTGGCCCAGTCATGTCCATCATCCTAGCCAACAGTTTTCCTAGCACTAAACATGTGAGCGAGGCCATCCCAAACCCGTCAGCCCCAACCAACATATTAATCACTGATGCATGAGGGAGCCCAGCTGAAGTCAGCCAAATCTAGTCCAGATCAACAGAACTAGATTAGCAGAACCATCGTGATGAGATAAAATCTTATATATAATAATCAAAACATATTATTTTGGGGGTAATTTGTTATGCTCCAATAACTTAATGATACAAAGCCCTTCAGGATCTGAACTCAGCATAACACTTGAATACTCCCTAACACTTGGAAAGCCTTCCCATCTCAGTAACACCTATTGAAATTCCATTCTTCAAGACCAACTTCCAAAAATGCTGCTGGGTTATCAGAGCTGTTGTCCAACCATGAGATTTCCTCTTAGATCCTGATTGATAACAAATGTTGTTTTTCATTAAGCCCTGCAATATATTTTGCTGATATTCTTTTTAATCCAATGTATCTTTACTTTGAACCCTTTTTATCTGAGGTAGCCTAAATATACCTATTTTAAAGAAACTAATGTAATAATGTTTGCAGATTTATTAGCCTAAATGAATAGCATAAGTCCTAAGAGATTGAAAATAACCATGATAAATATCCAGGGAATAAATAAAAGTAACATAGAAGATCCTCCTACATTCCCTTAGATCAGTGGTTCTCAACCTTTCTAATGCCACGACCCTTTAATACAGTTCCTCATGTTGTGGTGACCCCCAACCATAAAATTATTTTCGTTGCTACTTCATAACTGTAATTTTGCTACTGTTAATGAATCGTAATGTAAATATCTGTGTTTTCCGATGGTCTTAGGCTCTACAGCAGTGGTTCTCAACCTGTGGGTCGCCTAAGACCATCAGAAAACACAGATGTTTACATTAGATTCATAACAGTAGCAAAATTACAGTTATGAAGTAGCAACGAAAATAATTTTATGGTTGGGGGTCACCACAACATGAGGAACTGTATTAAAGGGTCGCGGCATTAGAAAGGTTGAGAACCACTGCTTTAGATGTGCCTTAGAAAAAGAAAACATTTGGTAGAATTCCCAAGAGGATAAAGACTGCACCAAAGTCACAGATGATTTTCATGAATAAGAACCCGTAAAATTAGTATCCAAGAGGTCTCTCTTCTAATATGACTGATGTTCACAAATGTGGACCCAATAAAACACAGTGTGTCAATTACTTGTCAATATGTAACTATGTTTCCAAAGTTTGGATTTTTTCTTTATAAACTATTGATTTAAGAGAGCATTAGGTTTAAAATATTTTGGTCTTCAACAATTTGTTAAGAATAAAGATGCAGCAGAACAACCAAGATGGCCGCATATGTGAATACCTATATTTGCTGCCTCTCACAACCACATCAAAACTCCAACTAAAAGACAAAACAAATATCATCCAGAACCCATGGGAAACTTGGTTGAGTGGAAGTTCTACAACTAGAAGAAAAAAGCTCATTGAGACGGGTAGCAGGTGCAGAGGTGTGGAGGTGTGCGTGAAACTGGCTGGCAACTGGGTGTGCTTTTGTGTTTTTTTTCAGTCAGGAGGGAGATACAAGCTCCTGATTGCTCTGAACTCAAGTTCTGGGTGATACTCTGTGGACCCACACTCATAAGGGGAAAAACTGGACTGTCTACCATCTGACAGGAACGCCAGGGCAGCTTTCTCTCAGTGATCATTGTTCCTGCACAGGGCCATGGGACACAGAGATATGGGGACTTCTCTGGGCAGGGTGGACTGACAGCCATTGATCTTTACTCTGCCCTGGTGATTCCCTGAGACCGGCCCCACCCAATTTACAACCCCAACCAAGCTGTGCACAGCAGCTTTTGCATATGAATGTTCTGTCCCTCCTGCAACCTAAAACCTAACAAACTGCAGCTGGGTCAGAGAGCTCCAAAGCATCCAAAAGAAGACCTAAGGCCCTGCAGCAGCAGCCTGAATTGCTTCACAGCTGGGCCTCATCTGGGCAATTCCAAACCCCAAACAAAGAAGAGCAATAGGCAGACCTCTCTGTGGCTCCTGCTGGGTGGCCTCAGGCAGTAGCTGACTTGTATGTACCTTCTTGGAGATCAAAGAGCCAGTGTACCCAGTGGTCAGTGTGAGACCATCCAGATTACAACTTCTCAGATCCATAAGGGTCACACTCAGGGGGCAGACTCATTGAGCACTAAAGCCCCACTGAAGCAAGTCTTGTCTCATAAGGGTGTTTCCAGCACAGAAGTTCTCCCATCATAGACATAGCTGATCCTCACAGCCATTTGGCCTGGGGGTCAATTCCTCCCAGTGATACCAACAGCAATCAAGGCTTAACTACAACAAGACTATGCACAGAGCCCACAAAAGGGTGCACCAAGAGTGTCCAACTCAGGTAACTGGGGAGGCTGAGCCACTGGGCCCTATAGGACACCTAGCACACAAGGCCACTCTATCAACTCAGGGAAGCAGCCAAAATGTGGAGACAAAGAAACAGGTCACTAATGAAAGAAATGGAGAAAAGCAAAGGACTGGATATAGAGTTCAAAAGCACAGTTATAAGGTTACTCAAGAATCTTCTAGAAACCTCCAAAAAATTTAGTGAGACCCTCAAGGATACGAAAAAGGACCAATCAGAAATTAAGCATACACTGACTGAAATAAAGAATAATATACAGAGATCCAACAGCAGACTAGAGGATCCCAAGAATAAAGTCAAAGATTTGAAATACAAAGAAGCAAAAACACCCAACTGGAAAAGAAAAAAGAATCCAATAATATGAAGATAGTGTAAGGAACCTCTGGGACAACTTCAAGCATACCAACATCTGAATTATGGGGGTGTCAGAAGAAGAGAGAGAGCAATATATTGAAAACCTATTTGAAGAAATAATGACAGAAAACTTCCCCCACCTGGTCAAAGAAAAAGACATACAAGTCCAGGAAGCTCAGAGAACCCTGAACAAGAGGAATCCAAAGAGGACCACACCAAGACACATCATAATTAAAATGCCAAGGGCAAAAGACAAAGAGAGAATATTAAAAGCAGCAAGAGAAAAACAGTTAGTTACCTACAAAGGAGTACCCATACGACTGTCAGCTGATTTCTCAACAGAAACTATGCAGGCCAGACGGGAGTGGCAAGAAATATTCAAAGTGATAATTAGCAAGAACCTACAACCAAGATTACCCAACAAAGCTATCATTCAGAATTGAAGGTCAGATAAAGAGCTTCACAGACAAGAAAAAGCTAAAGGAGTTCATCACCACCAAACCAGTATTATATGAAATGCTGAAGGGTATTCTTTAAGAGGAAGAAGAAGAAAAAGGTAAAGATAAAAATTATGAACAATAAGGTGAAAACAAATACATATCTATCAACAAGTGAATAAAAAAATTAAGTGAATAAAAAATCTGATGAACAGAATAAACTGGTGGATATAATAGAATCAGGGGCATAGAAAGGGAGTGGACTGACAATTCTTGGGGGAAGGGGGTGTGGGGAGTGCAGGAAGAGATTGGACAAAAATCTTACACCTATGGACGAGGACAGTGGGGGTGGGTAAGTGCATGGGGTAGGGTGGGAATCGGCTGTAGGGGAGCTATGGGGGTAAAATAGAGAAACAACTGTAATAAACTGAACAATAAAGATTTATTTTAAAAAAGAATAAAGATGCATTCTGTAATACAATTTAAAGGTCTGAAATAAAACAATAAATATTGAATATGAAGTAAAATTGGGAAGTGAATTTGATGTCTCTCTCTCTTTTTCTATCTCTCTAAAAATAAATTTTAGAATATCTAAAGTCAGAAGCTAACTTTGTTTCTGAGGCATATTATCCTTTTATTAGAGTGACTATAATAACAAGCCTTTTAGTTATGTAAATTTAAAGAAGTTTTAAATATGTGATGGTGTCTAAAGACTGATGCTTCTGGTTGACCTATTAAAAATTCTGTTTAATAATAAACTAGATCTTCATTCAGAACACAGGAACATCTCTGATAAGATTATTAGCTATATGTATTTTTCTTTTTCTTTTCTTTCATTCTATCTTGTTTTGAGCAGGGCTAGAGTTGGGGGCCATCCTTCTGGAGGCTGATGTCATAAAATCTGGGCCTCTAGAGAAAGAGAGCTTTAAAAGAGATTACAGCTCAGCCAAAATCCAAGTGGCGAGGGAGCTCTTGGGAAGGATTCTAGCCAGTGGACCAAAGGAGGAATTAGATCTGATTATCTGGTTTTCAGATTTCACTAGAGGCCTATGCATAATAGTCCATGCGAGAGTAGGCCTTCCTTCCCCTGTCTGCCAGCACCAGCTTCCCTCCAGCACCCAGGACCTGGGCTACTTCCCTCCTCCAGCCACCCGCAGGCTTCCAGGACCTGGGCTGCTTTTCTCGGGCTACCCACAAGCACCTGGGACCCGGGATGGCTTCCCTTTGGACCCAGCTTCATCAGGAAGGACGTCCAGAATGACATCTGGAAAACGTCAGTCTAATTAGCATATTACCCTTTCATTATTATAGACTAGAGACCCAGTGCACGAAAATCCGTGCACTTGGCAGGGGGTCCCTCAGCCCAGTCTGTGCCCTCTTGCAGTCCGGGACCCCTCAGAGGATGCCCTCCTGCTGTCTTAGGCCTGCTCCCCAGGGGATTGAGCCTAAGCTGGCAGTCAGCCATCCCTCTGGCAGCCCAGGAGCCCTTGGGGATAAGAGAGGGTACCGTCACCACCACTGCACTGGCAGCCATGAACCAGATTCTGTGGAAGTGCACTGACCACCATGGGGCAGCTCCTACATTAAGCATCTGCCCCCTGATGGTCAGTGCGCATCATAGCAACTGATCATTCCAGGTTGTTCTGCCTTAGTGTCAACTTGCATATTACCCTTTTATTATATAGGACTAGAGGCCCAGTGCAGGAAATTCGTGTACAAGGGGGTGTCCCTCAGCCCAGCCTGCACCCTCTCCAATCTGGGACCCCACGAGGGATGTCCAACTGCCCGTTTAGGCCTATCCCAGTAGGACTGGGCCTAAATGAGCAGTCGGACATCCCTCTTAAAATCCAGGACTGTTGGCTCCCAACTGCTCGCCTGCCTGCCTTCCTGTTTAACCCTAACTGCTTCTGCCTGCCAGCCTGATCACCCCCTAACCACTCCCCTGCCAGCCTGATTGATGCCTAACTGCTCTCCTGCCATCCTGTTTTCCCCTAACTGCCCTCCCCTGTAAGTCACCTTTAACTGCTCTCCTCTGCAGGCCTGGTACCTCCCAACTGCTCTCCCCTGCAGACCTGGGTCCCCCCAGCTGCCCTTCCCTGCCGGCCCAGTCACCCCCAACTTCTCTCCTCTGCCAGCCTGGTCACCCCTAACTTCCCTCCCATGCAGGCTTGATCGCCCCCAATTGCCCTCCCTTGCAGGCCTGGTCCCTCCCAACTGCCCTCCCCTGCTGGCCTGATCACCCACAACTGTCCTCCCTTGCAGGCCTTGTCCCTCCCAACTGCCCTCTCCTGCTGGCCATTTTGTGGTGGCCATCTTGTGTCCACATGGGGGCAGGATCTTTGACCACATGGGGCAACCATCTTATGTGTTGAAATGATGGTCAATCTGCATATTACTCTTTTATTAGATAGGATAGAGGCCTGGTGCATGGGTGGGGCCGGCTCGTTTGCCCTGAAGGGTGTCCCAGATCATGGCGTGGGTCTCTTTGGGGCGTGAGGCGGCCTGGATGAGGGGCCTGTGGTGGTTTGCAGGCTGGCCACACCCCCGAGTGACCCAAGTGGAGGCCCTGGTATCTGGGATTTATTTATCTTCTATAATTGAAACTTTGTAGCCTGGAGCAGAGCCAAGCCTTCTGCTCATTCTGTGGCAGCAGCCATTTCTGTTGGGATTTATTTATCTTCTATAATTGAAACTTTGTAGCCTTAAGAGGAGGCCAAAGCAGGCCAGGGCTGCAGAAGCTTGGCTTCCTCCATTGCCAGGGAAACCCAAGCCTCCCTCCTGCTCTCTGTGGCCACAGCCATCTTGGTTGGGTTTATTTGCATATTCGCTCCTGATTGACTGGTGGGTGTGGCTTGTGGGCGTGGCTTGTGGGTATAGCAGAGGTACAGTCAATTTACTAGATATGCATGGTAATTCTTTTATGTTGTCCTCAAACATTTGCCAAATTTTTTTAAACCAGGGTAGCATTTATTTAGCTGTAATTTGGGGAATTAAGAGAGTAATTTGAAGGATAATAAAGCAGGAAAGAGCTGTAGCAGCGTGGAGAACTGTTTATGGAAAGGCCAAAATTGTTGGGGGGAGTGAGTTCTTCTACGGTAGTTCTGTGAGATGTGTAAATACCCCCATCCTCGGGTATTCTCTGGAATAGTGGGTGGAGGAGTGGACTCTCTTTAACATGGATGACAGTTTCTCACCACCTATCATTTGGATATTAAAGTAAAGGCTTATCCACACTCTGCCACCAGTACCACCTGCCACAGACACTTATCCCAGACTCAGAAGATTAGAGATATTATTACAAATATATTTATCATATAGCTAACTTTTAATAAACTTTCTTATTAAATAAATTAATAGTTATCAGTTGACCTTCTGGAGCTTCTTGATATATAACTGTGACACTAGAGAATTATAATTTTATCCTTTAATTTTTAAGAGTTTTCTCTGATATCTGTTTAACTTATTCATGCGTTAGCCACAAATTCTAGAATAATGTAAAAAATAATAGCAGTTATAGACATCTTTGCTTTCCTTCTGGTTGTAATGAATATAACTTTTTGTGCACCATCAAGTTTCATGTTAGCTTTTGACTTAAAGGCCATATTTTATACAGTTTTAATGAAATAATTATGCATTCTTGCATTTCTATATCTGTTAACATTATTAAAGATTATTAAATGACATTCAGGTTCTTGAGGTGATATTTCTTATTTATCTTCTGATAATTGATTTCTAATTTAAAAACATTAAATTCTAGGATAAATCTTACTTAATTATGGTAGATTATAATATTTTATATATTTTTTTTGTTTCATGAAACAGACACACCATTGTAAGAGAAGACAAAAAAGGAGGAAATTTATTGACACATACTGAAAATGTGAGACAGGAAGAATAAAATAGTCTGTTAAGCTAGAGTTCTTCGTTTTCTCATTCTTGTGATAACAGTAGGGAGTGCTGGTTGGCATCTTCAAAAAAGTCCACATGACAAGGAAGAAAATTTTATAAAACAAAGCAGAGCACTGTTAACAGAAGTAATGGTAAGGAATAGAGGACAGGCAAAACAAAACAAAAAAAATTTTAAAGGCAAAATTATGTTAAATGTAATGCTGCCTTTGGGGTGCTAGAAGTTTATTTAAAATGTCCACATCCTATCTAATAAAAGAGTAATATGCAAATTAACCATCACTCCATTACACACACCAGCCACGCCCACCAGCCAATCAGGAGTGAATATGCAAATAAACCCAACCAAGATGGCTACTGGCCACAGAGAGCAGGAGGGAGGCAAGGGTTTCCCTGGCGATGGAGGAAAGCAAGCTTTCCACCTGCCCTTGCTGGCCTAGGCCTCCATTCAAGGCTACAAAGTTTCAATTATAGAAGATAAATAAATTCCAAAAGAAATGGCGGCAGCCACAGAGGTGGAGAGAGCAGGAGGCTAGGATTGCCTCCAGAGATGGAGAAAGCCAAGCTTTCCACACACCCTGGCCAGCCCAGACCTCTTCTTAAGGCTACAAAGTTTCAATTATAGAAGATACATAAATCCCAACAGAAATGGCTGCCCCCACAGAGAGAGCAGAAGGCTTGGCTCCACTCTAGGCTACAGAGTTTCAATTATAGAAGATAAGTAAATCCCAGATACCAGGGCCTCTGCTTGGGTCACCAGGGGGTGTGGCCGGCCTGCAAACCATCACAGGCCCTTCGCCCAGGCCACCCCAAACTCCAAGGGAACCTCCACTCTGATCCGGGACACCCTTCAGGTCAAACCAGCTGGCCCCCACCCATGCACCAGACCTCTATCCTATCTAATAAAAGAGTAATATGCAGATTGACCATCACTCCAACACACAAGATGGCTGCCCCATGTGGTCAAAGATCCTGCCCCCATGTGGACACAAGATGGCCACCACAAGATGGCCTGCAAGGGAGGGCAGTTGGGGGCATTCAAGCCTGAAGGGGAGGGCAGTTAGGGGTAACCAAGCTGCCAGAGGAGGGAAGTTGGGGGCGACCAGGCCTGCAGGGAAAGGCAGTTGGTAGGGACCCAGGCCTGCAGGGGAGAGCAGTTGGGGGGGACCAGACCTGCAGGGGAGGGAAGTTAGGGGTGACCAGGCTGGCAGGGGAGCAGTTAGGCAACAATCAGGCTGTCAGGGGAGTGGTTATGGAGTGATCAGGTTGGCAGGCAGAAGTGGTTAGGGGCAATCAGGAAGGCCGGCAGGTGAGCAGTTGGGAGCCAGCAGTCCTGGATTTTGAGAGGGATGTCTGACTGCCCGTTTAGGATCGGGCTTAAACGGGCAGTTGGACATCCCTCAAGGGGTCCCAAATTGGAGAGGGTGCAGGCTGGGCTGAGGGACTGCCCTCCCCCGACCCGTGCATGAATTTCGTGCACCAGGCCTCTAGTTTACAATAATAAATGAGTGACATTAACCATTGATATTTTTTATCTTTTCAAACTTTGTATAAAGCTTAGTATAGCTAAAGGAATCTCTGTATATCTTTTCATATTTTCTTCATTTTCTAAAACACATTATAACATAATAATCATGATCGAAAGGGTGAAAAACCTCATCATAAGATATTCTCTGGGTCCATCATTTTCTGTACAAGTAACTTTCTCCAAGATTATTGGTCACTTTAAGTTGAAAAAGAAAGTACATTTTAGTTATTCTATTTTACAAATCATTCATTACATTTAATTTTCAAAGCAATAAACAAAAAGTCCTCAAAATCAACTCAATTATGTTATAAATGCATAAATTTTAAAATATTATTTAAATATGGTCAATGTTTGTTTACATATTTATTTATCTCTGTTTCTTGTCTTTTAAAGCATATTTTAAGACATTAGTCTATTTAGTTTGTATTTTTGTTTTATTTATTTTTGTTTTCTGGTTAATATTTATACTTTCATTAACGATTTGCAGCATTTATTATTTACTTCTTAAAATCAAGGCAAGTCCTAGCAGGTTTGGCTCAGTGGATAAAGCATAAGCCTGTGGAGTGAAGGGTCTGGGGTTGGATTCTGATGAAAGGTAAATACCTCAGTTGTAGGCTAGATCCCTGGTCAGGGCACATGTTGGAGACAACCAATTATTGTGTCTCTGTCACATGGATGTTTCTCTCTCTCTCTGTCTCTCCCTCTTCCTTCTACTCGCTCTAAAAATCAATGGGAAAGTATCCTCCGGAATTAAAATCAATACCTTTTTTTCTTGTGAGGTAACTTGTGAATTCATTGCTAATCTATGATTACATTACTAGAGGCCCGGTACATGAAATTTGTGCACAGAGGGGGGGTGTTTCCCTAAGCCCAGCCTGCACCCTCTCCAATCTGGGACCAGTAGGATTGGGCCTAAATGGGCAGTCGGACATCCCTCTCACAATCCAGGACTGCTGGCTCCCAACTGCTCGCCTACCTGCCTTCCTGATTGCCCCTAACTGCTTCTGCCTGCCAGCCTGATCACCTCCTAACCACTCCCCTGCCAGCCTGATTGATGCCTAACTGCTCCCCTGCCAGCCTGTTTTCCCATAACTGCCCTCCCCAGCAGGCTTGATCGCCCCCAACTGCCCTCCCTTGCAGGCCTAATCCCTCCCAACTTCCCGCCTCTGCTGGCCTGATTGCCCACTACTGCCCTCCCTTACAGGCCTGGTCCTTCCCAACTGCCCTCCCTGGCAGCCATCTTGTGTCCACCTGGGGCAGCCATCTTGTGTGTTGGAGTGATGGTCAATCTGCATATTATTCTTTTATTAGATAGGATAGAGTTCTGGTGCATGGGTGGGAGCCAGCTGGTTTGCCCTGAAGGGTGTCCCGGATCAGGATGGGGGTTCCCTTGGAGTGTGGGGTGGCCTGGGCAAGGGGCCTGTGGTGATTTACAGGCTGGCCACACCCCCAGCGACCCAAGTGGAGGCCCTGGTATCTGGGATTTATTTATCTTCTATAATTGAAAATTTGTAGCCTTGAGCGGAGCCAAGCCTCCTGCTCACTCCGTGGCCACAACCATTTCTGTTGGAATTTATGTATCTTCTATAATTGAAACTTTGTAGCCTTAAGAAAATGCCAGGGGTGGCCAGGGCAGCGGGAAAACTTGGCTTCCTCTATTGCCAGGAAAAACCAAGCCTCCTGCTCTCTCCGTGGCCCTTGCCATCTTGGTTGGGTTAATTTGCATATTCACTCCTGATTGGCTGGTGGGCATGGCTTGTGGGTGTAGTGGATGTATGGTCAATTTGCATAGTACTCTTTTATTAGATAGGATTAATTTGTCCTTCATCCAATTTTTTAAAATATATGCTGAGGGCAGATTTTAAATTTTAAACTTTTGTAATCTTTTTGTTCCATGTAACATAATGTGAAGAAAACAGAGATACTGCTTGAATAGACCTTAGGACATACTGGTATCATAAACATATTATTATTTTTCTTATGACCTAACACATGATCCATGTTTTCAAAATGTTCAGTAGATCCTGAAAATAAATAATATTTATTTCATTTGTAGTCAAGTAGTTTGATTATATATCTATTAGTTAACTTTATTTTTATATTATCTATGATATTCTCTATTTGAACTACCTTATTTGTCATAAATTGAGGGATGTTTACTAAACATATCCCAATTAATTTCTTTCCTTAAATTTTTCATTGAGTGCCAAATGTGTTGTTTTTTATGTTTTACTATATTCATTGACATAATTATCACTCACATATTCACTATGGATTATAGTGATTAATATGACTTTATTTTCTCATTTTGTATAACGTATTACTTAATTTTATGTTGTGGGATGTTAAGGGTTGGATCATATCCCTCCAAAATTCTTATGTTGAAATCCTAATCACCAGTACCTCATACTGTGGCCTATTTAGAAATAGATCATTGGCTCTACTCCCTGACACAGACCCCAACCTACTTCAACATGACTGAGGTCCTTAAAATAACGGGAAAGTTGGGAACAGACATGCATGCAGAGGGAGAATGCCGTGCAAAAAGATACAACTATAAGATTGTCACTTATAAGCCCAAGGCTCCCAGAAGCTAGGAGTGAGGCCTAGCACACATACTTCCCTGGAAACTTCCAAGATAATGTGACCCTGCCCACACCTTCATTCAGGACTTCTGGCATACAAAACTGGGAGACAATCACCATCTTTGTCTAAGACACCTGGTTGGCGGTATGTTGTTGCTGTATCCTAGGAAATTGACATAGAGTAATAGTTTTGCCATTATTACTTTTTTCTTTTGTTGTATTTTTAACTTCTCTGATATGTCATATTCTAGATTTTTATTTGCAACCTTAATGCATAATGTAGATTTAATGCTTCTTTTGTAAGTAGCATATGATTTGAATTTATGTTTTATATAGCCTGAGGGAAATTAAAACCCTTATGCTTATTCTTTTGAAATGAGATATTGGTATCTTTATGCTTTGATGCTACTTGTTTATATTTCCGTCTAATTATTTAGTCAATATGTAGTTAGCATGCATCTTCTAAATGGATTTAATAAGTGTATAAAATGATTTCTCTAAGCTTATAAATAATTACTTAAACAAAATTCTCTAATTATCAGAAGTAAAAAGCAAACAAGTTTTGATCTTTTGTATTTTGCATGTTGTTTCCCTTACTCTTCTTAATATATATTCCTAATAATTTTATCCTTTTCTTCTAATTTTCTTAACTTTTAAAAAAGAAAAAAATAGCCTAAGATTAGCATCATACTCATAGTATTTTACTTTAGCTATAATTTGAGATTGCTTTTCTTATTTCCCTTCCATTTTGTAACTATCAATTACTTCTAACTGATTTAAAATATGTGTATTTTATAGACATTTCCCAGCTTCTCTATAGTAAGAGTTCCTCCTAGTTATATTGTTAATTTTGACTCTTTTATGACTAGGTTAAAATTCTCTAAGCAATATTTTTAGAAAGGCTATTTTCTGAGCTCCTACATAGTTTAGAATGTAATTATGTTTGAATTGCACCAAAATAATGACTTTATTAAGTCTTGGCCATGATTGTGGCTGACTTCCAATGAGTTTCTCTCTCAGAAGTCAACAGGTTTATATTGATATGGTTCTGGCTTACTGAGAAGGGACCAGACATGATGAGCGACTCATTTTTCTCATAAATGTTTATTTAATGAAAGCAGTAAAAAAAGAGATAAAATGATATTTGATAATAAATGATAGGGATAAAAAGAACACAGTGAAGAGGGGTAACTTCAGAGAGTTGTAATTTTAGACAGATTAAGGAAGGTTCCAATGAGGAGGTGACCTTTGATCAAAAACTAGAAAGAACAAGGTGACTCATGAGGTTGTGGCAGATCAGGTAGTTGGCAACATGCTTGGTGTGCTTCAGAACAGCGAAGTGACAGTGTGGCTGGATACAGTGGTATGAAATGAGGCCAGAAAGTTACAGGAGGAATAGAACTTGTAGGGCCTTTTGTTTTTGGGGGGGACTTTAGCTTTTAATCTCCATGGAATCAGAAAATATTAAAAAGATTCTATAGTGATCTTAGTGTCATATCTACTAACTTGAGACTCGAGTGTAAGAGGACAAGTGCAGAATTTAGAAAGTCAGTTCAAATGCTAAAAAATAATCCCAATGGATTATTAAGAATATCTGATGGTACTTTTATCATACCCCATATCCAATCACTCAGCTAATTCCCCCCCCCCTTCAAATTTGCTATTTGAAGAGGGGGGGAGGGAAGTTAGCTAAGTGATTGGATATAGGGTATGTTAAAAAAGGAAAGTAAAAACTAAAAGGTTTTACCTGAATAACTGGAAGATGGGATGACATTTATCAAAATGGGGAACATTGGGAGAAATAAGACAGAAAAGGATATATCATATTTCTTGATATGTAAATGTTTATTAGTAGACATTCAAGTAGATTTATGGATTATCATTTGGATATTTGACTCTGAATTCATATCCCCATGGTCATGGATATAAATTCAAAAGAGAATTCTGATGACTGAGCTTTGAGACATACTAAATATATAAGTGGAATAGATAGGAAGAGTCAACAAGGAGACTGGAGATAAGAGATAAGTGAATAAGAAAAAAATAATGGAGGATTACTAAAAACCAAATGAAGAAAATGGTTGAACGAATTGGAAGTGGCCAACCATCAAATGCTGTCTCTAAGTCTAATATGATGACTATTGAGAATCTACATTAAATTTAGAAAAATGGAGGTCACTCTTGACCACAACAGTTGCAGTTTTATGGAGTAATAGGATACAGTGATTTATTGAAGATGGTTCATGTGAGGATAAAAGAAGAGAAATTGGAGGAAGTGAATAGAAGCACATTTTACAATCCATTTTGTCCTAATAGTAACAGAGAAATAGAGCAGTATGTGGACAGGAATATAGACTCATTATAGATTTTTATTTTATCTTATTTAAAGTACTATAAAATCAACACTATAAATATATGTGGATGGGAGTTATGTATTAGAGAAAATAAATGACGATGATGGATATCAATAGGAGAATTGCTAAAGTAATGCCCTTGAATTGTCAATAGATATGAAAATTAGGACCCAAACAAACAGTCATTATCAAGGAGCTCAATTACTTCATCTGAAGGAAAAAGGAAGGAAAAGAGTATATGAACACAATTGCAGGTAGGTATAAATTATTTATTTTCAATAAATTAGAAAGGAAGCTTTTTAGATGAGAGTGAAGACAGAAGCTAGTGTTGTCTAGAAGAGTGTGGACATAAATGAACTGGACAGCCATTCTCAAAATAAGATACAGAGACCCCAGTGGGGAGGGTCCAAAGATTTTTTAGGATACCACTCTTTTATAGATGCCTAAACATGTGTGATGGGATTTTCTTTATTTATGCCATCAATACAAAAGTAGATATGAGAATTATTTTAGAAGACAGACATTACAAAAAAACTTTCAAAATAGTTTTCATATTATTATAAAACTAGAGGCCCGGTGCACAAAATTTGTGCACAGGGAGGGGGTGTCCCTCAGCCCAGCCTACACCCTATGCAATCTGGGACCCCTCGAGGGAGGTCTGACTGCCACCAGGATCAGGCCTAAACGGGCAGTCAGACATTCCTCTTACAATCCAGGACTGCTGGCTCCCAACTGCTCACTTGCCTGCCAGCCTGATCACCCCCTAACCACACCCCTGCCAGCCTGATTGATGCCTAACTGCTCCCCTGCCAGCCTGTTTGCCCCTAACTGCCTTCCCCTGCAGGCCTGGTAACCCCCAACTGCTCTCCCTCCAGGCCTGGGTCCCTCCCAACTGTCCTTCCCTGCAGACCCAGTCACCCCCAACTTCCCTCCTTTGCCAGCCGGGTCACCCTTAACTGCCCTCCCCAGAAGGCTTGATCACCCCCAACTGCCCTCCCTTACAGGCCTGGTCCCTGTAAGCTGCCCACCCCTCCTGGCCATCTTGTGGTGGCCATCTTGTGTCCACATGGGGGCAGGAAGATCTTTGACCACATGGGGGCAGCCATCTTGTGTGTTGGAGTAATGGTCAATCTGCATATTACTCTTTTATTAGATAGGATAGAGGCCTGGTGCACAAGTGGGGGCCATCTGGTTTGTCCTGAAGGGTGTCCCGAATCAGGGTGGGGGTTCCCTTGGGGTGTGGGGCGGCCTGGGTGAGGGACCTGTGGTGGTTTGCAGGCCAGCCACGCCCCCCAGTGACCCAAGCAGAGGCCCTGGGATCTGGGATTTATTTATCTTTTACAATTGAAACTTTGTAGCCTGGAGTGGAGCCTAGCCTTCTGCTCACTTGGTGGCAGCAGCCATTTCTGTTGGGATTTATGTGTCTTCTATAATTGAAACTTTGTAGCCTTAAGCAGAGGCCTGGGTGGGCCAGGTTGTGTAGAAAGCTTGGGTTCCTCCATCGGCAGGGAAACCCATGCCTCCCACCTCCCTCCTGCTCTCTCTCTGTGGCCACAGCTATCTTGGTTGGGTTAATTTGCATACTTGCTCCTGATTGGCTTGTGGGTGTGACTTGTGGTGTAGTGGAGTGATGGTTAATTTGCATATTACTCTTTTATTAGATAGGATTAATGTCACACATTAATAATTTTTTGTATTTAAAATAGTTATTTCTCATAAAAATGCTACTTCAGCTTACATGTAATGGGTTTATTTTGCTAATTTTCAAATGAATTAATGCATATAATTTAAATATTTCCACAAAACATTTAATCTTTATGCATTAATTCATTTTTATAACAAATTTTAACATATATAATTCACATTTTTAAAAAAGTCATCAATATTCTCAATGATTTTTAAGAGAGTCACAAGATCTGAGATTTAAAAGTTTAAAACCACTAGAGTAAGAAAGCAAACTTAGGTTATTCAAATACTTTTTCCCATCATTTTCCACAGCTTTTGGTGCTGGTCTAGTTTAATGTGCCAAGTGCTTAGTGTTCTCCACATGTTTCCAAGTAAACCTATAGACTTGCCTTTCAACATCCACCCTACTCCAACTCTTCCGTTTTCATAGAACACACACTATTTTCTTATTTTCTCTTTTTCTTTGTTGTTAGCATTAATGAATGTTTTGTATTCTTGTGACAGGCAAATAATTAGTGACATTGTGTGAGCTTCTGGAGATACCATCCTTGAGAATAGAGATTTACTCATTTTTGAGAGATAAAAACCCAGGCAGAAGACTTAAACCCAAACAATGAAGATTTTTTAAACAGATTTCCCTTCTAATCAGATTCTTCATTATGTTGATGGACCTCATTTTTTTTCACAAGCATTGCTTTGATTACTGCATCATAATTTCTACTGCTATTATAGTGAAATATATTATAGTTAAAAATATTATATTTACAACTACTACTACTAATAGCAATTTATGGGCATCCACAATATATTAAACATTGTAATGAACAATATATAGTTTGTTACTCCTAAAATAACAAATCAATTGTTTTCACAATAAATTGACATTCTTAAATTCTGAGTAGGCCAAACATAGGGAAGATATGTCAAAATGAATAAAACAAACAAACAAAAAACATCAAAGCCCTTTATACTGTCAGGAAAAATGATGAATGACTTGGAAATGGATAAGAACCATCACGGGGTGTCTTGTTCAGACTGCTCTTCTGAGTTAACTCCACTTTTCATTGTCTTTTCAAGCTATTTACAGTCCTATAAATTATAGAAACATGATAGCAATGAATAATGCAAATTATTTTAATCTATAGAAATATAAATAAATTGTATGGCATCTTGTTTGGATGCAACTGATTAATGAACTGTGGATATTGACTTGTTTTGTAAATGTATTTCAGCTTTTGGGATGGCCCAAACATGTGTGTTCTTTGAAATCTCCTGTAAAGTAGTTTTAACATCTTACTGGTTTCCTCATTGATTAAGGAGCTAAATGAAATTTTTGCAAGTGTTTATTTTATATTTCTATGTGAATGATAGTATTATGTATTTATAAAAATTAGCTTCTAATAATACTGAGCCAATACATTTTATATTTTTTCTAATCATTCAAAAACACAGTATTTCATTTAAAAACTGTAGAAAATATGAGTAGGTCTCAGACATTCACAGATTGTTATATTTCTCACCCACAGTTTGAAGCCCATACAATTGCACTTTAGATGAAGGTTTGTTTTAGTAGAAAGGCGGGGGGGAGTCAAAATTAAATTAAAGACATTCAAAACAAACAACTTGTCTTCTGAAAGCCTCATTTCATAAAAGGAAATTTTCATAGAAAATATAGGAAGGGTATAAATTCAAAGTAAAAAAAAAACAGATTTTTGATTAAGATAATGTAGATTTATGAGAACCTTAATTCTCCTCACATCACTGCAGACAGGTGAAAACTTTATCAGAGGCTACCATGGGACAAGGACCAAATTTTGAGAAACTGGATTTTACATGATACTTAGGAAACTGAGGTTCCTTTTGACTTGCTTAAATAAACTATATGCATACTCCATAATTGTAGTTGTTTTACACTGCATTGTAATTGTCATTCTCCTCCAGGAGACTGAGTTTTAGAAGGCTATTTGTTAGAGATAGCTAGCTATCAAACAGAATCCCTTTTCCCTGTCTTCTTTGGCAATAGTCAGAGATGTGGTTGCCTATCTAACCTACATTTGCAGTCTTCTTTGCAATTAGACTTGCTATGTTTGTTAACTTTTCACAGATAGAACATAAGCAAGTGTTTAATTTATATTTCTATGTGAATGATATTACGTATTTATAAAAATTAGCTTCTAATAATATTGACCCAATATTATTAGCTATAAAGTATGCACTTCACTCAGGACGCTTAAGGGAATGGGCATGCCTTTTTCATGCTCTCTTTTTACTTCTCATCAGCTACAACCCAGATGTGGTGGCTCCCTAACTGTGACAATGTAGTTGGAGGTGGTGAAAAATATGTCACCTGGCTTCTGAATGACTATGTGGAACAGATCTGTCTGCTAACAGACTTGGTACATGAGAGAGAAAGAAGCTTCCATCCTCTTTAAACTTCTTTAAGTTGCCTCTCTGTATTATGACAGGCTATGCTTAAGCTAAATAATAAAGGTTCTCACTCAATCATAATCCTACAAGAAGCCCAGTGCACGAAATTCATGCGCTCAGGGGGTCCCTCAGCCCGGCTTGCACCCGCTCGCAGCCCTGGAGCCCTCAGGAGATGTCTGACTGACAGCTTAGGCCCGGTCCCCATGGGGAGCAGGCCTAAGCCTGTAGTCAGACATCCTTAGTGCTACTGCGGAGGCAGGAGAGGGTCCCACCACCGCCACTGCGCTCGCCAGACTGAGTGGCAGTCCTCCTGTGGGAGTGCACTGACCACCAGGGGTCAGTTCCTGAGTTAAGCGTCTGCCCCCCTGGTGATCAGTGCTCATCATAGAGACCGGCCATTAAGCCATTTGGTCTATTTGCATATTATCCTCTTATTATATCCCACTAGAGGCCCGGTGCATGAAATTTGTGCATGGGGGGTGTGTCCCTCAGCCCAGCCTGCACCCTCTCCAATCTGGGAACCCTTGAGGGATGTCCGACTGCCTGTTTAGGCCTGATTCTACCGGGATCTACCGGGACCGGGCCTAAATGGGCAGTCAGACATCCTTCTCACAATCCAGGACTGCTGGCTCCCAACTGCTCGCTTGCCTGCCTGATTGCCCCTAACCGCTTCTGCCTGCCAGCCTGATCACCCCTGAACCACTCCTCTGCCAGTCTGATTGATGCCTAACTTCTCCCCTGCCAGCATGATTGCTCCTAACTTCCCTCCCCTGCTGGCCTGATCACCCACAACTGCCCTCCCTTGCAGACCTGGTCCCTCCCAACTGCCCTCCCCTGCTGGCCATCTTGTGGTGGCCATCTTGTGTCCACATGGGGGCAGCCATCTTTGACCACATAGGGGCAGCCCTCTTGTGTGTTGGAGTGATGGTCAATTGCATATTACTATTTTATTAAATAGGATAGAGGCCTGGTGCACAGGTGGGAGCTGGCTGGTTTGCCCTGAAGGGTAATTACAATTTTTGACATTTGCTAGTCCAATAATACCTACACAGTAGTTTTTTTGTTTTGTTTTGTTTTTGTGTGTTTGTGTGTGTGTATGTGTGTGTGTGTGTATGTGTGTGTGTGTATGTGTGTGTGTTTGTGTGTATGTGTGCATGCGCGTGCATGTGTGTGTTTACTCCTTACCTGAGACCCAACCAGGCCATTGTGGCTCAGTAGTTGGGCATCAACCTACGAACCAGGAGGTCATGATTCAGCTCCAGGTCAGGGTATCCCAGATCAGGATATGGGTTCTCTTGGTGTGTGGGGTGGCCTTGGTGAGGGGCCTGTGGTGGTTTGCAGGCCAGTCACGCCCCCTGGCGACCCAAGCAGAGGCCCTAGTATCTGGGATTTATTTATCTTTTATAATTAAAACTTTATAGCCTTGAGCGGAGGCCAGGGCAGTCGGGGGTGGGGTGGGAAGCTTGGCTCTCTCCATTGCCAGGGAAAACCAAGCCTCCTGCTCACTCTGTGGCCCCAGCCATCTTGGTTGGGTTAATTTGCATACTCAATCCTGATTGGCTTGTGGGAGTGGCTTGTGGGAGTAGTGGAGGTCAGTTTACATGTTTCTCTTTTATTAGTGTAGATAATATCCTATATAATAAAAGGCTAATATGCAAATTGTCCTCTTGACTGGGAGTTGAACCTTGATTTCAACCAGGAGTTTGACTAGGGGTGCGGGCCTGGCCAGCCAACCACCACTCAATTAGCCCCCAATACCCTGATCAGGGACAGGACCAGCCAGGCATCTGCCCTTGGCCCCTCCCCTAGCTGGCTTGGCCCAATCTGCCCCTATCAGAGCAGGCTGGCCAGCCCCTACCTGTGCACAAATTTGTGCACCAGGCCTCTAGTTATTATTATAAAGTTAATATTTGGTATAACACTTAGCATGATAAGGCCTTGTTTTAAGCACTTTATACATACTAAATAATATAGTGATTATAACCATCCTATGACTTGGAAATTATGATCATTATTATTATGTTCATTTACTGTGGTAGAAATTAAAGCTAAAGTGTTATATGACTTTCCCAAGCTTGAACAAACATTTGTGGTAGATACTGGATTTCAACTCCAGTATATTAATATTAATTAATTCAGAGGATAATATTTAGGCACCATACCATATTTGGATGAGTGATTTTTTGTTTTTAACAGTAAGGTTCATTTAGAAGTTAGGCTATCCCAATATGTTTCTCTCAAAAACTGCATTTTCTGAGACAAAAAAAATTATCCAGATAATTTACAACCCAACTTACTAAAAGTTTTATAAGTTTATTTATCCACCTCCTACCTCACCTCCCACATACCATAATTTCTACAAATAGCAGTGTAAAATGATGTACTTTCTTCTGAAAACATTTCTGATTACTTCTGTATAAAGTGTGAAATTTTGGATTGAGTATGTGATGGTGAAAACTTATCGGTTGCCCATGTAGAGTTAATATATGAATGGATTTTGATTCTCTTATTTCTATAATTGAATCATTCTAAACCATCACAATGACTTCTCTAACCACTTACAGTGTTATTCTTTTCCTCTGATTCGTGTTTGAACTGCCTCATTTGGTTTGTTTCTTAACACAAAGCATGGCACTTTCACTAATTTATAAGGGAAGACGGGAGTAAACACCCACTGCAGTCAGAGACTATTTGGCATGGGTCATATTACATTATTTCTACAATATTTGGATTATATTAGACATTTTCCTTTGTGAGTTTATCCTATTTCACCTCCTGACTACAAATATTTTTACTTTTCCTCACTTGTACACAAAGTAGTGCATCATACCTTGAAAAAGCCTTTCCTTATTTTTTCTTGCATAATATATTATCTTTATATACTCTTTTCATTGTGGTATATGCATTTGCATATATTAACTCTCCTCTTGAAAGTTTAGGAGTGATTTTGGCATTTCCCATTCAAATTGCAGTTTCTGCCTCATTCAGGAGCCAGTTAGAACATTCCCAACCAGACAGGTATACAATGGTGAAGGATTACTCCCAGCATTAGAGAGCCAGGGACACTTCTAGGTTATTATTGGCTTTAATTATCACTCCCATGAGCTGTAATATCCTTTACTTTTGGTGAAGCAGCAATCCACAGAGTGTGAAATCCTTCCCTGCTTTTGAAAATACCCAAGAAATGAACTGAATCACTTCCAATCTGCAGTAACAACTGAACACCCACTGGTAAGTATAAGCAAGGGGCAAATTTATCATCACCAATAGAAAATAGGCTTTTTGAAAGTGATATTTGAGATATCTAGCCAGCTGCTGACTACCTGCAGTGATCAGCAAAGACCAAATCCACTTTCATTTTAAACTCACAGGCATTTTATTTTCTCTGATTGGAAGTTAATAAAAAAAGCAGTTTTTTTTTAATGTTTGTAGTTTGTTTATTGCTATAAAATGTAAATGCTAACATATCAAGATAAATAGGTCTCACAGTTGTAAATATTAATTTCTAATCCTACTCCCATCCACGATGTCTTTTTTTAAAATATATATTTTATTGTGTTTTTTTACAGAGAGGAAGGGAGAGGGATAGAGAATTAGAAACATCGATAAGAGAAAAATATTCATCAGCTGCCTCTTCCACACCCCCTACTGGGGATGTGCCTGCAATCAAGGTACATGCTCTTGACCAAAATCGAACCTGGGACCCTTCAGTCCGCAGGCTGACTCTCTATCCACTGAGCAAACTGGTTAGGGCTTTGTTTTTATTTTCTTCCGTCAGATGCATAACACAGAAATCAGACCTGAGGATTTGAAATAAGCTTCATTTGGTTTCTCTTCCCGAAGCCCAACCCACATAATCCCAATTTCTTTGCCTCTTAAGGTAAGGCCTATGTAAATACACTGCATAAGACACAAGCTGTTCAGACTGAAATCAATGCACTGTGATTCACTTCTCAATATGACCGCAGGGTTTCAGCAGTCCTTTAGTTTCCATACTAGCACCACAGTGAATTTCCTTATTGCTCCACGCTCTGAATTTCAGATTTTAGGAGGAAAGGCTATTAAAGAAAGATAATAGAAGGAAGGGAAGCAACTATATCTAAGAGTTTTGAGGTATTTGATAGATCCTCCCAGCATTTATTTTAGCTGTCTAAATAAATGAAAGAATTTTAGTATAAACTAAGAGTTAAACAAAATTGGGTGTGTTCAGGGTGGTACAAACTAAAAGACTAAAAAGTATTTTTCTTTTTTAAAAAATTTCTTTATTGATTAAGGTATCACATATTTGTCCTCATCCACCCATTCCCATCCTAAACCCCTCCACACACATGCCCCCACCGCCCTGTTGTCCGTGACCACTGGTTAGGCTTATATGCATGCATACAAGTCCTTTGGTTGATCTTTCCCCCTTACCCCCACCCTCCCCTACCTTCCCTCTGAGGTTTGACAGTCTGATTGATGCTTCCCTGTCTCCAGGTCTGTTTTTGTTCATCAGTTTATGTTGTTCATCATTTCCCTTAGATGAGCAAGATCATGTGATACTAGAAATACACTTATAAGAACCGAAAATGAGACAATCAGTAATGGTTATGCTGAGAGGCAAATGAATCAGTCTGTAGTGAGTTTCTTTCTGGGCCAACAGTTCTTTGAGTCCCGATTTCAAAGTCCAACAGTTCCTTATGTGTACATGTCAGCAATGATATTTCAGTTCTGGATGGTGGACAAATGGTGGTAATGCAGGTCTGACCCTCTCTGGTTTGGTCCTGGGCAACCTGCTGCGATGCACAGCTGCTGACTGCTAGTATGGCAAGGTGTCGTCAGCGTCTTCCATCTCTGGACTGTTTCTCTTCTGTCTTCATGGCTGGAGCAGTCCTGTCAATTCCTCTCTGTTGCAGGAATCCACAAGGTCTTGGAGTGGTTTTCTGAAAATATACAAACATATTCTCGACGAAAAGTTAATAAAGGAATCTTTTCTATAAATTTGACTTGGGATCCTTTTTCATTTTTTGCCCAAACCATTTTCCTTTGGCTTGTTTTGACACCATGTGTGTTTTTCATGGGTGTCTTGCTGATAGCATGTTATCATGTAAGGAAAAATATCTTGTAAGTAAATTACATCTAGAAAATTTTTACTTTAAGAAATTAACTTTCATTTGTAATGCTAACAAAAAGCATTTTTCTTAATTATTTTAAAATTAATTTATTTTCCAATTACAGTTGACATATAATATTATATTAATTTCAGGTATACTACACAGTGATTAGACATTTATATGCCTTACTAAGTGATCACCCTAATGAGTCTAGTATCCATCTGTCTCCAGATATAGTTATTACAATATTATTGACTATATTATCCACGCTGTACTTTCTTTATAACCAGAGACTATTTTTATAACTGACAATTTGAACTTTTTAATCCCTTTCATCTTTTTCACCCATCCTCAAAATTTTTACATGTAATAAATTTACTTTCAAAGCCACTTAATATAACTTTTTGTCTAAAAATCACCAGTAACATAAGATATCAGATTTTCTCATTATATTAATTTTTATCAAAAGTGTCAGAAAATTTCCTCTGATATAGTATTTTAATTTCTAAGTTTAAGAGCTATGATTGACTTATTACTATATTAAATATTCTGCAATTGTCTGCCACATAGGTAGTCAGTGATATGGCAAAAATGTATGAGCACAAAACTGTCACTTACTGATGTTCAGTGTTACATTTCTTGTGTGTGCCTGCAATTTTTAAATCTTGTAGTTTTTGAAATTATAGGTATGAGAACCACAAGTTAAATCAAGTGAAAAAAAACCCACAATAACTGTGAAATCAGTTTCTTTTGGCTTGCCTGTCTTGTTTCTACTGATGTTGGAAGTGGAAAAAAGTTGAAGTGATTTTATAAATGGCAGACTAGCCTTGATCTTAGGAGATTTTAAAGCTTTTCCTCCTTACAGAAAAATATTTTTCTTTTCATCTTCTGAAGTTAGTGGACTTTCCATGGGGAATATCAGCAATCAGAATCAAACTCTACACATTTTAATCACATTGTTATTCACAAAGATCATTATTTGGGTAATCACATATATTTTATATAATTCCCTGTTTCCTGTATATTTTCAGAAACAACTGTTCTAACATAATATAGGATATATGGCATAGAATTGCATACAGATATTGAA
This sequence comes from Corynorhinus townsendii, assembly GCA_026230045.1. Lineage (NCBI taxonomy): Eukaryota > Metazoa > Chordata > Mammalia > Chiroptera > Vespertilionidae > Corynorhinus > Corynorhinus townsendii. Next base: position 149,301,030 of record JAPDVU010000003.1, read on the forward strand.
TGGATTTCTGGAGGTTAAAAAAAGAAATGTATGAGGAAAAGAAATGTAAAAACACAACTAAATGATACCAAAAGGAATAATGTTGCTTTTAAAAAGGTACAACAAGTAAATATGTAGAGTAGGTCCATAATTTAGACTGAACCTCTTCTATTTCTTAAAACAATAATTCAAGCATATATTAGATCAAGACTTGCTACTTAATATCAGAAAAATTTCAGAATGGGCAACTCTTTTGCCAACTCTGAGCTACGTTCTAACAATGCCAGGTACCCTTGTTGCCTAAATTGCAAGACTAAATATGCTAATATTTTCTCTGTTATGGCTCTTTAAGGCTTGGGGACCTTCCATTTGTGCTATTATGATAAGAGCCAAAAGCCAATTTCTTTCAAGCCATATTTTTAAAGCTAGAGAGCATTAGCCAGGAGCAGTCAGAATGACAAGACACTAAGTATATGAACAGAATGAACATCCAGAAAAGAAATTTAAAGGAATACAGCTTCAATAAAAACAGGTAAAAACTTCCCAGTGATTTAGAGGGTGAAATATCTTAAAGGTGTGGGGTTTGTTTGTTTGTATGTTCTTTTTAGAGAGAGAGAGAGAATGTGTGAATCACTGTTCCAATTCCATGGTGTGTGTGTGTGTGTGTATTTTTTTTTTTTCAGAGAAATAGGAATACGACTAGACTGCATTTGCTCTTGAAATGTTTTTAAATTTGGTCAGGGTGAAATAAAAATGGCATGAAAATGTCAACTGGGCCTTTGAAGATTTAGGGTCTGGTCCTCTGAGATTTAGGTGATGGTAGATATCAGCAACCTAAGCAGTTCACTCTGCTCTCTGATTCCATCTTCAAGGGGACATTTCTTTAAACATAGCTTACAAGAAGAAGGAAGAACCCTTCTCCTCTCAATAACAATGCTATCAAAGACTCATTTAAGTAGAAATACTTAAGTATAAGAGAAGACGTTTTTAGGGAACCAGTTAAAAAATCCAATTCAAGTCCAAACCTAAATTGTATTTATTTTAGTTCTTTAGTTCACCCATTCAATAAACATTGTTATTTTTGTTCTTTTCTTCAATATCATTGGAATGTTTAAACAAAGATGTTATTGGGATACTCTAACCATATTTGGAGTTATAGCAAGATGAACTCTCTTCTTACTGTGATTTCTGATTTGCAGCAAAGATCAATAGAAATAACTATAATACAAAACACACACACACACACACAAAACACCACAATTATTACTTAGGGTCCCCCCTTCTCCCTGCAGCTTCCTCAATAGCAAATAGAAACTCAAGATTAAGACAACAATAAGATTTGAAGAATGAATAGTCGATGGATATGAAGACTATGCTCATATCCTGTCACGTAAGCTTGCATGGAAGGCAGATGGAACAAAATACAGTAATGCTTCAAAATAGCATCTGTAAAGCAAAAGGAGGTAACAAGATGTTAAGAGAGATATGTGGAGTTGACATTTAAAATGGCCATTTAAAGTTTCGTATATAAAAGCTTTAAAACTAGAACAAATTATGTTCTTCATTAGTTTTTAAAGATCCCTTCTCTACCTATGAAATCCTTGCCATCAAAGTTCTTTCTGAGTGCCATACTTCACAGTAGGCTCCTCAGACTCCACTGTTCTAGAACTGTGCTCCTTAAGCACCCGATGCCCTTTATTTGTGACTCTCACAATCTACTGCATGCTGGAACCATTTTCCACCTGCTTGTGAGTTTCTTATCTTGCTATTATTTTTATCCCCAACCATCCAGTAGAAGGTTTGCACATATATCAATTTCTCAGTAATTTTTCAATGAATTAAACTATGTTCTACTCATTCTGTTGTTTGAAATGGATTATATTTGAAAACAGAATAGATTTCACCCCTAAATAATCAAATAAGTGTCTTTTAAGAATTTTAAATATCAGAATTAATTTCAAGATGTTATCAACTAAAGAGAAAAATGTGTCAGTTCTGAACGTTAAGCATTAAGATTTTAAAAGGAAAATATCCAACTTTTCCCTGGCCAGTGTGGGCTCAGTTGGTTGGAGCATCTTCCCATACATTAAAACATCACAGGTTTGATTCCCAGTCAGGGCACATACCTAGGTTTCAGGTTCAGTCCCCCAGTCTGGGCACTGACAGCAACGCAACCGATTGATATATCTCTCACATAGGGATCTCTCTCTCTCTCTCTCATCAGTTTTAAAAATCACATTGTCCAGTAATATATTTAGAATACATATCTTAAAGTATATTCTCCTGTGTTTATTTTTAAAGTAGATGTTACATTTTATCTTTTATATATTATGTAGCATATATGTTTCCCATGCCATTAGGTGTTCATAAATATCTCAACAGCAACACTCTAATCCATCCTATGGTATACTATGATTGACTTAACAGTTATGTTTCTTGTTGATATTGAGTTTTATTTTTCCAAGTAGATATTATGAAGAACATTGCAAGTTAAAAATATTAATTTAGTTCTTAAATTATTAGAAATAAGGATTTCATTATTTGCACAAGAAGCCATTGGTGGGATAACACTGAGGACCTAAGAAAACAGAGAAACCATGGCTAAGATAGCAGGATGATTTTATTTATTTTTTGAAGACATATTTACATTGCTGCTATTTTATCTGGAATTTTTAGAAGCGTGGAAAATGTCCAGAAAACAAATACTCCCTCAGCTAACATAAGAAGGGTATATGTACTATAAGGTTAAGAAACCTACCTGCACACCATGTCCTCCTCAGTACTTGAGGTGAAATAGCAAGCTAGAAAGCAGTTTTCAAAGGCTCAGACCAGTTCTCAAATAAAGTTTATACTAAAAAATTACTCATGTGGAAAAGTTATTTAACAAGTCTTTAGCAGGAAACTGTAGTGTTTCAGATTGTGACTAGCGTCAAATTCCCTAGTTCACATGAAATTTCTTCCACTGATTAGTTGTGTGATTTAGGGAAAGTTATTTAACTGATATGAATCTATTATTATATCACCTCCCAAAAGAAAATAAGTGTACCTATCTCATAAGTTTGTTGTGCATATAAAATAAGTTAATAATTATATTAAAAAGTTTACACAACTATTTTCTAAGTATACACTAATTTGTATGTGTGTGTGCGCGCAAGTATATCATGTTATATACAATTTGGAGAACAGCATAGTTTAGTGTTTAAAAGTATAGATTGTGGAATCATATCTGAATTCAGTTCTGCAACTTATTACCTGAATGGCTTTGGAAAAGTTATTTAATTTCTCTGTGCCTCTATTTTCTCATCTATAAAATGAGATAACAACAATACCTATACTTCCTGTATTTTTATTTTTTTAATATTTTTTATGGATTTTTTTACAGAGAGGAAGGGTGGGGATGGAGAGTTAGAAACATCGATCAGCTGCCTCCTGCACACTCTCTACTGGATATGTGCCCACAACCAAGGTACATGCCCTTGAATGGAATTCAACCTGGGACCCTTGAGTCCGCAGGCCAATGCTCTATCCACTGAGCCAAACTGGTTAGGGCACTTCCTGTATTTTTAAATAAAGATTAAGTAACTTAATGTTTTTAAAGTGTCTGTCACATAAAAAGCTCTATATTCTTTTGTTATATTAAATTGATGTTTGCTATTGCTATTTAAGTAACACCAGCATATTATAATTAAGGAAGACAAAGATGGTGAAACTTTGCCACCAATACCCCTTCCTTTAGAACCCTAAAGCTTTAGAAATTAAAAAATAATAGCAGTATATATAGATATATTGTTGAACATTGATCTTCCCTTTTTTTCTGTCACTTGAAATCTTGCAATACCCAGAGATGATATACTTCAAGGAGATAAGAAAACTGCCCAACATTTCAGAACAGACACTACAAGATAAACTGTGGAAGATAAAGTATAATTACTGAAATGGCAATTTGGCCTGCAATTTGGGAGCAAACAAGGCATCACTGTCACTATGGGAAGTTGTATAGGAAAATTATTAATTCAGTGGTAGAAATAGAACAGAAACAAAGTCGGAAAACAGCAGTCAGGCAATAAAAGGAAAATATACCAAGTAAGGTATAAAGGAAACAAAAATGATAGAAAGTGAAACCCAGAAATTGAATACAAATTAGCTTGTCTTAGGAAATATGAAAAACATAAAAGACTATGTTACAAAAACAGTAAGTTGAGAGTGTGTTTTTAAAAAATCAATACAGATAGTTCTGAGTACCCTGAAAACATGGAAGGGGCTATACTTCATTGAATGCAATTCTCTGTTAATTTAGCCCAGCATCTCCCAACCTGGCCTTACTGACATTTTGAGCTGGATAATTCTTTGTTGTGGGAGACTATCTATCCTGTGCAATGTAGGATATTTAATGGCATGTCAACTAGAACCACCCTATTAGTGACAAACAAACATCCTGACATTGAAAAAATGCCCACTGAATGGGGAAAATTACCCCCAGTTAAGAACCACTAGTTTAACCAATCAGAAAATGAAATAATCTCAGTTTTAAATGACAACTGAGCAATCATATAGTTCAGTTCTTACCACAACATGTTTTTTTTCCTTTTTACCTCAAATTAGTGTTCACCTATTGCCCCCTTGAATTCTATCTATGCTTAAGAATTCACTTTTTCACACTCGAACTTCACAGTATTGTTCAGTAGTTCTTTCTTACATCTACTTCTCTGGGAAAGATTTTATCTTACACATTTCTATTTTATTTCTGCAAAGTCTTCTTATTTCTGGGGATGGGTGGGAATCTTTCTTTTTCCTTTCTATTTTTGTGTCATAGCTTTTAGCACCTTCCAACAGTGTACCAGTAGACACTATTCCTGACTCAGTGTGAACTATGGAAAATACATCCAGAAGTGTGATTGGACTTTATCCTTGTTCTAAAATTTACATGGAACTTGAAATTCATATTGATTTTGAAGACAAAAAATACCCAACTTATTTCCATTTGCTCTGCTACTATTCGTATTGCATCTACCCTATGCTTTTAGAGCTCTTAAAAAAGGGGGGTATATTAATTCCAGAGACAACCCATACTTTTACAATAACTAATGTTCTTTATTTATACTTCCCTGCAGAGTAGCCATCAGAGCAGTTAACAGCAGGAGGTCAGAGCTCTGATCAATCCAAACCAATGTTTGGCCAATGAAACTGAAAGTGTGCCATAAAATGTCCATTAGAACCACATCTGTATAAACCAGCTAAATGCCAGCCAACTCACACAAGTAATTACAATTAATTACAGGACTCTCAAATTTCATTTATTTTTACCTGGTATTCCATTCTGTCCAGACCATTTTGAATCCTGACCATTACCCAATGTAAACAAAGCAAATTAACTTTTTTTAATGATAACAGATAAAACATTTATTTGACTTTGCTCAGAATGAGAAACTCAAAAGAAAAGCAAATTAAGCACTGTGGCTTTTATTAGTTAACTAGAGGCCCGGTGCATAGATTTGTACACTGGTGCAGGATCATAGCTTCCGGGGATCGGTCCGCTGTGGAAACACCACTCATCCTGATCAGCTGAGCAGCACTCCCGCTATGGGAACCCTCTGACCACCAGGGAGTAGCTCCTGCATTGAGTGTCTGGCCCCCGGTGGTCAGTGCACGTCATAGCGACTGGTTGACGGGTCATTCTGGTTGTTCTGCCATTTGGTTGCTGGGCTTTTATATATATATACACACATACACACATACATACACTAGAAGCCCAGTGCATGAGTTCATGCATGAATGGGGTCCCTCAGCCTGGTTGGTGATCAGGGCTGTTTTGCCCAGCAGCAATCAGGACACATTGGGGCCAGCTGGCTGGGGGGAGGTACCATGGGAGGTTGGCCAGCAGGAAATTGGCTGTGGGAACTCAATGACCACCAGGGGGCAGCTCTTGCATTGAACGTCTGCCCCCTGGTGGTCAGTGCCGTCCTTTAGTCACTTAGGCTTTTAGATAGATAGATAGATGATAGATAGATAGATAGATAGATAGATAGATAGATAGATAGATAGATAGATAGATATTGAACCAGGTACTCCCATCTCTTGGAAATGGATCATTCCTGTTCTTCTCAGTCCATATAAGACTGAAAACTCCTCTGTGGTTTCCTTGATGATTTCCCTAAAGCCCACTCATGCAGGTTTTCAACAAACTCGATATTCTTCCTACTTTTACTATTCTTACTGTGATGTGAGGTGACCTTTGTCAGAGTTGTTCATTTATGTCACATTTATTCCTCAGCTATTTTTTTAAAATCCTAAATCAGTTTATAGTGTCATAAAATTTGAACAAATTGTATGCCACACTTTTACACAAAATTGATCAACGTATTTTATAGAAAAATTACCACACCATCTGCTTGAGCAGCACAGATAATGAATTAGCAGTTAAATTTAAAAATTTATATGCTAAGCATTTTATTTTGTAATCTATAATCGTTTAAAAATTTTATTATACTTTACGTCCTTCTAAAAAGTTTAAAGATTTAATATGGCTAGCACAAGATATACTGAAAAAGTAATAACATATAAATAGAAAATCAGATTATTGAGAAACAATGGCTAGCACAAGATATACTGAAAAAGTAATAACATATAAATAGAAAATCAGATTATTGAGAAACAAATTTAGAGGATGAGCGCAAATTTGCTAATCTGAAGATTCCTAAAGCCACAAAAAATAATTTTATTTTTCTTTGTATTTTCAGTACCCAACTTAGTATCTGGTATTTAGAAAAGATAAATAAATATTTGCTGTATAAACAAATGAGAAAAATAGTTCATAAAAATAATATTCATAGCATATACAGTTTTTACTATAAAATTTTATTACCTTAAATTTTCATACTTTAGGAGATAAATCCTTAGCAATATTTTTAGGGAACATAGTTTATAAAAAATAAACATTTTAGAAAGATAAATTTTTATTAGGAAAGTGTGAATTCGTGAAACAAAATATTGATCAATGCTATTAATTTCTTTCAGTGATATTTAATGTCATTAATTCTGATACCTTGATTATAATTATAAAATCTTCTAATTAAGAGTGATATTTGCTATAGTAGATCTGGAGGATTGTTCTCTAGAGACTGATAAAACAGTTTCAGTAATATAACAGTGCCAGAATTTAGAGAAATCAAACACATACCACTTTATTACCTTACTACTAGCAGGTTTTCTATTTTGTTTTTTTCTCTCAAGTTTAAGCCTAATCTATCAAAACATAATAACCTCTCTAGTTTTATTCTCTGGAGAAGCACAGAATAAGTTCTTATCTATGTTTGCCAAATCTTGCTGATGATCAGAAACACAGGGAGTAGTGTGTGGTGTATTTTAAATATATACATATTTCAATGTATACTTAAATAATATATATTTAAGCACACACACACACACAAACAAGAGGCCCGGTGCACAAAATTTGTGCAGCAGTGGAGGGGAGTCCCTCAGCCTGGCTTGCACCATCTTGCAATCCAGGACTTCATAGGGGATGTCCATCTGCAGTTTAGGCCCGATCCCACAGGCAGTCGGACAACCCTCTCACAATCTGGGACCACTGGCTCCTAACCACTGGCCTGCCTGCCTGCCTGCCTGATTACCCCTAACCACTCTGCATGCCTGCCTGATTGCCCCTAAGCCCCCTGCCTGTCTGCCTGATCACACTTAACCACTCGCCTACCTGCCTGATCACCCCTAACTGCTTGCCTGCCTGCCCGATTGCCCCTAACCCCTCTGCCTGCCTGTCTGATCGCCCCTAACCTCTCTGCTTGCCTGCCTGATCACCCCTAACTGCCCTCCCCTGATGGCCTGTTCTCTCCTCCAACTGCCCTCCCCTGCCAGCCTGATCTCACCCCCAATGGTCCTCCCCTGCCAGCCTGATCTTGCCCCAAACTGACTTAAAACCTCTCCTCAGCCCCTGCTGTAGATTCTGCCTTTGCAGTTCACCCAGATTAGGTTCTGATTGATCGGTTACTATGCCAGTCATCATCAAAAGCTTCACCTCCTAGGCAGCCATTGGTTCCTCGCAGTTCACCAAGATTTGGTTCTGATTGATCAGTTTCTATGCCAGTCAGTGTCAAAAGCTCCACTTCATAGGCAGCTATTGGCTCCTCGCAGTTCAACCAGATTTGGTTCTGATTGGTCAGTTTCTATGCCAGTCAGTGTCTCTGGACCTATTTCTGGGCTTCATCAGAGAGGCGGGGCTGATCATCAGCCCCCGTGGAAGCCCTGAGAGAAAGAGAGGCATGCTGCTGGCCAGGCATGGAGAGAAAGAGAGAGGCAAGGGCTGATCAAAAGCTGCCACGGAGGTTATGGATCAGACCCTGCTTCTCTCTCTAGGCCTCTCTCCAGGCCTGATCCGCAGCCCCCTCAGCAGGCAGTGCTGGGTCACCATGATCATAGCAGGACCGACTTCCGGTGTTCGGTCAAGCCTTCAGTCATTACGGTCACTGCCTTTTTATATATATTGATATCCTATATAATAAAAGGGTAATATTCAAATCGACCAAACAGCAGAATGACTGGTCACTATGATGCCTACTGACCACCAGGGGGCAGACGCTCAATGCATGAGCTGCCCCCTGGTGGTCTGTGCACTCCCACAGGGTAAGTGCCACTTAGCCACAAGCCATGCTGACAGCTGGCCAGTTTAGTGGCCGTGTAGGGAGCCTCTCCTGCCTCCACAGCAGTTGGACATCCCCCAAGGGCTCCCAGACTGCTAAAGCGTAAGGCCAGGCTGAGGGACCCCCTTGCCCCCCGATTGCACAAATGTCGTGCACTGGGCCTCTAATATATATATATATATCTCACATCCTTTGGGACGCTGATAAAATAGACCTGGCTTTATATCTCTGGAATGGGTATTTGTAGTAGTCTTGGTTATACTGATCATCAACTGGCATTGGTAATCACTGGTCCATGCTATCAACTTCATATCTTAATTATGAGAGCAGTACATCACGCGAGAAGAGCATTTGATATTGAAATGAGAAAACAAAACAAAACAAAAACCTGTGCTCATCCTAAGTATATATAGACCATTTTGAAAAGAGTAGTTTAGATGGAGACTTCAATTGTGGGAATTGTCTATGGAATATAGTTCTTCTCTGTGATAAGCCTGGTTATAAAATTGTGCTTTCTGGAGAAGAGACTGAAGTGCGCTTTTTAATAAAGCAGACTCAACTCAGCACATATTGCTGAGATAAAACAGTCTTCTTCAACAGATGGATTTGGATGAGCTTATTAGAAACTCTGTGGGAAACACCTTTTGGTGACTAAATCTATAGCTGGTTTCTGATGAAAATGTATTCAATAAGTAAACCATTATGCAGTTCAATTGAAAACTTCATTGGTTTTCTGGAACTTCTCTTTTGGAGTCTCCCCTGAGCCAGTTCACACTAAATTTGCCACAAACAAAATAATGCTGATTATAGAGAACAAGAAATAACATTTTGTTTCTTATTGATTGTGTGTATTTGTTTGTAATATTTTGATTAGATACTTTTAAAATTTATAATATTCTTTAAAATATAATATAGACACAAAATGCCCTATTTATAAAAAAAGAAAGACATGTGTTTCTGTAGAAATACAGTCTATCTACTAGATTAATTCATGAATACATATAAATATTTCTCCTTGTTTGAATTTGATTCAATAGAGCCATACTCTATACAAATGAAAGCAAATAAAAAAGAACTGGAAAGAAAAGCAACAAAAAAAGGCCATTACCATCTTGGTTTGTAATGCGTTTGTTTGAGTAAGAAGTGTTATATGATATATTAAAGTGAATAAGATAAATTTCTTAATGGCATTGTACCTGGAAAAATATAAGAATATATAACAAAATATATTTAAAGTTATTTCCAACAGAGGTCATGACTAATAACAGTAGCGATACAAAAGTTTGAAGACTGAGAAATGATACAAGACAGGAATATTAGATCAATGCTGACCATGGGGACTGATTGATTCTTAAAAGTTTCTGATAGTTATAAGACTGTAAGATTCTGATTATTTCTGAACATATATTTATATACTGGCAATGTGAATATTTTATATTTACATGTACAAATATGCATGTGCATCTGTCTCTACATGCAAAATGCACACACATACACAATAACTTAATACTCTATTTTAAATGGCATGTACATTGATCATCATTGCATTGTATGTTTTATGATGTTTTATGAATTTTAAGCAAATTTTATGATGATACACTGAGCTACAGTAGCAGCAGCACTGAAGATTGTGAGGTAATTTATATGCATTAGCTAATGATTTTAAAACTGTGCTATTAATTCTTTGTATACTTGATAATAAAATACTGTGTCTTCAGATTTATTGGGGTGGAGATGAGATATATGTCTCATAAGGCATTCCTTAAATTTAAGTTGCTTAGTTTGGAAAAGAACTTAAATATTCCTGATGTCAAGAATGGAAATGTTTCATTGCACATTGGTTCTCCATTAGATCTTTTCTCCCAGAGTTGGAAATAATGCCATATGATTTTTTCCAGAATGAAGTTTTGGTGCCTCTCTAAATAGATGTTGTGTTTATGGAGTAAGTCTTTTTGCTCTGTTATTTCATGTTATCCTCAATGAATACTTAAATTGCTTTTTATCACCACAGTCTACTCATATTAAAACTATTAGAATAATGTTTTACATTTAATTCTTTTTACAAAATAAGTTAATACATAGAAGGAAGGATAGAGTGTCTTTAGAAAAGAGACTAAAATTGCCAAAATAGTATCCTATCTAATAAAAGAGTAATATGCAAATTGACTATCACTCCAACACACAAGATGGCTGCCCCCATGTGGTCAAAGATGGCTGCCCCCATGTGGACACAAGATGGCCACCACAAGATGGCCAGCAGGGGAGGGCAGTTGAGAGGGACCAGGTATGCAAGGGAGGGCAGTTGGGGGAGATCAAGGCCTGCAGGGGAGGGCAGTTAGGGATGACCAGGCCTGCAGGGGATGGCAGTTGGGGGGTACCAGGCCTGCAAGGGACGGCAGTTAGGGGCAATCGGCCTGGCAGGGGAGCAGTTAGGAATCAATAAGGCTGGCAGGGGAGGGGTTAGGGGGCAATCAGGCTGGCAGGCAGAAGCGGTTAAGGGCAATCAGGAAGGCAGGCAGGCGAGCAATTGGGAGCCAGCAGTCCTGTATTGTGAGAGGGATGTCTGATTGTCCATTTAAGCCTGATCCTACTGGGATCGGGCCTAAACAGGCAGTTGGACATCCCTCGAGGGGTCCCACATTGGAGAGGGTGCAGGCTGGGCTGAGGGACACCCCCCCCCCACCCTGTTCACAAAATTCGTGCACCAGGCCTCTAGTATTAAACTAATTATATAGAAAATAGTGATAAATATTCATATCAAAAAAGTTCTGTAAATAACTTACTTCAATATAAAAATATAAGAATAAAAGGTAGCTGAATGTTAAATTAGTCCTAAGTTATACTGCTCAGGGCTTTTACTTGCTTGGCTACTATAATAGGTGGCTGCATTTGTGATAAGAGATTGAGAACCCATTTTGGAGTTTTAGTTAATTGTCAAAATGCAAGCAAATACAAAGAAAGAATAAAGATGACTTAGTATTAGACTGCATGAAAAACATGCAGCAGCTATACCAGCAAGTAAAGATGTGTATATTAAAAAGAAAAATGTATTTGGTACTACTAAAGTCCTTCAATTATAGGCTAGAAAATAAAGATGGCAGAGATTGTATTACTTTAAAATTATACCTTTTCCTAACTTTTTGTTGCTGTTAATCCTCACCCAAGAATATTTTCTCCATTGATTTTTAGAGAGAAGAGAAGGGAGGGAGGGAGGGAAGGAGGAAGGGAGGGGAAGAGAGAGAGAGAGAAACATCAGTCTCTTGCCTCCTATATGTGCTCCTGACCAGGAATCAAACCCACAACCCTTCTGAGTAGGGGTCACTCTAACCACTGAGCCACAATGGCCAGAGACTGATTTTCCTTTTTAGAATATGCCTATGGGACGTTAATGGAGGTAAAACATGAAAAGACAACCAGGGAATCATGGCAAATAAGAGTTTTTTTTATGAAATCAGTCTATCTCAATATTATAGACACTGAGTTATTTTATGCCTAACATAGATTCAGTGGGTATAGACATTATTTATCTTTTAAAGTCTTGAAGATTAATAGTTGATAGAAAAATGCTGCAATATTCTTCACTTCCCTTAAGATTCATTTGGAATAATCAATATTTTTAAGTGGAAGTTTATTAACCCATTATTCTTGCAAGTAAGAAAAGTAGATAAAAATACCACCCTGAAAAAGACTTCTAAATCCTTAAAAGCTACATTTTCTCTTACTTAAAATATATTTTTATTGATTTCAGAGAGGAAGGGAGAGGGAGAGAGAGTAACATCAATGATAAGAAAGACTAATTGATTGGCTACCTCCTGCACACCCCCCACCGGGGACAGAGTTTGTAACTCAGGCATGAGCCCTAATGGAGACTGGAATCGTGACCTCCTGGTTCACAGGTCAACACAACCACTGAGACACGCTGGCCAGGCAGCATTTCCTCTTTTTATTAAAAATTTGAAACTGTCATTAAGGGATTATAGTAAATATAGCACAGCATGTCATTTCATAAATATATTTCAGTGTATCATTTCAGAAATGGCAAAAGAACTTATAACTTAATCCATTATCCCAGAATAAGCTAAGCTTCCCCAAAATTTGAACATGAAAAACTATGTTTTGTCAAAAACAAAGCACAATAAAAACATCCCACAGAGTTAAGCACAAGGGAATGATGTCTATTCAGTTCAGGTTTTCACTTTCATTTCTAAAAACATTCGACATTCCTTCCTACAACTATAGTACTTTTTTTCTATGCTGTCAAACATAGAGGCAGATATAGTATAGCCTTAATGTTTTGGCGCTTTTATAATAAAATATTTTATATTAGACATTTTTCCACAACATCATTAAATTTGCTGCAGAATTGCTATGGGCTTAATACAAATTTAGAAAGCAAAAGGAAAACATATTACTCCATGCACTGTTCCATCCACTGTCAACCATAGGCAAGAAAGCTAATGGCAAAATGCCTTTTTCTTTTCGAACTAAACTTGGTTCACTCAGAAAACAGATTCTGATCCTCTCACTACTTTAAATTTTTATTTTCATTTATTTATTAGAATGCTTATTTAAATTATACTATGAGTTATGAAAATCTCAAAAGGATAAAAAAAGACTAATGTTTGCCATCAAGTGTTTCAAAGAGATGATAATAAGTGCTATTTCAAAAACAAAAAATAAAGGTTCCATGTTCTAAAAAGCCTTGGACTCTCTGGGTCAAACAAAATATAAATATGCGTAGCTTTAATATGCTAATTTGCTTTGTGAATCTCCAAGGGATAAAAAGCAGCATTTCTGAAAAAAAAAAATTATGGAAATTTTTACTTTCTAACTTTTACTTTCTAACTAGTTTCATTTATTTGTTTATCTATTATTTTCTAAGTGTTTACTATACTTTTTCTTTTCTGCATTTTACATTCCTTTATGGCAGAGAGACAGGAACTGGTACATAAATTGAGTTACATGTTGAGCAAAGGGCAGATGATATAATGAGAAAGGGAACTTTATAGTCACATAGGATCTCTATGGGGATGAAACATTTGAGTGAAGACTTGAATGATATTATTAACCCAGCCATGAAAAATGTTGCAAAGGAAAAGTGTAGCCAAAGGAAGCATAGGCAAGGAAGTGTTGTGTCTTTTGTTTTGCAGATAAAGAAAGGAAGCTCCTATGACTTGAGCAGAAGGCACAGAGGGAGAAATAAGATATGAGGATGGAGAAGGAGGCAAGTAGGTCACTTAAGTCATTGTAGGTCATGGTAAGGTGTTTGAATTTTATTATAAACAAAACACAAAGCCAGCTACTAGTAATAGTAATGCAATGGAAGAACAAATAGATGTAAACTTGAAGTGGGAAGATTAGTACAACTAGCTACAGAGACTAGAACAGTGCCTAGTCCATAGTAAGCACCTTATAATTTTTCTTAAGACTCAGAAAGTGATAATTATTAGCTAAAAAGTATTCATTTAATATAAAACTAAAAAGGAATATCAAATTTGGCAATTGTTCATCTAGATATGAATAATTCATATGAACAACTAAAATTTTAAAAAGAGATAAAGGAAATGGTTACACTGAGAACTCATTCTGAATATATTTATAGAGTTTAGAAATTAGTTTAGTCCTGTACTGGTAAAATTACTAATGCTTTACAAAAGTTTCTTTTATTTTTCAGATTTATTTCATTGCATTTTATTGGTGAAGTAAATGTTTTGGTGCCCTTTTACAAAATTGGAGATTCTCACAATGCTTAGAATATATGTACCTTACAGTTGACAATTTGCAAATCAGTAAGCAAATGAGAGTCTCAAGAACATAAATTGTTCCTAAAACAGCATTTCTTATTTTATTTTAAGCAAAACTTTTTATTTTATTTTATTTTTTAATATATTTATTGTTTATAGTAGGTAGGGGCTGGGAGGAGAGGGAATAAGGGGGTGGGATGGGAGATATCTGCAATACTATCAACAAGCAAAACTTTTCTAAGTAACTTTAAGTTATAATAACATTCTTTATACCAACTAGATAGTTTACACTACAATACTCTTGAAGTGTATATATTTATGTACTAATTTTCATGCAGAAATTTACTAACTATGCAAATATGTAGTATAGAGGTAGAAAAAATATCTAATTGCACAGGAATACCCTTCCATATTTAGTGTAAATATCTTTAGTTAAAGTTACAATGTAATCACATATAAATAAACTAGTAGTTCTGCGCACAAATCTGTTCGCCAGTAGCTCGCCAGTATCTCACTGCTGCCCTCTAGTAGCTTTCCGCCCACTGCTCCACCCACACAGATAGGGTCCCTAGGCCTGGCCAGCAATCAGGGCCGATCAGGGCCTTCAGGCTGCCAGCCAGGGCCTTCCTTTATTCTGCACTGCCCTTTGGTGGTCAGCACATGTCATAGCAAGCGATTGAACTCCTGGTCTCCCTGTCAAACTCCCACAGGGACAATTTGCATAGTAGGCATATATATATATATATATATATATATATATATATATATATATATATATATATATAAAATATATTTAAGAGTTATATATATATATATATATATATATATATATATATATAACTCTTAAATATTTTTTATAGCTAATCAAGTCATTTGAATGCAGGATACTATTTTTAAAAAAAATTTTAATGATTTGAGAGAGAGAAAAGGAGAGAGAGTGAGAGAGAAAGAAACATTGATTTGCAGTTCCACTTATTTATGTGTTCATTGGTTGATTCTTATATATACCCTGAGTGGTGATAGAACCCACTAACTTGGCCTGTCAGGATGACACTCTAACCAACTGAACTACTCATCCAGAGTTGAATGCAGGAGTCTAAACATTGACCCTGAATGTAAATGATGTAAAGTCTTAGAAGTAAAAATAATAATTCTTACCTCCAAAGGTTGTTGTGAAGATTAAAAAATAAATAAAATGTACTTTGCATGTTATTGTGCTTTGCATATTTTAGAGATTCATTTATTACTATTATCGTTGTTGTTGTTGTTGTTGCATGAAAAGCCCAGCTAAAAGGACGTAGGACCTTCTGCTTTTTAAATGGTTGCTTGAATATTTGGGATCGGGCCTAAACCAGCAGTTGGACATCCCTCTTGCAATCTGGGACTGCTGGCTCCTAACCACTCACCTGCCTGCCTGATCACCGCTAACTGCTCGCTTGCCTGCCTGATTGCCCCTAACTGCTTCTGCCTGCCAGCCTGATCACCCTCTAGCCACTCCCCTGCAAGCCTATTGACACCTAACTGCTCCCCTGCTGGCCCGATTGCCCCCAACTCCCCTCCCCTGCAGGCCTGGTCCCCCCCAACTGCTTTCCCTCCCCTACAGGCTGGGTCACCTCCAAGTGCCCTCCCCTGCAGGCCTGGTCCCCCCCAACTGTCTTCCCTCCCCCTGCAGGCCTGGTCATCCCCAAATGCCCTCCCTTGCTAACCTGGTCACCCCTAACTGCCCTCCCTTGCTGGCCATCTTGTGACCTCATGGGGATGGCCATCTTGTGACCTCATGGGGATGGCCATCTTGTGCAAGAGCATGACAGACAATTTGCATATTACCTCTTTATTATATAGAATATTACATATGTAATGGATGTGTGAATTATTTTTTCCACATTATTAAAATCTAAACTCTTTGTATATTTTAACAAATAAATTCTAGAATGAATGTAATCAGAAAGAAGTGAAATTGGAGAGTGAGTACAGGCTTTTTTTTTTTAAATAAAGTGTTCTATTAAGAACATAGAGTTTAAGTAATTAGTGGTACAGGGAAACACAAGATCAGGCCATGAGGTTCCTTTCACCCCAAATTATTCTTCTTTGGAACTTATTCTCAGTAAAAGGAAAATTATCAATAGACTGACTAAAACTATATGGTGAAAAAATTGGGTTCTGAAATAAAATATATACTGAACCTGAAAATACAGAATAGCAATGATCTTTTATGCTGAATGTGGTTTATTTTGAGAAGGGTGATTTCTGACAAGCATATCTGATTTAGGAGAGTGCAGTAAATTAGAAATGTTGAAATTATATCCTTTTTAAACACAGTAGGAAATACTTTTCCTTCTATCAACTTCTGTCAAAAGTTTAGAGCATCTAATTAGGGGAAAGTTTTGCAATAAACATTTTTTTTTAAGTTGAACCACCAATGTTCTAAACTACTTTAGTCTTGCAATTTGATACAATTAAAAAGAAAATATCTTCCAAAGCTTTTGAATATTTTTTCAGGATGACACATTGAAATATTTTTTTATAACACTAAGTTTTTAGTGCCCACATTTCTAAGTTACATCAATTTATCAACATTCTTGGACCTAAAATAGCAGTGCTCAACTATTATATGGATACAATGCAAATATCTATTATTTTATATTCCTGGACATATTTACAATATCCAAGCAATACACAGATAATTAAATCCTTTGTCTGGTATGTTTTCTAAATTTAGAAATTTACAGAAGAGCTAGCTCTAAAAGTCTCCAAAAACATTTTGAAATGACTTTGGCTCATCTGTGATAGCTGAAAAAAAGAAAAGAAAAATAAATCATTTGAAGAACTTCATCATACTCACAGAAATCAGTGATAGGACTGAAATGAAAATGACACGGAAGTGAGGAACCTGGCTCTGGAATCTCACTGCTGACATTTAAATTCCATCTCTGCCACTGACTGCTACGTGACTTTAGGCAAATTATTTCGTCCCTCTGTGCGAATATTTCCTTGTCAGTAAAATGAGAGTTACATGATAGTTTGTTTAAATCAAAAAATGTTGAGAATTCAATGAACCAATATCCACGTTCCAAGATATGTACTTAACACAGAATAAATACTCAATAAATATAAGCTATTATTTTCTTTTAAATAGGTATAAAATACAGAAAACAATACAGCTAATTCTAGTGCTTCATATCCAAAATCTAAATACTGGATAATTTCTTATGGTACCTTATGGCTATACTTATAGCTCCCCCCCAACTCCCACCTCCGCCCCATTGTTTCCTCTGAAGTTATTCAGAAATGCATTTCCTTTAAGCAAGTTCTAATGGCTGTCACTATGATTTAAAGCTTTCTGCAGAATCTTTCACATAGGGTATAGCTGCCTAAATTACTTTGGACCCAATTTTAGATAAACTGCCATAGCAAGTGTTGAATAAATGCATGAATAAGCAAAGTAAAGCAAAACAGATATTTAACATTTGTGACTGGTGTTATCTTTCTGGGGTGTTTGAATAAAAGTAGTTTAAGTTGGTTAATTAGGTTCCCCAGCAAAAGTTCAGAAACATTACATTACATTCATCATCTCTGTAAAAACTTGTCACTGAATTACGAGAGAAAGAGAGAGAGAGAGAGAGAGAGAGTTCCGATCAATTCTAGATGCATTTCCCTCCAAGACACCATCTCATCTTTTAACACAATGATACTGAAGTATAAGGTGAAACTCCATATTAAAATACATTTAGGCCTGCAGGGTTTTTCAGCAGAAACATTCCATAATGTAAATGATGTCTTGGTAAAATTAAATTCTATTCTATTGCCATGATATAGATTCTGATTATACATATGAGTTATTAAACTGAATGAGCATCTTTTTAAAAAACCACATTTGGTACAATTAAGCTGACAAAGTGAAAATTGGAAGAAATGGCAAAATTCCACAACATGCAGTTGAATTTGAAATGCAGGTGAGTGTATAAAGCAAATGAAAGTGTGGACTACACATGGGGAGACAGTGATGTCCCGTTCTCCTTTACACCCTCTCTTCTCACCAGGTATGAAAAGTACAAAGTGACCTTACAAAGCTGTGGCTGGGATGATATTACAAGATAATTTCATTTTAGCAGTATTGTCTTCAAAATCATTATTTAAATAACCTTTAATTAGTGTGTGTGAATAATACCCTCTTCATCCACTATGATTTGCTGGAGGCAGCCTTAGCAGATAACTCAGACATTGGTACTGAAACTACTTGATAATATCCAATATTATAAGTGCTTTTACTGAGCCGATTGCAAACTTTGAATGCAAATTGACCACAGGGTGAAATCCATAAAGTGCACCCAAATGCTAAATGAGATCAAAGAAAAAAAGCTGTAAGAAAATATACAAATCAATAAAGTGATGAAAGATGGCTAAATGTAAAAGTTATTATTATCAATCACATACACCTAACTCACTTTTAAAATGTCAAAAGGAAAGTTGAGCATTTAAAAGAAAGAAAGACATTGGTACTTCATTAATCTAAAAAAAAAAGCATACTTCTCTTCTCTGGAAAATGGAATACTTGCAACTTTACGCTATTCTCGTAACTACAAAAAGGCCTTTATTGATAGTTGAATCATTTAAAAACCTTCCTTGGTCTGTTTAGCTTATCTTCAATCATGATAGATTTAGTTGACTTCAAACACTGAATATTTTTCATACAATTTGAGGGAAATGTTTGAGCCCTTGGAAACTCAATGTCTATGGAAAAGTGTATTTACTGACAAGAATCAGTTTGGGTATTAAGCCACACCTTTATGACAAAGTTAAAAAACTTTGCCACACCAAACACCAAACAGTCAATTTAAATTTGGAGCGTGGGATCTCGACCACACACATTCTCAATATCAAGCCATCAGAGCCAATTGCTGCTAAGAAGTTGAACTAACTCAAAATGTTGTTTTTTGCTAACACTGTGCTTATAATTTGCTAAGATTTTATTATTACTATTAGAGGCCCAGTGCACGAAATTTGTGCAGAGGGGGTGGGGGGTCCCTTCAGCCCAGCCTGCACCCTCTCCAATCCGGGACCCCTCGGGGGATGTCTAGACTGGCAGTCGGACATCCCTCTCACAATCCAGGACCACTGGCTCCTAACTGCTCACATTCCTGCCTGCCTGATCACCCCTAATTTCCCCCCTGTGATGGCCTGGTCGCCCCCAACTGCCTCCCCACTGGCCTGGTCACCCCTCACTGCCCCCATGCTGGCTTGGTTGCCCCACACAGCCTGCTGTTCAGTCCTTTGGTCATCCCTCACTAACCCCCCTGCTGTCCTGGTCGCCCCATACAAGGGCCTGTTTGGTCGTCCCTTTGGTTGTTTCGGTTGTGATGGTCGCTTAGGCTTTTATATATGGAGATATTTTGGCTATCCAGTTGTCTCATCTCCAGCCAGATGATTGGCTGCGACTTCAGCAGATGGGCTATGGATTTTCTATATAAACACAGACACCAGTTTCTCCCAAGGTGTTCTCCAGTTCCAAATTCCAGCCTGGCACTTGGATTTTATTCTTCCTGGCTCCTTTTTTACCTCTTCATTTCTTAATTTTCTATAGCCATATGTATTCCATTATTCAAAAGCACTATTTTCCCGTTTCACTCATTAGGCAGCATCTACCTACCCATAGTTACACAGCCATTGCAGGTGGGTTGAGGGTCATCACCACAGTTGGGATGAAACCTTTGTGTTGTTCAGTTTCTTGCTCCTGGAGAGCTTGTTAGAAATCCAGGCTATATCCCACCCAGGCCTATTGAATCAGAATCTCCCCTTTAATAAGCTCTCCAGGTGATTGAATTACACATTAAAATTTACAAAATACTGAAGCTAACACAGTTCGTTCAGCTGAGAAGTTCAGATAACCCTTATCTGTATAACCCCAAGTTGGTGCAGTGGGAAGTGGGTGGAGAGAGAGGAACCCGGTACAGGAAGCTTGTACTTCTCTCCACTGTGCAAGATACAGTTGAAAGCATTAGATAAGCGCAGTGACAGCCAAATCATCCAGGTCTCTGAAACAGAGGTCTCTAACACACAGTGCTGCTTTATCACCCATGACCCATGCATAGTATGTTACTATCATACACAAATATATGAAGTAGATACAATACTAAATTTTACTATAAAATTTGTGGTAAGTAAACATTTCCAAAACCAAGCTGCATTTTTTTGAAAACCTACCAAACACTATTTCACTGTTTGAAACCATGCTCACCAACCAAATGAACCCAGAAGAACTAGGATTCAGGAGAGAAACATGTATTTTTAGAAACTGAAAACTGGAAATTAATACATAGAATAATTTTAGGAAGCAACTATCCACCCCATCCAGCCCTTCCATTATGTATGTGACTGTATGTGTGTGATGTCTTTAGGACTGTTTCATTTTCAACACTATACACTTTCAACATTCACAAAATACTTAGGGAGAAGCTTATTTCAAAATAGAGCTCAGACTCAGAGCTGAAATTCTGAATTATCTCCCCTAATCTGAACCACTGATTGCATCTAGAAAGCAATAGCAACTGCAAAATAAGGGTGTGAAAACAGTGTATAAAATATGTGTAGCCCATGTCTACCACAATGAAATAAAAAGGCTATATTTCTAAACATGGCACTCCATTTTACTAAAGGTGTACACTGCCATTTTTAAAATAAATATTCTGTGCTCCTGATGTAACTTTCACAGGCATATGGTATATGTCTACACTGAACTTTTGATGCAGTACTATTATTTTTCACTGTAGTTTCACAATGTACACTAGTATGTAATTTTTGTATTTATAGAAAAATGCAATAAATATATTTTCAATAAAATGTAATGAAGGAAACTTAAGTTGCGAGAGTAATAAAAATTAATCAACTTTTTTCTTTATAGGTATATGCCTGGATTATTATTTAAACATTAAACTTTATTACTAACAGTTCTATTCATTATAGTTCCTTTGGAAACTTTCTAAGGAAAATTATTATAAAAAAATAGAAATTTCTTTCTGAACTTTCTATTGTTATAAAAAATAAATAGTTGGTATTGTTTCATACCTTTGGAATTTGATTTTTTTTTCTCTCACAGGGTACTACATTTCTATCATAATTTCCAGAGGAAAGATGACTAACTATTTGAAATTATGACTGACTAAAAAATATTATAGATCAATATTGACTCATAAAATGCATGGGTCCTTTAAAGACTGTGTTTTTTTGTTTGTTTTTAAAAACCCTCATTATTAACTCAAGTAATACTTTTAATTTTTTTTCAGGACTTCTCTAAACATCTTTGATATATAAAAATAGATTCTTAAATGTATATATCTCAAACTTGATGAATAAGCAAATCATAAATTATAATTTGATTAAGCTTATAATCTATGTGCAAAATAGTCATAAAATACTACAAATGTATGTGTTATGTGTATGAATCTTAAATTTGCTTGTCTAGTGATACAAATTTGGGTCATTGAGACCAAAGGGAGAAGTCCTGATCACAGATATAGCTGATGTTTGATTTCTCCTATATCATTTTGCTCCTCACAATGAAACCTTTGATTATGTGTTTATCACCAGTATGAACTGGTCAGTGCCTATGCCCCTAAAAATGTGAGTACTGTTCGACATGGTACATCCAATTGTATTTACTTCTGATTAACACTGACAAATATGAAAAAAGTATTTTGTCTCAGATGTTTTAAGACCCTAGATAATTGGAAGCTTAGAGTAGCCAAACAGGAAGTAAGGACTTTCCGAGAGCAAGGACCAGCTAGAGCTCTCCTTCTCTATGTAACTAGAGAAAACATCTAAGGGCAGTGTCTTCCAATGAAAGCAACATGACAGAAGTGTTTATATGAGGGAAGGCTCCTAAAGGCCCTACCCACTGATCCTATGGTGCCAGGCACTAATCTTTCAGGCACCTAAATTTAAATATGGGGGCAATAGGAACTTCTATCTTAAACCCTCTCTACAGAGAAAATGAAGATAGAACAGCAGGCCAGTGTAGAAGGAAATGGCCTAGCTCACTTTCTCAAGATTTTTTGTCAATAAGATGATGCCTTGAGTTGTGTCCTGGCTTGGAACTCCTGGTTGCCTATAGTTGTAGTTCCCAAGGGAGACAATACCTAAAGAACCACGAATTGATATTATGTAAGATTTATAGATCTTTGGCCATTAATTCACATCACTACATGCAAAGCTTAGATATTTGACTTTCAGACACATTCCAGGCATATATTAGAACAGTCTTGAAAATTTGCAAGAACCCAATATCCAGATTTCTGGAAACATAAACAAAATTGATTTCTATAATTTATTTATACACATGCTTTTATTTCTACTGAATAGTAATAGATACATTCCTCAAATAATTAAAACTGATAAGCGCTTTCAGTCATTCTGAATAGTAATAGAATCACATATCTACAATTTCTTTATTTTCCATTACATTTTCTTCATTTTATTTACAAAATTAAAAAGTATGACCATTGTATGTTTTAATCCAATTCTGTTCTCCACAATAAGATATAACATGGTGGAATTATGTAATTACTGCTGCAAAGTCCATACTATTAGAAAAGTACATTGGATGGAAAATATTTATGTGTTTCTACAATGATCAAACTGCCATGAGCAATACCCACAAAACAGTCTTAGCACCTGACATTTTGACATGTTGATGGATCCAAGGAGCAGCTGTTGGAACCCAATGACAAATGAAGATTTTAAGAAGCTTGGAGTGTTTTGTGTCAAGTGCAGTCAAATGCAGAAAAATGAGGGTAGAGTTAGAGCAGGCAAAAATGGTAAAGGAAAGTAAAGATCTATACTACATACTATCCCAAAGTTTAGAATACAGAAAGACATAATAATAGAAGAATGCAAAGTATGGCACAGGGATAGTACAATGTTTGAAGTAGTCTTACCTAATAATAGACAAACATGTAAATTAAATTGAACATACCTCTGCTATGCCACCAGCCAATCAGGAGTGATGTGCAAATTAACCCAACAAAGATGGCAGTTAATTTGCATACACAGGCACCAAGTGACAAGGGCAGGATGCTTGCGTCATCGCCATGGCTACCACCCATGCATTCTGCCCTACCCCCAGTCTCTCAGGGCCTCTGAGCAGTGTGGGAAGGCGGGGCAGAGTGGAAAGGGGCTGGGCCTGAGTGGAAAGGAGGTGCCAGCAGCCAGGGAAAGGAAAACCCATTCTAGCACCAATCTTCGTGCATCAGGCTTCTAATTTGACATAACAATAAACAACATCCTTTTAATCCCATGTGGATGATTTTTACTTATTTTCTTTCCCCTGTATATCAGTAATTATTTTCATCTTATCCTTCTGTTCTGTTCTTTTGCCTTCTGTTAGCCCTTAAATTATTTTTCTCCTCCTTAATGCCTAACTTTTCAGTCAGACATCAATTTCTATAGCCCTTGCTCATCCCCCAAAGTAATACTTAGGGATAAAGGTGTTGTTCTTCAAAAGCCCGCAGGAGTAAGATGGAATCTGGGGAATCATTCCTTACAAATAAAACCTTTTCACAGATCACTTTATAAATTGTTTTGATAAAAACAATGTTCAGGAATCATTCTAAAATAAACACTAAATATCCCTAACCCCTATTAAAATTATAAGGATGAGCTCAAATACAATACAAAATGTATTAAAACTGCCAAGAAATAGAAGTAAATATATAATACTTGCAAAAAAATAAATTTAAGTTACCTATGAAATTGTGAGTGAATTAAAGAAAACAAAAACAAACAAAACATTAAACAGATAGTGAGGAAGGAAACATTGGACAAATCTAAATGTGAAAGCAGCACTAGAAATCAGGGATATTGCACTGTCATATGAGAACAAGTACCTCTTAATAGCCCTTACAAAACTGATTTCCCATGAAGATTTATTTCAAGAAGTGGATTTCGATTTCTTAGTTCTAACGCCTATGGGGATATGAAGACACAAAGGTAAAAGTAAAGATAACAGAACCACTGCCCAATCCTGAGCAGTATTTAGAATCACTCAGGAAGATCCTAAAGTAGCATCAGAAGGTAAAAAATGAGAATGGTTAAGAAGCCCAAAAGGACTGGCAGGAAATAGCAAGAATGGTATCAAAAAAAGCGAGACTCTATTTCTAGTGATACAGTTGTAGGCATAGCTATTTGGTACTAATCCTCCATTGTTCTACTTTGACACAGTGATATGTGTAGGGGGTTAGAAAGAAGAAAATAAAATGTTTCCCTTATGGCTGAAGACTTGTTTTCATATGTCTGAGCTGTATGTGATTTGATGTGTCCACAGGCTGGTTTAGAATTATCGTAGTCATGCTCAATACCTGACCTTTGCAGGACTTGTGAGTGGCCTGAAAACACAAAGCACATTGTATTACATTCTCCCCTTACCAGTGCTGTCATCTATCACCCTGGCACTTCTTTGGAAAAGAAAGAAATAAACATACAAAGAGCATTTTTATATACGACATGCATCACTTTTCAAACCACAGTGTTTATCACGTACCACAGATTGTCTAACCAATGCTTTAGGTTGTATGTAGATCAATAAACAATTTTGTATTCTTTGTTTTAAAATCCTACTGGTTACTTGGTACACTGCACTTATAAATCCCAACTATGCATGTTTTTCAACCTCCCTGAGCTTTAGATTACCCATCTACCATACAAAAATATTACCAAACCCTGTAGATTTTACAAAGATTAAATGAGCTTCTCTAAGTATACAGATTTGGCACATTGTAAAAAATGCAACAAATAAGAGCATTTATTTTGACTACTGCTATTGTTGTGGTTAACATTCTTAAATTTTATCCCAGAGAATACACATGCATATGAGTATGCATATACCTTAGTGTATATATTCAAGGCTTTAAAGAAAATATTTTAAAATATAGTAGACTAAAAGATGGTTTGCATTTATTTCTTGGGTATAGAAGTTATTTAGGAATAAAGATATAAGAGTACAATGAACTTAAAACTTCCCCAAGGTATCTATTTTGCTGGCAGTCTATAACTCTGGACTTTTACTGTGTTTAAATTTCATTAATTTGGAATTACTGCTCTTTTCCTTTTTTTACAAAATGGGAAGGAAAATGAGTCATCAAAATTCTTATTTATGTCTCATAGTAAAGTAAAATATATAAACACATCAATTTATTTCTTGGTTTAGAAAAACACCTTTACATGCACATATACACATTTCTTGCCTTGATCAAATGCGTTTTGTGATCTCAGAAAAATCCTTTAGCATTTTTGTCTTAATGCTTTCACCTATAAAATTGGGTTAAAGAAGCTATATTGATGATAATGTTTTGAAACTCAAATTAGATAATTTATTTTTAAATGCTGTGTAATTTTTAAGAGTTCAATGCACTTTCCCTTACCCAACACTGAAAAGGAGGAAATAGATTGTCTATGAAAACTATTACATGATTTCTTGATCTGTACCTCTTCTGTGAGGAAATCATATTTATCTATACATTCATGAACTTATTCATTTAAGAAGTTCATTAAAATAATGCAATGTAATCCAGTTTTCAGCTGAAGCTTTGTCATTCACTAAATACAGTAAGCAGTGAGGCGTCTGCTGTCAGAAAGAGCATCACAAGAGGAGGTGGACCAGGAGTGACATCGGGTTCCAACATGACGATTCCCCTCCATTTGCCCTCGTTCAGGATGCTCTCTACTCTGCTCCTTCGATCTCCCAGCCTTTGCTCAGTTTTTTTTTCAGGTCATTTTCCAAATACTCAAAAGTCCACCATCATCAGCTCCTTTTCAGTTGCTTTGACAAACTACTGCACCTGGAGAAGGCAAAATTACCCTCAGTCAATTCTAGGCAAAATCTGACCTGGTTTTGTATAACTTGACCTTCATCTCTTTAGGATTAACTGAGATGGACCTGTACTATGTGGAAAAGATGTTTCCACAGTGAACAATTTAAACACAGATCTATTGTTGCTACATATCCTCCAAAACATTATTTCACTATTGATAGTTGTACATAAAGCTGAAACTCATGAAGTTACAAAGAGGAGTAATCTATATGGCAGACCACCACAAACGGTTCTATATCCATCCAAATCATTTGAGTACTTTAGAGGAGTGCAGGATGTTTTCCTTTTTGTGTGTCTCAGGATGTTGTTGTTGTTGTTTTTTAATTAAAAATGAAATAATTGTTCTTACTCTTACCTGTATAAGAGTGTGATATAAATTTTATGCAATTCTAAAATAAACCCAATATTGCCCTAACTGGTTTGGCTCAGTGGATAGAGCATCAGCCTGCGGACTGAAAGGTCCCTGGTTTGATTCCGGTCAAGGGCATGTACCTTGGTTGCGGGCACATCCCCAGTAGGAGGTGGGCAGGAGGCAGCTGATCAATGTTTCTCTCTCATCGATGTTTCTAACTCTCTATCCCTCTCCCTTCCTCTCTGTAAAAAATCAATAAAATATATTCAAAAAATAAAAAATAAACACAATATCTTGGACAGCCTACATCTCCAGACACATAAAAATATTTTTTTCTTGTTTGAATACTTTTAGTAGCTCACAAAGAATGCAAAGGGAAACTTCTTCAAACCCTACTTGGACAACGTTGGCAAGTTTAACTTCTATACCCAGGCAATAAATTCACATCCCTGGGGAATGATGATTCCCATAAGCCAAATCATTTCACCAAAGAATTGGCAGCTGCTTACATTTTAATACCTTGCAAAAGAGTTTGTAGCTTTATATGATGCTCTATTAATATAAGGAACTGCAACATAATAATATTTTGCCAAGGAAAGACTTGGAATAATTACAAATAAGTAATATGTGAGTCTGAATTGCCCGTTCGAAAATAATCATTCTGCTTAACAGAAATCATTTTTTGAGAGATGTAGCAGATTGTAGAACAACTAATTAACACCAGATCCTATCCTAGTAAGAATGACTATTTCAAAAACACCCAAAGGCATATACAATCATCAGCCAAAAATTGATTACTCACAGGTGGATTGCCCACATTGCAGTCTCTAGGCAGAGGAGATTTCCTTGCTCAGCTGCTTCACATCACCTCAGGCAAACTCCGCTCTACAGTGTAGCTTTTCTGCTGCTCAGTCAGGCTGCCCTACCCTTTGCAAACTCTACAAGGTCTTGGACAGCCCAATCCTCATGCCCCAGCTTGAAGAATTCCAATCAACCCCTATGGCTTTCCACTGCCCTGCAATCTCAGGTGGCTCTCCCAGGTCTACAGGTAAGCATTCTTCCAAAAACATTTCTAGTTTCTACTTTGTCTTCCACTAGGAATTTCAACAGTTCCCTAAAGAGCCCTGTGCACAAACATAAATCTCTTTCTAATCCCCTCTCTTTCCAACTTCCGAGCACAGTAGCTACTGCAGGGATTGGGAGAATGTAAACTGACCCAGAAACATTTCTAGTCATAATAAGCAATTCTTAGAGGCTTCCCTGCAAAGGGCCAGGAGCTCAGAACCAGCAAAATAGAAACTTAGAAAGCCTTCCTATCACTCCAATCAGGACCAGGATAACACTATAGGGACATGTACTCTTGAGAGTCCGGATATTTATATAATCACCACATATTTAAGAACTTTACACAAGTATAGTCAAGCATTCATATAATTTTTAAACTACTGCTATAGTTAAGGCTTCTTAAATCTAAGGATTATGCATATTTATGTTGCTCCTGTATTTGCAATGGCTAATAAGACACCTAAGGCAAAATAGACCTAAAAAATGACTATTAATTGAATAAAGAATATTCATATAGAGAAATGATTTAGGTTGCTTTTGTTGACAGTTTATAAGAAATACCAATTTGACCTTGTAGAGAAAAATATCAACTGGTTGGTAGAGGTTAATGAAACATTTGAAATAATAAACTTCCCAAAACAACTTCTCAAAGCATTTTCTGTAATTTATGGAGTTGATTGAAATGCAATTTGACTCCTCAATTGGAATGAGAGATTAAAAAACAACTTGCAAACATTATGGTGAATTTATTTTTCTTATAAGGCTAGAAGTGTTTTTTGTTTGTTTATTTTTTGTTTTGTTGTTTTTTAGTAATGGGAGCCCTGTTCTTTCTCTTTTAGTTATTTCTTTTTTATTTTTTTTTGGTCCAATAATTCATTCAGTATTTACAGGGAGTCAACCCATGCCAGGAACTAAGCAAAAACAAAATACCTCCCTATAGTCAGATTCTTGATATTATAATAAGCATCATAGAGAGAGCATTATCTTTTCTGGACATCAGCAAAAGCTGCCCTGGGTAAGTGACATTTAAACTGAGATCTGAAAGATGCTGCTTTAGATCAGATTAATCTGATTACAGATATTGAGATGAGTATTTTTGTGCAAGTGATTTATTAAAGGAGTACTCTCAAGAGTGGAAAAAGCAGGCTAGGAAAGGAGCTAAAAGTCAAGTACGCAATTTGGGGCAAAGCAACACTTAGTAGTAGATATTTTCTTTGACAATCCTCCAAAGAAAATATCAGATGTGATCTCTTAGATGCAAAATCACATAGAAAACTATTGGGGAAGTACACAGAATTGATTTTAAAAAATGATCCTAGGATACCCAGGAAGACCACTGACGTTAACTGCTACTGAGGCCTGGAAGTAAGCTGCTTAAAGGTATTAGAAATTATTCCAGGCAGAAGAAATGTCATGTCCTAAGGCTCTGTGATAAAATACACTATTCAAGGAAATGAATGAAGTCCACTGAAGAGAAAATAGTGTGACAAGATAGAAGAGTACAAAGTGAGGCTGTAGAGATAAGATATGCTGCATGGTTTATCCCATAAAATTTCAAGGCATGGAAGGGCAAGGAATGCCTTCTTTTTGTACATGGACCTATACTGCCCACTTCCTTCTTACAAACTAAAATAAGTCAATCCTACTTCTATGGGGAGGTCTGAGTAAGGAGGGTGTGAGTAACAAGCCAGAGGGAGACCAGAGTAGCACTGTTGCAACTCTCCCCATGTGGAAATACATAGTCAAGTCCACCTTAAAAATTTTAAGCGTCCACCTTAAAAATTCCTTCATCAGGAAGATCCCAAGGTTTTCCCTCTCAATAGTAATTTAATATTACTAAGTCCTGTTTTATTTCCCTGTTAGCCTTTATGGTAATATTTTCAAATCATTTTATAAAGATTTTTACCTCTTTATATATTTTTATCCCTCCAAATTGTAAGCTCAAAATGAACCGCAATTTTTTGTCTTATTTGCACCTCGTTCCCAAAATCTAAAATACCTAGAAAAATGTAAATGATCAATAAATGTTTGACCAAAAAAAAAAAAAAAGAAAGCATAGGCCTAGAGCTCAGTGGGAGAGAGAGCATATATCGAATAGAGGAAATCTGTGGGAGATAGAATAATGGTCCACCACCTAACTTCCAGTGTTCATGTTCTCTGGCACTGTGACGTCACCACTCCTCATATCAAGAGTAATACTGACAACAATAAAAATATATATATTCAGGAGTAATACTAACAATAAATATATATATATATTTAAAAAGGAGATAGATTATATTTTCCCAACCACTTTGAATCTGAAAGGCCTTGTGAATTTTTTTGACAGGCAAAATTTGACTAAGCTGACTTTGTGCAAGTTCTAGAGCCTAAGCTTCAAGATATATTGCAGCTTCTACTTTTGTACTCTTGAGATATAGGCACCATGTAAAGAAGTGTGAGCAAAACTCCTGAAAGATGAGAGACCCTGTAAAGAGAAAGGTTCCAGAAACCCATATATCCTTGCCAAGGCTCTGGACCCGAGAGTGAGGACCTTATTCTATAGATCCAGACTTCCCAGAATAATGAAGACATGAGTGATCCCAGGAGAGCCAGGAGAAAAATTACACAATAAATATGAAGAACATTGAGAACTAAGTTGTTTTAAGGCATTAAGTCATGATATAGCTTGTTTTATGTATAAATGAAAACAAATGTTTGGGACAAAGCATTAAGATTCTGCAAAAAATTAAATTACTAGACAGAGAAAAATTAGACTGCATGGAGATCTACAGCAGCAGTTCTCAACCTGTGGGTCACCACCCACAGGTTGAGAACCGTTGGCAGGGTCGCCTAAGACCATCGGAAAACACAGATATTTACATTACAATTCATAGCAGTAGCAAAATTACAGTTACGAAGTAGCAACGAAAATAATTTTATGGTTGGGGGTCACCACAACATGAGGAACTGTATTAAAGGGTCGCGGCATTAGAAAGGTTGAGAACCACTGAACTAGAGGAACTTGTGAATTCAAAAATGGTTATTTTCAGTGTTTATATGTTTTTAGTTTTTTGCTTTTGTTAGTTTATTATGATTTATAATTTGAACTTACTTGAGAATGACTCTGAGAAAGTTTGAATATATAGGAGAGAGTAGACATAATTGACAGGGTCTAGTGTCTTAACAGGTGAATCAGGTAAAGGAAGCACAGCTAGATGAAATGGCTGCAGATGAGTAAAGGGAATACTTCCCTTTTTATAAGATAAAGAAGGGAGTTCTATAATGTGCATAGATATAAGACTGATACAAAAGTTCATGGAAAGAAAGTTAGAGTTTCCATTTAATAGTCTCCCACCCCATTTTTTTTTTTTCTGTAAACAAGGAGACATTCATTTGCTAAAAATTAAAAGAATTGTGATTGGGAGGGAGCAGGTTGATGACTAATTAAGAAAGTTTGAAATAATCACACATTTTGGGGATTGAATTGAATTGACTATAAAAGATAGAGTTTTGAGCAATGTAGAGAGTCCAACTGTGATAGGAAATTATTAATTTATAATGATTTATTATACTATTTTCCCCTATTAATCTTCTCCAAGAATATTTACTGCTCACATGCATACATAGAGACAGTGAATAGTTGAATTCAACCAGGATTAGAGTTTGTCGAGATAGCTAAGTGAAAGGCAAAGGGATGAGGGAGTTTAAAATATTAAGAAGAGTATGGCGGACATTGCAAAAGATACATGAACTCTAACTGGACAAGAAGATACAGGGAGAGAAAAAATAAGGATGGCAATCTGGGAGAAAGCAAAGGCTTGAATGCACAGGGGGCCCTGAAAAGGTCAATATGGTAGCAGGAGAACCTGAACAAGCAATTTAGAATAGTAGGTTGTGTCTAAACAGTGCAATGAATCAAATCCTTTTGGGATTATAGAAGTTTAGTGTTTCTTGTTTATCTTGAGGAGCTGCAACTGAGGTGAGGTAAAATGCTGGGGGGGAAAATTCACCAAAGCTGAGGTTAAAAATACTGAGAGGAACTACAATAAGGATGTTGAAGTTATCCAGGCTGAGCTAGGTGCCAGGATATTTTCAAGAGGAGGGAGAAGGCTAGAAAATTGTGCATGTGTAACAACTATTTACTGAGTAGTTTTTTTGAACCATGGTCTTTGGAAAGTACTGGTTTTATAGGTAAGAGTAAAGCTTCCATATTCCTTCAGAAATGTGGATAAGAGCTACAACTCACAGGCACCAAGTTAATCTACTGCCATGTAGAGCCTATTGCTCAGAGAACAAGTTCCTGTGTAAGGTATAGACTGTCAAGGAACCCACCTTATTGAAAAGACCACTCCTATTCCAGGAAGTCATTTATTTTCTTTTTATGCAATGTTCATTGAAAGAAAAGAGAAATGTGTTCCAATGTCTAATTACTTTTAGACAAACTATATATTTCACTTCCCTCTTTAAGATCATACTTGATACAAAATTCTGAAAAGTCCCACAGATTTTTTTTAAATCCCCATGTTAAATGGAGATTTAACCAACGAATCCATTTTTTAACCTATTTTACATCTATTAAAATACTTAGCAAAACATTGCAAGGAGTATTGAAGTATTAACCTTTTAGCAACCCAACATCAGAATGTAAATGACTTTGACTTCTTTTGCAAAATTTCAGAATCACTGTTGTACTCAATTGGTTCCTACAATTTCTTATTCAGGTCAAGTGGCTTATTTGTTTCCTCTGAAATGACTGCATTAAATTAGAATTGGAAGCATCTCTGTATTTGATAAGCAAAGTGCTGACTTGCTTATCCTTTGGTGAATATTAAGAACCTAATTCTTTGCATTTTTCTCTCACCCACTAACATCTTGTATTAACTGTAAAATATAGTTATATGGGAAATATTAATTTTACTATTATTTGATTCCCTTTCTTTTATGATTCTCTGGTGAGTTGTTTTGTTGTTGTTGTTGTTGTTTTGTTTTTTAAAGAACCTAGCAACACTATGCATCTTACTAAGGCTTGTCTTGTGCCTTCTCTTGGTGTTTCTGAAATTATACCTCAAATGTTAATAGAAATCTTTGTATTTTAATAGGATGCTCTTGTCTACAAACTCAACTATGCAATCTAAAAAGCTATTTACAGTTTTACACCTAATGCAAATCAGGAAATTTAATTTAAAAACTGTGAGACTCTACAGCAATAATTTTATAAATAGAAGATGACTTTTTGTCTAATAGATATGAATTACCTATCATTTCAAATTTATGCTAATTCTAATAACAGTATTATATCATGAAAATGAATTTGGAACTGATGAACATGATCACTGGAAGCATCAAGAAAATTGGTTGTTAACCTCTTACACAGTGGAAATGTCTTATGTTATGATGACATTCTGTTTTAACCAAAAAATCATCCATGTACCAGAAATGAAACATTTCAATGATTTTATATAAAAATTCAACCAATGAACAAAAGGCATTATTCCTAAATTTAGTTAATCAGTCTCCATTCTAGAAATATTCAGTAGAAAATGAAACTGACGGTAACATAGAGGTGCTTTAATTTTTTTTATAAGAATCTCTTTTCTAAATGGCACAGAAATATACATAATTAGAGAGAGACTAAGGAAAAGAGAATATCTCTAATGCTGAGATTTTCTGGTAGTGAGAAAGGCATTATTTTATTACTTTACTGAAAGCCCTGCATATGTTTTAAGAGATTAGTTTCTCTTCCAGTTCAGTTATTTTTCTCTGCCTGTTACCCTTTTATGTCCAAATGAACTCACATGTGAACAAATGTGATATATTTACTTGCTGACCTCATATTTGACAGGCTGGACAGGAAACAATGTGTAGGGAATATCACTCCCCTTCCTTTTAAAGAGATCAAGATCTTTATTTTACTACTAGGGGCCCAGTGCATGAATTCGTGCACCATGAAAGAAACTGTGGGCTGTGCGGCTGCGGTAGGAACTGGACCAGGTCTCAGCCCATCCTCCATTCCCCTGCCCGGTCTCTCCCGCCACAGCCCCCAGTCCCCTGTCTGCCGGCAGCCCCGCTCCTGCTGCCACCACTCTCATGTGCTAACAGCGCTGACCCCGCTCGCACCCACTGATGGCACAGAACAATTGGGGCCAGTGCCAGCAGTGGGTGCAAGAGCTGGACGGGACTGTAGCATGCAGGAGCAAAAAATTTTCAGTAACCACCAGAGGCTTGCCCCGATGACAGCGACCGGCACCCTGCCTTGGTCTGGAACCCCCGCTAACCTGCTCCACCATCCCACAGCAGCCAATGTCTGCCATGTTCCTCACATGCCCCCTGGTGGTCAGCACACGTCATAGCGACCAGTTGTTCGGTTGTTCCACCATTCAGTCTGTTTGCATATTAGCCTTTTATTATATAGGATGTCTCAAGTAACTCTGATTTTGCTTTGAAATTGAGTATGTCTGGGTTTTATGTTATTCTGCTAATATTTGCTATACTGAACTATTTGGTAAGAATGAGAGGAGAGGAAAATACGTAGGCACAAAAGGAAACCAACTGTTAAAAACAGTTTTTTATAGCAAGATATTGGAATGGAGATTTCTACTTCTTCAACATAGCCTGAGAGTCTCTCTCTCTTTCTCTCTCTCTCTCCCTTCTCTTTCCTCTCTCTCTGGAAGAAAAGAAAACATCCCTTCAAGTCTCCTAAAATGAAACAAGAAAAATTGTCATTTAAATTAAATAATTTTAGGATCATTTCTTGGCCAATTTTTGATGTGTTAGCTTGCAGAGGGACATTTCTCTTCAATTATCACTGGGAAGAAGGTCTCCAGTCAGGTGTTCCTTGGACTGATAAATCTGCATGCACAGATGTTCCTAAGGGGATGGTCATAGGAAAACAGAGTTTCCACTCAAGCCAGAGAATTTCTTTTGCAACACTGGGTTTTGTAAAACTGAGTAGGTTTTCTGTGCAGGCTCTGATCCTCCTGGCAGAAAAACCTCTAAACCAGGAAGATCAAAACTATTCAATTATCTTATCTGCCACAGACATAAGCTATAGAGCTAATCTATATGATGTGATTGGACAGTGGGTGTATATTTACAAACTGTTTATCAAACTCTTAATGATTTTTTATGTCACCATTTATAAGTTGCTTCTAAGGAAATTTCTAAAATGATGAAGAGTATACTATATAATACTAAAATGGCTTCCAGGGCACTCTATAAACCACTTTTTTTTTTTTCAGTGCTACTCTGGTTGGTTAACAGAATCATAAAACCTTAGATTCATATAAGAACTTACAGATGAACTCTTTTATTTTACAGGAAAGTAATTTAAAGCCAAATGAAAGACATTCTCTATATACCTGAGGGCTTTAGAATAAGCCAAAGATTCATTTTCCTGTTATACTTTTAATTTAGGTTTAAAATAATGATCTTGATGAAAACCTAATAGGCTAA
The DNA here is from genome assembly GCA_026230045.1 of Corynorhinus townsendii. Lineage (NCBI taxonomy): Eukaryota > Metazoa > Chordata > Mammalia > Chiroptera > Vespertilionidae > Corynorhinus > Corynorhinus townsendii. The sequence goes on from JAPDVU010000003.1 coordinate 149,336,116, forward strand.
TGAGGCACATATTAAGAAATAGCCACTCAAGGCAACCACTGCCATTCCAAATAAATAGTTTACAAAAATAATCTCTTTAACAAGTATCTAGGGCAGAAGGGGGCTTTACTTTTATTAATAACTATACTTTTTTTTTTAGGTTACAGTCATGATTGTTTTGCTCTCTACTATAGAGTTCCATATAAATGCCTGAATATAACAGATGGTTTCTTAAACGAACGTATTTGCCACTGTATCATCAGCATAAAGTTAGACAGAGATTGCTTATTTTAGCTCAGTCGCAGCTCCAGTGAACTAACTCATCAGCACATCTTCATTAGACTCGGTTTTAACAATAACTCAATTGTATCTTCAGAGTGTAATGTTGGAGGTAGAAATGTGGCTAACAACATTAATAAGCCAATTACTTTTCTTCACTTTTTAAAATTTGAAATATAAATTCTGTTTTGACTAAGCGGCAATTAAATGTGTTCCAGTTGTAATCTAGATACCAAGGTGCATGAATATAAATGTGCTTCTCTTTGCTTACTGGGACAGAGTAAAGCACTAACTAAGTGAAAAAAGAGGGAAATGTAACAGGATTCCCCAGAGACCACTCTCCTGTTCTGCTGACTGGGAATTTTCTAGCTCTTGAATTATTTGGGAATTTAACAGTGTACCCTGAAGCCTAACCATCAGCACTTACAAACTGTAAATTCCATTTTTTATATCATGTTTTCTCTATGATAAGTATAACAGCATTCAGATCATATTTACTAAAAAGGCATTTTTAAATTAGAAACAAATAAAAGACTCAGCATTTCTAATCCCTGGAGGCAACATTAGAAAATGTGACACAGATCATGACTCCAGAGATGCGACTCTGCAATAGGTATTTCCAAGGGATTCATTTCAAACTCAAAACTGTTAAATGGGTAGTGAAAACAGGCGCTGGAGAAAAACAGTGAAAATGGGTTGGAGGTGACTCAAAGGCACGTAACACACACAGTGAAAACACATCAAACAATTACATCACCTGCCTTGTAAATACATGGGGAATTAATGTTTTGGTGTTAGGGTATACTTGTGAAAAAGCAGTACATGAACTTACTAAATATTAATATAAATAATCTTACATTGCTTAATATGAACTGTCAGCTGTCTGAGGGAAGAGGGTTTGAGGGCTGGGTAAAAAATGTAAAGGTGATGAAGGGATAAAGAAAAAACAAACAAACACTTAGACACAGACAAAAATATGGTCATTGCTTGAGGGAAGGCTGTGTGTGTGTGTGTGTGTGAAGTAGCAGAGGGTAAAGGAGAGCTTAATGGTGATGGAAGGAGACTTGACTTGAGGTGGTGAACACACAATACACTATGTAGATGAAGTACTGTACTATAGAATTACACACCTGAAACCTATATAATTGTATTAACCAACTAGAGGCCTGGTTGAGGAATTTGTGCACAGGTGGGGTCCCTTGGCTGACCAATGATTGGGACCAATCAGGGTTGTCTCACCCAGACCCAATCTGGCCCAGCTGGCTGGGGGTAGGGACCACAGGAGGTTGGCTGGCTGCGGGAGGTTGTCTGTGGAAGCGCACTGACCACCAGGGGGCAGCACCTGCACTGAGCATCTTCCCCCTGGTGGTCAGTGAACATCACAGCAACCGGTCCACTGGTCATTCAGTAGACGGGTCAAAATGGTCGCTTAGACATATATATATACATATATATATATACATATATATATATACACACACACACACACACACACACACACACACACACACACACTAGAGGGGCCCGGTGCATGAAATTTGTGCATGGAGGTGTGTGTCCCTCAGCCCAGACTGCACCCTCTCCAATCTGGGACCCCTCGAGGGATATCCGACTGCCCGTTTAGGGCCGATCCCAGTAGGATCGGTCCTAAACGGGCAGCCAGACATCCCTCTCACAATCCAGGACTGCTGGCTCCCAACTGCTCACCTGCCTGCCTTCCTGACTGTTCCTGACCGCTTCTGCCTGCCAGCCTGATCACCCCCTAACCACTCCCCTGCCAGCCTGACTGATGCCTAACTGTTCCCCTGCCAGCCTATTTTCCCCTAAATGTCCTCCCCTGCAGGCCTGGTCACCCCTAACTGACCTCCCCTGCTGGCTATCTTGTGGCGGCCATCTTGTTTCCACATGGGGGCAGCCATCTTGTGTGTTGGAGTGATCTTCAATTTGCCTATTATTCTTTTATTAGATAGGAGGATTAGATAGGATAGAGGCTTGGTATATGGGTGAGGGGTGGCTGGTTTGCCCTGAAGGGTGTCCCGGATCAGGGTGGGGGTTCCCTTGGGGTGTAGGGCGGCCTGGGCAAGGGGCCTGTGGTGGTTTGCAGGTCGGCCACGACCCCCAGCAACCCAAGGGGAGGCCCTGGTATCTGGGATTTATTTATCTTCTATAATTAAAACTTTGTATCCTTGAGCCGAGCCAAGCCTCCTGCTCGCTCCATGGCCGCAGCCATTTTTGTTGGGATTTATTTATCTTCTATAATTGAATCTTTGTAGCTTTAAGCGGAGGCCAAGGCAGGCCAGGGCAGGTGGAAAGCTTGGCTTCCTCCATTGCCAGGGAAACCCAAGCCTCCTGCACTCTCTGTGTCTGCAGCCATCTTGGTTGGGTTAATTTGCATACTTGCTTCTGATTGGGTGGTGGGCGTGGCTTGTGGGTATAGTAGAGGTAAGTCAATTTGCATATTACTCTTTTATTAGTTAGGACTAGAGGTCCAATGCACGAAATTCGTGCACAGAGGGGGCGTTCCTCAGCCTGGCCTGCACCCTCTCCAATCTGGGACCCCTCGGAGGATGTCTGACTGCTGGTTTAGGCCCAATCCCACTAAACCAGCAGTTGGACATCCCTCTCACAATCCGGGACAACTGGCTCATAACCACTAGCCTGCCTAAGTGATCTCCCCTAAACCCTCTGCCTGCCTGCCTGATCACCCCTAACACTGCCCTCCCCTGCTGGCCTGATCTCCCCCCTAACTTCCCTCTGCCTGCTGGTCTGATCACCCCTACCTTGCCCCCCTGCCATCCTGATCACCCATACCATGCCCCCTGCCTCCCTGATTGCCCCTAACCTCTCTGTTTGCCTGCCTGATTGCCCCTTACTGCCTCTGCCTGCCTGCCTGATTGCCCCTAACTGCCCTCCCCTGCCAGCCTGATGGCCCCTAAATGCCTCTGCCTTGGTCCCCATCACCATGGCTTTGTCCAGAAGGAAGTCAGACATCTGGAAATGGCCGGTCAACCCGGTCTAATTAGCATATTACCCTTTTATTAGTATAGATAGATTATATAGGATAGAATTGCTTAAATGAGGAGGGAAAGCTATTTTCAGCAGGAGGAGATGCTCTTGGCAGACAAAAACACATAATCCCTATATCTGGACTGATAGCCAGCCATATGCACTGTACTGCCAAACCGGTCACTAAAAAATTGAATCACTTTCTTACAACTTACACCAAACAGCTGTTGCCCTTAAAACCCCTCCTCAGCCCCCACCTTAGGTTCTGCCTTTGCAGTTCACCCAGATTTGGTTCTGATTGATCAGTTTCTATGCCAGTCAGCATCAAAAGCCCCACCTCCTAGGCAGTCATTGGCTCTTTGCACTTCACCCAGATTTGGTTCTGATTGGTTGGTTTCTATGCCAGTCAGCATCTCCAGGCCTGATCATAAAGGCAGGGCTGATCAGCAGCCACCCCAGGCTGCTGGCCAGTGGGCTGAACTGCTGACCTCTGGGAGAGAGAGAGAGGGGGAGAGAGAGAGAGAGAGAGAGAGGCTTGGCTGCTGGTGAGGCCTGGAGAGAGAAGCAAGGTCTGATCACCCTGATTCTCTCTGGGCCTCACCAGCAGCCACTGCTGCTGATCTGCCCTGCCTCTCTCTCTCTCTCTAAGACATCTGCAGTGCAGCCCACTTGACTGCTGCACATGCAACCTGGAGTTCAGTCCAGCCTCGGTTGTTGTGGATGTTACAACCCTGGTGCATGAAATTTATGCACAGGGGGAGAGGTGTTCCTCAGCCCAGCCTGCATCCACTCCAATCTGGGACCCCTTGGAGGATGTTTGACTGCCAGTTTATTGGGCCTAAACTGGCAGTCGGACATCCCTCTCACAACCTGGGACTGCTGGCTCCTAACCACTTGCCTGCCTGCCTGCCTGATTGCCCCTAACTGCTTCTGTCTGCCTACTGGCCTGATTGATGCCTAACTGCTCCCCTGACAGCCCGATTGCTCCCAACTGCCCTCCCCTGCCGACCCAATCACCCCCAACTGTCCTCCCCTGTTGGCCTGGTTGCTCCCAACTGCCCTCCCCTGATGACCTGATCTTGCCCCTAACTTCCCTCCCCTGCCAACCTGGTCACCCCTAACTGCCTTCCCCTGAAGGCCCGGTTGCCCCCAACTGCCCTCCCCTGCTGCCTCAATTGCCCCCCTCCCCCCACTGGCCTGGTCGCCCTATGCAGCCTGCTGTTCAATTGTTTGGTCATCCCTCACTAACAACCCTGCCGGTTTTGTTGCTCCAGGCAGCCTGCTTTTTGTTCATTACTATTACTGAGATGGCATCCTGGACAATTTGTATATTCCTCTATTATTAGTATAGATGTAACCATAATAAATTCAATGAAAAGAAATAAATTATTAACATATTTGCAAACATGGACACTAACACTCAATCTACTTATAGATTTTTAAATTCTCAATGAATGCTTATGCTTAATACATGTAAAATTTATAATATTACAATTCATAATTTTATTAATCCCAATTAATTAAATATATATTTCTTGAAAAACTACTATATTCCAAGTACTGTACTCTGACAAAGAATATAGTAATGAGCAAAAGAGAGGATTCTTGCATTTAGAGATTTTAATATTTTAATAACAATAAGCTGTTGCAAGAAATGTATTTTCTAAAATAATGACAAAATTAACATAATGTAATTATGTTACATTATTTTGATACACTTTGTGTTTTCACATATTTATTCCTTTAAATATGTTATATTTATTCCTTTAAAAAGAAGCACTCTATTTTCTTTCAACATTTTAAAATTTATGATAAAATATCTTACCTAATAATAGAGAAACATGTAAATTGACCATACCTCTGCTACACCCACAGCCAATCAGAGTGAGTATGCAAATTAACCCAACAAAGATGGCGGTTAATTTGCATACATACCTGGTTCCCTGGAACCTCCTTGGCACCCAGGTCACTCCCAGCCTGCGATCGGAGGGGGGGGGGGGAAGTGGCCGAGCCTACTATCTGAGGGGCCCCCTGCCCAAGCTTAAAGCCTCAGGTAGAGGCTTCAGGCTTGGGTAGGGGCTGAGCCTGGGATCGGAGGGAAGGGGGAAAAAAGTCAAAGGAAACATATCCTCAGGTGAGGATAAAAAGAAAAATAAAGAAATGTCATATTTTATGAAAGACACATCTTAAAAATGCCTAAAGAAAGTTGTCATTTTTTCATGGTGAAGGGACTGGAGTCCATGTTGATGAAAATACCTTGGCGGCTGCGGTGATGGGCAGTGACTGCAGCAGCGGGGTGATGGGCTGGCGCCTTCCCCTGATCAACCTTGTCACCTCCCACAAAGGGAAGCCAGACTGCAGCTTAGGTCCTCTCCCAACAGGGAGCAGGCCTAAGCCATCAGTAGGACATCCCCTAAGGGCTCCCAGTATGTGAGAGGGGGCAGGCTGGGCTGAGGGATCCCTCCCGAGTGCACGAAATTCATGCACTGGGCCCCTAGTACTATATAATAAAAGGGTACTATGCAAATTGTCCCTTCAACTGGGAATTCAACCAGAGTTTGACCAGGGGGAAGGGCCAGCCAGGCATCTGCCCAGGGCCCCTTCCCCCTGCCAGCCCCACCCCTGAGCAGCCTCCCACACCCTGAGTAGGGGCAGGGTCAGCCAGACCCCACCCATGCATAAATTCATGCACCAGGCCCCTAGTATGTAACAAAATTTAGCATCTTAGCCATTTTAAGTATATAATTCAGGGGTAATAATTACACTCATATCACTGTGCATCCATCACCACCATCTATCTCCAAAACTTTTTTCTTCTTCAAACTAAAATTCTATACAACTACCATTCTATTTTCTGTGCTTTTGATTACTCTAGATATATCAAATGAGTAGAATTAGGCATTACTTTATTTTTGTGACTGGCTTATTTCACTTACCATAATGTTCTCAAATTTCATCCATGTTGTAGTATATGTCAGTCTTTTTAAGGCTGAGTAATATTACATTGTGTGCATATATCTATACTAGTAAAAGGGTAATATGCTAATTAGACCTGGTCAACCGGCTATCTTCTGGAAGGCGGACTTCCTTCTGGACAAAGCCATGGTGGTGAGGGCTGAGGTAGAGGCAGTTAGGGGAGGATCAGGCCAGCAGGGGAGGGCAGCTGGGGGCGAGATCAGGCCTGCAGGGGAGGGCAGTTGGGGGTGATCGGGCAGGCAGGCAGAGGTAGTTAGGGGCAATCAGGCAGGCGAGTAGTTAGAAGCCAGTGGTCACAGATTGCGAGAGGATTGTCCTACTGCCAGTTTAGGATCAGGCCTAAGCATGCAGTCAGACATCTCCCAAGGTGTTCCCGATTAGAGAGGGTGCAGCCTGGACTGAGGGAACCCCCTCCCCCCCCGCCCTGTGCATGAATTTCGTGCACCAGGCCACTAATATATATATATTACTGAAAATAATGTTTCTATCAATGTGGAAGTATAAATATTTCTTTGAGACCCTACTATTAATTCTTTTAGTTATATACATAGAAGTGGAATTGCTGAATCATATAATTTTACTTATATTTTTTTGATGAATAGCCAACTACTTTCCCCAGCAGCTGTAACATTTTACAATCCCACAGAGTACAAGAGTTCCAACTGTTCCAGGACCTCAAAACATATTGATCTTCACTTTATTTATTTATTTATTTATTTATTTATTTATTTTTAATTCTCACCCAGGGACATGCTTATAGACAGAAAGGGGGAGAGAGAGAGAGAGAGGTGAAAGAGAAATATCAGTTGGTTGCCTTCCATATGTGCCCCAAATGGGGTTCAAACCCACAATCCAGGTAAGTGCCCTAATGAAGAATCCAACCTCTTGGTGCACAGGATAACATTCAACCAACTAAGCCACTGTGGCTAGACCTTTTTTATTTTTATAGTCATCCTAATAGGTGTGAGGTAAATTTCAATGTGATTCTGATTTGCATTTTCCTAATGATTACTGATGTTGAGCATCTTTTAATATGCATATTGAAAATCCTATATAATAAAAGGCTAATATGCAAATAGTTCATATATATTTCTTGAAGAAATATCTATTCAAGTCCTTTGCCCGGCTTTTAACAAATTTTGATTTGGCTCAGTGGATAGAGCATCGGCCTGTGGACTGAAGGATCCTGGGTTCGATTTTGGTCCAGAGCATGTACCTCTGTTGCAGGTTCATGTGTGGGAGGCAACCAATCAATGTGTCTCTCTCACTGTCTCTCGCCTCCTTTCTATTCTTTCTAAAATGCAATGAAGAAAATATCCTCTGGTGAGAATTAACAAAAAAATATTTATTTTGTATTAGAGTTAAGATACAATATTATAGTAGTTTTAGGGGTACAACCCAGTAATTAGACATTGATTACTTACATAGTGATTGTGCCAATAAATTTAGTATCCATATGATACCATAACTAGTTACTACTATATTATTGGTTATACTGTATTATCTATACTGTACTTTACATCTCCATGTTTATTCTGTAACTACCAATTTGCACTTACTAATCCCTTCACCATTTTCACCTATTCCCCCAAAAGCCCTCCTGCCTGGGAACAATCAAAATGTCCTCTGTAACTATGAGTCTGTTTTTGTATTGGTTGTTTGTTTATTTTATATTTTAGATTCTACATATAAGTGAAATCATTTGGCATTTGTCTTTTTCTTTCTGACTTATTTCACTCAATAAAACAACCTCTAGGTCCACCTATGTTGTTGCAAATGGCGAAGTTTTATTCTTTTTTTTATGGCTGAGTCATATTCCATTGTATATATGCAGTACTTATTCTTTATCCATTCATCTATTGATGGACACAGGTTGCTTTCAGATCTTGGCTATTGTAAATTATGCTACAATGAACATATGCATGCATATGTCTTTTCAATTTAGTGTTCGGGTTTCTTCATAAAAATCCCAAAAGTGGAATTGCTGAGTCCTTCTTTGTCTCTTGTTATAGCCTTGATTTTAAAGCTTATTTTGTCTGGTATAAGTATTGCTGCCTCAGGTTTTTGTTTTTGTTTTGTTTTCATTTCCATTTTCATGAAATCTCTTTCTCCATCACTTTACTTTTTTAATCTGCATAAATGTTTCAATCTGAAGTGAGGTTCTTATAGATAATACTAGAGGCCCAGTGCCCAGATTCGTGCACCAGTGCGGTCCCTTGGCCTTGCCTGTGGGGATCAGGCCCAAACCAGCTCTCTGACATTCCCTGAGGGATCCTGGATTGCAAAAGGGCAGTTCTCAGGTGATGCACCCTGGAATTGGGCTTGCTCCTCTCTGGTTCCAGGTGTGTCACCCGAGAACCGCAGCTGCCAAGTCACCACAGCTTGGCAGCTCTTGCATTGAACGTCTGCCCCCTGGTGGTCAGTGCACATGATAGCAACTGGTCGGAGCATCTGCCCCCTGATGGCCATTGCGTGTCATAGCTACTGGTAGGACCATCGAATGGTCCAATGTTCACTTAGGCTTTTATATATATCGATACGTAAAGATCTTGATTCAGCCATAGTGTCTTTTGATTAGAGCATTTGATAGGCTTAATGTTTCTAGGAATGTGACCATTTCATCTAGGTTATTCAATTTACTGGTTTACAACTGTTCATATAGTCTCTTATATTGTTATTTATTTATGTAGCATCGGTTCTAATGTCCCCACTTTCATTTTTGATTTTAGTAATTTAAGTCTTCTTTCTCTCTTTTTTAGTCAAGTTAGCTGAAAATTTTCTTGAACTATTTGAAGAACTAAATTTTGATTTTATTGATTTTTCCCTATTATTTGTTATTATCTATCCCAATCACTCCTTCTCTAATTATTATAACCTTAGTTCTGCTAGCTTTGGATTTAGTTTGTTCTTGTTCTAGTTCTCTAGGTTGTTAAGATAGGTTTCTCTAAGTTGTAAAGACAGGTTGTTAACTTAATAGCTTTTTTGTTTTTTCATGTAAGTATTTATAGCTATAAGACTACCCCTTAGCATTGCTTTTCCTGTGTCCTATAAATTCTGTATGTTGTGTTTTCATTTTTATTTGTCTCTAAGTGTTTTCTAATTTCAAAAATTCTTCTTTGATCCATTGGTTGTTTAAGAGTTTAATTTCCACAAATTTGTGAATTTTCCTGTTTTCTTTCAGTTAATGATTTCTAAATTCATTTCATTGTGGTGAGAAAAGATGCTTTGAATGATATTTAAATCTTGGAGATTTAATATGTGACCTAACATATGGTCTATCCTATATTATATCCCATGTGCATTTGAGAAGAATGGGTATTCTATTGTTATTGAGTAGACTATTCAGTGTATGTCTATTAATATTAGTGGATATATTGTATTTTTCAGTTCTTGATTTCCTTACTAATCTTCTGCATGGTTGTTCAGAATAAAATATTGAAATCTTCAACTGTTTTTATAGTAATGTCTATCTTTCCTTTCAATTCTTCCAAATTTTGCTTTATATATTTTGATAGTCTGTCATCAGATGAATTAATGCTTATAATTGTTTTATATTTTTCCTGTACTAAATTTTTATTAATTTATAATGCCCCTGTTTGTCACTCATAAACTTTTTAAATTAAAGTCTACTTTGTTTAATATCAGTATAGCCACATCTGCTCTTTTTTCGTTACTATTTGCATGGACTATCTTTTTTCATCCTTTCACTTTCAACCTTTTCATGTCTCTGAAACTATGGTCTCTTATAATCAACATTGGCTCTATCATTTTTTAAATCTATTCTTCTACTCTCTGACATTGTATTAGAGAGTTTAATACATTTACATTTAAAGTAACTACTGATAAAGATTCACATCAATAATTTTGCTATTTGCTTTTTACATGCTTTCTATTATTTGTCCCTTATTTCTTACAAATCTTTTGTCCTTACTTGATTTTTACAGTTAATTTTTAATTCCCTTCTCATTTCCTTTTGTGCATATTCAATAACTGTGTTCTTTGTGGTTAGAATGAAGATTACATTTAACATGCTAAAGTTACAGCTCTAATTAAAATTTATAACAGTTTAACTTCAACAAGATATAAAAACTGCTCCTTTATAACTCTTTTCCTGCCCTTTTTATTATTTTAGAGATGTTACATAACTACATGTTTATACATTAGGTCTCCAAAACATAAACTACTAACTTTTTAAATGCATTGGCTTCTTAAATTATGTGGAAATCAAAATGTAAAGTTTCAAATCAACATAATAAAAATATCAACTTTTAGACAAGTACTTGTGTGTGTTTTCAATGTATTAGTCTCTTAATATAAAGGGGAGACTAATATATTGTTAGCCATTCTAACAATAATACTAGCTTTTATAATCGCCTATGTATATACCTTTTCTAAGATCTTCATTTCTTCTCAGAGTATTGTTACTGTCAAGTGATATTTCATTTCAACCTGCAGGACTCCCTTTAGCATTTATTGCAGGGCATATCTAGTGGTAACAAACTCCATCATCTTTTGTCTATCTAGGAATGTATTAATTTCTTCCTCACTTTGGAAGGACAGTTTCCCAGATATGGAAATCTTACTTAACACTATTTTTCTTTGAGCACTTTAAATAAATCGTCATGGTACTTTCTCACCAACAAACTTTTTAATGAGAGACCTACTAATATATTGAGGACTACTTATATGTGATGAGTCATTTCTCTCTTTCTGCTTTCAAGATTCTCTCTTTCTTTGTCGTTCAATCATTTAATTATAATGTGTATTTGAGTTCAATCTATTTGGTTGTGCTATAGCACTTGTATATGATACACACAAAGGCGCACACACACACACACACACACACACACACACAATCACATACGGATGTCTCAAAAGTATTAGAGTAGTTAAGTGAATTAACCAAATAAAAGAAGATAGAAAGTAAAAGAGAAATTTGAATCCAAATGTTTAACCTAGAACCGGAAAATCTTGAAATTCCATTATCATATTATGTTCTTCTTTCATTTCACATGACTTTGTTCATGCAACATTTCAGCAAATTTATACTGATTATTCAAGACCAATCATCATCATGACCTCCTCTGTAAGACTTCCATAGTCTTTCACGTGCTTCTTGTACACATATCTGTTACCCTTTATCATGTTACAGTGAACTTGTATGCATCTCTTGCTCCTCATGCTGTTTTTTTTTTAAAGAACAGAAAGTATTCCTTACTTACTGAGTTTCTGGTGCTTAGCACAATCCCTGAAATAAGATAAGTTCTCAATAAAAGATGAGGAGAAAAGCGTGGAAGTTAGAACTGGGATGGGAAACATTTTCTTGGTAGTGAAGTATGTTCCAGAACTTGAATTTACAAATATGTGTACAGTGTTTAAGGACAGTAATGCCAATCTGGTTGAAATAAACAATTTAGGGAAACAACATATGGTCTCATGTAATATTTAATTCAACTAGCAGAGTTGAGAATATAGAAAGCTCTAGTAAATGTCAGAAAAAATTATAATTTATTATTTCAATCAGTTCAAATTACTATATTTAAAGTACTGCCAGAAGGAAGAACAGTATGTATTGTGTGAAATCCAGACATTAGTCTCTTTATGGGTATAAATTATGAGTAAATTGATTTCAGGGTAATTACATCTTAAGTTACCACAAAATGGACTGCCATGTCATTTAGCTCCTTGCCCATCTTAGAACGTATTCTAATGAAGTCAAGACAACTCCTATGAAGAACTGGAGACAGAGCCAGATAAACTTAATATTTAATAGCTCATCCAGAATTTCCATTTTCTCTAAAATAAAAACCTATAAATTAGAATGTCAGGATTCCAGGCCATAGGATTGCTGATTTTCTAGTCACAGTTATATGTTCTATGGACAATAGATAGGAAAAATTATTCAGCTTGGATTTGAGCTATTTACATAAGCATGCTTGAAATAGTTAATCAACTAAGCTGCAATTACAGAGAATAGAAGACACAACTCATTCTAGAGGTGTTAAGCATCTCACTTTTCTAAGAGGCTATGACATGTATTCAAGTTCTGTTCTTTACTGAATGGAAATTAAGCCATTTGCTCAAATGCTTGTGGCTTGGTATTATTATTGTTCAACAAAATTCTACTTTATAAGAAAGGAATGTTCATGGATATTTTACTTTAAAATCCTGTTTAAAATAAGTATTTTATGGGTGGGGGTGGAAGGAGTCAATAGGAAAAAACACAAAAACAAAGGGGACATCTGTAATACCTTCAACAATAAAGATAAATTTAAAAAATAAAAATAAAGAAATGAAATATGTATTTTAGAGAAGAGGTCAATATTCTAGTTGGTGCATCAAATCCAGCTTACCTCCAATTTTTATAAGTAAAATGTTATTGAAGCATAGTTATACTCATTCATTTACACAGTATCTATGGCTAGTTTTGCACTTGAATAGCAAAGTTAATTAGCTGCAATAGGCTATGTCATCAGCCAAGCCCCAAATATGAAATATTTGTCTCCTTATAGGAAAGGTGTACTGACCTACATTTTAGAGCTGTTGTTCACAAGCACAGATTAGGGACTCCTGCCTCATGGACGACGTCAGATTGACATGAGAAATTTAAAATTTTACAACTTCTATAAAGGCAAGTTGACATCAAATAATAAAATAACCAAATTACACATGTATGTACATTTTTTATCAACCTAATATCTCAGATTCTAACTCAGAGATATTCTAGCCACCAGCTGTGCTATTCAAACTAGGACTATTTGGATTAGCACAAGGCTAGAAACAATCACATTCCCCTTAAGAGGGTACTGTCTGGTTAAGCCTTGCATGTCCACACAATGCAGCAATAGTAAATGCAGCAATATTAAAGAAAGAGTGAGGACTAACTTTGTATACTATGAAGGAGTGACACCAAGATTTAATGTGTAAAACAAAAATGTTGAGTAAAGTGTGTATAGAATGTTCTACTCTTTATCTAAAAAGTAGGAGGGGAACCCTGACTGGTTTGGCTCAGTGGATAGAGCATCGGCCTGTGGACTGAAGGGTCCCAGGTTCGATTCTGTTTAAGGACATGTACCTTGGTTGCGGGCACATCCCCAGGAGGGGGTGTGCAGGAGGCGGCTGATCGATATTTCTCTCTCATCGATGTTTCTAACTCTCTATCTCTCGGTAAAAAAGTCAATAAAATATATGTAAAAATTAAAAAATAAAAATATGAGGGGATTGTAAATATACATTAATATATGCAGTATGTTATATTAATAATAAACCCATTGGAAGGATAAACTATAAAATTAGCAAAAATATTTTACAAGCCATAAGGTAGACTTTTTTATTATATCTTGTTTTATAGATTTGATTTTGAAATCTTGTAATTATTTTACAAAAACGTTGCTTATCTGGATAAACAATTCCTGAAAATGAAACACATTTAATTGTATGTGTAGTTGGTGGCATAGCCTCAGAAAGAGGCACTGTGATCTGCAGACAGTGGCCCTCCCCCACAGGTGACCAGGCCCTAGTCCTCAGAACCTGCGAATGTATTACCTTACCTGGCAGAAGGACTTTGCAGCTGTCACCTTAGAATGGCAAACCTTGGGAAAGGGAAGTTAGCCTGTATTATTTGGGTGGGCCCATGTGAGTCCATAAAAGTAAAGAACCTTTCCCAGCTTTGTTCAGAGAGTGATGTGAGGACTGAAGAATTATCAAGAAGATGGAGACATTACTGTCTTTGAAGATGAAAGAAGAGTGCCATGAACTAAGCAAGGTGGACAGCTTCTAAAAAAAGGCAATGAAATGGGTTCTTGTCTAGAGCCTCCAGAAAGGAAATCAGCCCTCCCAACACCTTGATTTTAGTCCAGCGTGGAATTTCTGAACTACAGAGATAAAAACTTCGCCTTGTCTTCAGCCACTAAGTTTGCAGTTTGTTACAGTAGCAATAAAAAAACTAATACATGAGCCGTGGCCAGTGTTGCTCAGGTGGCTTAGAGTCGTCTCATGCAATGAAAGATCATTGGTTCCATTCCCGGTCAGAGCACATGGCCAAGTTGCAGGTTCAATCCCTGTTTGAGGTACATATGAGAGGCAGCTGATCCATGTTTCTCTCTCACATCGATGTTTCTCTTTCTCTCTCTCCTCCTCTGACTTCCTCTTGCTCTAATAAATAAATAAATAAAAACAACAAGCTGATACAGGAATGATTCCAAGTGACTTCAAATACAGTAATTTAACTCTATATCTTTAATGGGACATACTCTAATGACTAGCAGACTGCAAATGTCCTTAAATTATTTTTAGTAATCAGAAGTTAATATCTTTATTTGATTATTTAAAAAGAAAGAATGCCAAGCCGGTGTGGCTCAGTGGGTGAGTGTCAACCTATGAACCAGGAGGCTACTGTTTGATTCCTGGGTAGGGGGTGTGCTGGAGGCAGCCGATCAATGATTCTCTCACATCATTGATGTTTCTCTCTCTCTCTCCCTCTCCCTTCCTCTCTGAAATCAATAAAATTATATTTTTAAAAAAGATAGAAAGTAACTGTGTCATGGTGTTTGAGAACCAAGATATTTAGCATGGTAGAAAGAATGTAAGATCTAAGATTGATGAGGTTATGAAAAAAAACTCTATAGTTCTACATTAGAATTGGAAGTATCCATATGAACCTAGAAACTATTTTATCTTGAAAAACCAATTTTGTCCACTGAAAAGTTCATGAACAATAAGTGAGTTCCCGTTTTTTACAAGTACTATTTTCCTCAAAACAAAACAGGATTCCTTGAAGAAATTGTTGATTTGAGATTTGGAGCAAGAAATGTACAAGATGAGGCTTTTTAGACTAACAAGTAAGGAAGCTTTCAAAGACTATCAAAGTATTCAGGAGTCAACTGAATAGGATCTACTGAGGAGAATTGAGAAAATTTGAATGTCATTAATGATATAACTGCAATGGATTCAAATATATCAGATGTCTACTGATTCATAATGGTACTCAAAAAATCAAACAAAAATCCTAATTGACCATCTTTAAAAGATGGCAGAGAACTAATTTGCTATTTTCAGAAAAGGTAAATAAAGGAAAAAAAGTTAGGATTTATTTTGCTTTTTTTCTCAAACTGTGCTTTGTAACCAAGTAGTATTTGAGGGGATGTTTGCATTACAGAAATATTGCAGAGAATAAATGAAGATATTTATTGGAGCATCATTATTTGTAACCCCTACTGAATTAGGCATTAATGAGAATTAATAGCAGCTAACATCAAAAAAAGAGAGAGAAATAGACTCTTAATAATGGAAGTATACAATCACTCTAAAACGTCTTTAAAAAATCTTAAAGTACTAAATGGTTATAGTAAGTAAAACTTACATAGCATGAAACTCTGCAGAGTAAATATTTCATCATCAAATAACTTACAAGGAAACAAAAATAATAATAAAAGAGGTTGAAAACACCTAAAAATATTTCAGCCAATTGCAATGAGTGCTCTCTATTTGAATTGGGATTCAAATAATATTGAGGTGAGAGAGAGAGAAGAGAGAAGAGAGAAGAGACGGGAGAAGAGAGAAGAGAAGAGAGAGGAGAAAAGAGGTTGGAAAAGTGTTAGAAAAGAGGGAGAGGGAAGAAAAAGAGAGAAAGAGCCTGGGGGATGGGAGCAGGGCAGAGGGACTCAAAATGGGGGATAAGGGGGTACATCTGTAATACCTTCAACAACAAAAATAAATTTAAAAGAGAGAGAAAAAAAAAGGAAGACCAAAAAAGATAGCCAAAAGAAAATCAAAAGTTAATCATTCCCTATTTAATGATATTATGGAATTATTCATTTTTATTCCATTTGATGATGGTATTTTGGGGAGTTTTTAATTTTTGGAGAAACATATTCAAAGATTTATGAGAAAAATAAAGTTTATTATTATTCACTTCAAAATAATCTTGTGGGATGAGATGGTATTGAGTGGGGATGGGCTATTAGGTAGGGATGAATAGTAGGTAGAGAAGTACATTAAGTTATAAGTACATTAAGTTATAAGTAAACAATAATGCTGATTCTTGGATGATTGGTGCACAGATGCTTATAATATTTTCTCTCTATTTTACTTGTATACTTGAGTCTTTCTATAATAAAAAGTTAAAAGAAAAATGGAGAAGTAGAAAAATCACTATGGGAAGATTTTTAAACTGCTAGTAAGATATATATTTTTTAAAAAAACCCTAACAATTAATTTTCTTATAGTCGGGTAGACATGAAAAATTTTTATATTTTTGAAAACTTTTACTTATTATAAAAGCAATTTTAAAAAGCTTCCACCTACTTAAAGCCAATAGGCATAACCATTGTTTTATCCCCAATTATAAAATTACTATCTAATGCATAATAAAATAATGCTGCTCTATAATTGTCTTACTCTTCTACCTTCCACTACCCATATGTAGCAGGTTTTCTTTGCCCAGTGAAACTCCAATTTTTTTTCTTAGTTCTGAGTTAATCAGAGCAGGAATTACATATAGATAATTTGAGCTTTTTAACTGGAAGTTATCAGCCCATTCTTTAAATCCCTATTCCTCAAAATTAGATACTACAGGCTTGCCTGGGAAATCCCAGGATATTCTCTAGTTAGAATTCCCCCAGGGTTTGTAAATTACAACTGCAAAACAGAGACTAAAATATGTTGCTCTCCTTTTTGTTGCAAAGTCTGCCACTAATGATTGGATTTCCTTTCCTTATAAATGAAAGATCTATGAGGACTTTTTACTTCAGCACTCATAGAAAATAGGATATGATTTTTTTCTGGCATGAAGGAAATTGGGTTCTTTCTCCTTTTTGATAAGTTTCAAGAAATAAATCAAATAATCCTGCAATTCCATGAGATGGTAAAATAAGATTATCCCCGAAATCCAGGAGATACCATCAAAAGTTAAAAAACTGGATGACATAGATTGTAAAGTCTGCTTATATTCTAACGAAATAATAGTAGAATAAAAATAATCTATTCTGGTAAAAAAAAAAAACACTCTAAATTCTAAATATACATATAAATTTAGATTTAAAAGTAAATTTGCCTTATAGGTATGTGTCTATAAGATCTTGAGTTCTCATTTGCAAAATCCAAGCTTTTTTTTTTAATGTTGTCTCATTATAGAGTACTTTAAAAGTACTTATTCTTAATTTATATCCACCTATTTCCAAAAGAGATTTAAGAAGAAACCTTAATATAAACCAGAACTGAAAAATAGATTATGGAAGCTCAAGTAAAAGTTAGCTCTGCTTATGACTTTCAAGGGAACATCCTCTAAGACTCTCTACATTGATTAATCTCCTTTAATTCTATTCTGATGGCAAAGTGAGGGATAGCAGATCCAATAGCTGATCCATTAAAATGAGATGTTGAATCTGAAGGGGCAGAGCAGGACTGACCCCATTTCGTACTGTGTCTTCCATCTTGTGTAACTATGTCCCTGACATAATCTCTTTTCCAAAAAAAAGCACAGAATGTGTCAGTTACTCAGCTCACCCTTAATTCAGCCAAGAAGAATGCAAGGGGAGTTAACCCAAGGCCAAAAGTATGCTGATGCATACTGTATTTGTGTAACCAGACCCTAGCTGCGCCCTGTCTCTGTGTCACTGGACCCTAGCCCTCAGCCAACCAATCGGGATCGGCCCACTCAGTGGTCCAAGCATCACCCCACCACCCGACCCCAAGCCCTATAAAACTGCTGTGCTACTGGAACTCGGGGCTCTTTTGCATCCTGCCACTGTGTTGGTAGAGGCAGAGAGACCAAGCTTGAGCTTGAATAAAGGCTCTTTGTTTTTGCATCGGACTCGGCTCCCTGGTGGTCTTTGGGGATCTTGAAATCTGGGCATAACAAATCCCTTCTTTCTTCCCTCTATTAGTCAAGGGTTTTTAGTAGAAAGCAGCAATAAGAGACTTTATGTAACTTGAAGAAAAAGAGCAGTTTACTATTAGAAAAACTATTAGGGAAATAAAAAAATTAATGGAAAGGCACATAGAAAATGTAATGCGAGTTTTCTTTAGGTACCAAGGAAATGAGGTCACATTGGTTTTTTTTATAATAATTTCTAGAAACAAACCAAGAAATTCTGCAGTTCTATTAAATGATAAAATAAGAGTATTCCCAGAGTATAGGAGCTGCCAGCCAAAGCTGAAATAGACTCAATCCCAGGTAGGAACCAAGGTACACTGGACACAAGTAGTCCCATCATGTTCTTATGTGAGAACAGTCTACTGTGGATTGCCATCCTGGACATGTTAACTTTGGGTGCTTGGCACCACCATTGCCAATAGTGGGATTCCTCTGGCACCACTGAGAATAATGTGATTTGGGGATTATCTGATTGGTTTAACCTAGAACATATGAATCCTTGGGGTTTAGTAGTGGAAGTAGATCCCCACCTCTTTCTAGATTCCAGAATGCACCTCTCCCCCACCTACACACACACAAAACTGTGTGTGTGTGTGTGTGTGTGTGTGTATGTGTGTTCTGATGCTGATTGCCCCATTGCAACAAGATACATCCAGCAACGCATTGTATGCTTAGTCACAGACACAAAGTACCACTCCCATGGCAGTTTACATACCAAATGCTTTATTTGACAACTTGTCTTTCAAAAGTAACTGAAAGATAGAAAAACTTACTAAGGGTCAAAAACCCTTGCTGGTTATGAAGAAAAGCTTTATAGTCAGAGCAGCTATGATTTCATATTCTGGCTTTCCTATTATAAAATGTGAAACCTTGAGCAAGTCATTTAATCTCTCAAAACTTGGTTTTACTATCTGTAAAATCTGAATTGTAACAACATTTATCCCAATTGGGATAGAATCATCAAGAGCATATAGACATTCTCAGTACATAATAAGTGTATAGAAAAAGGTAGACATTATTACTACTAAATTAGAGGTATAAGAGAAAATAGAAATGAAAAGAAGTCATTCAGATTATTGCTGAGAAACATAGAAGAAAAAATAATTTTTGAAGGAAAACAAGAGATTCACTCTGTGAAGTTCCATTTTAGTTTTATAAACAGTTCCTCTTTGCTAAGGCACTTCTCTATTTCCTCAAATTTCCAATGGACTCCTATGTCCTGAGCAAAACAGCTCTGGGAGCCAAGCAGCACCTTCAGAAAGGACAGGAGTGCCTCTTCTCATAGTCCTTGAGTTGCTGACTAGATTTCCTTGATAATCTGAAAACCAGGAATATTGTCACAAATATTCCATTTCATCTATTGCCAATCACTGAGGAAAAGCACAGATTGTAAAAATTTAAATGACCACAGTCTACCCAATATGAATGCTTCCTTCTTGCCCTTCCTCCTCTTTCAGCCAAATCAACTCTTCAATTTAGTTTCAATATTTGTAGCTATCCACCATCATTCTTTTATCCTGACCCAAAACAGAGCTAATGACTCCATATGTGATACAACTTAAACATTTTAGATGTGTAAAAATTCTCTTTTAAATCTTTAAATTTTCTAATCATGTCTCTGAATAATAGCAGGTACTCAATAAATGTTGAACAATTTATTACTTAATTAATTCCATAAAGTAAGCTTTAGGTTCAAAGTTTTGTTTTAAGTTTAATGTTAAAAGGCAATGATTATTGCCCTTGTTCACAAACATTAAAAATTCTATTGAAAATGAGAATGAATATTGAATCTGTTCCCTTTCCTGTTTTAATACTGAAGAGAATAACAAAAACAGAAATCATCATTAATCATCTCATTGAACTTAATTGAAATAATGTAAATGAAAGTGCTTTGTAAACTGTTATAGTATATACAAATAAGGTATTATTACTAGGCATCTGTTCTACCATATGATGTTATAATTTTGATTATGCAAATAAAATTTTACTCTGGAAAAATTTTAAATGATAAAGTTTTGTTAAAAGAAAGTGTAAAATGGTTTATGTTTGGTTGAATAAGTGATTATCTATTTATGTACCTACTAGAGGCCTGGTGCATGAAAATTCATCCACTGGATGGGAGGGGCATCCCTCAGTCCGACCTGCACCCCCTCACAGTCTGGGAGCCCTCAGGGGCAGGAGGCAACCTGGCAATTAGGGGAAAGCAACACCCCATCACACCTCTGCTGCTGCCACTGCCGGCAGCACAAGCCTCAGCTGGCCCTGGTTACCTGAGCCTTGGGAGGCCCTGGGCAGCTGTGCAGCTGCCACCTGAGGCTTGCCTGCACCTTGGGCCAACCCCGTGTGGCTGTGGGGCTGAGTAGACTGGGAGAATCAGGAGGCAGGTGCATGTCTGCCGTCCTAGCAGGGCTGAGGAGACTGGGTGCTGCCATCTTGTGGCTGTGGGCGCCACCATCTTTGAGGGTGTGGCAGTAAATTAGCATATTCCCTCCTTATTAGCAATGGGTGCTGCCATATTTGAGGGTGTGGCAGTCAATTAGCATATTCCCTCTTTATTAGATAGGATATTTGTATTAGTATCTTAAAACTCAAAGTCCAAGTTATGGCATATTAAGAAGATATAACCATATAAGAGGTAAAAGGCATTAACCTTTCTATTTCCTGAAATAAAACTTTTAGACTTTCATAAGTTAAGTTCCAATTACAGAAAAAAGTACATTGATCTATATAGATCAATCCATTAGTTCCTCAAGATGAAATTATGTGACTGAAGGCTATGCATTTACTGATATTTATAGATATGCTTTTAACTATCTCAATAAAAACGCCCTTTTTATTCTTTAAAACTAATCCTGTCTAATAAAAGAGTAATATAAAAATTGACTGTCACTCCAACACACAAGTGCAGTTGGGGGCGATCAAGCCTGCAGGGGAGGGCAGTTAGGGGTGACCAGGCTAGCAGAGGAGGGAAGTTGGAGGAGACAGGGCTTGCAGGGAAGGGCAGTTGGGGGGGACCCAGGCCTGCAGGGGAGAACAGTTGCAGGGGACCAGGCCTGCAGGGGAGAACAATTAGGGGGGACCAGGCCTGCAGGGGAGGGCAGTTAGGTACAATCAGGCTGGCAGGGGAGCAGTTAGGCATCAATCAGGCTGGCAGGGGAGTGGTTAGGGGGTGGTCAGGCTGGCAGGCAGAAGCGGTTAGGGGCAATCAGGAAGGCAGGCGGGCAAGCAGTTGGGAGCCAGCAGTCCTGGATTGTGAGAGGGATGTCCGACTTCCCGTTTAGGATCGGGCCTAAACGGGCAGTTGGACATCCCTCAAGGGGTCCCAGATTGGAGAGGGTGCAGGCTGGGCTAAGGGACACCTCCACCCCCATGCACAAATTTCATGTACCGGGCCTCTAGTCTCAAATAACTCTGTCATGATTAATCTACATCTTCATCCAAAGCATTACTAATAGAATACAAATGGGATTTACCTTTAATTTCCATAATAATTGCTGTAATTTATATTAAATTTACATAACAATGATAATTAAGTAGCATTATAAAAATGGTTATAAAAAACAATCATCTTAAATAGCATAGCTAACATAAGTATGAGAGAGAGAGGAGCTTCAAGCTATATCCATATTTATTTATGGTCTCACTTTATTAAAAATGTATTCATGCCACTAATCTTCTGTAAATTTGTGTTTAATTTCAACACCAAGCTGTTGGGATATATTGCATTTTTATTTTGAGAACAATATGCTGTATTCTGATTATCTCAAAACCAGGAATGAATTCATTAATTTTCCATTTGTGGCCAACACCTAGAGACAAAGTCTAGGTCAAGAAATTAAGTAATTAACTTATTTTTTTGTAACTCTGCAATTGTAATGTTATTTTTTCTCTTTTACTTCTCCCATTTCTTCCATTGTTGTTTTTGCCATCAGTTTTACCTCTTCTTATATTTTCCAAAAATGTCCTTCTACTCTGATAATTTACCCTGTTTCCAACAGCACTTCAGAATGATAAAATCTCTCATTGGATATGCTAATATGGGCAATGAATAGATGGCTAGACATGTTGTGAAAGGAATCTTTCCCTTCACAGAGGATGATTACATTAGGTTGAGTGGTAAAGAAAAATTGCACTGGACAGAATTAAATAGGCAAGAAAGACTTTATTCAAGACAATTGCAATAGAGAAAAGAAACAGAATTAAAGTTCACTGAAAAAAAAATGGGAGGACTTTTAAGCATTGGAATGAGTTACTGGAAAAGCACTGAAGGACATTAGGAGGAGGTTGGTTAATGTGATTGTCATCTATGTTTGTTTGTTAATCTTTAACAAAGTTAGGCTCCAACACTTTGGGAGAAACTAGAAGATAGAGGCATGGTCTTTCTTTATTCTGTTTTAGAGGGATGGCTCCCAGGTCCTTGAGAAAGATATCCTTTGGCTGACATTTACTGAAATGACTGGGAGCAGATTTACTTTGTAGAGGGAAATGCCCTATGGTCAAAGAGACTAGGAAGAAAACTTTCTAAAATTCTGCAGAGCTCAGAGGACCTTTAAGACAGTTTTGATAATTAGGTTTGGCTGCTAATAGGGAAAAGTGCAAAGTGACTGGCTAAATTTTAAAAAAGTGTTAATTTCTCTCTCATATAAAAGTACGAGAGGCCCGATGCATGAAAATGTGTGCAAGAATAGGCCTTCCTTCCCCTGGCTGCTGGCACAGGCTTCCCTCTGGCACCTGGGACCCAGGCTTCCCTCCTCTGGCTGTTGGCAGGCACCAAGGACCCAGACTGGTTTCCCTCGGGCACCCACAGGCACCTGGGACCAGGGCTGGTTTCCCTCTGGCCCCAGCTTTGTCAGGAAGCATGTCCAGATCTGGTCTAATTAGCATATTACCCTTTTCTTATTATAGACTAGAGGCCCAGTGCATGAAATTTGTGCACAGGGGGATCCCTAAGCCCGGCCTGCACCCTCTTGCAATCCGGGACTGCTGGCTCCTCACTGCTCTCCTGCCTGCCTGCCTCATTGCCCCTAACCACTCGCCTGCCTGCCTGATCACCCCTAACCACCTCTGTCTTGGTCCCCGCTATTAAGGCTTTGTTGGGAAGGATGTCCAGAATAATGTCCAGAAGGTCATTCAGCTCTCAGGTCTAATTAGTGTATTATGCTTTTATTATAATAGATGGAATTTTACAGCCCAGAATTAATGCCGGATCTGCCCTAAAAGTCCTTCAAAATCCATATTTCTTCCAGCTCACCTTTACCCTATTTCTAGGGATTGCTAATTTCCTTCATAGTCCATCAGCATTTCCATTTACATCCAGGTAGCAAAATGAAAAAAGGGAGCAGTAATAAAGGCAAATGCCTTGTGTTTGTGGTCCTAAGGAAAGTTTCTAGAAATTGCCATAGTACATGCATTTTTGTATTTTTTTTGGTCAGACAGTTCTGTCACAGGTTAACATTTAGACACCTAAATAACTTTTCTTCCCACACATACAACACTCATTCACCTTTCAAGGAAAGTAATGCCTATGTCCCAGTCAATTACTGCATATAATTCAAACTTTAGGAACTCTAGGCTACATATTGCTCTGTCTATCATGTCAGTGTGTTCTAACTCCCCATGGCACATTAAATTAAAAGATAACTTACCTGTCCCTATCCTAGGATAGAATGGCAGATAACATTAGTAAAAACTCACATTTAGGAAAGAAAATAGCAGTCAGCAGTTCATTGCAATTATGAACTCTTCCTGAGCAGAAATTAAAGACTCCATTCTCTAGTTGAGGAACTCTTTGAGTTTTCCAATCTGGTAGCAACTGATTTTGATCTCTAGGAGGAAATATATTATCCATTTGCTTTCCTGCTTGATGAAACTGATGATTGTCATTAGAGCCTTTGTTGAAAGTTCTGCTTTCATAGTCTATTTCTCTTGGTGCAGTCTTCAAGACCTAGGAGTTGCATAGATGAATAATCACAGACACCATTGATTTCTTTTGCAATATGATTCTCTCAGAATCTTAGTAAGTTTCTGCTTAATTTCATGTGTAAGTAAGCACAGCCACAAATCTCATCCAGACATAGTCATTACATTTAAAGGCTTTGGTTCTTTTTGTTATCCTCTGTGTTTTGCTCCTTCAACTGTTTCAATGCAATGATGGCTAGTCACAGCCATCTGTAGCGATGGTCCTCAGGGTGAAAATGATACTTTTGATCCCATCTCTGTCAGTTGCCTATTGACTTTCATGTGACTAGGCATTTGACTTCTCTCTTGCTAACACTTTCATTTGGACGCATTTTGAAATTTGAAAGTCTCCAAGTTTCCAAAATTTTTAGCAACCTGGAAGCAGAACACATAGCATAGCAGAACATGCTATCTTTAGTGGAATCTTATTTCTTTTGATTTCTACCAGCCCACAAACGTTGCTCACTTTGTCAGAATTTTGGGAAAGTAACAAAAGCAGTGAAAACACACCAAATATTTCAGTGTTTCTACTAGCTTCCCAACACTATTTATCTACCTATAGCCTTCTACAAAAATTCAGCAGATAGTATCACAAAATATATTGTAAAAAAAGAATGAGGTTGCTTTTCAAGCCTGCAATATCTAAGTTGTTGCCACATGAATAATCTCATGAAACCAGTGAAAAGGGTCCATATTTCATTAATCTAAGCATCTCGTGGCTATACCAATTTTTTTTATTTCTTAGCATTATTTTTAGCAGCTAGTAACATTAAAAACCAGAACTTTTTAAAGAGCTTAAACAAGAAAGAAAAGTATTTATCACCTGTATTAATGTCAGAAACTTTATAGTGTAGTAGAGCAAAGTGGTTTAGGAACTCTAGAAACTTCCACATCACTTCTTTGTCAACTCTAATGTGCCTTTGTCTTCATTATCAAAGGCAGAATATCATTCCAGAGAACAAGATAGATGAAGAGATAAAGAGAATGTGGATGGTTTGCTCAAGATGTCTCTTAAGGAAGTTCCTGTCAAGTGTTACGGATCACATATGCTTGCATCCCATTTGGACAGAAATTAGTTGCATGAAAATGCCTACCATTAAGATGTTTGGGTGACATGGTCTTTTTTCTAGGCGTACATATACTTGGCTAAATAGGTTATCATTTTGGAGAAAAGAAGAGAAAAATAGTGGTGGAATGGGAAGTTTCTGACACAAGATGATGCAGCCAGTGTTACATTACAACTTCACTAACAATGTAGGCATCTCTTGGGCAAGTTCATTCATTCATTCCTTCTTTCATTTAATGAATACTCACAAAATACACTCAGTAGAGCCATATTCACCAATCCTCGAAGCAATCCTAGAAGTAAGTAAATGGACTTGATAATGTGTGTTTTTAAAGATGAGAAAATGGAGACACTGACAGGTTAAGTGACATCCCAAATGTCATTGAGTTATAGATAAGTGAAGACTGATGAGTCCCTTGCTCCATTCTTATTCCTTTCCAATGAACTCTCCACACATTCATCTGGTTATGTGATTACACTAGTTAAAATTATTTGATATCCTTCTACTATCCTTAGGATAAAAATCCTAATTCTTTAACATGTTACAAGGCCTTTTCAATTTCTTTTATTTTTCTCATTTATCCTGGAACCACATTCTACTGTGTGTTCTGTCATTCACTTGCTTCCAAATCTGTGCTTGTTATACTGAAATCTTTAACATAAGAGAAGCTGCTCTTACTTCCACATCATTTTATAAGAAGTTATAAATGAGTTATATTTTCCTAATTTATTTGGCACTCACAATTCCTTTTTCTAGTTTATGCCTACTTTCTTTTCTAATTTGAGTTATAATAAGCATACAAAAAAGTGCATAAAGTTTACTAATCTTCAGTGTATAACTTGCTAATTTTTCATATATATGTATATGTAATTTTTACATATATATATATATATATATATCCTATATAATAAAGAGCTAATATGCTAATTAGACCAAACAGTAGAACAACTGTCCAGATGACCTTCTGGACGACCTTCTGGATGAAGCCAGTGCTGTGAGGGCCAGCTGAGGCAAGCAGGGCTGAGAGGACAGAACCCCTTTCATGAATTCCATGCATCGGGCCTCTAGTATGTATATACTGTGAATATATATATATATATGTGTGTGTGTGTGTGTGTATATCTCCTATATAATAGAGAGGTAATATGCAAATTAACCCTCACACCCTCACAAGATTGCTGCCTACGACCAGGGTGGCAGGGGGGTTAGTGAGGGATGACCAAATGACTGAACAGCAGGCTGCGTGGGGTGACCAGGCCAGCAGGGGAGTTAGTGAAGGACCACCAAACAACTGAACATCAGGCTGTGTGGAGCAACCAGGCCAGTGGGGGCAAACAGGCCAGTGGGGGGGGCAGGCAGGGAGAGACAGTTGAGGGCAACTAAGCCACTGGGGGGGGGGCAGTTGTGGGTGACCAGGCCGGCTGGGGGGGCAGTAAGAGGTGACAAGTCTGGTGGGGGTGCAGTTGGGGGCAATTAGGCTGGCAGGGGCCACTGAGGGGTGACTAGGCCATCGGGGGGAAGAGGGGCAGTTGGGGGCAACCAGGCCAGTAGAGGGGGGCAGTTGGGGGTGACCAGGTTGGCAGCAGGAACAGTTAGGGGTTATCAGGCCAGCACACAGAGGCAGTGAGGGGCCATCAGGCTGGCAGGAGGGGCAGTTAGGGGCGACCAGGCCGGCAGGCAGGTGAGCAATTAGGAGCCAGCAGTCCAGGATTGTGAGAGGGATGTCTGACTGCCAATTTAGGCCTGATCCTTGGAATTGTGCCTAAACCGGCAGTTGGACATCCCCCAAGGGGTCCCGGATTGAGAGGGTGCAGGCTGGGCTGAGGGGACCACCCTCCCGTGCACAAATTTTGTGCACCAGGCCTCTAATATAGATCAAGCCCTGCCCTCTTCTGGTCAATAGGTATTTCCCTATTTATAAGGAACTGATTTCTATTACCATCAAAGAGTGTGACCGTTTTGTGGGATGTTACTTGGCTAGACTAAATATTTCCCCAAAACTTAGTTTTTAGTATGTTTCCAGATAAGGTGAACTACAAGAGATATTCTGACATGGTAGTTAGAGGACAGAGGGGACTCAGCAGCCATTTTATAGTATACTAGTATATGCACCTACTCGCATTACTCAATTAAATGCTAGTCTAAGTATTGCTGTGAAGTAATTTTGCAGATATAATTAAAGTCCCTGAGCAGTTCACTTTATGTTAGGAATATTATGTAAAGTACAGGCCCTTTAAAAGAGAATTTAGGCCTTTCTTGAAGGGAGAGAGAAACTCATGCCTGCAAATGAGTGAATTTCAACCTTTTTCATCTTATGGCATACATAAACTAATTACTATAATTCTGCAGCACACCAAAATATATAATTTTTGCTAATATGACCAAAAGATAGATATAATTTTGATTAATTCACACAGACAGCTATTATTGTGTGGGCTGCTGTCATTTTTTAAATTTAACAATATAAGGGAAAAGAGGTCAGTACCCCTACCTAAATAGTCAAGTATTTCATATTTAAAAATTATTGCAGCACACCAGTGTCCTGGGGCACAACCCTTGAAAATTGCTGCTGTAGACAATATAAAAGCTTCAGACACTGCCCATGGGGTTCCAGTTTGCTTATGATCTTTCCCATGATTGCATAGCCTATAGACTGAATTTACATAGCTAGCCTCTACGATTGCATAAGCCAATTTTATATAGCTAGATTGTTCTCCTCTGGTTGAATCATACATAACTGGTAAATATGCTTTCACCAGTCCTTGGATTTCATATAAGCAGAACCATATTGTAAGTTCTAAAGAAACAAGAGTTCTCTGGCCTCTTTTTCTCAATATATCTTTGAGAATCATTCTTGTTGAGTATATCAGTGGGATCTTCACTTTCATTGCTGACTTTTATTTCATTGTATGAATTTAACACAATAACTTAGTGTTGCTTTGGATCACTGACTGATTTCTAAACAATAAACAGGAAAGGGAAGAAGTGGCACTATAAAAGTTCTCTTTACATTTCATTTGCATAAATGGCAATCCTTAGCTGCAAGGGAATCTGAATCTAGGATTTTATTTTGAATTACTGTAGTGAAAGCAAACCAAAAAAAAAAAAAAAAGCAAAACAAATTGTGGGAATCTTTTTTTTTTCAGTTTTTAAATTTGTTTTTGAATAATCTTAGGTTGATAAAGAAGTTGCAAAGGTGATCCAAGGAGTTCCTTATGCCCTTCACCAAACTTGCTACATGATAAAATCTTACATAATTATGGTAGAAATTAATATTGGTGCACATATAAACTAAAGATTTTATTTTATTTTTTCTAGTTTTTCAACATTGTCTTTTTTGTGTGTGATAATTGCAGGGTCCAATCCAGAATACGTCATAGTATCTAGTCATTATGGCCTGCCAGGGCTGACCAGGAGACCCTGAGCAACAGATGAATAATTATTCTGACACACGTTTCTGTGAAAGAGAGGGCTAAGGGACTGATTGGCTTGAGAAACCAAATAGCCCCATTCACCTGCCTCCTTAGGCTTTTACTGTAACAACAGCTTGAACTAAAATTAACTATTAGATACTATGGGCAGAGTAAGTATCCTTGAGAAGAAATACGCATCTACAGTGTCCTTTAAGGAAGGACATCTAAAGACTAAACATAAAGATTCCAGTAAAACATCTGGGGGCTCAGACTTGTTTGGAAAAGTCAAGGCAGGGGTAGCTGCCTTCAGCCAACTCCTCTCCTGTGCCTCCCCACTATGGCCCTGTAGTCTCTTCTGATTTGGTAAAGTTCCTTAGTGTTTTGTTTTGTTTTTTCCTTTATGACCTTAACAGTATAAAAGGGTTCTGCTTAAAAATTCCATAGAATGTCCCTCAATTTGTTTTTTTTTCCTCATGATGAGACAAAGATTATGGATTTTGTAAAAGAATATTATGGCTGTTAAGTGCACTTCATATTACAACATATGCAGATATACATGATATCAATGTGACATCTCTATTCCTTAGTTGAGGTATAATCCTTCAGGTTCCTCTACTATAAGGTACTTTACCTTTCCTAACTCTATTCTTTATAAGGAAATCACTCCTTCCAGTCTTCATTCAAAGTGGGGGTGTGGGGGTTAAGCTTCACCTTCTGTAGGAGGTTTTATTTACATGTATTATTTAGAGTTTTTCTGAAATGAAGACGTGTCTCTTTTCCTTCATTTATCTATTTATTCAATCATATATTTTTCTAAGTAAGAACACATTTATATTTCTCTCTACTTCAGTTTATAACCCAATACAATGCTATTTGTTTTCTTGCTCAAATTGTTCCTGCTTTGGCCATTGGAAGCTCTTTCAGAATGCTTCCTGTCGCTCAGGCCTGGCCCCAGCCTTTTCATTTTGAGTATTGCCTTATCTCCTGGCATGGAATATGCTCTAGGCTTAGCTTGAATTTTCCCAGCCCTGATCCTAAAATTAGATGCTTCTTCAAAGGAACTCTGTCCTTGTAGAGAATGTTATTGAGAACCCAATATTTGGGCACTTGTTATGCTCATTGCTATTGAGGTGTCATTGCTTCTAGCTGTCTCCTTTCAGCAGACAGCTAGGACATAAATGCATGGATATTAATGTATATACACATACATATTTATTTATCTACCTGTACATATATTAAAATAAGCATATTTATACTGGTATTGTTGGATATTCTTATAACAGAAAAATATAATTATAAAAAAATCACCAAGGGTAAATTAAAAACATAATGTTGAATAAAAATATAACAATGGCACAGTAGACTATATATACATGTGTGTATCTAAGTGTATTTATGTGTGTGCGTGTGCATATATACGTATATATATATATATATGCAAATATATATGTCTACAAACTTTTCAAAACATGTCCACAGATTCTTTAATACTCCTCCCATTTAAAGGAATCTAATTCTGCCCTGGCAGGATGGCTCAGTTGGTTGGAACATCCTCCCATACACCAGAAGTTTTCAGGTTCAATTGCCAGTCAGGGCACATACCTAGGTTGCTGGTTCAATCCCCAGTCCAGGTGTGTATGGCGCGCTCTCTCTCTCTCGTTCTCTCGCTCCCTCACTCTCCCTCTCTCTCTCTCTCTCAGTGCTCACTTTTGAAACCAAGTCATCACATTGTATAGAAACCCAGGCCATGTGGAGGGGCTATATATATATGTTCTGGTTGACAGGCCCAGCTAAAGCTCAAGCCCGCAGCTAACATCATCTGTGGGGAGCAAAACCTTACATGATTCCAAACTTTGAGCATGTGCCACTTGAAAATGTAACTTCAGAAGCAAAATAAATGCTGTTTTGTGCTTTACGTCATAAAATTGTAGGGATAGTTTATTTTACAGACACAAATAACTGAATAGCAAAATGTATATGTTTTACAGAAAGATCCAAAACAATACTAGTGTTTTACTGATACATACATTTGGTAATAATTTATCAACATGGAAAAGAATGCTAAACTGAAAGTTCAGAAGAGTGGGGACTTGTTGAGAGGGAGGAATGGGCTTGGGAGTTCACAGGAAGGTCTTTTTTAAAGAAAGTACATGACCTACAAAAAGCTAAAATTTGATGTGCTTAGTGGTAGGGATTTAAGTACTTATATCTTGAAAGGAAAAATCATTAATTTGTCAATTTAAAGGAAAAAAAAGATTAAACTTCACCGAAGATAGCACAGTGTAGTGAAACAGGCTGAAGCTTGGATTTAGAAGGCGTGGTTTTTGGTTTATGGAATTTTGCAGGCGTTACTTACTTACCACCAACAGCCATGTTAAAGACAAGTATTGGGGACCAAATAAATATCAAAAAGATGTGCTTTATTATAGGTAACAATTAAACGGAGCCTTGTGTTTCCATCCCTGACTTTGGGCCTCAGGACTTGTGTCCCTGACTCCCACTGAAGCTTTGGACTAAAGATGGAACCAATTAAAAAACCCTGCTTGGATGGCTTACTGCATGGAATTTCACAACCGACACTGTGTTCGATTTTTAATTCTGCCATTTTCTAGTTTTATGATCTCACACAAGTAATTTAAACAGTCAAAATCCAAGTTTTCACATTTAGAAAATGAGGCTATTTACATCTGCCTTGCAGGGTTTTGTGGGGATTAGATATAAGGTGCTTATTGTTTAGGACAGTCCCTGGCATGAATGCAGGCACCCAATAACAAACAAGGGTTAGTAATACTGAAGATAATCCCTCTTTCTAAGGTCTCTGAATCATTTTTATATTAGAAGGGGACCTATTCATGCTATGGATGATTATTTTAAACTGATCCTTAAACATATATAGCATGTATGTATTCGAAGTGTAAGGGAATTATGGTTACTTAGTTAGCATAAAATTATGAATAATTTTTGAATAATACAGTTTCAAAAAGTTCCAGAAAAATTGTTGTGATATTAACACAAGATAGATTCCCCAATGTGAATTGATGGATGTAAAATTATTCATAACCCAATTAACTAGAATAAATTTGTTAATGCTTGTTTAGAACAAATATAAAAAAGGTCACTCATGGAATAGGAACATAAAGTTGTTGCAGAAAGCTGGGGTGAAAACAAGAGGTAATGGCTTCCAAAGGTACATATGAAGACAGTTTTGGGATGAGTGGTTTCACCTACCAGGGTGATCCCCCAAGTGATGAGGTGAGGTGGGAAGTTATTTCCTAACAAAAGGATATCTGCTCTGTGTTCTTCTCAGACTCAGGCTATAGGAAATTTCTGCTACTTCTTTTATAATGAAGAGAAAGCAAGTTTTAATGAAAAGATTTTGAGCTTTTCAGTCATATAGACAGACTTTTAAGTACGATGCATGCATCACTTGCTTTTCAATATTGGTTTTCTTGTATATCAAGCCAAGAATTGTAATTCCTACCTCACAATGTTGTTTTGGAAATTAAGTGAAGTATTATCTGTTAAAATATATGACACACAATTGTTGTTCAATAAACATAGTTCATTTTATTTTTCCTCTCAGTTTTAAGGAATACCATATTTGTGCTCAGTTCAAGCTCAAAATAAGATGAAGTGCTATATCAGGCATAGATACAAATTCTCCACGTACAGGTTAATGCTAAGATGACTAAGCTATACCTAAGAATAGTAACCTCTTTGACCTGAAAAGTTCATATAACAAAGCAGTAACATTCTCTCACCAAATTAGGAGGACATTTTCTGGGTACCTCCCAGAAATTTGGAGAGAAATTTATGGACAACAAGGAGAATACACCAGATTGGGAAATGGGGGATTACAATAATTAGCAACACAGTTAATACTGCTGGGCCAAGCCTATCGCTGTGAGCAGACTACCTGCACATAAAGGCCACAGCAGGTATTACATGCCTCCCTCACCGATTTACTCTGATGGAAAACAGAGAGTGCAACTAATCTTTGCTACAGCTCTGCCAACAAAATGATGTCCAACAGACATTTTACAGTGAAAAGATCCCTCCCCCAGGAACTGCTATGGTTTTCTAGGGAATGCTAATTGAGAGAAATTATGGAGCCCGGGTTGATGTTAATTAGTCTGTGGACACATTTTCATGCCAGAGAAGAAAATTATTACCAGCCCATTTGCTTGTCCTCTGGAAAAATGTTTGTGCTTCCTAGGTGGCACATGTGAAAGTCATCAAAGTAATTGAATTTCAAGATGAAATTGTTATAGTTTCTCATTTTAAATAAATGGGTGTGGAGATCATCCCTAACATGAGAGAAGAATTCATAGGAACATAGGAAGGCCTTTTTTAAAATATGTGGGGAAATTATAATTCTCTAAAAAGAATATAGATATGGAATAAATAAGTAATACATAATTCTAAGAAACAAAAAAATCTAGAGTAGGTAACAATTCAGAAGGAGTATGCTATTATCCTTTGGAAAAATAGACTGGGAAGATTATAGGACAAAAAAGGAAAAGACTCAAATTAAAAAAAAAATTGAAATCATCAAACTGAAAAGAAGAGAGAAGACAGAAAATGGGAAGCAAAGGGACTTACTTTACTTACCAGCTGAATTAAATCAGCTATAATAATATGACATATCTGTAGTACAATATGTCATTGTATATGCAGCTCGGCTCTCTGTGTCCTTCTATTATTTGTGATAAGAGCAATCATCCTATTTCTCGTTGTTCTGTAAAATATAAACAGGGTTAAGACCATAACCAACATTGCCAAAGAGACTGCCAAAATGTGCTGATAACAACTAGAATGCTTCATAGCTGTCACAATTCGACTCCCTTTACACAAATAATCCAAACAAACCAATAGGCAACAGCAGATTATAGCCACACTATGGAAACCAAAACTGATATTGTATGTATATATGGCAATGCATAGAATGTAAACACTCTTGAGGAAGCTCTAAAGTCTCCAATCTAATGCTTTAGAATTCACCGCTTAGTCCTTCAGAATGCTCATATTAGAAGGTCAGTATCTTTCTTTCCCTCTAAAAATGCTCAAAATTCACCTTTCACATTCAGTTAAAGAATGAGAATTAACCAAGGGTCAAAATATGAGGAAATTTTGACCAGCTTTACCATTTTGTTTATAATTTGATCTGAAATAAAATGTCCAAGTTATCTTCAATGGTCAAGGCATCAGTTTGTTCAGATAGTGCTTAGATGTAAACAGCTGTAATCCACAGAAATTGTTGTACACCAGGAAAAGCTTCTAAATGAATTGTGTAATCTAATCAAATTTGTCATATTTTGAATAGATCTTATTGAAAAGGAATTTCTGGACTGGAACCTGGATTCTTTGTCTGCCGGAGTCAAAGAATGAATCCACAGACAGAAAATGGTATAACAAAGGTGAACATTTATTAAAGAACAAGTACAGGCTCTCACATAGGGAGGGGGAAGAGTCCCACAGAATGGACTCCCATTTGGGGAGGGGGAAAGGGTCCCACTGAGTTCCCTTTCCTTATGGCTTATAAAGGCTGCAGATCCTGGTGCCTTGATATCCCCTCTGATTGGTCACTATTCCCTTAGACCGGTTACTATAGTAACTCCTGGGCTCACAGGTCAAACATCACATGGGACTAGTGAGGTTCTCCCCTCCTTCTTCCTTATTGTTTTCCTATTCCCTTTGGGCTTTCTTCTCCTTCCAGATGAAGGGCTTCCTCCTTTTATTTTGTAAATATAGACCTTTTGCTGTTCCCAGCTCCTTCATTCTATGGAAATGTACCTGTTTCAGCTTTTCAGCTTCCCTATTCTATGGAGATATACCTTCTGTTGCTCTGCAACCCTGTGCTTCCTCCTCCATGGTCCCCTTAATTTCTAAAATTATTTAAAACCTGTCTTTTCCACCCCTAAAAATTCCTGTTTCATTGTCATGAAAAACCTACTGTTCCTTAGAAGCTAGAATGACATTTTTAACTATAACCTTCTGCAAGTCAAGAGTGCTATCCTTTGTTCTTTTCTTTTTCTCTGATTAGCATTTTTCTATCTGAGCATAAGTGATTAATTGGCAAGACTAATTTTGATACATGTAAGTATTAGGTCTGGAGAACATAAGTGGCCCCAAGTCAATTGTTATTGGTAATAAATTTCTTCTTACCTTCCAATCTTTCCTTCCCACCAATCTGTCCTTATTTTACACCTTATTTTAGATAAAAGAAGAACACTTGCTGATCCTGGCCCACTTTTAGAGACACATTCAAACCCTCAGCATAGAACAAAAATTTAATTAAAGTTATCAAGAATATACTTTGTAGAGCTCTCCTTTAGCATGCCTTGGCTTTTAGACATTGATTAAATAAGAAGAAACTTTGAAAGGGGTAGAATCTCTCACACATCTGAAATTCTCAAGTTTTAAGGAACCTATTTTAGATAAAATAAGAACCCTTGCTGATTCTGGCCCACTTTCAGAGACACATTCAAACCCTAAGGTTTTGATCTTTCTAAAACAAGCTAAGGCATTTTCTTTTACTTTTTTCCTTTTCTGTCTGAATGGGCCCACATCTAAATACCCATATAAGTGTGTGAGGGCATTTTTGGAAAGACAGAAATCAGTTGTACATTTCCTCATTTTTTTAAGAAAAATTTTATTTTGCCCTAACTGGTTTGGCTCAGTGGATAGAACGTCGGCCTGCGAACTCAAGGGTCCCAGGTTTGATTCCGGTCAAGGGCATGTACCTTGGTTGTGGGCACATACCCAGTAGGGAGTGTGCAGAAGGCAGCTAATCGATGCTTCTCTCTCATCGATGTTTCTAACTCTCCAGCCCTCTCCCTTCCTCTCTGTAAAAAATCAATAAAATATATTTTAAAAACGAAAAAAATTATTTTTATGGTTGAGAATATTACAAATGTCTTCCATTTCCCTCCCCCAATTGGCTTCCTCCTCTGAGCTCCCATCCCACTACCGGCCTCCCTCACTCTTTTTACTTACAGATTGATTATTATGTGTTTTTTGATCCTAGTTTTATATAAGTCAAGATTCCAATTGTTCTAATTATGTACAAACAACAACCACATAGACTAAGTTTTTAGATAGTAATCAAATATAGCACTTGAAATCCCAGGCTACACAGTTCCTTAAATATTGGAATAGATTTGTGCAAAGTACATACTTGTTTTTATACCTAGAGGCCTGGTGCACAAAGTGCACTGGGGGGGCCCCTGGGCCTGGCCAGAACACTCTCGCAATCAGGGACCTCTCAGAGAGCCAGTTTTGGCCCGATCCCCACAGACCAGGCCAAGGGACCTCACCAGTGCACAAATCGGGCCTCTAGTATGCATATAAGATCTTTGGTTAATCTCTTCCTACCCTCCTTCCTCCCCCCTTCCCTCTGAGATTCATTAGTCTGTCCCATGTTTCCATGCCTGTGGTTTCTGCTCCTGCACTGAGCATCTGCCCCCGATGGTCAGCCGGTTGCTTAGGCTTTTATATATATAGAGAGAGAGATGAGAAACAAGGATATGCAGATCATGGGGAAAAGGTCATCATTCTGTTGAACTAAATTTACATTATGTTCCATTTGTTTGTATCACTAAGAATAGGTTTCTTAGTCAAACTGTGATAATACTGTGGTGAACATATACTTCCCTGTATAAAAGTAACAGCAGGTAATTGACATTGGTATGGCTTAAGAGGAAAAAAAAAATACACATATGCAACTGATACAAAATCAGGGAAGAAAATTTGTTATGATTTTGAGTGTGATCATACTCATTTTGAGTATAATGTAAATGTCATGAACATCTATTAACTTCAGTTTTTTCTTTTCTTCCTGACAATATTATTGTAGCTCAGCTAAAAGAATGAACCATCAAAACTTTCAGAGACAAAGAAAGGAGGCCTGTAACTAAAAGTTGAACTTTCTGAAGTAGAATATTTTTAGAATAGCATGGTTACAATAGGCAACATAATAAAACAACATATTGTATTTGCCATTCACATTCATAAAGAAAAATAAATCATTTCACACTGAGAACTGTCTAAGGCCTAATAATGCATTAAAAATGTTTTATCTGTTATAATTATTACCAAGGTTAATAAAACTAACCTTCACTTCTTTTTCTCAAGTAATTATGAAAAGCAACTCATCTAATATATTTCCATGTATGTTGCTTTTATTAAAATAACATTTTATTTGATAAA
Organism: Corynorhinus townsendii; assembly: GCA_026230045.1. Lineage (NCBI taxonomy): Eukaryota > Metazoa > Chordata > Mammalia > Chiroptera > Vespertilionidae > Corynorhinus > Corynorhinus townsendii. The sequence continues at coordinate 149,372,877 of JAPDVU010000003.1, forward strand.
TGAAGTATTAATCAGTCTATGCAATTAAATGTAAATGTCTAGGTCATTAGTAAACCAACTTATTTTGGCCTTGAATAAAGTATTACTGCATTTAGCTTTCTTCTTAATTTGTAGATTCTTTAAGTATCTAGATATATCTTCTTGGTATATCTCTAGGTATAAGAAGTTATAAATTTATTCTTGAAAAAGTGAAAAAATATATTAATGGGCATAAGCACAGCTCATTGAATTGCTGAGAGGGTTGAAAAAATGCTCTCTAGGCTAGGATTCTGAAAATGACTTTCAATACCACAGTGGCACAGAGTACCAAGGAAGCTCACTATCATGATCCATGACAACAAATTGGATGTCTCCAACATACCCTTTCTTTCCTCAGATTCAAACCAAAATATTCTGTGAGGGTATCTGATTTGCCAAATATAAATTACATCTGGAACTCTAGCCACAAAATCTGAGAATAATAAATGTTATATCTCCAGCTTCTACTTTCCAGAAAAGAAAAAAAAAAAGAATTGGAATGAGTTTTAAGAGAACTAATTCACTTTCCTCATTTATTGGATTTGCAAACCAAAATGTTTATGAATAGAGTCTAAGACTAAGATTTAATCCCATTGAAGGCAAATTTGTTTTACCATGGAGTGCTCTATTAATATATCATAAATGAATTCCATTTTATAAGATTTCTAGGTAAAATAAGTAAATTAATCATCAGAAACCCATCATCTTTCCCTGGGGAGAAAAACCGTACTATTGCTGATCTTCCTTCTTTACAGATAGAGTAAAAATGTTAATTTTCATTTATAAAGATATGATAATTGTGCTCATAAGAGAGTATTAGTTAATCTGAAATTACTTATAATCTTATTTTATTTATTTATTTTCAACTTTATTGAGGTATAACTGATAAGTAAAAATGTAAAATCTTTAAAGTTTACAATGAATTTGATACACATATATATTGTGAAAAGATTCCCCCCATAGAGTTAATTACAATATCCATCACCTTACATATTTAACATTTTTAAAAATGAGAACATTTAAATTCTATTCTGTTAGCAAATTTCAATTATACAAGATGGTGTTATCATGTTATACATCACATTCCCAGACCTTAGTCATCTTACAACTGAAAGTTTGAACCCTTTCAGTAACCTCTCTATCTTCCCCAGCCCACAACCCCTGGCAACAACTTTCTTATCTGACTTAGTTCATTTAGCATAATCAGCTCCAGTTCATCCCTGTTGTCACATGAGGAGGGTGGATGAGTAGATTTATTTTTCTTTCACCCATACACAGGTGGAATGGCCCTTTTTGAGTCTTTATGAGAGTCTCTCTTAGATGTTAACTCCATCCTTCCATCCTTTCTATACTAATAAAAGCATAGGTGACCCTTGCGCCCTTGTGCCTCATGTTGTCATAAGATGGCCACCCGCACATCGTCACAAGATGGCCACCAAAAGATGCCCGGCAGGGGAGGGCAGTTGGGGGTGACCAGCCCTGCAGGGGAGGGCAGTTGGGGGTGATCAGGCTGGCAGGCATATACAGTTAGGGGCAATCAGGCAGGCAGGCAGTTGAGTGGTTGGGAGCCAGCAGTCTTGGATTGTGAGAGGGGTTCCAACTGCTGGTCGGATCGGGCCTAAACCGGCAGTCAGACATCCCCCGAGGGGTCCCAGATTGGAGAGGGTGCAAGCTGGGTTGAGGGACATCCCCTCAGTGCATGAATTTTGTCCCATATAATTCCACAGTTTCAAAATTGAAGCTTATGGAAAATAGAGTTTGGCAGAAAACTTGCTTATGGAAATTGAGTTTGGCAGAAAACTTGCGATCAAAAGAGGTCTTTGACATTAACATATCTGTCTTTCAAAGTCCCAGTTTCACAGTGTTGTAGAGCTCTGTAATTGCTTCCTTCTCAGATCAGTGATATTTTAACAGCATCTTCTAGTTTTTTTTTCAGAGTTATTTATGCTATCTACTCTAATATATTGTTATAAATGTAATCTTGCTTCTCTATTAAACTATTCAATCTTGCTTTTCTAGGTATGTTTATCCTGGACAAAGACTTTGTGGACATAATAAAAACCCTGTTATATTAGATTTATTGAATGAAAACAAATTAGATTTATTGCATGAAACTTGAACAACAAAGTAAAAATGTTTCTTTCATAGGTAATAACTGAAGTTCACATACAAAATTTCCATGATATTATATTTTCTAAGAAGTAAATAGTTATAACTGATTCAGAATTTAATGTCAAATCAATATGAAGAACATTTGAATGGTTTTTCTAAAAATGGTAGTAAGCAACCCTCATTCACTGGAAATATTACCAAAAGGGCTGACTGATTATTTTTCCATGTGATTAATACAAAAATATATTATTCAAGTTTTGAATAGATGCCTCGTAAATTCTTTAACATTCTAATATTCCAAGAAATTTTGAATTAGTGATTTTAAAATATGTGAAATATTTTAATATGTTTTAATTGATTTTTTAGAAAGAAAGGAAAGGAGAGGGATAGAGAGAAAAACATCAACAAGAGAGAAACATTATTCATCTGCTGCATCCTGCAGGCTCCCTACTGGGGATAGAGCCCATAACCTGGTCATGGACCCTGATCAGGAATCAAAACAGCAACCTATTGGTTCCTGGGTTAATGCTCCAATGCTGAGCCACATCTGTCAGGTTTGTGAAATATTGTTTTTTCCTTTTTTTAAATATTTTTATTGATTTTAGAGAGTGAGAGAAAGATAGGACTATCAATGATGAGAAAGAATCATTGATTGGCTGCCTGCTGCAGGCCCCCTACTGGGGATTGAGCCCACAACCCGGCATGTGCCCCTGACCGGAATTGAACCTGGGACCCTTCAGTCTGTAGGCAGATGCTCTATCCACTGAGCCAAACTAGCTAGGGTGCTTGTGAAATATTTTTAATCCTAAAATATATAACTACCTCTCTTAGGTTCAAAACATCTGAAATGTTTTCCAAGTTATTTTTAATCATTTCAGTTTGTAAATCAGGCATTTCTTCAGTTAAACTGTTCTCAACTAAGATAATACATTTTCTTTGTTTAAATTTGATGTATTAGGGTTAATAAAATTTCAGAATACAATTCTAAAACACATCATTTGTATATTGTATTGTGTGTTTACCACCCCAAATCAAGACTCCTTGCATCACCATTTACCACCACCCCATATCTTCTTCTACCTCTCTCCATGCCCTTTTCCCTCTGGTAATCACCATATTGTTATCTGGACCTACGAGGGTTCATGTGTGTGTGTTTGTGTGTGTGTGTGTGTGTGTGTGTGTGTGTGTGTGTGTGTGTAGGTTTTCTTGCTTAAACCCTTCATTTTTTTTACCCAGCCCCCAACTCCCCACCCCTCTGACTGCTGCAGTCTGTTCTCTATCTATAAGTATGTTTCTATGTTGTTTGTTAGTTTATCTGGTTCATTAGATTCCACATGTAAGGGAAATTATATGGTACTTGTATTTCTATGACTGGCTTATTTTACTTATGCATAATACTTTCTAAGACCATCGTGTATTCTATTGTGTAAATGCACCACAACTTTTATATACACTCATCTCCTGATGGGCACTTGGGCTGCTTCCAAATTTTGCCTATTGTAAATAACATTGCAATGAACGTAGGGGTGCATATATTTTTTCTGATTGGTGTTTTGGGTTTCTTTAGATATATTCCCAGAAGTATTCCCTGGGTAATAAGGCAGTTCCATTTTTAATGTTTTGAGGTAACTCCATACTGCTTTCCACAGTGACTTCACCAATCTGCCTTCCCACCAATAGTGCCAAAAGGTTCCCTTTTCTCCACAACCTTTCCAAGACTTGTTGCTTGTTGACTTATTGATGATAGCCATTCTGACAGGTTTGAGGAGATACATCATTGTGATTTTCATTTGCATTTCTCTGGTCATGATTAGTGACAGTGACGTTGAGCATTTCTTCATGTTTATTGGTCCTCTTTGGAGACGTGTCAATTCAAGTCCTTTGTGCATTTTTTAATTGGATCCTGTATCTGTGTGTGTGTCTGTGTGTGTGTGTGTGTGTGTGTGTGTGTGTGTTTTGGTGTTGACTTGTATAAGTATTTTATACATTTTAGATATTAACCCCTTATGAGATGTATCATTGGTGACTACGTTCTTTCATTCAGCGAGTTGTCATTTTGTTGATGGTTTTCTTTTCTGTGTAAAAACTTTATATAGTCTTTTGTATAGTCCCATTTGTTTATCTTGTCTTTTATTCCCCTTGTACAAGGAGATATATCAGAAAAAAAATATTGCTTTGAGAAATGTCCAAGATTCGATTGCCTATGTTTTCTTCCAGGATTTTTATAATTTCAAGTCTTGCATTTAAGTCTTTGAGTTTATTCTTGCATATGGTATAAGAATGTGCTCCTGTTTTATTTTTTGCATGTATCTGTCCAATTTTCCCAACACCATTTATTGAATAAACTATCTTTTTCTTATTGTATGATGTTGCCTCCTTTGTCAAATATTAATTGACTATAAAAGTGTAGGTTTATTTTTGGGCTCTCTATTCTGTTCCATTGATCTAAATGACTGATTTTTTATGCAAGTACTATGCTGTAATTACTATGGCTATGTAGTATAGTTTGAGATCAGGTAGTGTGATTCTTCCAGCTTTGTTCTTCTTTCTGTGGTTATTTGGCTTGTTTTGTGGTTACATATAAATTTTTAGAATATTTATTCTAGTTCTGTGAAATATGGCATTGGTATCTTGATAAGAATGGCATTGAATCTATAACTTGCTCTGGATAGTATGGACATTTTGATGTTAATTCTTCCTATCCATGAACACGGTATATACTTCCATTTATTTATATCTTCTTCAATTGCTTTCCTCAGTGTCTTATAATTGTTCAAGTATAGGTTTTTTGAATCCTTGGTTAAATTTATTCCTAGGTACAGTTTTGAAGCAATTACAAATAATATTATTTTCTTAGTTTCTCTTTCTGAGAGTTCATTATTGATATATATAAATGCAAGTGATTTCAGGATATTTTTATTTTATTTAATCTCTAATATATTCTTAAAAAACAGGAAATACTTGAAATAATTTCATAATTTTTTAAAATGTTTTCATCTGAATAATTATCAATTTAGTAATTTCCACACTTTGATTTTTTTTTCTCCTGTCATATATTAGGAAAAAACAACATGATCACAAATTAAATCAATGTACTTCCACTCCATCATATTAATATTGAGAGTTTGGAGAAATCAGTATTTAGTTTAAAAACAATATTATAATAAATGAAATAGAAATCATACCAAATTATAAGCATACATGCAGATACAGCATCAAAAATAGCCCAAATTCACACATTTATTTCTTAATAATTTTGTTGTATTACTTACATAATTATTACCTATGAAGTTGTCTCTTTCTATAGATTTCACATACCATTTTCTCCTTATAAACTTTTTATTTATTTGCTTGGTTATATGTTTTGTTTTAGGAAAACCCACTTAATGCTTTTTGCCATAATGTGTTCCTAGAACCCAAGTCATAAAATAAAACTATTATAATTGATTATTTAGTCTTTACTAAGAACTCAGTATTAAGTAAATCTTAGCATAAACTAACATATATCATAATGCCAAAGACATAAATACCCATTTAAGTAAATCTTAGCATAAACTAACATATATCATAATGCCAAAGACATAAATACCCATACAGGTCTATAATTATACAAATAATGAAACTGATGCTCTAGAGACCATATAAAATAAACACCAATAAAATATGCATCTATATTATGTGGGAGGAAAACCAACAGAAATATAGCATATAACTATTATATCAGAAATTTGATCTATAACTATTAGCTTAGCTAAAATAAGCATCAAACATTTAATATTTTCAAAATTTAGAAGAGTTTGTAGAAAGATGGTCCTGGTAGTTTAAGAAGGTTTATCAGAATCTTTGAGTCATGTTCTTTCATTTTCCCCATATAAATTTCTCAGTAGTAAGTAGAAACTTTCAAAAATCATTATACTGACCTTGGAGGTACACTTTAGGTAGCATATTTACTGCTTCTAGCTTTGTTTTCCAACTACAAAAATTTCAAAATGTGAGGTGCTAACTTTTATCCTTTTCCAGCAAAAAGAAAGCAGTTTTGTCCATCATCTTCAGAATGTATTGTCTCCTGAGAGCTTGTAACACTCCCTGATTCAATGTTTATTTCTCTTTTTCCCTTCATAGCTTGCAACTTTCCCACTTCAAGTTAGCTCTCATCTTTGAATAAACTAAGGGGGGCGTGTAGTGGAGCAAAGAAGATGAAATAGCTTTTTTCAAATACAGTTCTAGATGTGAATTGGTTACTTGATCATGTTGAAAAATAAGTGTGAAGATTATCCTATATAATAAAAGCCTAATATGCTAAGTGTCTGGTCAACTGGTCATCTGTTCAACCAATCAAAGTGTAATATGCTAATGAAATGTTTAGTCTGCTCAACCGCTCACTATGATGTTCACTGACCACCAGAAGGTACAGAGTTGACCTGTCCACCAGTTGCTATGATGTGCACTGACCAGCAGGGGGTAGACACTCCAAGTGGTAGGTTAGCTTGCTGCTAGGGTCTGGCTGATCAGACCAAGTGAGATGGGCCGGATAAACCCTGGAGTCCTCCCGCAGTCCCTCCCTGGTGGGCCAACCTCCCACATCCCTCCCTGGCCCCAATCCTGCACCTGTAGGGTCCCTCAACCTGGCCTATGCTCTCTCACAATTCAGGACTCCTAGGGGGATGTCAGTGAGCCAGTTTCAACCCAATCCCACAGGCCAGGCCGAGGGACCCCACTGGTGCACAAATTCATGCACCGGGCCTCTAGTATCTTAATAAGAAATAACATTTATTGAATAGCTTCTATGCATCAGGAACTATGCTAGTACTTTATGTTACTTATCTCCAGTCTTCACATTGATTTGCTACAAAATTTCATTATTTCCATTTACAGATGAAGAAAACAGGTGCAAAGTATTTAAATAATTTTCCTAAAAAATACACATAACAGTGAATGGAAAGCTGAGATCTGAACAAAGTCTATCTCTAAAGCCAGTGTTGTTTTTTTTATTTTGTTTTTTTTTTATTTTGTTCCCTCCCACATTTACTTTCTAGGAACCTAGATAGTGATGAGGTACCATTTGGGTTTTAATTTCCAAAAAGCTAGATATGATCAGTAATTTGTTTTTACACAATTTCACAAACATTTTTAAATGGTTAATTTGTGAGTCTTGTATTATGCACATTGTAGGGAGCATTCAAAATATTTTAAGACAACATCATAAATTCAGGATGCTTATAGTCTAGAGAAAAGTAAATGAGTTCCTTGCTATAACATAGCAAACAGCTTTGCTAAGGTGATTTCCAGTCTATTTTTTCCTACTGATGAAGTGTTCAGATCATCAAATAGATAGATTTGGGGCAGGGGGTGTGGATTATTGTTATATAATGCAAGCCCTTCAGGTTTCCTTCATTCACCAACCTACACAACTTAGGCAAATTCTACTGAGAATAATTCCTTGTGGATATACACATATTAAATCATGGATACCACTGGGATTTCCCCACTGAACTACAGCCACTAGATAAGCTACCGCAAGTTAACCAGTCTCAGTCAGAGATTTTGGACTTTAGCATTGTGTACTCTAACACTGCCAAATCTATTCTGGGTGTTCCAGCTGGCATTTGTATTCAATGATTCAACCAAAAAGAAAATTAAAAACTGAAATAAGCTCAATATATTTGTTGAGCTCTTTACCCCTAACCAAAACAGATGTAAAACTGTTTACTAGGCCTTTAACTGAATTCAGTTTTATGCTGGTTTGTTTATTTATATGCTTGTTTGTTTCTAATTCATCCAACTAGGTCAATCAGGAGTAAATCTACATATTCCTCTAGAAAACAGCTACAAAAACAATATAGGCTATTTTTCTAAACCAAACTGAAGCAAAAGTGGTATTTTATTGAATCCAAATTCGTGAGAGACAGGGGATGGGGAAGTGCTCCATTGGCTTCACACACTGCTCTCAGTGACTTGAATTTATTATTGTGATACAAAACACAAATACTGAATTTCAGCAACTCATCACTCTAATATTTTACGACAATTATTTTCATTTGGCTTTTTTTTTTTACAACTCAGTTAACCATATCTTATTCACATACATATAACAGCTATAGTTCCATTGCTAAAAATAAACAAAACTGATTGCCAGAGCATGTATAATATGGCATTGGCCTTATCTAACCACCATTATTGCATAAATTTATCCTCTAAAAATCCTAAGTGACCACAAAATAGAAATAATTCACTGTGGCTAAACTAATAATTTCCTATCTCAGTGAAAGAAGTACTGTATTTTTCCTCATATTGTCTTCCTATTTTATGGGAAATTTTACTGTTAAGACATTGTTAACACAGTGTGATCTGTGGATCAGTAGCTTTAGTATCACCTAAGAGCTAGAGCTGGAAATGAATCTCATGCCTGCTCCACATCTGCTGAATCAGAATCTGCATTATAAGGAAATCCCAGGTGGTAGATAGGCACATTGAAATTTGAGCCATTTCTAATGATAATTTTTCTTTGACATCTGGTGTTTTCAATAAGTGTAATTGTTTCCTCTGTTGGACTTCATCTACTAGTCCTATATAATAATCTACACTAATAAAAGAGAAACATGCAAATTAACCATCACTCCGCTACACCCATCAGCCAATCAGGAGCGAGTAAGCAAATTAACCCAACAAAGAAAACAGCAGCCACAGAGCTGGAGTGAGCAGGAGCCTTGGGTTGCCCCCAGTGATGGAGGAAGCCAAGCTTCCCACCCACCCTGGCTGGCCCTGGCTTCCGCTCAAGGCTACAAAGTTTCAATTATAGAAGATAAATAAATCCCAGCTACCTGCTTCCATCTGGCCCTGGCCTCCACTCAAGGAAGCACTGAAAAAAAAAAAAAAAAAAAGGAAAAAAGGAGGGGCTGGGAGCTTGGGTTGCTGGGGGGCATGGCCAGCCTGAAAACGGCTATCAGCCCCTCACCCAGGCTGACCAGGCACCTCAGCGGGCCCCCCCCCGACCCTGAAGGGGCTGTAGCCAACCTGAAAACAGCCCTCAGCCCCTCACCCAGGCTGGCCAGGCACCCCAGTGGGGACCCCACCCTGATCTGGGACACCCTTCAGGGCAAACCAGCTGGCCCCCACCTGTGCATCAGGCCTCTATCTATACTAATAAAAGAGTAATATGCTAATTAGACTTTCTGGATGTTCTTCTGGACAAAGCCATGGTGGTGGGGCCAAGGTAGAGGTGGTTAGAGGCCAAGAGGGGAGGGCAAGTGTGGTTGATCAGGCCAGGATGGGACGGCAGTTTTGGGTGATCAGGTTGATGGGGGCAGGGCTGTTGGGGGTAAGCAGACCAGCAGAGGGGCCATTTGGGGGCGAGCAGACCATCAGTGGGGGCCAGTTGGAGGTGATCAGGACAGTGGGAGGGGGAAGTTTGGAGTGAGCAAGCCAGCAGGGGGGCAGTTGGAGGTGAGCAAGCCAGTGGGGAGGGGAGGTGGGGATAGCAGGCCAGCAGGTGAGGCAGTTGGGGGCAATCACACTGGCACAAGGGGCAGTTGGGGGTGATCAGGCTGGCAGGGGGGCATTTGGGGGTGAGCAGGCAGGCAGGCAGAGTGGTTAGGGGCAATAAGGCAGGCAGGAAGGTGAGCAGTTAGGAGCCAGCAGCCCCGGATTGTGAGAGGGGTGTCCGACTGCCAGTTTAGGCCTGATCCCTGTAAACTGGCAGTAGGACATCCTTCAAGGGGTCCCAGATTGGAAAGGGTGTAGGCTGGGCTGAAGGACAACCCCCCCGCCCCCGCACGAATTTCGTGCATTGGGCCACTAGTCCTATATAATAAAGAGTTAATATGCAAATTGACACTCACGCCCTTGCACAAGATGGCCACCCCCATGTGGTCAAAGATGGCCACTACAAGATGGCTGGCAGGGCAGGGCATTTGGGAGGAACAAGGACTGCAGGGGAGGGCAATTCAGGGGGACCAGGCCTGCACAGGAGGGCAGTTAGGGGTGACCAGACCAGCTGGGGAGGGCAGTTGGGGTGGACCAGGCCTGCAGGGGAGGGCAGTTGGGGGGGACTAGGCCTTCACAGCAGGGCAGTTGGGGGTGACTAGACTTGCACAGAAAGGCAGTGTGGGAGGACCAGGCTGGCAGGGAGGGAATTTAGGGGAAATTGGGCCAGCAGGGGAGCAGTTAGGTGTCAATCAGTCTGGCAGAGGTGTGGTTAGGGGGTGATCAGGCTGGCAGGCTGGTGAGCAGTTGGGAGCCAGCAGTCCCAGATTGTGAGGGGGGATGTCCAACTGCTGGTTTAGGCCTGATCCCAGATTGGAGAGGGTGCAGGCTGGGCTGAGGGACACCCCCCCCCCAGTGCACAAATTTCGTGCACCAGACCTCTAGTATATATATAAAAGCCTAAGCGACTGTTAAGATGGAACAACCAGAACAACCTGAATGACCAGTTGCTATGATGTGCCCTGACCACTAGGGGGAGATGCTTAACGCAGGAGCTGCCCCTAGCCTGTAGGCCCCAATCGCTGATGGGGCTTGCAGGCCAACCTCCCGTTCCTTCCCCCCAGTTTGCAGACCCCGATTGCCTGATCTGGGCTGGGACCCAAGGCTGGGATGGGCAACTGGGGATCTGAGTGAGACAGTCAAGGGCTGGCTCACTCCTCAGGGTTGGCGGCCAACCTCCCAAGTCCATTTCTCCATCCCTCTCCGCAGCCAGCAGACCCTGATTGCCCGATTGGAGCCAGGCCCAGGCTGGAACAGGAAACTGGGAGTGCGTGGTGGCGGACACAGGAGGTGAGGGAAAGAGCGGGGGGGAGAGGTGGGGAACCACACAGTGGCAGTGTGTGGGCTGTGAGGGAATGAGGAGGCGGGGAGGTGGGGAACCTGATTGGCCCTGATTGCTGGCCAGGCCTAGGGATCCCACCCATGCACAAATTAATATTCATATATTAATGATCATTTATTAAGTGGCTACTATGTTTAAAATTGAGGATGGCAATTTAAAACTGTGGACATTTCTCATTTATAGACATAGAGATGTGGAAATGAAAGGAGTTCAATGTATCAGAAAGATGGGTAGTATGTAGGAAACAGTAGAAGATAGGAAGGTTAAGCAAAGGCCAAATTACTGTTTGACTTGCTAAAGAGCACTAAATATAATATATCCTAAAGCATTTGAAACAAAACGATAATTGATATATTTTGTAGTTTATTTTCCATGGGAGTAAAAGAGAATTAGATAATAGAAATAAAGTTAATAGTAAACAGTCTAGGAGGCAACTCAATAATTCTAATAAAGATTAAGACTTCAAACTAAAGAGTTATCCTGAAGATTAATTCATTAATTCAATTGGTGTTCATTAAGACTCTTTTTAAATGCAATAAATAGTAACTAACACTCTCTAGCTAGTGCTATTCATTTCTTGATCTTCATCTAAGGCCACAAGTTTATTAACTATATTGTGTACTTTCTAAACTATCACATGAGACAGTTATCAAATGCTTTCCTGCATGAATCACCATTTTTCCCAACTCCTGTAAGAGTTAACTTGCCACCCACTTCCAGGATCCAAATTCATGCTACATATGGTACATGTTCTGTTAAAGCTATCCCCAGTCTTGGTAGAAATTTCTTCAGAGATCACCCATACAGTTAGTTCATCAAGGTCCCCAACTCTGGTCCTGCTCAGAGTTCTCTTCAAACACACTCTGCCTTTGCCAGAGTTCTCCCAAGCAGTGACAAGAGAACAGTTTCTGAACAATCCTCCATCTTTTCCGGAAAGCATCTGGCCTCATGTAGAAGTCATTCAATAAATTCTTACAGAACCAAACCCATGTACTTACTATATATTTCTTTGTTATACCCTTAGCTCCAAAATGATTTGCAGTAATCTTAAGTGTGTGTGTGATTATATTTCTGTCCAACAGGGAAAATTTCACTCTTTTTAAAAAGTGAATTCAAGTGGCATTTACATTGAGTGTGTGTTAAGTGGGTAGCTGTTCATCAAGATTGCAACTTCTTTTATATATATATATATATATATATATATATATATATTTTATTGATGTTTTTACAGAGAGGAAGGAAGAGGGATAGAGAGTTAGAAACATCGATGAGAAAGAAACATCAATCAGCTGCCTCCTGCACACCCCCTACTGGGGATGTGCCCGCAACCCAGGTACATGCCTTTGACCGGAATCAAGCCTGGGACCCTCCAGTCCGCAGGCTGACGCTTTATCCACTGAGCCAAACCGGTTTCGGCAAGATTGCACCTTCTGAGGTTCACTCAAGTTGAAGTATAATACAAATATTCACTATAGAGTTATCTCCACTTTTGACAACTTTTATTAATCAAATATAATAATAACGATTATTTACTGAATGGTTATTATGTGCCAAGAACTTATATGCATTTCACTTAAATTTATTTTATCATCTCACTCTATGAGGTAGTCATTGTTACTATTTAGACACTGCAGATTAGAAAACTAAGGGATATAAAGAGGCTAAATAACTTGCACAAGGTCACACATTATATAAATAGTATAATCAATATGTGAAAACAGAAAGTTTGATTTCTGAGCCCACTCTTGAACACTGTAAAATATTTTCTCTTTAGAATGTGAATGCTTATCAGATGCTAGGATAAAGGCATGGATTTACATTGAACAGAATGTATGCTCTAAATATGGATTTCTCAACAACACTATTACTGACACTCTTGTTACGGAGTTGTCTTGTGCTCTGCCAGGTGACAAGCAGCATCCCTGGCCTTATCCACTAGATTTCAGTAGCACCTACAAGTCATGACAACCAAAAATGTCTTTAGATGTTTCTAAATGTAGCCCATAAGGGCAAATTCACCCTTGTTGAAAGCACTGTTGTACATTTTTAAAAAAATGAAACTATATTTAAATTATCATAAGTCATTGACACATAGTTATAATGTGGTATAGTTGGATGATCTTGTTTTATCAAGATAGAGCCTAAATTAAGCACATTTTTAAGGTGGGTACTCACTATCTTGTTTACCTATCAGGATGTCTTTTCAGAGATAAGAGGTATTTTTAGAAGTTGGTCTCTGTCAGTCCTTTCACTCAATCTTTCACTATATCCATCAACTGAGAAAATAGGACCACAATGGACTAAAATATCTGATGAGAAAAGATGTCTCAAGAATTCCCCCTTCTCCTACAGCTATTGAAAAGGAGCCATTATGTGCAAGCTCTCAAGAAATATCTCTTAAAAAAAAAGAAAAAGAAAACGAAATAGCTCTTAGGTAATACTAACTCATGGGCATATAACTAGCAATTGCCCTTCATCAGCTCTTCAGATAGCCAGTTTTATATGGGAGACAATTATGTGAAGATAGTTCCAAGGCAATGTAAGTGATTGTCAGTAACATTTTTCCCCCTCAAATCACAATGATTTGAGAATCATGACTTGTCTTTAGTGTTTATATATATACTAGAGGCCTGGTGCACAAATTCGTGCATGGGTGGGATCACTCTGGGTGGCCTGCAGGGATCAGGCCAAAACCCACAGTCCAACACCACCTGCAGTTCCTACCTGCCATTCCCACTGTGCCTGCCATGCCCAAAGAGACCCAATTGGGAGAGGCTCGTGCTGCTGCGGCAGCGATCATCAGCCATAAGTCCTGTGTCTAGCACCCTCCCAAAGGATCGGTCTGAAACTGGCTCTGGACGGCCTGTGGGATCAGGCTGAAACTGGCTCTCCTACATACCCTGAGGGGTCCAAGATTGTGAGAGAGCACAGGCCAGGCCAAGGAATCCCACCGGTGCACGATCAGGCCAGGGAGGGACCAGGGGAGGGCTCCAGGTCATGTCCAGCCCATCTTGCTCAGTCCCAATTAGCTGGACCCCAGCAGCAAGCTAACCTACCAATTGGAGCATCTGCCCCCTGGTGTTCAGTGCATGTCATAGCTACTGGTCAACCTATTGACTATCTACCCCCTGGTGGTCAGTACACATCATAGTGAGCGACTGAGTAGCCTTAGCATATCATTAGTATATTATGCTTTGATTGGTTGTTTGGTTGTTCTGCTGTTCAGTCTATTTGCATATTACCTTTTTATTATATAGGACTAGAGACCCAGTGCACGAAAATTCGTGCACTCAGTGGGGGTGGTCCTTCAGCCCGGCCTGCACCCTCTCACAATCTGGGACCTCTCAGGTAGGATCCCTAGGACTGACCTGAGATCAAGGCCTATTGGGGCTTTCCTTCCCCGGGCTGCAGGCAGCTGGCCCCACCCCCACCACTGCCACTGCTTGCCATCTGTGCAGTGCTGTCCCCCCTCCCCTGCCACTGGTGGCCTCCCTCTGCAGGTGACAAGCATGGGGTGCAATGGCTTGTCTGGCCTGGGCCTCCCTCTTTCTTTGCTGGGGGGCAGGGCCAGCCCTGCAAGGTGGCCATCTGCCTACCTGATTGCCCCTAACTGCTATCCTGCCTACCTTATCACCCCTAACCCTTCTGCCTGCCTGCCTGATTGCCCCTAACCACTTGCTTGGGGGCAGGGCCAGCCCTGTGAGGGGCTGTCTGCCTACTTGGTCTCCCCTAACCACTTGCCTGCTTACTTGATCACCCCTAACCACTGGCCTGCCTACCTGATCACCCCTAACTGCTGGTCTGCCTACCTGATCACCCCTAACCCTTCTGCCTGCATGCCTGATTGCCCCTTACCGCTTGCTTGAAGGTGGAGCCAACACTGACTTCTGGTTGGTCAGCCTCCAGTCGTTACTGGTCGTTACGACCCAGGGTTTTTATGTATTAGGATACTAGAGGCACAGTGCATGATTCCCCAATCGGGAAAGATTTGAGTGGGAAGTTGGCTGGCTGGCACAGACCTGATTGGGGCCTGATCAGGGCTGGGCCGGCTAGAAGGAGGAGTCGCGGGTGATTGGTTGGCGGGTCCTGCCCTGATTGGGGTGGGGGCACCAATTGGTGGTCAGTGGCCGCAGTAGGGGCTGTGGGAGGTTGGCTGACCAGCCCAACCCCTGATTGGTGGGGGGAGGGGGGCAATCGGTGTAGAGATGGCTGGGGGGAAGGGCCAAGGGCTGATGGGGGTAATGGATGCTGATCAGGGTTGGGGTCAGCCATGGGGAGGGGGTGTGAGCAGTGGGCTGGCTGGTCCCACCCCTTAATGGGGTAGGGGTGAATCAGGGGCCAGCAGCCTGGGGAAGGGGCCATCGGTTGTTGGCCACCGGCCCTGCCCCTGATCATAGCGGGGGGCATTTGGGGGTGGAGCTGTCTGGGGTGAGGGCCTACAGGTAGTTGGCTGGCCAGCTCTGCCCCTAATGGGGGTGCGGGGCTGATCTGGGGTAGGGTCAGGCTGGGGAAGGGACTGCAGGAGGTTGGCCGGCTGGCCCTGCCCCCTGCTCTGGCCAGTTTGCTGGCTGCAGTGGGCATCATAGCGACTGGTCATTTGGGTCATTATGGCATTCTGGTTACTGGCTTTTTATATATCTATACTAATAACAGGGTAATATGATAATTAGACCAGACGTCTTCGGGACGACCTTCCAACATCCTTCCAGACAAAGCCATGGTGGCAGGGCCGAGGCAGTGGTGGTTAGGGGCAATCAGGCCAGCAGGGGAGAGCAGTTAGGGGGATCAGGTCAGCAGGAGAGAGTAGCTGGGGGATCAAGCCAGCAGGAGAGAGCAGATAGGGCAGTCAGGCTGGCAGATAAGTGAGCGGTTAGGAGCCAGAGGTCCTGGATTGCAATAGGGTGCAGGCTGGGCTGAGGGACCCCTCCTCTCCCCCGTGCATGACTTTCATGCACCAGAGATCTAGTATAGATGTATATTTTTATTGATTTCTGAGAGGAAAGGAGAGGGAGAGAGAGAGAAACATTAATGATGAGAGAGAATCATTAATAAGCTGCATCCTGCACACCTCCCACCGGAAGGAGTCAGCAACCTGAGCTGGTGACTTAACCAGGAATTGAACCATAAATTCCTGGTTCATAGGTATATGCTCAACCGTTGAACCACAACAGCTGGGCTGACTGCTATGGTATTGTTAGTATCACATTTGCAGCCAAATTTTCATTTTTTCTTGTGTAAGAACAGGGCATGTTATTATCAAAATCAACTAACATTATCATAATCAACAACCACCTCATCATCTCTTCATACATGTTCAAGTGTGGACATGTGTAATGTATAAGTGCAGATTCTATGGAGAATTAGATAATTTTCTTTAATAATTATTCTAAGTAACTAGTCCTTTTATAAACTCCCAGACCTATGCACTGAACATTTGTGTTCAGCAAACTGTGAAAGAAAGTAGTTATGAAACAGAACATTTGTAATTTTCCATTGGCCATCAAACCACCTACCTAACTGGCATGAATATTTGACTGTTGAAGGCTGATTTACATGCTATAGGTGAGATGTGGCATTTCACATTTTAATCATAACCAGCAGGCCAAACTTCTAAGTGGATAGTTTACATTACAGGTAAAATACTCCTTCTAAGACTGTCCTTACCTATTACCAATTTATTCTACAAAGACAATATTTTGCAAAATGTGGTCAACTTTTTCTTTATACCTTGTTTATTCCACTCATGTGCTCATAATTATTTCATAAGCTGGAAAAAATCAATTGAGTTGCCATTTTGATATTGATTAATTTCAAAATAAATATAAAAATTATCACTGTTATCACTATTTTTCATGCTTTGATTTGTCAAATCTTCAAAGTTTTCTATAAGAAAACTTTGACCCACAGGTTGAGAACCGCTAGCAGGGTTGCCTAAGACCATCGGAAAACGCAGATATTTACGATTCATAACAGTAGCAAAATTACAGTTATGAAGTAGCAATGAAAATAACTTTATGGTTGGGGGTCACCACAACATGAGGAACTGTATTAAAGGGTCTAGGCTAACACAACTTGGCTCTAGTCCACACAGCCTCTCATTGCCCAGCATGCCAACACAGCGTATTTACATGCCAGTTGAGTAGTGTTCCAAATTAGCAGAAATGTTCAAGGTTTTGAGTTTGGAAATGGCAGTTCACTTCTTCACTCTGTTGGCCAAAGCAAGTCACAAGGCCAGTCCAGATTTAAGAGGAAGGGAAATAGATTCTACCTCTTGATGAGAGGAGCATGTATACAAAGTCAATACAAAGAGCCCATATAGAAAGTAATGACTGTGGCCTTTTTCCGCTATCCATCACAGTTCTAACAATAGCAGTTTTGACAATTTGAATGCAAGCAAAATAAGCCCTCTGTATGTACAACTACATTGTCAAAATATGGTCAAAATAGGCTAATCCTATCCAGTAATTTTATAACTCACTGTGAAGTTGATGAAACCAACCAGTTTACAGAGGTAACATGGGAGATGGCTCTTTTTAGGAACAATATGGGAATTTCATAATTTATGCTAAAACCTTTTCTTTGCTAATAAACATTACAGAATAGAAACAGTAGCAAAAAATTGGAGTAGTGCCTTTAAAGTTAAGGTCTATTTTGACAAAGTTCATATAATGTAGCACCCTATGGATTATTAATTTTTAAGTCAGTAGGACCTCCGTGCATAGATGGGATGTGAAGCAGATGAAAATGAAGCAAATGTTTTGTTCTTTAATGTGGGAAAAATTGTAATGTGCACACATTCTACTTCAATAGAAAACCCCCATGCAAATGTAGTATTTCAAGCAGAACAAAGACTCACTGTAATATTGCCTAGTAGCATTACTTCTAAAAAGCAATCATAATGCTTAGCTGGATTTTGGTAGTCTTGTTGCTCATAAATGTTCAAATTGCAGAGAAAACATATTTAGAATAATTATCTGTTTTAAGCTACAACAAAGATATTTTTGTTTAATTCCTACTTACTGTGGAATGTGTACAGAGATTTAAATGGAAGAACCAAAGTTGAGGAGGTAGAAGAGAAACGCTTGCATTATAAAAGTGAATTATATGTGAATTTGAAAAGTTGCATGCATGTTTTTCCTGACTTAATCATATGTGGTAGACTCCTTCAGTCTTTGGGGAGAGTATCTGTTTGCATTGGCAAATGACTTCAAACTGCACCCTAAGGGATGCCGTGAGCTAAATTCCAAAATAAGAAAGGTATATATGTATATCACTTATAAAATGTGTTCATATAACACGCCATCATGTTGTTTTCATCAAATCTATAAGGAATATAATACATTATAATTACACATTTTAAATAAAAATCCAGACCTCAGGGACATGAGTGACTTGTAATATGTCACACAGATCAAACATAGAAGAACATGAAAAAAATATAGGTTCTCTAATTCAATGTCCAGGGCTCCTCTCCACACACCATGATAACTTCAGATAGACTGAATAATGATGCTATTATTTAACTCCAAACACAAAAGATAAATGGTGGTGCAGCTAGAGCCATTTCTTAAATATAACTAGGCTCCACGTCTAATTAATTTGCAAAAGTCTAAAGTATTTAATTTTTAAAAATTAAAAATAAAATTACCATACAATCCAGCAATTCCAATCTGGGTATTTATCTGAAGAAAACAATTATACTAATTCAATTATATGCACCCTGTGTTCACTGCAGCATTATTTACAATAGCCAATATGTGAAAACAACTTAAGTGTCCATTTACCAATAAAACAGAATGATATTTTGTAATTTGTAACTTGTAAAATCATAGATGTATCTTAAATTCATCATGCTAAGTGCAATACATCAAATGGGGAAAAACAAGTACCATATGAGCTCAGTGATATGTGAAATCCAGAAAAAAATAAAGACAAGCAAACAAAAAAGAAAACAAAGTTCATAGATAAAGAGAATAGAATCCTGGTTGACAGTGGTAAGAGGTGGGGTGGGAGAGAGGAGTGAAGGGGTCAAAAGCTACAAACTTCCAGTTATAAAATAAATGAGTCATGAGGCCATGATGTATAGCATAGTAACTAAGTTAATAATACTGTGCTGTATATTTAAAAGTTGATAAGAGTAAATATTAAAATTTCTTATTGCAATAAAAATAATTTATAACTATAATGTGATGAATGTTAATTAAACTTAGCATGGTGATCATTTCATGATGTATATAAATACTGCATCATTTCATATACAACTAAAACAATAACAGTATCATATGTCAATTAGACTTCAATTTTAGGAATATATCATAAGAAACACAAAATACCAATCAGAAAGAATGTATGTACCCCTATGTTCATAGTGGCATAATTTACAATAGCTAAGATTTGGAAATAGCTCAAGTGCCCATCAGTAGATGAGTGGATAAAAAAAGCTGTGGTACATTTACACCATGGAATTCTATGTGGCAGTTAAAAAGAAGGATCTCTTACCCTTTGAGACAACATGGAGAGACCTGGAGAGTATTAAGCTGAGCAAAATTAGTCAGTCAGAGAAAAACAAATATGACATGATTTCACTCTTATGTGGAATCTAATGAGCAAAACAAACTGAAGGCAAAATAGATCCGGAGATATAGATTCATGGAACAGACTGTTGAATCTCAGAGGGAAGGTGAAGGTGGGTAGGTGGGTGGAAAGAGATCAATCAAAGAACTTGTATGCATATGTGCATAACCCCTGGACACAGGCAATAGAGTGGTAAAGGCCTGGGGCAAGGGGTGGAGGCAGATTAGAAGGGGTCAATGGGGGTAAAAGGGGACACAATGCTTTCAACATTTAAGATTTAATTTTTTTAAAAAGTACATATTTAAAAAAAGATGTGAAATGCAAGGCTGCTAAAAAATATTAGGGCATTATTTGGAGTGAAACTATTTTTTTTAATTTTTGAATGTAACTGTATTTTTTCAAAATTTATTGAAATATGAAACTACATAATTGTATTAGTTTAAGGTATACAATGTAGTTTGACATATGTATATAATGCAAAATAATTACCATAATAAGTTTATTTAATATTCACATCTCATGTAGTTACACTTTTTTTATTTTTCAGAAAATTTTTAAAAAGTATTGAACTTATGGGGGTGGGCATTAGTTAATAAAATTATACAGGTTTCAGGTGTACAATTCAATAATACATGATCTGTATATTGTATTGTGTGTTCACCACCCAAGTGAAGTCTACTTCCATCACTATTTATCACTATACTGTTGCCTATGACTATGAGGTTTTAATTGTTTTGCTTAATCCCTTTACCTTTTTCACCCAGTTTCCCAATCCCCCTGCTCTCAGACAGCTGTTAGTCTGTTTCCTGTATCTACTAGTCTGTTTCTATTTTGTTGATTAGTTTATTTTGTTCATTAGATTCCACATATAAGAGAAATAATACAGTACTTGTCTTTCTCAGACTGGCTTATTTAACTTAGCATAATACTCTCCAGGCCTATCTATGCTGTTGCAAAGGGTAAGATTTTGTTTTTTATGGCTAAGTACTATTCCACTGTGCAAATGTACCATAGATTTTTTTATGCACTCATCTACTGATAGACACTTGGGTTATTCAGAATCTTGGCTCTTGTAAATAACACTGCAATGAACATAGGGGTGCATATAGTCTTTCAAATTAATGTTTCGGGTTTCTTCAGATATATTCCCAGAAGTGGAATCACTGGGTCATAAAGCAGTTCCATTTTTCTTTTCTTTTTTTTTTTTTGAGGAAACTCCAAACTATTTCCCACTGTGGCTGCACCAATCTACATTTCCACCAACAGTGCCCAAGGGTTCCCTTTCCTCCATATCTTTGCCAACACTTGTTTTTTATTAATTTATTAGAGGCCTGGTGCAGGAATTCATGCACGGGGATGGTGTGTCCCTCAGTGCAGCCTGCACCCTCTCCATTCTGGGACCTCTCAAGGGACCCCAGTGGAATCGGGCCTAAACGGGCAGTTGGACATCCCTCTCACAATCCAGTACTGCTGATCCCCAGCTGCTCGCCTGCTTGCCTTCCTGATTGCCCCTAACCGTTTCTTGCCTGCCAGCCTGACCACCCCCTAACCACTCCCCTGCCAACCTGTTTGCCCCTAACTGCCCTCCCCTGCAGGCCTGGTCACTCCTAACTACCCTCCCCTGCAGGCCTGGTCACCACTAATTGCCCTGCCCTGCAGGCATGGTCACCCCTAACTGCCCTCCCCTGCAGGCCTGGTATCCCCCAACTGCCATTCCCTGCTGGCCATCTTGTGGCAGCCATCTTGTGTCCACATGGGGCAGGATCTTTGGCCACATTGGGGCAGCCATCTTGTGTGTTGGAGTGATGGTCAATCTGCATATTACTCTTTTATTAGATAGGATAGAGGCCTGGTGCATGGGTGAGGGCTGGCTGGTTTGCCCCGACGGGTGTCCTGGATCAGGGTGGGGGTTCCCTTGGGGTGTGGGGTGGCCTGGGCGAGGGGCCAGTGGTGGTTTTCAGGCTGGCCACGCCCCCCAGCAACCCAAGCAGAGGCCCTGGTATCTGGGATTTATTTATCTTCTACAATTGAAACTTTGTAGCCTTGAGCAGAGCCAAGGCTTCTGCTTGCTCCATGGAGGCAGCCATTTCTGTTGGGATTTATTTATCTTCTATAATTGGAACTTTGTAGCCTTAAGCCTAGGTCAAAGCAGGGCAGGGCTTCAGAAGCTTGGCTTTCTCCATTGCCAGGGAAACCCAATCTCCCTCCTGCTCTCTGTGGCCACAGCCATCTTGGTTGGGTTTTTTTGCATATTCGCTCCTGATTGACTGGTGGGTGTGGCTTGTGGGCGTGGCTTGTGGGTATAGCAGAGGTACTGTCAATTTGCATATTACTCTTTTATTAGATAGGAGGTTGGTGATAGCTATTCTGACAAGAGTGAGATGATATCTCATTTTGGTTTTAACTTTCATTTTTCTTATGATTAATGACCTTGAGTATTTTTTAATATATATATATATTGGCCATCTCTATATCCTCTTTGTAGAAGTGTCTATTCAGGTCCTTTGTCCATTTTTTTAAAATTAGCTTTTTATTTGTTTGTATAAGTTCTTTATAAATTTTGCATATTAACCCCTTTTTAGATGTATCATTGGCAAACATATGCTCACATTGAGTAGGTTTTCTTTACATTTTGTTGATGGTTTCTTTTGCTGTGCAAAAACTTTTTAGTTTGATGTATTCCCATTTGTTTCATTTTTCTTTTTTTCTCCCTTGCTCAAGAAGATATATCAGAAAAAAAATGTTGCTATGAGAGATGTCAGAAATTTACTGTTTATGTTTTCTTCTAGAATTTTTATGGCTTCAAGTCTAACATTTAAGTCTTTAATCCTTTTCAGTTTATTCTTGTGTGCAGTGTGAAAAGGTGGTCTAGTTTATTTTATTTTGCACATATCTGTCCAATTTTCCCAAAACTATTTATTGAACAGACTGCCTTTACTCCATGTAAAGAATGTGTATTCTTTCCATTTTTGTCAAATATTAATTGAACCATAAAGGTGTGGATCTATTTCTGGGCTCTCTATTCTGTTCCATTGATCCTTATGTCTGTTTTTATACCAGTACCGTGTGTTTTGATTACTATGGCCTTGTACATTTTGAAATCAAGTAATGTGATTCTTCCAGCTTTGTCTCTCTTTCTCAAGATTGCTGTGGCTATTTGGGTTCTTTACCATAAACCCACAGCCAATGTCATACTCAATGGGAAGAAATTAAAAGTGTTTACCAAAGATTGGAAATAAGACAGGGATGCCCACTTTCACCAGTCTTATTCAACATAGCACTGGAAGTCCAAGCTACATCATTCAGGCAATCATATATATACACTGAGTGGTCAGATTATTTTGATCTCTGAACACATAATAATCTGGCCACTCAGTGTATATCCTATATAATAAAAAGCTAATATGCAAATTGTCCCCCCAAACAGGAGTTCAAACAGCAAGCAGGCTTGCCAACTGCCCATGTCTCCTTCCCCTGGCCAGGCTGGCCGGACCCCACCCATGCATGAATATATGTATACTAGAGGCCCAGTGCACAAAATTCGTGCACAGGGGGGGGAGGTGTCCCTCATCCCAGCCTGCAACCTCTCCAATCTAGGACCCCTTGAGAAATGTCCGACTGTCCATTTAGGCCTGATCCTGGTGGGCCTAAACGGGCAGTCGGACATCACTCTCACAATCCAGGACTCCTGGCTCCCAACTGCTCGCCTGCCTGTCTTCCTGATTGCCCCTAACTGCTTCTGCCTGCCAGGCTGATCACACCCTAACCACTCCCCTGCCAGCCTGATTGATGTCTAACTGCTCCCCTGCCAGTCTGTTTGGCCCCATCTTCCCTCCTCTGTTGACTTGGTCACTCCTAACTGCCCTCCCCTGCAGGCTTAATCGCCCCCAACTGCCCTCCCTTGCAGGCCTAGTCCCTCCCAACTTCCCTCCCCTGCTGGCCATCTTCTGGTGGCCATCTTGTGTCCACATGGGAGCAGGATCTTTGACCACATGTGAGCAACCATCTTGTGTGTTGGAGTGGTGGTCAATTTGCATATTGCTCTTTTATTAGATAGGATAGAGGCCTGGTGCACAGGTGGGGGCTAGCTGGTTTGCCCTGAAGGGTGTCCAGGATTAGGGTGGGGGTTCCCTTGGGGCGTGGGGCGGCCTGGGTGAGGAGCCTGTGGTGGTCTGCAGGCCAGCCATACCCCACAGCAACCCAAGCAGAGACCCTGGTATCTGGGATTTATCTTCCACAATTGAAACTTTGTAGCCTTGAGCAGAGCCAAGGCTTCTGCTCACTCCATGGTGGCAGCTATTTCTGTTGGGATTTATTTACCTTCTATAATTAAAACTTTGTAGCTTTAAGCAGAGGCCTGGGCAGGCCAGGGTGTGCTAAAATCTTGGCTTTCTCCATTGCTGGGGAAACCCAAGCCTCCCTCCTGCTCTCTCCCTGGCTGCAGCCATCTTGGTTGGGTTAATTTGCATACTCGCTCCTGATTGGCTGGTGGGTGTGGCTTGTGCATATAGTGGCATGATGGTTAATTTGCATATTACTCTTTTATTAGATAAGATACACACACACACTGAGTGGCCAGATTATTATGTATTCAGAGATCTTAATTATCTGGCCACTCAGTGTGTGTGTGTGTGTGTGTGTGTGTATACATATATATATATATATATAAAGCCATATAAAGCCAGTGTCAGTGACGACCGGCATGACCAAATGACCAGTCACCATGAGGTGCATTTAGCACCTCTCAGTCCCTCCCCTGCGGCCCACAGGCTCCGATCTCAGCAAGTTGGGCAGTGGGCGGGGCTGCAGGTGGGTGGGAGGGGTGCAAGGAGCAGCAGGTTACTGCACGCTATTTTGCATGCTGGGCCTCTAGTTTAATAAAAGTGTAATATGCAAATCGACCAAATGGTGGAATAACCGGTTGCTATGACACACACTGACCACCAAGGGGCAGATGCTCAATGCAGGAGCTGCCTCTTGGTGATCAGTGTGCTCCCACAGGGGGAGTGTCACTCAGCCAGAAGCCAGGCACACACCTCTACTTGTAAATTACAAGACAGTGAAGAAAGAAATTAAAGGAGATACAAATAAGTGGAAGCATTAACTGTGTTCATGGATAGGAACACCTAATATCATTAAAATGTCCATACTACCCAAAACAATCCATAGACTCAATTCAGTTCCTATTATGATACATAGTTACTTTTTTGTGTGTGATAAGACCTTTAGAGATCTTCCTTCTTAGCAACTTTCCAATATATACTACAGTATTGCTAGCAACATATTTTCATACGATTTATTATTTTTAAAGTAGAATATTTACACCATTATAAAATATGATTTATTCCTAGTCATCCACAGAAATTCACTTGGAGAGGGTATCAAGATCCTTCATCAGAGAGTTGAATGACTGAGCCAATAAAATATAAGACATTGTTGGTAATATGGTGTCAATTTTGTATACAAGCAGATGAAGTTTTAAAAACTAAGGTTTCAGATATTTGCTGTATTGGGATCAGTGTAAGACCCAAAATGTTATTTATCCCAGTGTTTTTCAAACTGTGCCACACAGTACCATGCAGTGAAGCTGTTTATGGGGAATAAAAACCTGTTGTCAATCTGAGCCTTTACGGGTTTTACATATTAACATTCCAGTTAAAATTTTATTTCAAGGAAATGTCTATTATTACAATAAATTATATAGATAAATGATACAGTGATAGAGCTATAGAGGGATAGATAGATGATAGTTGATAGATGGATAGGTAGATTGATAAAAATTATTACCTTATTCTTTGAATTAAAAACTTTCTTGATGAGGAAATCCACCTTGGTAGACTCTATGGTAATGCACACCGTTGGTGATTAAGTAGGTCAATTGGTTTTCTTGGGTAGAACACTTAACTATTCTAAGATTCTAAGCATGGTACATGCTACTTTCATTACTTCACTTTCACAGGAATCATTTGAAATGCCATTATGATCTTCATTTTATGAATAAAACAAGAAACTAGTACAGAGTCAGTGAACTTGAAAGACAGAAGTGGTTTACAAAATTAACTCATGTCTGACTAAATTAAAAGTTCATACTTTTCTCCTTCACCTATATTACCATGTTGCCCGCAACGTAGTTTTAAGTGGTATATTGTATAGACACAGTCACCTTGAGGAAAACAGTGAGAAAGATGTGTAGATTATATTTGATGCTGCAGTCTTCATGGTTGAAGTGAAGGGGATCTTTCATTTAAACTGGGGGATAAAATCATCAAATATTTTGTAGCATAAAATTCTAATATTTATGGCTCTACTTTAGAACTCTATTTAGGATTACCAAATAAAGTAATTCCTTAGCTTTGCATAAAATTCTGATAATTGTAGCTTTTGAATATAAATATATAATCTTATTCCTGCTCTTCAAAGTTTTATACTTTCAACATTTGTTATTTTATTCTCTAAATATGTATATTTTTGAAATGATGTATTGACAATCTACTATATAATGTAATTTTTAAACAAAGACTTAATTCTTACTTTCTTATATCCCAATATTATGTCACAGTATATTATTTAAGAAATGCATTATTCTTCCAAATTTACTCTCTAAAGTGATATTTCAAATATATGTAACTATATTTATTCTATTACATGATCAATTCCCTTTAACAAGATATTGTGACCAAAAAGTTAGTCAAAATGTATTAAGAACAGAAGCACAAATAATGAAATAGAAAAAAAGTCAAAAGCAGACTACGTATTTTCACTAATGTTATTTCGAGGAGACATTGTAAGTGAAAACAGTAAATAAATTAGCCATATTACAATTGAAAAATGAAACCACAGGATGGTGGAGTAGGTAAACATGGCACTCATCTTCTACCACAATCACATCAAAACCTCAACTAAACTACACAACAACCATCAGTCAGAACTATCTAACATTTGGCTGAATGGAAGTCCTACAACTAGGTTTTTAAAAAGCCATATCCAGACTGGTAGGAATGGTGGAGATGTGAAATGGGCTGGTCCCACACCCATGTGTGTTGGATAAAAATTAGGAAGGATATCTAGGGTGCAGAAGTCCTCCTGAAGAATAAGGGGTCCCAACCCCACACTAGGGTTCCAGTGCTATGAAGAAAAGTCCCCATAACTTCTGGCTGTGAAAACCAGTGAGGATTGTGGCTACAGGTAGATAGAGTGCTACTGGAGTACCAGGCAGTTCCTCTTAAAAAGCCCACACATGGACTTATTCAGATTCACTCCCTCTGAGCTCCAGCACTGGGGAAGCAGCTTGAAAGACACCAGGAACAAACATAGAGGAGCTGAGTTGTTTGCCATCAGGGAGAGAGGTGGAGGGAATGGGGGTGCAACTTTATCCCAGACAGATGTGATGGCAGAGGTCATTGTTCATTTGCTGAGGCCTATCCCTACAGAGCCAGAGCCAGTAGGTGGGTGCGAATCCATCAAACTGGCTCACACTGTTTGCCCTACCCTGATGATTCCCAGAGGCCCTGCCTCACCCAACTTTCAGGCAAACCCAAGATGTTTCCAGTGGCTTTTTCATACAAATGGCATATCTTAGCTCATGCTCCAGATTTTTCTAAAATCTCTCAAAACAAGAATAATCTGGCCTCAGCATGTCTCATACCATTTGCTAAGTGGTCCCAGCCCTGGCAAGAGTAGCAGCTGGCCTTGGTTCACAGCTTGGCCTCTCCTTGACATCTTAAAGCCCAGAGAAGTAGCAGCTATCTGTAGATTGTTTTGTAGCTCACACTGGAGGGCCCCCAGGCAAAGCACAGGTAGCAGCTGACCTTGGCCTATACCTCCCAGAAGGCCCCAGATCCAGAACACCCAGTACACATCTTCAGAACACATCACAACATCACCACCAAATCACCTCACATGGGACACACTCATAAGATGGACACAGCAGGCATGAGAGCCCTGCTGAAGTAAGTCCTACTCTTTAGGGTGGGCCACTGTACAGCTAGCTAATCCTCCACAGTGGTTGGTGGTCACAACTAGTCCTTACAGTTCATCAGCCTTGAGGTAAATTCCTCTCATTGATGTGCCACAGCAATCAAGGCTCAACTACAATAAGAGGATATACACAATCAACATGAGGGGCACTCCTAGAGTACTCAGCTTGGGTCATCTGGGAGGTTGTCACAACTGGACCCTACAGAACACCTATTACATTTGGCCACTCTACCAAGCACGGGAGATTTAGAAGCTCTGCTTAATACATAGAAACAAACACAGGGATGCTGCAAAAATGAGGAGACAAAGAAGCTTTTCCCAAATGAAAGAACAACAACAACAACAACAAACACACACACACACACACAACTCCAGATAAAGAACTTACCAAAATCAAGACAGACAATCTACTAGATACAGAATTCAAAGCATAGGTTTTCAGTTTTGTTCAATGACTTTAGGGGGAGAGTTGATGAACTTAGTAAGAACTTCAAGAAAGAGATAAGAAACATGAAAACAGAGATAGAAAACATAAAAAAGAACCAGTTAGAATGGAGAAATAACAGTTGAATGGATGAAGCTGAAAATCAAATCAGCAATTTGGAATATCAGGAAGCTAAAACCACATCACAGCAGCAAAAATAAAAAAGAATTCCAAAAAATGAGGATAGTGTAAGGAGCCTCTGGAACAATACCAAGTGTACCAATGTTCACATCATGGAGGTACCAGAATAAAAAGAAAGAGAGCAAGAAAACCTATTTGAAAAAATAATGACAGAAAAGTTTCCCAACCTGGCGAAGGAAATAGACATACAAGTCCAGGAAGCACAGAGAGTCCCAATTAAGATGAGCCCAAAGAGACCCACACCAAGATACATCATAATTAAAATGAAAATGGTTAAAGACAAAAAACAAACAAACAAAAGAATTTTAAGAGCAACAAAGAAAGACAATCAATTACCTACAAGGAAGCTCCCATAAGACTGTCAGCTGATTCATCAACAGAAACTTTGCAGACCAGAAGGGATTGGCAAAAAATATTCAAAGTGATTAAAACCAAGCATCTTCAATGAAGACTACTCTACCTAGAAATGCTGTCATTTAGAATTGAAAGACAGATAGTTTCTTAGACAAGAGAAAGCTAAAGGAGTTCATCACCACCAAACCAATATCATATGAAATATTAAAGAGTTTTCTTTAAGAAGAAAAACATTAGATTAAGATTACAAATATGAATAATAAAATGGCAATAAATACATATCTATCAGCAATTGAATCTAAAAAAAACAAAATAAATAAACAAGCAGAAAAGAAACAGACTCATAGATACAGAGAACATTTTGATGGTAACCAGATGGGAGGTTGGGGAAAGGGTCAAAAAGATGAAGGTATTAAGAAATATAAATTGGTTGTTACAGAGTAGTCATAGGAATGTAAAGTACAGCATAGGGAATATAGTCAATAATATTCTAATAACTATGTATGGTGTCAGATGCTAGATTTATTGTAATGATCACTAATAAGTTATATAATATCTAATCCTTGGGGTATACACCTGAAACTAATATTATAATGTATATCAGCTATAATTAAAAAATAAAAATGATTTAAAACTGGAAATAATAAATAAACAAAACCACAGTACTTGACAACAGAAGGTCTAAGATCATGTCCCAAGTATGCCACATAACAAATTTAGCAAGCAACTTAATTTGTGTAATTCTTTATTTCATATCTGTTGATGGTGGTTGGATTTATTTTATGTTTGATGTGTTGTCTTCTGAGTGAATTAATAATTGGAATAAAAGATTATGTTTAACATAAGAGGCTACCATAGACTCCAATGCTGAGATGATAGTGGCTTGGAGTAGAACAATAGCTGTAGTGTTGGAGGAAATTAGACAAGCTCCATAGCAGAAAGGAGGGTGACAAAAATCAAGAATAAGAAAGATTTGTAAAGGAGAAAAAAGGAAAAACTGTAAAACATAGTGTTATAACAGTCAAGAGAAAAATGTATATAAAGAAGGAGGAAGTATTAAACTGTCAAATGCTGCTAATAAATTGGGTAAAATGGAGACAGGGTGGTTACTATTAGTCATTTGATGATGGCCATTGAATACCTTGAGAAAAATAGTTTTAGAGAAATGCTATAGGTGAAAGACTGGGCAGGGTGAGGAGAGGAGACAGTAAAGTGAAAACAGCAATTGTGGACAAGAATTAATGTTTTGAGAAGATATACTGTGAAGATTCATGCAAGTATTTTGGAATTCTTTGGGCAAAACTAAACTATGGTATGATTAGATAGTGAATATTATCAGCATGTGTGTGCAGATTAAATTTCTAAATATGAACCGTAGAATAAGAGTGGTTTATTTAAGTTTTATTATTCATATTTTATTTATAGTCATTCTTTGAAATGTTCTAATCCTCATAAAAGTTGTATTATGAAAATCTAAATATCTTACTAAGGGCTAAGTGAAGAGGGTTATAAGTTCAAAGAGCTTTTGTTTTACATTTTCTGGGAGTTGTATTGATATTATTATTGTTTTTAATATGGACAATACTCAAGTGTCAGCTTTCTTTTTAGAAAATTATTTGTAATTTCTAGTCAGTAAATAATACATGAGCAACTTCACCTACCCTCCCTGTAGACTTTTATAGCTTTTTTTTTCCAATTTGTTCTGAGTTTGAATCATTACATATGTAAATATTAGCTACAATTTCTACAAGTTAATAGTAGGAATGGGAAACAAATATTTGTATTCACAAGTTTGATTCACTCCTGTATTTGTAACTATCAAAACACAAGAGTTAAGATGTCAGTGGCATCTAGAGTCCAGCCCATCTCAATGGGTTTAGTTAGAAAACTAAAGTCCAGCTCAGAAGATTATAAGATTTACATAGCCCCTGTCACTTTGGTTTGCATGGATTTCAACTATTTAGCAATTTTAATATTGGTTTAAATTTTGTGCTTTCATTAATCTACTCTTTATATCCAAACAGTTATATGTCCAAATAACGCAATAATGTGGATTACACTGTTTCTTGAATCAAACATGGCCCCTCAATTTACCTACTCACTTGCCTCCAAGGCTCATGCATTTACTTCCACTAAGCACTTCATGTCTCACATGTCATTTCAGTAGTGCATCACACTTCTAATGTGACATACTGCGAAGATAACAAATAATATCACTTAAGAAATATTTTTCTTTTCAAATGTTTAACCTGAATCTAATTATGAGAAAACAATCAGACAGATCCAAATGGAAAGTCACTTAGAATAACAGCTAGCCTATTATGCCATATAGACAATTAGACAGCTGATGTGTTGTTCTGAACTGAAGGAGATGACAATGAAATGCAATGTGTGATTGCTGATGAGATCTGGGACTCTAACAAATATAGCAAAAAAAAAAACACAAACAAAGACAAAAACACTAGCATTCAGATAATTGGGGATATTTAAAAATGAACTGCATGGTAGATAATTTGTATCAATGTTAAATTCTGCATGTGATAATTATCTTGTGGTTACAAGGAGAATTCTCATGTTTTTATGAGCTAAATACTGAATTATTTTATCTTTCTCCAATTCATTCTTTAAAATTTTTAAAATTTATTTTATTTTTTCCATCACCATTTATCTTCTCTATGCCTTCTTCTACTTCCACCCACTTCCCTCTGTCCCCCCCACAATCACCACACTGTTGTCCATGTCCATGAATTCTCTCTCTATTTTTCTTTTTTGCTCAACCCTCCCCCCAGCACCCATACCACCACTAGGCTGTCTGCTTGTTCTCTATCTATGAGTCTGTCTCTATTTTCTTGGTAGTTGAGTTTGTTCGTTAGATTCTACATATGAGTGAAATCACATGATACTTGTCTTTCTCTGACTGGCTTATTCCACTTAGCATAATGTTCTCCAGGTCCATCCAGGCTGTTGCAAAGTGCACAATTTTCTTCCTTTTTATGGCAGAATAGTATTCCGTTGTGTATTGTTAAGCACTTGAGAAAGGGAAGATGGTCAGCAAGAGAGACAAGAAATAATGCAGACAAGATGGGCACAATTTTACATTTGCTGCATCAAGGTCAGATGTACAGATGTTCACAATAAAAATTTTCAACTTTTATGAGATTTAGAACATTTCTAAACAATGACTTTAAATAAAATGCAAATAATGATCAAATAAATAAGCCACTCTTATGCTGCTGCCCATTACTAGAAATTTAATCTACACACAAATGCTGATGGTATTCACTGTCTTACAATACCATAGTTCAGTTTTACCCACAGAATTCCAAAATCCTTGTAGGCAGAAAACAAATTATATTCATCTTTAGAGCTTAGAAAAAAAGATGATTGTGCAAAACTGAGATTTAATAAATGTTTGCTAACACAAAAACTATAAATATACTAGAAGTATTAAAGCTGCTAAAGGAAATATTTAGACACTATGTAGTATATATATTTTAAGTTTCAGTAATTGTACTTTAGACTAGATGGTTCATGAAGGACCCAGCTCAGACAGAAAACAATCATCACAGCCTTAGAAATGACACCATTCATGAGTGATTATACAATTCACTTACAAGGCTACTGTTGAAATCATTGTTCCTAAAACTACTATTAAATCTTAGACTTAAAACTTAATAATATAGGAAATATATCAATGTACATCATCAAAATTCAAACAAAATTGTCTTAACTGAAATTCATTTTAACTCCAGAGAAATGAGAACTATTTTGTTGTCTAGAGGGTGCAAGAATCTAAAAAAATATATAGTGCCTAGCCTTTTTGTTGTCAGTAAATAAACTCCTGGGGATTTAAAAGAGTTTCAAAGATTGGGTATCATTAATTTATAATTCTTTTTTCTTTTGTCATTTTGGAAGGTCTATTTATACAAGTACATTTTGTAGACTTGATAAATAATCCTTTCTAGTTTCTCTCTCAAAGAGCCCTGAATTATGTGAAAAGGTTGGAAGAAGGTTAAAACCAATCAGTAGCATAGATTTCAAAACCTATCATCCTTGTCTTCATCTATTTTTAAGGTTCTAAAATATAATCATGATAAAACTTTTTTTCTTGTGCTTTCAATAGGCAATTTTTCTGTGATTTGCCCTTTGATGTTACAACATGTCAAATAATGCATTAATCCGAGTGTTCCATTCATGCATGATAGAAAAATAAAGGTATAAGGTATACACTGACCATCTGTGTAGAATCACAAATTTATTTGGCCAAGTTACATTGAATTCCTCATTGTTTTCTTTGGTGTATCTCATTTTCTCTCAACATCAAACCTTCCAATACTGGGCCTATTTATCATTCCAAACAGTAAGTAAATATTGAATGAAACAAAGAAGTTATGATTCCCCATTAGCAAAAGAAAATTAGAAAACATACTACACTCTTGTCTAAAATTGAGAAATAGCACTGAACCTTACAAAATAGACTCCTTTGGCATTTTGTTTTGGTTTGAATAAGCTACTATTACTTATATTGAGCAGCTCTATATTTAGAAGTTCTGTGTTAGATGTGCTTCATTAATGCATACTGTATTTTATTCTCCTCCTAGGATCAGGCTCAAACAATAAAAAAATGGAGGCAAGAAGACTTAACAATTGAGTCTGTGCTTAATATGCAATTTTATAAAACAGGACCAATAGGAGTGGGTAACTGGGGAATAAATGGTGATAAAAGGAGACTTGACTTAGGTGGCGAATACAAATACAATATATAGATGATGTATTATAGAATTGTACTCCCTAAAATCTGTATAATTTTATTAACCAATGTCAACCCAATAAATTCCATAACTAATTAATTAATAATAAATAACTGGACCGAAACATATGGCACATAGGCAAACATTTGTTTCAAATACGTTTCTCCAACAAATATATTAAGATGACTAGCATTAATTACCTAAGACAGGAAAGGAGAACTCTTTTGCAACTTATGTCATCATGTTTAAAATTCTCTCTTACATGTTAGAAAACTTTCACATATTTAGAATATCAAAAGTAATTATTTTTGAGCTATCGTTGTATCCTATTTTTATTTTATGTATGGCTTTACTATCGGTCTTTAAAAAATGCCTTCCATAATTAATATGAATTAATATGACTTCATACTGAATTAATATGACTCTTTTTAGAAGCCTCTAATCTTTTAATTATGTATCCCAGTACATATGTAACCCCCTTTTCACATTTTACCATTTAAAATGATGTTTCTTTTGATTTTGACTTATGCTCCTAGATCAAATAAGGTAATGTCAAGAGATAACCTTGATAAATCTTCTTCCATAATATAGAATTTTCCACTATTGCTCAAAAAGTTGCCCATTTAAAAGCCTCTTACTTAAGCCTGATATGTCCTCCCACTCTGAATAAAAGAAATGTAAACATTAGGCTAAGCACCAGCAAGGTGAGAAGGGCAATTTAAATTACTGAACTTAAATAAATTCATATGTATAAAAGTATACACATAACACATAATCAATTTGTTCTTACACTGCATCTAAATGTTAAGTATATTTTAATTCCTCTATAGATATGCCTTTCAAGAGGGTCAGAACTTTATTTCTTAACAAACTGAACTGATAATCTATGTGAACACGTTTTTCAGATTTGATCCACATCAGTCTTCAGATTTAACCTACCACATAAATTTGTATCTCCATCATAAATTCTTATATTAAGTGTACCTATCTATTTATATCTTGCTTCACTAATTTTTAACATATAAGCTTCTTTCTTTTTAAAGAATATACTTAGTTGATGTTTAGAGAGAAAGGAAGGGAGAGGAAGAGAGAAAGAAAGATCTATGTGAGAGCAAGATATCAATCTGCTGCCTCCTGCACAACCCCTACTGGGGATCAAGCCCTGAAACCTGGGCATGTGCACTGACAGGGAATTGAACCAGCAACTTTTCTGTGCACAAGATGATGCCCCACCAACTGAGCGACACTGGCCAGAGCTAAGCTTCTTTCTTGATGAGTTTGACACTACACACACACACACACACACACACACACACACACACACACACACTACTATTGTTCAAAAGGATTTGAATTGAGGCAGGGATCACTCTACTCCTGTCCTAAAGAGACCCACATAACACTTAGCTGCATATTCAAGTTTTGAATATCTTTTATAACACTGCTATGGAAATCCCCAAACTGCTTTTGCATCTGTGTAAATGAAGGGTCCCATCATTACAAAATGGGCTATGTAGACAGTGCAAGCCTTTTATTCTTATGGGTCCCTTTATAGTATCTGATGTTATTGGAGCAGAGACTGCTTAAGGCAAGAGAGAACTAGGCCAAGTTTAGAATCAGCCAGTTTATTCATTTCCTTTTATGTTCACTGATTATATTACTTTTAGCAATAAAATCTTTATTCTATGTTTTGGCACTCAAAGTCATGAAATTAAAGTTACTAAAAAAACCACATCACAGGCAGTTTATCTTCGTGAGGTAGTGATTTACAAATGCAAGTTATGTGTTTAAAATAAGAAAATTAACAAAACAGTACACTTCATGATTATTGTTGACTTAATTCTGGGTTTAGGATGTTTATTGATAATTTTTTTCAATAATATGGTCAGAATATGTATAAATTCAAGGTAAACACAAAACTGTTGAAAGAAAGCCATAGCTATGAATTTATATTGAAATAATAAAGTCTTGCTCCAGACCCCATAATTTATTTAACATTATAAACCACTATTTCTAATTATTTTACTCTTTTCTTACTTTAGATTATTTAAGACTTCACTTTATAGCAGAGAAAACTACTGAATATGCTGTATTTTCCACCTCAAAAAATACAGATACTAACTTCCAGTTTAGCTCAAGCATGTAAAGAGCTGAAAAGCAATCAATGACATCTTAACAGATAGAAAATAATTGGAACAATCTAAAAATCAGCAGCTTTTCTTGAATTTATGAGATAACTGAGGTCACTGGGCAAACTGACACTCCAAAACCTGGAGAAATAGTATAACACGGAGAATTACAGGCAGATTTGCTTACCTAAATTAGAGGCAATTGAAAACACAAATGGGCAGAAACACACAAGTCATTCTTTTGATCATTTGGATGAACTTCTGCAGGCTGATTATGGACTAGCATGAGAGTGAAAACTCCTAGGAGGACACACACACTTTCATGAGTTTTAGCTGAAGGAACCACAGTAAGTTCTCCAAGGGAAAAGCCAAGAGAGACCCCCTCAGGTCTTTAGAGAAGGGGCAAGGGAAGAGTAATCTCTGTGAAATATGGCTAGAACATTCTCTGTACCAAAAACCTACATTCCAGAGGAAAAGACTTCATCAAAGCCATGTTCACCCGGAAGTTCATTTCTAAGACTATATTCTTTATTCCCTTCGAGCCTTGCATTGTCACCTAAAAGGGAGAAAAGCTAAGAAACAACTTATGAAAAAGTCACAGCCAGGGACACAGGCCCAAATAAAGTATGAAATTTAACCAGAAGTTTATAGACTACATCCTGCCCTGCACCTCACCATCATGCCAACAGGGCTGCAGTATGGTAATAATGGGTAACAGCTGAGCAAAATGAAAGACAAAGGGTATGTGTAAGAAGTTCATAAGAAAGTCACAAGAGAACAGGAGAAAAAAAAAAAAAAAGAGGACTGAAGACTCAGGCACCCACAGCTTCATCGAATATTAAACACAGCCTCAGTTCTAGCCAGATTAACATACAAACCTACCCTAAAGACCTATTTCCCTACGTTTTTAATGCCCAACAAATCATGTTCAGCTTTCAAAAAAATTGTAAAAGGCATGTTAAAAGGCAAGAAAATGCACTCTGAAGAGCTAAAGCAGCATATAAAGCAGACTCAGACATAATCACAATTTTGGGAATTATCAGATTATGTAAAATAATTATGATGAATAGGTTAAGTGCCCTAACAATATGCAAGAATTAATTGAGAAAAACAGTAACAGAAATAGAGAATTCCTTTGATAGGCTCATCTGAAGACTGAGTATAACCAAATATAAAATCAGTAAACAATAAGATAGTTAAATAGAAATATCTCAAGTTGAAATACACCAATTGACAAGCTTTTAGCTAAGCTAACTAAGGAAAAAAAATAGAGAAAGGACATATATTACTAATATCAGAAATTAAAGAGGAGACATCACTACAGACTCCATGACAATTAAAAGAATAAAAATTCTACCAATGAATTCTTCTTTCAATAATAAATAATACAAATGTATCACTATCTTCCAGAAAATCAGAATAAACAGTTTCTTATTCTATGAGACCAGAACCACATAATAGCAGTAATAGATAAAGATTTAACAAGAAAGGAAAATTACAAACCAATATCTTTTTGAACATATATAAAAATCCTCAATAAGATATTATCACTCCTTATCCAACAATCTATAAAAAGAATTATACATTATGATCAAGTCAAATTTATTCTGGGTATATTTGGCAAATTCACATTAAAAAAAAACACTGCCATCTATCACAGCAAGAGACTAAAAAAGAAAGATCATATAATTATATTAATTGATGCAGAAAATCAGTTGACAAAATCCAACATAAATTCATTATAAAAATTTGCAGCAAAGTAGGAATAGAGGGGAATTTCTCAACTTTATAAAGAATATCTATAAAAATCTTATGACTAATACCATGCTTACTTATGAGGAACTGGATGTTTTTCCCCTAAAATTATGAAAAATGCAAGTATATCTTCTCTCACCAATCCTACTTAATTTTATACTGGGAGTAAGTGCCCTAGGATAAAAATGAAAATAAACTAAACAAGTTACCAAACAACATTTAAAAAATAAATTCAGAAAGCTATGAATACAAAGAAATTAAAATGAGTTAATATCTAGAAAGGATCTAGCCCTTATTATAAGAGAAGGCATAATTGCTTTCATCCCTGGTGAAGCAGAGAAGAAAGAAGACCTTGCTATACTGGTAGATTGAGGAAAAAAGACAACAGACAAATTCACGTCAAATTTTTTTTATGGCCACATGTGGTGAATTAGAATCCCAAAGAGCCTCAACTACTCAGCAAGTTATATTCACCTGCCAGCTTTTTTATAGACCTATAGCAAGTTCAGGAATAATAGACCAAATACTGGGTTCCACATAAAACTCCTTGAAGCAAGCAAGTCTTTCACTAGGACAATCAGGACAAGGGAGCTGAAAGGAAACCCTAAGAGCACTCTGTACTTAAGCAAGGCTAAGGCAACAGCTGCAAGAAGCATGGAGACATTTACATAAATATACACCTTAAAAAACAATTGGCCATTTAAGTAAAATAATGGCAATGTATTGTGAGTTTTGGGGCATATGATGAAGTATAAAATATGACAGGAACAAAAAGGGAGAAAAAAGTAAATGGACTAATATTATTGATGGTTATATATTTGCCATGAAGTCACATAATATTATTTAAAGGTATGCTGTGAGGGTATAGACAAATATTGTAAAGTTTATAACAACCACTAAAATATAACACAAAGAAGTATAGCTAATAAACCAATAGCAGGATTGAAAGGAAGAATATTGCCAAAGATTCTACAGGCATCTAAAGGGGTATTTAGGATAAATCAATGCTAAGAAATTTGACAATCTAGATAAAATGGACAAAGTCCTTGAAGAGTACAGTTATCAGAAGTGTTCAAGAAGAAATAGAAAATGTAAATAGTTCTACATCTGGAACCCTCACAGTTTGTTCTTTGGAATATAAAATAGAACAAATTGGAGACTCTCAAGTTTCCTACGAATTTTAAAATTTATTTGCCATATAACTTGTCAATTTTACTGTTAGGTATTTACTCAAGACAAATGAAAATATATGCCCATAAGACTTGTTTAAGAATGTGTGTAGTAGTTTAATTATAACAGTCAAAGCCCTGGGGTGGTGGGGGGGGGCGATTTTCCATCAACAATAAGAGAGATATATATAAATTGGATATATTTATACAATGTCATAATACTCAGAAATAAAATCTGAACCACTATAATGTAACAAGATTAGCAAATCTAAAAAACTATTATGGGGAGTGAAAGAAGCATGGCATGTATTCTGTGTGCAGTCTAAGAAGAAATCCAAATGTGGTTGCCTCTGTGGAGCAAGGGTAGAGTAGAAGGTGGAGGTTGAATTGGAAGGGGCACTGGTAAGTGTCTGTACAGACAGAAATGTTCTCTATTTGTACGGTGTTTACACAGCATATACAATTGTCAAAATTCATCAAATTAAACACAAGGTATGTTTATTTTATTGTATATAAATTATACCTCCATATTTTTTTAAATTTAATGTTTTCTTTTTGTTTTTTTATAAGGAATCCCAAAACATTTAACCAGAGTTTCACTTAGTCTCACATAGTCTCAATATTCAAAGTCATCTTCTTTTAAACTTGGCATAATTCATTGAGGATGTATTTTAAAGGATGAATCTTTATATTCAACTCAATCTTTCTAATCTCAATAAATGTGCTTGTAAAATATCTTTATTGCATTTTACGTGTGCATCAAGATTTTCTCTGCTCTTGGAATCTAGTGATCAGACCATTTTTTTTTTGGTGAACTATTGCCTATACGTGTATTCAAAAATATAATTTCAAAATCTCTGAGCAGAATGCAGAGATAACTAATGAAAACCAACCTAGTGGCTGCAGCTAATACACAAGGTACTTATATGAAATTTTTTCTACTGTACCTGTTCTTTTCTATGTGGCTGAAACTTTGGGATATTAAGACAATTGGTTAATTCAATCAATAATAATATTTGAACATCAAATGATTCCTTACTAAATGTTCGGCACTTTGCTAAATATGTTTGTATTTGTTCTTTCATTTACTTCTAGTAAGTCCATGTATTCTGTTATTATTTCTATTCAGTAGAGAAGGAAGCTGTCGTAGATAAAGTAAATTAACGGGCCCCAAATCACATACATGTTTCAGGGCTAACACTGGATCTCAGGAGTGTCATCCTTAAACTTCTTGCATTTAACACCCAAAATTGTCCAATTCAATTACATTATTAATCCAAGAAGATGAAAAGACAGAGTAGCTCAGCCCTTTACAGGCAGAAGAATGTAGTACTGGCTCTGAAGACAAACTGCCTGGGTTCAAATTTCAGCTATGTGACTTTGAACAAGTTTCCTAATTTTTTTCTGCATCACTCTTCTACAAAAAGGGAGGAAGGGCTAGTAATGTCATAGCATTGTTGAGCGGTTTCAATGAGTCCACACATGCAAAGCAATAAGAACTATGCCTGGCACACTGTAAGAACTATGTAACTGCTACTTATTTGTATTAGATTTAAGTAAACTGAAGGATAATTTGCCTTAAATGGTCACTTGAGTAGTTTCTTGTTGTGTTCTTTGTGTGATCTACTACAAGATGCTATTTTCAATGTAAGTTTCTCTGTAGAACTAAACTCAAAAGATTTATAAAAGTTCCTATATCAGTCTTCACTTCCCTGTTCAATTCAGTGCCTTTTCCACCACAAACCTCATCTCTGTTTTATTCATAGCCCTATCAGTGTACATATTTTCAGACCACAATCTTTTATTATGTCTTTTCAATTTACTATTCACATGACTTTGATCAAATTGCTCCTACTTCATGATGCCACAATTTTATTATCTGTTACATGGGGATCATTCTTCTGATTCAGCTAAGTTTTTGTGAGCATTGCCTAATTAATTATATAAAAGTGCTGCAGCAAGTGGAGTGCCTCATGCATTATACTCAGTGAAAAAGCAACATGACTTGCTTTTCTCCAGAGCTTCTCAAGCCTTTCCTGGAAATGTGTGTGTAAATATGTTTTATTTCACTCTCATTCTTCCCTTCAAATTTACTGATATACCAGGGAACTTCAGAGACTTATCTCCTTTTTTCAGAATTATCTTATTTGTAAAGAATTTAGAATAAAAAAAGAATCCATGCTGCCCTGGTTGGGCATTGTTCAGAACACTGAAAGATTGCTGGTTCGATTCCTGGGTCAGAGCATGTGCCCAGGATTGCAGGCTGGATCCCAGTGGGGGACCTTCAGTGTTTTTCTCTCACATGGATGTTTCTCTCTTTCCCTCCCTCCCCTTCCTCTCTCTATAAAAGTAAAAGAGCAACAACAACAACAAAAAACCCTTAAAAAAAAAGAAATCATGCCAAAATACTGTGAGACAGTATGTATATTTTTATACTATAGGCACAATAAAAATATAAAAGCATATGCAGGTATATTTCTTAGATGTGAATGATTAATTCATCTTTTTTGAGAGTTAATAAGGATAAAAATTCTGTTTTGTTTTGTTTTGGTGGGTCATGTCTATTCTTCTTTAGTAATAGTGGTGGGTTTGTGCAGTCATCTATCATATTCTGTCTGATGCTACGCAATTGTCAAAGCTTCCACCAGAGATTGTGGAAGACATAACTATGGACCAGAGGAATGTTACCCAAATGACTTCCCTTAAGACACTACTATATCAAAAGGTGTAGAAAAAGATGTCAAAATCAAGTAGGTCAATGCTGATATATCCACTTCTTGGACAATCAGTGTGCTCTACTGTATAAAAATATCATTCATTTACTCATGGAATTTTTACTGAATGCCTATATGTCAGGAATTCTCTAAATTCTGGTGGCATGGAAGTAAATAAAACAGACTAAAACATCTGCTTTTTAAGCTCATAGTCTAATGTGTATAGGGAACCTCTATTTCACAAAAGAAACCTAAATTTTATTTGGGTTAACCCAGTATATTCCAAACTTTCATGAATTCTCCTCATAGAATAATTAAAATATCATGGGTATCCTAGTGTTATTTGGAATAGATTTTGAAGATGGTGATGGTAAGAAAACAAGATGTTTTAATCCATGCCTTTTATATCTTTTATATTTTCCTGAACATACTGTATCAGAAATGAATATCATGGCTGGCAT
Organism: Corynorhinus townsendii; assembly: GCA_026230045.1. Classification (NCBI taxonomy): domain Eukaryota; kingdom Metazoa; phylum Chordata; class Mammalia; order Chiroptera; family Vespertilionidae; genus Corynorhinus; species Corynorhinus townsendii. Next base: position 149,414,340 of record JAPDVU010000003.1, read on the forward strand.
ATACTCAACCAGTACAGATTACCTGATAGGCATTCCACATAGGAAGTACACATTATGTTTGTGAATTTTGAGTTATCACATGACCTCCCAAAGGATCTCAGGTTGTTGCATTTAAGATTAATGAGGCATTGGATGGCCATTAAGAAGCTATTCAAGTATATGCATTTAATTAAAATGAATTATGTATATGAGTTAATACCACTCAACCTTTTTAATTTAGAGAGATAAATCATGGCTATTTCACTCCTAAGAAGGGCCCTAACATTGGCAAATTGAATATTGATGTTACAATGCCCAAAATAATTAATGCTGGTCAGATTCATCCATTATGGGCATACCCTGAGACTTTGCCTATCAGAAAAATTAAATATTTCTTTCTTTAGTTGACTATGTGTATGCACTTGCACATGTAATAAGCTACAAAGAGTAGTTCAATGACACACATAATCTCTGAGTACAAAGCAAATGGTAACATCAATTCTCAAGAAAATACTAAAAACCTCACAGCCTTAACTTATTCTTCAGCATTAGTGACTCAGTGTGAATGCTTCCTTTAAACACAAACAAGATTCATATGCAACACAGTTACCAGCTATTGACTTAGTAATGCTTCCAGGGGCATTTTTTCTGCCCAAGGGAAAGGATGCCAATATTTTAATTCTACCAAATTTGCATTCAGAATAGTGTCATGGAGCTAATTGATACCTGAAAACTCTGATGGACAGAAATTCTCTGTCCTTTCTTTTAGGTCTTACAGTGTCTCTTACACATAGATGTTCTATCTATTAATGCTGAGTTTAGTTGAATGAAGAGGAGAAATATGAATAATAAAAATAGATCTAAGACAATGCAATGTACAGATGGTGTATCATAGAATTGCACACTTGAAACATACATAATCTTATTAACCAATGTCACCCCAATAAATTTAATTAAAAATCTTAAAAATAGATCTAACAGCTAACATTAATTGAGCTATTAAAATGTTCTAAATACTTTACATAGAGTAGTTCATTAATTCCTCACAGCAATCATATTGGTTAGGTACTATTATTATCCTCTTATAGATGAGAAAATGGAGACACAAAAAGTGAAATAATTGGCCCCAAATCACAGAATTGGTAAGGGATAAAGCCTAGATTCAAATCCCAGCAGTCTTGCTCTCAAGCCTGTTTAATGTTTTGCTGTACTGGCTTAGTTGGAGTACAATATCTCACAGTGTTATGAATTCTAAAGAACTCACAGTCCATCTCTTTCATTTGCTTCTAATTCACACTCAATACACATAGTTGGTAGTTTTATATCACCAATAACAAATCCACACTGAGTCACATATTTTAGTTCTCTATATTTAAAAAAAAACTCTAATTACTGGTAAGTACACATGCTTTGTGCCTCACAATATGGAAATGTACCTAAATTCCTGGAATGAATAAATGAATGAATAAGTAAACAAATAAAGTAGGAGTCAAACATAGTAGGAGCTCAAATATGGAGAAAAATATAAGTTCTTAGGTCTTTATAGAATCAGAATTTTTTTCTTAAAAAATAGAAAAAAAATTTAATTGGAAGTTTTCTTTTAGAAGTGTAAAGGATTTATTATTTACCCAGGGGGAAGTAGTAAAATGTCAAGACTAATGTGATTACAGTTTCTTAAAAACATTTCCTTTGTTTTTCAATCACAGCCATCACCACGGCAGCCATCTGACTACAAGCATAATAAGAACTTTAAAAAGCTTATATTAAATGGGGTGTGTTGTACTTTCACCAAGACTTCACAGCAGTGTAATCAATAAAGCAGCACAAGCTGTGAACAATTATAAGAAAACACCTTTAAAATGATGCACAATAAAAAGGTGTGTGTGGGGGAGAACCTTCAAATTAGATAAACTAATCTGCCACTCAGTTTGATAAAGTTCAATGGAAGTGTTCTGACACTCTTATGGGCAGCTATCAGCAGAAAGAGCTGGAACCTTGCATCTATTAACTCTTCCAGTAAGAGTAAAGAATTACAAGCCTCTCTAGTTATACATACTGGAGTATTACTTATAATCTAAAAATCAAATTCCTATTGAAATTTCACATTATAATTTACAGAGGTATCTGTATTTTTATCAAGTGGTTTGAACTACATTTCTAAAATATGACAACTTTTCATTTGAACATAGAAAAACTGATAAGAACATACTTATCATTTATTTAGCAATATATACTGATCATCGAAAATTTTCTAGACGGGAGGGATTAACAATCCTATCTAATAATCTAATAAAAGAGCAATACGCAAATTAACCATCACTCCTCCACACCTACAAGCCACACCCACAAGTCATGCCCACAAGCCAATCAGGAGTGAGTATGCAAATAACCCAACCAAGATGGCTACAGACACAGAGAGGCAGGAGGGAGGCTTGGGTTTCCCCGGCAATGGAGGAAGCCAAGCTTCTGAAGCCCTGGCCTGCCTTGGCCTCTGCTTAAGGCTACAAAGTTTCAATTGTAGAAGATAAATAAATCCCAGATACCAGGGCCTCCATTTGGGTTGCTGGGGGGCGTGGCCAGCCTGCAAACCACCACAGGCCCCTCACCCAGGCCGCCCCACACCCCAAGGGAACCCCCACCCTGATTCGGGACACCCTTCAGGACAAACCAGATGGCCCCCACTTGTGCACCAGGCCTCTATCCTATCTAATAAAAGAGTAATATGCAGATTGACCATCACTCCAACACACAAGATGGCTGCCCCCATGTGGTCAAAGATCCTGCCCCTATGTGGACACAAGATGGCCACCACAAGATGACCAGCAGGGAAGGGCAGTTGGGAGGGACCAGGCCTGCAAGGGAGGGCAGTTGTGGGTGATCAGGTCAGCAGGGGAGGGCAGTTGGAAGGGACCAGGGCTGCAAGGGAGGGCAATTGGAGGTGATCAAGCCTGCAGGGGAAGGCAGTTAGAGGTGACCAGGCTGGCAAAGGAGAGAAGTTGGGGATGACTGGGCCTGCAGGGAAGGGCAGTTGGGGGCGGGGGGAACCCAGGCCTGCAGGAGAGAGCAGTTGGGGGGTACCAGGCCTGCAGGGAAGGGCAGCTGGGGGGGCCAGGCCTGCAGGGGAGGCCAGTTAGGGGTGACCAGACGGGCATGGGAAGGTAGTTAGGAGCAAACAGGCTGGCAGGGGAGCAGTTAGGCATCAATCAGTCTGGCAGGGGAGTGGTTCTGGGGTGATCAGGCTGGCAGGCAGAAGCAGTTAGGGGCAGTCAGGAAGGCAGGCAGGTGAGCAGTTGGGAGCCAGCAGTCCTGGATTGTGAGAGTTGGACATTTAGGGATGTCCAACTGCCCATTTAGGCCCGATCCCACCAGGACTGGGCAGTTGGACATCCCTCAAGGGGTCCCAGATTGGAGAGGGTGCAGGCAGGGCTGGGGGACACCCCCCGCCCCCGTGCATGAATTTCATGCACCAGGCCTCTAGTAAGTTAATAATACTCATCACTTTGGGGTCTTACATATTTATGATGTTCTGTTCTGCACTAAACTTGAAGAATGAGTTAGTGAGAAGAGAGGGTGTGGGGTGGGTCCATATCCAGGTTAGTCCAGAACAAGAGGTGGGTGCCTAAAATATCTCACCCTTCAGAATTTAAGTTGTTGAGAGACAAAGAAGACATGCGGGAAAGCAGTGGTATATAAAGCTGGATATTGAAACATTTTAAGTTAGAGAGTGACATTATTTCAGTTTCCAGGATATAACTTAGAAACAATTCTCTGGATTCAGTGACGAGTATCAATTAAAAATAATTGAGAATGTTACATTATTTCAAGGTAGAGGTGATGAAGAATTGAAATTTTCTGCCACCTCTGCCAATGTGAGTGAGCTAGACTCACTTGAAGGGTCTAGTACAGACAGTGGCATTATAGGGAGTTTTTGCAGGATAGGCATAAAAGTTATAATTCTCTAATTTTTGCTTTTGGCACCTATTCATCAAGAAAAGAGGTAAATAATATGTCCTACATACAAATACTACCAACCACTGGTTTACATATCTTTATAGCATTTTGTGAACCCAGACATTGTTTCTCTTATCTTTATATTCTCTTAGTCACTGGCTGGATGCAGGGGTGATGGTGGTTTTAGGACCTCTGTGTATTACCAAGAATGGAAGCAGGTGCACTAGCTGACATTATCTAGAAATTCCATAGAAACTTGTGAATAGGGTAGCTTATCTGTAAGTAGCTACAATGGTATAACTCAAAACCTGTTGAGATTATCCATCTAGCTATTAGTCCTCCTTGTTAGTAGTAGACAGGTAGATTCGAAATAGAAAGATTGGCAGAGTAACTTCTTAAACTCTGATGCTAGCCAAAGTCCATGACCAGTGGAATACATGGAGGTAGAATAGTCCCTGAAAGAATAGCAAAACAGTGGATAAAACAATATGGAAACAATGCAAAAACTGAAGTGTGCTGGTTCGTTTATCCATAAATAGTAGAATGTTGTCCTTGCCATGGGAATATTCTTTATAGGTTTCTCATTTTTCTGCATAACTTGTTAAGCAGAGGCAATGTCAACTTTTGCTTAGGGCTCCTTTTACAAAGGTGTACATATAGCAACCAGCTTCAGAAGATAGAGGTGATAGAGGTAATGTCTGCTGGTTCAGAGAGATTTATTTGAAGTACAACATAGTAAAGGTAATCTCTCCCTCCAGGACTGTGGTCTGCAAACTGCGGCTCGCAAGCCACATGCAGCTCTTTGGCCCCTTGAGTGTGGCTCGTCCACAAAATACCACGGCCTGGGCGAGTCTATTTTGAAGAAGTGGCATTAGAAGAAGTTTACGTTTAAAAAAGTTGGCTCTCAAAAGAAATTTCAAACGTTGTACTGTTGATATTTGGCTCTGTTGGCTAATGAGTTTGCCAACCATTGCTCCAGGAGAAAGATCGAACAGCTTTGCTTGTGGTCCCTTTAAACAACAGTTGGTTTTTGTTGTTGTTTTGTTTTGTTGTTTTAGCTCAGGATTCCTTAGCTATGATGCAAATGTACCAGATGCACAGCGTCTACCTGGCCACTGACATCATTCTCATTGGACTTAGAGGACAAGAGAAAATCATGCAAACACACAGTTCATGCTGCCTGCTGCAGCAGGAGTAATAAAGTGCGCTGTGTTTGACCCCGGAGCCTCATATCTTCTGCCAAAAACCATGGAACTATGGCAGGATAGCCTTTCAGTTTGCAAGCAGGATAGAACTCTCAAATTCTCCAAAGTTCTTGATAGAGTGGTTATTTTATAATGGCATAACAAAAGAGGAATCTCTGCTGTGGTTTTTGTTTGTTTGTTTGTTTGTTTAGAACATCTCTATCCTAGTTATAGTTTTCATGATATGCATGTTTTTAATTCAATTTGTTATAGAAGGGGACATCACCACTTTCACATAATAAGCTGATTGGTGGCTTAGGGAAAAGGAGGGAGAGTATAGCCATAATAAGATATTTCTTAAGTTCAATAAAGCCTGATTGCACAGTCAGAATATGAGACTTTCAAAAAAAAAGCCCAAAATAACCAAATTTTCTCCACATGAATTTATTTATCTCTACTCTCCAATCGCTTGCCCAGCATCCTAATACTCTGTTGTTATATTATACACCAGTTTTAATCTACACTAAACTCATAGAGTTTAAAACTTTCACTCTGCACTGCTTGACTTTAATATTTTCTGGTTCTAGCATCTCCTTGTAGTCTTTTTTAAACTGTATTTTCATTTTTTTGATTTGGAAATTTCAACCACACAGGTGGCCAACAGAATCTAACTTAAGCCCATACATACTGTCAAACATGTATTTCTGCTAAATACATGTTTAAATAAAACTTTAAATAAAAATAAGACTTTAAATAAAAATTATCAAATTTTAGACAGAATCTTATCTGTTCATTAACTTCTAAAGATATTTTTAATTCAGACAGTCCTTATCCACAGTAAGAATTACTGTGATCTTATGATCTATGCCTTTAAGACTTTAAATAAAAATTATCAAATTTTAGACAGAATCTTATCTGTTCATTAACTTCTAAAGATATTTTTAATTCAGACAGACCTTATCCACAGTAAGAATTACTGTGATCTTATGATCTATGAATTTGACTGTAATCAAATTAATAAAATGCCAAGAAAGATTAATCAGTTTAGAATCTAAAGACAATAGATTATTAACATTAGATTCATAAAATTGTATTCAGTGTTTCAATTAAGTATAGTTACAGAAATTTTACTGCTGACTTTCTAGAAGAATGTCAATAAAGAACTTCAGAAACGTGACTGTAGACAGATATGGAATAAGTTCAAATAGTTTAATAATTCACATAATTTAATAATTGCACCTCATGCAATTCCCACTGAGATAAAAGATGTATTGTTTTAATTTATATTAGTTTATATTGCTGACGAACTTGGGCCTTTTAAGAACCAATTATAAAATCTATATTATGTATGTAGTTGATAGAAATGCGAAAGATTAAGAATGTAAAAACAGTCTCTAGAACTCTTTGAGGCATAAAAGAAATATAAGCTGTTTATGGATCATTTACAACATTTAATTTGTCTTATGTAATGATAACATTCAAAAATGTTTGCTGTATTTTATTAACTACATTAAATCTTGATACTGCAACATGAAAGAAGAAGCAAACATCTGATGGAAAAATGGACAAAGGAAATGAAAGCATTTTACTGAAGTGAAAGCACAAATGTTCAATTAAAATATCGAAATATGTTTAAATTCCTGATTAGTAAGTAAATATAAAATTAATGGAAGAATTTTTTTCATCTGATGAAGTACCCACAAAAAAACCTGTGCCAAATATCAAAGTTAATAGTGAATTACTGAAAAGATTACCCCTCTCTCCTTTGAGATCAGGAATTGACAAGGATATCTGACTTCACAAGTTCTATTCAGATCAAAATTATACTGGAAGTCAAGTGCAAAAAGCCAATAGTAAAAAAAAAAAAAAAAAAAAATGGAAAAAGTGATAAAAGATAGAAAAAAAGTTAGAATTAATATGTGACTTTAGTGAGATGGATAAAAGGTCTTTATACAAAAATTAAGAGTATTTCTACATACCAGAAATTAGTATAGAGGTCTTACAAAAACCTCTTAAGACATCTAATATCAAGGAATAAATCTAACAAAAATCTGCAAGACTTGCACAGAAGTCTATATCACAAATATTAAAAATCTTCTAGCAAATGAAGAGCTACAATATATTATATTCCTAAATTGGAAGAATCAGTATTGTTATTAATCCTCTCTCCATACCAATCTATAGACAGACCAAACATTATCTATATGTATAAAAGCCTAAGCCACTGTCCGACCGTCTGACCATCTGACTGGTAGCTATGAAATGCACTGACCACCAGGGGGAAGATGCTCAACATAGGAGCTGCCAAGTGACAGCAACTTTGCAGAGTGCTCTCTCGCACTCTGGGGGATGTCGGACTGAGGGCTTCAGCCGATCCCCACAGGCCAGGTCGAGGGACCCCCATCTACTGGAAGGACCCTGCTCACTCCACAGATACTCTTCGAGCCCCAGCACCACCCTAGGTGGGGCCAGTCAGGGAGGGACCTCAGGAGGTTGGCTCCAGGGCATGTCCAGCCCATCTCACCCAGTCCGTCCCCACTGGCCACCTTCTAATTAATTTCCTTTCAATGTGCACGAATCCATGCACTGGGCCTCTAGTATTCTATAAAAATATTAAATTCATTTTTAATAGATGAAGCTACTGATAACTGGTTTCTTTTTACAGCCCTAACCTGGTCACTGCCAAAAAAATGATATGTCTGGTAAGACTAATTGTTCATAGAGATTTTGAATAAAAACAATAACAAACTCTTCCTTGTAAAAAGTAAAATTGTTCAAAGCTGGATGGCAATTTTGAAATAATAAGTAAAGTTGTGACTATAACTAATCTAATTTCTAATTGCAGTTTGAGATAAATATTCTAACTCTTGCACATATACATAGATATGTCTGCAGCTCTGTAACAGTGATAATTTGGAAAACTTTAAATGTTCATTGTTGTTAGATAGACATAGGCTTTTAATACTACCATGGAAATAAATGAAGATCACTAAAATGAGAACAAACATAGTGTGGGGGTTCAGAACAAGACACCCCAAGATATGCCTCAATGGTATGTGGATTATTTTTGAGCTAAAGGCAACTGAGACCCTGCGGAGTCACATTAAGAGCTATCACCAGAAATGACTTTTTATCTATCTACATGGCAGGGAACACTAATAATTACTGAACATGGTGCCTCCCTGCAATGTCCTTCTGCACCCCCAAGGTGCATTACATAACCCCTAGCTCAGAATGGCTCAGTCCTCCTTTCTATCTCTGAACCTCTTCTGCATGTGGGGTCTCTGACTCTCACATGTATGCAGGTTTCCCCTACATATATATATATGACTACATTTTGTTGTTTTCTCTGATTAATCTATCTCACCTTTATTTGATTACTAGAGGCCCAATGCACAAAATTCGTGCATGGGGGGGGGGGGGCGGTTCCCTCAGCCCAGCCTGCACCCTTTCCAATACGGGACCCCTTGGGGGATGTCCAACTGCTGGTTTAGGTCGGATCATCCTAAACTGGCAGTTGTATATCCCTCTCACAATCTTATCCCTCTCATAATCTTGGACCACTGGCTCCTAATTGCTCACCTGCCTGCCTGCCTGGTCACCGCTAACTGTACCCCCGCCAGCCTACTCACCCCTCACTGCCCCCCTGCCAGCCTAAAAACCCCCAACTGCCCTCCTGCCAGCCTGATCACCCTGAACTTCCCCCCCCCCCGCCAGCCTGGTTGCCCCCAACTGTCCCCCCCCCCCCCCCCCCCCGCCATTGACCTGGTTGCCCCTCGCAGACTGCTTGTTCAGACGTTTGGTCATTCCTCACTAACGCCCCTGCCGGCCTGGTCATAGGCAGCCATCTTGTGAGGGTTAATTTGCATATTACCTTTTTATTATATAGGATTAGACGATCTGAAAGGGCATTGAAGTTAGAATAAACTTTCCCCCCACCCCCAACCCCCAATAGTAAGAGTCAGCCACTATCATTGTCATTTGGCAGAGACTCAAAGGCAGGCAAGGGAGTGCAAAACCTAAATGCAGTGGAAAAAGAGAAGGCTTTGGGTGCACCTCGACTGGAGATTGTTGACATGGGGAAGCTGAGGGAACAAGACCTAGAAGCAAAGCATTTATACAGTAGGTTAGGGGATCACATTTAGCTCTCTGTGCTTGGTCCTCAGCTGGGAATTACAGACGTTGGCAGTTATTTGATTCAGTTATTTATTGTCTTGAGCTCATTGATGTAGAAATTGTGGATCTGGCTTCTCTTTCTATATACAGTGCGGCAATTTCTTTGTATATTCAGTCTATCACAATATGATTTTCAAAATAAATAAACTAAGTTGTCAATTATCAAAATAGTTATTTTTCAAAATATAACATTAACTTAAAGAGTAGGAAAATGTTTTAGATAGTACAATATGATAGGATTTTAGGAAGCAATATTATATTTTATAATGGAGGCAATATGTAATAAAAATACTAAAAAACTGCAAAGAAAAGGTACATGCTAACTTTGATAGCTCTTACCTTTGGAAAGCAAAGCAAATGGATAGGGTAGAGCATTAGTGATATGTATAACATTATATTTCAGAAAAATAAATCTAGGTAAATCTTGCAAATATGATTTATAAGGTATCCATTTTCTATATTTTCAAAATATCTGAACATTTCACAATCAAATTTTAATCTTCCTCCTCCTTCTCCTCCTCTTATTTCTCCACTCCTCTTCTTTCTCTTCATCATCATCTTCTTTTTCCTATGAATAGATGTCATTTACCTGAACCCTGAATGTTATAATTAGCTAGCAGCAGACATAACATAGATGTGACTCAAAATTTCATTATCCACCACAGTCAGCAGATGACAAAAATATGTGGATAGGGTTTACTATATAAAACAATGGGAAATGAGCCTGATTGTGGTAAACCTGAATGCTAATGCTTCTTTTTTAAATTTCTTTATTGATTAAGGTATTACATATATGTCCTTATCCCCCCATTATTCCCCTAAGCCCCCCGCCCCCACTCATGACCTCACTCCTCTGTTGTCTGTGTCCATTGGCTTATATGCATGCATACAAGTCCTTTGGTTGATGTTTCAATTAAAGACTTTCAATTTGAGCATTGAGAGTATTTCAAAGGAGTGTATAAGCTGAATGGCCTTTATTCAGCCCATTTGCTGTTAGAGTTTGAACAGTATAAACATCTTCCTATTAGCTAAAATGAATGCAGTGAACAAAGGCATAAAAGACTTCAGATGAGACAAATACTAACAGTAGTTAACGAAAATGGATGGAAATCTTCAGGGTCTGCATAGGCTGGATCAGGGTCTGCATAGGCTGGATCAGTAATGCAAGACTGCACCATCCCTTCAATCCACACTCATGGATCCTACTCCAAGCCAGATATTGTGCCAAGTACTAAGATTTCAAAGAAAACCTCAAAGAGGTCGTAGTCTAAAAAATGAGTGACCTGAATTACAGCAGATACAGAAAGCCTAAGAGAGATGGCTCTGAAATATTTTTAGAAGATAGACATGAAAGAATTGTTTGCCAGGTTAAAGTATAATAGGTACTATTTATTTCGAAGTGAGGCTATGCCAGCAGACTTGATAAGAACAGGAGGTATAAGAAAGGATCAGGAACCACTCCCTACCCCAATGTATTGAAAGAGAAAGTAAGTATATAGGAATGAAGAGTTTGAAAGGGCCTATAGACTAATATCAAATGGGTATCTCCCTCAGTTATTAGCTCCTAAGCTTAGAAAAAATTACGTAGGTACCTGTAGGGCACAGATGAAAGAGAACCAAGCTTCAGATCAGTGACACTGTGTGGATACACAATAGGTTATTAATATACTAAGGCTTTAAATAAATTCTCTCTCTACATTAACATAACATAGATGCCACTGGTATAAAAGTATTCTTCTGAGACACATGTAGATATCCTGAACTGCCAGTCTCTTATTCAGCTGTTCACAACCATGAACTCACATGGGTCCACCAGCTGTGACATGTTTTGCATATGATTTACTTCCATAAATAAAGTATTAATGTTTCCTTTCTCAAGCGGAAGGGAAAGTGGAGTGACAATTATATGTCATGGAAATACATGGTGTATGTTAATATCACCTATCATCTGAAATACAATAAAAAAAGAAACCTGATGCCTTCATGATTATGGGAGAGAAGAGAATAGGCTAAAGCAAGAGAGTGTGCATGCAGATAGAAGAAGTTAAGACTTAGGTGTATCATGTGTATGTTAGAAAGAGAAAAAAATTAATGTAATACTAATAGTCATTCAAAAAAATTCCCACACAACAAAAATCAAGCCCATGTAATTTGATTGTAAAAAAACTATCAGTGATATTTTAGCAAATAAAACTGAAAATCCATCACAATTTAAAGTTAGAAATTGTTAAATATGCAGGGAAATTCTTACAACAATATATTTAAACCAATGATTTCTCTTTTAGAGTGCATTTGTTTTTTTAAATTATAAAATATTTTAGTCATATTAGAAAATGAGGAGAATAAGATAAGAAACATCCACATACTCATTAGAGATTTGAAACCCTTCTAATTCCCAAGCTCTATCAGATGTCATCAAATCCCTAATTTTGGCATTTGGATTGCCATAGATAATTTTTCATAGTTATCAGTGTGTGTGTGTGTGTGTGTGTGTGTGTGTGTGTTGAGAACATTTAAAATCTACTTGTTTAGCAAGTGGCTTTATAAAACAGCTAATCATTACTTAAAGCTAACTTAGGCAAACAAACCAGGACACTGACAATCTTATATTTCTCAGAATCTCAGGTAGCAATTTCAAAACATTACATGTAAGTTTTGATCAATGAAAACAAATCTGAAAAACATGTATTAACTACCATATGTTCTATTCCAAAAGTCACACCTTTATATGTATTTTTCAGTACATCAGTTTTTAAAAAACAAAAAATGACAGTTTAAAACTTCATGACCATATATCTATCTCAGAGTGCAATATAGCTGCAGACACAATTTTAGAGTTTCTCTTTCAGTGTTTTTTTAGCTGCCTTAAGAAAACCAAAGTTTGCTTTATACATTATACATAAGCCAATATGGAGATAGGATGTACAATGATTCCATTGGTGAAATAAATTCTGAATTATTATATATTTTATATTCAGATACTCTTTTTGGTATAAAACTTTATAACATTTTTCTGTAACATCAAAGATTTAATTTCTGACCTACCTGATATATTAAAAATAATGTATTCCTTCCTTCTTTTAATCCAACTTCCTGGAAAGAACAAATTGGAATATCTTAATATATTAACTTTCTATTAAAATGCATATAGATTTCTCAGATGTGGGAAACCAATTTGACAGTCTTATGGACTTTATATCTACTAAAATGCCTCCTAGTTGACATAGGAAGTTATTATTGGAAGGAATCGGTCAACATATATATTTTTCCATTTGGGGCATTCCCCATTGGATAGCTATTTGAATCAAAGATACAAATTATCTTGATGGTAAATAGCAATCCATGAAATGAGTTTAGCAGGAATTACATTTTTAACTTTGGTCTATGACTAATGTTATTTATAAAATGATAACCATGCTTTTATTGTTTCTTTATACCTTTGAGATAGATATTATAAACTAGTTGTAAATCTGTATTTCCAATTACAGTCCACTCTACCCCTCAACGTCTGTCTGAGTCTACCGAGATTATAAATATAAGAAGGCTGCAATTTTCATCTTTTTTAATCCATACTTAAAACTCTTATGATTGATGAAAGGAATTCATAGACCTCCACTCAGACTACAATGGAAGAACTTCCCCTGCAAGACATGCCAGAATAAAGTAGGTGGGCTAAAATTAATTTTAAATGCCCCATTCCTATACAATATGCTTCCTGGCCAACCTTACTCTAAGATCAGAAAGGATAGCAAATTGGTGAAATAACAGGACATCTTAAATATAGTTCAAATTTCATTATGATTATTATTATTTTCAATATATCTGAGTTATAATGGATTATAAGGTATACTGAGTTCAACCAAATGTCAGAACCAGCTAACAAGGTCCAAGTTATGCACATTGTTTGGCAAGAGGAAGTACAAAGTTCTATTGATGCTGAGATAAATGAACTAATTTAGCTTTCAGATCCTCTAATGGCCTCCATATTTTTAAACCATTCTGCTTAGTAGCATCCAAATAGTTCTAGCCAGTTTGTTTACTACCCAAAATGTGAAATGGACTTTTTGAAAAAAATATCCTTGCTAGTTCATAGCAGACACAACATTTTTTAATTAAGTAAATAAATTTATAAGTTAAAGCTAAGTATAAAATTATTCAGGCACATCTTGCAGTAGTAAACTCTATTTCTTGCCAAAATTTTTATAGTTAAAGTTCTATTTTTGTTTATTAAATTATTAAAAATTACTTGTGTGGGCCACAATCTCTAACACAGTGTGCTAATAAGAGGGTAAATAAGACAAGATTTATTAAAGGAGTTTTCAGACAATTCTAAAACAAAAAGATACACTTCAGATGACTACTTATTTATAACCTTCTGCTTTATAATCTTTTTATTGAAATTAAGATCATCCACAATAATAACCAAATATTCTATTTACAATTGTTTAATGAGTGGTAAAGATGCTGATATTAACCATGATGACATGCTAGTCAATTGTTGCCAAGTCAAAGCAATCAATAGTGTTAAGAAAATATGATGGGTTGGTCATTAGATGGAAAAGTATAGCATTCAGTAAGTCCATGTGCTTCTGAATCAAGCAACAATTACCCACAGGCATTTTTTTCTCTTTATAATTTTTGTGAAAAAACATAGTGCTATTTGATAAATTCTGCACAAGTACTTCATAAATGTCATAAAGAATCAAAAAGAAATAAATTCTGCAGGTGTTGAACATGGAAGAATTTCAAAAAAACATGTAAAGTGATGACAGAATTTGAAACTAGCAATATTTGTCAAATCCACCAAAACCCAAGAGAAATTTCCAAAAGCAAAAGAATGTTATGGACTAAGGTAAAAAAGCAGAACAGTAAGACCTGAGACGTTATAGCACTAACCCCCACTGAATAACACTGCCTTAAAATTCCAGGCACTTCACTTAGAAAGTCCTTCTAACTCTACAACGCAGCATCAATGTAGCTCTGTTCAGAGGTAGCTACATAGCTACCTCTGAACAGAGGTTCATTAGCTTATTACTAAATTTTCATTACATTCGTTTGATTACACTTCCCAATAGAGCAACACGGGCAAAGGCAGAAATTACCAAATGGTGCATTATAGCCTGAGCTGTGATCTCAGCAGTAAGAGGATGGAAATACCAGAAGCCACGGGAGCAATTGGAGTTATAGTCATCTATGTCCTATCTCTTGTGTTGCAAGCACTTTAAACTACTGGTAAGTGCACAACGGTTACTTTCTGTTATACTGCTACACAAATAGTGTCTGAGAGCAAAAGTTTTCTTCTTTGCTCAGTAGAGAAAAAATCAGATAAATGAACTTGACATGAGAAATTTGCTTAAGGTCTGTGAACATCAACAATCTCTCTTGCTTAAAATCTTAGAGGGTTTCAATAGCATCCATAGAGATGATGTGGAGGGGTTAGTGAAAATGCATGTATCCTATTTCTTGGCTACCAAAAGATGTAGGTAAATATCTGTTTGTGGATAAGAATACAGGATGACAACAGAAAGGAAAATAAATATAAGGGCAAGAAAAGGATTTGAATCTTGTGATAAGAACTTGCCCTCAAAGTATTATAAATGCAAAATACCATAATGTAAGTCTGAGCAAAATATCGCTACTGTGACCTCTAGACAATGAAAGGACACAGAGCTGAGAGAGGAGGAAGGATATTTGCATCCCAGGTGGAGGGCAGGGAAAAGAGCAGTGGTCTTAGGGAATAGTGTAGCCCATTGTTTATATCTTTGACACTGGCAATGCTCTTGAGATCATCGTGACTCAAAATGTTGTGGGAAGCACTTGGTCTGGGTGGGTCAAGTCTGAGCCTCTCCCCCAGAGCATGAAGCTAAGAGGAATCACTCTTGGAGGTGTTGTGGGGTGAAGCTCCCACCACCTCCTTTCTCTTGCATTATCATAGAGACGTTGTCCTTGATGCTGTCTGAGGAAAGCAGAGGAAACGTCTTCTCGCAATGTTTTGGATAACCAGTTGGGGCAAAAGTTTTGTGATAATATTGAGGCCATCTGAGGGAAAAGAAAGAACATGTCTCCACTTCTTAAATTGTTACATCTGTTTACAGAAATTTCATCAAGCTTACCCAGGATAATATACTAGGTTTTTAAATGTCCTCCTTCAACAATGTAGTGATAATATCCAGTTGCTCTGTAAAGGAATACAAGAAAAATATTAACAAAGTTATGGGATAAATGGAAATAGCCAACAAGCCCATTCAAACTAGAATGTTATGAGAGGTCTGGGGAGATTGGGTTCTAATCCTGGCCTTTTAAATCAACATCTTACTTCTTTACTTGTCAATAGTGTACTTTGTACTTATCTACATGTATGGAAATACTTTTTGATATAAATTAAAAGGTAAAATAAAAAGGCCTAGGAGTCTTAACTAAATGTTGTGAAATGCATCGTCAATTCCTTTGTACACAACATAAGAAAAAACAAAAGAAGTTGGATGTTTAATACTACATACAGGGAGTGGAAAATATGTGTGCATTCCAGTGTCACTTGATTTAGCACCTTCACCTCTCCCTGGCTTCACCAAAGTAGGGAGAAAAAATACTGGATATTGTTGATATTACCTGGTATCTGATTGTGGGAATAAGTGATTGCCAGATTATGGACTTGAAGAAAATGAAAGAACCGCTGAAAACCAAAAAAAGTTAGCCAACATAATAATCATAGCATACCAACATTATAGTGCAGTGGTCGGCAAACTCATTAGTCAACAGAGCCACAAACCGCGGCTTGCAAGCAGCATGTGGCTTGCGAGCCATAGGTTGCCAACAACTGTTATAGTGTAACACAGACAAGCAATAGGATACAAGGTGGAAGAATTTTGAAAATACCTTGTGATATATCATAGACTTCATCCAAATAGAAAGGATTAAAAAATCCAAGCATCTTCACATTATGACTTTATCATTAAGTTTGGTGTAAAGAGGCATAGCTTATAGACAACTAGAGGCCCAGTGCACAAATCCATGCACCAGTGGGGTCCCTCGGTCTGACCTGGGGTATCAGGACAAAACAAGCTCTCTGACATCCCCTGAGGGGTCCCAGATTGCAATGGGCACAGGACAGGCTAAGGGACCCCACCAGTGCACGATCAAGACCAGGGAGGGACACAGGAGGTTGGCCAGCTGGGGAGGGCCACAAGAGGGCTCCAGGGCATGCCCAGCCCATCTTGCCCAGGCCTAATCAGCTGGACCCCAGCAACAAGCTAACCTACCGGTCAGAGAATCTTTCCCCTGGTGGTCAGTGCATGTCATAGCAAACAGTTGAGCAGCCTTAGCATATCATTAGCATATTACGCTTTGATTGGTTGAATGGATGACCAGACACTTAACATATTAGGCTTTTATTATATAGGATAGACATGAACTGACCTATATAGGCAATTTTCTCCAGAAGTCACCTATTATTCTTAAAGAACATTAAGGCTCATATGTATAGAATAAAAGGAATTAGCATAGATTGAAATGAGATAATTAAAATAGAATAAAGATTTTCAAGTTTGTAAGGGTTTCCAAGACATTGATGTAAACATTCAATTTGAAAACCTAAACATGAAAAAATTGAAGTTATCTATTCAAAAACTGAACAGATAATGGTAAAGCAAATGAAAAGCTGTTTTATTCAGATTAGAGCAAGTGACTATCAGCAGGACTTTGCATGAGAAACTCAGAAAAGCTTAGACCTAATGTTTTAAATCTCACCATGATTGTTAAGGAGAAGAAATACCTTAAAAACTAAATTTCTAATTTACAAATTCAGTGTTAATGTGAAAACTATTCTAGAAATAAGAAAATATCCCATTCATTACACAGTCTGGGGTTTTAAAAGTTTACCTTCACTGGCCTTTTAACTAAGAAAGAAAGTAATAAAAACAACACATAATGTTTCAGGATGACACTGTTCAAGATAGTATTGATCCTCTCAATTTCCTCTACAACTGGATATCAGATCTCAGGATATTGTTTCAAAACAGCAATAAGCTTTAATAACAGATGTTTTGTCTTCAGCTTCAAATAGATTTCACAGCCAAATATTGTGACCTGGTGTAGCAGTGTGTGAAGACCTGGGGATTACAATAATAAAAAGGCTGTAGAGATAGTTGTACAATCTTGAACACTAGCACTGTTTTGCACATATTCTGGAGTGCATTCATTTAGATGAGAAAAATAAAATTCATGTAATAATCATTAAACATTAATTTTTAATTGTTTGAATGTATAATGTAGTTATATTACTTGTAAAATATGAATAATTAGGTTATATTTAGTCCAAAATATATGGAATAGAGTTTATTTTATGTAAAATTTTACTTAGTTTTTTAAATATACCTAGTTTAAGTATGTTTTTTATATGTTATGTTTTACAACCTTGGAATCATAAGAGAGAAGGCTCTTGACTTATTTATCAGATATTATGCCATGACTTTAAAAAAATATAAATTACTTACTATTTTGACAAAGGAAGAGTGTGTGGATATTTCATTTAATAAAGTTAAACTTTTTGATAGGAGACATATGTAACTTTTACAGGTTTTCTAAAATATTATTTACTTATTAATCAGTTATTTAAGAGAAGTGAAGAGAAATAATAGTGTGAAAATTTGTATTACCTGATTGAACCCAAATGCATTATGTAATAGCCAATTAAGAAAACATGTACAAAGCACATGCTTACATATTGACCCAAAATTAAGGAAGGATAGAGGAAAGGAAAATGGGTAAAGAAAAGAATATAGTATTAGGGCATAATACTCAAGAGGGCCTATATATGAAACCCCTGGTACAAATGTTGACATTTCAGAATACTTCATATAGATTCTGATGTAGAAAGTTAGTCCTAAACTTGATGAATATGATCACAAGGACTGTGTACTGGAACAACTATTGTTTGTATCTAGAATTTTCCTATACACCAGGTCAGCAAAGGGACTGGACAGATCCCTGGGGAATGCTCTGCTGCACAGCCATTCTATGGCAATACCCATCATCATGCAGGCATATTTCCTAAATGTTTATTTTCTTGACACCTGAATGCAGTATTTATTTTACAATTTCATTCTTTGTTTACTTTCCAGAACTTTTAATGCCATTCTATTCTAAAATTTATGTTAACCTGAAAGCATTTCTATTTATAATTTCCACAATTTAATTAATGTGGCTATATGCATATATGTTTGGAAGGCATTGTTTAAATGTTAATAAAATATATTTGTCTACTTGCTTATGAATTGCAATTTCATGTTGGAAACTCTAGTGGTCAAAATAAAATGTGGTTTGTACCAAAATATATATATTTTTGACATGAGTGAAGAAGACAATGTACTCTTAACTTGACAGTATTACATATTTGCTACAGATTCATATAGCCCTAGCACAGTCCAGAAGAGCATGTTGACTTCACATGTGTGTATTTGTTTGTTGGGTTATTTGCTTCAGCTTAGATCTAAAAAAGAGCTGTGTTTGTGTTCAGTCATAATCTAGACCCGTGGTTGGCAAACTGCGGCTTGCGAGCCACATGTGGCTCTTAGGCCCCTTAAGTGTGGCTCTTCCACTAAATACCATGGCCTGGGCAAGTCTATTTTGAAGAAGTGGCGTTAGAAAAAGTTTAAGTTTAAAAAATTTGGCTCTCAAAAGAATTTTAATCATTGTACTGTTGATATTTGGCTCTGTTGACTAATGAGTTTGCCAACAACTGATCTACATGAAACGGTTTTTTTTGTTTGTTTTTTAATAATCTTTATTGTTCAGATTATTACAATTGTTCCCCTTTTTTCCCCCCATAGTTCCCCTCCACTCAGTTCCCATCCCACCCTCTGCCCTTACCCCCCACTGTCCTCATCCATATGTGTACAATTTTTGTCCAGTCTCTTCCTGCACCCCCCACAGCCTTTTCCCCCCGAGAATTGTCAGTCCACTCCCTTTGTATGCCCCTGATTCTATTATATTCACCGGTTTATTCTGTTCATCAGATTTTTTATTCACTTGATTTTTAGATTCACTTGTTGATAGATATGTATTTGCTGTTCATAATTTTTATCTTTACCTTTTTCTTCTTCTTCCTTTTCTTAAAGAATACCTTTCAGCATTTCATATAATACTGGTTTGGTGGTGATGAACTCCTTTAGCTTTTTCTTATCTGCGAAGCTCTTTATCTGCCCTTCAATTCTGAATGATAGCTTTGCTGGGTAGAGTAATCTTGGTTGTAGGTTCTTCCTAATCATCACTTTGAATATTTCTTGCCACTTCCATCTGGCCTGCACAATTTCTGTTGAGAAATCAGCTGACAATCGTATGGGTGCTCCCTTGTAGGTAATTAACTGTTTTTGTCTTGCTGCTTTTAATATTGTCTCTTTGCCTTTGCTCTTGGCATTTTAATTATGATGTGTCTTGGTGTGGTCCTCTTTGGATTCCTTTTGTTTGGGGTTCTCTGTGCTTCCTGGACTTGCAAGTCTATTTCTTTCACCAGGTGGGGGAAGTTTTCTGTCATTATTTCTTCAAATAGATTTTCAGTATCTTGCTATCTCTCTTCTTCTGGCACCCCCATAATTCGGATGTTGGTTCGCTTGAAGTTGTCCCAGAGGCTCCTTACACTATCTTCATATTTTTGGATTCTTTTTTCTTTTTGCTTTTCTGGTTGGGTGTTTTTTGCTTCTTTGTATTTCAAATCTTTGACTTGATTCTTGGTATCCTCTAGTCTGCTGTTGGCTCTCTGTATATTATTTTTTATTTCAGTCAGTGTACGCTTAATTTCTACTTGGTCCTTTTTCATATCCTTGAGGGTCTCGCCAAATTTATTGGCCTTTTCTAGAAAATTCTTGAAAAACCTTATCACCATGGTTTTGAACTTTATGAAATGTTTTTTAAGCCAAACACTTTATGAGATGCATGCACGATATTATCTGATCACTGTATCTTCTTTTGTTTGTTTTTGGTTTGTGAGAAAACTGTGGCAAAGACAATAAGCTTCACACTTTAAATAGCTTATTGACTATTCTATAGTCTTTTGTTGTTCTTTATATGTTTTATGAACTTGGAAGTTGTGAGGTCACTAGTTATATTTATGTTGTTAGATATGAGATTGAAGAAAAAAAATCTTTCATTTTTAATACAAAATAAATCTTCATTAACTAAAAAGTATCAGTCTTAGAAAGCATATCATTTTATCTTCTCTCGACCTAAAAAGTTAAAAATACCATAAGTGAGTATATAAAATCTGACATGAAAAGCACTAAACTGAAATGAAAAGATAGATTGCTAAATAACAGTTTTATTAGAAAGCAACATGGTATAATGCAAGAAATAAGAATATGCAAAATTAGTAGAGAAATATGTGCAATAGAAGTAGTAAATTTAATAATTGATACTATAGAAAATAAACTTAGTAATGTAAAGGAAAAAGTAAGGATAATTTCCTGAAGCACATAAAGAGAAAATGAAAATAATTATTAATAACCAATACAAAAATGGTCATTCAACCAGAAGATAATTGGAGTTTTTAAAGATCAAAATCAATAAATCAAATCTACGGTGGAGACATGACCCATGATTTCAGATCAAATAGGTGTTTTAAAGTGTGAATACATGGTCATTTTTAACACAGGAAATGAACACTTAGACATAGCTTAGGGGATACAGATCCTGTTATGGCATTACACACCCACAAGGAACAAAAACAGGCATACTTGATTTGCTAACACTTTAAAATTTCACTTATATGCTGAGGAGTAAAATTGGTCCTTAGTTTGTCCTTTATTCTGTTTTCATCCAATTTTGTCATCCGGTGTACATGAGCATTATAAAATAGAGTGTGTAACTTCCCATCTTCTTCTATAGTCTCAAATTTATTCTTTGAAATTGGAATTATCTATCACTTGGAATTTTGTTAGAAATTTATCATAAAATACCCTGGAGCTTGTGCCTTGCCTAATGGTAAATCTTTAAAAACCATTTTTCTTTTTTCTAAGGTTATTGTTCTAGTCATACTTCTAACTTTTTCCAAGGTCAATTTTGGCAACCTATAGTTTTTTTAATTGTCTAAGTTGAAAAATTAGTTAGTATACAGTGTTTTCTGAAAATTTTATTATTTTAATCTCCTCTACACCTGAAGTCATGACCTCCTTTTCTCAATCCCCAGATTTTTTCCCTTTTGTGCCTTTGCTCTTTGTTTAGCTCTTCATCTTATTTGCCAAAGGCTTGTCTATCTTATTGATCTTTTCAAAGAACTGGCTTTTCTTTTTATTGGTCAAATTTGCTATTTTTATGTTAGTTTTCTATTTCATTACTTTTTTTATTTTATAATTAATTCCTTTCTTCTGCTGTTTAGAGATTTATTTCACTGTTCTTTCACAAACTTATTGAATTGCAGGCTTAGT
Source organism: Corynorhinus townsendii (assembly GCA_026230045.1). Classification (NCBI taxonomy): domain Eukaryota; kingdom Metazoa; phylum Chordata; class Mammalia; order Chiroptera; family Vespertilionidae; genus Corynorhinus; species Corynorhinus townsendii. Next base: position 149,436,046 of record JAPDVU010000003.1, read on the forward strand.
TTATTTATATTCCTTTTATTTCCTGAATAATTTTATTTAAAGCTAAATAGGGAAGAACGTTTGAGGGGCTGAATAAAAGAAAGTGAAGGGATTAAGCAAAAAAAAACCAAAAAACCACAAAACATATATACACATAGATACAGACAATGATGAGTTGTTAACCAGAGGGGAAGGGCAGTAGGGGGTTAGGTGGAGGTGGGCAAAGGGGAATAAATAAAAATTGAAAAAGAGTTAGCTTGAGGGGATGGGTGCAAAACACAGTGTGCAGATGATGATTTTTTGAATTGTACATTTGAAACCTGTACAATTTTGTGAACCAATGTCACCCCAATAAATTCTATTTTTAAAAAAGCGATGTCTTCCTCTGTCACTTTGATCCTTTAGTTTCATATGCAGTACCTCCCTTGGAGCGTGGAGTGTTTGAGCATTGGTACCAAACTGTTTGATTTCAAATCCCAGCTCTGTTACATTTTGCCTACGTGCAATCTGGCACTTTGTTTAAACTCCCAGTGTCTTTTAATAGGATTAATAATAATACTGATCTCATAGAGTTTTGTTTTTTTTTGAAGATTAAATATTTGAGTGTAACTGACACATTTGGAACAGTAACTACACACTGTAGGTATTTTTAATGTTGACATTGTCATACAGGTATAAATAGGTAGTGATCTCTATATTACCTAAAAACTCAATGGTTATTTAGAAGTATTAACTTGGATTCAATTATTTTATGATTGAGAAAAATTTTGTCAATTTAAAAAATATTTTTTTATATAATCATTGACTTTGACTTGTGCATTACAAACTTTTTGGGCATGTTTTTAAGTCTCCTTTTTGTGAACAAATGATATGTATTTAATAGTGTCAATGTAGGAAACATTCAAACTTGTGGAGAATTTTTGTGAGTTTATTTAAGCCAAATTGTCAACAATTGTCAGGAAGCAAAATCTCAATGGATTGAGATTATGTTTTCGAGAATGGCGGTTTTGCACCTTATTTTATACATTACAATAAAAAGAGGAGACATATGGGGATTACATGAAATCCCTTGGAGCTAGATTTGGAAGGCAGAAGAAAGCAAAGGGGAGGGAGGGAGAACCTCTGAGATTGGATAGAAAGTAAAATGATAGACACATCTCTTACATAGGTGGGTATAGGATGGTTAACAGTCAAAAATTAACTCACTAACATTGAGGGGATTTGTGGTCTCCAAAGAGTGGTGCCTGTGCTTTGAGGGGTCCAGAAAAATGAAAATTACTTTGACATTCCAAATATATGTTATCATAGATTCAATAGACAATTGGAGGCTCAGGTAGGGTAAAGATTGACCTTTGTCAGGGAACATGCTGACCTAGGACATGACTACCCACCATAAACAGCTTTTAGTTAAAAATAGTTTTAATTTCAGACCATCCTTTGTGGTTACTTTAGGTCTGAGCTTGCAAGGCCGGCAGGCAGGTCTTCTCTGAGCTAGTCAGATTAGCAAGTGGCCCCTTTTCATCCATAATAGAGATTTGTATGTTTTGATTTGTTTTGAGAATTTGCAGAGGCAAGCAACCCAGTGCTTAATACCTACCAAACACAATGAGAAAGGCAGGATGTAGGAGGTTTTTGAAAACATGTGGCCTAATCACTGGAGTCTCTTCTTTCTTTGGCTTCAACAAACTCCAGGCACCATTCATAGTGGTGCTTTCCTGTTTGTGTCCTTTGCTGAGGTTTATTTCTTTCATTTTTTTCTAACTTTCAGGAACTGGCTGTAACTTCTGGTGTAGTGAGAGAACCTATGTATTTTCTTGGTTAAAAAAAGTAATTCAACGGAGTAAATTTGAAGGTCTCATTGACTTTGTTAGGTGATTCATGAAATCAGGCAGCATCCCATCTCATGTCTGCAAAGGCATTCATACAAGGCTTATATGAAATTGGAGGTTTTTATAGGAAGGAGGGAAGGGCAAGGGAGGCATTGACAAAAATAAAGAAAGAATTTTTAGACCAGAACACCATCTTTTTCAGGGAAGGAAGTGGCCAGTGTTTTATCCTGCAGATTGCCTCTTCTTTCTATGAGGGCTTAGAGAGGACCTGTGTGAAACATTGGTACAGACCAGAAAGTTCTTCACTGGTTGATTAAGATTATGTTTCTGGTAGAGAGTGAAAGAACAACTAGGTCAGATTTGAAATCTATACTTGGTATTGTGGGCTTTAGCACAAGTGAGGGCCTGTGGTTTTCTCTTTAATACTTTGTTAGTTACGTGGTTTTTTCTAGGTACCTGGTGCAGGAGGGCACGAGTGAAGTATGTATTCAGATCACTATCTTGAAACAGAAGTTAGAATATCTATCACTTAAATGCAACATATTTAATTAAACAGAAAATAAAAAAGCCTGAGATTTGTTAGGTATGCCAGACAAGAGAAAGAAAGAAACATTATTAACACTAATACAAAAAGATAATTTGAATTAAAATTATTAAAATATCAAGGGCACATTTTTACTCTGCTGATGTTAATATATGTATTTTTGGAAGGTAAACATGGTAGGTTAGCATGGTGGTACGCAGGTAGGTTACATAGCCATCTTGGATGCAGGATAAAGAAAATCGAATTTTTTCAGGGGGATTAGATCGGGGATGGGATATCCAAAGGAAAGGGATGTACAGCACCAAGCCAAGGGGACATTAGGTTGCTGGATCAAGGGGACACCCAGGAGCTGGAGTTTCATCCTTATATTCAATCACTGGTGGGAACCTCTTGTCTTCAATAGTTCTGGGGGCTGAGCTGGTGAGCTTGTATAGCAGATGGGATGCAGATATGCCATCAGGTGCCTTCAGGACAGTTTCAGTTTCTGACTCCTGGTGTCCAGTGAGTTTTTCCTGGTCTTTCATTCTCCTGTGACTGGAAGATTACATAATGGCCATTAAGGACTGTATTGTCCTATAGTCCTAACAATTTTAATTTTAACTGTCCTAAAACTATATTCTCCAAACAAAAAGTACCAAACACATAGAAAAATGTTACAAATATGAGGATGATTGAAATGTCTATATTGAGAGATTTCACAGAGCTTGAAAGATCAAGTTGGTTAAAAAATCCTATATAATAAAAGCATAATATGCAAAATGACCGAACAGCGAAATGACTGGTCACTATGATGCACACTGACCAGCAGGGGCAGAGGTTCAACACAGGAGCTGCCCCCTGATGGTCAGTGTGCTCCCACAGGGGGACTGCCACTTGGCCAGAAGCCAGGCTCACCTCTGCTGCTGCAGGCAGGCAGTAAGGAGTGAGGGGTCCCAGACTGTGAGAGCCCTGGACTATGCGAGGGATATCTAACTGCCGGCTTAGGCCCAATCCCTGGGGGAATAGGGCCTAAGTGACAGGCAGACATTCCCCAAGGGGTCCCAGATTGTGAGAGGGTGTAGGCTGGGCTGAGGGCCCCCCCGCCCCCACCCCCAGTGCATGAATTTTGTGCATGGGGCCTCTAGTAGAATATAAAGCATTTGAGATAATGACTCATAATAGAGCTTTCATGTGTATTTATTAAACTTTGATTTCTACATAATTGATATGTCTTTGGAAGCCTCCATTGAATAATTATTAAAGTTGATCATATATATTGCCACAAACACTACATGCATTTAAAAAAGCAAAACTTTAATAGCTAACAATATTGAACCAAACTGAAAAATAAAACTTATGAATAATAAATATTTAATTCCAGCTATTAATGATAAAAGTTTATTATCTTGCTCTGCAAATGTCAACTGGTATAAATTTTTAAAGAATGAAGCAAAACAATTTACTGTTATTATTAAATTATTGTTATTTGATTGCATGTAACTTTTTAAATCAATCTGGTAAGAAATGTTTCTTTTCTTCTTTTTTAAAAATTTATTTGTTTATTTATAATTAAGTGCAGTCTAATTGATCAAAGTATGATCAGTCATTATTTTACTTGTTACCTGAGTTAGGACAGGACTTTGTATTTAGTCCAGTACAATTTTACCGGTAGTTCAGTACCCTCTCTAGTTTCTCAGTTCGCCCACTATGTTTCCTGTTCTGGATAGGTCAGAGGTCCTAATTATTAGTAGGATTTAATCCCATTTATTAGCTCCTCCCTAGAACAAGTTTGACTCTATCACTATTTATTGTCATTAGTTTCACATACTCTTTTAATGAATTCTTTTATATATGCATATTTCTGTACTTTTTAACAGAAAATAGACAAAAAAGTTGAGGAGTCTCTGATATTCCCCCTTTGTCTGCCATAATCTAGAGCAGGGGTCCTCAAACTATGGCCCACGGGCCACATGCGGCCTGCTAAGGACATTTATCCAGCCCGCCAGGTGCAGCTGCCTGTCCTGCTTAGCAGCCGACTCGTCCCGGGCCCACAGTGCGCATAGGAATTTGTTCATAGTTTTTGTTTTAAACTATAGTCCGGCCCTCCAACGGTCTGAGGGACAGTGAACTGGCCCCCTGTTTAAAAAGTTTGAGGACCCCTGATCTAGAGTGACCAAACTATTATTTGACCAATTAAAGTGTCAGTACAACACGAAGAGGAGTTAAACATACAAACTCTATGATCAAGATGAATAACTGAATATGAATGATGGTTACCTCATTTACAAACTATTAGTGATTTCCCATTGTTCCTGGAGGATACATTCCAAGAGCCCCAGTGTATGCCTGAACCCACAGATAGTGCCTACACATACATATCTATAACAAAGCTTAATATATAAATTAGGCATAGTAAGTGATCAACAATCTACACTAATAAAAGGGTAATATGCTAATTAGACCGGACGTCTTCTGGGCCTCCTTCCTGACAAAGCCAGGCCCAGGCAAAGCTGTCCATGATCCCAAGCACCTGCGGCTGCAGCCTGCCCAGGCAAAGCTGCCCGCAGTCCCAGGAGAAGCCTCCCATGGTCCCAGGTTCTGGCAGCTGGCCCCGGTTGAGCCGCCAGGAGTCATGGGTGCCTGCCGCCAGCCTGGGCAGAGCCACTGGGGGTCCCAGGATCCTGCAGCCAGCCCGGGCAGAGCTGCCAGGCTTCCCCAAGCCACCAGATGTCCCGTGTGCCTGTGGCCAGCCAGAGGGAGGGAAGCCCGGATCCCAGGTGTGGAGGCCAAGGCAAAAGCAGTTAGGGGCGATATGGCAGGCAGGAGATCAATTAGGGGTGATCAGGCCAGCAGGGGAGCAGTTAGAGGTGATCAAGCTGACACGCAGAGGGGTTTGGGGTGATCAGGCAGGCAGGCAGAGTGGTTAGAGGCGATCAGGAAGGCAGGCAGACAATCGGTTAGGGCCAAGAGTCCCAGATTGCGAGAGGGATGTCCAACTGCTGGTTTAGGCCCAATCCTGCATGGGTCCTGAGTTGAAGAGGGTTCAGGCCAGGCTGAGGGACCTCCCCCCATGCATGAATTTCATGCACCAGGCCTCTAGTAACTAATAATGAAATAAAACAATTTTAATAGTGTACTGTAATAAATGTTATGTGAATGTGGTTTCTCTCCTCTCTGTCTTCCTCTCTCTCTCTCTCTCTCTCTCTCTCTCTCTCTTTCTCTCTCTCTCTCTCTCTCTTTTTCTCTGATGACCATTATGACAACAAAGTGGACTCCTAAATGTCTAATTGGTGGATAACTGGACAAAAAAAATGATTCACATCCCAGGCAAGAGAGAGCGGAAATACTCAAAATTTCATCACTGTACTCCAAACTTCACACAATATAAAACTTATGAATTATTTCTGAAATTATCCATTTAATATTTTCTGACCTTGGTTAACCACAGATAACTAAAACTATAAAAACCACAGGTAACTAAAACTAAGCAACACCACATATAAGGAAGACTACTATAGTTTGGAAACTTACTTAAACTTATGAAGATCAAGAATTCAAGTATAAATTACAAAGAAAACCAGTATCATTTTATTAATTACTGGGTAGATTATACAAGTTAATACACTCACAATTCCTAATAAAGTGACTAGCATATAATAAAAATTAATAAATATGAACATCACTGTTGGTTATATTGAGCACTGAGGAGTAATATCAGATTAAAGTATCTACTAAGTAATAATATACACATAGAGTATTTTATATTACGTATAGACATATAATCTATGCATAAATCAATTGCTGTGTGAGCAGTAAAATACAGAGGTTTGGTTTTTTTTTAATCAGAACCCACTGCTTATAATTAGATCCTCAAAGTCAGACTATATTTTCCCATTTATTCTTCTTTCTTTTTATAATGTTTCTAATCAGAGCATTTCCTATCACTTCTTTTTATTTGTATATTATTTTTTTTCAATTATAGTTTACATTCAATATTATTTTGTATTAGTTTTAGGTGTATAGTATAGTGTTTAGACAATCATATACTATACAGATTATTGCCCTCAATATTTCCAGTACCCACCTGGCACCATCTCAAGGGCCCTTCAATAAGTAATTTTACTGATTTTTTGCCTTGCTGGATATCTTTTACAGTTAAAATAAAATTTATTCCATTGATTTTTTTAGAGAGAGTGGAAGGAGCAAAGGGAGGGAGAGAGAGAAACATCAATGTGAAAGAGACATATTGTTTGGTTGCCTCCCACACTGCCTGACCTGGGCCAGCGATCAAACCTGCAACCCAGATATGTGCCCTTGACTGGGAATAGAGTCTGGGACCCTTAGGTGCTTGGGCTGATGCTCTAACCATGCAACAACACCTGCCAATGTGGTTAAAATTATTTTTAAATATTTATATCTAACTATTTTCATATTTGTAGCAGAATGATTCCTCCAAATAGTCTAGCCCACCTTTTCCTAAAAATAGAACTTGCAGGGTTTTGTTTTTTAAAAAATACTAGACAGAATGATTTTAATGTTTATATGAATATATATATATATATATATATATATATATATATATATACAAAAATGCTAGTGATGAAAAAGATGAGATTAAGAAGCCATTAAAATGAGTAAATAATACTAATGAGGTATTAACAGTTAAGAAATCACAAAGGACCAATAAACATATGAAAAGAAAAACATAGATAATTAAATAGCATGTAACAAATTATATATGAGCTTTATAAACCTGAAGTAGGACACACAAGAGCCAGACCCTTCTGTTCAATGGTGTCTTCTTGAAAGGATATTGAAGCTGCTTTTTAGCATTTTTATCCTAGGAATGCCATATTCAATACATAAATTAATAATTTAAGGGCCACATGTTTAAAACATTACATTTCTTATTTTCCTGTCCTTCCATGTCTCTTTGCCTCTAAGAATCTTGCTCACACAGCACAACCACTGTTTTCTTCAGGCCATTGCACAAACACTTCATTTTGTATCTACATTTCCAGAAGTAAGATGTTAAAGCACAATCCATATACATCAGTGATTTTTAAATGATCATCAACAACTTGTTTCCAGAAAAATAATCTATTTGACTTAACAGCTTTTTTATACAGTAATGGAAAAGTTACAAAATAGCCAGGGGAAGACTTTAATTTTTCTTTCTGGAAAATATAGAAATGGATTAAGCCAATTTATGAACTAAATCAATATATTTGGGTACAATTTAGGCCGATTGTTATGTTGACCTTCATATAAGATTTTGATGCATTAGCAGACTATTTTTAAGGCTTTTCTCAATTTGTTTTCATACTGAAATCCTCTTCAGGAGGAGATATGCAATTCAAATATCACATAATTTAAACTATAGCCTATCCAAAGTCTGTCATCTAGTGCTACCACATTTCAGGGGTCTCTCATTAGTCTCATTATTTACATATTATTATGCCAATCCCATTTCAAAGGTGGTTTTAAAAATTCCAATAAAGGACTGGTGACTTTTTTAACTTTTAAATTATTTTTCTTCACTTTTCAAAAAGACAGTGAGTTTCTGCTGTTTTTCTATCAGCACATTTGCAATTAAGAGAAAATTAATATTACTTGTTCTTCTCATTACTTATCAGAAGAAAACATTTTTTTTTCTCTCTGGGCTATTCTTTCTCCATTTATAAAATAGAAAAGTTCTACTAGACCTCTAAAATTTTTAGATTGAAAATTTGAATCCGCCAAACAGAATGTTTTAAATGAAAAAAAAATCAATTCTTTACTACTTTCAGCTCATGTATTCTTTTTGTTATTAATTTTAGAGAGAGGGAGGGGGAGGGGGAAAATCAATGTGAGAGAAAAATATCAATTGTTGCCTCCAAAAAGACCTAGGTTTGAACCTGTAATCTGGGTATGTGCCCTAATGGGGAATTGAACCTGCCACCTTTTGATGTATGGGACTATACTCCAGCAACTAAAACATACTCACCAGGGCCATCCATATATATATATATTTTTTTTTCCCCTGCCTCAGGTTTATTTGTACAACTAGCACAGGAGGACACCAGCTCCAAACATACAGCAGCCCAGGGGTCACCCCAGTCCTTCCATTCTCACATCGGCAGACAGAGGCCTCTCTACACTGGAGCCTTTCTTGGGGGTCTGGGCACCTTTGGTAGTGGGAGTCTGAGGAGCAACTGAACCAACAGCCAGAGGCTTGGTTTCAGCATTGACCTTGGCCTTTGGCCGGCAGAGCCTGAGACCCTTGGTGTTGTGGGCAGGAGCACACTTTCCAAGCTTGGTGTGAGCGATGTAGGCAAGTGGACCGAGCTTTAGTTGCTTTGGGAAGTTGGGCTTGACCTCCTTGGCCTTGACGAGGGCCTTGATAACCTCAGCACATGCGATTATGGTCTTGGTGTTGTTGGCCTGCATCTTCTTCAGGCCCTTCTTGTTGTGCTTCTTGGCAAAGCGCAGGTTCCTTAGGAACTTGGGGTCTACCCCCTTAAAAAATTCGTATCTTTGTGATAGGGGTTTGGTGCTATTACTGTGCCATTTTGGGGACTGGTTGTGCCTGGTGTGGTTCTTGGACTTGGCCATAACTACTGAAGGCCACAGCTGCAAAAGCACCTGGGACCAGAAGCGAAAGAGCATCCATATATTCTTAACAGCTATTAATAATCACCACATGTAAAGTGCCTTCTGCCAGCTACCAATTTTCATTTGTCTTAGTACTTAGATTTACTAATTAAATGCCTAAAATAACAAACACCCCAGCATGATTCTTCCTAGTGATAAGTTGGATGCTCTTTTAACCACTTTTATACCTACTACTTGGGATTTCACAATATAAAGACAGCGATATATCAAAAAGTTGATATGGCTAATCAGACATTTTCTGAAAATGTCTTAGAGAGCAACAAAACAAACTGTGGGATTGTTTCCTGTGTATAGAAATTTCTTTTGATGGTGAATTTTGCTTTTATGTGGTTGAATTAAAACTAAAGTCATCCTGGCCATCATGGTTCAGTGATTGAGCATCAATCTAGGAACTGGGAGGTTATGGTTCAGTTCCTGGTCAGGGTACATGCCGGGGTTGTGGACTTGATCCCCATGTGGGGTGTGCAGGAGGCAGCCAACCAATGGTTCTCTCTCATTATTTATGTTTCTATCTCTCTCTCCCCCTTCCTTCCTCTCTGAAATAAATAAAAACACCTTTAAAAACAAACAAAACAACTAAAATCCATGAAAATTAAAGATACAAGTCAAAAAGTTGTCATAAACACTCCAGCAAATATTTTCACCAAAGAACAGTAAAAAGTTGAAATTACCTCAGTAATACATTTTCTAAATATAAAAAATATTAAAATACTTTATGGCATGCATTTTAACAAAAGGTACTCTTGCTAGATCTCTATCACTAAGAGGGCAGAAAAACAACCCAGAAAGAGAAGGTACATGAAAAAGAAGGAGACATCTATTCTTCTGAAAACAGTAACACACACACACACACACACACACACACACACACACACACACGGTTCAATATCAAGTCTAACAAGCAGTAACTAAAGTATGTAAGTGAAAACAGTGTTAGAATATGTGAGTGGCTACTCAATTAATGATTGTGATGAAAATGACATGGACTCCCACTCAGCAGCAAGCACAAGGGAAATACAGAACTTTGGCAGATAAGGGTACAGAGCAAGAGCACAGGAAAGGAAGGAGTCTCTCCTGTGCAGCTCAGCTTAATCCCACTCTCCACTGTAAGTCCTAGCTCTATGGTGAAAAAGTAAACTCTATTTTACTCCACGTCTTGCTCAAGTAAGTAACAGGCAGTGAGGGAATATAACTTTAAGGTAATGCCCAACACATTTTGGCCAAGCTTAGTTATAAAGACACAGAAATCTATACTAATAAAAGGGTAATATGCAAATTGGTCATGACGCCCTCACAGTAACAACTGACCAGCAGGCTGCATGGGGCGACCAAGCTGCCATGGGGGGCAGTTGGGGGCGACTAGGCTGGCAGGGGGCCAGTGAGGGGCAACCAGGCTGGGAGAGGGGGGCACTAAATAATGACCAGGCCAGTGGAGGGGCAGTTAGGGGTGACCAGGCTGGCAGGGGGGGTAGTGAGGGGCAACCAGGCCAGCAGTGGGGGCAGTTGAAGGCACTAGGCCAGCAACAGGGGGTGGCAGTTAGGGGCGATTGGGCTGGCAGGCAGAGGCGGTTAGGGGTGATCAGCTGGTGGGGGGGGCAGTTAGGGGTGATCAGGCAGAGAGGCAGGTGAGCAGTTAGGAGCCAGTGGTCCCAGATTGTTAGAGGGATGTCCAACTGGTAGTCGGATATCCCCCAAGGGGTCCCAGATTGGAAGGGGCACAGGCTGGGCTGAGGGGACCCCTCTCCCCATGCATGAATTTCATGCACCGGGACTCTAGTAAGGAATAAAATTCCATGATATCATAATAAAGACTGACAAAATATGGTAATCAGAAAGCATTATAATTCATAATTGTTATCTAATAATTTCAAGAAATGTTATATAGACATGTTTGTTTGGTCCAAGAGGGATGGAGAATGTTGCAGTTATCAGCTACTCTTCTTTGATAATCCTCTCCCCCTTTTCAGGCCTCAGACTTGAGCTAAAAATGTTACAACTATTAGAATGCTTTTAACTGCAAAAACAGAAAAAAAACTCAAATACAGATGAATTCACTTAATGGAAATGACTTATGCACTTAAAAATAAACCCAGAAGTTTGGCAGATTCAGGGTCAATAAGGTTCTGGCCCTGCTATTCTGCAGTGTCATTGTTCTACTCTCCCACATGTTGACTTACTCTCAAGCTGAGAGCAAGCACCTGCATGAGGTCAGTAGTTACAGTCAGGTACCTAAGCACAGAAAATATTTCTATTTCCATGACCCTTTCTCAGAAGTTGGAAAACAATTTTGCAAAAGCCACCCAGTAGATTTCCCTTCACATCTTAATTTCCAAATTTGAGTCCACACTTAAATCCCAGCATGAAGAGTGGATTAGATCAGGGATATTCAACCTTTTTTTTTTACATCATGGCACATAGAATCTAATTCTGTGTCACACCAAAAAACGAATTTTTTGTTGATCTGACAAAATTTTGATTGATTTACACCCCCCCCCCCCCCCAAAAAAAAAAAAAGTGATTAGCTACTGTTTGGCTCCAAAGTGACTTTTTTAAAAAAGCAGGTACCTATACTTGTATATAAGACTTTCTGGTACCAAGAATTAACCAATCAGATGAAAACGTATTATGCTATGTGACCAATATGCTGCAACTCTGTTATATGACCTATAGGTTTATAGTTCAAAATAGGGCATTCACACCAGACGGCTATTGTTGTGTTAGCTGTTGTCTTTTTTCTTATTATTATTTGACAATCTAAGGGAAAAGAGGTCAGTGCCCCTGGTTAAATAGTCATGTATGACATGTTTTAAAAATTTCTGTGGCACACTGGTTAAAATCATTGGATTGGATCTTAAATAAAGGAGAGTTGGTCACAATAACTACAATTCATATAAAAATTTGACCTTAACTATAAACTTTGACTTTATTTACTTTGGAAAATACATCAAACATCATAGCAATACAGTAAACTGGTCTCCTTGAAATCAGTGAGCCAAAGATCAAGCCCTACATAGCAGCTTATTTGGTTGGTGAGCAAAAATCATTGTTTGACCTTTTTCTGTAACAACTTTTATCTGTGGCATGCTGTTCCATACCCTTAGAACAGGCTTCCACCCACCTTTGCAATCTTCAATTTTATAATCTAGATATAGGTGTAAATGATTTCCTCCTCATAGGAGAGCTACATTTATAGGTCTTCCTCCTGCTTCAATAGTGTGTCAAAGCATATTTATGTTTTCTTCAGAACACTTACCATACTTTTAAATTATATATTTATTTGATTACCTTTTCAGAATTTAAGTAGGCTCCAATTTCCATAAGAGTACAAACCATGTTCATTTTGTGAACCACTATGGAGTAATGCATATCATTATGTCTAGCACTTAGCAGGAACTAACAAAATTTATTGAAAGAAAGAACTAAAAAAATATTTCCACATATACATACATAAATAAATCCTTTCTAATAAATAGGTAATATGCAAATTGACCATCACTCCAACACACAAGATGGCTGTCCCCATGTGGTCAAAGATGGCCACCCCCATTTGGACACAAGATAGCCAGCAGGGGAGGGCAGGTGGGGGGAACCAGGCCTGCAAGGGAGGGCAGTTGGGGGCGACCAGGCCAACAGGGGAGAGCAGTTAGGGGTGACCAGGTCTTCAGGGGAGGGTAGTTGGGAGGGACCAGGCCTGCAGGGGAGGGCAGTTGGGGGGAACCAGCCCTGCAGGGGAGGGCAGCTGGGGGCGACCAGGCCTGAAGGGAATACAGTTAGGGGACACCAGGCTAGTAGGGGAGGGCAGTTAGGGGCAATCGGGCTGGCAGATGAGGGCAGTTAGGGGTGACCAGGTCTGTAGGGAAGGACAGTTAGGGGTGACCAGGCTGGCAGGGGAGGACAGTTAAGGGCAATTGGGCCGGCAGGGGAGCAGCTAGGTGTGGATCAGGCTGACAGGGGAGTGGTCAAGGGGTGATCAGGCTGGCAGGCAGAAGTGGTTAGGGCCAATCAGGCAGGCAGGCAGGTGAGCAGTTGGGAGCCAGCAGTCCTGGATTGTGAGAGGGATGTCTGACTGCTGACTGGAGATTGGGCCTAAACAGGCAGTTGGACATCCCTTGAGGGGTCCCAGATTGGAGAGGGTGAAGGCTGGGCTGAAGGACACCCCCTGCCCTGTGCATGAATTTCATGCACCGGGCCTCTAATATATATATATAAATGGGTATGTTTATGGGTATAAAGAGTCTAAATCATAAACATTTCTATACAAGAGATTTAATATATTATAAAAGACTGCAAATAATCACCTTAACATGGGCTTTAATGATATTGGGACAAATAGCTATTACTCAGCAGTAAAATCTTATCTCATAAAAAGACAATGGCATTTCACGTGGATTAAATATATGCTCTTTAAAAATTAATTATACCCCTGGCCAGTGTTTCTCAGTGATTAGAGCACTGGCCCACACACCAACCAGTTGTGGGTTCAATTTCTGATCCAGGTCATGTATCTGAGTTGCAGGTTTGATCTCCAGCCCTGGTCAGAGCATGTGAGGGAGGCAAGCAATTCATGTGTCTCTCTCACATCAATGTTTCTCTCTCTTTTCCTCTCTCTCTCTCTCTCTCTCACCACTCCCTTTCACTCTCTAAAAAAATCAATGGAAAATATATCCTCTGGTGAGGATTAACAACAACAGCAAAAAAAATAAATAAATAAAAGAACATTATTATTAATTAAACCAAGACAACAGGTACAAACTAGTAGTGCCAGGGGCACATTAGGGTGGTTGCTCACCCTACCCAAATTCTTTATGTGGTTAAATCCAATGGTCAATTCATTTTTTATCTTACTTGACAAATAAACAGTATTTGACATCATAGATCATATAATTTTATCACTTATTTTCCTGGATAACACATTCACAGTTCCTTCGCTGTATATTTTACCCTTATCAACAACATTACTATGGAAGACTAGGCTTCAGTTATTAATCCTATTTACTTTTCTATTTACTTTCTTATCCTTTGTGATCTCACCCAGTCATAAGGTTTAAAATATATTTGTCATTGATGAGTCAATTTATATTTTCAGGACAGGTCTCCTTTCTGAATTCCAGACCACTATATTCAGCTACCTACTCAATATCTCCTCTTGGATTCTAATAAGCTTATCAAACCATGAATTATTTTAGTATAAATTCAACCAATGGTAGAAGCTTGACACAGGAAATTCCATATGTCAAGACATTTGCAGTCTCAGACTGGTGTATTAGCTATTATTCAAGCGTTGGGAAACTGCAAATCTCATGACTGACTCTTCTATCTCTCCATTTAAGTCACTAGAAAAAAAAAAGTTAAGTTATATAAGACCCTAAGAAGTGAATAAAAAAAGGATAGGATATAAAGTTATAAAGAGTGTGTTAAACCTCCCTCCCCCTTTCTATTTCCTAGCTGTGGCATATTATTACATAGCTCAGAGAGTTATACTGAAGCTTAGCAACAACAAAAAGATTTAGGTAAAATTATAGTTTTATAAAACAAAAATGCAGTTGGTAGAGAATTCAGAGCTGGGTGGAACTGCCCAAAATTCAGGCTTAGTTTATCATTTCACTTTGCCCTCCTTACTGTGTGGTTTCAACAAAGATGGCTGCTCCTCCTTTTATCTGAGCTGAGAAGAAGGAATAAAAAAAAAAAAAAAGCTAAGAAACAAAGGCAAAACTTTATCTTCCTAGGGATTTGTCTTTTTATTTATGAAGTTAAATTTCTGCAAGGGAACCTTCCCCCAGAAACTTTCATCTCTGTCTCACTGACCAGAACTATGCACATGGCCATGACTAGAAGCAATGGAGCCCTTTCAATAGAAAACAGGAACCTTGAACAAAATGGAGTTATTTTAGTACGAAAAAAAGATAAAAGATAAATTGGTTGGCAACTGACATGCATGTAAAACTGGTTAATTTGAAAATGTAACCAAATGCACCAGCACAATTTTTTGATACACAATAGGTAGCTCAGTCAGTAGAGGTTCTATTGTTGATCAACATTCTTTGAGTACAGTTCTTCCAGTATCTTTAAACCTACCCAATACAACCTTCAGACAGTCAGTGTTTTACTATTTAATTTGTAAGAATGTCTTAGGAGATTTGAGCCCAAAACTTTGCTCACATCTAGATAGGAAAGTTTAGGTGGAAGGAATTGCCTGATACAAAGAATAGCAGACACAAATGAGAATGTCAGAGTGAATGATAGGGTATCAACTTAGGGCACCAAGCATTTATATGATACAAGATGATAGTAAATGAAACGGGAATTCTAGTCCATTCCTCTGTTTCCCTGCTTTGTACTAATCATATCTATCCAGAGTTGTTCTCTTTTCCCTATGTCCACTTGAAGACTGAGAAGTCTGACCAAATTTACTAAAACCTTTTAAATGTTGTGAGCTCCTTGCAGTTAGATATGCTTAAAAATGTAACACATTTTCACTGTGGGAAGAACTCTTCCTTCCAACTTTCAACAGAGAGTTTGACAACATTTTCTTTGGCTTTAACTTGTCGTTTTTGTGCTTGTTATCTTTCAGCACAGCATGGTCAATCACAAAGGCTCCCTGCAGAAAATTATACAACCATGGCAACCGCCCTTTGAAAAGGAAATAGTGCCATAGGGGGAGGCAGCCAACTCACCAAGGCTCAGCTAGTCCAGGGGTGTGAAACAGCTGCAGAGATCATTGGGAGGGGCATGCCTGGGGCTTAGGGCATTCTGAGAAATTGACTTGAGAAACTTTCACTCTCTTCATGAACCCCTCTAGCTGAATATCACTTTTGATAGTGTGGAGCTCCTGCCTATGGAATTCACTATGGCAGAGGGAGAGGGTCAGCAATCAAATATATGACTAGATTTCAGAATAAGCTATGAACAAAAATAAATAACACCGCTACCTGTTTGCCAGGTCACAGGAATCACATCATGAGCTATGGGGTTAAAACATACTCTCAGTGGGTACCAAATTATGGTTTCCTCTTAATCTATAGTGTATTGCAGTGGAAACACCACAGAAAGGCTTTATTTCATCCCAAAATATTAGGTTTGAGTTATTTCAATATGTGGATATTGAGTATAATGCATCAGTATTTGTTCTCTCAAAATGAAATAAAATTCAAGGGCAAATAATTTTGTCAATTTTACTTTCTTATGGAGTTCCTGTCAAATATTTTTTAAGTAAAAGCATAATGTATAAGCCTCTTTCTTTTTCTTACTTTCTTTACCATAAATAAAGCTCATCTGATTAAGTAATACATTTGAGAAACATTATTAGGTGTTTAACTTACTTTGTGTAAGGTCTGTCATAAGAATTTATGTGTAAAATAATTGTAAAAAAAATTACAATTTAAAAAAATAGCATTTTGAAATTTCTCATGGAGCAAAGACTCTCTCCCTAATTTATATTTTGTTCTTAGATTCAGACTTTCCTTATATGTGTGTATGTATGTGTATATCTATATAAACATGTTTGTATATGTGTTTATTTTAAATGTTTCATATAGTTAATAAATACATAAATTTATGTACATTTTATATAGGAGTCATGAAAAGCACATAAATGCATCTTTTAAATGAGTGCACTATAATAGGACTTTATGAAACCATACAGGCTTTTAATTTGTTTTAAAAGTTTTCAAGTCTTTGTTTTTCTAAATTAATATTAGAAGATATTGACAAAAGTTTTAAAAAATTATTTCACACCTGACTTTTATTACTACAACATTTATATATGTCTCCTTATCTTTAAACAGTACATATAAACAATATGTATATACTAACCCAAACTCCTTCTAACTTGAGCATTAATAGCATTATATTCATGTACCAAAGAGTCATAATATTGATCCTAAGACCTTGTGAGAACCTCCAAGGTGGTCAGAAATGTAGGCATATTGAGACTTATTTGTATTAATAAGATGGAATATTTAATTTGTGAGCCTTCAATTTGTTCTGGATACTAAGTTAGCTGTGTTATACACATTGTCTCTTTAACTTGTATTTTAATTTGATATAATTCTCATCAGAATCTTTTTGCACAAACTTCTATCCATTTTGAAAATAAGGAAACCCACATTTGCAGAAATAAATTAACCTGCCAAAATCAAACCCTAAAAGGGGAAATCAAAATGAAAGCTTAGTTTTATGACTTCAAATCTTTTTTTAAAAAGTAAAATATATTAATGTTGATTAGAAATATTATAAAACCAAGGCTATACTTACATAAGCAGAATATAGGTCATCATTGAGATCTATAATCATTAATACAGAGTTTACAAATACCATTATTGGGAGGTAATATCTTAAATAATGTAATTCTTGGTAAGAGATTTAAGAAATATATCAGTTAAGAGTGTTAATGAAAGTGAGGAATGTGTAAAATGGGTAAGATAATGCCTGAAAACATTAATCTGAGGTCATCAGCAGAAACAATGGCTTTGAAAGCTAAAGTTGTATAAAATATTACATTTTAGACATGCAAAAATTATAACGAATAATAAAACAATATGTATTCATCAATCAGCTAAATAAAAAAATTCTATGCATATAATTTGTTGTTCTCTTTATATCTCTCTCCAACCAATCACATTCTTTCTTCTTTATTGAATTTAGTGACTAATAATTTTCCTGCATTTTTTAAATGCATATTTAAAAACTAGAGGCCCGGTGCACAAAATTTGTGCAGGGGGGGAGGGTCCCCTCAGCCCAGCCTTCACCCTCTCCAATACAGAACCCCTCGGGGGATGTCCGACTGCCGGTTTAGGCCCTATCTGATCGGGCCTAAACCGGCAGTCGGACATCCCTCTCACAATCTGGGACCACTAGCTCCTAACTACTCACCTGCCTGCCTGCCTGATTACTTCTAACTGCCCCCCCTGCTGGCCTGGTCACCCCCAACTGCCTCCCCTGCTGACCTACCTAGTCACCCCCAACTGACCCCCCCCCCCCTGCACTGGTCTGGTCGCCCCCAACTGCCCCCTCTGCTGGCCTGGTCAGCCCTAACTGCCTCCCTGCCAGTCTGGTCATCCCATACTGCCCTGCATGCCAGCCTGGTTGCCCCCAACTGCCCCCCTGCTGTCCTGGTCACCCCTCACTGCCCCCTCTGCCAGCCTGATCTCCCCTCACTGCCCCCCCGCCGGCCTGGTCACCCCAACTGCCCCGCCCCCGCCAACCTGGTTGCCCCACACAGCCTGCTGCTCAGTCATTTGGTCGCCCCTCACTGAACCCCTGCCGGCCTGGTCACCCCACGCAGCCTGTTTGTTCGTCCTTTCAGTTGCGATGGTCACTTAGGCTTTTATATATATAGAGATATAAATAGTACTAGAGGCCCGGTGCGTGAAATACGTGCATGGGTAGGGTCCCTAGTCCTAGCCAGTGATCAGGGCTGATTTGTGGGGCAACCGGTGTGGTGATTGGGGACCCCGCTCACACCCACCTTGGCTGGCCTGGAACTGCCTGCTTAACGTCCCCGCCCCCTGTCCCCATTCCCTATCCACCACCCCCACCTCCTGCCACCGCCACAGGTCACCTTCCTCTGTGAAGTGAATGGTGGGGCGATCGGGGGCCCCCACTCACACCCACCTTGGCTGGTCTGGCACTGTCTGCTTGCCAGCCCCACCCCCTGCCACTGCTGCTGGTTGAGGCCTGCAGGCTGGGGACAGCTCCTGCATTGAGTGTCTGCCCCCTGGTGGTCAGTGCTCATCATAGTGACTGGTCATTCTGCCAGTTATTCTGCCATTCATTTGATTTGCATATTATGGTTTTTTATAGATAGAGTTAAAGTTTAATTTATTCCTGTTTTCATTTGTCATGTCTCTTATTCACTTACTAGAGGCCCGGTGCATGAATTTGTGCATGGGTAGGGTCCCTGGGCCTGGCTGGAGATTCGGGCTGATCAGGGCCATAGGAGGTTGGCCAGGTGGAGGGGTCGTGGGAGGTTGGCCATGGGAGGTTTTGATTGGGGTCATCAGGGCCAGCCAGCCGGGGGTAGAGGCTGCAGGAAGTTCTGATCGAGGCCATCAGTGGCCGGCTGGCTGGGAGGAGGTACTGTGGGTGTTTGGCCTGCCATGGGAGATTGACTGTAGAAGTGCACTGACCACCAGGGGCCAGCTCCTGCATTGAGCATCAGGACCTGGTGGTCAGTGTTCATCATAGCAACTGGTCGACCAGTCGTTCAGTCGTTCGGTTGCTTAGCCTTTTATATATATAGATACCTTGCCAGCCAACACAATTTTAATTTTCTATGTGGCTTTCCAGAGAATCATTACATTTTGTTTTTCTGTATATATTTTCTAAACATGTTGTCTGTCTACACAAAATATAGAAGTATAAAGTTTTCAAACTTTAATAAATAATCTCCTACAATTTATTTTTCTAATATCTTTTTTATTTCAGAGAGGTAGAGGGAGAGATAGAAACATCAATGATGAGGGAGAATCATTGATTGGCTGCCTCTTACATGCCCCCTACTGGGGTTCAAGCCCACAACCTGGGCATGTGTCCTTGACCAGAATCAAACCCTGGACCCTTCAGTTGTAGGTCGATGCTCTATCCACTGACCCAAACTGGCTATGGTTACAATTTATTTTTATATTCAAAATTATATTTGTAAGATTCTTAATACATTTATGTTATAGAATCAGATTCATTCATTTTCATTGCTGTATAGTACCCCAGTATATAAATGTACCGCATTTTAAAATTCATTCTACCTTCTACATTAAGCTGATTCTAGTTGTGTTGTTGTTTGATTTATTGGGTGTTTTGTTGTTTTTTTTCATTTTTGTTGTGAACAAATATGCTAAGATATTGTTTATGGATCTCTTTGTGCACATATCTGAGCATGTCTTTATATACACCTTAGAGATGCTGGATCATACCATCAGCCCATTTTTGCCTTTACTAGATATTGCCAAATTGTTCTCTAACATGAATTTGCTACTTTACACCTCGATGAGAAGTAGAGCATTTTTGGCTTCACATTCTCAGCTATACTTGCTATTGGCCAACTTTTTAAATTGTGTGAATCTAATTGCTAACAATGATATTAATGCTTGTTTTTCCATTTCCCCATTATTACTATGACATGGCAGACTTTCCTGGTGGGAAGCTACTAGGTTAGATTTCCTTTATCACATGCTACTTTCTAGTCCCCAGTGAATTTTTATTTATTTATTTATTTATTTTACTTTTTTGAGCTTGCTGAACATTCCACATGCTCAGAGTGGCTGGTTTTTGTTTTGTTTTGTTTTTTTTTTTCAATTTTGAAATATATTTATTACTTGAAAACCATCATCTTGGTGTATTTGATCAAGATGGATATAATGCTGTTGAAATTTAGGGAAGCCAGGGATGAGCAACTAGACCTGGATAGATTATGCACAAAGATGCAAAGTCAACATCAAGAAATGGCCCAAGCTATGTGTAAACTCTCAGAAGGGCAGGATGGGTCCTTTTCCCTGCAGTCTTCAAAAGGTAACCAAGCAACTGTACTTGAGTGCAACTGGAGAGTAGAGCCATGCACCTGTTACACAGGTCATAAAAGGAACTATTGAATAAGCTAACGATGGAAAGTCTAAGGAAAGATAAAAGGAAATGTGAGACTTGTTTTCAACATATAAGTGGCAATTCCGTAAAGATTAATATTTCTCTGCAAGATAGGCACACTTGTTTAAAATAACAGGGAAACCCCAAGATTAAGAAAAAACATGGAAATGAGCTTTTAAAGGGATAGTAAATTCTCCCAAAACATAAATATTAAAATAGTGACAATAAGAACATCTGTATTTGGTTTCAATCTTACTTAAGCACTAGCTCAACAAATCTATGTTTAAAAAAATTTACAAATATTGCCCTAGCCAGTTTGCTCAGTGGATAGAGCATCGGCCTGTGGACTAAAGGGTCCCGAGTCCTATTCTGGTCAAGGACATGGACCTCAGTTGCAGGGTTGATCACTGACCCTGGTCAGGGTGCGTGTGGGAGGCAACCAATTGATGGGTCTCTGTCACATCAATGTTTCTTTCTCTCTGACTCTCCCTCTCCCTTCCACTCTCTCTAAAAATCAATGAAAAAAATATCCTCTGATGAGGGCTAGGAAAAAAAAATACAAATATTAAGCACAGAGTAAACATTCATTGATCCAGCTAAGAAATGAACTTATTAATGTATAAGTACCTTCTGACCCATGTCTCATAAATATTTCTGGAGTATTAATTTTGTATTCACAACTATACTGCAAGTACCTTAAGAAAATGTAGAGTATTTTAGGATTTAAAAATTTTTTTTTAATTTATTTTTATTTTATTAATATTTTTTATTGTTTAAAGTATTACATATATTAGTACATATATCTCCTTTTTTCCCCCATTGACCTTCTCCCAGCCTCCTCTACCCCCTGTCGCATACCCTCATCCCACTCCCCCAGTGTCTTGTGTCCATTGGTTGTGCTTATATGCATACATACAAGACCTTTGGTTGATCTCTTTCCCCCCCTCCCCAACACTCTCCTGCTTTCCCACTGTAATTTGACAGTCTGTTCGGTGCTTTATTGCCTCTGTATCTATCTTTTTGTTCATCAGGTTATAATGTTCTTTATTTTCCATAAATGAGTGAGATCATGTGGTATTTTTCTTTCATTGCCTGGCTTATTTCACTTAACATAATGTTCTCCAGGTCCATCCATGCTGCTGCAAATGGTAAGAATTCCTTCTTTTTTATAGCAGCGTAGTATTCCATTGTGTAGATGTACCATAGTTTTCTAATCCACTCATCTACTGATGGAAATTTAGGCTGTTTCCAAATCTTAGCTAGGGTGAATTGTGCTGCAATGAACATAGGGGTGCATATATCCTTTCTGATTGGTGTTTCTAGTTTCTTGGGATATATTCCTAGAAGTGGGATTACTGGGTCAAATGGGAGCTCCATTTTTAGTTTTTTGAGGAAACTCCATACTGTTCTCCACAGTGGCTGCACCAGTCTGTATTCCCACCAGCAGTGCAAGAGGGTTCCTTTTTCTCTGCATCCTCTCCAGCACTTGTCGTTTGTTGATTTGTTGATGATTGCCATTCTGACAGGTGTGAGATGCTACCACACTGTCGTTTTGATTTGAATCTCTCAGATAATTAGTGTCTTTGAGCATGTTTTCATATGTCTCTTGGCCTTCCTTCTGTCTTCTTTCGAAAAGATTCTATTTAGGTCTGCTGCCCATTTTTTTATTGGATCATTTATCTTCCTTTTGTTAGGTTGTATAAGTTCCCTGTAGATGTTGAAAGTAAACCTTTATCAGTGATAACATTTGCAAATATGTTCTCCCATGCGGTGGGCTTTCTTGTGTTTTGTTGATGGTTTCTTTTGCTGTACAAAAGCTTTTTATTTTGATGTTGTCCCATTTGTTTATTTTCTCTTTAGCTTCCATTGCCCTAGGAGCGGTATCGGTGAAGAAATTGCTTCAGCATATGTCTGAGATTTCGCTGCCTGTGGATTCCTCTAGTAAAACCATTAAAAAATTCCTACAGACACTCTAGAACAATAGACACTAGTTTCTCCCGCATTTTAATGGGAGGCATTTGCCAAACTAGGCAAGGATAGCTGAGGAGGAGGTCAAATACTGATTTTGCAAATTTTAAAAAGTCATTTACAAGGTGAAGCAGCAAGAAGAGGGAGGCTAAGGCCCCACAAACATGGATAAAGATGAGGAGTGAGGGACGCTTCCACCTTTGTCCAAGAGAAATGAAAAGTGCTTTAACGAGACCCTTGGAGCTTGAGAAAGCCTGACATGGACCAGTGAAATGTTCATGAGGGAAAGAGACAGAGAGTGAAAGAGACAGACAGCCATAGAGATATAGAGAGAGCCAGAGAGAGAGTGAGAGAGATGACACTTGGAGTCGCTTTGGATCCTTCCCAAGAAGATCAGCTGGAGGAAGGAGGTTTGAGAGAGGTGAGGGGTCAGCACAAGGAGTTGCATTTGGTAGAGAAAAGGAAACTGCAGGGAAGAACAGGCCACAGGCTCAGCAGTGGCTGGTGGTATCAAAAGAAAGAGTCACCTTCAAACATCTTTCACAGCCAGATCACAGCCAGCTAGTAAGGATGATCGGGCTCCTACTTGTCTCTCTCTCCCAAACCCCTATCTGATAGGGGCTTAATCACAAGGAACAACAACAGCCTGTAATTATTGGAATTGAGAGTCTAGGTCAGTGGTTGACAAACTCATTAGTCAACAGAGCGGCAAACCGTGCCTCGCGAGCCACATGTGGCTCACGAGCCGCAGTTTGCCGACCACTGCCCTAGCTCCACACCAGGATAGGTCAGAAGATATCAGTAAGGAATTAACAAAAGAAGTGTTGTGGCTAGTGAGGAGGAGATGGCAAAGTAAAAAGGGCGGAAAATGTCTCTTTACCATCTGCCCTTCCCAGATGTATGTTTCTGCAGAGATTACACTTGGATTAAAATTCAGTTTTTATTATTATACTAGACAGAATATGTTAATTACTGAGTTGAGAATATTTGAGAGACGATAGTAACCAGAGAGTTATTCTTTTTAATATTATTATCTTAAAGTGAACAGATAAGTTATCTGGGCTATCTCCCCAACTTTTATTGCATGAAAGGAAAACATTACACTCCCCTCCCCTACCCAGATATGGTTTGTAGAAATAATTACAAAGAGAAAATATTTTTAGGATTGTATCTCAGGGTCTTGTTTATTCAATGTAACAGCTACAAGAAAATTGAAGGAGTTTACGCTTTGGGATCAAATAGGATTGTATTCTTATCCTACAGTATTTGAGAATTACTAACAGCGTTAACTTAAATTTCTCATTAACCTCTCTGGGTCTCAATTTCCTTATCTGCAACCTACAAAGATTTAATGCGTTTATGTACATAAAGTAACTAACAGATTGCTGACCACATGGAGAATGCTCAGCATATATACATTTCATAATTGAAATGACATTGCATTAATAGAAGGGACAGCAAATTATGACTCTTGGGCCAAATCGAACTCACCTACTCTTTTTGTAAATTAAGTTTTATTGAAACACAGCAACACTCATTCTTTATATATACTCTATAGTTGTTTTATGTAGTATATTGACATTTCATACATAGTAATGGCAGAGTTGAATAGTTGTAACAAAGCCATATGGCATGCAGAACCCAAACCACAGAGTATTCCCCAAAAATGTACAGATGCTGCTGATAGCTCAATTTGGAAAATGAAATGTATTTTAATAAACACTCCCTTTATAATTATTAAAAAAATATACACACACACATATCCTATATTTACTTGGGGGGGATACCCTATATTTACTCTCTGGCCCTTTATAAAAAATATTTGCCAAACACTGAGTTAAACATTGTGCTCTTACAATATGCCATTTATCAAGATGATGCCTTTGCAATCATTATGTTGTTTAATTTTTACAAACACTTTGTATTAATCTCCTATTTTCAGGATTAATTTAAAAATAAATATATCCCTCATACAGAGTACATAACTCTCTGCCTGAAGGTGGCAGAGAGCTCTACTCCACATAGTCACACAGGGTCTCAGGTTCTCACCATCTTTAGCTACTTCTCTATATGTGCTTCCTCCTTTATCATCAGTGAAGGAGGCTTGCTCATTGGTCCTTAATTTTTTTCTGAAAGTGACACACATTACTTCTACTCATAACACATTATCCATAGCTAGTTTTATGGTTTCACCCAGCTGCAAAGTGTTGACATAGGAGCACATGAATATTTGGTGATCAATATGTCTTTGCCATATCCATGAGGTAAATAACATTTCATTAAAAATTTAAGGATATGGGGGGTGAGAGAGACCAAGAGACTTGTCCAAGCCTGCACAGATGCTAAATGGCAGAGCTGATTTAAAATCTAATCTGATGGATGTCCAGAGAACAGAGTATCATTACTATTTTCTCTAAATACTCTTTATTGCACCACATCTCCCCAACCAGTCCCTCTGTTCCTATTTTCAAGTTGGTTTTCAACATGATGATATTTAATATGATAGAGGTTCTCACTTGATAGGAGATGATCTTCTCATAGGATCTTTTCTGTTCCATTTGTCTACCTGATTCTACATCTAGTTGAGTTTAGCAATTTAATCTAGTTGAATTGAATATATTTTTTTGTTCATTTATTAAAAAGCCCAGCGAGTATGTCAAAGAAATTATTTAAAACCCAGTTGAAAAGTTCCCCAGGCGTATCATTCAAAATCAGAGACACTTTTTCTCCCATACCATTATTCTTATCCAGAACTTGAAGTAGGTAGTTTTCAGACCTGCTGTTTTTTCCAAATTGTAATAAATAAGTGACATCTGTATTCATGAGAATCTGTTCTAATGTAGAAGCCCCACCTTTGCATGCACCTTATCATGCAAGCCTCAGGGGAAAGTAATTAAACTTAATAGCTTCTGTGAGTTCTAAACAAAGATGTACAATAAATGCAATGATGATAATCAAATTCAGATATTTTATAAAAACCAAAACTTTTAGAAATTTAATTAATATTTATAGAGCTCTATTCTGGAACTATAGAAAAACTTTGTCATGAGAGTTATATTTTCCCTACTTTTAGAATTTTAATAAGCAATTATTTATCCACTGTTATCTTTCTCCCAGCCCCTGGAATAAGATACTGCTGTGGTGAACATATATTTCCCATAAGCCATCTTTCTTAACTCAAAACTGATTTCATTCTTTGCTTTGATAAGCAACAACAGGGTACTTAACCAGCTATCCAGGACTTGAAAGAATGGAAATGTGGAAATAGTTGCTTAAAAATAATTCACCAATCTTGCAGATGCACACGTCTAAAGTATTTTTAAGTTTTTTTCTTTTTTAATCATTATAGAATGTGAACTTTCAGAAGATGAAATACTGTGGTATTTAAATATGAATGGGAATAAAATGATCTCAAACCACACTAAACAGATCAAGGCAAACTGAAGCTCCAATGATACTCCATTTTTCATTGGCCGTATTGACTAAGATAAAACTTATAGAAGACTGTATTTTGACACTTTTTTGGAAATAGGCTGTCTCACATATTGCTTGTGAAAATGTAAATTTGGAGGGTAATTGCAGTCAGTAGTTAAATTATTGATCCATGTATCTATTGACCAGAAATTAAACTTCTAGGATTCATTTCATAGATGTGTTCAAAGATGTATACACATTTATTCTCATGTTAGTATTGTTTGTAATGGTAAAAACAGCAACAACAGGAAATAAATTCAAATATCTATTTATTGGGACTGGTTAAATAAATTATGAATATTGCACAATTGTGAAAAGTTATAGGTACTAATACAGAATGACCAGTAAGATGTAGGGTTAAATGCCACAAAAAGGACAAGAATAGCATGTCTTACAAGCCTACCCTGTGTCAAATACTTAAATAAAAAAATAAAGATATTCAGAGCATTTCAGAAACTGGAAAAAATTGTTTTGGGAAAAATAGTCAGCTTGAGGACAAGGTGGGAGGGAATAATTTTCTAAGTGATTAAGAAAACAAATAACTTAAGAAACTGCTGTTGAACTGTAATGTAAGAATTGCAGATAAAATTACTCAATTATTACCTTTTCTAAGAAACAATTATTAAGAGACTTTGAAATTTATACTTCATACAAATAGATTTTATATTATTTCAAGCAAGTCTATTATAATAATGAGTCTAAATAATTGTAAAATGTGATTCTTACTATCTTCTATCCCTATCCCTGTATTTTATAAGGATTCTAATATTTAATTTTGGATAATGATGCTTCTCCTGAAATTAATCTTGGCCTTTAATTATTCAAGTATCCAGCTTTGCTGAAATCATCATAATTATTCTCATTGCTCAACAGTATTAGTAAAAATTACATTTAAATTCAAAATAATTTAGATGAGTTCTTAATATTCCCACAAGCATTTCCTATTTTTATAGTTTCACCTCTTGAGTTAAAAAAATAAAAAAAAATTTAATGTAGCCAATATCATTGTTTTAATTTAAATGATTCTGTGTTTTTATCTCTAAAGCAATACCATAGAAGGTAGATTAAAATTAGCTTCCTCTCTCTCTTTTGATTTATAAATCCCACCTCTCATATTACCTCCTCATTTACACTTTTAAAAATTTTATGATGCTCATATTCTTTTATTATCTGTTAGATTATTCAGCAGACAAGATTTTATGTACATTTTCTAGTGCATTGCCCTTGAGAAATGAAGATTATTTTTCATTCCGAATAAATAAATACCTTGTAAGTTTGTAATGGTAGATTTTAAACAACATGAACTTCCATCTAACATAATCTCTTGTCTGCTAGATTATGCTATTTTTCAAATTAGATTTTACACAAACACATATATACAAAATAATAGTATGTATATATTTTTGAAAATAACATGTGGCATTTAGAAAACTAAAAAAAAACACCAACATTATAGTGTCTATTAAATTATTTAACAAATAATTTCAAGACTATGATCCTTATATTTAACCTTTATTTGATCGGGAGACAAGGAACCAAGCTGGCCTGAAAAATAAGAAATAAAAATATGAACAATAAATACATTCCTTTCATGAGTGAGTCTTGAAATTTGGATTTAGGTTAGATAAATTAAATTACTTTGGCTTGAGCTCCCTCTCTCTGACCACAGCAATCTTATTCACCAGAGTCTGTTTTTTACAGCTATATATATGATTCGCAATGTTGGCATTCAGAGACTCTGTGTACCCTTTCTTCCCTTTATGCCATAAAGGAACAAGGCAGAGAAGGAAAAAAAAATGTCTAGCTTAAATATGAATCTTCACTGAAATTTCTGTTTGTGGCTATTTTAAAATTCTTTATCACAAATTTTCTGGGCTAAGCAAGCTTTTTTAAAAAAAAACTTTATTAAAGTTTCCCTTAGTTAGAAAATAAATTCTTTTCTGTGACCTTTGGAAAGTAATGTCAACCCTTTATTTTTCTTGATAGTGATGCAAAGCAGAAATGAAGAAGTGCAAAATCCAATCATTAATCACACCTTAGATAAAGGTGAGTTTATTCGCACTATGCCCCCAAAGAGCTCTTTGATGGCTGGGGCATTGTTCCCATAATACAATGCCTCCATAAATTTTGTTAACTAATTGGTCAATTCTGAGCCAGAGCTATACGGAATTTTAAGGAAGGATTGTGTAGTACAACAAACACAGATACTGGCGGTAATTTTGAAGTGGAAAAGAAGCCAGTGGTGATAATGTATAGATTCCCCACTCCATGTTTTATTCAAATATGGCAAGATTACATCTACAGCAAGCCTTTCCTTTTAGGCAGATGGGAACATTGCCTCACATCAAACACTCCCAAAGGTCAAAGCATCAAAATTAAAGTTTGAATTTTCTTTTATCCTTAAGAATTGGGGACAACTCAACCACCTCTATCACTTTTTCTTTTTTCCACAGGATCACCTTTCTCCAAAGAACTTGTAATGACCCTAAGAAATAGTGTGCATGGCTGGGTAAATGGACTTACTTGTGACTCGAAACAATTTCTGACATCTTGAAAGTCTAGTCTCTTTTAAATCACATGGGCCCTAAATAAAATAGAAAGACAATATTACTGGTCACATTAATATGACACCTATTTTTTAAATTGGCGGGTATAATTGTGGCTATTTTTATCTCATTGAGTGGTTTCCTTAACAGAAAAGAACATGATTCATTGCCTTTCTAGGTGAAGGTGCTCAGGGTAATACAAGAATTTCTGCATAGGACATGGTTATGGAAGAGGGCTAGTGGATACAGGTGGAAGTTGTGTTTCATAATGAACACATGATATTTATTTTGATTATATTTCACATATAGAATGAGCTAAGAAAAAATGTGGAGAGTTCCATAAACCTCTGGCCATTCTCTTTCCAAGTTGCTGCTGGCTCCAACCACAGACTAAAATTCTAAAATTCTGTATAATAAAACAACAACCACAACAAACAAATAAGCAAAACACCATCCAAGTAGAGTACCAGGATTGTAAAAACTGCCATTTCTGGCTACAGACTTAGACCACATAGCACACCAAGCACTGGCAGTAAATCTCTTAACCCCTTTCTTCTGAGAATTATTTGCAACCAGCAAAGTTTTTTTGCAAGCCCTTTGTCAGGTTTCAGAGTGCAATTACAAATTTTCCAATGTGGGTCAAAATTAAGATGAGTAACTAATTGCATGAACAACCACCACACATCGCATTTCATCACATTTATATTGGCGAGTGCAACAATTTTAATTTTACAGAAAGAGAGAAAGGGAACTCAAAATGCCTAATTTAATTCAAGTTATAAATGTGGAAAAAAGCACTCAGATTATCCTCAAAAAACTCTCAGATTATCCTGAGGACTCAAGAAATTTTTTATTCTCATCACTCATTTGAGATAGGTTTAAGTTTATTTTTAATCTTAGGTCTAGATCTTTAGGGACACACTCTGAGCTGGATATTTGCATAGAGATAGTTTCTAAAGAGTGTTCTTTTTACAGTGCTTGTGAGGGAGTGAGGACAGCAGGATGGTGAGAAGAGAAATGTGAGGTCTTTGAGTCAGTCCCACAGACAGCTCAAGAGGTAATAGCCCTGAGAGTCTTAAACTGAAGCAAAAATATATCAAGGTTCCCCTCTTGCATGGACAAGTCATTGGATGTGGTGGCCCAGGAAGGGAAAGGAACTTGAACCAGGCACTTTACTTTGCTCTCGGCCAATTCCTGTCCAGGAACTCAGCTGTAAGTCCTTGCAAGGCGAAACAGCCAGAGAACAAATGACAGTGTCAGTCTGAAGGGCCATCCATCTTCATTTCCCCCATATAAATCTAAAATCATTCAACTTTTGATAATGAGAACTCATCGATCACTATTTTTAATATCTGCCATGCATTAATGTGCATATAGGGTTAATATTATGAATATTATTAACTCTATGAACATAACACATCTTGAATATTTGTGAAAGTTTTCATGTGTTTATTGTTGACAGAATGGACTGTTTACCATCATTGATTTCTTACTAGAGATCTTTAAAAACATAGAATTTTGTCACAGTACACAGTTGCAAATATTATTTGTGTCACTGCAACTGTCACAGATGAAAAATAAATAAATAAAAGGACTTTCCTTTTGTAGTCCTACTTTTCAATCAATGTTTGCTTAGGGCTAGGATGAAAGGGTTTCCTCGAACAAGTCAGAAGCTTTTGTGCTGACATCAGTTGTCTATTTGCAACTGTGTGTTATGCCAAGTCTACACCATCTCTCAGCTGGACACCTACAATAGCTTGCCAGCAGGCCCTAGGCACCCCGTGTTTCTCACTTGAATGGCATTTTCTACACAGGAGACCGTGGAAATCTGGTTAAAATGTAAATAAAACCAACAAATTCCCCTGCTTTAAAACATGTCCATGGCTCCCCGTTGCACTCTGAATATATTCCAAAGTCCTTACCATGGTCTAAAAATAGTTTCATGATCTGAATCCTACCTACTTCTCTCCAATTCCCTCCTGACATCAACCACTGAGCTACTAACATCAAGGAACATAGACCTCTGTTCTGTATGTAGAAAAGAACAAACTCTTCTGGCTCCAAGTGTTTGCATTCTGTTATCTATACTCAGAACACTCTTCCCTGTGAGTCTTGGCAGGTCAAGTCCTGTCATTATTTAGCTGGACTACCCGAAACAACTAGTATTGCCCTACCTTACTTCCTGGGTTTCTGCTGCCTCTCCATGTACCTGCTCACACTTTCCCCAACCTGACTAATGGCTCTCCATAACGCTCTCTACAGTTTTCTTGCTTATTAATTTACTCACATATTTATTTTTATCACTCCTATAAGAAGGCAAGCTGTGTGTTTTGTTCCTTCCAATTTTAATAATCTGTAAGATCTATTCCAAATATTTAATAGACATAGCACATAGAAGAAAAGTATGTAAAATGAAATTTGAGAGTTAGCCAAGGACTAGAAAGAAATGTATTAGGCCATGTTAAAATTCTGGAGAACTAGAAATTATTGTTAGAATTTTAGGAGTAATTTCTTGCAGTAAGGAAACATTTCTGATTCAATTATAAGCAGTCCTCGGGTTACGTCGGACTCGACTTACATTGTTTCGTGGTTACATCACCATCTCCCATTTATTTATTAAAAAAAAGTTCTGTCATTTCGACATATGTACATATATGCTTTATGTTTTTTATTATTTATTTACCACAATTAAAGGTCAGGAATTGTTATGTTTCTTTTAAATTGTTATACTGTTTCACTTCATTACTGCTGTGTATGTGCTCCATGCGAGTGACATAGGTGCTTATGTAGCTGGGTTCCGACTTACGGGGAAATCACATTATGTTGCTGTAGGAACAGATCTCCAATGTAACCCAAGGACTGCCTGTACCTTGTTCACAATATATGCATTTCTTAAAAAGATTTTTTTTATTGATTTTTAGAGGGAAAGGGAGATGGATAAGGGGGGGGGGGTGGAGAGAGAGAGAAACATCAATGTGAGAGCAAAAGACAGATCGGCTGCTTCCTACACACCCCTACTGGGGATCAAGCCCCCAACCACGACATGTATCCTGAACAGGAATCGAAATGACAACCTTTTGGTGCATGGAGCAATGCCCAACCAACTGAGTCACACAGGCCAGAGCCATACATATGCATTTTATTGTATTCATATATTTACTTAAGTGGTGATTATTTAATTGCCTATCTTCTTATTGCTGATAAACACTAATATAACCTAGGTTTTTGAAACATTTATGTTGGGCCAATCCTTACAAGAAATTATATATAGGTTGTAATATATTTTTAAAATATTTATATTAAAAATGTATTTGATTTCAGAAGGAATCATCATATGATCATACTATTTAAAATGACAGCCTTCCCAAGCCCTCCCTAAATTCTTACACTTTTTAATTTTCTTTATGGTGGTTATTGTAGTCATACCTATATATTTATTTACATGTTAGTTGCATGACTATATCGGGGGCAAGACTGTCTTATAGTCTCCTTTATCTCTGTTCTTAGAATAAGACTTGGC
This sequence comes from Corynorhinus townsendii, assembly GCA_026230045.1. NCBI lineage: Eukaryota > Metazoa > Chordata > Mammalia > Chiroptera > Vespertilionidae > Corynorhinus > Corynorhinus townsendii. The sequence goes on from JAPDVU010000003.1 coordinate 149,468,116, forward strand.
AAATAGAATGTGCTCCACAAATATCTGTCAAAATAATAAATGAATGAATGAATCTGTTAATCTAAGAAGTTCATATATATGGAAGTTGCTACTTCCCAATGAAGCTGAATAAATGAGATCTCTTAGTCACTACAGTCCTTTCACTCTGAAAAAGTCATAGAATTAATCTTTTCTTTAATTCTCTGTATTTATGTATGCAATCCAAGGAGTTCATCACTTCCTGACAAGTAATAAAACCCCTTTTCAATTTGTTCTAAGGCCATGTAAATAGTGAACAGCTAATTATTAATTGATTATAGTTGCATTGATATTTTTTATTTGCTGAATTTCTTCCTGTAGTTATCTAGTTATCACATTTAACTGAGTTTTATTTTTAATTAAATTGTATTTCTCTCTCAAAGAAAAAGAGAAATACATAAAGAGAGGAGGGAGAGAGAGAGACAGAGAGAGGAGAGAGAGATTTTGTCTTTTCATTCACTACTCTATTCCCAGTGCCTAATAATACCTAGTACACATGAGGGAGTCACTCAATAAATATTTATTAAATTAACAAATCACCGTAATTTGCACAGCCAAAGCGAATAAAAGATCTTCTCTGGAGGAAATATTTATTTATATACCTATTTTTAGTTAGATTTTATTTTTACCATGGATTCTTATCCATATTCTTTTATCAAGCATATCAGGGGAGAAAAGAGCATAAGATTAGGTGCCAAGATCATCATGTTTCTTGTTCAGGACCTTTCTTGCGTGACTGTATGCAAGTCCTCTAAGTTACCTGGGATTCAGGTTCCTGAATTACCAAACAAATAAAAGCAGATATTTGATTCTTTAAGGTTCCTTTTTAAAACTAAAATTGTGTATTTTCTTCAATCCCCAACACTATAGTCTATTTCAGTATGCATTTGTTTTTAGAGTTAACTCGTAGCACAGTAAACATTTTGGTCTCTTTTCAAGTATTGTCAATGAAAAAGTCTCTCAATTACTCAAAACCTTTTCTTTAATTCCCCTTTCTTACTTGTTTACAGACAGTATATGGCATCACCTTTATTGCATAACTAAGGGATACTAAATAATATGACCTAAAATTATTAATTCTAAAGATTAGTAACAGATGACTTTACTTAAAACTGAAGAGCTTTATACATTTGGATGCTGATGAACAAAGCAAGATTCAGATAAAACTACGAAGCCAGGTTCTGTTCCATATTGAAGAGTTCACTCCCAACAACTGCTTTAAAGGCCGATGCTACAATAAATTGTGTTGGGTAATATAATTTCTATCTAATTTTAGAAGGGAATTTTGAGGTAATTAATGGTTTTTATTAGCCAGTTGGATTGGTTACATTAGTCAGCAACATTTTATTCAATATAGAATTACCAAAATCTTTGCAAGTGAGATGGAATATGCTATACATGACAGTAATTAAGTTATTCAAACCTCCATTAAAAGAGTAGTCAATAGAAAATATTCCTTATTGTAATTGATCTAAGAAAAAAATCTAATGAAAGAACCTGTAAATAAAATAAGAATGGTTTTCTTCTACATCTCAAATAAAAAAGAAATGACTAAGGTTTTAATTTTTTTAAATCTTTCTGAAGTAATCTATAAGTTTGAGATAAGAGGCATATTAACTACATTATCTACTGCAAAAGGCAGAGTAAGATCAAATAGACCTTTATCTGTAAGGCTTTCTTTTTTTGAATTTTATTTATTTTTTATTTCAAGAAAAACTATTTTAAATAAAATAATGTTATATGCAATAAACCTTAATATTTCAAGAAAAATGATCTTAAATATAATAGTTACATGCAATAAACATTAATATCTCAAGAAAAATTATCTTATAGATAGTAATATTACATGCAATAAACATTAACATTTCAAGAATAGAAGAATTTTAAGTATAATAATATTACCAAAACTTACTAACAGTATGATCACAACAGTTGTAGGAAATATTAAAAATCTGGATTACTTCTATTATATTCTATATTCTACTTTCCCTCTAACTCTATTTTTGTTCATCAGTTTATGTTGTTCATTATATTCCACAAATGAGTGAGATAATATGATATTTATCTTTCTCTGACTGGGTTATTTCGCTTAGCATGATGCTTTAAAGTCTATTTTGTCAGATATGAGTATTGCTACTCCAGCTTTTTTTTCTTTCCATTTGCATGGAAAAATTTTTTCCATCCTTTCACTTTCATTCTGTGTGTGTCTTTTGTTTTGAGGTGGGTCTCTTGTAGACAGCATATAGTTGGGTCAGGTTTTTATATCTGTTCAGCTACCCTACACCTTTTGATTGGAGTATTTAATCCATTTACATTTAGGGTTATTATTGAGAGGTACTTATTTATAGCTATTTTAATTCTGTATGGCTGTTTCTTTGTTTCTTCTTCTCAGCAATCCCTTACAGCAACCCCTTTAGCATTTCTTGTAATGCTGGCTTGGTGGTGATGAACTCCTTTAGCCATCTTTGTCTGGGAAGCTCTTTATTTCACAGTTGGTTTTGAATGGTAGCCTTTCAGGATATAGTAATCTTGGTCTCAGATCCTTGCTTTCTATTACCTTGAGTACTTCATGCCATTCCCTTCTGCCTGTAGAGTTTCTGATGAGAAATCAGGTCTCAGCCTTATGGGAGCTCCTTTGTGGGTAACAGTTTTCTTTTCTCTTCCTGCCTTTAAGATTCTCTCTTTGTCTTAAATTTTTGGCATTTTAATTATGATGTGTATGGGTGTAGGTCTGATTTGGGTTCTTCTTGATTGGGCTTCTCTATACCTCCTGGACTTGTGTGACTTTTTTCTTTACCAGACTAGGGAAGTTTCTACCATTATTTCTTCAAACACCTTCTCTATGCTTTTCTGCCTCTTCTGGCACACCTACTATTCTAACATAATTACATTTCACATTGTTCCACAGCTCCTTTAGGCTGTCCTCCTGTTTAATTGTTTTTTCTTTTTGGTTCTTTAAGTGAGTGATCTTTTCAAATCTGTCTTCTAATTTACTGATTCAATCCTCAGCTTCCCCTAATTTGCTGTGTATTCCTTCCAATGTGTTCTTTATTTGTGTTATGTCATTATCTCAGACTATAATTTTTTCATAGTTACTATATCTTTTTTCATAATGTTGAGCATTTTTAACATCATTCCTCTGAACTCTGTTTCAGATAAATATCTTATCTCTGCTTTATTTATCTCTTCTTCTGGAGAATTCGCTAGTTCTTTCATTTTGGGGTTGTTTCTTTGTTTCCTCATCTTGGTTGTCTGTTTGGGTTTGTGACTATGTTTTAGATAGAGCCTCTATATCTCTCAATCTCTAGTGCAGAACATCGTTAAAGGCTGTTTCTGACTAATTAGGTCTGGCAAAGACTCAAAGTCTCCAGAGATTGCCTCTGTCTACAGACTAATAGGATTCTGACTTAAATTGCCCTCAGGCAATCATCCTCAAGTGTGGCAAGAGTTTTTTTCAATAGGATGGGCAGTTGCTTCTGCCTAGAGACTAATTGCTACTTTTAATCTCTTAAGTGGCCTCAGGGCAAGGAGTTTTCCAATAGGGTGTGCGCCTGTCTTCCCCCCAGGAAAGGCAGATGTCTATGTGGGAAAGATGTCCTCCACTGTGTGAGGAATGACTCAGCCCAGGAGACTTGGGGTGTTTGCCTTCTGAGCTCTATCCTCCGAGTCCCCAGTCCTGGGTTCTGATCTCATAACTCAAGTCCACTTTACCATCCCTCTGCCAGAGCACAAGGTGGGTGGCTCCACAGGGAAATTTTGTGCATTGGCCCTTTAAGAGTGTGCCCAAACTTTCAGCTGCCACTCCCTGGCAGACAGCACCCCACTGCTTTTCACAGATAGAAGTTATGTGGGTGCCCTCCTCAGTTTGGTGCTCTCTGCTGGGGAGCTCAGCTTTGGGATTAGATCCCAGAGTTCTCAGTGGCACCTCCCTCCTCCCCCCATAGCTGAGATAGCTCTCCAGGACTTCAGTTGCCATCTATGGGTGCCTGGCCAATGCTTTCATGCCTCTGCCCTTCTTAACAGTCTCTATGCAGTCTCCATCTTCAGTCCTTGGGTATCAGTGTTCTCTCCAATGAGTTGTCCATTGATTACTCAGGAAGCCTTTCCATATTTCAGTTGTAATTCCAGCTTGTTCTTGGGAGCATGTCCATGCAGCATCCTCCTACTCTGCTGTCATTTTTAATCTTAAAAATCTCTGTGGCTTTCTTAGAGGTGCTAAAATATTTAGGTGGAGAGAATATTTCTCTCTCACCCATGTGTATTATTGTGTTTTGTTGCCCTTAAACAATCTCAGTTTCCTTTTTCTTCCTCTCCAAATGTGATTATTAGAATCCTTTAAGTGGATCATTCTCAGTTGTTTACCTACAGAATTGTGTTTAGGGACCCATCCTCTCACCATTAAAAGACAAAAGGAAATGAAACCATCTTCAACTTTGGGGTGTATATTAGTCTAAGATAATATGGCAGCCTGATTCTCTCTACCAATACATTAGTTCATGAATAGGCATGAGATGTGTGTCTGGTCCCTTCATTCTTACATTCATTTATTCAGCAATTACTTTTGAGTGCTTCCTGTGTGCCAGGCACTCTTCAAGACATTAAGGATACAGCAGGATACAAGAGAAAATACAAGTCACTGCTTTTCATAGAATTTATATGTTAGAGGAAAGACAACAATACAACAAACACAAATAGATCAATACATAGTATTTCAGGGAGTGAAAATTCTATGGAGAAAAATAAAGGCAGGCAAAGTGATAGAGAGGAAATGTGGGAAGAAAGACATTGTTTTCAATAACGTGGTTGGCAAAGGCCTCCGTGTTAAGTGAAAAGAAGTGTGATTGAAAAGTCAAGGGGTAAAAATGAAAATACAATTAGATATTACTTTAATGACTATGATTACAGTATGATTCTAAAAGATAAGAATATATTGAAAGAATGTAGGATTCTGTCATAGCCAATGATCTTTACATTTGGAAAATAAAGGTGTTTTGGATATCTCAATAGATAAGAAAAACTAACTCAAATGATACCACTATTTGGATAGGGGTTATAGATTCTAATCTCCCTTAAAAATTAACAACGATATTACTCAAAATAAAGGGGATGCCTCTATATGGTCACATGTTTCTCTATATCATGAAGTCCTTGCTACAGACTGCATACAGATTTCATTAAATTTCAGAGATATCAGGCTCCCAAGAGAAGAGAATGACCTCAAAAATTAATTGAAAAGGTTTTGTGAAGATTGTGTGATAGATGTTTCCTTATTTTGCAGTCATTTTTGAACCCTCAATAAATTTACATTTAAGTTTATAAATATTTATAACAATAAAATAAAACTCATGTTATTAATATTTATAATAAAATATATGCATATTTGGTAACACAAATATTTGTTTGTACAAGTAATATTAAAGAGAATTTTCTCTATTAGAGTGACAAGTCAACTCCTTGATATTTTCAATATTTAAACCCTCAATATATTTATAAGAATAACTTTACTTCAGAAGTGTCTATTATTTAGGATAAATAAACATAGAACTTGAGCAAATTAAATACATAAAATTTATAAGTATAATTTAAATACTTAAAGGAACTTCACTAAGGTAATAAAACAGAACAATTATTTATTAGATTTCCTTTAAAGATAATCATTATAATTACTAGTCTTCAAAACAAAATAATCAAATAGGTAAGTTGAACTTATTAAGAATATGATTTTTAAGAAATTAACATCTTTAATACATTGAATATTTATTTTTTAATCTTTGAATAATCATTAATGTGCAAAAAGTATCCATGTGGGCAAGGTGAAACATATTTTTTATTGGAGTGATTTTTAAGCAGAGACCTGAATACAATGGGGGAATTAGCCACAGAGGAAAGGTATTCCTTGCATAAGTAATAGAAGTGCAAAGGTCCTGAAGCAGGAACATGCCTGCTTGATATTCTGGTCAAGTGTGATTTTTAGACCTTCTGTGGCCATGCTGCCCTGAGACCAGAAGGTGAAGCCTGGCAGAATAGGTCAGAATCTGTGATCACTGTGTTTTAGAAGCAGTATCCTGGCATATTCTTCCCATCTTCCTCTTGTTACATAAAGAAAGAAATGCTTTTATGTTTAAACTAGAGGCCTGGAGCACGAAATTGGTGCATGGGGGTGTGTGTCCCTCAGCCCAGCCTGGGACCCCTTGAAGGATGTCCAATTGCCCATTTAGGCCCGATCCCCTGGATTGTTAGTCAAACATCCCTCTCACAATCCAGGACTGCTGGCTCCCAACTGCTCGCCTGCCTGCCTTCCTGATTGCTCCTAACTGCTTCTGCCTGCCAGCCTGAACACCCCCTAACCACTCCCCTGCCAGCCTGATTGATGTCTAACTGCTCCCCTGCCAGCCTGTTTGCTCCTGCAGGCCTGGTCATCCCTAACTGCCCTCCCCTTCAGGCCTGGTCCCCTGCAACTGCTCTCCCCTGCAGACCTGGGTCTCCCCAAACTGCCCTTCCCTGCAGACCTGGTCACCCCCAACTTCCCTCATCTGCTGGCCGGGTCACCCCTAACTGCCCTCCCCTACAGGCTTGATCACCCCCAACTGCCCTCCTTTGCAGGCCTTGTCCCTCCCAACTGCCCTCCCCTGCTGGCCATCTTGTAGCAGCCATCTTGTGTCCACATGGGGCAGCCATCTTTGACCACATGGGGGTAGCCGTCTTGTGTGCTGGAGTGATGGTCAATTTGCATATTATTCTTTTATTAAATAGGATTAGATAGGATGGAGGTCTGGTACACAGACCTGGCTGGTTTGCCCTGAAGGGTGTCCCAGATCAGGGTGGGGGTTCCCTTGGGGCATGGGGCGGCCTGGGCAAGGGGCCTGTGGTGGTTTGCAGGCTGGCCACAGCCCTGGTGACCCAAGTGAGGGCCCTGGTATCTGGGATTTATTTATCTTCTATAATTGAAACTTTGTAACCTTAAGCACAAGCCAAGGAAGGCCAGGGTGTGCAGAAAGCTTGGCTTCCTCCATTGCCAGGGAAACCCAAGCCTCCTGCTCTCTCCAACTCCGTAGCTGCCACCATTTTTGTTGAGATTTATTTATCTTCTATAATTAAAACTCTGTAGCCTTGAGTGGAGTCCAGGGCCTGCCAGAGTGGGCAGAAAGCTTGGCTTCCTCCATTGCTGGGGGAACCCAAACCTCCTGCTCTCTCTGAGGCCATAACCATCTTGGTTGGGGTTAATTTGTATAGTCACTCCTGATTGGCTGGTGGGCGTGGCTTGTGGGTATAGCCAAGTGATGGCTAATTTGCATATTACCTTTTTATTAGATAGGATCACTTTGAATTTTCAGTTATCTGTTTCTTAAAAGTAAAAACATACCCAATAATTGAAGTTATTATTTTTCTTCTTTTTATGTTCTTCAAGTTCTCAAGCAATTAGCAATATCCACTAAGTGGATATGCTGGATAGGGACTTTATTTTCAAGCAGATTTTCATTTGCAGGATAAGATGTTTTTTCTGGAGTTAATTATTACATAACTAGAGGCCTGATGCACGAAATTCATGCAAGGGGCTCAGCCCTCACAGCCACGGCAGCTTGCCTCGGCCCTTGTAGCCCTGGCTTCGTCCAGAAGGTCGTCTGGATGGACATCCAGAAGGTTGTTCACCTGTCCAGTCTAATTAGCATATTATGCTTTTATTATTATAGATAACATATATATTTTCCACTTGTGCTTTATTGTTTCAGCATAAATTCTTATCCTCAGTTTATAGAGAAGGAAACAGGCTCCAAGAGGTTAAGTTACTTGAACTTTAAAGCAAGTATGTAAGGGCAAATCCCCTTTCATTATAACCACTGCTAAAAATTGATGTTTGGCATAAAATTGCAGGCCAATTAAAAGTTTAGAGTCCTAAATTCAGGGTAATGGCTCTCTAATAAGGAAATTTGGGGCAAGCTAATGGAAGAAATGATATGACGAGGCAGCCTTCTGTAAGGAGCTCTTCAAATAAAACCACATTAGTTACTTTATTCAATTATTAACCTTGTGTTGAAAGAACCAGGAGCTTGTAGAGAGTTGGAGACACAATATTTATCATTTATCAGCTGAGTTTCAAGATTTAGCTTCCTTATTACTAACCTGTTGTGGGAGAAATATATGGACATAACTCTTAGCATTGTAACTAACACGTAATAGCAGCTCAGTACATAATAATTACTGCTGTGCTAAGTAAGGGCCGATTCTGACTGACATCTGTTAACATAGAATAAGACACTGAAAATAAAATGAGGAATTTCATGCAATCTTGGTACGTGGTATCTGAGAGGAGGATTCAGCAATTAGATGAGTTAAAAGAAAAAAGCGTAGGAAAATGGAATGCTAACATAGAGCATTCCATGGGGAAACTATTAAGATATTAAAGGATTAAAACAAGATCTTTGGAAAATCAATTAAACTCACAAATACTTTTATAAAAATTAATCTACTTATAGTCAGACTGAGAAATTCCAAAAAAAGCGCAAAAGTTTATATTATGTGACCATATAGTTTTTTTATATAAAATATAATTTGATTCATTTTTATTGATTTTTAAAAGGATAGCTCATAGTGGTTATTATGAAACACTGTTAATATAAGATGAAATAAATGTATTATCAATTTCAAGATGTAAGATTCCAATTTTTTTCACAATTTCCTATGAAAATTTGCTTCCTTTTAAAATTTCACCTTTTTCATTTGTTAAATTATGTTCTCATAATAGAACTTCTTGTAAAACAGTACCTTTAATGGCCGATTCCCAGATTACAAAAGGAGACTGAAGGTGTTAAAGAAAAAATACTGTAATTAGGTAGCAAATTAATCAGTAATGAAAGCATTCATAGCCTAAGGAGGGTCACAGAAGCAGTGTTACTGATGCTGGTTCTTCCTACTGTTTAAAGAAGGGGAGAGCATTTAATGGGCTGGATGGTTTTCCCACTCAAGTCATCACCTTGGGCAGTGGCTTCATTCAATAATTCAATTAGTATTTATTAAGCCTTCAGAGTCAGGTCGGGGTCTATTGGAGAGAGTAGTTTAGGAAAACTAAAAATCTTTATGGAACTTATATTCTAGTAGAAGGGATATATTATGTTTGCTACTAATAAGTACTTTGAGAAAAATAAGTAAATTTGGGATATATGAAATTTTGGTTTGGGCTGATTAGAAATTTCCAGAATGAGCTAATTTTAGAATTGAAAAACTTCACTGAGACAGTCATTTTGGAGTCAAAACTAAAAAGAGCAGGAAATGGCCATGAAGATGTCTAAAAGGGGATTCTTAGCACAGAGAACAGCAAATACAAAAGCTTGGAAACAGGAGTGTGTCTGGGGTTTTCAAAGAACTGATAGAAGCTCCAAGTGCCTGGAAGGAGGTGAGCATCCAGGAGAGATGTGGGGGTATTACTGAAGATGTAATAGGCCGCCAACTTTCTCAAGCCTTACTTCTTTTTCTGCAAACTAATTATAAAAATGATGCTTTCCCCTCAGATCTTTGTAAATAGTCCATGAGATCATTCTCACAAAGTATTATGTAACCTGTAAGTGCTTAAAAAATGTTAGTTCTGCCCTAACCAGTTTGGCTCAGTGGATAGAGCGTAGGCCTGCGGACTGAAGGGTCCCGTGTTTGATTCTGGTCAAGGGCATGTACCTCGGTTGCAGGCACATCCCCAGTAGGGGGCGTGCAGGAAGCAGCTGAATTGATGTTTTTCTTTCAATCTTTCTCTCCACCCCTCTCCCTTCCTCTCTGTAAAAAATCAATAAAATATATTTTTAAAAAATGTTAGTTCTTCTTTGTTATTTCATGGAAATGGAGCCAAAGACCTATCATGCCAGATGCCACTAAACATTTTAATCATTTAACAGAATCCCCTTTACTCAATTCCATGACCACATGGAGACCATTGAATTATAATTTCATTTTTTATTTTATTTTGTCTCCAGGGGAGAATAAACCAGTTTTACTAATATAGATGTTCCAAATTAGATGCCAGTAGAGCTCCCTTTATAAATTGACAATTTTTCTGCCTTGTCATTAATAGCCTAATTAATGTGAGTTTACCCATGAGAAACAGAGCTACTCTCATATCTTACTTGCAAAGTTGGATTTCTAATGGAGATCACCTTACTTTCTACCATAGAAAATTCCCTAAGGTGATTCAGCCCAGGGGAAAGCCAATAAGACTCCTCAAAACTCTTCTCTTCTCTTCCCTTCCCTTCCCTTCCCTTCCCTTCCCTTCCCTTCCCTTCCCTTCCCTCCCCTCCCCTTCCCTCCCCTCCTCTCCTCTCCTTTTTTCTTTCCTTTCTTTTTAAATATATTTTATTGATTTTTTACAGAGAGGAAGGGAGAGAGATAGAGAGTTAGAAATATCGATGAGAGAGACACATTGATCAGCTGCTACTCCTGCACACCCCCTACTGGGGATGTGCCCCCAACCAAGGTACATGTCCTTGACTGGAATTGAACCTGGGACCTTTCAGTCTGCATGCCAACGCTCTATCCATTGAGCCAAATTGATTAGGGCCCATCTTCTTTTCTATTTGAGTGTTGCAAATACATAATCATTACTTATTCTTCCTCAATACTGTCACATATATCATCTAGTCATCTTCTACATTTTTTGTGAGAATCCAAAACAGCTACTGTTACCCCTATTTTACAAATGCAAAATGCAGAAATAGAGATGAAGATTTGTTCCTGGGTCCAAACTCCTCAACATGTGCTCTTCTATTGCAGGAAATAAGAAAACCTGGGTTTTAGTCTCAGATTGCCTGCCAACAGATATATGGTCCTGAAAGATCCCTCTTCTTTGGGTCTCTTTCCTCAGGGAGCTGAAATAAATGACCTATAATATCCTTTTTAATATAAATATCCTACCTTAGGGTAAGAGTAAAATAAGTAATTTAAAAGAATGTATAGAGAAGAAATTCAATTAGACCAGAAATTAATATAATAATATAAATATATGTTAAGTCAGAACAGAAACAGCTCTGTCATATACAGCCTATGAATAGGGAGTTGAGGAGGTGGGAAGAACAGGGGAAGACAGGTCCTGAGCATTTATATTTAACAAAGAGATCCCAGATACATTGACAGTATTTTTATATTTTTCCTTTGGAGTTTTTTTATGGGAAATTAATAAATTATTATAAAATTCATGAATTAATAAATTAAAAATTTAATTAATAGAACTAATACTTTTCAACTAAAGCTTGACTGACCTAATATAAAATGATATTGGATATGAATTGAAAAACAAAATTAAAAAAAGTCACACAGCAAAATCATTTCATAAAAATAAAAATGTCCCTGGTTAGTGTAGCTCAGTTGGAGTGTCCTTCTGTAAACCAAAAGGTTGCGGGTTTGATTCTGGTCAAGGCACATACCCAGGTTGCAGGCGCAAACACTGGTCGGGTACCTCTGGGAGGCAATCGATGGATGTTTTTCTCTCACATTCATGTTTCTCTCTATGTCTCTTTGTCTCCCGCTTCCTCTCTCTCTCCCAAATCAATGCATGTCTTTGGTTGAGGATTAAAAATAAATACACAACAATTTTAAAACTAAATAAAATTACATGTTTTGAGTTATATTATCCCACAGATTTATGAATTAGTCACTACAACAGTACAACAGTGCTGTCCTCCTTAGTTGCCGTCATGAAATTCACCATAGTCTATTTGTGTTGGAGACTCCTGTCTGTTATCTCCTGGTTCACTGATCTGTGTTTGTATAAGACACCAGGTGCATGAAATTCTTGCACTGAGCAGGGTGGGGGCGTCCCTCAGCCCAGTCTTCACCCCCTCACAGTCAGGGAGCCCTCGGGGGATGTCCAACTCACTTAGAGCTGCTGTGGAGGCCGAAGTGGCTCCCGCCACTGCCGCTGCATTTGCCAACCATGAGCTGGGCTCAGGGCTTCTGGCTGAGTAGCACTCCCCCTGTGGGAGCACACTGACGACCACGGGGCAGCTCCTGTGTTGAGTGTCTGTCCCCTGGTGGTCAGTGCATCATAGCAAGTGGTCCTTCTGCCATTTGGTAGATTGCATATTAGCCCTTTATTATATAGGATGTCGGGGAGTTTTGAAGACTTCACAGTCCAAGGCCCTCAGAAATTCTACCCTGCCATCTTCATAGGAGATTGTGCTGCATCTTACAAAATCACCCTCACTAGTACAGTGAAGTGACAGGGAGAAGGAAGACAGTCACTCACCTCAACATATTTGTCAGAACATGTTCTAAAAAATTGCCTGTTTTTTGGTTTGTTTGTTTTCATCTTCCTGATGAACCCACACTGACCATTTGAATACAATGAAGCTTTCAAGGAACTACAATTTTCCTGCTCCACATGACGCTGATACTTTGGTTAAATGAATGTATTTGGGTCAAGATAAATTAATTCCACCTGTTTCAAGCTAACATAGGTACACTTTGTAGTTTCCCATGCATTCAAATGTCATTTCTCACTGCAAGCATACTACTGCACTTAAAATCATGGTAGGACCCTCTGATTGTAGCAGGGAGGAGACAAAGAATCACTTATTCCTTAGAGAACATGTTCTTCTCTATCTGCACATAAGGCAACCTTGTTTTTGTTGTGTGTTTTTTTGTGGGGTTTTTGTTGTCTTTAGTAGCCTAATTTTAGTTATATTTCAGGGAGAGCATGATGTAACATTGATTATATACTAATAGAATCCAAAGAGTATAAAATAATGACAGCATTAATGCCTTTTTGTACTGATATTTGAGATTTTCTCCTTCGCCTTCTTAAGATGTCAGATTCATGAAAACATCATTTAGTTTTTTTAACTTTAGATAATCAAGATAAATGTAGAACATTCATATAATAAATGAGCCTATGGAAGCCATGGAAACTAAATTAATCACATCACTGGATTCCACTCCCCATATGCTTCTGTGGTTTACTGAGAATGTAAGTTTAAATTTTGTTTCAACTTGAAGTTTTTTACACTACTTTAATATTTTCATTGCAACTGAATATTTATAGATGTCATTATACTTTGAATTCTTTATTGTTCCATTTGTTATTCAAATAAATGAAAGCTATTTTCCATTGAATTTCCTTTGAAATGGGTTGCTAATAAGTATAAGAAAAATATGAACAAAAATAAGTACACCAAAGTAAATTAATGAAATAAGTTTAAATACTTTAACATGTTCATTTATTTTTACAAAGATAACTAGGAAAAGAGCAGAATAATGAAACAAAAATATTATGTGAAGACTGGAAAAAATTGGAAGGAAAAGAAAATGGCATTTACAAAAATGTACAGTGTGTCTCAAAAATGTATACACACTTTAACAGCAAATAGGTCAATTTTGAAAATGAAAATTTTGCCTTTATAATTATTCAAAGTGTGTGTATACATTTTTGGGGACACCCTATATATGTAGCATGGAAGATATTAGTGAGCTAATGTCATCTCGCTTGTAAACTTTCACCAAGTGCATGAGAAATGGGTTAACTGGGAAACTGGATACGTGTGTACATGGTCATTCAGATACTCTATTTAAATGTTTTCAGTACTTTTTAAACTACAAAAAGAATAGTTTCCCATGTCCAGTTCAATGCCTATCATGGAAGGAACTCAACTGAAATGAGCATTTGACATCACCTCCTTTACTCTTTCAGAGTAAAGACATTAAGTGATGTGTTCATTGGAAATGCCACTGCAAAAAAAAAAGAAAAAAGAGAGAGAGTGAGCCTAGATCACAGAATTCAGTGTCACAATACTTAGACTTGAAGTTTATTTGGAATATCTTCTTAAAGGTGAGATGTATAATTATTTGGTTAAGCAAAGAGAGAGCAGCTTTTGGAATACCATATTGCTTTTGGATTTCATATTTAAGTCAATCTATTTGGGCTAGGAGAGCAGCAATTAATGTTTTTCATCAATGCTTCCTAATTTATTTTGGAATTGAGCTATATCATTATTTATTAGATCACCCAAACCTCCAGGAATAACTATTTGTAAAGCCTATTAAAAGTTTGCAGGGAATTAACAGATTTGTTTTGAATATTTGCAGTTTCTTTTAGGCATCTTAAGAATCTCTAAAACAAGATTAGGATTCACGCTTTTATTGCTTTGAGACATTTAAAAACATCAATATCAAAGATAAAAATACTAATTATATTCTACTGGATTATCATTTCAATAGTCTCTTGCTTTCCATTGCAAACATATTTGTAAATCATTAGGTACCTACTTCTAGACTGCAGACTTTCCTAGGGAGATAATTTTTGCAAAACTGAAATAAAATGATCCCTGATTTTTCTGTCATTTAAAACTTCTGTACAAAACCCACAAGCCTAAAGGAAGGAAAATCAACTAAAAGAAATATGTGCTACAAAGGGAGCTTTAGATCACATTCTGGTCATTGAGACAAGATTTAATGCTACCATTGATTTACATCATGTATTGTAGTTAAGATAGTAATTGCTACATTAAAGTTTATAGTATCTCTAGTATCTTTGAAAGATGTCCTTTTTAAGACATGACTATACACTAATAAAGCATCCGGCTACTGCTATTTTTGTTTTATATTACTTTTTATAAAGTATTTTTGTTAACAAAATATGATCTTTTTTTCAGAGTTTTAACACTCCAAATCCTTCTACAGAACCATTTCATAGCCCCACTAAAAGGTTATAATCCAAATATAGTTTTAGTCTAGTATGTACCAAGTACTATGAATGCTACAGGAAAGTCAGAAATTAATAAGTCATGACTCTGTCCTCAAAGAGTTTATAGTCTCTTAGACTAAGTACAAACAGGTAGCCCTATAGTTACAGTATAATGTATTAATAACAGTAAATGCAGTGTGCTATAGAATGAATGGGAACAGCAAAATGTGTGATCTAGAAAGGAAGGCACGCATTCTGACTTGGCAAGGACTCTGAGTGGCCGAGCTCAGGTCCCATGGGCTTCGGAACTTGTAGGTGAAGGTGCATCCAGGGAAGGATGCAAATGCTGTGGAACTGTAGAAAGTGCAGGGCCCAGAGAATGGCCTCTTATGCTGTAACTAAGAGTGGTACAGGGAGATGCTTTGACCGAAGGACTACTGAAGGTAGAAGACAAATCCTCCTCTTTTCATTTCCTTGGGAAAAATGGCCCTGAAACCATAATTCATACACCCTTTGAAATCCATGGGTTAAGCAAACACTTGCTCCTTATATCAAGTAGTAGCCAGTGATCACTCTCAGATTGGCTTTGCTTTCGTCTGCCATTTTACTCTTCTTTTCCCTCACCTGAGTTTGCCTGCATTGCATTCCCTAATAATAAACAGATTGTTTTTGCCTGAGAGTCTGCTTTCTGAGGCCCCACATGGAAACATATTTTAAGCAGAGGAATAGGATAATCAGATTTCCCCCTGATGTGTAAATGTATTTATTCATCCATTTAACAAATATTCCATGAGTACCTTGTAGGATAAAGTCAATGTGCAAGGTATTGAGGATATATAAATAAGGCAGACCCTTCCTTCACGAAGCATATGTGATGTGGGGAACAGAGAAGTTAACTGGCAGTTGTGATAGAATGTAGTATTTGCTGCAGTGGTAAAGTACAAGTCTCTTTTGGAAAGCATAATGATACCAATCCATTCTTATAGCCTGATGGCAAGTTTCCCTCAGGAAATAAGAAGGACTCTTCTAATCAACAACTGGGTTCTTTCATCACTGACACTCATTCCCTTCTCCTTTTTCATTCATATTTACAATTTGTTATACCTTCCAATGTGTCAAGCTTTCTATCTCCTGTATTGTTTCTTTGATCTGAGATATTTTTGTGCAATCTCCAATCCCCATGGACTAATTCCAACTCCTCCTTTCCATCTAGAAAACTAATAGAAGATCCTAGGAAAATGGATAGAGACCATCCCATAGAGGAAATTATGTACTAATGTGAAGTGTTTGGACTTTACCCAGAAGGGTGAATGAAATTATATGATTAGATTTGCAGTAAAGAGTATTCTGGCTGCAGCACAGTGGATAAAATGTAGTGAAGTAACCCTGGAGGCAGAGAGAGCTGCTGAGAGCCTGAAGCAATATGCCAGGTAGAGAGGATATTAGCAGCATGGAAGTGAGTATTTTAGGCATTTGAAAGATATTCTGATGGTATAAATATAGCCATGTGCTGTATAACAACGTTTTGGCCAATGATGGATCCCATATACAATGGTACCCCATCTATACTAAAAAAATGGTAATATGCTAATTAGACTGGACTTCTTCCAGACATCCATCCTGACAAAGCCACACACAGCACAGCCGTGAGCCCCAGCGGCTGTGAGGCCCAGAGCTCAGGCCTCGCAGCTGTGGTGGCTGGCAGTGGCAGCAGCAGTGGGGTGATGGGGGCAGCACCTTCCCTGATCGGCCCAGTCGCCTCCAGCAGAGGGAGGCCAGACTGCCTCTAGCACAGTCAGTAGGACATCTCCTGAGGGCTCCTGGACTATTGAGAGGGGGCAGGTGGGGCTGAGGGACTCCCCCCCACTCCCCAGTGCACAAATTTTCATGCACTGGGCCTCTAGTAAGATTATAATGGAGCAAGGGACTTTGTAACCATGTGACCTTATAGCCATGGTAAAAGTCATAAAACAATGCTTTACTCACATGTCTGTGGTGATGCTGGTGTAACAAATATCCTGCATTACCAGTCTTTAAAAGTGGTAGCACATTCAATTAAGTATAGTACATAATACTTGATAATGATAATAAATGACTATATTACTGATTTATGTATTCATTATACTAAACTTGTTATTGTTGCTTATCGTGTACTCTCTCCTTACTGAAAAATGTTTCCTATAAAACAGTATGCTGTATCATGCAGCGGGCAGCCTCACACATTTTGTGTTTACCACATCACTTGATTGCACCATTTTCTCTCGTGCCGGATTTAAACTCGTGCTGTTTTGTACAGTCACATGCTGCACAGGCTTGTGGCATAGGAACAATAGGCTGTACGCCATGTAGCCTAGGTGTGTAGTAGGCTAGATCAGCTAGGTTTGCATATAAGTGCAATGGATAGTGTTGCACTTATATGCAAAACAATTTCACAGACAAAGGTGAAATTGCCTAATGATGTATTTCTCACAACTATTCCAGTTGTTACAGCCTGACTTTAATAGGAATAGGTGAAATAAAGAAGGAAAAGCAAAGATCTAAGGAAAGGTTAATTGTCACACCCAGTTTGCACCTTAGGAATCTTGTTAGATGTAGGGCAATTTAATGAGGCTTTTCTTGCCAAATAAACATTTTGTTTGCTAAATATGGGAATTCTTCCCCGCCCCCCCGCCCCCCTTCATTGAATTTAGGTAGGGACCACAGGAGAAAGAATAAGTTTTGTGAGAAATACTGAAAGTAGTTGGTGTCATCTCAGCCACCGTTCTAAGATATAAACATCCCTAGGAACTGATGTCAACTTAGAAAATGTGGGGAGTTTGGAGTTCTATTCTCATATTTCTCTGAGCTTAGCAAACTCAAAAGAGGCTCAAAAGAGAAATAACAAAAGATTAAAATATAGGATATATAAGAAAAAAGTGGGCTTACAGTTATTCATATGGAAAATAATACAATAATTACTAAAAATAATACAAAAATAAACTCACATGCTCACAACTGTAAACCTACTTTTGCCCCATCCTGTCTGACTTCTAATTAATTTATGGAATAGTGTTGTATAGTGCATAGTCACTCCAAAACTTTAATCTCCCTGGGAAAGGCAGCTAAGGAGTATGCCGAGAAAAGGGGTGGGGGAGGGGATGGTGGTAGTTCAAGTTTTCACTCGCTGGAAATTTTCCCCACCTGTTGCCAGTGTAGACTTTAGAACGCAGTTACAAAGAATTATATATACAGAGAACATACCCTTCCAGTGGCAGGGAAAGTCAGTGATTTGGAACGTATTGGCTGGAAGCAAAAGCCATCCAATCTGAACAACAAAAAGAAAAAAGAGCCTTGGCCAGTTTGGCTCAGTGGATAGAGCATCAGCCTGTGGACTGAAGGATCCCTGGTTCGATTCTGGTCAAGGGCATATACCTTGGTGGCCGGTGCATCCCCAGTGGGGGGTGTGCAGTAGGCATCTGATTGATGTTTCTCTCTCATCTATGTTTCTGGTTCTCTATCCCTCTCCCTTCCTCTCTCTGTAAAAAATCAATAAAATATATTTTTTTAAAAAAAGAAAAAAGAATCCTCTCAAAATAAGAATAGTGTAAAGAGCCTCTGGGACAACTTCAAGCATATCAACATTCACATCATAGGTGTGCTGAAAGGAAAAGACATTGAAATCTATTTGAAAAAACAATGACAGAAAACTTCCCTAACTTTTGAAGGAAATAGACATACAAGTCCAGGAAGTGTAGAGAGTCCCAAACAAGATGAAACTAAAGAGGCCCACACCAAGCTACATCATAATTAAAATGCAGAAGGTTAAAAACAAAGAGAGAATCTTAAAAGCAGAAAGAGCAAAGCAGTTAGTTACCCACAAGGGTGCTTCCATAAAAGACTGTTAGCTAATTTCTCAACAGAAACTTTGCAGGCCAGAAGGGAGTGGTAAGAAATATTCAAAGTGATGAAATGCAATGACCTACAACCAAGATTACTCTACTCAGCAAAGCTATCATCTAGAATCAAAAGACAGATAAAGAGCTCCCCAGATAAGAAAAAACTAAGAGATCATCACCACCAAACTAGTATTACATGCAATGTAAAGGATCTTTTTTTAAGAAAAAAAAAATATGAACAATAAAATGTCAATAAATACATATCTACCAACAATTAAATATAAAAAACAAAATAAACAAGCAAGAAGAATAGAAACAGATTTATATAGACAATATTTTGAAGCTTGCCAAGTGGGAGGTGTGTTGTGGGCATGGATGAAAAAGGTAAATTGATTAAGAAGTAAAAATTGGTGGTTACATAATAGTCGTGGGGATGTAAAGTATAGCATAGAGAATATAGTCAATAACATTCTAAAAAACATGTATGGTGTTAGATGTGTGCAAAATTTCATGGGATTATCTCTTAGTAAGTTATTTACTGTCAAATCACTGGGTGTACACTTGAAACTAATATAATATTATATGTCAACTGTAATTGAAAAATAAAAGATGATTTAAAAATAAAAAGAAAATATTGCCCATTGATAATGTCATATGAATGCTCAAAAGCTAGGGGAAGCAATTTAGAGAAGATCAAAAAGGGAGATCAAATTTGTCTTAGAAAACTTAATAGTAATGATAGAGGACATATTTAATGCTTTCTATCTCTTGAAAATTTGCTAACACCTATTATAAAAACATTTCTGATCCACTAAGAAGAATTTAATTTAAAAATTCCATATGGACTCCATTTATTTATGTAGAGTAATGATCCTTTGTGTTTTAGAGGTTATGAACCCGGTGGAACATCTTTCTTCAAAATGCATATACAAGCATCTATTTGGATAATATTCTAAGGATTCATAAATCCAAAACCTAAGAACTTAGACTAAAAAGAGATATGTAGCAACTCGATCTGAATTTTCTCTTTAGTTTTTAATAAACTTTTCTAAAAACCATCTTTTTATTTGCCATTATCACAGGTGCTAACATATTATGTAAAATGAAAATCAATCACCCTACTTCAGGCAAGATCCAATTTTGACATAATTAGACTATATTTATTTTACTGGAGCTGCCATTGAATTCTGAAAATTGCAGACATCATAATCACACTTCCAGGAACTAGTACCAAAGGATATAAAAATATCTGGTTACCAAGGGGAAGGCTAGCTTATGAAAGGTAAGCAATATTAATCAGTGGATATATTAAATTAATTAAAGAGAACTGAGAATTCATCAAAGCTTACAGCTGTTTGGAAAAGTAAATCTAGACCAAGCTGGTTTGGCTTATGTTAGAGAGCGTTGGCCTGCAGAATGAAGGGTCCCAGGTTCACTTCCGGTCAGGGGCACATGCCCAGATTGTGGGCTTCATCCCCAGTAAGGGATGTGCAAGAGGCAGCCAATCAATGATTCTCTCTCATCATTGATGTTTCAATCTCTCTCCCTTTCCCTTCCTCTCTGAAATCAATGAAAAAGTAAATCTAGAAGAGCACTCCAGTGTTATAGTTGACACTCAATTAAAATATTAAAAACAACAACAATGGTAATATTAATAACAACATACTCCTTTTATTTAAGCCACTTAGCCAAGATGTGTGTTTGTAAAGGAATACATTCCTGACTGATACAGAGAATAATTCAAAAGAGATAAAGATTGAAGCCCTGGAAGCAGATGAGGTTACCCAGAGAATGTTATAGAGTAAGATAAGAAGAACTAAGGCAGAATCCTGTAAGAACTAATTTTAAGAAAAAAGAGTCTAAAAGAAATTATTAAAAAGCAAACATAGAAGTAGGAAAAAGATAGTAAAATATGGTACCATTGAATTCCAGGGTAGAGAGCATTATATCAAATGGAGAGGGTTCCACAGAGTCAAATCGTACAAAGAGCTCAAGAAAGACAACTCAAAATTGTCACTTAAATTTATCAGTTTGTAGCCACCGGTGTCCTTAAAAAGAGCAACTTCAATGAAATATAGGCAGTGGAAGTAATTTTACAGCAGATTAAGTACTGAGTGAATGGTTAAGAAATGGAGGGGGGGCGCGGGGGAAGAGTCTACCATCTCTTTCAAAAGTTTTTCTGTGAAGGGAAGAAAAAAGTCAATAGCTGTTGGGCAATGTGAGCTTATTGAGTGTTTATAAAACTACCAATGTTGTCAGCAATATTGCTTATTGTTTATTTGCTGATGTTGCAGTGCTAACGGAAAGGATTACAGGCAGCAGAAATTTGTCTTCTAAGATGCCACAGGAAGTTGAAGACTTACCCTTCTCTAATACTAAGAAGGTGAGGAAGGCATTTATAAAGAAAGTTGGAAGATTATGAGGTGTTAAAAACATGAGATTTGAAAGAGAATCTTCAAGAAAAAGCCACAAAGAAAAAGAAGGTAAATTTCTGGAGGTAGTTGAGAGGCTGACTAAAATTGGAGAACACAAAATTATAACAGCAAATATCCATATGATTACAAAGTTCTCTCTGCCAGTAAATACTCGCTATCCTGAATATGGAGAAGAGATGAGTGGGCTCATCTGAGTTGGGATTCTGCAATGCTGGATGTGTGGAAGGACATGGGGAATAATGTTTAGAACAATAGATACAAGTAGTAGTTATGTGATAGAGTACTAAAGTATCTACATTAGAAAGGAAAGATTGGGGTAGGAGATGGAGCTGATAATAGAAGTTGAGAAACAGTGCTCTATGGTTCACGATGAGTTAAAAGAATAGCTAGAGTGAGATTAAAACAAGTAAGAAAAGAAGATGTATAGACTTATGATCAAGAAGTAGGATACATTTGTGTATGAAATATGACAGTATTTAAAAAAGAAGAAGAAACATCTTCATAGCAGTTCTGACACAAGGTGAGGTTGTCCAGCGATTGGACAAAATTCCATCCTGCTTTCTATTTACAATTAATTGAAAATTTGCTATGTGATATTGGTTAAGTAGCTACAATTGAGAAGATTTGATCTATATCTAGGCCGTTTGTGTCTACATCATAGACCAATAGTAAAGGAAGTAATTTCCCAGAAGTATTTAGCTACGATTTGCTGATTGTGTTCCACAGGTTTTTTGTTTTTTTAAGATACCCAATTTTTTATGAAATTTTTGTTTCAAATTGACTTGGGGTTGTGCACAGGTTCACATTAAGTATTCTATTTGTGAACAATCAATTTTTGGATTTGTACAAATTTGAATTATCTTATTGGCAAACTGAAGACAAAACCGCCTGATGATTTTTTGACCTGGATGTTTTATTGTCATAGAAAGACTGTCTAGAGAACTCTCTGTGCAACCTTTGGTCCTCCAACACTTTCTTCTAATTACTAATAAACATAATAAAATACAAAGGTAATTCAAACCCAGCAAGACCGTTACTTCTGTCAAACCAAGTTTGCCTCACAATAATTGCTGTTCTGACAACTTCTGTAGCTTTCCTTAAACTCCTACATCTAACTTCTAACTTCTCCAGCATTACCAAAATGTAGTATCTTTTAATAAGCAAATCATTGATATGTGAACATATAGCCAATCTAAGCTTCCTTGAAAGCCAGATGGTCTTCATTTTCTATTTCACTTATTACACACCAAGCATTTTGTCAATGCAGCCACATCAAGATCTACAAATTACGTGTCAAGGAGGGAGATCCGCAGTATATGCTTTCCTGGGATTCTCGCCGCCAGTTCTGTCTTTTTGGAAATTCACAGATTAACAACAAATAAGATGTGTGCATCCTGCATGTGAAAACCACTCACTCTTTCCACAAGGAAGCTAAAGAGATTGGTACTGTTGTTTGGTTGGTTATACTTTGGCAAACTATTCAGCAAACACTGTTGAGTACTTAAACCACTTTTGAAGATTTCATTAATTCTCTTAGGTTATCAGATCATGTCTCCAATAGGTTTCAGTTTCAGACATCAAACTTCCCAAATTTCACCACAAATTGTATTGAATTGGCAAATGCTTCAGTGTCTAATCAGATAGAGTCTAAATAATAAATAGTAATTATTAGCTCTTTAAAGTATTTGTATTACATAGAAAATATCTATACTTTCTCAGCAAAGATTCATCCATAGTACTATACATCAAAGAGAGATCCATCTACATGCTTTTATCAGAGATTTTTAGTATTCTTAAGTGAGAACAAATTTAAAATAGTTTAATTGTATGTCTGGATTTGGGCTTAGAAAATTCTATTCTTTTAAGAGATGTGAACTATTTGGTGGTACTATTTTACTGCTTCTCACCAGCACTATTTATACCACTTTGCTTTATTACCTGCTAAGTAGCCCTGTCAAAGAATGTTCATTTAATTATTTCACCTGAAGTTCATAAAAGGAAATAATTTAGTCCATTTATTAAATTTTATTTAAAAAATGACAATCTGCTTTTATAATAACTTAATACAAATTACTGTGGCGTTTCCATGTTTAAGACTATAGCTTTTCACTGATTTTTTATTTATTTAAATGATCTATGAAACAACATTTCTGTAGCAGCAAAGGGTGGAATCAAATAATGAGTCAATCCTTCTGTTTGGGGGTAAGGAAAACGTTTTAAATTAAGTTATATGTACTTGAATTAGCAGGTTGTTTTAAAGTGCTTCTGTTTAATTCCCATAAGAAAATAACCCCATTTTACTTTTATAGATATTGGTAATCTCTAAAATTCTCATTTGGTGAAAATCTAAAAATGAAAGTAATATGAATTGAAAAGCTTTATCAACCTAAGTGGATGAAACAATGTTCTCTCTTCCTAATCCTTTTGCTTGAGTCACATTTCAAAGCTAATAGATAAAGCCCAAGCTCATTCTCTTTGTGCCTTTTCAGTCTCAGTGCACCTGGGGTGATATCCCAGAGCTTTCAATCAATAGCCTCCCAAATTCTAGGAGCAATTACTTTATTCTCAAAAATCTGTAACAGGAGTGCAAGGGCTTTAAGTTCTCCAACTCACAGATACGCTATGAATTTATAAAGCTTACATTTGTTGCAGTTCTGACTCAGCTTCTTCTTTGCTTATCAACTACTCATTAAAACACAAAATAGAAGACAATATGATTCAAACAAAATAACACAAATGAATTAGCCAATTTGCTAAATCTTTCCCCAGGAAAATGCACATTTGTGAAATAACCTACACAGACTGATTGTTCCTAACCTATATCTACATCATTATAGTACATTAGAGGCCCAATGCATGAAATTTGTACACGGGGCGGGGGGCTCCTCTCAGCCCAGCCTGCACCCTCTCCAATCCCTGGGTTTGGGCCTAAATTGGCAGTCAGACATCCCTCTCACAATCCTGGACTGCTGGCTCTTAACGGCTCACCTGCCTGCCAGCCTGATCACACCTAACCGCCTCTGCCTGCTGGCCTGGTTGCCCCTAACTGCTCCCCCTGCTAGCCTGGTTGCGCCTAACTGCCCCACTCTGCCAGCCTGGTCACTCCTAACTGCCCCACTCTGCCAGCCTGGTCTCCCCTAACTGCCCACCCTGCCAGCCTGGTTGCCCTTAACTGCCCCTCCTGCTGGCCTGGTCACCCCACACAGCCTGCTGTTCATTCAACCGGTTGTTTCAGTCATCACAGTCACTGACTTTTTACATATATAGATTATAGTAAATAATGAATATGAATTAAATATGTCACTGTAGTGCATTAAGGAATGTTTTTATTGTATGCTATGTCAGTGTGTTGATGCATGTCTAAGGGAAGCACATGCCACATGACAATAGTTTCACTTATCAGGTAATAAAAGTGGCATATTCCAAATTTTGTCTTTTGGCAAAAAAAAAAAAAAAATTATTTTCTTGAATAGAAAGTGAAACCTAAACATTTTTCTCAGAACAAAAATGGTAAATCTTGGCTCTATCATTAAAGAAGAGCTTATAAGAATCAGACAACAGATATTTGAGTGACTCTATAGTACTATGATATCCAAATGAACTTTACAATGGTATTCATTCCTTTAAAAAGCATTAATAACATAATATACTTTTTAAGGGAGACATAATATAATTTTTAAGGGAGACATTTTCTAGAAATGTGCTTCAAATTAAAGTATATCATCTGCAATGTTCTGTAATCTTGCCATCACAGTAACTACATGAGACAGTGAGTTTAATTTATATTGGAGTTTTATTTGATTACAATTACTATTTATAAATAGCTAATGGAGTTTTAATATTTTATTATATAGAAACAATTTATTTCAGAAAAACATACACAAATATATTTTCTTAATATATTTTTATTCCAATGGCTAGCTCCTTTGTAACTTGCTGCAATAATTTCCCCAAGAGAATAAACATTCTCCTCCACACCCTTCACTCTATAAAAGAGCTACTATTTCTTCTTAACCATCTCCACATCCCACTGTCATATAATAGAACCCTGAGTTACTCAATGATTTCCTTCCTCACCGAAAGCAATCCATGACCTCACTAATGTCCCTATGGAATCATTAAGAAAGAGGCTTAAAAAGATGAAACTGCTAAATATTTAATCCTAGCTAATAGTTGCACTAGGGTAAAACAATTAGTGAATTTATGAGTCAGGGTCCAATCTACATGTCTGTATTTAAAGATGTATATATGTGAGAGTGTAACTGTACTAGTATGCATTCATTACAGAGTTTAGAGTATGAAAGTAGTGGCTAACAAAGTTTCTACTGTGAAATGCAAGGCTGTGAAATTCTAAAGCAACTGCATAGACTGGGTACATTTTCATTTTTAGAACTGCTAATGACCTTGATCAGTTTGGTGTATTTTAATGAAAACAGACAGTTTTACATCAATATCAAAAGCATAATTAGTTTAACATCAATATCAAAAGCACTTAGGAACATCCTTATTATTCTTTCCTAATTTAGATATTTATTAATGATTTGACCTTTCTAATTGATGTCTTATTGTCCTAATTATTGTGACAATATTATTAACTTTTAATAAATGAAATGAAAGGGTTATTTGGTTGTCCCCTAATCTTTTATTTTTACATTATTTTTTATAAATATATTATTCTGATAAACTGTTAAATATAAAGACTGAACTATGTAAAAATAGTCTTTTCAGTATAGCAGATACAAAAAAGTTAATCATCCTTTCTGCATCATTTTTACAAAAATGGGATCATGAGGACTGTCAACTGAAATGACAGCATCATGCTATTAGGAAATTTATCCCATAGACATGTAGGTAAGGGGCATGGCACTCATATGTAGAAAACCAGCATGTGTATACAACAGAGAAATCATTTAAACTGTGTAGCTTTCTAATGTTTTTCTCATGTTTTTCATTGTCCTAGAATCATAACTATTATAATTGTGTAGGGAGCCAAAGATGATGGGCTGAACTCAGATCTAAGAAAAAATTTGCTCAGGGTATCTATTATAGGCCCATGGACGTAAGAAGTTTTTCTTTGAAAAAAAAAAAAATATGTTTAGTAACTAACACTGTACCTGGAATCAAAGGAATTTCCTAGACTCTACCAAAGAGGATGATACCATATGAATATAAAAGTAAGGGATCCTTTTTATTTTTGCCCAAACTATTTTCCTTTGTCTTATTTAGACATCATGTGTGTTTTTCATGGGTGGCTTGCTGTTAGCATTACAAATGAAAATTAATTTTGTAAAGTAAAAATTTTCTAGATGAAATTTACTTATAGGATATATTTCCTTACATGATATTACCCTACTATCCCCCCCCAATTGTGTTTGATTAATGGAGGCTTTTGTAAATTTTATAATGCAGTCTTGATAACTTTAAATTTTAATTTTTTTGCCCAAAAATATGACTGCTTTAGGTTCATTGCATGTTCAGGAATTTTACCATGAGATGAACTACCAATAGAAATTTTAGTTATTACTTTAGGAACAGCTTTTTGTCCAGTACAATTAAATTTACATGAATATTCACTTATTTCAATTAGCCTATTTAAATTAATCTGAAAACTTGATTACTATTTTACTGTCAAATTTAATACTCTACCAACAATCTTAGTTTACCCTGTAAATATTAGTGGAAAGGATTATTTGCATTCTTGAGTAGGCCCTGAACATTCCTGGTGGTAGGCTGGATTTAGATATAGGGCAGCTGCTGTCAGACAAGTCTCTTGTCTGTTACCTGGGTCCATACCTGAGCTGGGCGTGGGAAGCAAAGCAGCCATGGGGGCAGGAGACCTCCCTCACAGGGGGTAAGGGTTCAGGCCCCACCACTATTGACCCCCAAGTTCTCTCCTGATGGCCCCTCTGCGACTGTGCCTGTCTTAGGTTGTTCCTTCCTTGAGGAATCTTACCTGTCTCTGGCTAACCAGTCATCCTCCAGGGCCAAGCAGGGTGATGTGAGGTTCAGTTCAGTCTCCTTGGTAGCCTATGCCCCTGTGGCCTCCATGCCCAGCACCTGCCTTGGGATCCCCTGGCCTGCTGGCAGGGTCCCAGCACTGATCACATATCTTGGGGAACTCAGTTTTCTTCTCCAGTGAGGGCCCAGCTCACACAATTGGGTGAGAGACAGATCCATGGTATCAGCCACCATGAGGCTTGAAGCTCAGCATGAACAGAAAGCTCAGGCAACAGCTGAGGGCAATTGGATTGTGAGAAGAGGGGCCAATGTAGGATGCTCAAATGCCTTCCTGGTGCCTTAATTCCTTCTGAAAGGGATTAAATCCTTTCATGTCCTTTTTCAAATTGCTGCCAAACATTCAAAGAATTAGTTTATAAATTTGTTTGGGTTATTGTACAGTATGCTGTTGTAAAATATCTAAAATTATAATGACATTGTAGAAAACACACATGGTGTCTAAATAAGACAAAGGAAAATAGTTTGGGCAAAAATAAAAAGGATCCCAAATCAATTATATAGAAAAGATTCCTTTATTAACTTTTGGTCGAGAATATGTTTGTATAGTTTCAAAAAAAAACTCCAAGACCATGTGGATTCCTGCAACAGAGAGGAATTTATAGGTCTGCTCCAACCATGAAGACAAGAGGAGAAACAGTCCAGAGATGGAAGACGCTGATGATGCCTTGCCACGCTAGCAGTCAGCAGCGGTGCGTCGCTGCAGGTTGCCTAGGACCAAACCAGAGAGGGTAGGACCTGCATTGCCACCATGTGATATAATGATATCATGATATCGCCATCCAGATATCATTGCTGACATGTACACATAAGGAACTGTTTGACATTGAAACGGGGACTCAGAACTGTCAGACATTGAAATTGGGACTCAAACATTTTTTTGTTTTTGTTATTATATGTTTATTTCTAGTCTGCAGAGGCAAGATTTTTTAAAGGAAATAAATGGGGAAATAGATACAGAGGCAAAGAAGCATTGAACAGATTGTCAAACTACAACGGAAGGCAGGGGAGGTTGGGCGAGGGGGGCTGTAAGAGATCAGCTGAAGGACTTGTATGCATGCATATAAGCATAACCAATAGATACAAGACACTGGGGTGGGGGGGCAGGGGAAGGCATGTACTGGGGGGGGTAAGGGAGGCTGGCGGGAGGTCAAAGGGGGGAAAAAAGGAGACATATGTACTACTATCTATAATACTTCAAACAATTAAAAAAAAAGTAAGGGAAAAGTATGAGGGAAGGATGGCAAATATAAAGAAGGTGGCTACCGTATCTGGGAGGCAACATTGCCCTAGACAACAGGCAACTCATACCTACTAATTGAGGGTTGCAGGTCATGGAGCTGGAAATCACACACTGTTGAGAAAAAAAAAAATGTTTTTAAAGAGAAGTAGATGTATTTTAAAGGTTGAGTCACCTTGTGAAAAGTAAATATTAAATTTAAAAAGTAAACAGTGTTATGTCATTTTTTTTCCTCAATAAACTAAAACTTTTTGGAAGGAGTATTCTTAGGAGTTTTTTGACCAATAAAGGAAATTGTATTTTACCCAGAAAATTAGAAAAAAAATAACAACATAAAGTTTACTCTTCACTGCATTATTTAAATTGTAGGGGCAAATATAAAATGATTCATTTTCAAGTGTTTGGGACAGATAGCTGAAAGCTCTACTAAACATAAAAAAATAATATGTTTGAATTATATTCACTGTCAAGGGAGTGTTGTCTGGGAGTTTCATATGTTAAATATGAGTTTAATTTGAGCATTTCCATTTTTCCAATTTAGATTGAGATAAGTGCTCTTATGACAACTTACGTTAATGAAGCTAAACCCCAACGAGTTTACTCAATGAACTGAGAAGCAGTGAATATCTCCATGAGGGAAATGATGTCATAAGCGACATTGATTACTATTGCTTTCTCTGGTGTCTGAAATTTTACTGGTTATTTATCTAAGTGCATAATAATTTTTAGCATTCCTGAATTATTTATTATATGAATATTGACTTCCACAGATACCTCTTGTAAGAGACTACATAGAATTTTACTGCAGTACTCTGAAATCACCTTGGAAATTGATATCTATATGCTGATTTATGTGGTTTCTAATATGTAATCTCTTGTTGCCTCTGAACATTCTGTTTCTGTAAGCAATGTGAACACTCAGAAGCCATAATAGGAGTGACAGCTGTAGAGTGAAGAGTCAACCTATTTAAGCACTGATTTTACAATCAAGACTCTATGTTTTCAAAATTAACACAGAGATTCTAGATCACACAGTCACTGCTCTCTTGAGGCCTAGTGTAGTGAGTAACTTTACATTAAAAAATAAAACACATGATTTGCCGAATGAAAGTATAATGTAATAATATACATATGTCTTGTATATGACATTACATAAAGGAATTTAACTATATATCAGTTTAGGATTTTATAGTTGGAAAGGGCCTTAAAGGCTACCTAGTCTGTTGTAATTCTTAATTTTTTTTTCTAATAATAAGAAAACAGTTGTCTCAAAGTAGAAGATACTTTAATATCTTAAGGATGTCTTTAGGGCATAAAAAGGAGCTATTTGCTATTTTAGACAAACAAGTGATATGCAGAGAGAGGCACTTGAATCTACTAGTATTCATTTCCTTAATTTTAATTTGCATCTATATTTGCTCTCTACCTACCCTATAAGCTTTCATCATATTCTTGCAAAGCAAATCTAATAAATCTATTTTGGGTCAGAAAAAAAGACCTTAATTTCAATTAGAATTTAAAAATGGGTTAGAAACAGGTAAACTATTTTGAACAAGGTTTCTTCCTTTCTACTTTAGCTTCTACAAATATCGTTCTTCTCTGTTACATGCTTTTCCTCTAAGAAATAGTAATCTTCAGCCACTTACAGATTACAGGGTTCAGGGTAAAACAATGCCTCCTCCCAGGAAGCTTTTTCTGGAAGCTCCATGTCAGGGATTTCGGCTTCCTGTTTTATAAGAGCTCAGTGAATCAGGACAGCTCCCACAGATCCCCTGTGTCTCACGGACCTTTTATCTGTGCCTTAATTTCTGGAAGTGCCACTATACTGACTGATCCTGTCTGTACTGAGAACCTGAGCTTGGGGAGTTTGGCCATCCTGCTTGTTAGGGCAGAGCTAACAAAAGTAAGATTGTTTTGTAGATTTTGACAATTTTTAGACATCTAGCTGGGGATATTTGAGCCATAAAACTGAATGCATGAGCTTGCTTTGCAGAGAGCAAATAAAAACTGTTTCTCCAAATGGTCATGAAGACACCAGGATTTTCTAGTGAACTGTATTCTTCCTCAAATATGGAGAGTTTATCTTTTAAGTGATAACTGCTTTTATTTAGTAAAAATCACTTCCTTTGTTCCATTTATTTCTGTCATATTATTCAAGGTAATAAACACTCTATGGCAGAAATTGTTCTTAAGAGAAGCTTGTTTAAACCCAATTTGGGAAATGCTAAACTTTATATATTCAAAAGCTCTCTATCATCCAACATTGTACAGTTGTGGCTGATTCCTGTAAATTATATGTTTCTTTATACCTTAAGAAAGTGCTAGGTAAAAGTCTACTTGAGAGTATGTCATGTTTCCTATATTGGGAAATTTGAGCATTTTGCCAAACTTTGATTTTTTTTTAAAAATATCAGACTTAACAGAATATAAATTTTCCCAGGCAGAATGAAAATGTACAATTTCACACTTCCTGAATTCTCCTAGTTTGCAGCTTTTCTGGTCATTAACCATTCATTGCTGACCTTTATACTTTTACCTTGAGTGTAAATGGACAGTGAACTGAGAAAGATATGATTTTCATGAAATAAATTAACTGCACATATAGGAGTGAAGAATTTATGGATCATTATAAGGGTTCTTCTTCTTTATATCCCATGTGAATTGGTACTTTTTGATTATGAAGCTGTGAATAACATATCCCAAAAAAAATACCAAACCTAACACTTGACTATGATAATCACATCAACCAACTATAAGAATATGCATTTGCATTTTTTGCAGCAGTATAAAGATGAAAACTAAAAGTAAATAAATGCCATTAAAAGGGACTTTAATTGCTTACTATCTCCCTCAGCCTATTTTTTATATAATTTTAAAAATCTTAAATGTGAAATTAATCATGGAAGAGGGACCTCTACTAGAAGTAAAACCCAGGATTGAGAATTTTCCACCATTTGCAATTGTAGAATTTTTTGATTCCCATTTTATGACTACAATGTGAATGTGAAACTGTTGTTTGTATTAGGGAAGTTCACTTTACATCAGTTTAAGATTTTAGAGTTGAAAAAAACCTTAGAGGTCACCAACTCTAACTCTGGTAATTCTCCAATTCAATAGAACCATATGAAATAAACAGAATATTTCACTCACTGGACTAACAAAATATATCATATTATTCTTACATTCCTTACTTATTCAAAAATTATTTTTAAAGCCCAGCATAATGGCTTTAATATTTTATTGATGTAAACAAAGTATTTCTACCATTATGGAAATCAAAATTGATTGGTCAAAAATGAGATATCTGATTCTTTTGGATGAATGAACAAATACAGCTCCAAAAAAAAAAAAAAAAAAACGAACACTAAAAACAAATACTAGTAAATAATGAAGATGAAGTCTTTTTTGTATAAAATGTGTAATAAAAATTTAATTATTTTACAATATGATACTTAAATATAAATAGACAGATAAAGTATTAATAGAATAGTAAAAAAAAAAAAATAGATTTCATAGTATGTTTATATACCTGAAAGGAGGTATTGAAAATAAAAATTTATTAGTGGAAAGTATTTTCAATACTTGATGTCAGTGGTATAATTATGTGGAATAAAAATATGACTATCTCATACACAGAATTAAACTGCAAATGAATTAATGGATTAAAATAAAATTATTTCAGTTACTATTGCTATTGAACAAACCATCTCTAAATTTAGAGACATAAAACTCCATTTGGGGCCTCACTGGGAAAAATGAACAACTAACCATGGCTCATGGAATTGTTTAGAGGTCTCTCTCACCACATCTGGCTCTTGACTTTCACATCTCGCTGTTGACTGGGGCCTCAACTAGTGCTCTCTATTAACCCTTCTGTGTGTCCTCTCCACAATGCCTTGGTATCCTCACAACATGGAAGCCTCATAGTACTTGGACTTCTTCACACGGAGGCTCAGAACTAAAAATCAGGTGGCCCACCGGGTAAAGCAGAATCTCCATTAACATCTATGTTCTAGTTTCAGAAATCACATAGCTCCATTTTTTTTCCATTCTCTATTTAGAAACAGTCACAAACCTGTCCAAATTCAATAGGAAGGGATATAGATTTCACTGTGGGTGTATTTTTTGTTTTGTGTGTTTTTTTTTTTAATCCTTACCCTAGAATATGTCTTTTTATTGATGAGAGAGAGAGAGGAATATCAGTGTGAGAGAGAAACATTGATCAGTTGCCTCCTCTGACCAGGGATGAAACCCACAACGTTTTGGTGCACCAGATGATGCTCCCCCCAATTGAAATACCCAGCCAGGGCATAAATTCCACTGTTTGATGTGAGGGTGGCAAAGTCATATTATAGAGAGCATATGAGATGTTAGGTATTGTTGTGGGAAAATACAATCAGACACAATATCAACAGTAAAAGTGAGACTGGAAATGGAAACAAAATTGTCAAACTTTTGGAGTGTTAAAAATGGTAGAAAAACTAAAGCTGAGTATATGTATATACTAGGATTCATTCATTTTACTGCCAGGAATCTACTCAAGCTAAATGAATTTTCAAAAAGACATCCACAAGAACATTTCTAAGAACCCTATTCCTAGTAGTCCAAAATTGGATCCTTTTAAGAAGTAGCTTTTGGGTTGGCACTAGGCCCTTGAAAAGACTAAACACTTGTCCATAGAATACCAGGTAATGTAAAATCTGGCTTACCCACATTGAACTGGAGTTGTCAGGTCCATGAGTCCATAAGGTTGGTTATTTGTAGGCACAATCCAACAAAATAGAAATGGTATATATAGGATGGGTGCTGTGCAGGTCTGAAAGGTACAAATAATTGGCATGAGTAGGTGTCTCAGAGTCTCATGATCATTTCCCACTTCATTGTTGCCAACTTTCAACTCCTATGTATGACCACATTAGAACTTCCTATGACAAATGAGAGAAAAAGAAACTGACTTTTTTGCAAATACCTTTGCAATATAAGCTGGCACCAGTTTAAAGTGGTATGCTTCTGACTTATATCCCAACTCAGGGGTGACCCAAAAAAATAATAGTAAATGAAACCCCCTCCTGCACCCCTGAGAAGCAGATTTTGAGCAATAAGTCTGGATTTAATTTTTGCTTAGAAAGAAAAATGGTCAAGATTGAGTTTTATATATTTATAGACATTTGATCACTAAATCATACCCAGCACTGAATAGTTTCTCAGTAAGGAACATTCAGTCAGTCAGCTTCATTCCCAGTCTCCTTGGTGGTTGCTGAGTGGGCCATAGACAAAGTAACAATGCAGCAGAGAAATTCCATGAGAGGGCACTTCTTACAAAGCTGGTTTACTTTCTACCACTGTGGAGTGTGCAGCTTGCCAAAAGCAGAGGTCAATACTTGTCCTGCCTCCTGAAGTGGCATTAGTTCCCAGGGAAACCAGCCAGGACCTGATGGAAGTTTGCTAACTTTGAAACCATTTTCCCGGGACGAGCAGTGACATGTTCTTCCTAGAAAAACCTTAATTTGGGGTACAGATTTGCCTTTTCTGCCTTTCAGGTTTCTGCCAGCATCACCACTCAAGGACTTATGAAATGCTCTATTTACCATCAAAGTGTACTGCACAAATATGACACAAGAATGGGGCAAAGAGCGTATGTCCATGGTATTTACTGCTCTTACCAAGTATCTCATTGCACAGAGATAGTTAATCTGATCTAATAATGGAATAAATTTCTGAACACTGTTGCAGTGCAGTGAAAGAGCGCTTTCCTATTGGGTGTATACTTTGATTCATCAATAAATTTACAGTACAGTTTCTCCCATAGGAAGAGCAAAAAAGTCCTTGGAACCAAGGCTTGGAAATAGGAGTGGCTCCTTTCATAGTGTACCTATTAACCCACTTGAAGTGTTCTAGAGTCTCATCTGTGTCATGTTGAGCTCTACTGGCTCAGCAACCTTCCTTCTCAAGGAAGAAAGACTTTCACTAGGGGCCATAATGTTTCCATTGAATTGGGAATTGAGACTATTATTTTGGCCACCCCTTGCTACATGAACAATAAGCTAAAAGAAAAAGGAACTATTATGTTGGAAGGCTAGATTAATTAATCCTATGAGTAATTCTATTGCCAGGGAGAAATAAAGTTGCTGCTACAAGAAGGAAGATTATGTCTGAAAATCAAGGTATTTTTTAGGGTACCTCTAGTTCTTCCAATCCACTATGGAAGACTATAGACAGAAGCTCAATAAAGGCAGGACTAAGAAGGACTCTGAACTTCAGGGTTCCACTTCTGGATAACGAACACTGCCTTTCCCAACAAAACTGGCTTCTGAATACATTAAAAAATGGAAGTTCCTGGAAGGGTGGGAAGAAGAAAGAAGCCAGAATATATCTTCAGGAACCTGTTTCTGGTGAGTCTCTAGAAATCATGTCTCCTTCATGGAGTCCAGTTGCCACTAAGCATTATTTGCTTTTTGTTATTGTTGTTTTTAATTTATCTTTATTGTTGGAAGTATTATAGATATTCCTTTTTTACCCCCATTAACCCCCTTTCATCTTTTTCCTGCCCCCTCCCCAAGCTTTCACTACACTATCGTCTTTGTCCATGGCTGATACACATATGCATATAAATTCTTTGGTTAATCTCTCCCCCCACCACAGCTTCCAAATGAAATTTGTAAGTCTGTTTTTGATGCAATTTCTGCTCTTGAATTCTGGTGATATCCTTTGTTCCTCTGTGCCAAAGTGTATGCTGATTTTGTACGGTTACTAATCTCTGACATGGAATGCTACTCAGTGTTTGGCTTCTGAGGTCTGCTAACATTTATTAATTAGTTTCCCATATCCTCAAATGTCACCCACTTAACTTTCAGTCATGGGCTCTGTTTTCCTTTCTGAAACTTGAATGATAAAAAATTTGTGACAGGAGAGCTCTCATTTTCCTTAAGCAAAAATTCATTCTTTAATTTTATCCAGTGTCTTATAGTTGGTATTGTCTGGCTCTTAATAGAAACAGTATTTTCACTTTTTAAAAACCATTTTCTTATATTTTCTGACATGGTAGGGGATACTAAAGTGGCAGCAACATGAGTGGTAGGAATCAGCAACCAAACCCTAACTTCAAGTTCAGCCTTTAAAAAATGATGGTTATGGAGATCAAAATGGCCACTGGCAGGAAGGTAGGGAGGGAGAGAGTGTGAGAGAGTGAGGAACCCATAGAGGAGAGTGTAGCCATGTGTGGCGTGTGTGTGTGGGTGTATGAGCTAGGGACAGTTAGATTCTGCAGGTCCTCCAAGGGGCTGCCAAACCGGGCAGTCTAGACAGTGAAGCCCCGTGCACAAAGCGGACACTTCTGGGCGGCCAGTACAGACACGGAGACCACGCCATCTTGAGAAACAGAGCTGCTTGAGACTAAGATCCTGGTCTCAGACACAAACCAGGGCCCTGCAGCCACTGGGGACAGAGAACTGCCACCACAGCTTCAGACCAACAGACAACAAGAATCCAGACTTCCGGGCAGCAGATTTCTGTGAGTCAAAGAGCCTATCCCCTTCCCTGCAGGCTCGCAGATAGCACCATAGTTAACTGATAGACCCGCCCCTCGCTCGAACTGCAGCACCCCTAAGGGGAATTTGAGCTTGAGAGAGCGCATGCAGACCTCATTGCTGCTACTGGAATTTGAGAGACTGGAATCTGCTCCCCGCGACGAATAGGGCAACCAAACCCGAAGCCCATGCAGGGTAAGATTCTGGACAAGTGCACACAGAAGTATGTTTTCCATAGCGCACACGGAAGTCAGTTTCCCGCAGCACAGGCACGTCACAGAGCTATTGTGCAACCCAGTCCCCCATGGTGACCGGACCCAAATTCTCCCAGCAAGAGGCAGCACTGAGCACCACCGACTTGACTCTGTTTCTTACTGTGTGCGCCTGGGATCCCTGACTCACAGCACATTCACACTAAGAGCCCGTGACTCCAATGTTGGTGCATGCGCACACATGGGGACCCTGATTCTCAGCAAGAGGGCACACGAGGCAACAGAGACTCTGATACTCAATTCTTGGTCCAGACACAGGGAAACTCTGACTCCTGGCATGTGCTAGGGGACTCATTTTTGGCACAAGCCAACAGTGTGGTACAGGCAGGGTCCCTGACTCTAAGTGCGCACAGGAGACCACACTGAACGCTGGGAAAACTGACCCTGGGCAAGCCTGGTTCCCACCAACCCACGGCAGCCACACGTCAGTGACACTCGGGTGGTGCAAAGTTCGCACAGCACACGGCCCAGGTCCACACAACTTGAAGTTTGAACCTTCTGGTGATAGTCAGAATGGGGAGACAACACAATCCCCAGAGGAAAGAAAATGATGAGTCTCCAAGAAAGGAAATTAGTGATATTGAAGCATGCAACAGGACGGAAAAAGAGTTCAGAGTAATGGTCGTGAAATTTATACATCGGATGGATGAGAAAATCAACAACCTATGCAAGAATCAGGAAGAAATGAAAAGTGATATAGCTACAATCAAAAACACCATGGAAAGTTTCAACAGTAGACTAGAAGAAGCAGAGGACCGAATTAGTGAGTTAGAAGATCAGGTACAGAAACAAGCTCAATCTGAACAGCAATTGGAGAAAAAATTAAAAAGTAGGAGGAAAGCCTAAGGGAGATTTGTGACAACATGAAATGAAGTAACATACATATAATAGGGCTGCCAGAAGGAAAAGAAGAGCAGCAAGGATTAGAAAATCTATTTGAAGAAATAATGACAGAAAACTTCCTGGATATGGGGAAGAAAAAAGTTACACAAATACAGAGAGTCCCAAGCAGGATCAACCCCAAAAGACCCACACCAAGACACATCATAATTTAAATGACAAATATCAACGACAAAGAGAGAATCTTAAAGGCGGCAAGACAGAGACAGAGAGTTACCTACAAAGGAACCCCCATCAGATTATCAAATGATTTCTCAACAGAAACACATCAAGCTAGAAGGGAATGGAAGGAGATATACAAAGTGTTGCAAAGCAAAGGACTGAATCAAGAATACTCTATCGTGGACAAAAAAGGCTGAGTGAGTTTATCACCATCAAACCAGCAAAGCAAGAAATGCTAAAGGGTCTGCTGTAAAAAAAAGAAATAAACAGGTAAGAAGGAACACAGACACAAAAACAGATATGACCACAAACAAATACTTTTCAGTAATAACTTTAAAAGTAAACGGACTAAATGCTCCAATCAAAAGACACTGAGTGGCTGAATGGATAACAAAACATGACCCATATATATGCTGTCTACAAGAGACCCACCTCAGAACAAGGGACTCACACAGATTGAAAGTGAAGGGATGGAAAAATATCTTTCATGCAAATGCAAATGAAAAAAAGCTGGGGTAGCAATACTTATATCTGACAAAATAGACCTCAAAGTAAATGCCATAACAAGAGATAAGGAAGGCTACTTCATAATACTAAATGGATCAATACAACAAGAGGATATAACCCTGATAAACATATATGCACCCAATGCAGGAGCACCCAAAAACATAACAAAATTCCTAGAAGTTATCAAGGAAGAGATTGACAACAATACAATCATAGTACAGGATTTTAATACACCACTGACATCACTGCATAAATCCTCTAGACAAAAAAATTAGCAAAGAAACAACAATCCTAAATGACTCACTAGATCAGATGGACTTAACTGACATCTTCAGAACATTTCACTCCAAAGCCACGGAATATATGTTGTTCTCAAGTGCACATGGGACATTTTCAAAAGTAGACTACATATTAGGTCACAAGCAAAGTCTCCCCAAATTCAAGAAGATTGAAATCATACCAAGCATCTTCTCAGACCACAATGCCATAAAACTAGAAATAAACTACAATAAAAGCAATCCAAAAATCTCAAACACTTGGAAGCTGAATAGCATGCTATTAAATAATGACTGGGATACCAAAGAAGAAATCAAAAGCATCCTGGAAACTAATGACAACAAAAACACAACAACCCAAAATCTATGGAACACAATGAAAGCAGTCCTGAGAGGGTAGTTTATAGCTCTACAAGCCTAACTCAAAAAACAAGAAAAAATGGTAATAAATCATCTAACTCTGCAACTCAAAGAATTAGAAAGAGAACAATAAGAAAAGCCCAGCGTGAGCAGAAGGAAGGAAATAATAAAGATCAGAGCAGAAATAAATGACATAGAGACCAAACAAACAATACAAAAGATCAATGAAACCAAGAGCTGGTTCTTTGAAAGGATAAACAAGATTGATGAACCTCTAGCCAGGCTCACCAGAAGCAAAGAGAGAGGACTCAAATAAACAAAATCATAAATGAGAGAGGAGAAATAACAACAGATCCTACAGAAATACAAAGGATTGTTAAAAAATACTATGAACAACTCTACTCCAACAAACTAGACAACCTAGAGGAAATGGACATATTCCTAGAAAAATACAACCTTCCAAAACTCAATCAGGAAGATTCTAAAAATCTCAATATGCCAATAACTATGGAAGAAATTAAAGCAGTCATCAAAAAGCTCCCAGCAAACAAAAGCCTGGGGCCAGACGGCTTCACGTGGAAGTTTTACCAATCATTCAAGGAAGAACTAAAACTGATCGTCCTCAGACTATTCCAAAAAATCCAAGAGGAAGGAACACTTCCAAGCCCATTCTATGAAGCCAGCATCACCCTAATACTAAAACCAGATAAAGACAATATAATGAAAGAGAATTACAGGCCAATATCCCTCATGAACACAGATGCCAAAATCCTCAACAAAATTCCAGCAAACCGGATCCAACGATACATCAGAAAGATCATACACCATGACCAAGTAGGATTTATCCCAGGGATGCAAGGATGGTATAATATCTGCAAATCAATAAATGTGATACATCACATAAAAAAACTGATAGATAAAAATCACATAGTCATATCAATTGATGCAGAAAAGGCATTTGACAAAATCCAACACCCCTTCTTGATCAAAACACTCAGCAAGGTGGGAATAGAAGGATCATACCTCAACATAATAAAAGTCATATATGAAAAACCCACAGCCAACATCATACTCAATGGACAAAATCTAAAACCATTTCCCCTAAGAACAGGAACAAGACAGGGATACCCACTCTCACCACTCCCATTCGACATAGTACTGGAAGTACTAGCCATTGTGATCAGACAAGAAGAAGAAATAAAAGGCATCCATATTGGAAAAGAAGAAGTAAAACTGTCCTTATTTGCAGATGACATGATATTGTACATAAAAAACTCTAAAGACTCCATCAAAAAATTTATTATACTTAATAAATAAATTTGGCAATATAGCAGGATACAAAATTAATGTCAAGAAATCTATGGCATTTCTTTACACTAATAGTGAACTTATAGAAAGAGAGACTAAAAAAGCAATCCCATTTATCATCACACCAAAAAAATTAAGATACCTAGGAATAAACTTAACTAAGGAGGTAAAAGACCTATATGCGAAAAACTACAGGACACTGAAAAAAGAGATAGAGGAAGACATAAATAGATGGAAGAACATACTGTGTTCATGGATTGATAGAATCAACATCATCAAAATGTCCATACTACCCAAAGCAATCTACAGATTCAATGCACTCCCCATTAAAATACCAATGGCATATTTCACAGACTTAAAACGAACTTTCAAAAAATTCATCTGGAGTAAAAAAAAAGCCCCGATTAGCTGCAGCAATCTTGAGAAAGAAGAACAAAGTAGGTGGGATCTCCATACCAGATATCAAGCTGTATTACAATGCTACTGTTCTTAAAACAGCCTGGTACTGGCACAAGAACAGACATATAGATCAATGGAATAAAATAGAGAACCCAGAAATTTACCCAAACCACTATGCCCAATTAATATTTGACAAAAGAGGCATGAACATAAAATGGAGTCAAGATAGTCTCTTCAATAAATGGTATTGGGAAAATTGGACAGATACTTCTAAAAAAATGAAACTAGACCACCAACTTACACCATACACAAAAATAAACTCACAATGAATAAAGGACTTAAACATAAGATGGGAAACCATAAAAACACTAGAGTAATCCACAGGCAGAAAAATCTCAGACATATGCCAAAGGTACTTCTTCACTGATACTGCTCCTAGGGCAATGGAAACTAGAGAGAAAATAAACAAATGGAAACTAAAGAGAAAATAAACAAATGGGACTACATCAAAATAAAAAGCTTTTGCACAGCAAAAGAAACCAACAAGAAAGCCCACTGTATGGGAGAACGTATTTGCCAATGACATCACCGATAAGGGTTTAATCTCCAACATTTACAGGGAACTCATACAACTTAACAAAAGGAAGATAAACAATCCAATCAAAAAATGGGCAAAGGACCTAAATAGACACTTTTTGAAGGAGGACAGAGGGAAGGCTAAGAGACATATGAAAACATGCTCAAAGTCATTAATTATCTGAGAGATGCAAATTAAAACAACAATGCGCTATCATCTCACACCTGTGAGAATGGCTATCATCAACAAATCAACAAATGACAAGTGTTGGGGAGGATGCAGAGAAAAAGGAACTCTTTGCACTGCTGGTGGGAATGCAGACTGGTGCAGCCACTGTGGAGAACAGTATGGAGTTTCCTCAAAAACTAAAAATGGAACTCCCATTTGACTCAGTGATCCCACTTCTAGGAATATATCCCAAGAAACTAGAAACATGAATCAGAAAGGATATATGCACCCCTAAGTTCATAGCAGCACAATTCACCATAGCTATGATTTAGAAACAGCCTAAGTGCCCATCAGCAGATAAGTGGATTAAAAAACTGTGGTACATTTACACAATGGAATACTACGCTGCAGTAAAAAAGGAGTTCTTACCATTTGCAACAGCATGGATGGAACTGGAGAGCATTATGCTAAGTGAAATAAGCCATCAGAGAAAGACAAATACCACATGAGATCACTCATTTGTGCAATATAATGAACAACATAAACTGATGAACAGGGACAGATCCAGAGGCAGAGAAGCATTGATCAGACTGCCAGATCAGAGGGAAGGTAGGGTAGGGTGGGCTAAAGGAGGAGAGATCAACCAAAGGACTTGTATGCATGAATATAAGCCTAACCAATGGACATGAACACCACGGGGGTAAGGTCATGAGTGGGGTGGGGGGGAAGTTAATGGAGGGATGAGGACACATATGTAATACCTTAATCAATAAAGAAATTTTTAAAAAATGATGGTTATAACACTTTTCAGTGACACAGAAAATTGCTGAAGATATAATGCTCAGTGGAATTTTTTTTTAAAAGAAGAACCAGAAACTTAAACATTTAGTACAATTTTAACTTAAAAATTGGAATTACTGAAGCTCTATAGAATCAACTTAATTGAAACATAGCAAATGCCATACTGGTAGAATTATGGATATTACTTGTCACTTTGATTGCTTTTCAAATTTCTTTGTTCATATTACCTTAAAAACTATTCATATCAAAATTAAAAAAATACGATCATTCGGTTTTTTAATATGTAGTATACAACACACCTGCACTCACTTTTAGCAGTATTTTGCTCTATTATTTTAATATTCTTTAAAAAATTATCAGTTACAGCCATGTTTGTTATATCGATTAAAACATTTTACTTATAATACTTTGTTTCCAAATAATTTGAATAAACTCTACTTAAAATTTCAAAATATCATGTATTTGACAGCATAGATTACTAGAATTTACTTCACAAATAACTAATTGTGCCTATTTTTTTCTTTTTTATTGTTTGAAGTATTTCAAATAGTAGTACATATGTCTCCCTTTTTCCCCCATTGATCTCCCCCCAGCCTCTCCTACCCCCCAGTACATGCCTTCACCTGCCCCTGCCCCGCCCCCATCCCAGTGTCTTGTATCCATTGGTTATGCTTATTCATGCGTACAAGTCCTTCAGTTGATCTCTTACAGCCCCCCCCCCCCCCCCCCGCCGGCCAACCTCCCCTGCCTTACCCCTGTAGTTTGACAGTCTGTTCAATGCTTCTTTGCCTCTGTATCTATTTTCCCCCCATTACTTTCCTTTAAAAAATTCTGCCTCTGCAGACTATAAATAAACATATAATAACAAAAAAAAAAAAATGTTTCAGTCCCAATTTCAATGTCCAACAGTTTTGAGTCCCCGTTTCAATGTCAAACAGTTCCTTATGTGTCCATGTCAGCAATGATATCTGGATGGTGGGCACATGGTGGCAATGCAGGTCCGACCCTCTCTGGTTTGGTCCTAGGCAACCTGCAGCGGTGCACAGCTGCTGACTGCTCGCGTGGCAAGGCGTCGTCAGCGTCTTCCATCTCTGGACTGTTTTTCCTCTTGTCTTCGTGGTTGGAGCAGACCTGTCAATTCCTCTCTGTTGCAGGAATCCACATGGTCTTGGAGTTGTTTTCTGAAAACATACAAACATGTTCTCGACCAAAAGTTAATAAAGGAATCTTTTCTATAAAATTGATTTGGGATCCTTTTTATTTTTGCCCAAATGATTTTCCTTTGTCTTATTTAGACACCATGTGTGTTTTTCATGGGTGTCTTGCTGTTAGCATTACAAATGAAAATTAATTTTGTAAAGTAAAAATTTTCTAGATGTAATTTATTTATAGGATATTTTTCCTTACATGATATTACCCTACTACCCCCCTTTGTTTTGATTAATGGAGTCTTTTGTAAATTTTATAATGCAGTCTTGATAACTTTAAATTTTAATTTTTTGCCCAAAAATATGAATCCCTTTCAGAAGGAATTAAGGCAATGGGAAGGCACTTGAGCATCCTATATTGGCCCCTCTTGCCTTTTGTGCCAAGAGGGACCCTCTTCTCACAATCCAATTGCCCTCAGCTGTTGCCTGGGCTTTCTGTTCATGCTTAGCTTGAAGCCTCATGGTGGCTGATACCATGGATCTGTCTCTTGCCCAATCGTGTGAGCTGGGCCCTCACTGGAGAAGAAACCTGAGTTCCCCGAGATATGTGACCAGCGCTGGGACCCCACCAGCAGGCCAGGGGA
Source organism: Corynorhinus townsendii (assembly GCA_026230045.1). Classification (NCBI taxonomy): domain Eukaryota; kingdom Metazoa; phylum Chordata; class Mammalia; order Chiroptera; family Vespertilionidae; genus Corynorhinus; species Corynorhinus townsendii. The sequence goes on from JAPDVU010000003.1 coordinate 149,511,402, forward strand.
TCCCAAGACAGGTGCTGGGCATGGAGGCCATGGGGGCATAGGCTACCAAGGAGACAGAACTGAACCTCACATCACCCTGCTTGGCCCCAGAGGATGACTGGTTAGCCAGAGACGGGTAAGATTCCGCAGGGAAGGAACAACCTAAAACAGGCACAGTCACAGAGGGGCCATCAGGAGAGAACTTGGGGGTCAATAGTGGTGGGGCCTGAACCCTCACCCCTTCTGAGTGAGGTCTCCTGCCCCCATGGCTGCTTTGCTTCCCACACCCAGCTCAGATTGGGATACAGGTGACAGAAAGAGACTTGGCCCAGCTCAGATGTGGACCCAGGTAACAGACAAGATTGTCTGACAGCCACTGCCCTATATCTAAATCCAGCCTAGCACCAGGAATGCTCAGGGCCTACTCAAGAATGCAAATAATGCTTAAGGCAGGAATGAAAAATTTATTTGCTGGTGGGAGTAATAGATTCTACCTCATATTAAAATCTGTACATTTTTAATTTATTCAGATATTTCTTAAGATCATATAGCTTTTCCCTGACTGGTTTGGCTCAGTGAATAAAGCGTCAGCCTGCGGACTGAAGGGTGCAAGGTTCGATTCCGATCAAGGGCATGTACCCTGGTTGCGGGCATGTACCCTGGTTGCGGGCACATGCCCAGTAGGGAGGTGTGCAGGAGGCAGCTGATCGATGTTTCTCTCTCATCGATGTCTCTAACTCTATCCCTCTCCCTTTCTCTCTGTAAAAAATTAATAAAATATGTTTTTAAAAAATATATCACATAGCTTTGGGATCTACTCTTCTAGGCTCAAACTCTAAATAAACTCAAAATATCACAGATTATATTTTATAAGGAATTTCTTTTGAGTTAACTCAAATTGCTCTCTAAATGATATCTATAAAGTCATGAATAAACCTTTGCCAACACAAACCACAACATACAAATTATAAATCTTTTATAATGGAAAATGATAACTGATGCCAATTTCTGCACTCAACTTCCAGATCAAACTGGCAATTAATTACCCGGCTGTCTCAGAGCACTCTAGGTTTTCAGAGGGAAAACTTTTGTAGGGGTGAGAAGGCTAACCCCTATTTTGTAAAACTACTGTTTGTAATTCACTGCTGTTTTTTTAGATGGCCTCTTATTCTAAAAAATAACTTTGCTTTCTAGCCTGCTTTAGCCTGCTTGAATAAGGAGGAAGATAAACTTAGCTGCCTGACCTTGTAGGCCAAAGACTAGATATGCCCATAATCTCAACGCCATGCCAGGCGTATTTTTTAATTGGATAGAACTGTGTTGTTTTTAAGGCCAGCAGCGAGATAACCACTGAGTGCACATAGGGCTGGCTCTTTAACAAAAAGGGAAGTTCTGCTTGTAGCCTGGCTTAGAATTTGAATTCATTTTCTCTAAGCCCACCGGTGAATAAAGTGTGACTCCAAATTCTTCGAGCATTGCTTGATTTATTCCGGTTCTCTCTAACAGGGGAGTGTATGTTTTTAAGCAAATATTTATTTGTGGCTATTTACTTTAATTGCAGTTGTTTATTCCCCACTAATGACTGCTTCAACTGAAAGGTGGAGGGCCTGTAGGAATAAAAAGTGTCAGACTCTCTGAGAATGTGAGTAATAATGAAAGTACAAAGTATTCTGAGCATTGAATAATGACAACCTAATTAATGCTGGTAATGATGAGGTTGTCCACAATATTGTTCAGTTATCATTAACAAATCATATTATCTTCCCCTGCTCTCTGTAGCAGTCTCTTGAAGCAAACTACATGGTAAATTCTTTTGACAGAAGGCAATTTCTTTTCTCCATTCCCTCCTTAATTCTATAATGAAATCCTAATGAACACTAAAGGTGTCTGTGAGTAGTACAATAATCATCTATTGTATTACTGATTGAAAAGACCTTGCTATATATTCAGAGAGATATAAAGGATCTGATTTTCAAACAAATAGTTTTGATAGGCAGATTCAGGACAAATTTAAATTGTATTTAATTATACTACTGTGCAGTGTTCTTAAAACAGTTTTTCATGTGTCAAGTTAATATCTTTAAGAACTATTCTAATGTGTAGAATATATTTCCTGATTGACTAAATCCATTTCAATAGAATTTTTACATATTAGTACCCTGGAAATAATGACTTAATGATAGTCTAGGAAGTCAAAATATTGTCCTAAATAAAATGTTTAGGGATCAAGTTTTGGAACATATGTGCCTATGGTGGTGTTAGGGGAGGGGCAGGGAGAGTCTTCTAGCATTAACTTAATGGCCTTTCTAAAAATAATTTGGTTTTCATGCATTCTCAATCACCTTCAGGCTTAAGCTCAGTTTTGCAAAGGAAACATGCATATTATGAAAAATGTGCTGTTTCGGGTGTTTGTTATGGCATCTCCAACCTAATGAACAACTTGCTATAGCCAAGAGCTTGAGGCCCATGACCTGACCACCTGTACATATCTCATCATTGTGCTCACTGTACCTTTACAATGTTAACAGAGAGAAGTAGGAATTAATCCAAAGAGTTTTATCCAGAAGAGAAAACAAAGGTGATTTTTAAAAATTAGATTCCAAAATAAACTCACTTGGAAAATTATTGCCACATGGCTCACAGCTAATAATTCACTAGAAAATGTTGACATTTTTGCATTCTATCTTTATAGCTCAGTAGCCTCAAAATATAATTTCCTTGAATTTTAACCTTTTGGTGCTATTTCCCTTTTTTACTAGTTCCTTCTTCAATTCATCTTTTGTGTCTGACTACATATGTCTTTGGTTCCTCCTTAGCCCTAGTAGTTCCTCCAAAGCTACTTTCTATCCAAACAATAACAAATTTTATAAAGCTTGGTAGAACACAAAACAGGGCAAGTGACCCAACAGAGGATCTTTCAATGGGACTACTTTGTATTTCACATTTTTTTTAGTTTCTGTAACTTGCAAGATGAATGACAGATTGTATTCAAGTTTGGCAATCAATATACTAGTAGTTTGTTAACACAATTTTAGCTTGATTTTGTGGTTAATCTACCATCTTGAAACCACAGTTCATTCACTTGAAGTTCTAAATTGCATATCTTCTGTGATTACCCTGATTTGAATCCACAATTGACGAATCCTTAGGTCAAGTTAACAGAATCAAATAGAAATATATATATATATATATATATATATATATATATATATATATATATTCTCTTTCTTTCCAGGAACATTTTCCTTTAAATTGCTTTATTAGATTTGTATTCTTGTGTAAGATAAAAAGATAATACACAGGAACACTTAAAGGTACCCTTTGATTATGAAAATAATTATGCCCTATCTAATTATTAGGAATTAAGTCAAAATGAACCATCTCAAATTGGATTTCTAAGGGCTAAAACTCACTATACAAAGACATGAATTATCAAATACTCATAAAATAAGAGGCTAATCAGCAGTTAAAATACCATTTTTAAATGTGTGTCTGAGAACTACAGAAACACTGAAGTACAATCAAGGTGATGAGAGTGAAATCTCTTGTAGTCAGTACTAGAATATGATTGTAATTAAGGAAGGTGGGACCCAATCAACTGTATTATAAACTGTCAAAAGAAAATAACTAGAGAAATATACTTGAAAAGATAATTCCGAAACGTGAAAATTCAAGTGACGAATAAAATTGCAAGGTCAGCTAATAACTTAATAATTTGAATAATAATGAGATATTTTTACTCATCAAATTGTCAAAGATTATGAATAGAAAAATACCAAATGTTTGCAAATGTTTAACAAAGAAAGTTTTCCCTTAAATTACTGGAATCTAATATTTTCCATATTCTGGAATGCAATTAGTAAAATTTCATTAATATTTTAAATAAATTTGTAATATTTTAATGATTTTTAATTCTATGAAGAAGGTGTCCCAAACATATATAAAATTATACATAAAATTTGCAATTGTAAATTTTATAAATAACCTAAAAACAGGTTACTAATTAAATATATTTTTATAATTGTACATATATTATTCAATTATGTTTTTGTTACATTTATCTGTTTGCACAGAAAAAACTAGTTGAAATACCAAAATATTAAATGTTATATTTTTTGACAACATCAACAATTTATTTCATTAATGAGAGAAATAGCAGAATTGTAAAGTTGACTTAAAGGAAAATTAAAGAAATTAAGGACTACATAATACATCATCAGGAAAGACATATTGAAATAAATTATTAAGTTAGAGACAAAAGTGATTACATTCCTACTGGTCAACAATCCTCTAACCTATGATGGTATCTTTTCTGGAGAACATTAATTATTTGCATCTCTGACAGAAAAAAATCTATTTGAGGATATGTACCTTTAATCCTAAACCATAGTATTTCTAACAGTAGAAAGATCCTTATTAACAGGATGAAGTACAGCATTAAAAGAACATGCAAACATTCTTTTGCTTAAGTTCTAAGCTTTGACTATTTTAAAGTGACATATATTAGCTTAAGGTGTGCAAGATAATTCTTCAACATTTGTGTATATTGGGAAATAATCACCACAATAAGTGTAGTTAGCAAATGTTACCAAAAATAGTTACACAATTTTTTCTTGTGATAGGAACTTTTAAGATTTACTCTTAGCAACTGTCATACATGCAATTCAGTATTATTGACTGTAGTCCTGATGCAGCTCATTACATCATGACTTACTTATTTTTAACTGGATGTTGATACTTTTTAATCCCCTTCACCTATTTTTAATTAATTTTATTGGGGTGACATTGGTTAATGACATTATACAGATTTCATATTGTATTGTGTATTCACCACCCCAAGACAAGTCTCCTTCCAATCACCATTTATCCCCTTCTACTTTTACCCTCTTCTACGTCCCTCAAATCCCCTTTTATTCTGATAATTACCATGTTGTTGTCTGTTAGTGATTATTTTTTTTGCTTAATCCCTTCACCTTTGCACCCAGCCCCCCAACACCCTGCCCTTGACAGCTATCAGCCCACATTCCTTACATGTCTGATTATGGTGTTGGCTGTTGGTAGGTGAAGGCTATCAGCTCAGGGTGATGGGGTAATTCCATTACTTGCCTCCAGCAGATTGGCCTAAATTTATACACATAGTGGCAGTTGCAGGGTTTCCATGAGCAGCAAGGTCCAGGGAAGAAACGCTTCAGTTTCTGCTTGCATCATGTTGGCTACTGTCTCACTGGTCAAAGCACATGGCTACATCCAGAGTCAGCGTGCAAAGGTACTAATCAAGCACATGGGTTTAGGGAGAAATGAACAGGGAACACTATTGCTAAAATCAACCATACTCTTCTATTTTATTCTGTATACACCATAATTTACCTATCCATTATTCTGTTGACAGACATTTAGATGGTTTCTGGCTTTTTTTTTTTCTAGTGATTAGAGTTGTTATGAATCCTTTGTATATGTCTCTTGTTAATAGGTGCAAGAAATTCTGTTAGATATATAACAGGAGTGGTATTGCTGGGGAAGTATGTGAATGGTCCTATAAGATAATGAATTTTCCCCTATTAAGATTGTTCTGGTTATACTTTAATTGGCAATGTTGGGACAGAAAATTCGAACAGCATCAATACCTTCTATAGTTAAAAATATATATATATCATTTTGTCTTCATTATTAAAAATATCACAATTAAATTACAAAGCAACAAGTACAATTATAGTTAAAGAATCAACTATATGAAATTTAGAAAAGGTGAATGCTAGAGCATATAATTGCTTGCTCTGTATTTTATTATTCATTCACAACTGTCTATTAAGTACATTACAGACACTATGTTAAGGGATAAAGATTATTTACTTTTTAAAAAATGAATCCTTGCCTTTAAGGTTGTAATGGTTAATTTTGTGTCAACTTGACTGGCCATGTGGTACCCAGATTAAATATTATTTTGGTGTGTGCCATTGAGGGTATTTCTGGGTGAAATTAGCTTTTGAATCTGTAGGCTCACTAAAGTAGGTTGCCTTCCCCAATGTGGGTGGGCATGAGGGTCCTAATAGAACAAAATACAGCAAAAATGAATTCACCTCTTTAGCTTCCTCCCTGCCTAGTTGAGCTCAGACATCTCATCTTATTGTCTCCAGTTCTCAGAATGGAATACTTTTTTTAGACCGAATTGGATGACTGTTTTATTCATGCTGTTTCCAGAAAGGAATGTCAGAGGTGGACCAGTCTAAACTCTTAGAGGCTTTTCAGTTTGCCCTAGGGGTGCTGCAATTTAAATCATGGGTCTCTCTGATTCTCAGGCCTTCAGACCTATACTAAATTATACCACTTGATGTCTGCAGCTTGCAGATGGCAGGTCATGGGACTTCTCAGCCTTCATAGTCATGTGAGCCAATTCCTCATAATAAATTTCCATATTTAAAGGAGTTTTTAAGGGTAAAATAGACAGATTTAGGAAGCTTTAGGAATTGGATCTATGGGGGACAACCACAGGGCTGCAAAGCTGGGAGCTACCAGAAGGCATACATTCATAGAATAAGGAGGCTGGGAGCTGCAAAAAGCATACATTCACAGAATAAAGGAAAGGAAGCCACTCATTCAAAGAAGAAGAGGAAGGCCAAAGGGAATAGAAAAGCAAAAGCAAGGAAAAGAGGGGAACCCCACATGGGGTTTGAGCTCTGAAGCTGCTATAGTGACTAATCAGAGGGGATATCAGGACACAAAGAACTGCAGCCTTAATAAACCTTAAGAAAGAGGGACTTGGTGAGTCCCTCTCCCCCTCTGCATGTGGGAGTCTGTTCTTATTTCACAATAAATTTCCATCTTTTCCTATACCACCTTTTGTCTGTGGCTTCATTCTTCAAATCCACCTGGATAAGCCATCTTTGCATCCTGCCCAGGGGAACACTGCATTCCAGTTTAATTTCCGCGTTTCAATATTACTCCTTCTATTTCATTGAACAATCCTGAATAATTACAAAGGGCATGACGTTTACTATAGCGTTTGAATAAACAAAGCATTAACAGCTCACACTTACATAGAGCTTTTTATATACTGAATGTCATCCCAAATTCTTGACATACATTAATTCAGTTAATCCTCACAATATTCTTATGAGATGGACTATTTTCATCCCCATTTTACAGATAAGAAAACTGAGGCAAAGTTTAAGTAGTTTGTACAAGATAAACCAGGTAATATGTGGTGGAGTCAGGATTTAAACCCAGGATTTAACTTTCCCTCTGTACCTCTTAATTCTACTAAACATTTCTAAGAAGGTAGCTAAAGCAAATATGAAGGTCAACACACCAATTAGATTAACATATAATAGAAGTTTGTTCATTTGGACTTGGGTCTGACCTATTTGATAGTATCTCAGAGGTTAACTGCCAAAGAACACAGTAATTTAAAAAGATATTGTCTTGCCAAACAGTTTTTTTCTTTGGTTTTTAGTCAATTATGACTTGACAGAGAACTAGTGTTTTTATACCTTAAATTAACTCTGGCTAACTTAAATCAGAGTCATTGTTCTTTTCTTTATGTGAAACAAATACGTAAAATATATACATATATATTTACACTAGTGGCCCGGTGCATGAAATTCGTGCACGGGGCGGTGGGGGGGTGGCGCTGTTCCTCAGCCAGGCCTGCACCCTCTCCAATCTGGGACCCCTCAAAGGATGTCCTACTGCTGGTTTATAGGGATTGGGCCTAAACTGGCAGTCAGACATCCCTCTCACAATCTGGGACTGCTGGCTCCAGCCATTCACCTGCCTGTCTGCCGGCCTGATTGCCCCTAACCAATCTGCCTGCCGGCCTGCTCACCCCCAACTGCCCCCCATGCCAGCCTGCTCACTCCCAACTGGCCCCTCTTCTGTTCTGTTGACCCTGGATGGCACCTGCCTTCCCATCCTAGCCTGATCACCACCCCTCCCAGCGACCCAAGGTTCCAGCCCCTCCTTTTTTTCTTTTTCTTTTTTTTTTCAGCAGCTCCTTGAGTGGAGGCCAGGGCCTGGATGGAAGCAAGTATCTAGAATTTGTTTATCTTCTATAATTGAAACTTTGTAGCCTTGAGTGGAGGCCAGGGGAGCGGGAAGCTTGGCTTCCTCCATCACTGGGGCAACCCAAGCCTCCTGCTTGCTCCAGCTACCTGGCCGGCTGCCATCTTGGTTGGGTTAATTTGCATAATCACTCCTGATTGGCTAGTGGGCGTGGCTTGTGGGTGTAGCAGAGAGATGGTTAATTTGCATGTTTCTCTTTTATTAGTGTAAATATATCATATATTACATATTACTTGCTATATATAATATAACACACAAACACATATCCCCACACTAGATAAAGATTTCTCATTTTGCATTCTTCATCATGCATTTACCTTTTCTAACAGTAGCTAAAATTACTCCTTTCAAGTAAAGAGTGGTCTTGGTGGAACAGTAAATTAAAATGCCCTACTTTTGACTATAGGAGACAAAGGAGCAACTGCAAGAGGTTTTTTGTTTGGTTTGTTGTTGTTTTTTACCACTGACATACAATCAAAGCAGAGTCATGCGAACGACACCCCAAGTATAATGAATGAAGCTTGGCTGCTATGATATCACTGATGGGTAATTTGCAATCCAGGGAACCATACCCTATCAGTACACTGCTCACTATAGCAAAATATTCTTCATTTATTACAATAATGCCACTTGCTATGGATAGTCATACAAATACGAATTATCAGATTTCCACTGATTAGATGTATCCAGTATTTTTGGTGTCCATGTATAATGAACTACAAATAGTATAAAGATTGAAGTGCAGTATATTGTATGCTAATCCAGAACCTATTTCTCTATTCACCTAATCTCTATCCCTTCCTTCTTGATCTCCAAGCTAAATTATATTTTCCAGTCTCCAATGTGCTTAGGTGTAGTTGTGGGCCTAAACTAGGACCCATGAAATGATAAAAAGTAAGGTTGTCCATCCCCATAACTCAGTGATAAAACTTTCCATGTAAGTCCTCTTTCCTCTTCCAGCTATCACTTATTATTGATTTCTAGAGTAACCTTGCGCATTAGATAAGTTGGCAAATCCATCATTAGCCTGAATCCCTGTTGGCACTATGGCCATTTACACTTGCTATTCCCTCTGCCTGAAAGCTCTTCCCAAGACATTCCATGCCTTTCAACACGGCCTTAGGTTTCTGCTGAAATACTTTACCAATAAGGCCTTCCTAGTGCATCCTATTTAAAGCGGCAGCCATCCTGGAAGACACTCTGTGTCCCCCTCTCCGGATTCAATTTTGTTCTATAACATTACTTTCTTGCTCACCTTTTCTTCTCTCTGCATGCTAGAATATATGCTCCATGCGGAGAAGGATTTCTTTTCTTTTATTTTTTAAGCTTCACTGGAGGATATGTTTTTATTGATTTGAGAGAGAGGGAGAAGTAGAGAGAGAGAGAAAAAACAACAACAACACAGTAATGTGAGAGAGAAGCATTGATTGGTTGCCTCCCATACTCACCCCAACTGGGGATCAAACCGGATACCTAGGTATGAGTCCCAACTGGGAATTGAACAGACAAACTTTTGGTGTATTGGATGATGCTTCAACCAACTGACCCACCTGGCCAGGGCAGATTTTTTTATTTTTTTAATATTATGTAGCCAGAACCAACTAGAGTGCTATAATGAATATTTATGGAATGAATGAATGAAGCAATGAATAGTTATCAGGTTTTGTACCTGAAAATCAAAGCTTTCACATGTAGTAACAAGATTCATGAAAACATAAATCCATATATATTATTTTTAAAGATATGAATGATACATTTTCAAAAACAACATAAGTACAATGAGAAATAAAGAAAAGAATCCTGCCCTTAGAAAATAGAATTAGAATATGAATGGGGGGAAAACACAAGAGAAATGATGGAGAATAATTATAAGAAAAGTTCAAAGGAAGACTGGTTTAAGTATTACTTTTAAATTTCTCTGTTTTGATTAGCTGGTGATTCTTGTTCTGTCAGATTGATTACAAAGCTGGAAGAAAGGTGAGGGGGAGAAAAAGAAATACTAGACACTTAAATTATAACCCAGCAAAAAGGTCAAAGAAATTCTGGTTAACCTTGTATTTAGAAGGTTGATGAAATATTAAAAGAACGAAAAGTTCCAAAACAGAAAGAAAAGTCTTTTCCATATTGGTGTCAAATTCAAATTGGTGCCCAGAGGAATAATAAAAATTCCATTCTTCTTCCTAGCAAAAAAACAAACTCAGAAATAAAACTGACTGCAATAGAACACAGCCATCCATGTGGCTGAATACCCATTTTGTGGACCTACTTTATCCTTGTGTTTCTGAGCAATGACAGTGTTAAATATCACCCAAAAGATTAGAATTCAGTGGAACAGTTCCAGCTAACTTGAAATTAGTTGTGATAATGGAGTGGAAGAAGCTTCTGGATAGACTTAAAGCTTCATTTATCTGTAAGTTCTGCATTTTTTAATCAAAACTTTGTAAGAACTTGAAATGTTTTTCAAGAAAAAGATAAATATAGTTTTCACCATTTCTTAAATTACCTTATTTACATTTCTTAAATTACCTCTTACAGCTACAGAGAAATGATGAAAGCTAGATTTGTAAGGTTTGGGGAAAGAAAAGAAAGGAAAACATCCAAATATCTGTGTAAATACTAAACATATGACTTTTTTTTTTTTTTTACATTTAGTGCTATATCAGTCGGTGTAAGTCAGCATTACCAATATAACAAACGGTGTCACCATTTCAGGGGCTTAACCCAATGGGAGTTTATTCTTGTGTTCCATGTACACTAAGGGTTTGCTGGGGTCTCTGCTCCATGTGGTCCTCTTGATGAAACATCTACTAGAACATTACTAGTAATCAAGGCGGAGAGAAAGAGGGGGGTAGCAAATTACACAGGTAACATATCACATTTTTGCCTCTGTTTTATTGGTCAAAGTCGATATATAGCCATACCTAACTTCACAAGAGCAGGCGTATGCAATCCAACCATGCACATAAGAAGAAAACCAGAAATATTTGCTGGAGAGAAATAGCCAACACTACAATGCTCATAAAAATTCATTCAAGCAATGAAACTAAGCCTCAGGGAGGCTGAACAGCTACTAAGTGACACTCGTTAATGGCATTTTTAAAATCCAGGCATTTCCATCTCAGAAGCAAAGAGAAGGGGATTGGGAGAGGGACAGGAATGCTTTATTAATTCCATGTTACTAAGCCCTGGCTGTTAATGTTGCCTGCTCTGTGGAGCTGCAGCATCAGCCTCACCTGGGAATTTATTAGAGACACACAATCTCAGCCTCACACAAGATACTGAGTCAGAACCTGCTTCTTAAAGGGTCTCTCAGCAATTCATATGTACATTAAAGTTCCAGGACCAATGTCCTCAACTTCATTTGAGCACACATTAGGTCACAGTGAAAATACCCATGCCTGTGCTCTGCTCTAAGCTTATACCTATCCATTTGGGAATTATAATACCTCCTCCAAATTCCCAACCACCACCACACAGTCATTTCTGAGAGTCCTGTGCAGGAATATAATAAGTACACCTGTGTGGGAGCACAAGTCCTCAGATGCCGGGTGTTACATGGAGAAGACATGGGAAGTTGTAGGCATATAGAAGAGATTTTATTGCAGACCAAGTAGCTATTGCTAACAAGGAGCCATCAGACAAAACAGTTCTTCAAAGTGCCCTACAAAGCAGTCACACACTGGCTAGTCAATAACACATCTTTATACTCATTTAGAGAAAAGAGGCTTCTTGCCAAATAGTGACATCCATATTTGGGTTAAAGAAAGGTACGCCTGTGCAGTGTATACAGTAAAACTGCTGTGTCCTTGCTTTTGCACATGCATGTAGCACATTGGCCCTGAACATCTGGCATACTTTAGACAGGGCCCCCACACACCTGTCTTTTCTCAACTTTAAAATGCTTCTTTTTAATCTCCCGGCTGTCTATGATCTCCCAGCACAGTGATATCTCTTTTCTGCCTTTGTTAGCCCTCGGGATAACAGCTATATCTTTCAGCTATATCCTCTTATCTGGGCCAGAGTTGAAGAAATGGGTGAAGAATGGAAACCTCCATGGAAACCATGTGACAGTTGACCATGTGGGCCTTTAAGCAGCCCCACTTATGCCCAGAATCAAGCACATTTGTTCGCATACACAGTTCCTTCAGCTTTTCATCTGAGCAACACCTTTCAAATGATTCAAGATCAATCTATTGACCAAGTGTGAGCAATGGTGACTGGGGTAAGAGATAAACTTTTCTTGTCTGTATTGTTCTCATACCTTTCTCTTCCTTCCTTCCTTCCTTCCTTCCTTCCTTCCTTCCTTCCTTCCTTCCTTCCTTCCTTCCTTCCTTCCTTCTTTGTTTCTTTCTTTTTTCTTTTTCTTAAGAACATCAACCGCAAAAGAGTTGTGTGCCACACACCAACCTAGACCATATTATTAATTTATGTGAATAATACTCAGAGACAGGGTACTTCAGACCAGAAGAAATCTTCTCTTATAATTAGCATACTAGTATAGGCTATCAAATAGAAAATGGTCATTTTGAATAAATCTAATTACCTACTTATTTTGACAAGTGCTGTAGCTTTATACTACTTTCTCTTCAAATAATTTTTGTAGAGAATAATATTCCTGAGTGCCTTGGCATTTTCCTGTTGTTAAAAATAAGACAATAGGCCCCAAATGGAGTCATTTATGCTAAGTCCAATATTATGAAACAGAGACCTAACTTAGTTATAGTTTTGGTTGTTACCGAGTTAGGTAATCTGCCTGTTGGGCCTCTGCCATCCCCTAAAGCAGTGGTCTGCAAACCGCAGCTTGTGAGCCACATGTGGCTCGCGAGCCGCGATTTGCTGCTCTGTTGACTAATGAGTTTGCCAACCACTGCCCTAAAGAAAAGTAACCTTGCAATAATCGACCCACTTATTTGCTTGGTATCACTCGCTTGTTCCTGTCTTCTGCCTATAAAAGTCTTACATTTTGTACAACTCCTCAGAGCTCCTAGTTTCTAACTACTATATTGGATGCTGCTCAATTCAAATGATTTTTGCTCACTAAACTCTTTGAATTTTTAATATGCCTCAATTTATCTTTTAACACTCTTAGACATAATAATAACTTAAAATTATACAATAAAATTTATAACTCATAAGGAAATAATTAGAAAGTTTTTTTTTAATAAAGCCTAAATAATATGCATACAGCAATAGGACAGGGTAGCTACATGAAATATAAGCAGACCTGGGTTTTTCAACATAGGACTACCATTATTCACTTAGGAAACAAATCCTGTCTGCCCCAAATTGTGGTTGGGATGCTCACCTAGATATAATAATTCCAAAACCATATGACCAAGTGTTAGCCAATAGGATGTAAGCAACTTTCAGCTCACATTCTAAAAAGGAAGCTACTTGCCTTCCACTTATTCTTTTCCCTTTTCCCAAGCCTAGGGAGCAGGAACAACTGGAGAAATTACCTTGAACCTAAGGGTGCTATCTATGCTGACGATGGAAAAGCAACTCTTCCAAGCCAATTACATATCATTGTTGAGTTTTATGCAGAACAGACCCAAATCTTCTGCAATGTTTAAGTCACTGCTAATTGATTTTCAAATATTTGGCTAAATATTCTAATACATCTCTAACTATAAAAAATTGTGTGTGTGTGTGTGTGTTTTAACAAAATCCAACCCCTTAAAGAACACCTTGTAACTGAGAATCTTGTTTTGCCTGCTGAGTGAGAACTAAAAACAAAAACATTATTACAAAAGAACAGAAGAAATAGACAGCTGTATTTAACTTCAGAAAAGTAAATATGCTTTCCCTTTTTTCATGAATTTGGAAGAGTTGAAATTTTCATAGGCATAAAATAAAATTCATTTGCAAAATTTTTTTATGAAGTAAACAAGGATCCTCTAAGTCTATACATTTTATTTGTGTTTTATGCAACGAAACATACCACATGAACTTTTAAATCTCCTCTTTCTGGATTTCCCTATTTCTGTGAATGAGGTCTTTCGTTTCCCCAGCTACAAACCATCATGCCAGTCTTCATCCTTCCTTCCTTCTGCCATCCTATTAGTCTCTTCTTCCTTTGTTGGTAGTTTCTCCCAGATGAATTCCTTCTCTTTCACTTCACTGATCTACCCAAATCCTTCCCCATTTTTCCAAGGTTCTTGAAACCTTCTAAGTGGCCATTATTCCAGCTGCCTCTCAACTTTTCTCCTTTCTCTTCTAGTTAGAACTTACTAGAGCATGTGTTTTAAATCTTCCTTGCACAAATCATTTTCTTCCTCAAACATCTTTAACAGTTAAAGTGTACATTTCAGACTTCTTAAGCCTTCCATTACTAAAATCTATTGTCATGTGTTTGCTTTCTTCCTCAGTAGTACTTCACAGAGTCCTCTCTCTGAGTTTCATCTGAAGATTTATTCCTGAATACAAAACACAGAGTCACACTTTCATTTGCTCAGTCAACACTCTGTCTGAAAAGCCTGGATGAAAACCTCCCCAAGGACTGTTCTTCCTCCAAAACTCACACACCGGCCCCTCTTTTTTCTATAAGATCTTCAACCATCCTAAGGGCTCAACCTCTTTTCTTCTGAATTGTAAAGTTCTTATTATCTGTTTCATTCCCTTAGAGGTGCTACTCTCTCTTAGCCTTCAAGGGCCAGCAGCAGACACAAATCAATTTCAATGTATCTCCAACTCACTCTGCAGGAAGCACTGTACCGGATGGTGAGAATTCAAAAAAACGAGATATGATACCTGCTACCTTTGAGAAGCTTATAGACAACTTGGAAAGAATCGCCATGAAAATTTTAAAGGACATATCACATACAAGGTTACAGAGCTCTTAGAATTTAGAATTAGGATACACATACATTTGTGGCTTTCCCACCAGCCCTGGGACATTTGTCTTTCTTCTCCCCCAAATTAGTTTTAAATCTAACCCAAGAATTTATATTTAAAGCCCTTTGAATTAATAAAACTTAAAAGACTGATATCCATCTAAAACCTTTATGTTGAACAAACAGATATCTCCCACTGTTTATTTAAATGGTACCTTTTCAGGAAAAGATATTTTATTCACGTGTTGGTATGAAAAGTAAGGTGATTCCATGCTTTCCCCTTCACCCTTAGGCAATCAAATATTACACAATTACTTTATATCACAAAACATTCTCAATTCATTAATAATACTATACAATTCCAGAGAGTAATTGGCATTTAAAACCTGAACTCAAGTTTAATCTTCTCCCTCATGTACCACAGGGGATTACTGAAAGCAGAAAGTAGGCAAATGGAGTGGGGAGTCATTTCTCTTCTCTCCTTATACTCTTTAGTCTCCCACACCTCTTTCTCTGGTTGTGGCTACTCAAGTTTCTGACCCTACCCAAGCCAAGTAGAGCAGAAGGAAGTGGGGCAGGAACCATCTTACCTACTCTCATAAGGAGGTCTCACACTCTTGGTCAGTAGGTTTAATGCCAACTTTCCCAGTCCTTACTGTTTTTGTGGATTCTTTAGAAGTATTGCTAATTACCCTCTGCAACCTGAAGTGTCCTTGACCTACACATAAGCACTATATTGTGGTATTTGCTTATTACTCCCTTTGTAGCTTCTAGAAATTGGTTTTCTACCTTTGGTTTCTCCTCTTGCTGAGTCCAGTTTACCCATCGAGGATTTGCCTGTAGAGGCACGCACTGGTCTTCCTTGTCGATGTCCTATATCTGAGCAATGGGAAACACACACACACACACACAAACACACACACACACACACACACACACATTAATTTCCTCAAACAGATTATAAGAGTGCAGAATAATCCCAGTTTAAACAGGCCACTGGTCTGTTTCTCACATTCTAGATTTCCCAGGCACGTGGGAGATCCTAGTAAACTGTGTTGCCTTAACTCAGGATTTTGAGGTCTTCCAATTAATGTTGTCAGACTAAGCCAGTGGTTGGCAAACTCATTAGTCAACAGAGCCAAATATCAATAGTACAATGATTGATATTTTTTTTGAGAGCCAAATTTTTTAAACAAACTATATAGGTAGGTACATTGTTATTAATTTAATTAGGGTACTCCTAAGCTGGCTTTTGCTAAAAATGTCTTCAGTCTGATTGAGGTATACTCAAAGGGCCAAAAAGCCACATGTGGCTCACGAGCCACGGTTTGCCGACCACTGGACTAAGCAAATTAAAGTACACCCAGCTAAATTTGAATGCTATATAAATAGATATTTTTAGTGTAAGGCTGTCCCATGCAATATTTGGGGCATTCTATTTACTAACAGGTTACTCATGGTTTATCTGCGCTTGCCATTCAAACTTAGTTTGGGCGCCCTGTATTTTACCTGGAAACTCTTCTGCTAGTCGTTCTGCTGATGTCACTTTCTTGACCTGAGGTGAAAAAAGGACTCTCTACTTTGGGGATAGGTCACATGAATCTCTCTTTATGCAAAGAAGTCCTCTTCACAGATCCTCTACCAATCTCTAGCCTTTGAAATACTATCTAATAAAAGAGTAATATGCAAATTAATCATCATGCTGCTACACTCACAAACCACGCCCACCAGCCAATCAGGAGAGAGTATGCAAATTAACCCAACCAAGATGGCTGCGACAGGAGAGAGCAAGAGGCTTGTGTTTCCCCATCAATGGAGGAAGCCACGCTTTCCGCACACCCTGGCCAGCCCAGGCCTCCACTCAAGGCTACAAAGTTTCAATTATAGAAGATAAATAAATCCCAGATATCAGGGCCTCCAGAGGGCATGGCCAGCCTGCAAACCACCATAGGCCCCTCTTCCAGGCTGCCCCATGGCCCAAGGGAACACCCACCCTAATCCGGGACACCCTTCAGGACAAACCAGCTGGCCTCCAACCATGCATCAGGCCTCTATCATATCTAATAAAAGAGTAATATGCAAATTGACCATCACTCCAACACACAAGATGGTTGGCCCCATGTGGTCAAATATGGCTGCCCCATGTGGACACAGATGGCCACCACAAGACGGCCAGCAGGGGAGGGCAGTTGGGAGGGACCAGGCCTGCAAGAGAGGGTAGTTGTGGGTGATCAGGCCAGCAGGGAAGGGCAGTTGGGGGGGGACCCAGTCCTGCAGGGGAGAGCAGTTAGGAGTAACCAGGCCTGCAGGGGAGGGCAGTTAGGGGCAAACAGGCTAGCAGGAGAGCAGTTAGGCATCAATCAGGCTGGCAGGGGAGTGGTTAGGGGGTGATCAGGATGGCAGGCAGAAGCAGTTAGGGGCAATCAGGAAGGCAGGCAGGCAAGCAGTTGGGAGCCAGCAGTCCTGTATTGGAGAGGGTACAGGCTGGGCTGAGGGACACACACCCCCATACACGAATTTCATGCACTGGGACTCTAGTATTTAAATAATCAGCATTATAGATGATAACCTTTCTCAATATTTCTTGTTTATAAAACTAGACTTTCTCGATTGTAACCTCACAAACATAAAATTACACAATCATTTTTCTTTTCTTATTCTTATTTATTTATTTCTTTATTTGTTTGTTTATTTATTGTCTAAAGTTTTACATATGTCTCCTTTTCCCCCAATTGACTCCACCCCCCCGGCCATTCCCACCCCAGGAAAGCCCCCACCACCCCAGTGTCTGTGTCCATTGGTTATGCTAATATGCATGCATACAAATCTCTAACCACCACCGCCCCCCCCCCCCCCCCGCCATTTGTCTCTGGATCTATTCTTGTTTATCAAATTATGTTGATCATTATATCCCACATATGAGTGAGATCATGTGATATTTATCTTTCTCCAACTGGCTTATTTTGCTTAGCATAATGCTCTCCAGTTCCATCCATGCTGTTGCAAATGGACACAATCATTTTTCAATTTCATGTTTGCTTCCAGCTTATCTCTATCGTACTTTTTTTAAATCTCAAATCTAACTTTATGGACAGTTCTTTCTAAAAGTTAAAAAGAACTATGTATAATTGTAAATATGACCTAAGTTACAACTAGTTACAACTTTCTAAGTTACAACATATTTTTATTTTTATTTTATTTTATTTTATTTTTGCTCAATACTTCTCAATCCACTCCAAACTCGTTCTATGTCCCTTTTCTAAAGTGAAAACTCATGATAGCACCATTGACCTTCATGCCATAGAAGTAATAGGATAATTTTCTGTCCTCATAAATGATGTTTGCCCACCATCATTTCTATTTTTTTCTGATATTATCCTTTTATTTTCTTGATTTCTATGGTATCACCCTCTCTTGGTTTCCCAACTCTATTTCTGCTTTCTTTTTAATTTCATTTATGTCCATTATTCTAATCATGGCTATTTAATGTTACACTTTCTCACAGCCCAGATATTTTCTCCTCTCTCTTTCTCTAAGCAATCAGATCCATTTCCTTAATTATCATCTATATGTTGATGCTCCTATTGTTCCATCTTTCCAGTTCCAGTTAGACCTCTCCTCTGAGCCATACATACAACTGCCTACTCAACATCTTTTCTTGAATATCAAATGCATTTTATACTCCTCATATCCATCTTCAAGCACATTGCTTTGCTTCAAAACCTTGGTACTCTTCAACTTTCAGAGTATAGCACCATTATTCTCCAGAGGCCTAAGCCAGAACCCTAGGAGTCATTCTCATTACCTCCCCTCTCCATACTCTCATACTTCATTGATCATTAAATTATTTAAGTTGATCATCCAAATGTATTTCAAGCCTCTACTCTAGTCACCACCTCCTCTGCAATCAGCCCTTATTCAAGCTTTCATTTCTTCCCTGGACAATATTTAAAATAAATTATAGTATATGTTACTATATTGTTGTTGTTGTTATTATTTGGCCTACTAACTATTTTTCTTTTATCCATATTGGATCTCCTCCCATCATTCTTTAAACTATGCAGTGATTTTTCCTATAAATTTGATCAGGTCACTTTCTGCTTAAAACTCTTCAATGGCTTTGGTTTGCCCTTAGGAAAAAGATCAAGGTTCTTAATATTGCCTAGGAGTCCTATATGATCTGTCCCTTGTCATCTTCTTTAGCCTTACCCTTTAGATTTTCCTTTCCGAGGGAAATATTTTTAAATCTCACAATCATAGTAAAGTTGGTTTGTTTTATTTTATGGGACCGCGTTTCTTTTTTTCTGAGTACTTATCTCAGGTATCTATTAATGAAATGCAGTGGTGAATTTTTTTTTCTGTTTACCTTTTTTCTGTTAGATCAGAAAAAAAATTCAATACTGCATTTTTTTATTATTATTATTATTCTTTATTGTTGAAAGCATTACATACGTCTCCCTTTTCCCCCCTTGACCTCTCCCCGCCTACATCTGCCCGCCTCCCAGCACAGGCCCTCAACTCCTACTGTCTCTTTCCATTGCTTATGTTTATACACATGGACACAAGTCCTTTGGTGGATCTCTTATCCCCCTCCCCTCCCCATCCCCGCAACAAACACGTACCCTTTCCTACCTTCCTTCTGAAGTTTGACTGTCTGTTCGATGCTTCTGTGACTCTGGATCTATATTTGTTCACCAGTTTATGTTGTTCATTATATTCCACAAATAAGTGAGATCATGTGATACTTATATTTCTCGGACTGGCTTATTTCACTTAGCATAATGCTCTCCAGGCATTGCCCTAGCTGGTTTGGCTCAGTAGACAGAGTCAGCCTGTAGACCATTGCATTTCTTGCTCAAAGCCCTGGATATGTCATAATTGGTACAAAATTGTTTATTGAATAAGTGAAGAAAAAACAAACATAGCATAATATAGAGTTTGAGAGAATAATCTCTCAAGATAGATACACTGAATTTCAAATGTTAATTCTTCTCTTACTAATTGTATGATCCTGGGAAATTTATTTCTCTCCTAGTTTCCTTATCCCTCCTAAGGAGATAATAATTCTTTTCTCATATAACTGTAAAATATTAATAGCTAGCCTGGCCAGAATGGCTCAGTGTAAGAGTCCTGCCTAATACTTGTGAAGAGAGAAACTCTCCTCTGAACTCAGTGCGGTTGGAACTCCCAGCAGTGATGGGGTAATTAATCATAGCCCATCAGAAGAATAATTTCTTCTTAGTATTATTTATCTTCTAAGGTTAGAGACCCTGTGAACCTCCAACTTCACTAAAATTTTGCTGAACTCCAGTCTTTTACTACTTTGTATTCCCTCAACACCAAACCAACTGATTTGCACAGCATCAGTGAAGCAACAAACATTTGTTGACTGATTAATTGAAAAGAGACAGAAAACACTGTAATCAAAAAAAATTCTTTATACCCTCCTCAGAGATAAAAATGTCAATATTCAGATGTGAGCAGACTACGAGGGATGCTGTAAATTCAGAAAGCTTATCAGAGCAATAGTTTCTTCAAAGACTTCTCACTGTACATAGGCTAATTTCTTAGTGAGGCTACTGATGTCTAACAGAGACGCCATTACAGGGATGTTTCTGTATTTTTAAATTTATAAAATGTAATACCATGAGTGTTCATAGACATTTAAGTGGCTGGTTTTCCAAGGGCTCGTGACATCAGTTCCAATTGTAATTACTAGTATAGTCTGCAACTTAATGTAATCAAAACGGTGAATGTAAAACAGCAAGTTAGGAAATAAAAAGAAAATCATAGAATTAATATAATCTTTTCTTATATGCTGAAGAAAGATTCTGCAATACTCAACCATGCTAATAAATAATCATGAGGTTTTTCTAATTGACATTAGCAAATAAGTAAACACACACACATTGCTATGTCAATAAGCTTTTTATTGTATCTTTGACCCACATATATTTTATTTGTTTCAGTTCCTATTTGTACTCATTGGCCTTCTTTATTGTAAAAAAATCTTAACAGTGATAACTGTCAGGTTGATATATAGACATGTTTATCCTATAAACTAATAAGGTTATTTACTTACCTTCAAAATTGAGTTTAAATTTTATAATCAATACCGGACTGCCAGATTTTCTTATAATAGTGGTTTAGGGGTAGAAAGTTGTTGGAAAGAGGTAAGGCAGAGATAAGATAGCCCTGGAAATTGTTTTGGAACTACACTTCCATAACAAGTATACTGATTTGTTTAGATAAGATGATTTCTTGGATCGTCTTTTGAGTAAACTGATGGAGACTATAATTGGGGAGGCTATGTTCTCCTCCTTCAGTCCATACTACTTACCCCTAATTTTTATGGTGGAAAATCAGGAACATGTTGTCTGAACAATTGACAAAGAATTTTCATGTGTTTTCATTTTGCTTAAATCAGATTAAAAAACAAAAATAGCAATATTCACTTTATCTTCATGCAACATCTAGTTTATCAAAGCTTTCTTCTGGATTTTATTTCTACTTAAAGAGCAACCCAAAATATGTTTATTCTGATCTATGGATATGTATAAAGACTCTGAAGTCCTAGACTAGACTATGGGTGGTGAATACACAATTCAAAATACAAAGGATGGATTATAGAACTGTGTACCTGAAGCCTATTTAATTAACCAATATAACACTCACAAATTCAATAAAAATATGTTTTTAAAAATAAAATAAATAAACCTCTGAAGTCCTGAATTTTAGATAAAGAGCTTTCTTAATGATATATATATATATATATATATATATATATATATATATATATATATATATAAAATTCTCAGTTGCTTTGCAAATAATTACTTGACGAAGTGGGGAGAGGGAGTTGGGGTGGGTGTAAATACCTCTGATTGACACCAGAGCACTGAATAAAGAAATCCAGTCTTTCTCTAGTTCCCTCAGGGGGACCACAGCTGGTGTGCATCCATGTTTCTGTCTAGTCTAAGAGATAAATTGATCCAGTCTGGTACCTAATTCTGCCTTGCTCACACTCCCATAATATACTCAGGAGTTATGTTTACAGAGGATTGACAAAATCACAGAGTGACGTCTACAGCAACACAGAGAACATAAGTTTGCTAGATAAAGAGGACTATTTGCTACTGGCAAGATTCTTCACTCAGAACAATAGTTCATTGCTGCTTTCCTGGCTTTTACCCAAGTTTAGTCTGGGAAATAGTGAATCTAACAACCTTCAGAATCTCTACAAAAATATTAGCATACTTTTCATTATTAACAAAATTCTTTTTTTTTTCTCTTGAGACTTCGTACATGATTCTATACTCAGTCCTGTTTTTATTATATTTAACTTTATTGTTGAAAGTGTTACCTCTGTTCCCCTGTTTTCCCCCATTGACCCCTCCACCCTGCACCCACCCCCTTAGGCTTTCACTACATTATTATCTGTGTCCATGGATTATGCATAAAAGCTCTTTGGTTAATCTCTCCCTGCCCATCCATCCACTCTCTACTTCCCTCTGAGATTCCACAGTCTGCTCCATGTTTCTATGTCTCTGGATTTATTTTGTTCATCAGTTTATTTTGTTTATTAGATTCCATCTATGAGTGAGATCATTTGATACTTGTCTTTCTCTGACTGACTTATTTCACTTAGTATCATACTCCCCAGGTCCCTCCATGCTGTCTCAAAGGGTAAGATATCCTTCTTTTTTACTGCTGCATAGTATTCCATGGCGTAAATGTATCATAGCTATTTTATCCACTTGGGCTATTTCCAGATCTTAGCTAATGTAAGTTGTACTTTATAAACATAGAGGTGTATATATTCCTTCTGATTGATGTTTTGGGTTCCTTAGGATTTATTCCTAGAAGTGGATCACTGAGTCAAATGGCAGTTCCGTGTTTAATTTTTTGAGGAAATGCCATACTATTTTTCATAGGGGCTGCATCAGTCTGCATTCCCACCAGCAGTGTACTAAGGTCTCCTTTTCCCCACATCCTCGCCAGCACTTGCCATTTGTTGATGGTGGCCATTCTGACAAGTGTGAAGTGTTATATTATTAATATTAGTTATTCCTATTGCCTTAATAGTGGTCCCCTTACTCTCCTGGGGATGGCAAAACAGATAGGATCCTCACAAATTCCATTTCTTCCTCTTGAGTACACAGAGACATTATATTTCTCAACCACATTTGCAGTTAGGTTAGGGTCAAAATGCCAATGAAACATCAGTGGACATGGGTGTTTTTCTTAACTCAGCCCTGAAAGTTTCTGGGGCAATTCAGCTCCCTCTCTCTTCTCAAGAAGTGAACACCGAAGCGGCCCAACTGCAGACTTCTAGACTTTGGGAAGTAAATATCCTAAAGTTTCCTTTTGGAAGAAATCTTCCTGGGAGAGATTCCCAATATACTTAAGACTTTTAAAAAGTAAGAGATAAACTTATGATTACTGTGTAGGCTACTAAGATTTGGGAGTAGCTTGGTTACAGCAGTTTTCATTGATTGACACTGAGTCTGAGATTTCTCATCTATAATAGGGGCAATATTATAGACACTGCAGCACTGTTCTGAGGAATCAGTGAGACAATGCATTAAAAGATACCTAAACAGGTATATTATTTTCATTTTGTCACACCAACCAAAGCATCCATCTCACCTCTTGGTCTTTTTCTTCATGACCATTCCACTTTTAGATAGCTGAAACATTAGAAACTATTACTTACAAGGTGTTAAAATTAATCTAAAAGATAACCTTACCAATGGTGGGTGGGAGGGGAACATTTGAAACTTAATGAATGGCATTTAGTGATTGTCTGGCCTTTAAAATAAACAAACGAACAAAAAAATGAAGTTCTAATAATGTAATTAGAAAGAAGGTAGAGACTCTTGGGTACAAGAGTAATTATAACAATTACATGTTAGGTACTAAATATGCATCATACTCTGAACTAAGTACTTTATATTTATTATCACATTTCATCTTCATAATATACCTATGAGATAGGTAGTATTCTTTTGGAAGAATTCTTCAGTTTTCCAAGTGAAGAAACGGGGGTTGAGTGTGGGTAAGTGACATGCCTAAGATTACACAGGAAGTAGAGAAAGTACAAAGAGAACTCTGCTCAGATGGTCTGAAGTCAATGCCCTTACTTCTTTTACTATGCTGCCTCCTGAAATTTGAGGTTGGTTGCATAATGAGCATTTAATAAATCTCAATTTTCCTAATTTTGTCACACAAATCATATAAAGTACAAGACCCTCAGTTTTCTTGGTGATAAGGACTGTACTTGTATGTGACAAGTTGTATTTAGACCATTGCTACTGCCAGGCCCTGGGACATAAGGTACCTTTTCCACTCCTGTACCAGACCCATGAGTATTGCTTTTAACCAGAGGGACATAAGAACATATATTTTAAGTTTTTAAATGTTTTTGCTTTGTTTATTTGTTTGTTTTATTTCAGAGGGAGGAGGGGAGAAGAAGAAAGGGATAGAAATATCACTGATGAGAGAGAATTATTGATCAGCTGCCTCCTGCATGCTCCCTACTGGGGATCGAGCCTGCAACCTGGGCATGTACCTCAACCAGGAATTGAATTGTGACCTCTTAGTTCATGGATTGCTGCTCAACCACTGAGCAACACTAGCGGAACCTTTTTTTATGTGATCTTTTTCTTTTTCTAGTTTTTTAAATAATTGCTCAGACACCACTATTGAGAAATACAATTAAAAACAAAATCTCCTTCTAATCCAGAAAAGCTTTCCACAAACCTAGTAAAGGAAGCAAACAAGATTGTTACTGAATAAGCTTTAAACCAGAACATAATGGACATCACAAGAAATGCACTAAGAGGCTGCAATGACACAAAGAAATCACACCCATGTATGTAGCTGACAGATACAACTCATTACATACACCTTCTCAAGTAACCTAGTCCTCAAGTAGGAGGACTTGACAGCATTATTTGTCACACACAGTTCATCCCATATTGAGGTGACTACCTGTGTTAGTTGATTGCCCTTATATAAAAAAAAACAAATTCCTTCTGTCTTTATGATAGGAGGTAATTTTTGCAAGTTGGAGCAAGAAGCCCATGGAAGTTGGATTCTTAACCATTCTACAGAGATTGGGAGGCAGGGACTCTATTTCTCTCCATGTTCACATTTCAAAGACATGGCTTCCAGATCCTTGAAGTGGATGGACATTCCTGAGTTGTAAAATGGGCAGAAGGCTTACTTAGCTATTAAGGATTTATGCATATTTCAAAGAAAGGGAACAAGGAAGGACTTAGAACAAGTTCTCTGAAGTACATGCTCTAAGAAAAGAAAGTTTAAGGCAATCTCTTCCCTCATTTGCAACAGGGAGAATTAAGCCTCTAATTTTAATTTGTATTTGTCCTCATACCACTCTCTGTGAAATGATTAATTTGTTCTGAGTTGGAACCTAGGGCTCCAAATCCAGCTGAGAGCAGCATCTGAGATCACACTTAGAATAATAAGTTCATCACTGTCCACAACAATTCCCATGAAATAGATGTGAACAAGCATATTACAGCTACTCATTGATTAAAACAGCACCTATTCTGTAGTAGGAATTGAGAAGGGGCGGGGATTGAGTATGGAGCAGTTTGATAGAACAAATTGTAAATTTATGATTTAATACTGTTAAATCAAAATCATTCTGAGAACCGCTGGCACCAGGACACCAGTGTTGAACAGGGAATCTTACATCTTGTTTGACTTTGAGAAATAAAAATCTAACAGGAATTATTTGTATTATCCAGGAAAGGCTAGGACAAATAAGATATAGTCATGTCTTGGGGTAGAGCTCTCAGGACCTCATACTCTCTCTTTCTCTTATCTCTATTTCATTCTCTTCTATTACAGACTGATATTCTCCACTCCTGCTAACCCTTCTACAACCTCCCTTCCTTGGTAAAGAAGCACAACTCTCAAGCACACACAAGACAAGTCAAGTTCAAGGCTCAGGTCTGACTGATTCAATAGATAAAGATACAAGGAGCCACTTGTGGTTGCAGGCCATTTATTACTTGCATGTGCAGTGAAAAGACAGCTAAACCAAAGGTGCCAGTGCCCCAGGATTTTTCTACTACACACCAGAAAAGCAGAACACTCAAGCAGGAGGGGCCAGATAACTGCCACATGACTTGTGGGATGATCTTTTCCTGGTGAGCCAATTCAGAACTGCAATTTAGTGTTTTTACATCCTGCCATTCTATTTCCAGGGATGAGGCATAAAATCCCATACCTCCTCAGAATGGGGCAGGGGATGTGAGCCTGTCTCATGACAGCCTCCCAGGAAAAAGAGAGAAGCAAGAGAGAGATGGCCTTGGAGCAGCTCCTCACAAGGCCTTCCATCCCTCCTGTCCTGAGAGAATTACAAGGCATTCTGCCAAGATCCCATCAGCTGTAAATCACACATGCATTTGCCTGCATCTGTGTGAATCAGGACACCATGGCACAGACTATTTTTATAAAATCTTACATATTTACTCATTGTAGGGAAACTAATTTAGAGACACATTTTCTAAGTCCATGTTTTTTTTAAAAATCCCTAGAAAGGGACTCACTGAATCAGTGTAAATTAGGTGCCTACATTTGGATCTCACACTATGAAAACATTTTCCCATGGTTTAAAGGGAGCTAGTACTATCCAAGAAAAAACGTAGACAAATAAGGCTTGGAAAAAATATATATAACATATCCAGAGTTCCTGAGTACCCACTGAGAGGATCTTGGTCATCAGCCCTGTAGAGGAGTCCCAGAGAGAAAATTCAAGGAAAAGGAGGTAATTCAGAAGTATAATATTAAATTCAAGAAAACAGTGAATGGTACTTTCATTATTGCCTCACAGTTTCACGGAAGCCACCAAACTGAGAATCAGTGGTAATCTCTAATTCTCCCATAATCTTTTCAAGATACTAGACACATTGAGAGAGAGAAAGAGGGGAGAAAAAAAATGGCAGCAGAATAGACAGACGTGTCCTGAGCCTTGTCCTGGAGCAGATAGAAAGAAAAGCTGAGGGTCACACAGGGAGTGTCTGTTGGTGAGTTAAGGGACAGCTATACTCCAGGAGAAGATGGGGAACTGTTGAACTGGGCTCCCTTGACTGGGCAGTCCCCACTGATGCTGGGTTCCCTCCCAGAGTCACCGGCTTGGACATGGAGACCTTGCCACCTTGAAGGGGAAAGTAGATGTTATTGGAAACCTGAAAATCTACAACTGCAGCACACATCGAATAGCTGCAAACCCCAGAGCACCGGTCCCCATTGGCGCAAACACGCGGATTCAAAGGACCTCTACACTCCACCATGGAAAAGTCAGATTTTGCCCAGCATAAGGTGAGGTCTCTGGTCCTGGCAAGAGAGAGAAATGCACACACTGTGGGAGCTAGAGGACCTGGGGGAGGTCAGCGCCTAGAAAAATCCGTGGCTGTTGGGGCTGGCATGATCCATGAATGTGGAAGGGGGTCCTCAGAGCTGCTAACAGAGGGGATCTCTAAAAAGCCACCCATTTTGATCTGACGCAGAAGGACAGCCTAAAAATGTTAAAAGTGTGCCAGCTGCTTGGACATGGGGCGGAGGGGAGAGGGGGAGGAAGGACAGCGCAGATTTGTGGGCAGCCCTGGAGTTTGCACACTCACGCTTTCTCCTTTTTAAATCCCTGCTTCTGATTGCTGAGCCCAGTTCATGGGATCACCCACTTGGGGACACCCTAGGAAACTGCAGGGGAAAGTTGTTTTTCTGGAACCTGGGGATCAGAGCAGGGAGTGACCATTGGAAAACCAGCTCTGGAGCAGCCAACTCCCACAAACCGGTATTGAGTGCCACAGGGAAAGCAGGATCTAAGCACAGGCTAGAGGGGACCTATAGACCTGGAGGTCAATCCAGAAACACTGCCACCCAGGGGTTGAATCACAAATTGACTTTTGTGTAATCACAAATAAAGGAATACAAGAGAGCAAGACACACTGCCTGCTTAAAAATCAGGACTGGCTTACAACACTGAGGAGTAGTGGAATGCAGGGAACTGCAATACTGTCCTGACTGACAAACAGGGGTGCAAAAAAGAACAATAGAGGAAGTGAATGACCTTCACTACTGCACATTTTATTTTTTTAATTTTTTTCATCTTTTAATTAAGAAACTAATTTTTTTCTTTTTTCCTCGCTTGATTTTGCCTTTTTAATTACTACATTTTTTATTTTCAAACAATATTATTACTACTACTATTTTACCTTATTTTTTTTAGAAAAAGTGTAATTTTGTTTTCTCTTTATTTGACTTTGAGATTAGTGTTCTACTTTCTATTTTCATCTTTCCTTTAGCATTGTTATACTCTATCTCAATTCTACCTTTATGCCTTCACTCTCTTCCTAACCTTTCCCCTTTTGTTGTCCTGTTTCTCTTACCCTTATCCTGCTTTAGATTCTCCCTATTCTTTCTATTTACCCCCTGTTAAAATTTCATCCTACTTATATATCTAAGTATATAATCACCTGATAGTGGGGTATTATCAGGGGATTATTGCCAATCCCCTGTTCCGAGTTCATACACACCTCTCCCTTCTCTGTCTTCACTATCCAAAAAATTATTTTCCTCTCTGTCCTTTTATTGTTGTTTGCTTGAAGGTTGATTATATCGATTTTTTATGATTGTTTGTGAGATTGTTTTGCTTATTCTTTTTTGTTTTGTTTTTTTATTTGCTTTGTTTTTATTTTTTTGCTTCTGTTTTCCCTCACCTCACTTGATATTAGTTGTTGTTTGTAGATTATATTCATCTCCAGGAACTTGTTGCTGGCATTTGCTGGGATTGGTGGCTGTTCTATTGGAGTTATCTCCCCATATATAGTTTGTTCCCCTTTTCTTTCTTATTCTCTTTCTTTTCTCTCTTACTTTTTTTTTCCCTTTTCGCAATTTCATTTTGGCACTCTTTTCTTTCTTTTTTTTTTTTTTTCCTCTCTTCTTTCTCTCCTATCCCCTAACTTGCCTTTCTCTGGTGGTCACCTTTATTTGGGATTATTAATATCATAAATACATTTCTATTCAGTGCCTTGTGTGTTGTACCTGGTTGTGTTGTATTTTTTGCCTTTAAATCAACGCAGGAGAGGGAGAACTACATAAGCAGAGACCATGGAGAGACAAAGAAACAGCCCGAATATGAAAGAAAAGCAGGCATCACCAGAAAAGGAAGTAAAGGAAATGGAGGCAAGCAACTTGCCAGAGAAAGAATTCAGAGAAATGGTCATAAGGTGGCTGAAAAGAATGGAAGACAAATTCGACAATATGTGTAAGAACCACAAGGAAAGGAAGAAGAACCAAGAAAAAATGAAAAATGACATCGCTGCTTAAAGAACTCAATAGAGAGCATCAAGAGTATACCAGAAGAAGCAGAGGACTGCATCAGTGAGGTAGAAGACAAGGTAGGAAAAAATACCCAAGTAGAGCAGCTTCTAGAAAAAACAATTAAAAACCAGGAGGAGAACCTAAGGGAACTTTGAACAACATGAAACAAAACAACATCTGCATAATAGGGGTTCCAGAAGCAGAGGAAACAGCGCAAGGAATAGAAAACCTGTTTGAAAAAATAATGACAGAAAACTTCCCTGATGTAGGGAAGAAAAAACCCACACAAATCCAAGAAGCTCACAGAGTCCCAAGCAAAATGAACCCCAAAAGACCAATGCCAAGGCACATTATAATTAAATTGGCAAACACCAACAACAAAGTAAGAATCTTAAAAGCGGCCAAAGAGAGACAGAAAGTTACCTGCAAAGGAATCCCCATCAGACTAGCGACAATTTTTCTCAACAGAAACTCATTAGGCCAGAAGGGAATGGAATGAAATATACAAAGTCATGCAAAGGAAGGGTCTGAATCCAAGAATACCATACCCAGCAAGGCTATCAATCAAAATTGAAGGTGAAATCAGGAGCTTCACAGACAAAAAAGGACTAAGGGAATTTATTACCACCAAACCAGCAATGCAAGAAATGCTAAAGTTTCTGCTGTAAAAAATAAAAACAGGAAGCGAAGAAGGAATGCAAGGGTAAGGAATAAAAATAATTACCTATCAATAATAACTTTAAATGTAAATGGATTAAATGCCCCAAACAAAAGACATAGGATAACAGATTGGATAAGAAAACACTACCCATATACCTGCTATCTGTAAGAAACCCACTTCAGAAAAAAAGGTGCACACAGACTGAGGGTGAAGGGATGGAAAAAGGTTTTTCAGCTGAACGAAAATGATAAAAAAGCTAGGGTAACAATACTTATATCTGACAAATTAGATCTCAAAGTGAAGGACATAACAAGGGATAAGGAAGTCCACTTCATACTACTAAAGGGAACAATCCAACAAGAAGAAATAACTCTGTTAAACATATATGCAACCAATACCGGAGCACACTAATACATAAAAAAACTCCTAGAGGATATCAAAGGAGAGATTGACAGCAATAGAATCATAGTAGAAGACTGTAATACCCCACTATCATCATTGGACAAATCCTCTAAACAAAAAATCAGCAAAGAAACATCAATGCTAAATGACTCACTACACCAGATGGAATTAATTGACATCTTCAGAACATTTCACCCCAAAGCCACAGAATATACATTCTTCTCTAGTGCACATGGGTCATTTTCAAAGACAGACCAAATGTTGGGTCATAGGCAAAGTCTCTTCAAATTCAAGAAGATAGAAATCATATCAAGCATCTTCTCAAATCACAGTGGCATAAAACTGGAAATCAACTACAAGAAAAACAATCCAAAAAAATCAAACACATGGAGACTAAACAGCATGCTATTAAACAATGACTGGGTTACCAGAGAGATCAAGGAAGAAATAAAAAACATCATGGCAACAAATGACAATGAACACACAACAATCCAAAATCTATGGGACACAGCAAAAGCAGTCTTGAGAGGGAAATTCATAGCTCTACAAGACTAGTACAAAAAACAAGAAACAATGGTAATAAATTACCTAACCCTACAGCTCAAAAAGTTAGAAAGAGAGCACAAGAAAAGCCCAGTGTAAGCAGAGGAAGGAAATAATAAAGATCAGAATGGAGATAAATGACATTGAGACCAAAAATAAAACAAAAAACAAACAAAAAAAACAATACAAAAGATCAATGGAACCAAGAGCTGGTTCTTTGAAAGGATAAACAACATTGATGAACCTCTAGCCAGGCTCACCAAGAAGCAAAGAGCGAGGACCCAAATAAACAAAATTGGAAATGAAAGAGGATAAATAACAATAGACCCCACCGAAATACAAAGAATTGGTAATAAATACTATGAACAACTCTACTCCAGCAAACTGGACAACCTGGAGGAAATGGACATATTCCTAGGAAAAGATAACCTACCAAAATTAAATCAGGAAGAATCTAAACATCTCAATAGGCCAATAACTATGGAAGAAATTGAAGCAGTCATCAAAAAGCTTCCAGCAAACAAAAGCCCAGGGCAAGATGGCTTCACAGGGGAGTTTTATTAAACATTCAAGGAAGAACTAAAACCGATCCTCCTCAGACTATTCTAAAAAATTCAAGAGGAAGGAACACTTCCAAGATCATCCTATGAAGCCAGCATCACCTAATACCAAAACCAGATAAAGACAACACAATGAAAGAGAATTACTGGCCAATATCCCTCATGAACATACATGCCAAAATCCTCAACAAAATTCTAGCAAATCAGATCCAGCAGTATATCAGAAAAATCACACACCATGACCAAGTAGGATTTATCCCAGGAATGCAAGGATGGTACAATATTCGCAAATCAATAAATGTGATACATCACATAAAAAAATTGATAGATAAAAATCACATAGTCATATCAATTGGTGCAGAAAAAGCATTTGACAAAATCCAACACCCTTTCTTAATAAAAACTCTCAACAAGGTGGAATAGAAGGATCATACCTCAACATATTAAAAGCCATATATGATATACCTACCGCTAACATCATATTCAATGGGCAAAAACTAAAACCATTTCTCCTAAGAATAAGAACAAGACGGGGATGCCCACTCTCACCACTCCTGTTCGACATAGTACTGGAAGTATTAGCCATTGCAATTAGACAAGAAGAAGGAATAAAAGGCATCCAAATTGGAAAAGAAATAAAGTTGTCCTTATTTGCAGATGACATGATATTGTACATAAAAAACCTGAAAGACTCCATCAAAAAACTAATAGACTTAATAAGTGAATTCAGCAATGTAGCAGGATAGAAAATTAACACCAAGAAATCTATGGAATTCCTATACACCAATAGTGAACTTACAGAAAGAGCAACTAAAAAAGCAATCCCATTTACCATTGCATCAAAAAAAATTAAGATACCTAGGAATAAACTTAACTAAGGAGGTAAAAGACCTATACGTGGAAAACTTTAGGACATTGAAAAAAGAGAGAGAGGAAGATGTAAACACATGGAAGAACATACCATGTTCGTAGATTGTGAAAATCAACATCATTAAAATGTCCATACTACCCAAAGCAATCTATAGATTCAATGCACTCCCCATTAAAATACCAACGGCATATTTCACCTAGAAAGAACTCTCCAAAAATTCATCTGGAATAAAAAAAGACCCCGTATAACCACAGCAATCCTGAGAAAGAAGAACAAAGTAAAACAAAGTAGGTGGAATCTCAATACCAGATTTCAAGCTGTATTACAAAACCACTGTTCTCAAAACTCTCTGGTACTGGCACAAAAAACAAACATAGATCATTGGAATAGAATAGAGAACCCAGAAATTGACCCAAATCACTATGCTCAATTAATATTTGACAAAGGAGACATGAACTTACAATGGAGTCAAGACAGTCTTCAATAAATGGTATTTGGAAAATTGGACAGATACATGCAAAAAAATGAAACTAGACCACCAACTTACACCATACACAAAAATAAACTCAAAATGGATCAAGGACTTAAACATATGATGAGAAACTATAAAAATATTAGAGGAATCCACAGGCAGAAAAATCTCTGACATATGCTGAAGCAATTTCGTCACTGATACTGCTCCTAGGGCAATGGAAACTAGAGAGAAAATAAACAAATGGGACTACATCAAAATAAAAAGCTTTTGCACAGCAAAGGAGACCATCAATAAAACAACAAGAAAGCCCACTGCATGGGAGAACATATTTGCCAATGATATCAACGATAAGGGTTTAATTTCCAACATTTACAGGGAACTCATGCAGCTTAACAAAAAGAAGATAAACAACCCAATCAAAAAATGGGCTACTGATCTAAATAGACACTTTTCAAAAGAAGACAGAAGGAAGGCCAAGAGACATATGAAAACCTGCTCAAAGTCACTAATCATCAAAGAGATGCAAATCAAAACGACAATGAGGTACCATCTCACACCTGTCAGAATAGCTATTATCAACAGATCAACAAATGACAAGTGCTGGTGAGGATGCAGAGAAAAAGGAACGCCCGCGCACTGCTGGTGGGAATGCAGACTGGTGCAGCCACTGTGGAGAACAGTATGGAGTTTCCTCAAAAACTAAAAATGGAACTCCCATTTGACCCAGTGATCCCACTTCTATGAATATATGCCAAGAAACTAGAAACACGAATCAGAAAGGATATATGCACCCATCTGTTCATAGCAGCACAATTCACCATAGCTAAGATTTGTAAACAGCCTAAGTGCCCATCAGCAGGTGAGTGGATTGAAAAACTGTGGTACCTCTACACAATGGAATACTACACTGTGGTAAAAAAGGAGTTCTTACCATTTGCAACAACATGGATGGAGATAGAGAGCATTATGCTAAGTGAAATAAGCCAGGCAGAGAAAGATAAATATCACATGATCTCAATCATTTGTGGAATATAATGAACAACATAAACCGATGAACAAAAATAGATCCAGAGACAGAGAAACATCAATCAGAACATCAAACCTCAGTGAAGGTAGTTGAGGGTGGGGGTAAAGGGGAGAGATCAAACAAAGGACTTATATGCATGCATATATAAGCCTAATCAATGGACACAGACAACCTAGGGGTGGGGTCATGAATGGGAGGTGGAGGGTAATGGGGGAATAAGGACACATATGTAATACCTTAATCAATAAAGAAACTTAAAAAATAAAATATAAAAAAAGAAAAAGAAATAAAGAGAGAGAGGGGAGAGAGAATAAAATTTCACTAAATAATGCTTATCTTTCTTGCATGAGATGCATTATGAAATCTTCTAGTTTGTGCTATGCCAAGTTAGGCTAGTCTACTAACTGTTGAAATGTGACCATAATGAATTAAATCCAATATATAAACTATAAGAAATCTTAATCCTACTGCCTCCTAGGAGCCAGAAGGAGAAAAAAAAAAAAAGGTAGAGCAACCAAAGCAGCCAAGCAGACCTGAGTTATGTTGATATATTTGACTGCAATTTTTCTGTCTGTTCTAATATCCTAACACCCTAGGGAAAACTATGATGTTGGCCTGATAGGGACCATAAGGGAGACTGAGCTCACCTGTGGGAAGACAATATTTAGAAAAATAAAGTTTTTCTTTTCTTTACTCCTTTGAGTTTAGCACATGCAAAAAACTGGTTGTCCAGTAGTTACATTTTGTTATGGAGTGAACATTTGCATCCTCCCAAATTTATATATTGAAGGCCTAACCATCCAATATAATCTTAGTTGGAGGTAGGGCCTTTGAGAAGTAATTAGGGTTAAATTAGTTCGTGAGGGTGGGGCTCTCAAGATGAGATTGATAAGCTTATAAGAATAAAAAGACACTTTCTTTCTATCCTTATCCCTATCCCTATCCCTATCCCTATCTCTTCTTATCTCTATCCCTATTCCTATCCCTATCCCTATCCCTATCCCTGTCCCTATCCCTATCCCTATCCCTATCCCTATCCCTATCCCTATCCCTATCCCTTTCTCAGCCTCTGTTTCTATCTTTCTAGCAACTGTGTGCACACATGAACACCTCAAGGAAAGGCCATGTGAAGATATAATGAGAAGGCAGCTGTCCGCAAACCTGGAAGAGGTCACTCCCTAGACACCAACTCTGTAAGCACCTTGATCTTGTACTTTCCAATCTCCAAAACTGGAAGAAATATATGTATGTTGTTTAAACCACCCAGTCTACTAAGAAACCTTTTATAAAGACCTTAAAGTACTTATCAGGTGTTCTCAAAGCCATTGTTTCATTTAATTTTTAATAGATAGTCATAAGGTAGTTTTTAAGAAGACTTGGATGTTTTCACATTCAGTACTTGCGTTTTCTGATCTTCTGCCCCTTGAAGGACAATACTCAGTGTCAACTGGGAGTGATAAAAATCAGGAGGAAAGGAAAGAGGACAACACAAATAGTTCAGGATTAGGGGTTCAAAGAGGATATTTTTTAAAAATATTTTTATTGATTTTTAGAGAGAGAGGAAGGGAGAGGAAAAGGGGAAGAGAAACATCAATGTGAGCGCCTCCCGCACACCCCTATATCAATTGACTACCTCCCGCACGCCCCTAACCAGGGATGGAGCCTGAAATTTAGGATAATTTTTATGCAGGTGAGCAGAGAAGGGTCACTGAGGAAATGGTCTGAGGAGCAGTTGCTTCCTGTGAAGGCAATGAACTAGATGGGAAAATTAAGTTGTTAAGGGTACTGCTGAGGCTTGTGTGCTTTCCCTCAGAGTTCAAGGAACTAGTAATGAACTTGAATGCTATTGATGCTGCTTTGGTTGCATGAAGAAGCTGCACCAGCTAAAATGAGGTAGAGCTGGGATTTCAATCCAGACTAACACTCAAGCTCATGGTACTTCATGTATTTTACTTTGTAAATACTATTGGGTATCTTCTTCAGAGTCCTATCTTTGGAATTTATCAAAGGATAAGGCAGCATTGTCAGATTATTATGTAGAAAAGAGAATTTGGAACAGATAGAGGATTAACTAAGAAGGAGCAGTGCTCTGAATGGGAACAAACATGACAGCATGTTATAGTAATCCCCTCCACCTGTGACAATCATAAAGGAAACTATTGGAAAAGTTGTTATCTCTCTCTCTCATACCAAAAAGCATAGAGTGATATAAGCCAACATGAAGATAGAACATGGAAAACATACAAATGGAAATAAGTATTCCAATTTCTGGAAAGAAAGAGACCTGCATTATCAGATTGTGACGTTTATATAAACATTGCTTTCCCCATTACTTAAAACTGTATTACACAAATTCATGTAATATCCTGAAGAAGTCTAGAGAGCTTTTTGTAGCATTTACTCTACCATGAATAATACCAGTGAGTTTGACAGCATAAACTGTAGTATCAGGCAAACTGTTTTAATAAGAACATCACAGTATTGCATGGTTTGTTCAGATCCGCTTAAGAAATTATTAGTGGCATGGAGCCCTAAGGTTCTTTGTCAAGAGTACTTCATCCCCCAGTAATTTTTTTTTAGTTGTTCATGTCTCTATGACTAAGGAGGAGAGCTCTTAACAACAGAGACTTAATACATTTTGTAACTGGCTTCACCTTTTCTTAGAAAAACAGCTCCATGTATATAAACACCATCACCAAAGAATACTGAGATGAGAAACAGGAAGTAATCTCCTCAAAAGATCTCTAGACTATTCTGTGAATGTTAACAGAAACAGAAAGAATACATGTGGATAACCTAAAAACTGGTACACTGAGTCAAAACTCATAGAACCACTCTGATGCCAGAGGGACGTTTATACTTATTTTTGGTAAAAGAAAATGGTATACGAGAGGATGGCACTTTGGAAACTACTTCACAAGCTGCTCTACCTTGATCTGTGGCTCTGCTTAACTCAGTCAGAGGACTAGAACTTGAACTTTTGTTGAAATATAGGCTGAGTCAACGTTGATAATATAAAGTCATCACAAAGACCCTAACTTTAATTAATCTGATAAGATACCAACTAAGAAGCTGTGGTTTTAGGGCTGTGGGCAGATAAGGAGATGGGAAGTCTTTCATGAGCTTGGTTGTTGCTGTAAAGAAATCATTCCTTGCTTGTCATTTTCTCTTTCACAGGGCTGCTCCTCATCCCTCCACTATAAACAAACATATGAAGACATTCATTTCAAATTCTGTCCAATAAACTAAACTAAAGCAACTAACATTTTCCCCATGACAATAAGCAGCCTTCCGATATTTTACATCAAAAGATAAACAGCAAAATGCATTTTGCTCCATTAAGCTATGTCAGCTCGCTTTAAATTATTTTAATATTCCCTTCAATTTTTTGAATAATTTAACTAACCTTTAGGAAAATAATTATTTCTTGAAGTGTCTTGAGATTTTATCAGCATTATTTTTAATAATATTCATTGTTTTTCATTATTACATTATTGCAGGAATGCCTGGGTAACACAAGGTACAAAGAAGGAAATTATATCGCTTGCAAAATAATAACAATAAGCCAAATTGAGAAATTCTCAGTGTATAAGAACCTTAAAGATTATTTGGTCCAATTGCCTCATTTGACAAATGAACAAATCAAGGTTCAAAGAACATAAATAAATTGTTTTGTCTCACTTGTCCAAGGTATTAGCAAACTACACATTGAATTCAGTGGTCTATCTACTATTTCATTTAGTCTTTCTTTAGGAGAGATCCTCTGTGAAAGCATTTTTTTCTCCTTTAGTCATTTAATTTATTTTGTGAAGAGTGAAGATTTGTTGGGTAAACTATAGCAAATAACTATGTTTTCAACTTGAATGGAAGTTAAATAGTCAATTCAGGAATAAACACTATTTTATTAATAGCTTGTTATATCTGACCTTCTAAAATGACAGATTTTCATTTTTCCAAATAAATATTAAAAATTCATTAAAGCGTTCTTATAAACTGCTTATTACCAAAAAGGTATAGTTTTTTAAGATTTTTTATTATAAAATATGTATAACTGTCTTATGGATTATTAATAGGCTTTAGAATGTTTAGTACACTAGATATGTTGAAAAATCAAATTGGAATTTTGATCTTAACTTTTGTTTCAAATCTATTATTTTAATTGTGGGAGAATTTCTTAAGTCATTCATTACTAAATGAGTATTTGCATATATACACATGTTTTCTTCTATTGGTAATCTCAAATTAGGTCAGTCAAAATATTTCATACTGAAGGAAAAAATAATTGCATTTATAATCAAGAAAACAATCTTAACTTAGTTCAGTAATTTGGGTCAATGCTGGTAAATATGTTAGGATTAGTTAAATTATAATATAATGCAAATACAATAAAGTAAGTTTCATTTTTGTACATGAATTCAGATTTATGTATTGGACATTTTTCATTAATAAAAGAAGAATATGAACTGTGTTATCCATGACCTATATAAAAAGATCAAGATGTAAGACTATTCCTTGGTGACTGAACAAAATATTAATGGAAGGATAAAACAAATTTCTAAAAATATAAGAGCAAATTCATATCTGAAAGCAGCTAGTCAGAACTTGTTCAAAAGCCCTCATGATGAAGTACAGATAAAAGATTTTATATGATGGATTTCTTCATTGCAATGATCCTATTAATTTAACACATACTTATTGACCATACTTTGTGGCAGGCACTCTTCCCAATGCTAAGGACACAGTAATGAACAAAATTCTCGGTCTTCATGGAGTTTGTATCCTGTTGAAGGAGATAGACAAGGTGTTATGGTGATAAGTGCTCAGAAGAAAAATGCAAAGTAAGAAACAGGGATTGGAACTCTACAAGAAGCTATTTTAAATATGAATGTCCAGAGAAAGACTCTCATCAGGTGGTATCTTAAAGAAATGAACCACACAAACATCTGAAGGAAAACTTCTAGATATATAAAACCCTAAGTGACCATTACCACCAAATGACCTGAACGACTGGAACGACCAGTCGACCAGTTGCTATGATGCACACTGAACACCAGGAGGCAGACACTCAATGCAGGACCTGTCCCCTGGTGGTCAGTGCACTCCCACAGCCAACCTCCTGCAGCTGGCTAACCACCCTAGGTCTCTCCCCCCGACCAGCTGGCCCCCATCGGCCCCTGGTACTAAACCATTCATAGATGACCTGCTTCTGGGTTGGGGTTTCGTATGTAGCAGAGCAGCTCCCTTGTTGCGATCTATTGAAAGTCAGCCTTCAACACAAAGATTTGTTTCACTCCTGTCCTCTGCCTTCCCCAGGGGCTGCCCGCCCACTGCAGAAGCAGTGCAGTGGCAAGGGAAGGAGGAGGGGGAAGACAGGGAACTGTGCAGTGGTGGGGCGGCTTAGGCGTCTGGTGTCCAGTGTCTGGCATCCATTCCTTCCACGCCTGCCCCGGCCACCATCGCCTCCTCTCCCGACCCCACCCAGGGCCTTTGGGCCCCGGGCCGAAAAAGGGAACTGGGGGTGGGTGGTGGAAGACACAGCCTCTTTCCCGGGGGGGCAAGGGTCAGCTCCCTCCTCCAAGCCAGTGGCCAACCTCCCACAGTCCCTCCCCCTCCCCAAGTGCACAAATTTGTGCACCAGGCCTCTAGTTTTAAATAAACGGACTAGCAAATGCAAAGGCCCTGAGTTGGAATCAGTTTGACCCTATTGGCACAACATCAAGAAGATAGTGTAGTTGGAGCAGAGCAAGTAGAGAGTGGCATAGATGATGATGATAGAGAGATGACTCAGCCAGATTACAGAGGGCCTGAAACCACCTTAAGAACTTGGGCTTTTACTCTGAGTCAATTGGGAAGCACTGGGGGAGGAGGGGTTGAGTCCAAAATCTGACTTAGGCTGCTTTACAGAGAATAGTCTGTAGAAGGAAAGAATAAAGCAGTGATCACTAGAAACCTGGTGCAATAATCCAGGCAAGAGGTGATGGTGCTGGACCATAGGGATAGTGGTGGTGGAAGAAGTGCTGGGAGTCTGATGTACAGGTATCCCCCACTTTTCCAAAGTTTACAACTTCGCTTTTAGGAAAGACCTGCATTAGTGCCTGTTT
This sequence comes from Corynorhinus townsendii, assembly GCA_026230045.1. Lineage (NCBI taxonomy): Eukaryota > Metazoa > Chordata > Mammalia > Chiroptera > Vespertilionidae > Corynorhinus > Corynorhinus townsendii. The sequence goes on from JAPDVU010000003.1 coordinate 149,551,270, forward strand.
CACTCACCAAAAGAAATCCAAAGAGGATTTTCACTTTTACAAAAAAGGTGAAAAGTGAACAAGCGTTCAGGTTTCTTTTGCGGTGAGCCTAGGTTTAGCAGGCTGCCTGCACCCAGAGCAGTGAGAGTGGCTCTGCCAGGTTCCATCCCAGGAACCACACTGCATCTCAGCATCAAGCCCCCATAGCTTTGTACTCTGTCTGTGAACATCTGTGTTTCTATCTCAATTTATTTCGTTGTTCCTTTGTTTTACACCATTTCAGCTTAAGAAAGTTTACATGGGAATGCTCTTTCGGATAGCAGGGGAAACCTGTGTTAGGGAGGTTGTGGAAGCAAGTTTCATTATTGGTAGCAATGTGCTTCAGGGAAAGTAAAATAACAGCCTCCAATGTGTCCATGTCTAATTCCCATAACCTGCCAATATGTTAAGTTACACGGCAAGTGGGAATTAAGGTTGCAAACAGAACGAAGGTTGCTAATGGGGTGACCTTAAAATAGAGAGATTATCCCGGACTATCCTGTGAGCTCAGTGTAATCATAAAAGTCCTTAGTAGTGGAAGAAGGCAGCAGAAGAGTGAGTCAGAGGAAGCTGTGACTCCTGAGGGAAGGCACAGAGAGACACAACATTGCTGGCTTTCAAAATAGAGAAAGGGGCCTCATACCAAGGTCAGGGCAGCCTCTGGAAGCTGGAGGCGGCCAAGAAACAGCTTCCAGAAGGGAACCTCTGCCTAGATAGATCTACACCTAGTGAGATCCACATCAGACTTCAAATCTACAGAACTGTAAGGCAACAGTCTGTGCTTTATAAGTTTGTGGTAATTTGTTGCAATAGATTAGATATGGGTTGTTAGAAGAAAAAAAGAGTCAAGGGTGACTAGAAGCTAATGTAATTTGATTTTTATAGCTTTTCTGACTTATGTTTTGATTCATTTTTGGCATAGCTATATGTCTTTTTTTATATTTTTGGAAATCTAAATAAGTATACTTACATATGAAATACTCTAATGCAAATGTTGCTGCCCACCAGTTACTTGATCACCCCCATTTTATTTTTAATTTTCAGAATATAAGCCCCAACTTTTATTGCTATTTGACCATTTAACACAAAGCTCCATGAAGTATGGTTGTAAAACCCTAAAACATATTTTTAAAATATATTTTTATTGATTTCAGAGAGGGAGAGAAAGATAGAAACATCAATGGTGAGAGAGAATCATTGATCAGCTGCCTCCTGCACGCCCCCTACCGGGGATCGAGCCCACAACCTGGGCATGTGCCCTGACCAGAATCAAACTCGAGACCCTTCAGTCCACAGGCCAATGCTCTGTCCACTGAGCCAAACCAGTCAGAGCTGAAAAATAGATTTTTTAATCAGCAAAGTAGTACTTAAAAATGAGCATTGTCCTTCCAGGCTGTCAGCTTGCAAGGCTAAATCCTAATAGCAATTTGGTGTTTTTCAAAACAGGCTTGGGTCTCTTTCTTTGGCATTGCCTCCAGAGTATGTTCACAAATCCTAAAAGCAAAGCATATTATAAATTTTTTAAATTACCTTTTTTTTCTGAAAATAAGCTAGCAAAATATATTGCTCAGTTAACGTTATTTTTTATTTATGTCTTTCCTATCATAGGAAAATCACTTCAGGCGGAATCATCTACTTTCCTTATTTTTTCAACAGATATTTATATCTTTATGCTTAGTTCACTGGACATAAAAGAAAATCACTTTTCTGTGTGTGTGTGAGAGGTGAGAACACCAGCTGTGATATTCCCTTAGCAGTAAGTTCCAAGGCAAGCAATCAACTGGAGAAGCAAGGTATTAGACCAATTTTGGGGACCCAACAGGACAAACCTGTGACAGTTGTTTAAGAGATCTGGGCATATGTCAGAGAACCTATCAATACCTGAGAGATGAGGCAGCATCAAGCTCTTGCAAAAACCAATTAGAACAGCAGCAAAGACAGGGCACAAGGCCAAAGTGAGAGATGTGGTTTACACAGAAGCTTTGATCCTAGAGGCAGGCATTGATGAAATAGTGGAATGAATCAGTTCAAAGTAAGGAAAGTATCAGTCCTATCGACTTATACTTGGGACCTAATGGTGCTAAACTGAGTTGACTAGTTAAACATCTGGGGCTTATATTTGACACACTTAACCCCGTACTTTGTTGGCAACTAAGGGAACATGGGGCAATGAGCGATGCAGAAAATGGCTACCTGTATAATCTCCTCAAATCCAGACAATGACTGGATCCAAAGCTAATCAGACGTGGGGGGGGGGGGATAAAGGGAAAGCCAAAATTGTGTTTCTCTCTGTTTCTGTGATTGACTCAGAAATTATGGGGGTCTAGGCATGGAGCTGTAAGAAAAATGGGAGGATATAATAACATAATAAAGAGTTGAAGTAGAAAAATGTCAGTTGGGTTACAGTGTTGGAGTTAAAAGAAGCTTAACTCTAAAAGATGAAAGGATTAGGAGTTCAAAGGGAAAAAGCATGCATTCTCGAGGGTTCCTACTTTTTTCTCCTCTGTAAAATTGAAGCCTTAACCATCTGTCTCACTCCAATAGGAGCTTTTTAATTTTGTGTTTGTCCACAGTATCTCTTTTTCATTGTTTATACTTCCCCTTTCTCATGCTTAGACCAGGAGTTAACTTGCTGACTGAATCTCCTGATACTCTTTCAAAGAAATGTGTGACCTAGCAATAATTTAGGAGCTTCTCTTTTTCTGATGTACATCAGGCCTTGCCGGGAGGGGGCGGGGGCGCGCGGAAGTGGGGAGCTACTAACTTTCATTAGAAGTGGTCACATCAAAACATAGAGCTTATCTCAAATAATTAAGGAAATATCCAGAATATTTTAAGCAGTTCCTTTAACTATAGGTACCAGTGCTGCAGACTTCTTGTAATTGCTGCTCAGCTTAGCACCAGCTCAAACAGACAATGCTGATGCCACCCAGGGCAGAGTCACTTGCCTTAGGCACAGAATTTAAGAGGCTACTACATAATGCAGTAATCAAGATCAATAATATTAAATCAAAATTTTAAAAATCTGAATAAATAAAAATATTATATGGAGCAAAAATCAAAATTGTAAATAAAGACAAAGCCAGTAACTTAATCCTTTTTAGTTTCTCTGATAAAAGAACATTTGGCCTAAGAAGAGAGAATGCACTCTATATATTATGTATGCACTAATATAGCCCCTAGTTACAATCATGGGATTTAGCTTATTGATTATTCTTGATATAAATATGACATTATTAACTGCTGCTCTTGAAGCTGTGAAATCAGTTGTTAAGTAATAAGCCATTAAATGCCTGGTTATTTTTATTTTATTTAATTCTCACTTTTACTTATCTTTCATTTATCACTTATCTGCACACAAAAAATCATTTTGAATATTTATGTAGGATGTGGTTTTTTTTATCATCAAGTTTCCATTGATGTGTTTCTCAAGATACACTAGATATAGAACTATATGAAAATTTCAATAATAGTAGAGATGCATCAATGAAAATGACATATAATTCACCACTTCTATGTAACCCATCAGTTTCTACTTTTACCCAAACTTAACCCAAAAAACTGCTCTAACACCAGCCCTAACACCAGCTCTCTGAAGAAAGCTAAACACAAAGCTTGTAGCATTACTGCATATTGGCTGGATTGTGTGATGGGTCACTTTGCACAGTGTGCCCAGCCTTTCCTCCTAGCCCCAGCCACCAGATCACCCTCAACCTTTTCTGCTCAGCAACTCTCCTACCTTTGTCCAAAGGAAAACCCGGCACCATCACGTGTTGCCTTTTCCTCAACAGCTGGCTGATAAAGCAGGTCACTTTTCTCATAGGAATTTTTAAGTGTGCTACTCAAAAGGTTACATTTTCCTTATATTGCTACATATTTCTAAAACAACGTTTACTTCCAGCATATTTCTTATAGGAACTGCCTCTCTCTTTTAGGAGATGTAAATGCACAACATGTACCTGGGTTCCAGGCCTATCCCAGTCTTCTCCTCTGCCTTTCAGTGAATCTGTAATTGTATTTCAAGAATGTCCCACTGAGTCACCTAAATGCATGAAAGGTTTCCCTCTTTCCATCCAAAACACACCTCCCAACCCAGGAAAAGCATTCCCTTTGTCTCAGTGCCATTCCCCGGTGTCAGCCTATGTCTCCAATGGTCCATGCTTAGGACTCTTCAAAGGTGGCCAGGAAATAAGCCTGATCAGCTACCCGGGCCCTTTGTCCTACCTCCTCTCCTTTCAGGGCAAAGGCCCATCCCTGCACATACACTCACACTGTGCATTTCAGCAGCCCACTCAGGGGAATTGCATTCTAAAAAGAGATCTCTTACTAAGATGGTTTTCTTGCACGTTTTATAAGTATTCACCCCTTCAGTCCATCTCTCAGTTTCTTCCACCATTCATCACTGAGCTCCAGTCAGTTCTCCCTAGGAGTGCACTCTTTCCCAACAATCCCGCTCTTGTGTCAACCCTCCCCTTTTTTAAATTTCCATAATTCTAAGGACTCCTTTATATGTTCCTTCTGAATCTACTTTTAGCTTTAACTGGGGACCTCTGGGTGCTAAGGCCTGGATGGATAAATTTAACAGCTCTGTTTGTCCTAATAGTTAGCCAATTGTGCTAACTAGAAGCCAGACGACTGGTACAGTTTCTGAATAGTTCTCCTGATATCTTTATGTATTTATTTATTTTTAAATATATTTAATTGATTTTTTTACAGAGAGGAAGGGAGAGAGATGGAGAGTTAGAAATATCGATGAGAGGGAAACATCAATTAGCTGCCTCCTGCACACTCACTATTGGGGATGTGCCTGCAACCAAGGTGCATGCCTTTGACAGGAATCAAACATGGGACCCTTCAGTCTGCCTACGCTCTATCCACTGAGCCAAACAGCTTAAGGCTCTGCTGGTATCTTTAGACAGAACTTCCTGGCCAGGTGATCAGCTCACTCCCACTTCCTAACTCTGCTTATCTGTGATAAGACTCTGCTTGTCTGTGATTAGACTCACAGGCATAACCATGCAGACCTCAGTGTCAGCTCCCTCAACCTGAACTGTGCCTCAGTTCCAATACAACCCCAAAATTCCATCTTTGTTTTTCTAGGAGTGTTGCCTCACCCATTTTCTCTCTCTAGTTTTATTTACTAGCAGTTGGAAAGTGAGGGGCCTTGTGGCTTGTAATTCTCTTCATTGTAAATAGCTGTTGCAGCAAATTGCACTAACTGGTTATCATTTTTCACACTGTACTCCACAGCACTTCTATGCAAAGGTCCCTCAAGTGTCATCATATATGTTAAGGTACTTTCAAGGATGTGTATTCCCCAACTTGACATATAAGTCTTGGCATCTACCTCCATTATTGAGTAACTTTTTGACTGATGTCAGACATTCTGCTGTAGGAAAGGAGGCATTTGTCGTATTTGAAAACATATATAATTCTTAGTGTCAGACTGTACACATTTTCTGTTCATCTCTGTTGCACCTGTACTTTGGAGGCTTCGCAGCCCACTAACATTTCAATGCTGTGTTCCAAACACAATTCAAAATTGTCCTTTCAAGTTGCTGATGGTGGGCTCTTTCCCCTCCCCACACTTGTCCATGGCTCTAGATCCTGGATAGTATAAGTGCTCAACCAAGAGCTAAAACACTGGCCCTAGGAATTTCCAATAGTGATCCAAGCAGCTAACAGAGTTGATTGATCCATTAATTAGACCAATCAGGTGTGCAGTGCACCCTTTTTCTCCTTCCTTGACAAACTATAGTGTGTGTTTTTTTTAATTATGTCAAGGTTGATTTAAACACAAATGTATAGTCAGATACTTCATGAAGGAGTTTCTTTGATCTAGTCTCATAAACTCACAAAAACATTGGGCAGGTGAGACACTACAGGTGAAAAATTAAATCCTCTAATTACTTTATTTTAATTTCTATACCAAGACCAACACTGCTCCTAGTAAATCAATCTCTACTCTCAGCACCACTGGCCATGGGGAGCAGATAATAGAGACTGCTCTATTAAGAGTGACGTTTGAATCTGATAGGTATTTAGATGCCCTCCATCAATAAAGCACCTCAGAAAATTCTCCAAGGCCCCAGGTGACAGGTATACCCCTTAATGGTACAGGTTATCTATTTTGTCTCCAAACCAACTCTGATTTAAAACAAAGCTAGTTTTTCAGTTTCCAGAGAATATCTGATCACATCACACATATGGAGATCACTTTTTTTTAGCTCTACTCAAGTTTTGTGGGAAGAACCATTTATCTTAATTTCATTCCTCAGCTCCAATCACTAAGCTTCTTCCACAACTTTAATCTTAGCAACATGTTGATGCTGAGCAGGCAGTTTGCTGCATATGCCTGGAATTCAGGGAGGTTGTCTGAACTGGAGATAAACATCTGGAGCTCTGAAAGTTTATAGAGTAGAAAAGATTTTGAAGTCTGCGCTCTGGAACATTCCAAGTTTTAGAAGTTAGGAAGGCAAGGAGGAACCAACAAAAGGAACAAGGAAGGAACACTGAGTAAAAAGAAATCAGGACCATGTAAAAGCTAAGGAAAGAAAATGTTTAAAGGATACTGTGCCACATGATGCTGAAAGTAAAGAATGAGAATTAGCCTCTGGATCTGACAACAGGTATAGTATAGCACTGGTTATCTTGATAAGAAAAGTGTCAGTGGCAATGGGCAAAGGCTGGCTGAGGTAAGTTCAAAAGACAATGAGAAGAGAGAAGCTGGAGGAAGTGAGTATATTCAATACTTCTGAGTAGTTTTGCTGCTCTTCTTTGCAGCAAAGACAGAAAGGATAGAAGTTGTCACAGTAAGAAGGATCAATATAAGACTTTCTAATTGAAAAAATAGCACAGTGTGTGTGCTTATGGGAAGAAAAGAAGAAGATATATGAGAAAGATCATCATTTTATAGAATGGATGGTATTCAGAAGACAAGAGGGTGAATATACCAGTGAAAAAGTGGACCTTTGCTAGGATCAGAGACAATGTATCCATAGTAACAAGAAAGAAAAGGGCCCAGTTTATGGGTCCTGATGCCTATATGGGTAGATTTGATGGTGAATTCCAAGGATAATTCTCTTCTGATAGCTTCTTCATTCTCAATAAAATAAGAAGCATGTTCATGAGCTGAGTGAGCTATGCAGGTAAGAGATTGGTTGGATGTTTAAGAAGAAAAGGAAAGGTGTGAAATAATTATCTACGAGAGTAGGAGGATTAATGGACAAGGCATATATGTTAGGAATATATATAGTCTGATGGCCACACAATATTAAAGGCTCACTTGAGATTAATAGTCATGAATTAAAAGGGTGACAGCTATGGATTCATTCAGCTTTGTTCAGTCATGTAGATTCAGGCATACATTAAGGGGCAAATATGATTTAATTAGGAGTGTACTTTGGCAAAAAAAAAAAAGTGCAGCAAAATGAGAAAGGAACAAAAAAGTGCACTCTGTATGAAATGGAGTGACAACCAATGATTGATGAGGAAATTTAAGCAGATTAAAGAAAGGAACAAAGACATAAGGCAGATAGGAGAATAAAGGGGTAGAATCAATGGATTGGAGGCCCTGGTGAGTATTATGATATCTGGATTTGGAATACAAAAAGAAATGAGCCAGAACATCACCCCCACCCCACACTCCCAAAAAGTGTCTATTGTGATAGGGAAAGGTAATTCTTCAAATTGAGACTAAAGATAGGATATGGTTTTTATATTGACAAGGTCTAATGATAATGATTGGGAAAGATGAGCAAGAAAGAATATAGAACAAAGTCATTGGAGGAAGGAAGATCAAGGAACTAAGTAGCCACATCATTTAAAGACCATCTATTAGATTGGAAATTAGCAAGAATTATGAATCATGTAGGAGAAGAGAATGTGTGTCAGGAGAAAAATCCTTCAAGGCATCAGAAGGAGTGATTTAAACATGAACAGAAAAGCCATTCTTTCTCTCTGTCATCTGTTAACAAAGTTAGATAACTTTCTCCTTATTATTTTAGATATGATTGCAAAAGGCAACATGTAAACACAGAGCAGACTGAATTGACCATTATTATTGTTGGCTGATTATCCAGGATTTATTTATGCCTTTTTATGTGAACCTTAATTTTGTCCTGGTATCCACACCTTCTTATTAAAAATTATGTGTTGAAAGTACTGTTTCCATTAGATCCTATCTTCAGATAGTGCCTGCCTATCTATACTAATAAAATGGCAATATGCAAATTGGTCAGATGCCCTCACACAATTACTGAAGAGCAGGCTGTGTGGAAGACCAGGCCAGCATGGGGGGCAGTGAAGAGAGACCCGGCCAGCAGAGGGGGACAGTGAGGAGCAACCAAGCTGGCGGGGGACAGGGGGACAGTTAGGGGTGACCAGGCTGGCAGTGGGGGGCAGTTGGGTGTGATCAGGTTGGCAGGGGGGGGCAGTTAAGGACAACTAGGCCAGCAGGGGGGGCAGTTAGGGGCAATCAGGCAGGCAGACAGAGGCCATTAGGGGTGATCGGGCAGGTAGGCAGGTGAGTGGTTAGGAGCCAGCAGTCCTGGATTATGAGAGAGATGTCCAACTGCCAGTTTAGGCCCAATCCCCCAAGAGGTCCCGAATTGGAGAGGGTGCAGGCTAGGCTGAGGGGACACCCCCCCCCCCGCCACCGTGCACAAATTTCATGCACCAGGCCTCTAGTATTAAGAATAAATTCATTGCCCTTACTAGTAATTAGTTAAGAAACCCATGTGACCTAATGTTTTCCAGTGAAATACCACAAAGGTTTCACCAAAGCTTTTGAGTAAGTTCCTCCTAGATTATTTTTCTCTACCTGGAAGGACTTTCAGAAATGACAATAGATTTCATTGTCCAGTTTCTCATAGATATGGATGTGAAACCTGTGTCCCACTTGCTATCTGTTTGAGAATAAAACAAAACAACCACAGGTTGATTGTGTTTACCCTGAAATAGTCTTACCTCAGGACTTCCATTGATCATTGATATGAATCAATTAATTTCCTTATGGTTTAAGGATAAGCCCTTTTGAAGGATAAAATAGAATAGTCAGTTTATACAAAGATTACAAATTGTTGTTGAAATTTTCTATAGCAGAGACATGGAAACATTGGGAAATCTTACCTTCACAGAGTAAGATAGGTTTTTCATGGATATACTAAAATACTGGTCATTCATTATAATTTTCCAGACCATTCACAGGTGCTATATGTACCTATTTTAAGGAAGTACAGAGTCTCTTACTTTTACAAATTAAATGAAGAATATCTTATTGCCCAAGAATTGAAAAAATAATAATAATAAATGTCCTAGACTGTTTGTAATAAGAATAAATTGATTGGAAACATGAGGGTAATTACAAATTGGTACTGATGATCAAAGAGGTGTCAGAATTTGAAGAATTTAAAGAATACATAATAATCTCACACAAAAGAAAGTAAACCCTGATTGGGTGACCCTCTTAGTTGGAGTATCATCCCATACACCAAAAGGTTGTGGGTTTGATTCCCATTCAGGGCACACCTAGATTTCTGGTTCAATCACTGGTCCAGTCACATATGGGAGGCACCAATCAATGTTTCTCTCACATCAATCTCTCTCTCTCTCTCTCCCCCCCCCCCCTTTCTCTCTCTCAATTTAATGAGGATATCCTTGGGTGAGGATTTAAAAAGAAAAAAGTAATAAGGAAAAATCACTATGATATTTAAATGACTAAAACTTGTTCTTTAAAAAAATAAGAAATCAGTTGAAAATAATGGTTTGGCCATGTAGTTCCCCAATTATCAAGAAAAACTGAAGACAGTATCCTAACATAAAACTATACTGGTTACAATTGTGCCATTATACCTAAACAACCATTAAAATAAGGTATAAAAATAGCCAAACTGAAGAGGAAATCAAACATGGCAACAATAGAGCTAAATAAAACAGATTTTTTTGTATAATTAAGGAAACACAGATATTATTAGATTACTGTTATCAGTTATTTCTTGAATACAATGAGAAGATTAATCAATCCTACACATTGTCATGTGATTTACAGTGTCCCCCCCTACAGATGCAGGTATGCGAATGAAAAATTAACAGGTGAAGTTTATTGCAAATGTTTTAGAAATTATTGCTAGGTTTTCCATCTTTTCTTTTGCTATGCTACTAGTACATTATATCCCCCAAAGGAGTTTGTTCTTCAGTCTGAATCTTAGAATGAAGACAACATGTAGACAGACTAAAGTCAAAATAATCACAGCAAACACATAAATGAGAAATAGGTGGGGTTTTTGTTTTGTTTTGTTTTTACTGTAAACCAAAAAGCTTTGTGGTTGTTTGAGTTTGCAGCATAACCTTGCACATATTGACTGATACAAAACACTCCAAAAAATATATACATATAAGATATGAACAGGACATTTTAACTAATTTAAGAAAATCCTTGTAATGGTTAAAAAAGAGAGAGAGAGAGAAATATATAAATGAGCTGGCTTTGTGTAGATTCATATTAATACTCAAAAATAATAATTTATTTTACTTTGACCCTACCTGCTCTTCATCCTCTCAATCTCCATGCACAGATTCCTGCCAGACAGTTCCAGAAATTAGGCTTCTTGGTTATCCTAAGCAACTGCCATTTTCCTTCTTTCTGGCTCAGCTTGCTGCACAGATGTCTTCTGTATCTGCCAACACAAGAACAATTATTTTCATAGCTAGCACACACCAGGGGCACTGTCATTGCTCTTCATATCTCTTGGAGTTTGTGCTGAGGCTTCTGATGCCAAATAGCCAGGGAGTTGATGTCTGCAAAACAGCATAGTCTACGTCCCTGCTAGTGTCAAGTGTTAACTAAACTTCTATCGCCAATTCAGTTGAACCCTTATGTTCTCAGGTTCCTGAATTATTTTAATAAACAGCTCATTTACTCTAATCTCTCTCTCTCCCTCTCTCTCTTCCTCTTTTGCTTTGATTCATGGTATTGGGCCAGCTGAGATTTTGATTAACTCTATTCTGTATTCAAAGTGATCCTTCTCTTCCCTGCTAGCTTAATGTTTTTGTACCCAACATCTTTAACTTCATTTGAGCACAAATTCTGTCCAAGTTGGGTCTCCAGTCACCCATATACCTAGATCCATGCCCAAAATTACATTCCAATAGAACATTCCCTGAAATTAATTCAACAGATGTGTTTTGAAAAGTCCCACTTCATACTGGGCATGATGTTAGGTGCTAGAGATGCAGTGATCAATGAGAACCTTGGCCCTCTAGAAGCTTCAAGTCTATGAGCAAAGCTGAAAGGTAAACAGAACATGGTGATAGGACTGCCTTCAATGTGCAATAGGAGTCCAATTAGGGAAAATAGCTAGTATTAACTCCCAGGGGAGACTTTCTGGGAGAAAAGCATGTCTAGTCTCAAACCCAAAGCATGAGAGAAATTACACCTTTAAGTAGCAGGAAGAACAGGAGGAGAGGCAGAAGGAGCAGTATTTGCAAAGGCCTGGAACTGAGGAAAAGTGTGATCAGTTTGCAGAACTGAAAGTGAGAAACACGAATGGCTCCACCAAGAGCACAAGCTGCATGAGGGCAGGACAGTGTCACCACAGCCTTCATGCCTGGCAGTCCCCAAATGCACAGTAATGGCTCACTAAGCATGAATGGTCCTGGATTATGAGAAACAAAAGACTGACAATACATGTGGGTGGGAAGTTATGTGGGAACAAGATCATGAGGCTCTTTATAAGGCACATTAAGTATTTTGAATTAGAGAGCAATTGATAACTATTAAGATTTTTTTTAACAAATGAGGAAGGACACAATTGCATTTGTTCTTCATTGCAGTGTCTGACTGCTTCAAATTGATGACTAAGAGTAAAAAATAGAGTTCTCGCCCTGGCCAGTGTGTCTAAGTGGTGAAAGCATCTGCGCAAGCACTGAAGGGTCTCAGGTTAGATTCCCTGTTAAGGTCAAATATCTGGGTTGTAGATTCGATCCCCTGTCCTGGTCATGGTGCCTAAGAAAGGTGACCAATCATGTTTATCACTGCCTCTCCTTCTCCCTCTCTCTCTCCCTCTCTTCCCTTTCCTCTCTAAAAGAAATCAATGGGAAAAAATATCCTTGTGTGAGGATAACAACAACAACAACAAAAAAGGAGTTCTACATAGGAGGTCATTGCAGTAATCAACTAATTCAGATAACAACTAATATTAATTTATATGAGCCTATTCTAAATGTTTTACTCGAATTATCTCATTTAACCTTATTAAAAACTCAGTGAGGTAGGTAATGTTATTTCATCTTTTACAGAGGAAGAACCTGAATCACAGAGGTTAAACTACCTGCTCAAGATCACATAGCTGGTGAGTAGGGAAGAAGCAGAACCAGGACCCAAAACCTGTTAATTTCCTTCTATGTTCCATACTCTTAACCTGTTTCTTGCACTCCACAACACAAGAAGGATGATAGTGATTTTAGTCGCTGTGTTTAATACTCACCCAAGGATATTTTTCCATTGATTTTTAGAGAGAGTGGAAGGGAGGGGGGAGAGACAGAGAGAGAAACATCAATGGGAGAGAGACATATAGATCAACTGCCTCCTGCATATGCCCCTAATTGGGGGCTGGAATAGAGCCTGCAATTGAGGTATGTGCCCTTTACCAAAATCCAACCCGCTACCCTTCAGTCAGAGGGCCAACATTGTATCCACTGAGTCAAACCAGGTAGGGTAATAGTCATTTATTTTAAAATAAAAAAGTATGGATTGAAAAAGAAAAGTATCCTAGAAAGAGGGATGTTAAGAGGGGGAAATTGACAAGAAACAGAATTATTTAGAAACAGAGTTAGAAACAGAATTACATGTGTGCTTTGCAGATAAGGAAGAATCCAGGATGATATCCCAGTTTCTATTTCAGAAAGTAAGGAAGTATAAAAGAAGGATTTTGAGGATGGGGATAAATTAACCTGGACATGTAATATTATAAAGGCTTAGGAAATATTAAGTGAAAATATTGAATAGGTAGTGATAACTGTTGGTGTGGATGGCAATCTGGAATGGAGATTTAGTTCTCTATTTAAGATTGTCATTGAAATCATGTAGGGCACAGTCATTCAAAGATTATATGCAGTGAACAAAGAACACAAAGGATATAATCTTGAACTATGTGAAAATGAATGGGACATAGAAAGGGAGACTATCTCATTAAGCACATACACACTCAGTCACACACAGACACAAAACATGAGTTAATCCAGGAGAGTGTCATGTCATAGAAGCCAGAGGAATCAAATATTTCAAAAAGGAGGGAGCAGAGATACAAAGCAAAGACCTGATTGCCCAGAACAGAAGTTACAAGAAGTCACAAAGTGGTAGGAGTACAAATGGAAATTTCTGGAGGATTAGTATGGCTCAACAGGAGGCAGAAATCTCTAAAACCACAGTCTTAGAAGAGCTTCAAATTTGGTGAGCTTTCCCTCCAGGAACCCCACCGTGTTCTCCCTGTGAGGATCCAAGAAAGATTCCCTCCAGTAGGGAGATGGAAAGAATAACCAGTGAGAAACCTTTCCATAACAAAGGCTTCCTCTCCAAAGGAAGGACTTTACCTGAGTTTAGGAAGTGAAAGTCTCCATACATCATTGGCTCCTGCCTTCCTATCCTTTTTGACAAGTTGGAAAAGCACATTGTCAAAAAGGAACATTGTTTCAAGGAAATAGACTGGAAAAATTACATCCAGGGAAATGAGCAGGGACTGGGGAAAAGAAACAACAGCTGAGTCACTGGAGGAGTGACAGAAACGCTAGAGGAGACTGACCAAGTGGCCTTAATATTGTGTTAAGCTTCTCCTCAGCTTGACTAAACTTTATACAGGTTTCCTCCTGACTCTAGGGCTCTGATTTCCCTTTGCTTAGAGCAATTACCTGAAAAAACTTGTAAATTCTTTCCCTGGGCCTTTGATATATAAATCTTTTCTAAAGACTCCTGTAAGGATTTTCTCAAAGATCTGGGAGTCTCCAGTCCTAAAGATAGAAGAAAGTTGACTTTTCCTTTGGGTAAAACCAATTAGAAATCAGATGGCCTAACATCCACCTACCCTGGCTCTTAAAAATCTTCCCCACCTTTGTTAGAGTGGAGCTGAGTATCCAGAGCAATTTTTATTCTCTACCTTATTCCTGGCAAAATTATTAAAATAAAATTAATTTATGTTTGAGAAAAATAGAGGAAGCAGCTAACAGTGTCAAATACTGTAGTGATATCAACAGAATTGGTCTGAATCTATCCAGTGGATTGAACAACAAGGAGGTAATGGAATTGTGAAAGAAAAAATCAGTCATATTTTAGTGCAAAAAAATTAAAATTTAAAAGCTATAAGACTACATTATAAAATTTCCAAAAGCTTCCTAATATTTAAATTAAAAAAGGGTAGATAGTAGAAGAATATCATGTAAGGAAAAATATCCTGTAAGTAAATTACATCTAGAAAATTTTTACTTTAGAAAATTAACTTTCATTTATAATGCTAACAACAAGACACCCATGAAAAACACACATGGTGTCAAAACAAGCCAAAGGAAAATTGTTTGGGCAAAAAATGAAAAAGGATCCCATGTCAAATTTATAGAAAAGATTCCTTTATTAACTTTGGGTCGAGAATATGTTTGTATATTTTCAGAAAACAACTCCAAGACCATGTAGATTCCTGCAACAGAGAGGAATTGACAGGACTGCTCCAGCCATGAAGGCAGAAGAGAAACAGTCCAGAGATGGAAGGCACTGATGATGCCTTGCTATAGTAGCAGTCAGAAGCTGTGTGTTGCGGCAGGTTGCCCAGGACCAAACCAGAGAGGGTCGGACCTGCATTGCCACCATTTGTCTACCATCCAGAACTGAAATATCATTGCTGACATGTACACATAAGGAACTGTTTGATGTTGAAATTGGGACTCAAAAGAACTGTTGGCCCAGAAAGAAACTCACTTCAGACTGATTCATTTGCCTCTCAGCATAACCATTATTGCTTGTCTCATTTTCGGTTCTTATAAGTGTATTTCTAGTATCACATGATCTCACTCATCTAGGGGAAATAATGAACAACATAAACTGATGAACAGAGACAGACCCGGAGACAGGGAAGCATTGATCAGACTGTCAGACCTCAGAGGTAAGGTAGGGGAGGGTGGGGGTAAGGGGAGAGATCAACCAAAGGACTTGTGTGCATGCATATAAGCCTAACCAGTGGTCACAGACAACAGGGGGTTGGGGGCATGTGTGGGGAGGGGTTTTGGATGAGAATGGGGGAATGAGGACAAATATGTGATACCTTAATCAATAAAGAAATTAATGAAAAAATATAAATAAATAAATAAAAATTTTGAATAGAATTTTCATGATAGTGAGAAATTTTCAAACCATACTTGATGCTCTAAGAAAGTTTGATTTAAAAAATGCAAAGAACAAAGAAGAAAGGTTCAGTTTAAGAACAAAGAGATTGGATTTAAATAATCTCTGTTTCAAGCAACAGGAATCAACTTCAGCTAACTTAAAAACAAAATGGGCACTTTTTTAAAAGCCTGCAATGTGGCAATGTAAACTGAAATAAGCCAGTCAGAGAAAGACAAGTATCGCATGATCTCACTCATTTGTGGAATATAATGAACAATAATATAAACTGATGGACAAAAACAGATCCACAGACAGAGAAGCATTAATCAGACCCTCAAACCTCAGAGGGAAGGTAGGGGAGGGTCGGGGTAAGGGGGAGAGATCAACCAAAGGACTTGTATGCATGCATATAAGCTTAGTCCATTGGTTAGGGGGGTGAGGGCATGACTGGGGGGCCAGTGGGGGATAAGGACACATATGTAATACCTTAATCAATAAAGAAAAAAATGGAAATGTTGCAAGATCTATGGAAGGATGTGCTAGGCAGCCTCCAAATGGGCCCCCAAAGAACTCTGTCTCCCAGTATAATGCCCTTTCAAATTCTCTTCCCTGGACCTACCTAATGACTCATTTCTAATGAATAAAATATGACAAAACTGATAGAATGTCATTCCTAATATTAGGTTACAAAAATACTGTAACTTCTGTCTTGATCCTGCTCTCTTCCTCTCTCCCCAAGCTTTTGCTGTAGGGGATATAAGTATCTGTAGGTTTGGTGTGTGTCTTTAGTTTCACAGATCTATAGATGAAAGGAACTATATCCAAGGAGCTATGTTCAAGAAACTGTGTCTGAACCTAATTTATATAATGTGCTTCTGGACTTTGAGCTGATGTCATAATAAAATGAGACTTTTGGGGGATCTTTGGTGAGGTTGAATATCTCTGAAATTGGCAAGAATATGAATCATTGGGGGATAAAGAGTAGTCTATAGTATGCAGCCACTAAAATAGCCCTCATTGATCTTCACCTCCTGGTATTTATATCCTTGGGTATGGATGTGAGCTCTTCATGAATGTGAGCTTGTCCTGGTAACTTTTCTAATGATTAAAATACAGCAAAGGTAAGGGGATGTACATTTCAAGGTTAGATAACAAGAAAACTGTTACTTCTGCCTGGTTAGCCCTCTCTCCCTCTCCCTCCAAGCCCTACATCTGGGAAAGCAGCTTCAAAGAGAGCCAACCCTATGGAGAGGCCCATGTGACAAGAAAATGATATATCAAGCCAGCAGCCATAGAGGACCCATAGCCTGTGAATTGCCATATGAGTGACCTTGGAAGTGGGCCTTCTGCCACTCAGAGCTCGGCATCACTAGCTAAAACCATAGCCAATGCCTTGATTGAAGCTTTCTGAGAGACCCTAAGAGGTACCTAGCGAGGTCCTATTTAGATTCGGGAACTACAAAACACTGCAAGTAATAAATGTTTATTTTATTAAGTTGCTATGTTTGGTGATAATTTATTACACTACAATAGATAACTAATATAAAGAAATAACAACCAGGGAGCATAGCTCTATCTGAACATTCTCTCCATTGCTAATCACCACTTACCTGTAATTTCCTCTGTGTGAGCATCATGACAGAAAACACAGATGCCCTTAGGCCTAAATCTGGGGAACTAACTGACCACACTTTGATCAGTTGTCTCCTCTAGTCAAAGGGGAAGGATGCACCCACTACAGCCATCATTGCTCATGGATGAAGGGTAGGCCAGTTTAGTGAGGTCCTGAAAAGTTAAAACACACAACCTAAGCATAGATACTAAAAGAGGTTTTATTTTCAGTTTCTTAAAAGCATGTTTTTATAATTGATATGTCAAGCATCTCCAAAACTACATTATGTCGAAATTTCTATATTCCCCCAACATAACCATTTCTGTCATATATTTTAAGTCATGTTGAATATTCAACTATGTGGAGTTTTTAATTGCTTTTTGCATGCTTGGGGAAACTCTTCCTGAAGTCAGAATTTATTGTCACTTTCTAAAATATTGACTACAAAGGAATACCAGTCACACCCAATCAGAGTTTCAGAGCCAAATACTGCTTAGGTAGTTTAGGTCAGTGGTCAGAAAACTGCAGCTTGCGAGCTGCGGTTTGCCGCTCTGTTGACTAATGAGTTTGCCGACCACTGGTTTAGGTGAAAATAATAGTAAAATTAAGGGGGGAGGGGTGAAATACGGCCTTCTCCATCCCTTAGGTAAAAGATTTCAAGCTCTCACTTTAAATATCTCAAGGTAATAATTGAGAAGCTAACATACCTATTAAGCCATTTATTTATAATCTATAATAATAAAATGGTAATATGCTAACTAGACTGGATGTCTTCCAGACGGCATTCTGGACATCCTTCCTGACGAAGCTGGGACCGAGGGAAGCCAGCCCGGGCCCAGGTGCCTGCGGGTGGCCCAAGGAGGGAAGCCCGGGTCCCAGATGCCAGAGGGAAGCTGGTGTCAACAGCCTGGATTCTGGCTGTCAGAGGGAAGCCAGTACTGGCAGCTGGGGGAAGGAAGGCCTATGCATGCACGAATTTTCATGCATCAGGCCTCTAGTTATTTTAATAACACAAAAGAACAATGAAAATTTGCCAGATAATTAAAGCAAGATACATATAGGTTTAAAAGGATAAAACATGTTTAATAGCCTAATTTTTAACTTGGTTTTGTTAAAGTATTAAAAATACGAGGTATTAAATATAACCAAAATAATTGATAACATAAAAAATATGGGTGGAGGCATAAAAGCAAAAGATTTCATCTCACTTCTAAGAAAATGTTTGATGAGGTACAATAATGAGGTGCAGTAGAGCATAAATGTAAGAAAATAAAGGATTTAAAAAGCCATTGGGATAATAAGAAAAATTAAAATGGTAAAAAATAGTTTCTTTTTTACTTTAAACTAGAATATTTTCATTCACGCATGTGTCATAAATTTACTCATTCAGTTATTAGGTATAAATTATTACTTATTGAGAAGAAACCAAGGTGGTGGCAGAGGTAAACACCTAAACTGCTGCCTCACACAACAATATCAAAACTACAACTAAAAGACAAAACTGACACCATCCAGAACCACATGAAAGCTGGTTGAGTGGAAATTCTACAACTAGAAGAAAATAGGAAAGCACATTGAGATTCAGAGGAGCTACAAAAGGCTGAGGTATGGAGACTCGCACGTGGAGAGGACGGGTGGCTATGTGCAAGGGCGGCTGAGTGTGCGGCTGGCTTTCTAAAGTGGGAGGGAGAAGGAAACTCCTGAATGCACTGAACTCCAGTCCATGGTGAGATGCTGGGAAACCAGGCTCATTTGGGGGAAATCTGGACTGTCAGGAAAAAGAAAGTACACTGAGACTCGGGAGCTGTGGAAGGCAGAGTTCTGGAGGCACTCACTTGCACAGAGAGGACTAACTGCTGAACGTACGGGAGGCTGAGTACATGGCTGGCTTTCTAAAGTGGGAGGGAGACAGAAGCTCCCAACTGCATTGAACTCCAGTTCTGGGCAAGTTTCTGGGAACCCCGACTCATTCAGGGAGAAACTGGACTGTCTGGCAGCAGGTGAAACACGAGGGCGGCTTTCTCTCAGAGGTGTTTATGGCAATTACCGAGGGACACTGAGAACCAAAGGCCTCATAGGGTAGGGCTGACGGGAAACCAAGGCTATCTGCTTAGCCCTGAAACTCTGCCCCATCCAAGCTGAGCACAGAGGCTTTTGCAATTTTGCAAGTCTTGTCTCATAAGAGTGTTTCCAGCATGGAAGTTCTCCCAGCGTAGACACAGCTGATCCTCACAGCCAATTGGCCTGGAGGTCAATTCCTCCCAGTGATACCAACAACAATCAAGACTTAACTACAATAAGGCTGAGCACACAGTCCACAAAGGGGTGCACCAAGAGTGTCCACCTGAGGTAACTGGGGAGGCTGAACCACTGGGCCTTAGAGGACACCTACCACACAAAGCTACTCTAACAACTCAGGAAAGCAGCAAAAATGTGGAGACAAAGAAACAGATGACAAAGAAAGAAATGGAGGAAAACAAATGACTGGATATAGAGTTCAAAACCACGGTTATAAGGTTTTTCAAGAATTTCCTAGAAAACGTCAATAAATTTAGCGAGACCCTCGAGGATATGAAAAAGAACCAACTAGAAATTGAACATACACTGACTGAGATACTGAAAACCTATTTGAAGAAATAATGACAGAAAACTTCCCCCACCTGGTGAAAGAAATAGACTTACAAGTCCAGGAAGCGCACAGAACCCCAAACAAATGGAATCTAAAGAGGACCACACCAAGACACATCATAATTAAAATGCCAAGAGCAAAAGACAAAGAGAGAATATTAAAAGCAGCAAGAGAAAAACAGTTAATTACCTACAAGGGAGCACCCATACAATTGTCAGCTGATTTCTCAACAAAAACTATGCAGGCCAGAATGGAGTGGCAAGAAATATTCAAAGTGATGAATAACCTAGATGTTAGCAAGACCTAGATGTTAGCAAGAACCTACAGCCAAGATTACTCTACCCAGCAAAGCTATCATTCAGAATTGAAGGTCAGATAAAGAGCTTCACAGACAAGAGAAAGCTAAAGGAGTTCATCACCACCAAACCAGTATTATATGAAATGCTGAAAGGTATTCTTGAAGAAGAAGAAGAAGAAGAAGAAGAAGAAGAAGAAGAAGAAGAAGAAGAAGAAGAAGAAGGTAAAGATAAAAATTATGAACAACAAATACATGTCTATCAACAAGTGAATCTAAAAATCAAGTGAATAAAAAATCTGATAAACAGAATAAACTGATGAATATAATAGAATCAGAGGCATAGAAAGGGAGTGGACTGATAATTCTCTAGGGAAAAGGAGTATGGGACATGCAGGAAGAGACTGGAGGACAGTGGGGGGGGAAGTAAGGGCAGAGGGTAGGGTGGGAACCAGGTGGAGGGGAGCTATAGGGGGAAAAATAGGAACAATAGTAATAATCTGAACAATATTTATTAAATTTAAAAAAATTATTGCTTATTTTATGCAGACCTTCTGATAATTTCTGAAGAAGTCACATAGACACATACTATACTTGCCCTCTTGGAATATTGTGAAAAACATTTTCTTAAAGTAAATACTTAGATGCTGAAAATATGCCAGTCTAGAGAGAGAAAAAGAAAATGAAATCCTAGGCAGTACATTTTGTAAATGTTGAAACAAGTCTTGGTTTCAGGAGTACTTTTCTCTTGCTATATACTTATGGCAAGATTTCTAACACACAGTAGATTAGTAGGTGTGAATACCATACTATTATTGAGTTATTTTTAGGAATTAATTATGCAGGAAATTCTGTAACTTCTATTTAGATACCTTGGGGATGCTCTGGCGTTTGATAACTTAATTGAGTTGATTGAGTCCTGTTTAAAGAGAGCAGACAAAGCATGATAAGCAACTTCACATTCACAGATTTTTAACCCAATTTTTACTTAAAAGATTTCCTATTTGCTTTTCACATAGAAGTATGCTGACTTTTTTTAAACATAAAAACACTCACACGTGTGCACGCACACGTGCACACACAGAGAGGAAATAAGAAGGATTTGAATGTTAGGTTAGCTTTCTTTGGGATAAGTTATGCTACTCTGCTTCCTTATAACTTGTAATCCAAATTTTAAGACTTTCAAAGCCCAATAAGATCAGATAAGCTATATATTTTTCTTGTATGAGTTAAGCAAGCAAATGAAGAGCAAAAATTTGACCCACGAATAAGACATCATAGTCACTAACAGTAAATCTAAATGGAGGTTTTTAGTGTTAAATGCTTGTGCCAGTCACTTATTCATGTACATGCTCTATGAAGGGTTAGTATATGTCAGGCATTAAAGGTATGGGGACATGATGATGCCAAGACAAAGCCCTTGTCCTCATAGAGTTTATAGTCTAACTAGAGGCCCAGCTCACGAAATTCGTGCATGGGTATGGTCCCTAGGCTTAGCCTGCAACCAGGTCCATCTTTCCTGGCTGCCGACAGCTGGCCCCACCCCCCAATGACACCCACCCGGGTTCCCCATTTGCCATCAAGTGATCAGAGCCTGAAGGCCTGGGGGAGGGACCAAGTGGCTGGCTGTTCCCACCCACTCACCAGCCCCACCCTTGCCATGGGTTGCCCTCTGTGTGTGGGGTGACCAGTGAGGTGGAGGCCTTGGCCTGGTGCCACCCGCATCCCCCACCACCCACCCCAGGTCCCCAGTCACCATCGGGCAATGGGAGCCTGTTGGCCAGGGAAAGGGACCAAGACAGTGCACCTCATAGTGACTGGTTGAGCAGTTGTTCTGGTCATTCTGCCATTATGGTCGCTGGGCTTTTATTATATAGGATAGAAGACACAGGCACATACATGCTTTGAGCGTGCACACACACACACACACACACACACAGGAACAAACTAACATATGGTTCGGTTAATTCTAATTGCTCTGAAGACAGACAAAACAAGGTAAGCAGATAAATAGTGATGGAAGGAGCTGGTGGCTATTACAAAGAAGTTGTAATGCAAGTTTTCTGAAAAGATGGCCTTTTAAGAGAATGTGCATTAAATGAGGGAAAATTCATACAAATATTAGGGGAAACAAAATTCTAGACTAGAGAACAGCTAGTACACAGACTATAATCATAATCAGCTTGGCTGACATAGTCATAGAATTGCAAGAAAGATGAAAGTACAGAAAAGGGAGAAAGGAGGTCTGAGAAGGAACATATAACACAGTTAGTATAAGATTTTTTAGGTCATTAAAACGCCTTTAGATGTTATTGTTAATGCAATGAAAAACCATTAAACATGATATGGTCATCTCCATTATTATCTTGTGGCAACATTTCTAATTCAACTTTCCCAATCTGACCTCCTCTTTCTCATCCCTTCCCCAAAGTGTTTTTATGTCTATTAATCTCTCTATGACCTGTAAAAGTCAAGAGTCTGTCCTTCATGCATGCATGAAATATTATGGTCACTTCCGATTCCTTCTTCCTTATCTCCCCAATAATGTGTAAAGAAAGCTTAACTACACATCTGAGCTCCTGGATTCCAGTCCTGGCTCTGTAACCTACTTGCTGAATGTCATTTCACAGGTCACCCAACCGCTCTCGAGTCTGTTTTCTCAATTTAAATAAAAATGGTTGTTAGGATTATTATTTATGATGTGTTTATTATATGCCAGGTTCCTCTAAAACAACCAATTTACAGATAAACTGAGAAACATGTCAGCAAGTTATTTTGGTCTAAATTAGGTAATTAGTAAGGGGTGTATTGGGGATTTAAAGGCAATTTTATTACTGCAGAGGGGAGACATTCAATAACTATGTCATCCTTCCTTTAAAATGAAATTATGTATGAGAGTATGCTCTGAAATAAAAATAAAAGTATCATCTTTTTCATCTACTATTTGACATATGTATAGATTTAACTTCATTTAGAACTTATTCTGATTCATGCTTTATCCTGGGGATAAACATTTGGAAGACCTCAATATTGTCCTCAAGCAGTGTCAAATTTTTAGATGCCTCTTAACTATATTTTGTAAATCTTATTTCAGTTAGAGATGAAATAAAGCAGAAAAGTTGCATATGTAAATGAGCATGTAAGTCTTGAAGGATAGTGCTTTTTATGCTGAAGTTCAGCCAAGACCACTAGTTCAAGTTCTCATTGTCATAACACTTTAAAACTGGAAGGAACTCTAGACATTAGATTCAGGCCAGTTAGTGATCACATTATAATGCATGTGCTCAATGTCTGTGCTCTTCTCAGTTATACTCTCAAGACTATCATTTTCCTCTCATTCTACCGTATTTTTAAGCCTTTGCCATGCTTTCCTTCCTCAGTTGTTTGTATTATTGATTTAACATTTTCTTATGCTTAATTGTATTTTAAATTATTTAATTTCATGTTTTATTTGCCCTTTTAGTTTTTTCCTTACTTTTTCAAACTTTTTTTTTTACTTTATGCAAACTTTCATTTATTCTTCCACTCAATCCATTGAGAGTGTGAGCGCCACTTGTTATCTACCTTGACTGTCCCATCTGAAATTGCACTCTGTCACCCTTTCTCCTTATTCTGTTTCATTTTCCTTCTTAGCATGTACCTCTGTCAAACCTACTCCATTTTCATCTGTTATGTAACTTCTCTATTCAAATCTAGCAGGATCCCTTGACTGTTTTTGTTCACTGCTCTCCTCCCAATCACCACTGCAAACCTGCCACAAATGAGGTCTTCAATACATATTTGTTGAGTGAATCCAATTTTTAAAACATTCCATATGTACATGGTCTTCTGATGTGAAGTCTACATTTTTCTTTTGCAGGCTGTTTCTTTTCTTCTTTGTGGGGTGAATTTACCTTTGTATTTATATCTCTGAATGTCGAAAAAATGATAAGCATCCGCTATTAATCCAAAAGAGAATAAATATATTCCACTTGCTTCCAGGGCCTGTTCTAACTGAGCACCATGTGCATCTTCCCCTCCAACCTTGAATTGGAGTACTGGATCTTAAGGTTTACCTATTCAGAAACCTGAAAAAGAAGAGGGGAGGAAGCCAAGACAACTAGCAGTCACAGTTACAGATTTTTGTAACTGCATTTTATTTGCCCTGTATGTATATGTATCTTAAATCTGTCTGAGTCATGCTTTGCCTTTTGAGTTGGTAGCATATGCTACAAAATTAAGGTGCCTTATAAATTAGATCCCTATCTTGAGACAAACTGGCCACTTTAGTGATAAGTTTATTTTGAAAGATAAGGATTTTTTAAATTTGATGTGTCTACACATTTTGTCTTGGCAGTTTAACACTATTGCTCTTTAGTTGTACAAATGGCTTTAGGAAGTGTTTATTCACTCTCTCACTTTATACCCTTGTAGTGGGTTGAAGGGTTACCTCAAAAAAGTTATGTCAATAAACCTATGAAGGTCTGCTTATTGGGAAAGGGAGTCTTTGCAGATGTAAATTAAGGACCTAGAGATGAGATTATCAGGATTTTGAGTGGGTCCTAATACCAAAGGCAAACCTCTTAAGAGACACACAAAGAGAAGGAGGAAAAGGCCACATAAAGAAAGAAACAAAGATTGGAGTTAGGCAGCCACATCCAAAAACACTTGGAGCCAACAGAAGCTGGAAGAGGCAAGAAAGGATTTCCGCCTGGAGTCTTTGGAGGGAGCATGGTCCCACCTGCTAGCTCCTTGGCTTCAGACTTTTGGCCTCCAAAACTATGACAGAATAAATTTCTGTTTGTTTTAAGCCACCTAACTTATGGTAATTTGTTATGACAGCCCTAAGACACTAGTACAGCCCCTTATGCTAGATATTGCCCTTCCAGGTAAGAGGGAAATTCTCTTTGAATGAATGCTGCAATTATTAGAGAGTGAGTGAAGGCAGGAAAAAGAATGAAAACCACTGGCCACATTTATTCCCTTGAAATCCTTCCATTGAAATGTCAGCATGACATTAATATGCCCTAAGGAAAGCAGCTTCCAAGCATAGTATTCCCTTTTTTCCCCTTGTCTGTCTGTGTATCACAACCAATTAATC
This sequence comes from Corynorhinus townsendii, assembly GCA_026230045.1. NCBI lineage: Eukaryota > Metazoa > Chordata > Mammalia > Chiroptera > Vespertilionidae > Corynorhinus > Corynorhinus townsendii. The sequence goes on from JAPDVU010000003.1 coordinate 149,576,271, forward strand.
CATCATTTGCTCAAAGGGCACTGCACTCTTTTGAAGTGTGTTTCAAGCATCGGTGTAGGAGGTGGTGTTTGTGGAAGGGTCCATGTGATTTCCTAGATTCTACCTTCATTTTGTTGCAAGTCACAGTGTACTTAGCAGGTTGTCCAAGCAATAGAAGTGGGGGGAAAACTTTCTCTAATTTTTAAACAAACTTTCTCTAAAAGAACATATCCCCTATTTTATAATCTTCAGTTGTGTTCTAGAAAGGGAGAGATTTATAAACTTGCACTTGCACTTTTATCCTTTTTCTTAGTTCTATATTTTGTTCTTATGATCTAAGAATAGTTGATATATTGCCTAATTGCTCTATGTTGTACCCCTGAAACTAATATAATATTGTATGTCAATTGTAATTGAAAAATAAATTTAAAAGAACATGTAAACTTATAGAAATAATAGAGTCCTGGTGCCCAAAATTCATGCATGGGAGGGGGATCCCCTCAGCCCAGCCTGCACCGTCTCCAATCCGGAACCCCTCGGAGGATGTCCAACTGCTGGTTTAGGCCCTATCCTGGCAGTTGGACATCCCTTTCACAATCCAGAACCTCTGGCTCCTAACCGCTCACCTGCCAGCCTGCCTAATCACCCCCTAACTGCCCCCCTGCCATCCTGATCACCCCTAACCACTTCTGCCTGCCGGCCTGGTTGCCCCACACAGCCTGATGTTTGATCATTTGGTTGCCCCTCATTGCACCCCCTGCCGGCCTGGTCACCCCACGTAGCCTGATGTTTGGTCATTTGGTCACCCCTCACTGTCCCCGCTGCTGGCCTGGTCTCCTCATGAAGCCTGTTTTTTTGCTGTTGGGTGAGGGGGGCATCTGATCAATTTGCATATTATCCTTTTATTAGTATAGATTTATAATGTCTCAAATGCTGTATTTTAACAATACATTCTATACCGTATAGAGTGAATTCTCTAAAGCAATGCAAAGGGATAGAAAGGCTGTGGGAGAAGTTTTACTAAAAGGTCCCTCTGGGACCTGAGATAAAGCTTTGTATGTTCTGATTTAACCTCCTCATTAATGACCTGGAAAAAAGTGGGAGTTAACAACACATTAATTAAATTCACAGCTGTTTCTTAATTGAAAGGTATAACACATACCAGCAAAGGACAAAGACTCTGAGGTTAAAAATAGGAATATAGGAAACATATATATCCAGGTTGGAAAACAACCTAAACACCAAACTCCATCAGTTGAAGATATTTGAGATGGTGTTCAGAGTTCAGTGGCTCCTAGGTTGAATATGACAGTATAGAATATGACAATATAAAAATCCAGTGTAAGTGGCCAGCAATCTATGTGGCCAGAAGCATAAAGAAGGACATCACACAGCACACAGAGATGTGTAATTCCTTAAAAGTTGTGTTCATCTCTCTTTAGTGTAAATAATGATAATCATTTTTTAAGAGTATCAAAGAGATCGCTGAAAGAAATAATGATTTGTAAAAATAAGAATTGTTGTGTGATTCCATAATTAAGTCAAATTTATCAGAGTCAGATCACATGAACCTTAAAAATGCTCTCAATTTTATGTGAGGAATATGGCACCATGAAAACGTAAGCTACTATCCCAGGATCCTAAGGCAAATATTTGAGAGAACCTGTGCTAATGTCTAAGTCTCCAGACTACTCATTTTTGTCCTGGATCATATACCATTGCCAGGTCTGACCTGAACATCAGCATCAGGGATGTGGAAATATCCTGATTTTAATATAAGCGATTCTTGTAAAGAAGTTTTATTAGAAAGTTAAAATCCCATACCAATTTCTTGGAGGCATAAAGGACACAGAGAATCAATGCAGAATGAATGCAAGAATGCACATTTGTAGTATCACATCTTCTCTGCAGAGCATTTACTGATAGGTTTCAAACTGTCTTATGAAAAGTGGCAAGGAGCAACCATACTCACTACCAGTCAAAATAATTTTGTTTGATATCTTAAATATTTACTTCAGTGTTGTGATTTTCAGCTTCAAATTTTGCAAATTAAATCTCAATAAAATAAATCCATTAATTAAAATCACCCATTAAGTTTAAACACCTGTAAGGCATTAAGTGATACTAACATTAATAATGCTTGATAAGGCTGTGCTGAGGATCACATTTTTAAAATTATAGGAAGGGTCCTGTAAGAGAGAAAGCTCATATAAATTAAGAGATAATTTGCCTGAATCTTGACTTAGTGACATGCTCTAAGTTCTCAAGCAGAGTCTATTCAACTGAGGTCATTCAACTACAGTTGCTTATTCCGAAAATCCCATCAGTAAAGAAATTGATAGATATTCAGGGGAAATAAACTAGAACAAGATTAAAGACAGGGCTTCACTCCAGTGAAAGGTTCCTGCATCTGATGTCAGCCAGAAGAAAGTAGGTTGATATTCTGGATGTGTATACTTTGTAAGGAAACTAAAGGTTACTAAATTCATTGATTAATAAGAATGCCCAGGAGAAGTCAGTCCAGACTTAGTGTTTAGGATATAGTAAGGTGTCAAGAAAATGGCAAAACTTTAGGGTCAGAACTATCTGTGCTTGTATGCTGGCTTCATAGTTCATGGGCAATGTGACTTAGAAAAGTCACCAAGCTTTAGCTGTTTCACTTATAAAAAGAATGATAATATTATTTATGTCAAAAAGTTGACTTAAGGATTAGAGGAGCACATGTAAATCTTCCAAAACAGTGCAGCATCTACAAGCATCATTTTTATACCTTGCAAAGCAGCTATGGGAAATTCCCTCCCACATCAGGAAACACTCCTATGGATTGCATGCAGCTCAACTTATAGGAGATTTATTTTACATCCTAATATGGGAGCTGAGCTGTCATGATAATGAAAATAAAGACACTGGCCATTGAATGTACCTGGTTATAACTTCACCAATGATGCATAATCATACTGTGAGAAAATATTGCCTGCACAGGATGATAATATTTTAGATGATTGCATGAGTCCTTTTCATTTTTCATTTTTCTGGCTGTAAATTTTCAAAGAAAAGTAAGTTAGTTAAAGAAACAATTCAAGCCAATGTTGAGATAGCTAGGGAAAAGATTGTTCAACTAACCTTTTGCTGTGCTATTAATTCCATTAAAACCAATTTATTAAATATAGGCAGGTCAGGTCCAGGGAACAATGAAAATTATAAAAAAATGTGTCAGATCTTTCAGGTAGTCCGAGCCATGAAATAATCACAGCAATGATTTTCCCAGAGCTAACTATTCATTTGCACCCTAGCACTTAGGAACCTATGTTATTGTTTTCCTGTTAATGTCTGCTCTGCATCAATGGTCATAATAGAGGGAGATTGATGGAGAATTGAGACTTAGCAGCAACTTAGCTATTAAAATGCTCAACTGGTCTTTGGTCTAGTGTTCTCCAGTGGATATGGCCCTGTTCATTAATCTACATGTTGATTAAGCCACTGTGTGCTATTTATCTGTGCATCCCAGCCCTGTAATTGTAGCAGTATTAAGTTGCCATAGGCATCTGTAACAACTCCTACTTCTGAATTAAATGCTGCTGTCAATCATGCAATGAAAAAATAATAGTCACCTTTTGGGCTGACTTGAAGATACCTAAGAAAATTTTTAAAACCTATCTACTTTAAATTATTTTAACACGGTAAATTGAAGGCTTCTTTGACTTTATACCTTTGATGTGGTTCTAAAATTGTTCAGCTAATACAAAGTTATTTGTTTCCTCATTGACATACTTTATAAATTTCATATAAGCTTTGTTTTTATAGTCAATTATTAGTTACTCCATTACACTAGTTTTACATTTCTCTCTTCTGTTCTCCACCTTTTCCTCTCTGCCAAGTAGTTAATGATGTGTAAACCAGCACGTAGGTGTGCTGAGAGAGCATGTTATTTCAAAGAATGTGATCATGAATCGTTTATGAAATAGCTTTTTGAAATGTGAACAATTATCCTGGAAGGCATTTGTTTACATTCGCTTTTTCAAAGTAAAATATACTTCAAAATAATTGTGATATAAATAATGAAGCTATTTTAATTGACACAAAATAAAGTCTTATTTATATCAGAGTGATTGAGAAGAATGATTTTGTAAGCCTTTTATTTAATAAATTTTTGTTAATATGCCAAGTGTTAAACATGAATATTTGAAATACTGTTAAAGTCATCAGTGGGACAAATAAGTGCTTTCACTTCGATGTTCGCTTTAATCACCGATTCATTTTAACAATGTAGTTAATTTCTTGGGTCCTGTTTTAGCACCAGTTCTAGCACCTACTAACTCCCGCATTTAAATTTCTTGGAAATATAACATGGCCTTTGTACATGTAACTTTGTTAGAAAGATGAGATGGTACTTCATTAGTTTTTCAATGTAAAGATAAATTTAGATTGAAGTCAAAATTATGAACCCATGTTAACAAAAATCTAATACCTGTATAAATAAGTGTACCATAAATGTTGTTCTTCACCAGAATGTAAGTATTATCGTCAAGTTTCACTACTTTCTTCACCTCTATAACAGCAAAAATAAATGATAAATTAATACATTTTAATGCAATGAAAACATAGAAGGCAGAGGAAAGGAATACGTTAACATCTAAGAAGCAGCAAGGTCTCTTAATGTAGCATGTGAATTATTATTAAAGCAACAGTTTATCCCAATGCTTTTCAAAGTCATTCTGTCCAAGTCCAGCCCTAAATCAAACTCTGTTAAATGTAAGGTTGCCTTATAAAGGTAATGCAGCACAAGTCATATTTCACATACTTTGATATCACTTTCGGTTTGGAAAGACCTCTTGACTTCATATGTTTCTAAAATATCCAATATGTTCCCTGTTTAGTCTTGAATACACCATTTACAGTTATTGTTCATTAGGTTTTAAATTACATCATAGTATACATTGAATTCTAGGTCATCATTATGACCTGACATTATCTACAGTCCAAAGACTTCTGTCATATTTCTCCAAGATCAATTCACCTAGAGATAGTATAGAGGCAATGCTAATCTGATTGCTAATCAGCAGCTGCTTCAAAGAGAGATATAATTTGAGAGGCATCACAAGCCTTCATTTTTCAAAAACAAACAAAAAATTACCAGTGATTTGCAAGACACTGCTTGAAAACCTTCCCTATTACCAAACTTATCATTACTTTGGGTTAAGAAATTTTCTCATAAAGTAACAATGTATTCCCTGGACAGAGAAATAGATTAACGTTCTCATTCATACCCAATAGGTTAGGAAAGGAATGGGGCATAGACACAGGTCAATAACAGCCTGCTGTAGGTAGGAAGGAAGTAGAGAAGGGGACTGGAGAGATTTGGGGAATCAAGAGAGCCAGAGCAGAAGAGGTAAATGGCAAGGTGAACACATAAAGGACTTGCATGTCAAGAAGAACAGGAACTGAAAACATGAATTGATGTGTTACCTGAAGCATTTTAATTATTTGTAATTTTTTAGGACTTTCCAAATTTGTGCCACCACTTACTTTCAATTTTTCACCAATGCAGATCTCATTATCACTTGTCTTAGAGCATAGAATATTTATTCCTAACTTTGTTTACATAGTGTTGGATTATTGTGATGATGTCAGTTTCATCTTTTCACTGGGAGTGATAGTGCTATATCTCAGCTCATCTATTTCAAAATTACTTTAGTTTGAGGGTTTGGGTTAATATACTATGATTTAAAACACAATAAAAGCCTTTTTGTCATAAATTGGTATCAATTTTAGTAATATTTTCAACTCTGAAATTAACAAAAATAAAGTATCATTTCCTCTCTCTGCCTAGAATTTAAGTTCCTTTCATAAAAATAAAAAATAACTATTTTTATTTGCACAAATAATTTTAATTAGTTATTTTTACCATGGAATTTTAACTTGTTTTGTTTCATGTGTTATTTACTTTTCATACTTATGTACCAGTAAATAAAAGGTAAGTATAAGTCAAAAATATTGTTCAACTCTACTGCATTTTTATAATAAATAACTTTATTTATAATAATTTAATGCACAAAACACTGTAAATTGTAAAAACAATTTATATCTGAATCATGAATTCCTTTAACCCCCAGCCTTAACCCACTTTCTGGAATGTAACTGAAAGCCAGACTTGCAAGATTCTTGTTGAGATTCCCATCAGCAAAGGGAATTAAAACCTCTGTTAGTCATTTTTAATCTGAAATCCCCATAGTACCTTCCATCTTAATGTCTTGGTAGTCAAGAGCAAGAGTTATCTTCTCCTCAGCCTCTGAGACCCAAAATTCACAAACATAATTCCTCCTGTTGAAAACATGTTAGAGTAACAATTATTCCTAGGATATCCTTGGCAATCGGAGCCACTGCAATTGTCCCTTGTTCTTTTCAATACTCTTCTATAGTTCCCTACACATTTTGTAGTATCTAAACTTATCTCAAGTGCCCAATTTCTTACATGAAGAATAGGTGATTATACTTTCTCATTTTTCTGTAGACTATAGAAATCATAGCCTATGAATCCTTAGTGTTTTTTGGTGTATGCTTGCTAATATATATGACTTGTACTGCACCTAATGTTACCTTCAGCAAGGAGAAAATATGACCAAAATGTAATAAGGAATGACACATGGAACATTGTGCTGCACACTTTTGTCCTTACTTTATATTGTATATTATCAATGCCACTAGCTCTTTAATTCTTATGAACCTGACTCTGCATGTACAAGTTGTAGCTGTGTAATGTAGCTTGTCTTTTTTGTGACTGAGTGGCAGAGTCATGAAGCATATGGGAAAATAGAATCTGAGTTACGTAGCTGCAGTAGGAATTCAGATAATACAATTCATACAACATTCACAAGAGGACTAATATTAATAATTGTTACATATCATATTTCAGGCATTCTGTAGAGAATAAATATTTTCACTGAAGACACATTTTTTTCAAAGATCTTTAGTAAAAGATCTTGTCTCTTAACAGGTAAATCCATAGAGAATGGAATAATGTGTGTTGAGACTAGAGGAAGGTACCAGGGAAAAGGAAAGCTATAATAGACTTATGATATTATTTACCATGACATTGGCAAAGGAAAAGAAATAGAAATAAGATTTATGAGGTAAACAAGATATGAAAGACAGGGCAAGAATTTGAATATATTTTAAAAGCTTAGCAAAGCATAAAGTGGCCAAGAGAGGAAGCTGATGAATGACAGTCTTTTTAACACTGACTTTTTAAAAGAGAGTGATTAAAATCAGAGGCAAAACATTATATTTGTCAGGAAGAGAAATTATTCTAATGTGAACAAGTGGTTTTAACTGCAAAATAAAAAGAAGAATTAGTTGACAAGATTCTACCTTGATCTGAATGGAAACAGAAGGTAATTTCTACCCAAAGGTTGTATTTTGAAGAGTTAATAAAATAAGACTTCTAAAGTGGAAAGCATTTGGAAGACAAATGATAGTGCCTATAATTAATAATAATGTATTTGCATATATAAACATTTTCTATGAGGGTAGATTGTATTTTAAATCTTCTTATCACTAAAAATAATAATAATAACAACAATATTAATAAAACATAGAAGGTAACTTTTGGAGGTGATGATTATACTCATGGCTTATATTGTGGTTATAGTTTTACTATAATACTTATCTCCAAATTCATCAAGTTATGTACATTAAATATGTACATCTTGTTGTATGCCAAGCATACCTCAATAAAGTGGTTTTAAAAGATAAAATATCATTGTATGCAAAAGTTAAATAAAATATGTTTGTTGTGTGGAACATACACTCTTAATTAGATAATTTTCAGCACCAGTATGAATTTGACATGCTGTATCAGTTAGCTATTCCAGCATAAAAGATCCTTCCAAAATTTAGTATTTGTAGGATCACAAGTTTATGAGTCAGCTTATTATTTCTGGGCCAGAATCAGCTCATTAAATCTTCCACAAAACTCTATTAAGGTGGTTAAATCACCTGGCTGGGCCAGAGGGCCTCAGTTGGGATTAGTCTACACTCCCGTGGTCTCTTCTCCAGCTGGCTAGGCTGGATTTACTCACAGGTATTAGCAAGGTTACAAGAGAGAGCTAAAGCATGTAAGGTCTCTTGTGATGTAGATGCATATGTGACAAATGATTCCTTATGCCACATACTATTGGCTAAAGAAAGATACAAGGCTATGATAGCTTTAGAAAGAGAGGAAATAGACTCCACCACTATATGGGAGTGGCTGCAAAAATCACATTAGACAGAGAAAGAACAGGAGCTCTGTAAGTGTGAAATCATGGAGGCTATTTAGCAACTAAAATTCAGTTCCTAATGGCTAAAGGGTATGGTGAGCTGGGAAGAGATAGCATGCAAAGATGGCTGGGTTATGTCCTATTAGAAAAATAGTGGCTACAAGAAGAGAGGAGCATAGGCAAGGCTGACAAGTGAAAATATAAAGATATGAAGCTATTAAAATAGTTAAGTGAGAGAAATTAGAGAGCAGAAATTATATTTAAGAGTTAGAAGCAAGTGGTTGATGTTGGCATGTGTGCGTGAAGGCCAGTGAATGAGGAAGAGGAATTGAAGTTGATATCAAGGTTTAGACTTAGACAATTGGGTTGATATAGCACTATTCACTGATTGAACATTGCAGGATAATTGGTTTCTCTTTTTTTGTGGGGAGTAAGAAGGGTCATTGAGAATTAGCAGAGTTTAGGAAATGTTCAGTTTTTCATCCCCCTAATAATGATGCATTTCAATGATGTAGGAGAAATAAAAGTCAAACTATAAATTGAGGAAAGAATGGGAAGTTAAGCAGAGACATCTGGTACATCTTGTGCTAATAGCTCTTTTATGATGTTTCTCAGGAAAAAAAAAAGATGAAAGTTTTGGAATGTAGTCAGAGGAGAATGAAAAATTGAAGTTCTTTTTTTTTTTTTTTTTTTTTTTTTTTTGCTTTTTTAGTGTACTTTGCTTTTTTGGTTTTAGAGTGAAAAAGCCTTCAGCATTTTTGAAGGTTGAAAAAGAGAAGCAATTAAATATACAGGTGGTTGAGGATAAACTTAGCTTTTGGAAAAAAAAGAAGGAAAAACAATTTTAAAAGAATATACATTAGATGTTCTTTCTTTTATGTGACATATGGAAAGTTGATAGTTAAATGACTGATAAGCTCTTTTCTCTGCTCAGATAGTTGTAGGTAGCAGAATAAAAGATTTAGAAAAATGAATAAGCTATAGAATAGCTCCCTTGGGAAGTCTGAACACAGGGTGTGAAGGAAAGCTGAGGGTACTCCTGAGGAGGAAGCTTCTTTGAGTTGCCAGGGACTGTGCTCTTCCTTTCCATAAGGATTATCACATTGAAATCTCTCATCAGCTCCTCCCAAGGCAGGGAATCTTATTCTACACATGGAGAAATGTGTACAGTGAAGGCTCCTGGGGGATGCATTACCTCATCCTCCTAACTCAGAAGTGAAAGAGCCAAGGATTTTATTCCAGGTCAGTGTGGATTCAAAGACATAAATCTTTCCACCTTAAACTGCTTTCAAATTTCAACTTGCTGTGGTTTACTATTGGCACTCACACGAAACTTATGACAACCCAACAGCAATCTTTGAAGAGAAAGAGCTTCTTCTTTTCCCACAAATACAAGTCCAAGGCTTGTCCCTTCCGAGAAACCACTTTATAGGGATAAGAGGTTGCTACCAGACAGAAACTGCTCTCATTCCTGTTGTGGATATTCACTTGGGCCACAGACTTGTTGATCTGCTTTCTCTGGCTATTTATCAGTATAAATAGGAATCATGAGGATGCAACATGGAACAGTGATAGGTGGCATGCACTCCATTGTTGGTGCAACAGATACAGAGTGCTTCCCTTGGGTTAAGAGGTTTCTATGGATGCCTGGGAGCCTGCACCATTTTCCTAGTACCTAGTACCATTTACCTAGGGCACCAATCAGGGCCCTCTCACTGATTGGAGCTGACAGAGGCAGCCTAAGAAAGCTGCCTCCCATGCAAGAAGACCCCAGGAAAAGAATACTGAGCGGGAAATGACAGAGTCTCAGGACATGTTATCCCAGAATACTCCCAAATCTGGTGCCTGTGCAGCAGAGAGACTTCATTCAGGGGCTCCCTAGGAATTCACCCTCTCATCCACCCCATGAAACAAGTGGCATAGAGCATCCCTGAACTAAAGTTCTTTAGCTAAGAACGAAAGAAAGATAACAAAACCATCCAGAGTTTGAGCAAAGAGCAAAAAATCTTTAAAAGGGATTTTAAAAAAGTTTATAACTTAAAAAAAAAAAACTTTAAAAGGAAAATTGAAATTGTAGCCCCGACTAAACTGGACTGGGCTTTTTAGAACCTTAACAGAGAAAAAGCCCTAAAAGATTTGTTTAGAATGATGTTCAGTGGCAGGAACTGGAGAAACAACAAATCAGGTTAAATGCAGTGATTGGAAAACAATTATTATTTACTAGAGGCCCGGTGCATGAATCCGTGCACAGATAGGGTCCCCAGGCCTGGCCAGTGATCAGGGCCCATTTCTGGGGCAACCAGTGGGGTGATCAGGGGGACCCTGCTGGCACCCGCCTTAGCTGGCCTGGTGCCTGTGTGCTGGGGTCAGCTCCTGCATTGAGCATCTGTCTGCTGGTGGTCAGTGCATGGTCATAGCAACCAGTCATTCTGCTAGTTGTTCCACCATTCAGTTGATTGGAATATTAGGCTTTTATTATGTAGGATACTCCCACTAAAATCAGATTCTGATAAATAAATTGCATGTGGAATCATAAAAATTTTGAATCAGAAAGAATATATGCATCCCTATGTTCATAGCAGTGTTATTTATAATAGCTACGATCTGGAAACAGCACAAGTGCCCATCAGTAGATCAGTGGTTCATTTACAATATGGAATACTAATGTCTCTGTATAAAAGAAGGATATCTTCCTTACTCTTTGAGACAGCATGGAAGGACCTGGAGAGTATTATACTAAGAGAAATAAGCCAGTCAGAGAAAGACAAATCACATTGTCTCACTTTATGTGGAATCTAATGAGCAAAATAAACTGAAAAAAATAGGTTCAGAGACTTGGAAGCACGCAACAGGCTGAAAAATCTCAGAGGGAAGGGGGGTGGAGGGGCAGGAAGAGATTAACCAAAGAACTTATATACATACTAGAGGACCAGTGCACAAATTCATGCATGGGTGGGGTCCCTAGGCCTGGCCTGCCGTCTGGGCCAATCAGGGCCCTCTCACCGATTGGAGCTGATCAGGGCCAGCTGAGGGAAAAGACTGTGGGAGGTTGGCTGCCTGGTCGGGGGGAGAGATCACAGGAGGTTGGCCGGCTGCAAGAGGTTGGCTGTGGGAGCACACTGACCACCAGGAGGCAGCTCCTGCATGGAGTGTCTGCCCCCTGGTGGTCAGTGCACATCATAGCAACCAGTTGACCAGTTGTGGGTTGCTTAGGCTTTTATATAGAGAGATATGCATAACCCTTGGACACAGAGAAGAGTGTGGGGTAGGGCAGAAGCTGGTGGAGAGGCACAAAGGAGGGAGAAATTGGGGGACATCTGTAATATTCTCAACAATAAAAATAAATTTAAAAACAAAACAAAAAAATTGAATTAATGGGATTCTAGAGAATTAACAATTGATATGCTTTAGAAACAGCTCCAGAGTGAAAGTCAAGACTGAAGATTCATTCACTACAGATGGTGGACATGGCATGCAAAGTACAGAAATCACAGTAACATTCATAAATGGTATGCATATTTATTTCTTAGTGAATAATTTAAACATGTGCTTTTACCATAAATGTTATCTTCATTCAAAGAAACAATTTCTGCCTCTTGTTTATGTGCCATATTCTGTCTTTCACCTTCATAGGAAGGTGCATCTCTGATTTTCATTTCACTTAAAAATAAATCATCTTCATTTCACTAATGACTTCTGGGTTCCTTTCATTGAAAAATGCGACTGATTATCTATCTTCTGTTTGCAATAAACTTCTTACGCTGGGTTTTCTTGTCTTAAGTAGTCCATCAAGGTTGAGAGGTTTAAATAGGCTGAGAGGGCCTTTCAGCAGATTCAAGAACTCCCAGGAACAGGCTCAGAGCCTGTGTCTCCAGTTATTTGCTCTGAGTTCTTCCATCTGGACTTATTTTAAAATGCAAGTGCCCCATTATTCATTCCCCTGTTTATAAGTAAATAAATAAATAAATAAATCCTAACTGAAGGTCTAAAGATCTTAAGGAGCATCACTCATAACACAGATGAGTGGGTGGAAAGTCTTTTTATTGTGTTCAATGATGTCTACAGCCAGCTATCTGGAGTTTAGAAAATATAGAATTTCTCAAAAAAAAAATTCTGGTGCTGCCAAAAAAAGGCAAAATATTAATGTGTTACCATGGAAAACCAATAGATGTAAGTTTAAATCTGTATCCCAAAGCCTTCATTTCCTCAATTGAAATACTGACACAGTAAATTCTTACTTCAGAAAAATGTAGTGACAAATAAAAGATTGAATTTAAATTACCTGGCACTTAAGTGTTCACTCTCTTTTATTTCTTAGCATTCATAAAGGGAAACCAGTTACATTTATGCCTTTTCTATGTGATGTGTTATAAATATACTTATAAATTTGGAGTCCATGAATGCATTCTCTTACAAGTGAAAAAACTGTGTTTTTGACCAATATGAGGATAGAGTAGGTCTGGGAAATCTCAAATTTATCTCATCATTTAAATCTCCCTGGGATAATTTTATTTTTCATCTGAGTTTTATGCCTTCCTCCACCTTTGAACACTGAAATACTTCCTACTTGTTTATTCTCTTTCAACTAATATAGGTCTGTATAAATATTACATACACCTACCAATACAGTCATACCAGTTATCTTTCTTATCCAGTTAAACTGAAAAAGTTTATTTCTTTTTTTTTATCTCTAGTTTGGCACAGGGTTATATGTTATATGGCAATATCCTGTTAAACACTTTTTTTTAAATCCCCCCAAAAGAGTTCTAGATAGAAGAAAATAAAATACTTATACTTTTTTGAATTAGTACTGTCTATATTAAGTACTTTACATGGATTATCTCCTTTAAACTAAAAACAAACCCATGAGGTAGGTATAATTGTTATTGCAATTTTACATATAAGGTAACCAAAGCATAAAGAAATTGCCTTGCCAGTATGGCTCAGTGGTTGAGCATGGACCTATAAATAAGGAGGTCACACTTCAATTCCTGGTCAGGGCACATGCCTGGGTTGCGGGCTCCATTCCCATTGTGGGGTGTGTAGGAGGCAGCCAATCAATGATTCTTCCTCATCATTGATGTTTCTATCTCTATCTCTCTCTTCTTCTCTAAAATCAATAAAAATATATGTTTTTAAAAAGAAATGAAGTAACAACATGTTATCACATGGCTATGATGAAGTAGATTTCAGATTCAAACACCGGCAGTCTGCTTCTTAAGCCTATGCTACTATTTTATTAATGAGTCTTATATTTCCTTTGTCTTTCCCCATCCTCACTTCAAATCCTATGAGAAAGATACTTTAAGAACATTATTTATAAAAGCAGATGGCTTGTCATAGGCAAAAAAATATTAGAACATAATAATAAAACATAGAAACGAACATCACGTACATGAAGTATGTAAGTTGCCTATTGCTGCCCTAAGGAATTACCATATACTTTGTGACTTAAAACTACATGAATTTATTATCATATAGTTATGGAGGTCACACATGTGAAATCAGTCTTACCAAGCTAAAACCAAGGTGTCAACAGATCTATATTCCTTCTGGAGGCTCTAGGAGAGCTTCTAGTTCCTTGCATTTTCCAGCTTCTGGAGGCTGCCTGCATTCCTTGGCTGTGCTCCTTTCTCTCCTTTCAAAGTCAGCGGCATGGCATCTTCTCTTCTGTCTGGCATCTGCATCTGTTGCTTTGAGTAGATTGTTGGTAGAAATATGGGTAAGGTGCTGTAGGTGAGGGTTCAGAGAAAATGGGAGAGCATGGTACAAAGAGTCTATATTTTCTTAGATAATAAATATGTTGTCAAAATTTGGTGGAAACATAAATGTTAAAGGGACTGCTGGTGAGTCCTCAGATGAAAATGAGATCAGGTTATTGAAAATGAAGGAAAATAAATCCTTGTTAGCAGAAAACTTAGCTGAATTGTGGTTTTTTTTTATAATGTGGAAAGCAGAGCTTGAAAGCAATAAACTTGGATATTTAGCTGAGATTTACAAATTGGTAAAGGTATGATCTGTTTTCTTCTTGCTGGTAACCAAATGCTACAGGAAAAACAGAATATAGTGAAAGAGGAATTGTTAAACAAAAAAAAGGAATGAGAACTTGATGATTTGGGAAATACTAAGCTTATCAAGGTTTTAAAGCAAGCTAAAATTAGGAAATTCACAGTCAGGAAATGTGCACCTCTGAAATATCAAAATCTCAGAGTATTAAACATTCAAATGGCTCTTTGAAGTGATTATGTATGTGACTCATACATCACCTTAGTCTTCTCAGCAGAAGCCAAGATAAGAGAAGAGGTTTTCCAGGAGACTTTTGTGTAACTGAATGAATTCTTATGACATATACTTAAGATTCACGAGTTTGTGGGAATGTTTTATTAGCAGAAACACTGACAGCTTGGACTGAAAAGGGCAGCGGGAGAACAAAATGAAAAAGGGATGGAAGACTCCCCAAACTCTACAGGCAGGAAACAGGCTCATAAGACTTCTCATCTGCAGACATGTGCTACTCTTCATAGGACAGGAAGGATGACTCCAAGGGATTAACTGTGAGCCCAGGGGGTGGGGTCCTAGTCATAGTTCTTAGAACCTAAGCGTCTACCTGCTGGGATTTCAAAATTGCTTGGGAATGGTAACCTGTTTTTATTTTGTTATTAAAATTAAGACTATTTTTTTAGAACTAGTTTAATTTTACAGTAATATTGAAAGATACAGAGATTTCCCATATAGGTAACCCCTTTTAGTCTTTTGTTTTCTCTCTTTCTGAGTGAAAATGTCTACAACTGTTATTCCATATGATAACCCGAATGGCAAGCTGAGCTTTCCCCCGACATACACCCCATGTCTTGTGATGACAAAGAATGAGCTCCAAGGACCAGAAGATTTATGCAAAAGTGTGGAAAACTTATTACAAGCAGATTCAGACTCCCGCATGGGGAAGGGGCCCAAATAATGGGTTTCCAGAGAAACTACTCAGATTAGGGGTATACACTGAGTGGCCAGATTATTATGACCACCTGACGTTTGTAGGCAAATTAGCCCTGCACTGCATTGTATGGGATATGGAAGCCCATGGCCTGTTCAAGCACCTTTGCTGTCTGCAGTTACCAAGATAAAACATCTCTAATTCACACAGGAACAGAAGGATTGGACAGTCGAGCATTGGAAAAAAAGTCATGTGGTCCAATGAATCACGTTTCCAGTTGCATCATGCAGATGGCAGAGTGAGAATTTCATGGAAACAGCATGAAAGCATGCACCCCACATGCATGAGTACAACCCTTCAAGCTGGTGGGAGCAGTTATGATTAGGAGCATGTTTTCCTGGCATGATTTGGGCCCTTTAATTCATGTGGAACAATGTCTGAATAGCACAACATACCTAAGTATCATTGCTGATCAAGTTCATCCTATCATGTTGATGTCATATCCCAATGGAGATGGCTTCTTCTAACAAGACAATGCGCCATGCCACAGTGCTCGTATTGTGCAGGAGTGGTTTCAAGAACATGAGGGAGACTTTACCTTGGTTAGGTGGCCCCCACAATCACCAGATCTCAATCCAATTGAGCATTTGTGGGAGGAAGTTGAAAGAGCCATCAGGCAGCTGGCTCCACAACCATCAAATCTCACAGAACTGAATAGTGCTACTCATCAGGCATGGTGTCAGATTCCTCGCATCACCTTTCAACACTTGTGGAGTCAATGCCAAGAAGAATTACAGCAGTATTAAAGGCAAAAGGTGGCCCAACGAAGTACTGATGGGGTGGTCATAATAATCTGGCCACTCAGTGTATATGTGCTACAAGTCTGCTCTATAGCTACCTGTGTAGCTACCAGATGGATTCCCTCATTGTTGTTGCCAGCCCTCCCTTGGTTTCACATGCCCCCCACCCTGTGTCTAAAAGCATTTTATTATTTAAGCATGGTTTCTTTCTGTGACTAGGCTTCCTCAAACTGCCGTGTCTACCCTTGCCTATGTTCCATCTGCCTTTGTTTTCCACTGGACTCCTGCCCTGTCTGTCAGCGTGTCAAGCTAACTTCTCTCACATATCTATCCCCATTGTATTTTGGAAACAGATAAAATGGTTTTCTAGTTTCAGGAGTCTAGAGAGATAAATTTTGTCACAGGATGGATTATTCCCAGAATCTCACACATATCTGATTTACATGATTAGATTTGGGACTTTTGAGCTGATAGGCTTAGATGAGATTTTGGACTTTAGTGAGTGATAAATGGGTTGAGATTTTTTAGAACTTGGAATAAGGAGAATGTACTTCCATGTGAGATGGATATGAGTCTTTGGTGCCCAGAGAGTGAATTACTATACACTGAATAATGGCCTCCCAAAATGTTGCCATCCTAATCCTCAGATATGGTGAATACAGTTAGGATCTTGAGATGGAAGAATTATCCTGGATTATCTGGGTAGATTCAATGTAATTATAAGAGTACATTAGAGAGAGGAAGGAGAATCATAGTCTAAAAGGGGAGAGATAAGGTTAGAGGCATATGTCAGAGAGGACAAAAGATGCTACACTGTTGACTTTGATGTTGAAAGGACACATGAGCCAAGAAATGTAGAAAGCCCCCCCAAAAACTCCCCACAAAAACTGATTTTTCACTAGTTCCCCTAGAAAAATGCAGGCTTGCCAAGGCCTACTTTTCAGTCTAGTGAAACCGATTTTGAACTTCTGACCTCCAGAATTATTAGATAATAAATTTATGTTGTTTTAAGCCACTAAATGTGTGAAAATTTGTTATAGCAGCAAGAGAAAACTAAAATATGGTCAGTTAATTTTCAGTTTTATTTACTCTGCAGTAATATAAACATTACTTTTTCCCTGAAGATCAAAGTTAAAACAAACAAACAAAAAAATGAGCATTCATTTCATGTGAGCAATAGAGATTTATGACTCTAAGGCAAATAATTTCCCCATATTTCTTCTAATGACATGGCACAGCATTAGTACATGGCAGAGATGGTGAGAGAAATGTTAAATATACAAGCACTTTGTTCAGCTAGTAAGCACTTTGAGTGTATACACTCCAATTGTTACCAGTGGAAATGGGTATCCACTGGTGGAAGGAGAAGACCCACTTCCCCACTGAGTGCTCAGGGTCACGTCCTTATGATATCTTGAGAAAAAGAACTTTCTGAGACTCACATGGGAAGATGAGTAATTTTTATTTGTGTGGAATTACATCCCTGGATTTGTAAAGTCCCTTTTTCCTTACTCCAGTCCTGGAAGAGTGGCAGCTGGACATTCAGCAGAGCTCAAGGCAAAGCCAGAGTCCAAAGACTCCTTTCCATGGTGGAGCTGGGCCCAGTGCAGCATCAGACTAGCTGTAGTGTCCATCAGTCCCCATTGTAGTGTCCATCAGTCCTCATTGGCCATGAACAATGTGGGCAAATGGAGGAGCCCGAGAGCCCTTGCAGGCCAGGTGTCCTGCAGGAGCAAGAGAAAGAACTCCTTTGTTTAGGAGGTTAAATATCTCAAATTTTGGTCCCTTGCAGTGACCATGACTATCCTGGCCAATGACCTGTTCCCAGGTGTGACAGACAGACAAGAATCTTCCTTATGTCACCCAGATTTTAAGTTGCAGCTTCCTGGCCAAGCTGCACAAACAGCATGTCTATAAAATTTGGCCTTCCCTTTGCTCCTTTCCTCTTATTAATAACCAGGTTTATTATAATGATATCACTATTAATATATGCTAATAGGTAGAAAACATTTTTTAATATTTACTTTGTATTCTAAGAACTTGATAAATCACTTTTTAGTAATAGTAGCTTCTTCACAGATTTCATAATAATGTCATCTGTGAATGAAGACTTCACAATATGTATGCATTTTTACCTTATCACAATTTAATTTTTGCAGTATATTACCGCCTACAACTTTCAATATAAAAATCAAAAGGAGCAATGAGAGCAGACAGCCATGCCTTTTTCCAAAACTTAGGAAAGTCATTCCATCTTCTGTCTTTAAGTATTACATTACCTTTTCATTTGATGGCTTTTATCAAGTTGAGTGAGTTCCTTTCTACATCATAAATATATATTAACTTTTGTTACATGCTTTTTTAAAAATCTACTGAAATGATCCTATGATTACATATATGTATATGTACCCACTTAATTCATCATATTAAGCCTGACCAAATAATTGAATTGATACTCCTTCCCTGAAAACTGACCTCTAGGCCACTTCACAGCAGACATTCTCTTTCGCTTAGACCACATTCCACTTGCCCACATTCCCTTGTGACCTTCACAGCATACGGACCTGCACAGAGAACTCTCCGCCCAGAAAAAGCCTGCCTAGAGTCCTTTAAAATCTCTGACACCCTGTCCCTGGGTGCTGGCACGGTTATGGGCCTCAGCCCATCTGGTATCCAGATGACCTAATAAGTTTATAATCCCTTACCACTTTGGCCTTGTGCGTTCCTCCTTTGGCAACCCTAACATTTAGTACATCTCTTGATTGCACATTTTCACTTGTGCATGATTGAATCTTGCACTGTTTTGTGCAGTAACATGCTGTGCAGATTAATAGCATAGGAGCAATAGGCTATACCATATAGTCAGGGTATGTGGTAGGCTATACAATTCAAGTTTGTGTTAATACACTCTATCATGTTCGCACAACAAAATTTTCTAATGATGCATTTCTCAGAACATATCCCTGTCTTTAGGGGGTACATAACTGTACAACTTCAAGTCCTTTAATAGAAATGAAATTTGTGATTTTTTTTTTCTGTAAGGAATTAGCCCATCTCAAATAGTTTGTCAACTGAATTAGCACAAAATTATTAACAATAAGCCTTTATTATCCTTTAAATGTTATAGGACCTGTTGTGTTCTCAACTATTTCATTCCTGATATTGATGATTTTTATAATCTTTTTTCTCGATCAGACTGACTATAGTTTATTGTTTTCAAAGAACCAGCTTTGACTTCGCTAATTTGCTGTATTGTTTTATGTTTTTTATTTCATAGTTTTCTATTATTTTTTAAATATATTTTATTGATTTTTTACAGAGAGGAAGGGAGAGGGATAGAGAGTTAGAAACATCGATGAGAGAGAAACATTGATCAGCTGCCTCTTGCACATCTCCTACTGGGGATGTGCCCGCAACCAAGGTACTTGCCCTTGACCGGAATCGAACCTGGGACCCTTCAGTCCACAGGCCGACGCTCTATCCACTGAGCCAAACCGGTTAGGGCCATTGCTTTCTATTCTTATCATTATCCTCCTGCTTACTTTGAACAATTTGTTTAGCTTGTTAAGCTGAAAGCTTACATAATTGAATTATGACCTTTCTTCTGTTCTTATATAAGAAAAAAATGCTATAAATCGTTCTCTTAGCACTGCCTGCACTCCATATTTGCTTCTTTTTCTTTCATTTTTATTTGGTTGCAGATAATTTTTTTTTATTTTACATGTAATTTTTTAATCCATGGATTATTAAATATATTTGAAAATTTCCAAGTGTTTGGTTGTTTTTCCAGATATCTTTCAGTTATAATTCTAGTTCAATTTTGATGTGATCAGAGAACATGCTTTATATAACTTCAATTCTTTTAAATCTGTTGATACTTGTTTGATGGCCCAAAATATATTATATTTTGGTGAATATTATTTGTGCATTTGGAACAAATGTTTTCTGCTGTTGTCAGGTAGCATTTTTCTATTAATGTTAATTATGTCACTTTGCTCAATAATGTCATTTGTTTTCTATAACCCTGCTGATGTTTTAACTCTACTTGTTTCATCAATTACTGTAGTTATATTTCACTGTAATTGTGGATTTTCTACCTCTTTTTTCAGTCCTGACAGTTTTTGCTTCATGCATTGTGAAGCTGTTATTAGGTGCATTTACATTTAAGATTTTTAAGACAATTTCCTGACGCATTCAATCAAAGTTTGAGACAAAAGAAACAGAAAATGATGGGGCTTATTTGAAGTTTTTAAAAGTATATATTTAAAATAATGAGCAGTTCAACATTCTATCAAGGTATCCAAACAGAAATTTATTTTACTTGTCAGGATACAATTTATTTTGCAAATAGAGCAGGATGCAGAGGAAGAAGCAGTGAAGTTTATTAAGTGTTCTCTGGATAGGGTTCATTAGTAGGCGTGCTTCATTCAGAAATTCTTCATGCATAAACTGACTGCTGTTCACAGCCATGAACCTGGCTTGGATGGGGTGGCTGGAAACAGCACTTTCTGGGGGAAAAATTGTACATAAATTATCTTCTAAATCTGAGATACTAGAAAGCACTGAAGAAGTAAATTCTGGGTTCATACTGTGGAACACAGGAAGTTTTTCAACCTTTACAAATAATCACTATTCTCTTTGATCATCATAGAGAGATCCCTCTGTCATACAACATTTTATTTATTGTTTGAAGAGCTTCAAAGGCAACCTGGCCAATTTTATTCCCAGGAGGTTGGTTCATCATCTGCTCAAACCGTAAAACTTCATAGCACTTAGTAAATATCAGTCACAGGCTATGTATACACAGCACAAAGTGAAGGAGAGATTTTATTATGCTCTAAATATTTTGGGTTACCAAATAGGAGCATTGGACTTGGAATACTTTCTGATTCCTATTTTTAATTGATAACCATCCTAGTAATTAAATATTCACCAAATTGTAATTTTAATGATGCTATCTGACAAAACTGGACTTATGAAAGGCTTTTCTCTGAAAAAAGTTTATGTAGCTAGAATAATCCCAATGTATATTTACGCATCCTTTTATTTTTTCACATAACTACTATTTTTTGAGCACTCATTTTTACTACGCACAATTAGAAACACTAGGACGGTGAAAATAAATAAAATAATAAAATAAAAAGTGTTTTCTCTTACATTCTAGTGGAAATATAATCAATAAGCAGATGGACATATAATGTCAGTTATAAATGCTAAGGGGTTTGAAATGATGAATATCTTTGAAAGACTTTTGAAAGAAAGTCAGAAAAAGTTTCTCTGAGGAGATGACATTTTAACAGAGACGTGAATAAAGTAAGGAAGTACACAATGCAGTTCTCTGAGGGGAATCATCCTAAGCAAGAAGGACAGGTGGTACAGAATCCCTGAGGTCAGAGAAGTGAGAAGGCCAATGTGCCTCATGACAAGAAAGTAAGGGGGAGTAGCAGGAGATGAACTCTAAGGTATCTGGGGATGCCAGGGGTCAGATCATGTGTTGACTTATACATTTTATCCCAAATGTAATGGAAGAGCATTGGAGAATTTGAGCGGGGCAGTTACTTTGAAAGGACCTGAGTGGGAAAGAAAGCAGAATATGTAGATATGGGTTCAAAAGGGGAAGCAGAGAGAGCAGCTAGGAAGACACTACCTAGATCCAAATGAGGAAAGGTGCTGGCTTAGAAGAGGCTCTAAGTAAAACAAATGAGGAGTTGGATTTTGGATCTTTTCTGAAGACTTTTTGCTAATGAATCAGATGGGTGAGAAATAGAAGTTCCATATGTTTCCAAGGTTATCAGGTTGTCACTGAGTGAATGGTTGGGACAATTACTAAAATTTTGAATGTGTCAAAATGATAGGCCTATTATACTAGTACTAGAGGCCCAGTGCACAAATTCATGCACAGGTGGGATCCAGCCCACTGCCCCAATGGGGGCTGATCAGGGCTGGGCCTGTCAGGAGGTTGGCCAGCTGGCCCGCTACGATCAGAGCTGGATCAGGGCTGGGCCAGCTGGGGGAAAGGGCCACGGGAGATTGGCTGGTGGGCCCTGTCCCTGAATGGGGTGGGGAACCATCAGGGGCAGGGGGTGTTTGGCTGCCAGCCCTGCTCTTTTTTTTTTTTTTTTTTTTTTTTTTTTGGCAACCTCATGACTTTTATTTGTGGTGCCTGTGCTATGTCTCAAAAATACCTTCTCCTCTTGCCCCAGGCAGCGTCAGGAGGGAGCAGCAAAAAATAGAAGACGTCCCTCCCAATTGCATACAGACCCTATATACAGGCCCGCCCGGCTCAGGCCAGTGGGATGCTTGGCACATTCTCAGATCCCTGCTCAGGGGCGAGAGGGATGAAAGGGGACCTCTGGGTGGCCACTCTAATCCTGGCTACTGGTCTTGGCACTTCCTGGCCCTCGATTCCTTCCTGGTCCTGCCTGCAGCCCTGGTCCCCCTACCTGGTTCAGCCTCCTCTCTCCATCCTGACCTCAGATAGCCCCCTTGGCTCCTGGGGGCTCTGTTCTCTCCTCCCAGCCTGGAGGTCCTGACGGGAGGTTATGGCTTCTCAGAGATTCCCCGGCAGCCCTGTCACTCGTGTTTATTCAGGGGAAGGGGTGTGTGTGGCAGAAGCAGCTGTATAAATGCGGGTGCAGGGGCAAGTCTTCCGGGGTCACTTGGACAGTTTGCTGATGATGCGGATCAGGGCCGCATTCTCATCCTTGAGGTGCAAGTTGTCAGCCTGGAGGTTGGACAGGCCCTTCAGCTCCTCTTCCAGCTCAGCGGCCTTGCGCTCCAGGGCCCTGCGCTCAAATCTCTCCAGCTCCAGGAGGGCCGGCCTCTCTGCAAAGTGCTCCTGCCTCTGCGTGGTGCGCTCGAGCTCCACCTTGAGCTGTGCCAGCTGCTGCGTGGTCTCAGTCAGGGCCTCACAAAGTCTCTCTTCTCAACGAACAGCTCTGTGTAGAGCTTCCTGAAGCCTCCCTCAGACTCTTCCGATTCAGGTTGGGGTTCTGTGTTGAGGGCCCCCTGCCTCGGGGGGGGAAGGGCTGGATTCTGGGCTCATGTCTGCTGGCTTCGCCTCCTTCCCCTCCGCAGGCCCTCTCCTCTCCTTGCCAACTCTGCGATGCTCCCTGACGGCCTGTGGTCAGTGTCTCTGCCCATCAGGCACCTTTACTCTCTGGGCAGGACCATCAGAATTCTCAACACCAGGGACTCAAGGCTGCCAGGAAGAGTCCAGGCTCTGTGCAGCCTGCTCTTGACTGGGATGGGAGAGTCCCATCAGGAACAGGCCGGCAGGTGAGGAGGGGCTGTGAGGTGCTCAATGCACCGCATAGTGGCCAGTCGTTTGGTCTTCCTTGTCATCACGGACACTGGCTAGATAGATAGATAGATAGATAGATAGATAGATAGATAGAAGATAGATAGATAGATAGATAGATAGATAGATAGATAGATATTTAAATGTGATGTTGATCAAGCAATTTGTACAATTCTGGAATTCAGGAATAGATAATAAAGTCATTAAAATAAATTTGTGCCTGGCCACATGGCTCAGTGGTTGAGCACTGACCTATGAATCAGAAGGCAGCTGATCAATGATTCTCTCTCATCATTGATGTTTCTATCCCTCTCTTCCTCTCCCTCTCTCTGAAATAAATAAAACTATATATATTTTTTTTAAAAACATGAATTTGGGAGTGGCCAACATGTAGATAGTATTTAAAACCCTGAGAAAGGGTAGAAAAGAGATCTGACACTGGAGCCTTGGATTGGTCTATTTTTGGGACCTTGCAGTATTCTGTCACAGACTTGAAAGAGTGACCACTGGGGTACAATAAAAACAAGAACGTGTGGAGTCCTGGGAGCCTAGGTACAAAAGTGTTTCAAGAAAAAGAAAATGATCAACTCTGCAAATTTTCTTCTTAATGCTTTCTCTCAGTTTCTCTCATAATCAGACTATGAGTAGGAAGTAATAAGCACTTTTTATCTGTGGAAGAACTAGAAAATGAATAAACATAGAAAATTCATTTAAAGTGTTACACATTATATTTCCTGATCATAGCACCTGGGATCCACAAAAAACACACCATCTCCTTATTTATAAGGCCTCAGAGCTCATAGAATAGCCACTCAATTGTACAAATCAATGTATTTAGAAGTGAATTACTCACCAAGAAACTAAAATAACTATACTGAACAACACTCTATTTTTAGATTGTTAAAGAGGAGAAAACTCTCAACTTTTTCCTATTACTTAAGATTTTGAATATTATTTTGATGCTTAACTCAGTGGTTGAATGTTAACCTATGACCCGAGAGGTTCTGGTTCAATTCCTGGTCAGGACACATGCCTGGTTGCCAGCTCAATCCTCAGTGTGGGCATGCAGGAGGCAGCCAATCCATGATTCTCTCATCGTTGATGCTTCTATCTCTCTCTTCCTCTCTGAAATCAATAAAAATATATTTTTAAAAAATGACTATAAATGTCTAGTGTCTTAGTGTACATAGAGCATAAGAGAGTGTGGACTTCTTTTTCTCTGATGCTAAAAGAGTCCAAACTAGGACATTCCCCTGATAAACACACTGTCTCTTTATCCCCACAGAAGCCAGTCTGCACAAGTTAATTGCTTGGATCTGACAGTGCAGAGAACAGCATTAATAAATGGGGTGTACTGGGTTGTAGAGAGAACAGATGTGAGCTTTCTGCTCCACTGTACAATGAATTAATTCTCTATACCTCCTTTATTCACTGTGGCCACCATTGAAGACCTGTGCTTAAAGGGTCTACGGTAAAGCACTCTGCATATGGTCGCCACTATTTCAAAAGTCTCCAGTGACATTTAAAATTTCTTCTTTTTTTTATTGTTTTAAGTATTACAAATAGTAGTACATATGTCTCTTTTTTTTCTCCCCCCATTGACCTCCCCCTGACCTCCCCTACCCCCCAGTACATGCTTCTTTAAGACACATTCCCTTTTAAAGTGTTGGGAAGGGAGGTGCTTTGACTTGCCATTGAAATACGGTTTTTGTTTCTGGTTGCTCTAAACAACTCTTGCTTACCAACCTACTGCCTGCAGAAACTAGAATTGTACAATTACCTGGACTTTGTCTTAGTGGAAATGTCATTGAAATACATTTTGTAATAAATTTTGCCATTTTATTTTTTATCTCACTCGAAGGATACATGTCTTCAAGCTCCTAGGAATGTAGCATTAGCTAAGGGTTCAGAAGATTGATCCATGAAAAGAAGTGCACATATTTAAATATCACATCAAAGTAAAAGAGGTTTTTGTCATAAATTTTATTATTCAAATCCAAATTTCCTGCAAACTTGATGTGTATTTATTGGTTATCTAGGCACAAACTCCTGTGGATGAAAACCATTCTGAGAATCTATTACTAGACAGAAGTTAGGCATATGAGAATATATTTCCAGCTGCTGCTCTATTCTAAGTGTGGTGCTCTGTATTTGTGCTGCTCTAGCTCCCTCAATCATGACAATAGTCTAGTGTATTGGTAAGAAGCTCGGCTTCTGGAGTGTTACTTCCCTGATTAAGATTAAGTTTCCTCATCTGAAAAGAATAGAGAACAATTGTACATGACTCATAAAGATTAAGCAAATATACCTTTAAATTGCTTAGCTCAGTACTTGCATAGAAAGCTCTGTTTGCTACATAGATCCTATGAATTAAAAACTCAGTAACAAATAAAGAAACAAACTGCTACACAATGGAATATTACGCTGCTGCAGTAAAAAAGAAGGAATTCTTACCATTTGCAAGAGCATGGATGGAACTGGAGAACATTATGCTAAGTGAAATAAATAAGCCAGTCAGAGAAAGATAAATATCACATGATCTCTATCATTTGTGGAATATAATGAACAACATAAAGTGATGAACAAAAACAGATCCAGAGACAGAGAAACATCAATCAGACCATCAAATCTTAGAGGGAAGGAGGGTGGGGGTAAGGAAGAGACATCAACCAAAGGACTTGTATGTATGCATATAAGCCTAACCAATGGATACAGACAACAGGTGGTTGAGGGCATGAGTGTGTGTGTGTGGGGTGTGTGTGTGGGGGGGGGGGGCGTGCAGGGGCAATGAGGGAAATAAAGATACATATGTAATACCTTAATCAATAAAGAAAATTTTAAAAAAGAAACAAACTGCTGTGTATCTCACATGACCCAGGTAACACAAACCATAAGAAGATCTAGAATTTAAACCCAAGATTGTCTGTCTCCAAATATCTATAATCCCTACATTTAGTCACTGCTTAACTATACCTTAGGCTAATCACTTATATGCAACATTTAGCTCAATTAATAAAATGCTCATGACAAAGATAGTATTGTTTCCATTTTACAGATGTGGAAGCTACAGATAAAAGGTAGTAAGGGATATTTCTAAACCTGTGGAAATTTATAGAAGCAGGAATGAAAACCAGGTCAACTACACTGTAAACTCTTTTTGGAGAGGGGTTCAAACTCAGGTTCTGTGACTGGCATGTAAACAGCATCCATTAAATGGTTGTGGAATGAATGGAGCTGGCTCCAGATCTGAGGCTTTCTTCTGTATCATCACTCCACCATGCTCCAGGATCTTTGGGAAAAGTCATGCTTCCCAGAGTATTACCACATATAGAGCTACAAACCAGTAACCTCACTGCCAAGCCGAAATGAGCTTTACAAGATTGCCACCAGTCCTGTAAGGGTGCAAGATGAATCCTAGAGATTATTAAATAGCTTGTTTAATTAAAGGGAAGACACCTGAGCAGAGTCAGAAAGACAGAGATATGGACAGCCCCCTAGTTTGCTCATCATGTCATGGAGAGAGCCAGGCACCTCCTGGACATAGTGTGGGGTTCTGACCCAGGAGCACCAGCTAGACTAGGTTTGAACTGTCACCTATCTGTGGAAATTGTTTAGAAATTCCAACTGCCAATCTCCTGGAGACATTGGATCTGATAAATGTTATGGCCCTTTTTATCAAAGGAGCAAAGTACCCAGGATGTATAAATACAGGATATAGTTGAGCATAGAGTCATTCCTTACGTAGCACCAGCTTCACTAATCATAGAAAATTTTACTCCACTCCTAATAACCATTGAACTTCTACAAAATATAATTGCTTCATTAAATAGAAAGCATTGTACTTGGCTCATTTATTTTTAGTGATCAACAAATTTAACGTAGTGTGAATAAAAATGTACACTTAAACATAATTTTACATTATCACCCCACAAATATTGGAAATTTCAAGAAATATTTCACTTTGTTTATTAGATTTTTTTCTCCACGAAACTTCAGAGAGTTATTTTTAATGTTCTTGAATCCAGACACAAATAAAATGGTTTTATTTTTTTGTATCCAGACATACTGCAGTGTAGGATGCTTCCCTACACAGTGATGCCAAAATACCTCAGCTCTTTTATCATTCACTTCAAACTTTCACTGATCAATCGCCAGATAATACTGAGTCAGAAGCAATGTTAAAATCAGACTAAATGACAGTTGTAGAGATAAAATAGCTCTCCCACATTTACTGGTAGCCAGGAAAAGTATCTAATATGCTCAAAACTCAAATTGACTAATTCCAAGAAATAGGATGGTTGAACTCACCATCCTCTATGTTCCAATGGAATGTACTTGATCAAGATATGGGTTTTATGTTTGTTTGTTTAAGGGTTGAAGTCTAATATGAAAAAGAAAGCTGGAAGCAATAAATGCATTGGCAAGCTTGGCCTAAGACAAATATGAAATCACATCTGCTGAGAAAGCTCATGTGAAAATCCAGAAACACTATGGATGCCAAGGAAATAAAATGAAATTTTCAGAGCATTTGTACTTCTAGTAATCACAGGACTATGTCCCTGCATTTGCATATATCTTTTATCTTATCTTCAATTTTTGTTTAAATACGTTTTCAGAAAAACCGCATTCTGTCACACTAACATAGCGTTCTCATTCCCGTTTTTACACCTGTCTCGCTCTCTGTCCTAGGACAAGTTTGGGTGTGCTGTCAGCCCTAGAATGAAAAAGGAAACGGGAAAGGTAGGAGCAGGGTGGTAACACGGTTAAGAACCGAGGCTAGATTCTAAGACAGACTTGGAGTTGAGACTTAGCTTTACTACTTGCAGGCTATGTGTCCTTGAGCAATTTGTTGAATTTCTCCGAGCTGTTTCCTCATCACTAAAATGGAGATAATAAATTCTATCTCATAGGGGTGTTGAGAGTTTTAAATGAGATCTCACGTATAATGAATCTTAAATAGAGATTCATGCATAAAGACATTTAGGAATTTGAGCCAAAAATATGATTGTAACTTTTGTATATTACCAAGCAGTTCTTAGGAGTTAGCTCTGTGATAACTACTTTACATGTGCAAAAAAGATGTAATAAAACATATTTAAAATACGTTTTATTGGGATTTTTTTGTTGTTTTGTTTTGTTTTGTTTTTTTGTAGAGAGAGTGGAAGGGAGAGGGAGAGAGAGAAACATCAATGAAAGTGAGACATTGATCAGCTGCCTCCTGTACACCTCCTACTGAGGACTGAGCCTGCGATATGGGCATGTGCCCGGACAGGGATTCAAACTAGTGACCTCTCAGTGCAGGGGACGATGCTCAGCCAACTGAGCCACACCAGCCAGAGCTAAAACATTTTAATTTCTCTGTGCAATCCCCATTTAATCTGGACATAATATTATCCAAGACTTCCCTCAATTTGGGGATGAGAAATGAGACCACTCTTGCTCCAAGTGGTGTTTATCATCAGAAGATGTAGACAATTAATGATTAATTCTAAAATCGTTAGACTGAAAATCGAGGGGCATCTTATACTAGAACATGGAAATCAGCCAAGGAGGGAGATACTCGGGTGTGTATCTGCCTATACCTTGTCAAACAGGCTTCCTCCAATCACAAGCCTTATCGTTACTGATGTCAGCTGATGCTGTAATTGGAGTTGGAGAAGGAGGTAGAGAGTGCACAAATGCAACAGGGACTGGACCACTGGACCGTTCAGAACTCATAAAGATGTCAAAAAATAAAAAGATAAATACCGGTAAGCAATTGTTTTACTCTGCAAAATTCAAATTGAATGTAATCAGCTATGCAAAAGAGCATGGAAACAGAGCTGTGGAGAGACAATTTGGACCGCCCTGCACTGAGTGTATGATCAGACAGTGGAGAAAACAGGAAGAACAACTTCTTAAAATGCCAAAAAAGAAGGCCTTACGAGGAAAACCAGCAAAATGGGCAAACTTGGAGCAGTGGCTTAAGACTTGGATTATGGAGCAGCGCCAGAGTGGCTCATGTGTGTCAACCAAGGCTGAATAAAGTGATATGCTGAATAATATCATACTACTAGTACTACTAGTAGTAAACATTAGTACTAGTATGTAAACATTACCTGCAGTAATCTATATATATAAAAGCCTAAGCAACTGAACAACCAAATGACCAGTTGACCGGTCACTATGACATGCACTTACCACCAGGGGACAGACACTCAACGCACAAGGTCGGGCTCCCTCCTATCTGGATTGGGCCTGTGGGGATCGGGTCGAAACCAGCTATCCAACATCCCCCTAGGGGTCCTGGATTGTGAGAGGGTGCAGGCCAGGCCATGCAGCGGGCCTCTAGTTACTAAATAAAAGTGTGTTCTGTTTTATGTTTAAAATATTGATTTCTTAATTTGGGGTTGGAAAAGTGGGGGGCGGGGGGGAGGCATCTTATACTCAGAAAAATATGGTGGTAATCTTTAACTTAATGGAAATATGCATTCACAAACAGTAGCCTGTGTCATGTGGCAAAGGGCATTGAAACAAATGCCTCTAGAAGTACAAGCCAAACAATTGTATGCCTCCCTGGATACCAGTACAGGACAGGTCAAGACCAAGAAGTGAAGTTTTCTC
Source organism: Corynorhinus townsendii (assembly GCA_026230045.1). Lineage (NCBI taxonomy): Eukaryota > Metazoa > Chordata > Mammalia > Chiroptera > Vespertilionidae > Corynorhinus > Corynorhinus townsendii. Next base: position 149,606,142 of record JAPDVU010000003.1, read on the forward strand.
CCTAATCTCTAAGGCAGATTTTTCCATAAACTCTGAATCTTCTAATCAGCTCCAGGGATGAGGAGAGTAGGGAGAAACAATTCTATATTTGATTTTAAGCTCAAAATGATTGCCCAGTGCCTTTTTCCCTAGAATGAATCGATTGCAGAGTCTGATCCTGGATGTAACAGGAGCTCGAGATAGAAATTAAGTTCAGCTATGAGAAAAGAGTCACTTTTTTGCACAGTTGATTTCTTAGCCCATGAAAATAGTGGTCTACATTATGCAACTCTCATTGACTGTACAGAGTAGGTTTTATTTCCATATAATAGAAGAATAAACTTTGTATAGGAGAGACTATATTTTTAGCCTAACACTCACCCAGACACTGTAACTGCAGTTAGGGTGACTTGTTGCCAGATGTATGGTGGGTCCTAGTTATCTGTATAGCAGTTCAGTGGTTCTCAAATGTTAAGTGAGTAAGGGGCTTATTAAGTCTGCCTTACACCTCAAAGATTCTGATTCTGGTGGAGTGCAGGAACCTGAAACTTTTTCATGGCATCTTCATTATTTTGATACTGGTTATGACATCCAGCAAGGCTCATTCCAAGTAAAAGAAAAAAAAGAAAAAGTAAAAGAAAAAAAAAAAAGGGAGAGGGAAGCACAGAAGCATATGACCAAGTATTAAAATGATTACATGTTTATAAATAGTTATTAGGTAGTAGCATTATAGTCATTCTTTAAGGAAAGACATACACTATTGTGATATTTAGAGAATATAAATAGCTTAATTTAAACTGTTAGATTGTCATTATATTTATCGTTCATTGTCCAGGCAACTAAAGCAATAAACCAATCATCATGAAAGTAATACCAAACTTATTAGAGCAAATATAAAATGCAAACATTACTAAAATATATAAATTCTTTGTAATAATCATTATTTTACAAGTAAATCATATTAGGAAATATGTGTTGACTAAATGAGCAAAGGGAAATTGTTTTAAAACAAATTTAAGATCCTAAACCAGCAGTTTAGTGAGCAAAATAAAGCAGGTTAGTGGCTGAATGAAAGGATGGGTTGTTGTTTCTAACAACTCTCCTGAAATGAACCATCCTGGCATTGGCCAGAAGAAAGGTGATTGAAACTTTTACTGATAAGAAGCAAATTAACTATGGCAAGATTCTGCCAGCCCCTTACCATGTCTTCTTCTCTCTTCTCCCATATTCTGTAGGAAAAAAAAAAGCTTTTTAAGTTAAATAAAGCCACAAGGCACTTTGTCAGTATATTAACACAATAATATTGTCCTCAGAGCTGCTCAACATTTGTGGGTGGGGTGAACTGGCTCAGATTTCCCAGGAAAGTCTCACATTATGAGGAAACCCTTAGCCAAGCACACCAAGATAATTGGTCACCTTACTACAGAAGATACCTTACCTTATGAATGTTCTACTCAGAAAAATATGAAGACAGTCATAATAAAAATACTATTTTGAATAGTATTCATGAGCTGTCTCTTTTACTTTCCCAGCACAGACATTTAATAGTCTTCCCAAAGCATCCCATCTACCTGGGCCTTGCAGTTGAACTGTGCTTTCGGGAGAACTAAAAAGTTTGGCATTTGATATAAAAGGGAATCTTGGTGAAGAAACAATGTGATGTTTGGCTTCAGAAATGTAACTCCAGGTTATTGAAAGGATAGTTTTGTCACGGTCGATATCATGCCTTGAAATGATAATGTTTCCTCCAGCCCATGTTCTTGAGAAGAATGCAAGATTGCTTTGTTCCCTTTGTATCTATTTGAAAGAGGACAGAAAGATGTAGAATATAGAGTTCCCTCTAGCATAGAAATGATCTTCCTGCTGCCTTTAAGAGCCAGGTTAGCTTTATGATATAGAAATTATAGATATCGAGGCAGTAAAAGAGTTCCTCTTCTTGACCTGAGACATTCAAAGAGAACAAGTAAAGTGGGATGTAGGAGGAAGACAAGCATGAGTATGTCCTGTGTCCAGGTTATCACCAAGAAAGAGGGCAAAGTGTCCCCACTGTCTGGGTAAGACTTAAGGAGGAAACCATTTTAACAAATGCCTGTAACCAGATGAGGTGTTGATAGCTCAAGGTAACAGGTGGCACAGAGGACCGTAAGGTGAAACCTTCCCAAGCCACCCTTGATTCCCATGTCACATGGATAAATTGGGAGCCAAAGGGCCTGCAAAGATGTGGACTATGAATAAGCAAACTCCTTCCTCCCTCTGCTGGAGTCTATGGGAGGATCTACAGGCTTGTAGGTCAAATAGAGAATCTGGCAAATGCTTAAGGTTCTCCAATTGGTGGAAGTCAAGGGATGTGGGTGCCACAGAGGACATTATCAGAGTTGTCATAACAATAATGAGTTCACCAGCTACAGACTTAAGCATCAGAAGATATCAGGGTTCTGATTACCCAGATGCACATGAGTTTGCTTCAACAGTTAGCGAATATCAGGTTTGATTTAAAAAAAAAAAAAAAGGTCTAGAGACTCCTCTTCCAACTCAAAATCCCTAAGCCCCATAAACCTCCATCCACACACTAGACCTCACCTCACCTGAAAGGGAAAAGTAGGGAAAAGGGGAGTCTCAGTGTTTAATAATCTGAAAAATGTTGCCCAAGAAAGACTTAATTCTACCACAAAGGTTTAAATTAGTAGATCAGACTAAGCTTTAAAACAAACTTGACATTTTTTTTTCTATGCTCCAGAGACTGAATGTTCAGAAAGAAGTGCAAGTTATTGACTAAAAATAGCTGCCTTTGGGGGAGGAGTTGGGGGGCGGGGGTTCTTGAACTTCCTTGTAGTGTAAGCTAGTGCCGTTTTTTTAGGGTGTATATACACTGACCCTTTTTCTTTAGTACAGAATCAGCTCCCTGGTAAGGGAGAGGCTGCTATCTGTTCACCCAACTCTCTTTTCCCTTTTCTCTAGGCAGGCAGAGGCACTATGTCTACAAGACGACTTTGCATGTCTTGCCAGTAAGTCCTGGTTAAATGAATGTGAGTGAATGGAGAAATAGCACTTACTGGTTGGCTAATTAAAACTTTACCATCATACATCTTTTTCATTTTCCTTCTACTGGTTGGATACAGAAAATTCTGAACCAGATAGTCATGGCCTGGCAGCCACCCACCGACCCAGATCACCTTTACCAGACTTTAGCTTATATTAGAAAGTTTATTTTACTGGATTAAGTCACTGGAAATTTGAGATTTATTTTTATAACACTTAGCTTTACTCTAGTAATCAGTGGTTGGCAAACTCATTAGTCAACAGAGCCAAATATCAACAGTACAACGATTGAAATTTCTTTTGAGAGCCAAATTTTTTTAAACTTAAACTTCTTCTAATGCCACTTCTTCAAAATAGACTCCCCCAGGCCATGGTATTTTGTGGAAGAGTCACACTCAAGGGGCCAAAGAGCCACATGTGGCTCGCGAGCTGCGGTTTGCAAACCACCTCCCTAATTGATACATATGGAAGGGGAAGCGGGAGTGTCATGAGCACTCTGGCTGTAAGTATAGTCTTCCCTATAAGTCACTTGATTTCCTGACCCCCAAAAATATCAGGGGGGCCTGATGGAGGCCGGGACCTTAGATGGACAGTTGGCCCTCTAGGTTCCTGACACCAAGTAACCACAGAGAGCCAACACACGTGACTATGCTGTCAACTTAGCTTTAATTACTGGCAAATTACAAACACATCAGAACACACCCACACACACACAAGCACTGTATTGGGAGTTAACAAACTGAAAGTCCGAGGGTGTCAAATGCCCTCCAGTCCAGGCTATTCACAGAGCGGTGGTTACTGGTCACTCAGAATCATAGAAGGCTCAGCATCCAGGGCGGTCCACGCCTTGCAAGGAAGACTGCTGGACTAGCTGGAGACAGCAAGGCCCCCGGAATAATCAACAGCCACCACGCCAGAAACAAGAGCTGTCAGCAAGGCTCATTTGAGGAGGACGAATAGCAAGTGTCGCCATGCTTAGTTCACTCTTATCCTTCTTGTGGAGGCATCTCCCCCACCTGCACTTGTTATGTTAGCTGTGATCTCTGGGATTAGCCCTCCAAGTACAAATAAAAATATTTGGCACCGTCTGCAGAGAAGCTTGGTCACTGTTGTCACTTACACCTATGGATTGCCTCCCTTTTGCTGGAGGCCCAGAACTCGGCTATTGACCCAGACTTACTTGTGTTCAGATGTAAGGTTCAAATTGAAATTGGAGTTAGTTATAATGATTCCACTCTCCACAGGGAGTGGGTAAGATGATTGGAATAGGACTGATGGATTCAGAAAGGAGGAGGAAAACCAGAGAAGGAGATTCATAAAGTCTCATCAGTGCGGATCTTAAACCTGAAAAGAACTTAGTAATCAGAACCATCTTGGTTAAAAAAATAACAGAAACCTAACTCAAACTAGTTTAAGCTAAAGAGATAATGAAATAATCTATTCTTTAAATCATAAATTCCAGAGGAGAACCTTACACAGCTGGAAATGAACTATGATATGTTGTTGCTCTTAACATTTCTCACTCTCGCTCTCGCTCCCTCTCCCTCTCCCTCTCCCTCTCCCTTTTCATTCAGCCTTTCCTTACCAAAAGATTCCAAAGCAGAGACTAATTGGTCTCTGCTTTTCTCATCACCAGTTGTTATGTCCAGAGGGATGAGGTGCTCTCAATGTCTAATCCAGGCCACATGCCCACCCTTCTGACAAATTTTCAAAGGCAAAGATACATAGCAGATAAAATAACATCTACCACAGTGCTTTGAAATGACACATAAACCAGAGAATTAGTCAAGCCTGTGAAACTCATAGGGTAACAGGGCAGGTTTCCTTCACAGAATAGGTAATTTGTTTTGACAACCGTCAGAGACTGCCTTAATTTTCCATTAGCTTTACCAAATTTAGACAGGTTCTTGCTTGGCTATTGGCCCCTGACCTCTTTTTTTGTTTTTCTGGGTTTTTTTTAGAACATTACTTTAAAAGAAAAAGATACAATTGCAAATTCTTCCTCTGCCTCTTTGAAGTGTAAATTTCTGTAATCCAGGAAGGTCTTTCTTAAGGAACTGAAAACTACCCCCTAGCCCTGGGTCTCTGTGGGAGGGCCAGAGTCTTACCTCAGTAAGTGCCAATTAACAAGCTCACAGGAGCCCATCATATGGGCCAGCCTCCCTACTAGTACCTTCTCCAGCTTTTCCACTTGTTCACTTCCGTGCTTAGAACTATCCTGCCTTCTGTTTCAGTGGAATTAGTTCAGTTTCTGTCCCTTACAGGGACAGTTTTGGATCTTCTTAGCCTGTCTAGCCATCCTGGTCTGGTATACTTTTCCTTTATACCAAGTATCCGGTTATTTGGTGGTCGAGCTCATCCTTTTGAGGCTTGTTTTTAAACGGTCTCAGGGTTGTTCTTTAGCAGCCTTGATGCTATGGCTACTTTATCCCTGTTACTAAGACATGACCCTTTTGCAGTGGTCTTTATTGAATGCCACATGTTTCCAATGAGGTTAAACCACTCTGATTGTTTGGAAATAAAATTTCTCGTAAACGGTGGTGAACTCAGGAAGTTGTCCCTAGTATTCTTTCCCTGACCACAGACGTTCCGTTGCACAGATCGATCCCTAGCCAAGACCTAAGGGAGCCCCAACACAGATTTCTAGAGCTCTTTATGCATATGGCTCTCTTCTCTGGAGTTCTTGGCCCTGCAAAATTTAGCTGCCTTGGTCTCCTAGATCTTTTCATCTCTGACTCCTCACCCACAACTCTGTTTAGATCTGACTTTCATACTTTGTTGTCTGGAAATCACCCCTAGGCAGAAAGCCAGGGGTATAATAGGAACTGCCTTCATTTGTTTCTCTTCTCTCAAGGATCACCAGCTTTCTTGGTTTGTGGTCTAGTGACTTAAAATAGTTGTTTCAAAGGTCTTTCCCCCCCTAGTTTTTGATGGTTAATGGTGGTAGGCTAAACACTGCCTTCTTTGCTTGATAGACAGACATATTACACAATTTGAAATGGTTATTTGATTATGGACATCAAAAGCTTTGTGCCCCAAAACAACTCAGAAGTTTGCTAACCTTTGGTGTTTATGTAAAGTATCCCTTTGTTTCCATTTTGAAAAGCATGAGTTTCCTACATCAGTTCATAAATACACAGCTGGTCAATTGTTTGAAGTGACTTAATATCAAATGCAACTTTATACAAATATTCAAATACATTTCAAGCAAAGACATGGTATATATTTAGAGATTATGTAATCCATTCAACAACCCTGTTACTTGAGTAGTCCTTGAAGTAATTTTTTGAAATGTGTAATATAGTGTGATATTCAAAATATGTAACAAGCAGCAGGGCATGATTACTGGCCAATCAAAGAAATTAAGAGAGATTGTCAGGGAGAGAATGTCTCAAAATGGTGGAATTCGAACTGAGACCCAAATACTGAAAAGGAGACCGTCTATAGCAGATGAGCTCAGAAAGATGAGCCAGATCAGTTTATTTAAGACCATTCAGGTCCATTGTGCGAAGTAGAATTTTATTTGTAAGTGAAAGGGGAAGCTTTTAAAAGCTTTTGAGCAGAAAAATGATATGATTTAATTCTCTATTTAAACAAAACCACTGTGCTCCCTGCTGTTTGGGCCTTTAACATTTAATAGCCAGCATGTTGTCAGGAGCTTTTATTATGGGGCTCCTTCACAACACTTTTCTCTACCCAGCCTCCCAGTAGTGTCCCCATTTGGCCTCCCAAGTAAAGAAAATGTAGTCAACCTGCTACTACCTATCTCACAGCTGATACCCTACTTCTTTGGAATCTTTCAAGTCCACTCAGATGACTTGAGTACTTGTTACATTTCTGAGCATACTAATGGTTGGTCTTTATGGCTCTACTTCTTGGAGAAACTGGATGAGCTACTTTATATTCTAGCACAGCTGCAAGGAGAAGAATGTAGGCTAGATTGCCACAGAGCTAGAAACTAAATTAACTGCTGCTATCTCTGCCTTATTCTGTCCCATGCCTTCCATTTAGTGCAGTGTTTTGATGATGTCATACTTTTGGCCAATATCTAAATCATACAGCTTTTCTGACACAGAATTGTCATTACATGACTCAAAGAAGTTTGTATGTAATGATCAGTTTTATCTGGATCGTGTGGAGGACAGTTTGGGGCTATTTGTGTTCTTCCTGGTTTATTTTTAGCCTGGAGCAGTGCCTTTAAGGAGCTGTCTTGCTCTGGCACCACATCTGAGGTCTGCAAGAAAGAATCATCTTGGAGCACAGAGCTCACACACTTGGTGTTCTGAACTGCCCTGTCTTGTCATTGCTACATCTCATTCCTTAAAAATTCTTTACTTCTTGGCCTCTTTTTTAGATGATGATGATGATGATGATGATGATGATATAATAATAATAACAAACACCACAGGTATACAGCCAATGTTTTTCCTGTGCCAGGCATGATGAGAGTTGCTTAACACATATTATCACTTATCATCCAGTCAACACCTCTACAACTTGAGTACCATTTAAACCCATTTTACAGAGGGAAAAAACTGAGGTGGGGAGGCTAGAAGATCATCACACAGTTTGTGAGAAATGAACCCAAAACTTACACTCAGAATGCTCTAACATAAAATCCCATGGCCTTGCCCAGCCATTCCTTCCTGAACTGCTGGGTGTTCTTGTCCCTCCAATCTATAAGGGATGACTTAACCTGATGTGCTCAGAGATTCATGTAGGAAATAATGTTTCCAGCGCTACCTTGCCTTGAGAAAATCCTCCCAGCATACTCTCTCTAGGTAACAAAGGCAGATCCTATTTTTATGACTTACCCAGAATGTGTCTTACCAGGCTTTCTTGCTTGAAGTCAATTACAGTGGCTCATAGATCAAATGGAAACAATGCTATGAAAACTTTATAATGCATATAAACTGATTTATGATTAAATTACTCTGTAAGAGCCAAAAGAGTTTCTCTAGGGGGCAAGAAATATATTGTTTAGTTGATTAATACTCACAAAAAAGGATTTAAATTCATTAAAAATATAATTTTAACTCAATCTGCTGTTCTTTAACATAACCTTAAAAAGTTATAAAATATTAATTGAAAAGAAATTTATGTTTTTAAGTAATACTGTTTGGATTTGCACTTTGTCAGAAGTAAATTATACTTGTATTGCTTAGCCAAGAAACACTTAACAATTTTGTAAAAATCTTTTTTTTTTAATCATAATGTTGGGAAAAGTAAAAGCGTTTTCCTCCTGTAGAATTTTCTAGATTGGCCTAGTATTTGTATTTGAATATGAAAAAGGCATTCTCCACTTGTAAACTATAGTAAAAAGAATATTCACATTCATTTTACACAGATGATTTGAATTTCCTTTCTGTTATGTACTCATTTAATCTCCTTTTTGTAACTGGCCTATTTTATCTTTTTTTTTTTTCTTACCTATTTGTCATTGAATAGCATGTCAAGGCAATTTATGCTTCTTAAACAGCAGGTAGTCTGTATTTTCTGGTTAACTTCTAATGGATGCAGACTTCAATGAAAAGTATGGAAATATTATTAAAAGTACCAGTATTCAGATATATTCTATCCCCTGGCTGACCACAGTACCCCAATGGAGTGATTTATTGTGACAATGGAGATAATCCTTTAAATGATATTGCAGCTTCATAACACAGTGAATGGCTGAACACAGTACTCAAGACTAACTAATCTCTGCATCTTTATATATGCATGCACATAGGTACACATCAACCTCTCATCATCAGAAATTCTTTTGTAAATAAATAGATGGAATTTTTTTCAGTGGTAGCTCCAGATTTACAAATGAATAAATTAAAAATACACCAACTAGTGGAAATAAATATCACTTTAAAAATAATTTTGTCTTGGTTTTAATGGCAATAGTATATTTTGAATGCATTTCTGACAAATCTATTTGAAATATTTTTCCACTATTCTGTGTACTGAATTTATTTTATGACTGATTTTTCCCCTTTGCTTTATAATCTAAGGCATACAAATTGCTAATGGAAAGAATATGATAAATATATTACAAAAGATATGTTCCCTTCTATTTCCTTTTGGCTATCCAAGCAATTTTTCAAACGCTTGTTATAGCTGAAAGCATACATTAAAATGATAGTGATGGTTTACTTTTAAAAAGTGGAAGGCATTTTGAAAATATTATTTGTTAAAGTGCAGGACAGCAGGGACAGTTGGCAGTGAGAGTTATAAAAATTTTTTATTCATGTTGATTCACACTGTACTGATCTTGTTATCAACTCATGACATTTATATAAAATCCAATGAAATAAACTTTTAGTTTATTCTATTGCCACAGGAAAAGTGACTGAGAATTTTCTAACTGTGCAATTCAAATACAGCTTAGTTTTAGTTGCATAAACTGGGACATAAAATTTAAGTGATATTTCTCTGGAACAATATTGATTCTTGGAAATATAGTGACTTGGATATGCTTACTTCGCTATTTGTGTACATATGTGAAAAGATGGTGTTTACTTTTTTATCAAAGTACATTATATTGGCATTTTCTCAACCTTCCAACTCTCCAAAAAAGCTGATGCACATAAAAACTATTAAGTGGCAAAGTATCTGATAAGTGCTTGCCTTCCAAGATAAATATGGTTAAAAAAATCTACAGCTAAAATTAAAGAAATAATTGTGTCTATTTCCAGTCCTTCTTGTGAGCCTTTTTGTTCTCTTAGAATCTTCCTAAATAGAGTGTGAAGTAGGTTTATAGTTTTCCTAGTTTTTATTCATTTAATTCTATTTATTTCTCTTCAAGTCTCAAATGTTACTGGTGCCATTATAATAGCCTGGTTATAACAGGAAAGGAGTAAAAGGGAGGACTAGATAATACAGGCATGCCATTTATACGCTTTGCTAATTTAACTCTCTCTAAGCCTATTCCCCACTGATTGATGAAGGAAGGGATTAGACAAAGGCAGTTTAGACACGTGCCCAGTAAGGTCTGAGTGACATGAGAAGGTGCCACGTCACCAGTCACATGTGGGAACAAATTAGTGGTTAGATGGGTGTGGCCACTGCAAGCGGTTGAAACCTGAATATTAAACATCTAAACACAGCAGCCAAACTCTCTCAAGCTCCTGGCTCTCTTTTCTTGCCTTCTTGCCTGCCCTCCTGTGACTCCTGTTGCAGGGAGATAGCTCCCCTGCACCCACGTGGCTCACGGCCCTGTGGGCTCCACACAATGGACTAATGGATGCAGATCTGGACCCAGCCACAACATGGAACAGAAGCTCTGGACTTGGTCTTGCTTTGGGCTCTGCTGGAAATCCACCTGAACCTCTTTCAGGACTGGTTTAAGGAGCAGGGACCTTTAGAACCTGAGGAATGTAACTCTGCACAAATAACGCCTTTTACCATGTCTCGTTCTCCCAGGGGAAGCTTCTGAAAATTCTTATTTCAGCGGTACCCCAAGCACCTCCACCCCATGCCCATTAACAAAGGAGAAATTTGATTCTCTGGTAACAATGCATGACAGTTGTTTCCAATCATCTAATTATTCCACATTTTTATGAAACCAGATTGATAAAGGCATCTGCCCTGTGATCCACTGGATATTTTCCAATTCTTAATTATTGGTGTTGATAGCAAAACTTTCCCTGCAGCTAGTGAAATAATGCTCAGGGATGATAGAAATGTCCAGGAGACCATTTTATGCCACTGTGAATGCTTTTGTATAAATAAAATCAGGCCAAAATAGATGTCATAGAGAGATATGAAGGGTAACACAAATTATTAAAAATGCAATGTGCAGATTCAGAGAGCTAAATAGAAGGTTGGAAGTGTCTAAATATTCAATATACTTAAAGTAAGCTTGGGCTTTGGACTCAAACTTTCTGGACTTAAGTTCTAGCTTCACCATTTACAAACTGAACACAGCCTTTAACGTTTCTGAGCCTAATCAATAAATGAGTAATATTAGCATCTACCTCAAAGCTACCAAAAACTGTGGTAGGCATGAGGGAGTTAGGAGTAACAAAGTTTAATTTCTGACTTAATGGAATTCACATGGGGGAGAAGATAACACATAAATAAAGATATAATTTATCAAGGGTTATATCAACAGAAATGATATAGGATAAAAGACTACAGAGTGAAAGTACAGGAGGGCAGGTGGCTGTTAATATTTAGAAAAACCGGTCAGGGAAGATCCCACTAAGCCATGTAGATATACTGAGGAAAATTTTAGACAGAGAATAGGACATGGAAAGGCCTGAGCCAAGAACGTGTGTGGTGTCTACAAATAATAGAGAATGCATGACATTCAGCAAAATGAGAGAGTGGGAAAGGCTCTTTTTTTTTATCTTTATTTCTTTATTGTTGAAAGTATTATAGATGTCGCCCCCCCCCACCCCCATTAACCCTCTTCTCTCTCCTCCCCCCAGGCCTTCACTGCACTACTGTCCGTTTTTCTTCCCCTTCCTTCTGAGCTTCCTCAGTCTGTCCCATGGTTCCATGTCTCTGGATCTATTTTGTTCATCAGTTTATTTTGTTTATTAGATTCCACATATAAGTGAGATCATGTCTTTCTCCAGTTACTTTTTGAAGGACATCTTGGCTACTTCTAAGTTTTGGCAGTTCTGACCAAAACTGCTGTAAACGTTTGTGTGCAGGATTTTGCGTGGACATATGTTTTCAAATTATTTCAATAAATACCAAGGAGCATGATTGGTGGATTGTATGGGAAGAGTATGTTCAGTTTTAGTTTTATGAAAAATTGCCCAATGGCCTTTCAAAGTAGCTGTGCCATTTTGCAGTCCCACTGAGAAATGAGTGCGAGTTCCTGTTGCTTTACATCCTCTTCAGTATTTGGTGTATGTCAGTGTTTTGAATTTTATTTTTTTAATTTTTTTTATTTTTTTAGTTTTTTTTTTGTTAGTTTTAAGTATTACAAATAGTAGTACATATGTCTCCTTTTTTTCCCCATTGATCTCCCCCCGACCTCCCCTACCCCCCAGTACATGCCTTCACCTGCCCATCCTCCCCCCCGCCCCAGTGTCTTATATCCATTGGTTGTGCTTATATGCATGCGTACAAGTCCTTTGGTTGAGAGCACGGGAGAGGGAGAGAGAGAGAGAAAAAAACATCAATGATGAGAGAGAATCATTGATCGGCTGCCTCCTGCACGTCCCCTACTGAGGATAGAGCCCTCAGCCTGGGCATGTGCCCTGACCAGGAATGGAACAGTGACCTTCTGATTCATGGGGTTTATGCTCAACCACTGAGCCACACCAGCCAGGCCCATACAGGTTATTTTCTTTAACAAAGCAGCTATTGCTCTCTTAATGCAAAACAAACAAACAAACACCACCATAGTCCTGTGTTCCAAACCTTCTAATGGCTTCCTATCACACTTTGAATGATAGGAAAGCTGTTATCCACACCCCCATTGAGCTGCATACATGATTTGGTTTCTGCTTAACTGCCTGACCTCTTTTTGTACCTCTTCCTCCTCACTCATACTCTGCTTGAGTGACACTGCATTTCTTTAATTCTTCAAATATGATGGAGTATGTTCCTGCTGGAGTCAGAAGCAAAATGACATCTCTATCCTGACTGCCATTTACTAACTGGTCAGTGCATTCATTGGCAAAGCTTAAGAAAACCTTGGCTGGTGAGGAAATCTGGTAAATGTCATCTATAATATTCTGGTTTTAGTAATATAGAGAAGAGAATAAATGAGCAACTGTGGAGTTAAGAACCAATAAACTACTATCCAGAGCCCTTGGCATAATATAAATTGCACAATAAATATTTATTGAGAAGGCAAAATGAATATGTCCTCCTCAAAGTTTCTCCTATTAATCAGCACTCCTCATAATATTATGAATAATACAGAAGCACAGCTAATGGCAATGGAGGTGGTGTTCTAAGAGTTGCACAACAAGTAGGTACAATATTTCTAACAACTCACATACTGAACAAGTCAATACCATGAGAATCCCTTCTTACAGGTCAAAATTGCATTAAAACATCTCACTGAGACATCAAAATTACAACCAAACTACAAAACAACCATCATTCAGAACCACCTGAAATCTACCTGAATGGTAGGAGAGGCAAGGGAGCGAAACAGGCTGATCCCACACCCACGTGTGGCAGATAAAAATCAGGAGGGGCATCTCAGCTGGGGAGGTCTCCCCTAAGGAACAAGGGGCCCCAATCCCACACCAGGCCCCCATCCCAATGCCAGAAAAAAAAGACCCCATAACTTCTGGTTGTAAAACAAGCAGACATTGAGGCTGAGGGAGACTGAGGCTGCTAGAGTCCCGGGCAGTCAGTTCCTCTTAAAAGGCCCAAGCACAGACTTACTCTTACACACTCCCTCTGCGCTCCAGCACTGGGGTAGTTGTCTGAAAGGCATCAGGGATATATGGGGAGGAACAGAATTGTCTGGCCTCAGGTTGAGAGCTGTGGGGATAGCTTTCTGCAAGACTAAAGTGCTGGCAGAGGTCACTGTTCCTTTTCTGAGACCACCCCAAAATGCCAATAGATGGGCACCATATTTGAGTCTCCATCAACCTGGCTCACACTCTTCTACTTGAGACTCCACCCACCCAACTTGCAGGCCCACCCAGTGGCTTTTCCAAACAAATGACTTGCCTTATCTCATGCTTCAGATTTTCCTAAAATCTCTCAAACAAATAGCAACTGGCATCAGCATGCCCTATACCTCTTGCCACAGGCCCAGTACTAGGAGCAGCCCTTTGATTAACAGCTTGGCCTTGCCTGGGCACCTCCAAGCCCAGCACAGGTAGCAGCTATCTGCAAATTGCTCTGTAACTCATGCCAGGTAGCTGCAGATAGAACACAGGCAGTGGCTGATCTTGGTCTGCACTTCCCTGGAGGCCCCAGAGCCAATCCACTCAATAGACAATATTAAAATACCTTCACAAGTGACACACTAAAGGGATGAACTCAGGGGCACCTAGAACCCTCCTGAAGTAACTCCTGCACCATGGAGTGGGCCCCTGCACAGCTGGTTGGTGATCAGCCAGTCCTTATAGTTAATCAACATAGTGGTAAATCCCTTCCACTTGTGTGCCAATAGCATTAAGGCTCAACTACAAAAGGAGGATGCAAACAGCCTACAAAGGGTCTTACCTGGAATGCCCAGTTTAAGTTATCAGGGAGACGGTGAAACTGGACCCTACAGAACACTTACTACATTAGGCCACTCTACCAAGCATGGGAGACAGCAGCTCTACCTAATACATAAAAACCAACACAGGGAAGCTGCCAAAATGACAAATAAATATGTCATAAATGAAAGAACAGAACAAAACTCCAGAAAAAAGATCTAAACAAAATGGAGATAAGCAACCTATTAGAGGCAAAGTTCAAATAACTGGTTATAAGGATGCTCAACGATCTCATTGAGAACTTCAACAAAGAGAGGAAACATAAAAAGAGGACTAGAAAACATGAAAAACAACCAATCAGAAATAAAGAATACATTACAGGGAATAAACAGTGGAGTAGATGAAGCAGAGAATCAAATCAGGGATTTGTAGAATAAAGAAGCAGAAAGCACCCAATCAGAACAGCAAAAGAAAAATATTAAAAATAAATATAATATAAGGAGCCTCTGAGACAAATCAAGCATGCCAATATTTGCATCATGGAGGTGCTGGAAGGAGAAGAGAGAAAACAAGAAATTGAAAATCTATTTCAAAAAATGACAGAAAACTTCTATTACCTGGTGAAGGAAAGAAACATGCAAGTCCAGGAAGTGCAGAGAGTACTAAACAAAATAAACCCAAAAAGGCCCACACCAAGATACGTCATAATTAAAATGCAAAAGATTAAAGACAAGAGAATTTTAAGAGCAGCAAAAGAAAGACAATTGGTTATCTACAAGGGAGCTCCCAACTGAGGCTGTCAGCTGATTTCTCAACAGAAATGTTGCAGGTCAGAAGGGAATGGCAAGAAATATTCCCAGTGATTAAAAGCAAGGATCTATATAACCAAGATTACTCTACCCAGCAAAGCTATCATTTAGAATCAAAGATCATATAACAAGCTTCCCATACAAGAAAAAGCTAAAGGAGCTCATCACCATCAAACCAGTATTACATGAAATATTAAAGGGTCTTCTTTAAGAAGAAATAAAAAGATAAAAAATATAGACAATGAAATAGAAGTAATTGAATATAAAAAAAACCACAAAATAAGTGAAGAAGCAGAACAGAAACAGATGCATAGATACAGAGAACATTTTCACAGTTGCCAGATGGGAGGAGGGCTGGGGGTTGGGTGAATAAAGTAATCCTATCTAATAAAGAGGGAATATGCTAATTAACCATCACTCAGTCACAAAGATGGCTGCACCCACAGCTGAGGCCAAGTTCCCATAGGGGGCCTTAACAAGCAATCAGCAGGGACCTGACACTAGGCCCTCCCCCACCCCCATGGGGCTTGACAGGGAATCTCAAGCCACACCCTCCACCAGGTGGGACTTGACAGGAGACTTCAGGCCACACTCCCCACCCTGCAGGGCTTGACAGGGGACCTCAAGATGCACTTCCTGTCCTGTTGCTGGGCTAGGGGACCTCAGGCTGCTCTCCCTGCCCTGGCACCAGGCAGGGGGACCTCAGGCTGTGCCCCCCAACCAGCAGGGCTTCATAGGGGACTTCGGGCCATGCCCCCCACCCTGGCACCAGGCTGGGGAACCTCAGGCTGCACCCCTCGCCCCAGCACCAAGCCAGGAGACCTGAGGCTGTGTCCCCTTGCCTGGCGGGGATTGACAGGGGACCTCAAGGTGCAACCCCAGTGCTGGGTCGAGGGAACTCAGGCTGCGCCCTCCTGCCGATGGGACTTGACAGGGGACCTGAGCTGTTCCCACCTCCCGGTGCCAGGCCAGGGGGCCTGAGGCTGCGCCCTCCCACCTGGCAGGGCTTGACGGGGGACCTCAGTCCATGCCCCCCACCCAGTGGGGCTTGACAGGGATCTCAGGCCATGTCCCACACCTGGCAGGGCTTGATGGGGGACCTCAAGGCATGCCTTCCCATCCTGGTCTGGGCTGGGGGACCTCACGCCACACTCCCCATCCTGGCGCCAGGCCAGGGGACCTGAGGCTACATTACCTGCCCGGCAGGGCTTGACAAGGGTGGGACTGGCCAGGTCTGGATCTATTCCAATCGGGGGGCCAGGGCTGGCAGCCAGGTCTGGGTCTCACGCAATTTTGAGGTGCTTGTGAGTGGGTGGGGACTTGACTCTGGGTCCCGTGGTGAGCCCCAGACTCTGACAGGAGGAAGGTTTTCATATACATTTTACTAATTTTCTTTAATCTCTGACACTTCTATTATAAAGAAAGGGCAAACAGAAATATTAAATTATTTCTTCTAATTAATCCCCTTTTAATGTGCACGAATTTTGTGCACTGGGCCACTCATGAGATATAAAAGTACAGAACATTCATGGAATGTAAAGTACAGCATAGGGACTATAGTCAATAATTCTATATAATGAAAGCCTAATATGCTAAGTGTCCGGTCAACCTGTCAGCCGCTCAACCAATCAAAGCATAATATGCTAATGATATGCTAAGGCCGCCCAACCACTCACTATGATGTGCACTGACCACCAGGGGGAAGATGCTCCAACTGGTAGGTTAGCATGCTGCTGAGGTCTAGATGGTTGGGTCTGAGCAAGATGGGCCGCACAAGCCCTGGAGCCCTCCCACGGTCCCTCCCCAGCTGGCCAACCTCCCACATCCCTCCCTGGCCCTGATTGTGCACCAGTGGTGTACCTCAGCCTGGCCTGTGCCCTCTTTCAGTCCAGGACCCCTCAGGGAATGTTGGAGAGCTAGTTTTGACCCTATCCCACAGGCCAGGCTGAAGGACCCCACTGGTGCACGAATTTGTGCACTGGGTCTCTAGTATTCTAATAACTATGTACTAGTATGATTTCAGATAGGTATGAAATTTATTGGGATGATCATAGTAAGTTATATAATATCTAATCACTGGATCGTAAACCTCAAGCTAATATAATATTATATGTCAATTGTAATTGAAAATAAAAAGTGTTTCAAATGTAAAAAAAAAAAAATGTCTTTCTCATATTGACCCTGGAACAAAAGAAAGAGCACACTTACTCAAACACCTCTCCTGGAAAAATGAGATATGGCACTAGCCTAAAGCTTGGGTTCTTGGACCCAAATCAGGCAATGATAAGGCTGGTATGAGGGACACAGCATGAACTAAAGCCAACCTAAATAATAACAACTAGGAATAAAGCAGAAGTTAAACCAAACTGATATTAAAACTGAAGCATCAATTTCATGAAACTAGGTAGTGAGGGAGAAAGCAGAAACCAGGCAACAGAACAAGAATTAAACACCAAGGGATAAAGAAAAGGCTCAGAATACAGAATAGGCAGAATTTTTTTTAAAAAATCCTGTGGTTCTGGTACATAACTCACTAGATTTTTGAAGCTGTGTTTCTAGCCTCTTCGTGGAGAAAGTGTATATACTGTAAGATTAGGAAAGAGCGTGGCAGATGAAATTTAATTTATTGTTACCCTATTAAGTTCTAGGCACTATAATAAGCACTCATCTTGTTTTTGGTTCACAATCCCCCTACCCCCAAAAATGTATACATGCTCTCAATTTTGCAACTGGAAACAATGAGATGGAGGTAGGTTAAGTCACATTCCCCTGTCACACAATCCAGACAAATCAAATAATGGCCTAATTTCAAGCCCAGGGTCTCTCCCAGTAGTTATATTTCCTGGTAAAAGTTGCTGGCATCATATATATTAAATATAAAGGACACACACAGAAAAAGAACATTTTACCAATAATGCAAAATATACTCACAATTGCCTTTAGAATATACATGCTGAACTGATTGATCTTGCTAATTAAATTTCTTATACTAATATTGTAATGATTTTTCCCCCCAGCAGCATATTCCAACAATGAAGGAAGATAGGAACACACAGATGTTGGCTGGTGCAAATGAACATTTCTGACAATAATCCTCAAAACAAGCAATCTGCACATGGCTAATTGAGAGAAGACTGCATTTTCCTACTTTTGTTTTATCAAACCAGTAGATGATTTTGCGCTGAATCCATAATGAAGATAAACTGGCCTCTGGCATTTTCTTCATGCTTGTACTTACTCTTATGAGGTTAAAAGAAAAAAACAAAACAAAACATACAGTTGAGCCTTGGCTGGCTTGGCTTGGTGGATGGAGTGTTGACCTGTGGACTGGAGGGTCACGGGTTGGATGGTCAGGGGCATGTGGCTGGGCTGCAAGCATGGTCCCCAGTGGGGGGGCATGCAGGAGGCAGCTGATCAAACTCATCGTTGATGTTTCTATCTCTCTCCCTCTTCCTTCCTCTCTGAAATCAATGAAAATATATCTTTAAAAAAACACACAGTTGAACTTTTGGATTCTAATGTGAGATATTGCAATTAGGCATTATTGAACCAATCTTTGTAAATTTTTTTTAAAAAGCTGTATGAAAAGATATAAATTGACATTACGCCTTTTCACTCCCTTTCCAGTGTGTAGTGGGCTAAAAATAATGGGCTATCTCTGAGAGGAACTAGGAATGTAGCATTTAAATCAGTAGCATCTATTTCCAAGCACATTCCTCTGAAAAAGTGCAAGAAGAAATACAATCCAAAGGCCAACTTTTATACACAATTTAAAAATGTAAATTTAAAAGTAAGTTAAGTAAATGAGATATTTTCCTCTTAGATCTTGACAGGAGGTCACATTTTGTCTGAACATTGATTTGTTATTTAATAAACTAATATATTTGGGAAAGATTTGCAATTGTTTCTATTCAATTTTCATCGCCTTTGGTTGAGGCCCACATTCTTCAAGGGAACCATTACCCTTTACCTTTCCTGCAGAGCAGTGTTAGTACATCTAAGAAGATTTCTCACCTTCCATTTTGACCCTACCACCAAAGAAATTGTTCTCCAGAATTTCTAGGTGCTACATATTTGACAGTTCTATTCATTTAACTTCTCTGAAGCATTTGATAATATTGACCAGTGATCATCTCTTTGTAATTCTCCTCCTTTAAGTTCTGTGTCCACATTCTTCTCTGGTTTTCATCTTACCCCTTGACCTCTCCTTCAGAAAAATCTCTTGAAGGTACCTCCTCTTTCTTTGCCAGTGCTATAAGTGTTGGTGATCAACAAAATGTATTTCTCAACTTGTCTATGTAAATTTTGTGATCTTACCCACTCTTAATTACCATTTCAAAAATCATATTTCCACTTATTTCAATTAGCCTATTTGAATTAATCTGAAAACTTGATTACTATTTTACTGTCAAATTTAATACTCTACCAACAATCTTAGTTTACCCTGTAAATATTATTCCAGTTTACCCTGGAAAGGATTATTTGCATTCTTGAGTAGGCCCTGAGCATTCCTGGTGCCAGGCTGGATTTAGATATAGGGCAGTTGCTGTCAGCCAAGTCTCTGTCTGTTACCTGGGCCCCGATTTGAGCTGGGCCAAGTCTCTGTCTGTCATCTGTGTCCCAATCTGAGCTGGGCATGGGAAGCTAAGCAGCCATGGGGGCAGGAGACCTCCCTCAGAAGGGGTGAGAGTTCAGGCCCCTGCAAGGTTGGGGGGGGAGGGTCTGTGCCCCACCTCTGTTGACCTCCAAGTTCTCTCCTGATGGGCCCTCTGTGACTGTGCCTGTCTTAGGTTGTTCCTTCCCTGAGGAATCTTACCTGTCTCAGGCTAACCAGTCATCCTCCGGGGCCAAGCAGGGTGATGTGAGTTTTAGTTCTGTCTCCTTGGTAGCCTATGCCCCCGTGGCCTCCATGCCCAGCACCTGCCTTGGGATCCCCTGGCCTGCTGGCAGGGCCCCAGCACTGATCACATATCTGGGGGGACTCAGGTTTCTTCTCCAGTGAGGGCCCAGCTCACACGATTGTGCGAGAGACAGATCCATGGTACCAGCCACCACGAGGATTCAAGCTCAGCATGAACAGAAAGCTCAGGCAACAGCTGAGGTCAATTGGATTGTGAGAAGAGGGTCCCTCTTGGCACAAAAGGCAAGAGGGGCCAATATAGAATGCTCAAATGCTTTCCCAGTGCCTTAATTCCTTCTGAAATGGATTAAATCCTTTCGTGCCCTTTTTTAAATTGCTGCCAAACATTCAAAGAATTAGTTTGTAAGTTTGTTTGGGATAATTGTACAATATGCTGTTGTAAAATATCTAAAATTGTAATGACATTGTAGAATAATATCATGTAAGGATATTCTTTCCTCTAGGCCATGGCAATTCCATTTCAAACTGGCTGTCAATTTCTTCTTGTAACTTTATATAAACTTTGTCAGGGAGGCAAAAACACAAATTACTTACTTTAGTTCAAGAGGCCAAATATATTGACTTTCAATTATAATCCTTATGACTTTTGAAGGAAACTTCTCTTTGTTTCCTTCCAAAATAATTTTCAGGCTACAGAGAGTTTCATTTAAAAATCTTTGTCACATGAAACAATTTCTCTTAAGGTTATGGTGACCACTGGTATGTAAAACAACTCCAAGACCATGTGGATTCCTGCAACAGAGAGGAATTGACAGGTCTGCTCCAACCATGAAGACAAGAGGAGAAACAGTCCAGAGATGGAAGACGCTGATGACGCCTTGCCATGCTAGCAGTCAGCAGCTGTGCACCGCTGCAGGTTGCCTAGGACCAAACCAGAGAGGGTCAGACCTACATTGCCACCATGTCCCCACCATCCAGATATCATTGCTGACATGTACACATAGGAACTGTTGGACATTTAAATTGGGACTCAAACATTTTTGGTTATTATATGTTTATTTCTAGTCTGCAGAGGCAAGATTTTTTAAAGGAAAGAAATAGGGGGGAAAAAGATACAGAGGCAAAGAAGCATTGAACAGACTGTCAAACTACAGCAGGAAGGCAGGGGAGGTTGGGTGGGAGGGGGTGCTGTAAGAGATCAACCGAAGGACTTGCACACAGGCATATAAGCATAACCAATGGATACAAGACATTGGGGCGGGAGGCAGGTGAAGGCATGTACTGAGGGGTAGGGGAGGCTGGGGGGAGGTCAATGGGGGAAAAAAAGGGAGACTAATGTACTACTATTTGTAATACTTCAAACAATAAAAAAAAATCATATTTCCAGTCCTGACCTCTCTGATAAATTCTAGACCTTTTAGACTTACTGTAAACTGAATAATTTCAGCTCAACCTCCACATCAACAAAACTAGAAGCAGATCAATCATATTTTTGAATATTTTATTCTTTTTTTGCATTTTGTGTCTTACCCATTATCATGACTAAGTAGTTTTCCCAGTACAAAATCTAAGAGTTGTTCTGAACTCTACCTTTATTTCAACATTCACCATACCTAAAGGAAATTAATTCATATTAATCCTAAAATTTTAATATGTGCAAAAGTCTCAATTTCTTTCTTCTTTACCACCTCTCTTATCTTCTTTCACCCAATTTACTTCAATAGCCTCTTTTCCTTTTTCCTTGATTCTGATCTTGCTCTCCTCCAATGCAGTCTCTGCCCTTCAGTTACAGGAAAAAAAATTTTAAGTCACTTCTCATCACGTCACTGTCCTGCTTACAACCTTTCACATGGTCTACCTAGACTTTGTATCTCCTGCTATGTTCTCAGGCACTGGATATAAGAGCTTTCATAATCTGACCCAAGCTAATGTCTTGTCAGTGTCACTCTTCATCCCAATGTCCCACCCACTCTTATAAAAATCTATTAAACTATATAGTTCCTCAAGCACAACATGCTAGTCTATCTTATCTTGTAACATGCTGTTCACAAGGAATACTTTTTCTTATGTCTTCTCACTTGATTCACTTACTTACCCCTACTTATCCCTTCATATGCAACTGGGAAGTTTCCATAATTCACTATTCTCAAAATACATTTACACTTACCCCTACTTATCCCTTCATATGCAACTGGGAAGTTTCCATAATTCACTATTCTCAAAATACATTTACACTCACATGCACCCATGTACACACACACACACACACACACACACACTCCACTTATACACTTACACAGTTTAAGCCAAGAGCTCAATCTCTAGACCAGGCTTTATCAGCTTTGACAAAGATAATTCTTTATTGTAGGAAGATGTCTGCTTATTTGTTTTTAATAGTGTAGGGTGTTGACCAGTATCCCCAGCCCTTCATACTTGATACTAATACCATTCCTGTCCCCAATTGTGTCAACCAAAAATTTCTCCAGACACTGGCAAATGCCCTGTGTGGTAGTGGTAGTGGTGGTGGTGGTGGTGGGAGTAGAAATTGCCTTTTGTAGAGAACCACTATTTTATATTTTTACTAGAGGCGTGGTGCATGAAATTTGTGCACAGGTAGGGTCCCTAGGCCTGGCCAGCGATCAGGGCCAATTGGGACTTTCTGGCTGCCAGCCGGGACCTTCCTTCATTCCGTGCTGCCCCCTGGTGGTCAGCACACGTCATAGCGAGTGGTTGAACTCCCGGTTGGTCGAACCCCCAAGGGGGAAATTTGCATATTAGCCTTTTATTATATAGGATAGTTTCTTGTTCTTACCTTCAACAATTCAATTTATATGAGAAAAGAAGGGCTCAAAACAACAGTTTATCCAAAGAAATCCTAAACCTAATTCAAAAAAATATATACATCCTTATGTTTATTATTTACAATAGCCAAGATATGGAAGCAACCTAAGTTATGTTCCCATATATAATGGAACATAACTTGGTTACAAAAAAAATAATGAAATCTTAACATTTGCAATAACATGGATGGACCTAGAGGATATTATACTAAGCAAAATAAGTCAGACAGATAAAGACAAATACCGTATGATTTCACTTATATGTAGAATCTAAAAAAACTAAAACAAAAACCAAAAACTAACAAACAAAATAGAAACAGACTCACAGATATAGAAAACAAACTGATGGTTGCCAGACGGAAGGGGGTTTGGGAGGCTGGGTGGAATAATGAAGGGGTTAAGAAATACAAATTAACAGTTACAAAATAGTCATGGGAATATAAAGTACAACATAGGAAATATAGTCAATAATATTGTAATAACTATGTATGCTGTCAGGTGGGTATAAGACTTACTGGGGGGATTACTTTGTAAGTTGCATAAATGTTTAACTACTGTGCTATACACCTGAAATTAATATGACATTGGATGTCAACTGTAATTGAAATTTTGTTTTTAAATTTAAAGAGCTCAAAACAATGATCTAAGTATTTTTTTCAAAAGTTAGAAAAAAACCATATTAACACAGAATGGAAAATAAGTTACTAGAATAGATAAGAGCAAAAACAATGTACCTAAAAAGGTTAAACATTGAAGACTAAAAATTTTATTAAAACTTGCGCAATTGACCCAGCTGGCTTAGCTCAGTGGTTGATCATCAACCCATGAACCAGGAGGTCACAGTTCAACTCCTAGTCAGGGAACATGCCCGGGTTGCTGGTCACAGGCTCAGTCCCCAGTGTGGGGTGTACAGGAGGCAGCCAATCAATGATTCTCTCTCATCATTGATGTTTTTATTTCTTCCTCTTCCTTCCTCTCTAAAATCAATAAAAATATTTTTTAAAAACTTAAAAATTCAATTTAAAAAGCAAAAGAAAATCAAACTAGGAATTTATAAAAATATCATTATAGATTCTATAATCATTAAAATTATTTATAAAACTCTTCATACCAAATATAAACTCCAGACCTTTTCAACATGCAGCACACTGGATAATTCCAGCTGTGCCTCCACATAACATAACTAGAAGCAGATCAATCATTGCTGAACAATTGGCTCTTTTTTCTGTGTTCTGTCTTAAACAATGTTTATACTCTTATTTAAAAATTTGTATTAAATTGATAGATTCTTATAAAAATATAATTAATTGAAACTGAAGCAATAGAACTTGTAATTTTAAATGTTTTCACAAAATAATCCAGGCCTATATGGTTATACCAGATAATTCTTGTAGATATTTTGGGCTTAAAGAATAAATCAAATCTTTTATAAATTTTATCAGGGATGAGAGAATGGGGGTGGAGGAAGAACTTACACTTTTCAATTTGTTTGATAAGGACAGAAAAATCTTGTTATTAGAACTTAACAAAGATATCACAAAGAGGAATGTTGCAGGCCAATCTCTTTATCAAAAGGAAAATAAATCTAAATACAATACTAGCAAATCAAATGTCACTATATATTAAATAATATGTTATATAAAAACAATTTAGATTATTTTCTCAGAATATAAGATTACCTTAACATTAAAATAGTAAATAATATAATAATTCACTAGATTCACATAATAAAGAAAAATATAACACTGTTATAAAACATTTGATAAAATTAAATGCTCATTAATGATAAAAATACTTAGCAATCTAAGAATAGAAAAAAATCTTTTTTAAATGAAAGAGGGCATCTACACAAGAAGCTTGTTTCAAATATGGCAAAATACTGAAGCTTTTTGTCAGAAATCCAGACTGAGTTTAGGTTGCCTCCATAAGCTGTCACCGCTTCTATTCAACATTATTCTAGAGGTCCTAACCAGTATAATAAGACAGGAAAGAAAATAATAAGAGGAATACATAAGATTGACCTTATTCTCAGATGACATGAGATGTACTTAGAAAATACATACATGCCCACAACTATACATACATATATAGTGTATCCATCTGTATACCTGTTCCTCATATCTTCTTGTTTCCAATCTTCTGCTCTTACACTTTCCAGATCCCTGAACAACTTGCCAAACTATTCACCACGTCCCAGTAGTTTGTGTATCTCAAACAACTTCTTTCTTCATGTAAAGTTGATGGCAAGGTGTCCTGAATGAAGTTCTGCCCACTGGGAGAATGTCACTCACTCTTGTCTTTCAAGGCTATCCCAAGTAATAATAATGTGGCAGCAGTCCTTTCTTACACTAACACATCCACCCATAATCCAGGCCTACATGACTGGCATCACCATCAGCTGGTCTGAAGGAGTCCTCAAGGAAGATGTACCTGTAAACTAAGAGTTGTTACGACAATGATAGCTAACAAGGGGTTCTGGTTAAGGAACCAATGTGAAGTGTCCACCACCTAACAAGTTTATCCAACATGAGCATGCATATGCCCTCAGGAACCAGAGAAATAAATGTACTGCAGGTCAGTGAACTGGACATGGACTAGAACTTCATTATCATCTAGCCTCTGTGTATCCTCCTCTACACAGTGATCAGTTGAAGTTTGGGGTTTCTGGTATAAGTGTCAGCTCAGAATATGTATCATAGTGCTTTTCAAAGATCTGGGTATTTCCCTCTTCCCCTGTGTATGCTATTCAATTAAAGGAAAAGGAATAGAGAATGGCTATTAAATGTGTTTTCTATGTCTATTACTTCTGTAAGGTTCTTCCTCTCCTTCAGTCAATAATCCTGAGTCTGAAAACTGACTAAGTTCTGGAAGCAAGGATTGGGATTGCCCACCACAGAGGCTCACAGCAATCTTTTTCTCACATGTTCTTGATCTTCTTTGAGTATATAGGTCACAGGTCGGCAACTTCTTTCTGTAAAGGTTCACATAGTAAATACTTCATGTTTTTTAAGTCATACAGTCTCTGCTGCATATACTAAGTTTTGCCTCTATAACACAGAATAGCCATAAATAATAGGTGAACAAGTGAATGTGGCTATGTTCCACAGGCAAATGACTGGCTTTGACGCACAAGCTGAAGTTTGCCGACCTTGATACAGGTCAAATAATTTTCTTACTGGCTTCCCATCTATCTCATACATAGGAGAGTCATCATCTATCAAGTAAAGTGGACCCTTGAAAGTAGACCTCTGCATGCCATTCTAACCTTGCCACCCATCACAATAATTATATTTTCTTTGCTGCCGATGGTTAAGTATTGCCACCTGACATCAAATATGCCATGATTTTATTATCTATATTGACCCCAGGGAAACAAGTTTTCTATACAGAATCTTCTATCATCAGTGAAAGCCTACAGAGAGTGTCACCACTGTGGTTCTTATAAATGCTGGTGCCCTCCTTCATAGCGAATTTCTTATCACGTTTGTAAAAGGAGTATTCTCTGGGCCCTTATAAGAAACCTATTTAGATGGCATTATTTGCAGACTTACATAATACATTTACTCTAACATGCTCAAATCTCTGAGTCTTTTATTCTTTGTGCAATACTCTGCTAAGGCAGTTCTAGCAGGTTTATTTACTGTAGGCTATTATTTTAAGTTTCAAAATGGCATCCTAATAAAATTATAGGACTAGCTCATGACCCTATTTCCATAATGTTAAATCCTGAATGACCAGAGACTACCTCCCTATCAATAGTACACACTATTGAGTCTTTTGTTGTTGGTGGTAATCCTCACCTGAGGATATTTTTCCATTGATTTTTAGGGAGAATGGAAGAGAGAGGGAAAGACAGATAGAAACACCAATGTGAGAGAAACACATTGATTGATTGCCTCCTGCATGAGCCCCACCAGGGCCCAGACCTGGGATAAGCTTGCAACCAAGGTATGTGCTCTTGACTGGAATTGAACCTGGGACCCTTCAGTCTGCAGGCCAACATTCTATCCACTGAGCAAAACTGGCTAGGGCTCATATCTGGTCTTATGACCCATCTTCCCCCTACCCTCTGGTATAGCATTTCAAGATTCACTCTGAGGCATGTTATTCTGATTCCTGGAAGTGTAATTTAACCAGATCATCCTGCTCTTTTGGTAAACAATTCCTTTCCTTCTGTTCAGGTACACCATTTGGCCAACCTGAGATGACCCAGGACAGAGGGGAGGCAGGGAAGACTCTGAGGAAGGCAAGCATGCAAACAATGAGAGGCTTCTTTCCTCCTAGAAAGGGGGGGAGGGGGAATTACTAGTGACCTAGAACATCCAGGAAAATATAGGAATTCAAGCTTCTCAAGTTCATATACCCAAATGTCTTAATTAGCTCTAAGGGTCCTGCTCCTTCCCTCTCAGGGTCTTGACTTTAATGTAAGAGGGCTATAAATTCAACCTCCTATGCAATGGTGCCACATTTAAAATCAGGTATTGGATCTGAGTTTCAGCAGATCTTATTTTCTTAGCTACAAGATTTAAGAGTCTCCTTTTTTATTGCTTTGGACACCTTCTAGCTTTTGCACAACCCCTTCATTAATTAGTAGCTGACCTAAGCCTTTCAGATTCTTTTTTCAAGATTTCTATGGCAGTTAACAATAGTAAATCAATTCCATATAATAATTACTTACCCCAGGTCTCTCAGGGGCTAAAGGTATAACATAGGCCAGTGCATGCCCTTTCACCTATATGTCATCAAAATTTACCAAAGGTAAGAGATTTAGTCATTGTGATGTATGCATACCAAGGTATATATCCATCAATTACTAAGCTATGCACCACTTCCCAGAAGCTTGCTTATCTCAAATTCTTCCTCCTCCTCCTCCTTATTCTTATTCTTTTATTCTTATTCTTATTCTTCTTCCTCCTTCTTCTCCTTTTCCTCCTTCTCCTTCTTCTTTCCATAAAGTTGTTAAGTTTATGATAAGGTATACTGAGTACAGTTCTGTCCACTAGGAGGGTTTTCCCTCACTGTTCAATTTCAGAGTTACCTCTGAGTGGCAGTAGTCCTACTGCCTGTACCAATATATCACACAAACCATCTATGATTGGGGGCCCAGGCGTTTTTCTCCTCCATTCACTAGCCCTAAGGAATGACACAAGAACTGTGAACTTAGAGAAGACTGGTGATTGAGTTCTTATTATCATCTGACTGGTAAGCTCTCAAATTCCAGAATCTGACATCAAAGGCATAACTTTGCTACTATCTTAAGTTGAGTTTCTCAACAAACATACCTTGAGAAAAGGATTTGAGGACAAGCAGTTTAGAAGAAGTAAGACAAATAAGAAAAGGAAATCAAACAAAGAATGAGTTATCAAACAAGTTACTGGTGTGGGCAACTAAAGTACAAAATTCCTGTGAAATTCTTAGAGACAATGTAAAACATGCCTCAAAAATAAGCTTCCCAAGGGTCAGGAAAGCTAAAGTATTTATTGCCAAACTCCAATCCCTCATTGGCCAAAGATTGCTCTTGCAGTGTAAATTCCCTGGTACTTCCAGAAGCACTGAAAGTGAAGTGCGGGGAAGCCAGAGACAGTGGCAGGAACTTGCAATAGGGCACTGTGGTATGTACTGGCTCAGTGAGTTCCAAGGGGTTATGGACAGGACAACAGTTACATACATTACATACCACATGGCTGATGGAAAGTGAGATAACAATGGGCAGAGGAAAGATAGATTTTATTTCTTGGAGTGAAAAGCTAAGATACTCTAACACAGATACTCCCAAATGCTCAAAAGGGATAGAAACGTATTTCCTCTCAGGTCACACTCCAAATTGCTCGTCAATAAGTGGCTATTCTTTTCAAGGCCAAGGCTGTTGCAGTTCTGCAATATACAATATGGCTTCCAAGGGCCACACTGAAAATTACCTTTTCAACCAGGAAAAGGGGAAGAGAGCAAAAGGCAGAAGCTTCCTCTTAAGCAAGTATATTGAAGTTAACAGTCATCATTTCTACTCATGTAACATTAGCAAGATTTTTATCACATGATTACACTTAGCATCAAAGCTATCGTACTATTATTTTTACTGAGAAGCTACATTACAACAGAAGTTTTTACCATGGAAGAAAAAGAAAATGGACTGTGGAGTGGTTTCTGTCTCCTAAAGTAAGAGCACTAGAGGGAATTCTGGATACTAAGTAACGTTTATGAAAACAAGAAATAGTTATAAATATACTGTTTAAAATTACAAAGACAATCAATTAAACTATCAACAACTAGAAAAAAAAAGAAGGATTATATGGTAGTTCTATTTTTAAATTTTTGAGGAACCTCCATATGTTTTTCCATAGTGGCTGTACCAATTTACATCCACACCAACAGTGGGGATGCATAAGGTTTTCCTTTTTCCATATCCTCACCAGCACTTGTTATTTCTTACATTTTGATGATAGCCATTCTCACAAGGATGAGGTGATATCTTATTCTGGTTTTGATTTTCATTCCCTGATGATTAGGGATATTGACCCCTTTTCATGTATCTGTTTGCCTTTTTTTTTTTTTTTTTAAGTCTATTCAGTACTCTGCTTAATTTTTAAATCAGGTTATTTTTTGTTATTGACTTTTAGAAGTTCTTTATATATTTTGGATATTAACAACTTGTCCAATAGATGATTTGAAATATTTTCTCCCATTCCACAAGTTTTAATTATGTTGATTGTTTTTTTCTTCTTTAAAACCTCATGTCTGGGTATAAATCCAAAGGAAATGAAAACAGGATAGCAAAAAAAATCTGCATTCTCATGTTCCCAGAATTATTCACCATAACCAAGATATGCAAACAATGTAAGTGTCCATCGATAGAAGAATGAATAAAGAAAATGTGATGTAGAGATATAGCAGGATATTATTTAGCCATGAGGAAGAAGGAAATCCTGCTCTTGAGAAGACATAAATGGACCGTAAGGCCATTATGGCAAGTGAGATAAGTCAAACAGAAAAAGATAAATACTGTATGATATCACTTACGGATAAAATCTATAAAAATAAAATGAGAGTCAAATGATGGCTACCAGGAACTGGGGAGTGACAAATTGGGCAGATGTTGATCAAGGGGTACAAACTTCCAGTTAGAAGACGAGTCAGTTCTGGGTCTAACGCATAGCATTGTGATTACAGGTAAAAGTACTGCATCATGTAATGGAAAATTGTTAAGAGAGTTGATCTGTAATGTACTTAGGAAAAAAGAAATGGTAACTATGTGATGTGAGAGCAGAGTTAGTAACATTATGGTGGTAATCATATTGCAATATATAAGCATAGCAAAAGGACATATCATACACTTTGAAGTTGTACAATGTTATATGTCAATTATGTCTCAGTAAAGTTGAAAGAAATTATATGTATTTCCTGTATACAGTAAAAACAGAGAGAGAGAAGGGGGTGAATTAATGTAAATAAGCTCATACTCATGTTTTGTGAAAGATAGTCAATAGTGATTGTCTAAGGGTAAGAGAAGTTTACTTATATAATTTAATGGCTTGAAGCAACTCCAAAGGACTTTAAAGCAACCAAAAAGAGTTTTAAAAATAGTTCCTTATAGATATGAGGGCAGGAGTAAAATTTAATTTTTACTATTACTTTGAGTATAATAAAATTACATTTGGAAAACATAAAGAATGAAGTATGTCTTGATTGGCTGATATAAAAGAATTTCTAAAATATATTATTAACTGATAAAAGAAAGTACCTGACATAATATTTGACACAATACCACTAAGTGAAGCTAAGGAAAGATATACCCACAAAAGAAACAGAATATGCTTGTCTGTGCTTACAAAGTATTTAGCAAGATACATACAAGATATTCACAATGGTTATCATCAAAGACTGGAAATGTTAGAAATTAAGTTTGGATTAGAAGAAAGATTTCAATTTTTCTGATTTACTTTTACCACTTCAGTTTATTACTTTTGTTCACATGAAATTTCAATATATAGCCCTGACCAGTTTGGCTCAGTGGATAGAGCATCGGCCTGCAGACTGAAGGGTCCCAGGTTTGATTCCAGTCAAGGGCATGTACCTTGGTTGTGGGCACATCCCCAGTAGGGGGTGTGCAGGAGGCAGCTGATCAATGTTTCTCTCTCATTGATGTTTCTAATGCTCTATCCCTCTCCCTTCCTCTCTGTAAAAAAATCAATAGAATATATATATATATATATTTTTTTTAAATTAATATATATTTACAGGAAAAATAAATCCATTGGGCTAAAATGTCAAGTACTCTTAACTATATCTTTTAGTATGTATCTTAAGCTGTGAACTGTTTTAAAATTCCTCAGTGTTCACTACACCTCTCTGTGTCCTGTCAGTTGGTGGAATCATTGAGTTACAACACTACAGAGTTTTATTAATCTGGGCATAGAAGAGCACTCTCCTTCCCCACACTCCCCATCAGTGCTATCTGACTGACTTCCATCCACTCAGAACAAGACAGCTCTACGTTAGCATGCAGTCATTCATCCATTTATCAATTCATCCATCTCCTTAAAATTTCAAGTCAAAGCAGCAACAAAATCATTAGAAGCAGCTGATGAAAACATCATGACAGTGATGGATGGTATAAAAAGAATTTCTGGAGACAGCAATGTTTCAGAAAATGTATTTGCATGCTTTAAGGGGGCTCTACCAGCTTTGGCCAGAGTTTGAAGAGGTAAGTCTGACTCTTTTTCCAAAGTCTTTCATACTTTTTCACCACAATACCTTTAGAAATAATAGCCCCTTGGTGGTAAATATTGAGAGGAAGTTTTTAAATAATAATTTCTTCTCCAGCGTATCTTAATGAATGTAATTATTTAAGTCTGGCAGATGTCCTGAAAGTCTGCTCACCTGCAGTTACTTTGTACAATCAAAGAGAAATAATGGCCACTTTTAGTAAATATGCATTCATGAGTTATATTTTGAACATAAGGTAAAATTTCCATTTCCACATAATGAACATTTTTATGACTTTTTTAGCTGTCTCAATACATTTTTTTTCTCCAAATGTTATCAAAATTGCCATATAGATTTTGTAATTAGATCCCTGTGGCTGTTTAGAATATCTTACTACCTTTGCCTGATGCTTCTGATCACCTGGACAAATTCCAAGTTGCTCTTTGAGATATTTGTTTAAGTCACTTGAAAGCATTGCTGTTGGCTGAATTCCCATTCTTCTCCTCAGGCAATAGGATAGGCTTGCTGCTGAGTCAATTCTGTTGGGCCAAGACTAGAGTTGACAACTTCATTCTTAGATATCAAGGTCATGGAGGCTAAAGTGAACACAGTCAAAACATTTAAAACCCCTAGAAAATATGCATGAAATCAAAATGGCAAGAGATGATACAGAGGCCATAAAACCTGAGGCTGTCAGAAGCCAATGTCAGAGTAGAGGTATGAAGAAATAGGAGCCTTGCCCAGCCAGCATAGCTCAGTGGTTGACCGTTGACCTATGAATCAGAAGGTCACGGTTCTATTCCATGTCAGGGCACATGCCTAGGTTTCGGGCTCAATCCTCAGTGTGGGACATGCAGGAGGCAGCCAATCAAAGATTCTCTCTCATCATTGTTGTATCTCTCTCTTTCTCTTTTTCTCCCACTCTGAAATTATATATATATATATTATAATAATTATTATTTAATTATTATTTATCTATAATAATAAAAAAGTAACATGTAAATTAGAATGGAAGTCCTTCCAGAAGACCTTCTATATGAAGCCAGGGCTGTGAGAGCCAAGCCCCTTGCATGAATTTCGTGCATCAGGCCTCTAGTGTGCATGTGTGTGTGTGTGTGTGTGTGTGTGTGTGTATAAATTTTTTTTAAAGAAACAGGAGCCTAGAGCTAGGAAGTGAGTACAAGAAAAAGAAAATTGGACAAAAAGGCCACAGGTATTAGGCACTTGCCTAAAATAAGAACTATGCTGCTATGTGTGACCACATTCACCTAGATGGACTCACCATGTGCAGCTCTTTAACTCTGATGGTGCATAAAACTGGCAGAAGCGACAACGGGGCTGTGCATTTAGGTTTCATCTGTCTGCCCGAAAGCTCCATACTGGCTAGTGCAGCCCTGGGCTCAGCTCAAGGAACCCAGCTTCCACTTGGCTGCATTAGAGCTTTCAATCATCTTCCCTTCTCCAACTTATAAGAGTCTGTCCTCAATCAAGCAATAAGTGTACAAAAGCACACAACATACCATAGAGAAACAAATACAATAACAACAAAAGGAACACGGCAAAAGTTAGAGGATGGATCAAGGGTTACAGAGCAACAAAAGGGTACCAGCCTAAAAGTGACTTTGGATTTCTGGTCGCTACTTTCCCACACACGTAAATTATCAGGTAAGTGATATTCAGGCAAGACTCCATCTCAATAAAACAGTACACTATTTATTCTTAAATATTTTAATGATAAGATTCTATCATTTAATTCAGAAGTTTTCTACAGATATGTATTTAGTTTCTACTCTATATGTTCCAGGAAGTACCTATGGCTCTCATGGAATTTATATCCAACTAGAGGCCCGGTGCATGAAATTCGTGTATGGTGGGGGGGAGGTGTGTCCCTCAGCCCAGCCTGCACCTTCTCCAATCTGGGATCCCTCTCATAATCTAGGACTGCTGGCTCCCAACTGCTCACCTGCCTGCCTTCCTGATTGCCCCTAACCGCTTCTGCCTGCCAGCCTGATCACCCCCTAACCACTCCCCTGCCAGCCTGATTGATGTCTAACTGCTCCTCTGCCAGCATGTTTGCCCCTAACTGCCTTCCCTTGAAGGCCTGGTCACCTCTAACTGCCCTCCCCTGCAGGCCTGGTCACCCCTAACTGCCCTCCCCTGTAGGCCTGGGTCCCCCCCCAACTGCCCTCCCCTGCAGGCTTGATCACTCCCAACTGCCCTCCCCTGCTGGCCATCTTGTGGCGCCATCTTGTGTCCACATGGGGGCAGTCATCTTTGACCACATAGGGGCAGTCATCTTGTGTGTTGGAGTGACAGTCAGTTTGCATGTTATTCTTTTATTAGATAGGATTAGATAGGATAGAGGCCTGGTGCACAGGTGAGGACCAGCTGGTTTGCCCTGAAGGGTGTTCTGGATGAGGGTGGGGGCTCCCTTGGAGCATAGGGCAGCCTGGGCGAGGGGCCTGTGTTGGTTTACAGGCTGGCTACACCCCCCAGTGACTGAAGTGGGGGCCCTGGTATCTGGGATTTATTTATATTTTACAATTGAAACTGTGTAGCCTTAAGTGGAGGCCAAGGCAAGCCAGGGCAGAAAGAAAGATTGGCTTCCTCCATTATCAGGGAAGTCCAAGCCCCCTGCTCTCTCTGTGGCTGCAGCCATCTTGGTTGGGTTAATTTGCATACTCACTCCTGATTAGTTGGTGGACATGGCTTGTGGGTGTACGAGAGGTACGGTCAATTTGCATATTACTCTTTTATTAGATAGGATGGCCAAGGCTCCCATGGAGTTTATAACTGAGTCAGAGAAAAGTCAGTGATCCCGTTGAGTTAGGCTTTTGAGTCTAAAGGAATGAAAGGGTGCCTTGGAAGCACATAACAATGGCAGCTAGTCCAGGTGGGGGCTGCTGATTCAGGCTGCTCAACCTTTTGTGCAGTAGATGATATTCTGTGAAAATACATAAGGAAATTTCATTTCATGTAATATTAGTGCATGGCTTTTGAATTACAAACACTTTAATAAAATAATAAGCACTCTGTAAAAATTAGGTAGTGTTTTGATGCTCCAAATTTTCAATTGACAGTAAGAAATCTAGTTACAGACACTGGGGGGATCACTTTCTATGAAAATGGAAAAGCAGTTACAGATATTACACCTGAACTGACAGCCAATTCTGCTTCATCTCCTTTCCCATGATTAATAATAATAATAATAAAGCCTATCCTTTCCCATCATTGTTAGAATCCAAAAGACTTGGGTTTGAAGCCCACCGCTACTTGCTAATAGGTTCTGCTGTGTCATTTTTGGAAATAGGAATAAATAATACTTGTCAATAGTGAAGGATTAAATGACAAAAAGAAAAATATGCATAGCACAAAATGGACTATGTGTTCTTAAAAATAGATTAATTATATCCTTGGTGAAGAATATCTATTTCTTTATAATTCAGGAGAAAAACTGGCCATGATTTTACCAATGCAGAGAGAAAATATTTAGTCTCCATATCTATTGTCTGAGACTTCTACCCAGCCACAGAACCAGAGCTCCTCTTTCACACTTGCTCTGTGAAGCCAGTAGAAATTAAATAATTCCATTAATATTTAGCTCAAAGGTGTAAAAACTGATGTGTATTAGTATCCATTTATTGCTATAACAAATTCCCAAAAAACGTAGCAGTTTCAAACAACGTCCACATGTTACATACGTTTTAAGTGGGGTATAATAAGGTCAGTCCCATTGTGGCTCAACTGATTCTCTTCTTAGTGTCTCACAAGGAGGAAACACATTACTTTCCGCAGATTCTGGGAAGAGCAGTCCCCAGCTCATCCAGGTATTTGGCAGAATCCTGTTCCTTATGGTTATCAGCATAAGGTATCAGTTTCAGGGAGCCTCTCTCAGTTCCCTATGCTACCTGTATTTCTCCTTATGTTGTCCCTTCATTTTCCACACCAGCAACAGGATATTAATAATTTCTTCTTAGCTCTGACTCCTCCTTCTGCTTCTTCCATCTGGAGATAGTTTTCTGCTCCTAACTCATGTGTGATTTGCTTGAGCCCACAAGGTAGCACAGGATAATCTTATTTAATGCCCCTGACATTAATTCATCAGCAAAGTAAATAATATATGCACAGTTTCTGAGGGAGTAGGGTATGTGGGAGACCTTGGTTGCACTATGGGAACTGGAGGGAATGGTTTAGCCACAGCAAAAGGGAAGGAGGAGGCCCATGAGAGAAAGGGGCTGGCAAACTGTGCTTGACTGTAGATAAAGAAGCCACACCTGCTAGGGGGCGGAGTGGGGGGAGTTTCTCCTGGTTAGCAGAGTGTTGGCTGCTTGTTTTTAAATTGAATTTGAATGCTTTTAGGGACATCATGTACATACTTACTAGCTCCACGTTTCTCACCATTCCTCACAGTCTTACTCTGCCCTGCTTCACATAAACATCTAACTTCCCTGGTCTCTAACAGCATCTGTGTTTGCAAAGTCTGCCTTAAAGTGAGGTCCAAAGGAGACAAAGAGTATAGAAATCAGGCATACAGGAGTCAAATGTGTATTTTGTCAGGGGAAGACAGAACTGTCATAATTCTAACCATCCCATCCTATGGGCATCTGAAGGGCACAGGATGAACATCCTTTGTAGGGTCTTCTCCAGAACAACCAACAAGAAGACGACTCCAATGTTGAGTGATTCTATCACCCATTCCTCTAGAAAGGAATTAGGAGCTTACCCAGGAACACAGAAAGGAACAGGTCCTCCAAACATAGCTACAGAGTATATAGTAGAGGCTCAGTAAATGGTTAGTTGTTTCACTCACCCATCTCTCTCTTCATAAGCTCATTCCTTAGCTGTTCACTAAAATGCCTGTAAATGAAGGTCTGTGTGCTTCTCTTTTCTCATCTTCCAATAGGGACAGGTAATAGAACCCAGTACATAGGGTTTTTATGAGGATCATGCAACTTTATATACGGAGACTATCTCACATATAGCACTTATTCAATCAATCCTTAACATTATTATTCTTAAAATATCTCAATTGTTTACATATATCAGTGATCATATTTTTAGAAAGACTGAGTAATATATTTGTGAAAGATTAAAATTTTGTTCTAATATTTTGTGTTTAAGGTTAGTAAGGAGCTCAGTGTCCATGGAGGATATCAAAGTAAACTGATCTTATAGGAAATAGCCACAAAATGTCACTGTGGGGAGTGTGGGGCAAAGGTAGGAGAGATAAAAATATAACTGACAGGGAAACATAACTTGGTAGAGTTTATGCCTGAGCCAGAGGTGGATTTTCCATTAAGCTAATGAAACAAACTTTTCAATGCAGGACACTTCTAAAGCTTGCCAGGGGCCCTAACACTGTGTGACCCTAGTTTTGTGCTGATAATTATACACCAAGTGGCCAGATTATTATGATCTCTGAATGCATAATAAGCTGGCCACTCAGTGTATGTATGCATATAATATATATATATATATATATATATATATATATATATATATATATATATATATATATTAAAGGCCCAGTGCATGAATTCATGAATGGGTGGGGTCTGGCCAGGGGGAGGGGACATCGGCAGTAGGCAGGCCTGCCTGCTGGTCAAACTCATGATCAAGGGGACAATTTGCATATTAGCCTTTTATTATGTAGGATATACACTGAGTGGCCAGATTACTATGTGTTCAGAGATCATAATAATCTGGCCACTCAGTGTATAATAATTAGAGGCCTGGTGCACAAAATTCATGCACTCGGGAAGTGGGAGGGAGGTACCTCAGCCCAGCCCGTGCCCTCTTGCAATCCGGGAGCTCTCAGAGGATGTCCGACTGATGGCTTAGGCCCATTCCCCAAGGACCTAAGCCGGCAGTCAGACATCTTTAGCACTGCTGCAGAGGTAAGAGAGGCTCCCGACACTACCACTGCCCTCATCAGCCATGAGCCCGGCTTCTGGCTGAGCAATGCTCCCTCTGAAGGAGCACACTGACCACCAGGGGGCAGCTCCTGCATTAAGTGTCTGCCCCTGGTGGTCAGTGTGCATAATAGTGACCGGTCGTTCCGCCGTTTGTTCAATTTGCATATTAACCTTTGTTATATAGGATTTCTCCCCCAGATTTATTTCTTATAAGTAACAAATAAATTTAAAACATATTTAAAATGTAAAACATGTGCCCTGGCCAGGTAGCTCAGATGGTTAGAGTGTTGTCCCAATATATCAAGGTTCTGGGTTCAATCCCCAGTCAGGGCACATACACCAAACCAATGAATGAATAAATAAGTGGACCAACAAATCTCTCTCTTTCTCTCTCTAAAAATAAAAAAATAAAAATTTTAAAAATAAACTGTGCAACATATCTAATAAGAGAGTAATGTGCAAATTGACTGTCACTCCAAGACACAAGATGGCTGCCCCATGTGGTCAAAGATGGCTGCCCCCATGTGCACACAAGATGGCTGCCACAAGATGGCTTGCAGGGAAGGGCAGTTGTGGGCAGTTGGGGGAGACCAGGCCAGCAAGGGAGGGCAGTTGAGAGGGACCAGGCCTGCAGGGGAGGGCAGTTGGGAGGGACCAGGCCTGCAGGGGAGGGCAGTTGGGGGTGACCAGGCTGCAGGGGAGGACAGTTGGAGGGAAACCAGGCCTGCAGGTGAGGACAGTTGGGGGAAACCAGGCCTGTAGGAAGAGGCAGTTGGGGGGGGGACCAGGCTGCAGGGGAGGACAGTTGAGGGGGACCCAGTCCTGCGAGGGAGGGCAGTTGGGGGGAACCAGGCCATCATGGGAGGGTAGTTGGGTGGGGGACAGGCCTGCAGGGGGGGGCAGTTATGGGTGATCAGGCCAGCAGGGGAGGAAAGTTGGGGAAGATTAGGCCAGCAGGGGGGGGAAGTTGTGGGGAGACCAGGCCTGCAGGTGAAGACAGTTGGGGGGGGGGGCAGGCCTGCAGGGGAGGGCAGTTAGGGGTGACCAGGGCCATAGGGGAGGGCAGTTAGGGGTAATCGGGCCAGCTGGGGAGCAGTTAGGCGTCAATCAGGCTGGCAGGGGAGTAGTTAAGGGGTGATCAAGCTGGCAGGCAGAAGCAGTTAGGGGCAATCAGGCAGAGGCAGGTGAGCAGTTGGGAACCAGCAGTCCTGGATTGTGAGAGGGATGTCTGTGCGCCCATTTAGGCCCAATCCCACCGGGCATCCCTCAAGGGGTCCCAGATTGGAGAGGGTGCAGGCTGGGCTGAGGGACACCCTGTGCGTGAATTTCATACACCGGGCCTCTAGAGATTTTATATTATAGTAGAGGCCTGGTGCATGAAATTCGTGAATGAGGGGGGTCCCTCAGCCTGTCCTGCACCCTCTCCAATCCGGGACCCCTCAGAGAATGTCTGACTGCCAGTTTAGGCCTGATCCTGCAACTGGCAGTCGGACATCCCACTCACAATCTGGGACTCCTGGCTCCTAATTGCTCAACTGCCTGCCTGCCTGATTGCCCTTAATCACCTCTGCCTTGGCCCCCACCACCATGGCTTTGTCTGGAAGGATATCTGGAAGATGTCCAGTCTAATTAGCATATTACCCTTTTATTAGTATAGATTAGAGGCTCAGTGCTCGAAATTTGTGCACTTGGGAAGGGGGTCCCTCAGCTTGGCCTGAGCCCTCTCACGGTCTGGGAGCCCTTGGCGGATGTTTGACTGACAGTTTAGGCCTACTCCAAAGCTGTCAGTTAGACATCCTTAGCACTGCCACAGAGGTGAGAGAAGCTTCTGCCACAGCCTCTGAGCTCACCACCTGTGAGCCCAGCTTCCAGCTGAGTGGCACTCCCCCTGTAGGAGTGCACTGACCACCAGGAGGCAGCTCCTGCATTGAATGTCTTCCCCCTGATGATCAGTGCACATCATAGCGACTGGTTGTTCCGCCTGGACATTGTTCTGGAATTTCTACCCTCTTATACTTCTCTGAGGCATTTCCTCTGCTTCACCTCCACTTTGGTGGTCCCATTCAAAAAGTCAATAACTCTGTCCTGCATGAATGCAATAGGCTATTTTTGAACTGATGTCAGAGCCTCCTCCCTCACTCTTTCTTGTCTATCTTTCATATTAGCAATGGCATTATTTTTATGAAACTCATATATAAAATATGGCCATAATAATCCGATATAATAAAAGCCCAGCAACTAAACAGTGGAATGACAGAACGACCGGACAGCCATGGCACCTCACCCTGGCTGTCCCCATCCCCAAGTGGGCCCCCCCCCGCCACCCTGATCAGGGGTGGGCCGGCCAGCAAAATGCCCCACCCCCTCACCTGGGCTGGCCCCACACCTGAGCAGCCCCCAGAACCCCTAAATCACTGCCTGGTTCCCTGGTGCATGTACATTTAGTGAAAGCACAAGAAAATAATTATTAGTTCCTTCTATCCCCAACCAGAGTCTCCAGAGGGCTTTGCTAATATTGAAGCCAAAGTGTGGAATTCTCCCTCCATGGCCTGCAGTCCCAGGAGACCTTCCAAATTAGCCAAAAAGGTGACCTAAGCATTAACGGGATGGCGGCCCTTTGCTGAGGAATGTAGAGAGGCTAGGAATTTTGTGAAATTGCAGTGCCTTGCAGATTAGGTGAGTTTTCAATTCTCTCTTTAAAAGGGGTGGTGAAGAGGACTGGCAGGCTTCCAGGAGCAACAGCAAAACATAGGCACATTAAAAAACAGAAAACCTTTTAAACAAACAGACATGAAGATCATCTTGGGAAACTGAGGGCAGAGCCCCGGGAAGAACACAACAATCATTAAGAGGCCATCATCCATCTTGATATATGTTTGCAAACAACATATAAACAACTTCATCTCATGGCACATGAAATGCAAAACAGTTCTGTTGTGGGGGTTTTTTTGGCCATCCTTAAAGTATAATTAGATCCAGCTGGGGCAAAGCTATAGCTCTTGGCATTAGACCCCATGGGAGTGGGCTGCTGGACCCCACCCATGCACAAATTTGTGCACCAGGCCTTTAGTCCATATATAAAGTCCTTCAATTACTTACCATATCCTATAAGATAAATACTAACTCTTTAGTAGATGTAAGATCCTTCATAATTTAGCCAATGTCTTTCTGTCAAGGTAGATCCTTCTTCTACCACGTGTTTGGTTCCTTCGTCCCTGCTGAATTGAATGACTTGTCATTTATCAGATACGGTACCCTGTTTCATACTCCCATGCCTGTCCATTCACTCTGCTCCAGGTAATAATGGGCTTAACTCCACATCTTACTCCATGGTTGACCATAATCTGTCTGGTGAATTCAAACATAGCTTTCAAGAGTTAGTTGTTGTTTTTAATGACCTAGATTAAGAATTGCTTGACACACCCTGGCCTGTGTCTCTCAGTGGTTAGAGAGTCAACTGGCTCACCAGAGGGTTGTGGGTTCGATTCATGGTCAAGGGCACATACCTGGGTTGCAGGTTCAATCCCTTGCCCAGGTCAGGGCAAGTGGGGAAGGCAACCGATTGATTTGTGTCTCTCATATCAATGTTTCTCTCTCTCCCTCCCTCTCTCCCTTCCTCTCTCTCTCTCCCCCTCCCTTCCACTCTTTCTAAAAATCAATGGAAAAAATATCCTTGTGTGAAGATTAACAACAACAAAAAATTACTTGAGAATTGGCATTACTTCATGTGTTCATTACTCTTTGAATATAACTCTTCATAATCTTTACCGCATTATATTCAAGGGAAGGAATCACTGGTTTTCTTTACTGTGACTCCTAAACCTATCACATTTCTAGCATATAGTATGTTCCAATAAATTTTTGGTAAAGGGATGAGTGAAGAAATGGAATAAAATAAAGAGAGATAAGAAATAGTTGCTTGGAAGTTACTTCTTAGGAATAAATCTTTCCTTCCAAAAAATATCTTAGTAAATGTGACATTGACAAGTACTAGTATGTCTTTTCCTTTAGTATTAGTTCCTTGAGTACTTACCACAGTACAAAGCACATTGTAAATACTTCTTAACTGATTAAATGTTGTCAACAAGGACAATCTAAAGCCCCTTTCAGCCATGGACAGTGTAGCTCAGTTGGTTGAAGTGTTGTCCTGTGTACTGGCAGGTCACAGATTTGATTCCTAGTCAGAGCGCATACAAGAGATGGCCTATTCATATGTCTCTTTTGCATTGATGTTTCTCTTTCTCTCTCTCTCTAAAAAAATCAATTTAAAAAAATTAAAAATAAATAAAATACACATCATTTAATTTTTCTGGTAGAAAAGCTAGAGATGCTTTCACAGGAGAAAATAGGGACAAATAAAGACAACTTCTGCCCCAAAAATAGAAAGCTTTCCTCTTTTCTTAATATCTCTGAAAAAGTACTGATTGCCCCGTTTAGAGAAGAATATATCCATGATAAAACAACAACTTACATCTGTTTTCATCTTTTAGGAAAAATGAGTGGAAGTCTTAGATTCTTTCATAGA
Organism: Corynorhinus townsendii; assembly: GCA_026230045.1. Classification (NCBI taxonomy): domain Eukaryota; kingdom Metazoa; phylum Chordata; class Mammalia; order Chiroptera; family Vespertilionidae; genus Corynorhinus; species Corynorhinus townsendii. The sequence goes on from JAPDVU010000003.1 coordinate 149,647,933, forward strand.
TAAATTTAATTTAGGCTTTTCCCCCCATGCTTTGGAAATACATATTGCTTGCACTGATTTCAAAGTGTATAGCTCCAAGTTCTACACACAATGTACGTTGATATAATTTATGTGTTTGTTCTAATTGCAGAAAAATGATGAGCAAAGCCTAAACTATAAAACTATTTCTAATCTCAATATAAGCCCAAAAAAGTGTGAATTGGTGTTCTTATTACTCTTCTAAAAATGCATAATTAGTATATTTTTAAAAGCAGCAATACTTTCTCTTAAACATTCAGATATTGCCATAAAAAAGTGCTGGCAAAAAGCCCAAGCTGAGGAAAATATGGTCAAGGTTTAGATGTACATGCTAAATATAATAATTGGAAGTATTTAAGTATGTTTTTAGGTAAATATAGTCTAAAAGAAATTTTGTCATGTGCTTCTCTAAAGTCTCACTTAAGCCCTAGCCTGATTGCTCCGTGGATAGAGAGTTGGCCTGTAAACTGAAAGGTCCCAGGTCAAGGGCACATGCCTAAGTTTCAGGCTCGATCCCCAGTGTGGGGCATGCAGGAGGCAGCCTATCAATGATTCTTTCTCACCCTTGACGTTTCTATCTCTCTCTCTCTCTCCCCCTTCCTCTCTGAAATCAATAAAATATATTTAAAATTAAAAAAAATAAAGTCTCACTTAACCCAATCTAAGCTTACAAGCATAAAATTAGCATATTATTATTGTCAATTAGAGTGTGAGGATATGGACAGCAGATCATTATGAGTTGCCATTATAAAAAATGGGTTTCCTCCTGCAGGAAATATTGAGAATTCTCTCTCTCCTATATTTAAAAGGGAAATAACATGATCAGTTTTGTTGTTTTGTTTTTTAAGAAGCACAAGTACATTATTTGCTAGGCTTTCTCTCCTCAGATGAAGACTGGACAAATCACTGCAGCTGAAATCACCTGGAACTGATGTGAGATTACAAGTACCCACTCAGTGGTATTAACAATAATCACAGCTACCATTTATTGACTGTTAATTATGTGCCAAGTGTTTTATATAAATTACTTCAAAATCTACACTATAGCTTTAGGAGTTAAGTATAATTATTCCCTCTTGTTAGAGTGGATTCAACAGAGGCCAGGAAAGTTCAAGTTGTCCAAGGATACAGGTTTGGCAGGGAAGATGCAGACCCAGGATCAATCTCAGGTTGCAGCCCAGCTCTCACCCACTGGGTTAGACTTACTCCGGGCAGAAATTTGGAATGCCTTAGGCTTCTATCAACCTTGTTATCAGGAAGGCTCCTTTCCTTATAAGTTTCCATTTCCTATGTAAGTCTATTTCTTCCAATTCTGCCCTCCGAGGAGAACAGCTGGCCAGTGCCCTCCTTCTAGTAACATTAACTAAGTGACTGGTTGAGTAATTTTTCTTACGAAATATTTTAAGCCCCTGGAGAACCAAGTATTTACTCCCAAAATAAAAAGATCTACACTGTACAAATGCAAGAGCCTTTCTTTAGCATCAAGCTTTGCCTGTATTTTCCATGTGGGTGGGACAGAAAGGAGACAGCATAAAAGAGCCATAAGTAAAGGTATTTTAATTTTTTCCCTAGTTATGATCTAGAAGTTGCTGACTACAGACAGAAAAGTTCATAGAAACTCAAAAAACATTTAAAAAATACCCACGCAAACATTTTCAGTTGTTTACATCCCAGACCAAATTGTCAAAAATTGCTTAAAGTATTATGAAAAGTTTTTACAATGATAACATTTTAAGATAAAGCCTTTCTCCTTAAATGTATTATTCAATAATCACATGGCAATTATTCTCTTTTCATGAAATTATATGCTGGCTCTTTATGTGAGCACTCTCATCAGACTCACTTAATGCCTCACTATGATTTTACTCATTAATATCTGCCTCTCTTTTGAAAAATAATCCATGTTTAATGGCCACCTCATGAAATATGCAACAACACAGGACTCTCTCACACATTCCTAGGAGGGCAGCATTGAAATGTGTCAACAGACTTATCTTTGCATCAAAATCTCATTCATTCAATTGCCAATCTGGAGAATTTTAAAGCCTTATTATAATTTTTTTTTCTCATAATGACTCCGGGATTAGAATTCCAAATCATTCTGCTATTTCTCAAGGGATTACCCACATCATGGGAAAGATAAAGGTCATTATAAATTAAAATGAAATATAAATTTTAAAATATATTTAAACCACTAAACACTTAGAGCAGAGGAGTTCTTTAGTTCTCTCCGTGTATTTAAATATGACTGTAGCTTCTAACATTTACCAGGTCTGATAATTAATTCAAAAGGTAAGGCATTTTTTCTTAAGTATAAATATATTGCTGAGTCCTAGCAAAACCAGAGGGGCAGGACTGAATAATACATATTAAATTATATCTAAAATAAAAATAATATAAAATTAATACTTTTTGTAAGGAGATACAGAAAAATCTAATCTCTTTGGTGAATGATTGAAGGAAGGAAGGAGGAAAGGAAGGAAGAAAGGAAGGAACAAATGCTGAAGTAATTGGGTGTTTGGTTATTATCTCAGTCTGTATTTCCCTCCCTCAACCTCTTCCTGAAATTTCCAGAATATGATAAGCCCAAAAGTTTACAAAGAAAAAAAATTTCTAAAAAGCAATGCTCTTTTCTTACATTTTTTTTCAGGTCACTGTGTTAACCTGTGATGTATCTACTAGAGGCCAGTGCATGAAATTTGTGCACAATGGGGGCGGGGGGGGGGGACTGTCCCTCAGCCGAGCCTGCACCCTCTCCAATCTGGGACCCCTTAGGGGATGTCCAACTGCCGGTTTAGGCCTGATCCCACAGTCGGACATTCCTCTCACAATTCAGGACCGCTGGCTTCTAACTGCTTGCCTGCCTTGCCTGCCTGCCCCTATATGCTTCTGGCTGCCAGCTGATTGCCCCCTAACCATTCCCCTGACAGCCTGATTGATGCCTAACTGCTCCCCTGCTGGCCTGATCGCCCCCAACTGCCCTCCCCTGCAGACCTGGTCGCCCCCAACTGCCCTCTCCTATTGGCCTAGTCCCCCCCTAACTGCCCTCCCCTGCAGGCCTGATTGCCCACAACTGCCCTCCCCTGCTGGCCATCTTGTGGCGACCATCTTGTGGCAGCCATCTTGTGGCAGCCATCTTGTGACAACATTGTGTGACGCCACCTAGGCTTTTATTATATAGGATTTGACCAAAGTATTGCACTTCTACTATATACCAAATTCTGTTGAAGACACGAAGTATCACAGGTGAATAAGAATAGTGTTGATCTCTGTAAGTTGACATTCTAGTAGAGAGGCAAATGGATAAACTGATCATATCTATGCAGTATGAAAAGTATAATGATAAAGGTATTTATTCAATGCAATGAAAGCACAGAAAAAAAGGTAACTAATCACTTGGCATGGCACCCATTAAATCACATTTTAAGTCTGGGCACTCCTGTCATTTCCCACTTAAATTTTACTCATGTATGCTAAACCTAAACAACTAAATTACCAAATTCCTTAATTAATACTGCCAGCCAGATGTGAAAAGTATAATAATGGCTAACTTTTATTGATTGCTTACTACATGCCAGTCGTTGTGAGTTTTTATGTGTATTAGTTTAGTTAATCCTCCAAAATCCCAATGTTATATACTATTATTAACTCATTTCACAGATGAAGAAGCTAAGGCATTTGAGGCAGAGTTACTTTCTCAAGGTCACAGAGCTGGAAAGTAGAACTAAAACTCAGATGGTTTGACTGCAGATACGCACTCCACTGCTTTTCAATTTAAAATTTTTTATTGATTTTAGAGAGAGGTTGGAAGGAAGAGAGGAAGAGAGAGAGAGAGAGAGAGAGAGAGAGAGAGAGAGAGAGAGAGAAACATTAAAATGTTGTTCTATTATTATGCATTCTGGTTGATCCTTGTACGTGCCCTGACCTGTGATCAAACCTGTGGCCTTAGTTTATTGGGACATTCTAACCAATTGAGCTGCCCGGCAAGGGCTTCCACTGTTTTCCAGTGATAGAAAGTACAACAAAGTAAGAAAAATCTGGTTTGAATCTAACTACAGCAATAATTACTTCTGTGATCTTAAGTAAGACTCCAAATTTCTGAATTTTTAACTTTTTCAGTATAAAACACAAACAATTACGTTTCTCTCCTGTGGCAATTTTCAATGGAATTCTAAAATTCTTTGACAGTTCTTCCATTGAGAGGTGAGGTCTATGTGTTCTCCTTACATATAAGCTCTGCAACTGACCAACAGAATTCAATAGAGGCAACACTGTACCAGTCCCCAGGCCTAGTCCTTAAACAACTGTTGGCATCTATTTTTTTTTTTTTTGTCTCTTTGGATGCTCTCTCTTAGAGCTCAGCCCCCATGTATAAGGAAGCCAAGGAAAGGCTATGTGTAGACGTTCAGGCCAACAGCCCTGGTAGGACTCCAGCTAATGACTACCTCAGACATATAAATAAGAACACATTTTAGTTGACTCTGGACACATCCACTGTCTGACCACAATTGCATGAGAGACCTTGCACAAGAATCACCTACACCCAGTTCATTTTTGGAACCATCAGAGATAACTAAAAATAATTAGGTTGTTTTAAACCACTAAGTTTTAAGGTGATTTAGTATGCAGCAATCCTATCTAATAAAGAGGGAATATTCTAATTGACCTTCCCACCGTCACAAAGATGGCGGCACTCACAGCCAATAAGGAGGGAATATGCTAACTGACTGCCCTGACCTCAAAGATGGCAGTGCCCACAGCCAATAAGGAGGGAATATGCTAATTGACTGCCACGCCCTCAAAGATGGTGGTGCTCACAGCCACAAGATGGCAGCACTCAGTCCCCTCAGTCCAGCCAGGGCAGCAGGAGTGCAGCAGGCCTCGGGGCAGGCCCAGCTGCTCTGTGCGCCTGCCTCTCAGGCCCCCAACCACCCAGGGCCAGCTGGAGGTGCAGGCAAGCCTCGAATGTTGGCTGCCCAGCCACCCAGGGCTGCCCAAGGCTCAGGTAACCAGGGCCGGCCGAGGCTTGTGCTGCTGGCAGTGGCAGCAGCAGAGGTGTGATGGGGGCATCACCTTCCCCTGATTGCCGGGTCACCTCCCGCCCCTGAGGGCTCCTGGACTGTGAGAGGGGGCAGGCTGGGATGAGGGACCCCCCCCTCCAGTGCATGAATTTTCATGCACCAGGCCTCTAGTAGATAATAAGAACCACTCTCTACTTTGTCAGTATTATTGGGACCAGTGTGAAAGTTCTTGATATGTTATAAAGTATTATACAAGTGTAAAGAACTATTAAGTATGTGTGCTAAATTAAGTATGTATAAGCAGATGACACCATATAGAATAACACAGAATCACAGAAATCTCAGTGTTCAATACCAAGGGTCAGTTAATAAATCCATTTAAATCCAGTGGGTATTCCTTGAGTGTCTATGCATACCAAGCAGCAAATCAGGTCACATAAAGATACAAAAACAACAAGGGTAGAAATATTCCATGCATTCTAAGAGTATATTAAAAGCATCTTAAACCTGAGCAACAAATGAAAGAAAGTATTTTATGCAGCATCCAAATTTCTCAGAAATATTATTTCCTAAAGTATTGTTCATTTCCTGATAGAAAGTTGGTGCTGACATCAGGAAAATCTGGTTTTCAATCTTTCCTTTAATACTTTCTTGAGTGCATACAAAATACCTCTGGGTGAAAGGTTTGTACTTGTAAAATGATAGTAATAATACCTATCTTGCAGGAGTCTTGAGAGGATTAAATAACACAATGTATTCTAAGATCCTCGTGCACAGAATTAGATCAATAATGGACAGCTCCCATTATAATTTAAACTTCTAGTCTTGCTCTCCATTGCAAATTTGCAGGAAAAAAAAAAGAAAAAGTCTGTGATATCTGTCATTGTAGTTCAGAAATAGGGCTACCAATATTTTCTGTGTTCAAATCTTAGGAATAATAAGTTGCATTTGTTCATGAGTTACTTCTAACTCTCCTCTATTGAATCACAGATGAATCCGCAAGTCTTGTTCATTTTACCTTTTTAAAGTACCCAGTACCTTTCATGAACTCTACTAGTATCAATCATCTCTTCCATGAATCATTTGCAATAGCCTTCTGTGTTAGTTTCCTAGGGCTTGCATTTTTTAAATGTGCCACAAACTGGGTGCTTTAAACAACAAATATTTATTCTCTCATGTTATGGAGGCTCAAAGTCCAAAATGAAGGTGTCATCCTCCTCCATCTGAAGGCTCTGGGAGAAGACCTAGATTCTCACCAGATCTTCGCCTCTGGGGGTTACTGGCAATGCTTTGGCATTCCTTGAGTTGTGGCAACATAACTCTGTCAGTGTCTTGGCATGGCCTTCTCCCCATGTGTGTCCAAATTTACCTCTTTTTATAAGAATAACATTCACTGGAACTGAAACTGACCTAATCCAGTATAACTTCATCCTAACTTGATTACATCTGCAAAGACTCTATTTTCAAATTAGATCATATTCACAGGTATCAGGTAATTAGGACTTCAGCATACCTTTTTTTGGTAGGAGGGGCACAATTCAACCCATAATACTTTCCATCTGTTCTCCCTGCTTTACCCTGGACTCCTTTAAACTATGTCCCTCATCACAGCCAGAATGTTTCACTTATAAGATCAAACCCTCCACTGATACTGCATTTCTTTTGAAATAAATTTTTAAAAATCAAAGTTCTGAAAAAAGACAAAAATTTAATCTTGATCTCTCCATACCTCCCTGAGATATATCTCCCCAAGGCCATTTCTCAGAACTTCTCTCCTTAGGCTCATGCCATTCTAGCTTCATCGCCCCCTCTCTGTTCTGCTGCTCCTTTGCACTCAGTGTTCCTGTTTATGGAATCTCTCTCCCCTCACCTCCCATACCCTCATGATTTGCTATCTCTTTGTCTTCAAGGTTCTTTTGAAATATCACTTTAGCAGAGAAACCTTTCCTGAGAAGTCCACAGAAATTAGTACTCCTTTAATCTATATTACTTAGCATCAGTATCCTGGTATTTATTTCTTCACAGATAGCACATGTCCCTAAAGGCCATATTATATATTTATTTGTTCTGATTCCACTCCCCTCACACACCATGCTATAATGAAAGCTCTAAGAAGGAAGGGACTTCCTTTTGTTTACTCTTTGTCTCCTCTGATTAGAACACTGTCCAACAAATTATAGAATATCCAATAGTAATAAACACTGACATCATCCATAGAAATGCAAGTTGTGCTTGTTCGGTTAATTGTTGTCCTGTTAATATTGACCAATTGGACAGTTTTCCCAAGGAAATTTATATTAGCATTCCTGGTGGCCTTCCATGAGTGTAGTTCTTTGAGTTTCTTTGAACAGCTTGAAACATCTTACTGGATCCCTCACTAATTATCTCTTAGCAACAAACACATTGATAAAGTTTTTGGAACAGGATGGATATGAACTGAATTTCAAAGAGAGTATAGTTATGTCCTGGAAGAGAAGGGAGGGCATCATGTGGGGATTTACAAGGCAAAGAAGGCAATAGTGATTTATGTATATTATCCCTTGTTAACTCACAATTTTCAAAAAGGTAAAATCATGACTTTCATAAAAATATAAAATGAATGCAAATCAACAATTTTATTTAGCTCATTAATTAATGAGGGAGCTAATAAGATGGGGGAAAATACAGTAGAGTTAATCTTCTTAAGTTCAATTTTTCTTCAAACTGCCATGAACAGGAATTTTCTTTCATTACTATGGGTTAGAAACATAATTGATGCATTGTCATCAGCCCTCTAAATGTTAATCTTTATCTCTATAAAGATGCAAAATACACCAAGAACAATCAAAAGCACACACCCCATCAAATAATTACTGAAGAGTACCCTAGATAACATCCAGCAGTCCATTAAAAAGACATTCAGTAATCTTCTTCAAAAATACTTTAGAATTTTCCTAAAAATGCCAAGCAGGTTATCATAAGGCACACATATTTCTGAGAGTGATGGAGATTTGCTTGGTTAGATGAAGGGAAAGCCCAGTTGGTGAAAGATGTTACCGCAAGGCAAGTTAGGATTTTATATAGCAAGCTATGGGAAATCACTAATTCTCAAGTAGAGGAGTGACTTGATGAAAACAATCTTTGGAAAGAGTCATTTTAGCAGAAGTGTGTGGATAGAAACGTAGAGTTGGAGAAAATGCAGGTAGAAGACGGAGCAAGAAATACACTTAGAAAAGTTCCATAGGGATTCAATAGGGTTTAGGCCTGGGTGATGCAAAAATCCAGGTAAGGTTGGATAGGGAGCTTTGGGATGGCAGAAGTAACCAACTGAACTGACATAATTGAGTCAGCTTCTTGGAACTTTTCAGAGGATGCCTGACTGTGAGTCTTTATATTCCAAAATTTGTACTTGGTTATAAAATTTGCAAGTGTATCTAGCCACTTTTGTAAAAATATTATTTGTGATATCTTTTCATGATGAAAGTTATTTGGATAACAACTCTTGTGTAATTCATTAATATAATTTCACTAATATTTATTTAATGCAATATGCATTATTGAATGCTAATTAAAGCTCCCTAAAATACTTATAATAAACTTAAAGAAGAAATGCAACCTCTTTCCATACACTTAATGTCCCTCAGGTTTGAGATGTAATTGACATATAACAATGCTTAAGTTTAAGGTGCACAATATGATGATTGATACAAGTACATATTGTAAAATAATTATCACAATAAGGTTAGTTATTTAATTTTTTTAAAAGCATCAGTAGTTCAATTCTATTTTGCATATGAGTATTAATGGATTTTGCCTGGTTTGTGAAAGGTAAGAAAAAGCATCTTATTTGTTCAATATTATAAAGCAAAACAAATCATTCAGGTCACTTCAATCTCTAACAACGCATGTTAGAAATGGCTAGGTGATATACAGATTTCAGGAAAACCCAATACCAGGGAGCATTTTCATATAATTACGGCTAAATAATTGAGGTTCAATCCATGCCTCCAATGTTTGATTTGAGTGTGCTTTCTTCATTCACTTGGCTTTTGTAGAAATTAAATGGTGGTATTTTAAGAAAATGCCTCTTTTTGTAGCTTGACATATTCTAAGTAAACATATGCACTCTAAAATAAAAGCACTTCCAAAGTTAACCTTTGAAAATTCAAATTGTACTGAGCATATCATAAATGATTCACCAGTGGCAGACATATAGGTTAATTGTATGATCTGAGCCATGAGTTGTTCTTTAGTTCTTGATTCAAGTGACTACTTTTTACTATATTGAGTCCTGGGTTTCAAAAATGAACCTTCTGCTGATAAGGAGATTTACAGAGCACGAAAAAAGCCTGAGTCAACTATTTATCTGGGACCAAACTCATGAACTAAGCTTAGTTCAAGCAAGAGGTTTCCTATGCAGTTCATTTATTTTAATAAGGTACATGCATTTTGGAGTTATACCATAGCTTTTGTTCACAGTGCACTGACAGAAGTGGAGGAAAAGGCCTGGAGGTAACATTTCATGCATTCTTAGCGATAAGAATTGAGCACCTGCTAGAAGCAAAGTTCTATGCCAGATGCTCCGGAGGTACACAGGCCTAGCCTGCAAGGAGCTTCTACTATTATAGAGGGAATAAAACAAGTGCACAGATCATTATGTCGCAACAAATTATAATAAGAGAGGATACTATAAATACTATAGGAAGGATATAAAAGCAAAATTTTTAAAGCAATTCCAGACAGAGAAAGTACATTGGTTTTCTAGGGGATCGAGAAAAACTGCATGGCATTTGAATAAAACAGTGTTTCTCAAACTTCTGCATGCATAAAAGATGCCTTGGGATCTCATTAAAGTTTATATTTCTGGACCATCCCTGGATATTGTGATTTATAGTATCTAACCAGCACTCCAGGTGATGGAGAAATGGCCCAAATACTGTTTTATAAACACATGGTTAGAGCCTTAAAAGATAAATAGCATTGAGAAAGCAGTGATAAAAGTAGAGAGGATTCAGATTAAAGGGATAACTGAATAAATTAGACAATAAGGAAGTTTGATGTATTATCTGATCTCTGGGGGACAGAGGGCTTTGGAATCCCTTCTACCACCCCAATTAGCCTATTAAAATCACAGGGGTTTCTGATGAGCTGTTCTATAATATAGAGACTTGGATTGCAGCAATAAAATAGATTTAACATCACCACCCCAATCATATCCCTAAATTGCCCCTTAGTAGATGAAGGGTATATAAAGTATCAATAAGAAGTACTCACATTGCCACATAAACTCATTTAAATAGCTACAGCCCTAGCCAGGTGGTTCAGTTGGTTAGATTGTCACCCTGTACGCTAAAAGGCATTAGGTTCAATTCCTGGTCAGGGCACATACCCAGCTTGCAGGTTCCATCCTCAGACTGGGCACATAGGGATAGGGGTGAGAAGTGACCAGAAATCAAGGTTTCTCCTCACATGGATGTTTCTCTCTCTCTCCATTCCTCTCTAAATTCAGTGAGAACGTGTCCTCCGGTGAGGATTAAAAGAAAGAAAAAATAAAAAAGTACAACTACAGAACTCCTGAAGACAAGACATCACAGGAAACTCACAAGGGGAGGAGGGATGGGGCTGGGAGGACAGTCAGCAAAATGATGAACTGTTTGTTTCTGGAACAACATGCAGATGCTGGTTTTTTGTGGGGCTGCTCTGAGGAACTGCCCTATATTCTGGTGCCAGGCTTGCTCAATGTATCCCTATCTCAATGTATCCCTATCCCTATCCCTATCTCAATGTATCCCCAATGTATCAATGGGCAGTATGGATGAGCATGTGCTAACAATTTTTTATGGTGGGGAGGGGGTGGAAAGTCCACTGTCTTTCTCCTGTGTCCACCTGGAGGTGATCGGGAATTTCCTAGGCCTGTATCTTTGCTCATATTAGTAAGCACAGCTTTCCATACTTAATTTCTTACTCTCAGTCACATCCTTACTTTACATATTACCTGCCCCTGCACAGTGTTCTACTGCAGAAACTGTTGGTTCCAAAACTGAGGGGCTGCCCCCGTGATATCTGAAACTCACCTTCCTACATGGAGGACAGGGAGAGAGGAAAGAAAGAGGCTGACTACTGCAGAATAAGCAAGGGAACTTACAAAGTTTGTCTTGAGCAACCAGAAGACAAGTAGATCCCTGCCCACCAGAATCTTAAAAGTTTATAGAGAGACCTTACCTGGGTTTCATCATGTGTGCTGTCTAGATGGCCACAACACCACCTTATTCTCTCAAGGTTGCCCCTTGGAACAGCTTCTACTGTGAGATGGTGGGCAGAGTGTACACTCCAAAGATGGGAGAGAATGAGGAGCCCTCAATTACAAGCCCTCAGCTTGTAGGTCAACTGGTAATCATGTCCTCTCCATGACCTCCTCCAACAGAATAGGGACCTAGCCCACCTTATCTGTGTTGGCATATGATTAAGAAGCAGAGGTATGGGCTTGGACTCAAGGGAAAACACGGTGTTATTGGTAAGTAGTACATATGTAGCCTCCCACAGAGTAGTACATATGTAGCCTCCCGGCATTTTCTAAATGCCCATCGCCCAAAATGTTTGCAAAAGAATCAAGAAAGAGCACTATGGCAAAAACATATCCTATCTAATAAAGAGGAAATATGCAAATTGACCATCACTCTGCCACAAAGATGGCGGCACCCATAGCCACAAGATGGCAGCGCCCAGTCCTCTCAGCCCTGCCAGAGTCCCCCAGTCCTGGGGGGACGGCCACTGAGAGCGGGCAGCGTGAGAAACCTGGAGGAATGCTTGCTTCGTTGCCACGGTGATGAGGCAAGCATTCCAGAGGGCCTCTGGGCAGTGGGCATGGAACAGCCTGGGGGGTGGGGAGGGGATGCTTGCATCGTCGCCCCGGCAATGAGGCAACCATTCTGCGCCTGGCTACAGAGGAGGGCCTCTGACCAGGCCGGGCATGGAACCCTTGCATCGTTGCAGGCCGGGCTGAGGGACACCCTGCCTCCCCCCGCACAGTGCACGATTTTCATGCACTGGGCCTCTAACATAGCAATAAATGAAAAGGGAGGAATAAATAGTATGTCAAAGGCAAAATTTGAAACATCTTCAATGTTAGGGCAAAGGACTGTTTTCAACAGACCAAAGGGAATCACTACACATAATTGAAATTGGCTGTAGGAAGTTTGAACTGTATGCAAAGCTTGGAAAAAAATGGCTAAAGGCAAGAGAAATGTAGGAAATGCTAAACAGATTCACAGAGGATTATTCTTATATAGTTAGCACCTTCCTAAAAAAAAAAAATCTCACGTTGAGCTATAGAAGAAATGCATTTAGAGCATTTATACCAATTTGTTTATTAAAGAGCTTTTATAAAACATCCAAAGCAAAGGCCTTATTAGTGGGCACTCTGGAAGAAAAATATAATTTTAATCAATTTGATTAAATTATATAAATAATTTAAAAAATCATGAAATGGAATTTTGAAAGATTATACATACGTTTGTTCATTTCTTTTCCTTCTATACACTTTATCGTCCAAATTTGTTTTATATCTTTGTTTCTTCCCATAATAATTATTACTTCTGAAAAATAGTTCTTAAAAGAGAAACAGTTTATGTCATCAGAGAGATCAGACAGAATTAACTTAAAGCCAGTCAGAGGTTTCTCTAATTTGGGTGCATTAAAAGGAAGGGAAGGAGAGATCCTGAAGATCCATTATTGTCATTTGTCCAATTGCAAAATTTTCTTCTAGGCAAAAACCTATCCTTTATATTACTTTAATGTCAACACAGCATGTAATAGAGGTTTGAGCACAAAATAGTTAAATGAGGTCCTGGTTCGATTCCAGGTCAAGGTACATGGGGAAGGGAGGGCAGGGAAGCTACAGATAGATGCTTCTCTCTCTCTCTCTCTCCCTCTCTCTTTTCCTCTCTCTTTCTCTCAAAAAACAAAAACAAAAACAAATAAAACAAAACAAACAAACACACAAAACACCCATGTATCCTCGGGTAAGGATTAAAAAAAATTCACCATTTATGAATAGTGATTGTAGCTTATAGCTTTAATATTAAGTAAGATTATGAAGAATAGTAATGGCATGAGAGCCAGAATATTATATAATTCCATGTCATGTCCATTTCATATTAAAATATTAAGGTACCAGAGATTATGACAATTTCCCCAGTCCAATCCATGGTCTTTCAAGGAATATTACAACTATAAATGGGATAATTTTTTTTTATTTCTGTTTTGTGGTAATCAGGTAATAATGTGAATATATTTTATATTAAGATAATTTGAAAAGGCAATATGCACGTAATGTAAAGTGTATGTAAAGTTCAGATACTATTACCAGGTAAATCGGAAGTGTGCTTTACTATCACAGACTCTGCATTAGCAGTGGACAAAAATCTCTTTAAAGAAACAATGTAGATACTTATTTTTTTTTAAATTGTAGTTCTTGGTTAGTTCAGTTCTCCGACTAAAATCTCCCCTTTCTCCCTTGTGCATTTTACAAACTTTTGGCAGCTTTATTGTTGAAAAGCCAAGGTATATTCATAATTGCACCACAGTAACATGCATTTATCATTGGCAAAGGTTTCATACTATAAATGAATTACTGTAATGGATATGTCATGAAATAGCATCTTATTATCCTCCTCTTCTACTTTCTCCACCAAGCAGGTCAAAGTCGATAACAAGTGTTACTCTAAAGTGATATTTTTGAACAAATTAAAGGAATAAAGTGAGTTTTAAAGCTTTAGCTTTGCAATACTTTAAAATGATCAACACTTTTTATTCTAGCTATGCCTCTAAATCCCCTAAACACTCCTCGCTCTGTGATGTTTTTGCAAATACTGGAAAGCCATTGATTTCTATACTGGCTCCTAGGTTGTTCTCAATCAAGAAAATGCAATTGAGAATTTATTATATCTGGAGATGCTGTCAAGAAATGGAAAAATTATAATATTTCCAACTTATTTCATCCAGGTGTGTTTGAAAACATTGAGAGAGAACAAATCAATCCAACTTTGCTTTATAAAGTTTGAGCTAGATATTAGAGTACAAGCATTTCTTGCCTATATGATATCTTGGTAGCTGCCATTTTATTTCAATGTTTCTGCTGTACATAAAGTGGAGTTGTTAGAAACACCAAAGTGTAGGGTTCTGCTACCATCTTATTTTAGCTCCTTTAATGAGCCCCTGAAGGAGGCAGTGCATAGTCTGTAATCAGAGAAGTTCTCCCCAAACAGTCCCATAAAGACATAGACTAACCACTGTATCTACACATCTAACCTAGTGATAAAATACTGGCAGGTATCAGATCTGCTGGCACAATGATATCTGGGGAAAGAACAATCCTATCTCATGACTTAAATGGGGACAAAGATGGCATGCCACTCATACATAGAGAGAAGTTGTTAAGATAGACGACAAGATTAAAATCCCAAAATTCTCACAGGGCAAAATTTAACAAGACCAAAAGTATTAATTTTTTGGCTTGGGTCCAAAACATAGCCAATATTTAATGGAGATTTGGCTTCGTAGTATTCAAACTTTGGAACTTTCACTAAAAGCTAAAGGGTCTGGGAGGGGCAGGTGCAGGGTGGAGGTGGTCAATAGAGATGAATTAAAATAAAATATATCACACTTAACAAAATAGCTATTTGGATCACATTGATCTTTCTAAGGAAACTGCAAATGTAGGCACCTAGGGCATGGTAAATGACACTTTGTTAGATTCTTGCAGTTTGGTCATTCTGTACAAGGTCTATATTATAATATCAAACCTCTCAAATGATGATAAATATTATGGTAAGTAAGCTAAGCATCCATACTCAAAGACTTTGGACTATTTCTACACAAAATTCAGGCAAATTATTTGGCTTCACTCAAGTTGTTCAAGTATCTGAAAATTACTAGAAACTTAACACATGGAGACCCTTATTTTAAAATGAATTTGTTACAAAACAAGCAGATGCTTATATATTATCTTCAATATTAGAATTTCTATGTTATGTCACTAACCAGAAACAGCAACTTGATTTTTCCCATTACATTTATGCAAAGTTAGGTTTTGGTATTTTTTTTTCACTCCAGAGAGCACTTAGTTTCTATGCATCCAGATCTCCTGAATTTTATTTGACAGTTCTGGAGACTCATGTCACTTGCTATTGAACTAAAAGTAATAGTATCACATTTCAGTCTAAATCTCTCCTGTAAACCACCAGGTATTTTCTCATATGCAACAAGATGAGAATTTTCAAAATTAAAAAACTTTGAGTCAAAAAGATTGACAAATGGTTTTAATGTACAATGTGGAAGTATAATTTCACTTGTTTCCCATGGGGGCAATACATTTGGTTAAATGTTCCATCACCTATTCTCAACTCTCTTCATCTTCCTCTTCCACCCATCTCTCTCTCTCTCTCTCTCTCTCTCTCTCTCTCTCTCTCTCTCTCTCTCTCTCATCTAAACTGGCCAGTTCTTGCTCTTCATAGGCAGTTTGAACAGGATTAAAATTAATATTTATTTTTCAAATTGTCTTTATTATATGGAACATTCCATTCATTTAGCTCAATTATTTTCACTTCAATATCACTGGAAAATATTGGGCTCCTACTACCAGAGTACCTTGTTTGTATTATATGTCCCTGATGGACTTATACTGTCTGCAGTGCTTTAGACACTTGTTGCACCTTTGCATATTCTGTCTCCTTAAGTCCACCACCATTTTACATAAAGCCAGCTTACTGTGCAATCCCTTTCTTACACTAAATGTTGGTGTATGTCTACCTACTAAAGTGGCATTGCAGTCATTCCTATTAGGTTTAGCTTTAGGACTTCTCCATCGATCTTTGTTCATTAAGAAGTCTCCTCTTTTACTTTTACCTAGCAGGCCGTTGTTGGTGCTGTGGGGTAGACCTGGATTTGTCACCATTGCCTCAGTGAAGTTAGTCGTTGTACAAAGTCTGATAATGTATTTAAAAGCTACTACCGTGGAAGGTTTTACCTGTCGGCAAAATTTCCTCTCTGCAGGAAAATAGGTTCAATATTAAATCATATGAAGACAATAACATAGAGGGTGAAAGATGAAGAATGAAAAAATAGCAAAGGTAGGATAGCGAAGATTAGTGTGATTTTGCTCTTATATAGCTCAAGAGTTCTCTTAATTAAATGATTCACCCTTTACCAGCTTGCCAAAATATTCTAGGGGTGACAATGTCTCTAGTCCCCTTTTTAGTGAGGAAAAAATTCATTTGTATTCTAAAATCTCTAATTAGCTAGAGATTTGAGGAAAGGGAAGTACATTTTAACGACCCAAGGGAGGCCAAGAACTAAAGAAATGATGAATGTGCACAAAGATTCAAGAATACATCCAGCAATTTCAATGTGCCCAGGTGCCCTTTGGGCCTTGTTTGACAATCCCAAGAACTCATGTCACTTTCTGTTATGCACACTGCAACAGAAACTGCTCAAAACTTTTGCTGTTCTTTTTGCAATGTCAAATGAAAATATAGTGTCTGTTGCTGAAAGAGGCTCAGTATTCAGCTGGCAGGTCACAACGAGAGAGAATGAAAAGGAAGCAGAGAAAAAGAAACTAAAAAATAACAAGAAAAAAGAAAAATGTTTCAGGTGATAATACTTTATAAAAATAGTTTATAGTATGTTTCTCTCCCTGGCGTTACAATTTTAATCCATGCCTCAGGCCTGATCTCCAATTTCAGGCACTTGGAAAATGAGTAGCAGAAAAAATTGTTCTATTCCTCAGAGCAAAAGAGCAATTATTTTATGTAAGTGAGGCCCTCTTTTATTTCAAAACAGAAGTTGAAAATTGTTATGTTGATAATAATAAATATGGACATAATCATACTCATTTATACTATAGAGGAAAGGTGTAAGATGAAGTTGGCGACAGGAGAACATCCATGTCAGAAACGGAAAATCGGACATCTCTGTGACTGGCTCAGAACCATTAGCAGTAACGACTGTCATTTAATCTTCTTGTTCACTTTTACTATTTAGCTAATAGAGAACACATTTTCACTTCTGTATTTGGTGAAGAATAGAAAAATTAAAAACTTAGATTTCTGAAAAATAGGCACTTTGGGCACTTAGTTATTTAATGCTCATTTTGGTATATCTTGTCCAGGGGTCTTAACCTTCACTGCATATTAGAACCATTTGGGGAATTTTCAAAAATACTGATGCCCCGTGACAGAATTTCTTCTTTAATTAGATTGCAGTGTGTCCTAGGCATCAGTATGTTTTAAAAGCTACCCCAGGGATTCTAACGTAAAGTCAGGCAGAGAACAGCCACCTATAGCCAATGTTCCTGAAAGTGTGTTCTAGAGAGATCATTTCCGCCAGGATTACCAAATCCTTGTTCAAAATGCAGATGATCACATCCCATCCAGCACCTACTAAGACAATCTCTAGCGTTGGGGGCTGGGCAGAATGGCTTCTTAAGAAGCTCCTCCATGATTCTTCAAGAGAATCCCTGCAATCATGCCTGTATAATTTAATGATCCAGTTGACATGCTCTCCAGGTAAAGAGGGGACCCATGCTCTACTCCTTCAATTTATAATTTGCAATAGCCATTTTCTGACTTATGTGATTGTTCTGCAGCAAATTATCATTTGGACAGTGAAATAAATAAACTATATACATATAGATATGAGGTACATATGTATAGAGATATAAACATATACATCTATAGATAGGCATACATCTATTTGGCTTCAGCACATGTGTATATGTGTATATACATAGACACATAGAAACTGGCTCCAATACTCATGGGAGTATTCTGGATTCTGGCTTGGAAGGCTTTCCATGATTTATCCCATGCTCATGGCAGGGGATTTCCTACCACTGTATAAAGTGTTTTGGGTAGGGCTCAAATAGCTGCCTAAGCAGAGTCAAGTTCTAAACTAATGCTCCAAACAATCCTCAGAAAGAGAAAAACATGGCAAAATTTAAAATATATATTTTGAGTACTAGTTATGAGCCCTGATTATATATATTTTATAGGCTTGTTGTTATTGAAAAGCATTCTTGAAATTCAGGGATCCTGACAGTCTGTTGAGTGCCAAAAACCTATTAAAATGCAATCTGAAATGCATTTCAGGTGAAATCACTTTTACTAAAGTACAGATCATTTCATTTATTCTAAAGGTATATAATTAGAAAGGATACTGAATTGGTATTTATTTATCTTTCTACAATATAGCAAAAACACACTTCTTTTTTCTAGCTTCAGCATGTGCATAATTTTATAAAAGTCTATGTCAGAAAAGGAAGTGGGGTATTTTTTCTCTTTTCATGGACCTCTATGGTGTGCATACTCAGAATGTTTAAAAATGGTTTGATTCTCAAGTGAACACAAAAGCATAATAAAAAAATTAGAAGGTACTATCTATCTTGGCCTTATCTGCACGTCAGAAAATTAAGGCAGCAATGAATGATACATTACTGTTCAAAGTTTTATTATCAGTGGCAAAATTCAAATTTGTTCTGTTTAAAACACAGAAGACAAATTTTCTCATTTGGAAAAACCCATTTTGTTAGTGCGTCGTTATAATGGAATAAAAATTTCATGTTGTATACATACTAATTCAATTTTTACTAAATAATTTTAAAGGGGTACAACAGAAAACATGTACTAAACAAACACAAAGTTATTTATTTGGTAAAAGCTTTAGTAACCTGTGTTTACTTTAAAAAGTTACACTTTTATTTCTACATATTAAAGTATTAGAAAGGAATGATTGCTTCCATTTGTCATATTTTAAATGTCTGTTCATTTGGGGATGGCTTTTGGAAAATAAACGTTGTTGCTGAATAAATTTAGGTTCATTAGAAATAACCCACATAATATTTTAAAAAGGTTAGCTGCTGAACTCAGTGGTGTCCAGAAAGCCAACTGGGAAAGCTCAAAGGCAGCGCTTGTCTTTTTGCTTCAAGAAACTGCACCGTGCATGAGCTTCATAGTCCTAATGTGTTTTCGTTTTACAGTCGTAATTTGTTTCCAATGGCTACCAAATCATAAAGGGACTAAAAGGCAGCAAAGAAAAACGGCAGGTGTATTCGTATAGGGCAATGTACAAGCAGCATTTTAAAAGATAATGTGAGATCACTATTACATAATATTTTAAAAGGCAGAACATTTGAGGAGGAACTCATTTGCAAAATATTTCACACTTGAGAAGCGGCAGATAACAAACCTATTTTAAATAAAATGGAATATCTAAAAGTTAATAATAAATGTTCTAACCCGGTAGGTTCTAAGAGAAGCTGGGAACCCAACAATGTACAGGAGCAAGTGTCATATTGTGAACCTAGTAGAGGTTAAAAGAATAGTGACTGAATAATTAACATGAAAAATAACTGTACTGCACATTCAAGCCATATGTTCTTAATTCCACTGTAATATCTTCTATAAAACAATCCACTCTTTCATTTACTTACATGACATAATAAAAACGTGTGCGATTAGAAGCAAGTCACCTGTGCAGAGCCAGGTCAAAGCAGTGATCTTAAACTGTGTGCATATGCATGGCAGCTCAATGGAAATGTAACCTCAAGTACTTTGAGCAGAAAGAGAGAAATACTTCCCTGACCTCATCGCTAAGCAGAATTCTCGCTAGACTAATAGGTCTCCTCCACGTGCAGAACAGTAACTTCACCTTATCTTTGGTCCACTGGAGAAAAACTTTGCAATCCAGTTTGTCATTTTATTTATTTCTCATGGCTTGATGTTTGGAAAATCTGTTAATTAGGTGTTATAGCTTAAAACCCACTACACACGATAATGTAAAACCTCCTGATAGAAACTTTTATAAGTTATATGTAGTAACAATTCCTATAATGTGAAATTCAGATTCCCACACCTGTATTTTTTCTGTATTCCAGATTGTAGCTGAATTATTATCATTTGACACTGATAATTATGTAATGACAGAATTCAGTTTAATTAAACAAATATTTGTTGACCACCTTTTATTTTACAAAGCACTATGTGAGCAGTAAGGAAGGAAAAATGAGTAAGACCTGAAGAAATTCATATCACAATGAATGAAACAAATACAGGGTGTCCCAAAAACATGTACACACACTTTAACAGCTGATAGCTCAATTGACATTTTTTTTCTTTTCAGCCAGACTAAGTTTTGAACAAAGAAAATCCATCCTAAAATGCTACTGGAAGCTTGAAAATGCAGTTGAAGTACAAACACTGCCTTTTTAATTATTCAAAGTGTGCATACATTTTTTTTGAGGGGGGGGGACTCAGGGTGTGCAATATACACATATACACATATATATCTCCGCAAAAACGTATACACACTTTAACAGCTGATAACTCACTTAATCTTCACTCCTTTTCAGGTTTAACTGATTTGATAGAATAGGTGAAGCCAGTCTAATCTTTGAACAAAGAAAATTTACCGACTAGACTTTTCTATGGGGTTACAAAAAAAAAATAAAATTTACTGTACAAAATAGGCAACAGTTGATGAGTTCAGGGCACACAAATACTGAACGAAATTAATTCTTAATGTTTGTGATTCCATTGTTTTGAGTTATCAGCAGTGCTTGGACCAGAACCATCATCAGTTTGAAAAAAGGCATCGACAGCCCACCCAGTGTGGCTCAGAGGTTGAGTGTCGGCCTGAGAACCAGAGGTCGTGGTTCATTTTCCTGATTCCGGTAGGGGCACATGATTGGGGTGTGGGCTTGATCCCCCGTGGGGAGTGTGCAGAAGGCAGCTGATTGATTCTCTCTCATCATTGATGTTTCTATGTCTCTCTCTTTCTCCCTTCCTCTCTGAAAACAATTATATATCTATATATCTATAGTTCTCTCTCTCTATATATATATATGTGAAAAAAAGATGTTGACGAAAAGTTATTCATTTCTGTGGATTCTTTTAAAATTTGAAAGTTAAGTGTATGTTAGTAAACACTGACTCTATAATAATTCAAAGTGTGTATACATTTTTTGGGACACCCTATTTGAGGAAATAATGAACCATTTAGAATGAGTGCAACATGAAAAATAATTATAGGCTATAGAAGAGGAAATAAGTTTTAGGTGTGAATAATTCTCATTGTTTTATTTCAAAGCACTTAGTTGTATTTCACAGAAATATGTAACATTTAGAAGGTATAAAAACCTACTCAGTTTAAATTTTATAATTGGAATATAAATTGGAATAGAATTTAACTTTAAGAAAAGTTTTTTGAGCAATTTATTAATATCAGTAAGTTGCAGGAAGAATGTTTAACATATTTATGTAAAAGTAGTTCACATTTTCTAAAATGGTTTTAGCATATTACTTGTATAGTTACAGTGTGTTAATTTTAATTTAATTATATATATTTTAAAGCAGGTTCAACAATTTTTGTTCTAGGAAATAATGTATTTGTGTAAATTGGTATATGTGAACTTTCAAGTACAAAAATGTTCTTGTAAAATACTCTTAAATTTCAAATTTGAATATAACCTTCAGTTTGATTACTTTGGTTGAATAGAAAGTTTATTATTAAAATACTAAAGTTTAGAAAATGAATTTTAAAAATGTATTAAGTATCAAAAATAAGTTGGTGAAAAAATAACATAATTTTAACTATACTGCATATGAGTAATTACATGTGTCTTATTTTTAAAATAAGTAGTTCACAAATGGCACTAATAGTAGTAGGCAGTATGATTTTATCTAGAGTTTGAAAACATGGAATTGTAAGAGATTTCATCTTGAAAATTTCATACTTTAAGGATATCACATTGAAGATGTTTATCTTTTGGATATTCCCATTTTATGCACTAATGCACTAAGAAGAAAAATAGACCAATTATTTATTTTGATCTGAATTAATATTTTTTGTGTTAAATTTATTGATGTTAAATGAGTTAAAATATAGGAAAAAACAAAAAATCTGAGAGGCTACTAAATGCCAGGCACTTTTTAGATAACACCTTTTTAAATAAATCTAATAAAATATTACCAGTTTTATTTTACCATTGAGGATACTAGGCTAAGAGTTGTGATCAGTTTATTTAACCAGTGGCAGATATTAGCTGGGATTCCAGGCCTTGTACCTCAAAGCCTCGTATGACTCAGATTCGTTATTAATCTGCCTCCAGTATGCATGGAAACATAACGCTTATCCATACAGATCAGTCTCTCTAGGAGGTTTGAACACCTCTGCAAAAACTTAGCTCACTTTTTCATTGTCGTTGGCATATTTGAGAGAAGTGTTAATTATGCATTCTGGTTTGCCACTCATTTCTTAGCAAGGTTTCTTTGTTCAAAGCTTAGTCTGGCTTCACCTATTCTATCAAATCAGTTAAACCTGAAAAGGAGTGAAGATTAAGTGAGTTATCAGCTATTAAAGTGTGTACACAATTTTGGGGAGGTATATATGTGTATATGTGTATATTGCACACCCTGAGTCCCCCCCCTCAAAAAAAATGTATGCACACTTTGAATAATTAAAAAGGCAGTGTTTGTACTTCAACTGCATTTTCAAGCTTCCAGTAGCATTTTAGGATGGATTTTCTTTGTTCAAAACTTAGTCTGGCTGAAAAGAAAAAAAAATGTCAATTGAGCTATCAGCTGTTAAAGTGTGTGTACATGTTTTTGGGACACCCTGTATTTGTTTCATTCATTGTGATATGAATTTCTTCAGGTCTTACTCATCTTTTCCTTCCTTACCTCTCACATAGTGGTTTGTAAAATAAAAGGTGGTCAACAGATATTTGTTTAATTAAATTGAATTCTGTCATTACATAATTATCAGTGTCAAATGATAATAATTCAGCTACAATCTGGAATACAGAAAAAATCTACAGGTGTGGGACTCTGAATCTCTCATTATGTGAATTGCTACTACTTCTTTGATATAGTATACTGAGAAAAATAATTGAGCTATTGTAGGTTTCCCACTACTTAGGAACACATGCCTGAAATCTTTGATAAATCCAGCAGATTTTAATTAAAAATATTATTGTAAACTTCTTTATAAATCCCTTTACTGCATCAAATACAGTACTATAAGTTGCACAAAAGTTTGTTTTTTCACAACTTAGTCTGCATAGGTTTATAAAAATTTTACTGAGTATTATCTTCATTGATTTACTAGTAGATGGATACCATTTTATCAATTGTCTGACCATTTATTACTACAGATAAGAGTTTATTAGAGAAATCTGTGTGGAAAGTAAGTCAAATTATCAGTATTTTAAGGTCATTTAAACAATTTTCACCAAAGAATAAAAAAAGAAAACTATACTCAATAAACTATATAATTTGTCCCAATATTTGGCTACTTATGCTGACCAGAATCAATGTTGATTAACATTTAATCCAGTTGTTTGACATCAAGCAAAGTAGAAACACAGACTTTAAAAATAACATAATTATTGTAGATTATTTAATCACATATTTTGATGCTGCTTCAAGCATTTGGAAAATTTTCAACTAATGCAGTGGATAGAAATATTTCAAACATGTCTTTCTATTTTAGTTGTAGAAAGACTGCATTGAAAGTCTTAGGTTATTTTACCTGGTCCCAAAGTAACAACTATGTAATTTTAAATAGTTCACCTTGCTACTCTGTGCCTCAGTTTCCTCATCAGACAACCAGGGCTAATATAATTTATTGTATTTTTGAAAACAGTCAAACAAAATGGCATGTGTTAAAGTTCTTTGAAAAAAATGTAATTTACAAATATATGATATAATATTAATAACCTTCCAAGATATTACAATACTTATAAAATGCATTACCACCAAAATTCTGGTCCTACAATTATCCAGGAAATAATATACACCAAAGCAACTTTAAGCTTCAACTAAAAGCCATGTTATGGAAACTCAAGAATAAACTTCGCATGTAGATATTAGCTTTAGATGTTGTGCTTATATATATATTTTTAGATTTTTCAAATATTATTAGAAACTTTTAAGGGAAAATGTGTCAAAATGGGGAAATTTTTTTATTTACAAGTTACCTAGAGATATTTAATACTCAATATGATAAATACTTTAGAGCTTTCTAACTGAAACCAAGTTTTGCCATTATACATATACTGTGCAGTAAAGACAATGTGTTATTTCATGCATACATATGAGTTGTAAAACAGACATAGAAGAGAAAAAAGATAAAAACTCTAGGTAGAAAATAGAATTTTATAACTACATTTTACATAATATTCCAAGAGATATCATTGGTTATTTTATTATTTTGAAAATATCACTTATTTCAACAACTAAAAAAATGTTAAAGCCTGATATAATCTTCAACATTTAAAGGATAATCATTGAAAAATATGTAGAACAAAAATTCCATCTCAATGCCATTGATACCACTTATACTGCTGAACAAGTATTATATGAGGTATTGAACATTGCACATAATTATACACTTAGGATTTGACATTGTAGCTAAACCAGTTGTTCAAGGCCACTAAAATACTGCAAGAAGATTAAGATTATTAACAGTGGGGAGGAAAAGGAACTATAAAAGCCCTTCTAACTCAAATACAGAAGATGGTGATTTCACTCAAAAATATGTCACAACTACCAAGAATTTTCAGTAATTCACGACACAAAACAAGATATCCATCTCTATTTTTTTTTTATCTTCTCTATTACATTAATCCAATGGTGATATAGTACATGTTCTGGACCTGCACATCAGTGTGACATTTATTATTGTTATGTCTCAGAATGTACCCCTTAAAGAGTTCACATATGTGCTGAGCACTAATTAAATTTCACCACTTCTGCTAGGTGGATGGCTCTTAAATTTTACACTAAGTAGTACTTTGTCATAGTAACACCACATAGAGTATTTAAAATTCATGTTTTAATTGAAAGGAATGCTGAAAAGTTTAGGTATAAGTAATAGATATTAACTGCTAAAAATATAAAATTTAATTTTAGGTGACATTCTATGAATTAGGACCTATAAACCTATAATAAATATATGGCTCTAGTTTCTAAAATACCTATTTTTTATTGTGTTGTTGCTGTTTTATTGCCAATGTCCACTGACTATTAAAGTGAGAATATTTCCTTTCAATTATTTTAAATAAGATTTGGAGGACATTTGGAGGAGTGAAAAACCTCAGGAACATAGAAATTGGTCCACAAACATGTGGCTTATGTACAGAGTTGAATTGGTGTTTTATAATGATAAATTCTTAAAATATGCCAATTTGGAGCATCTAAGCAATGTTTGGAAAGCTGGCCTACAGTGTGAGAATACCATTTAAAAACATTTGTGTTACATAACAAAAAGAAAAGTGTTGTCAATGCCAAAGAAAAAGTTTTGCTCAAGAAAAGTAACTTTTTTACTTAATTTTAATGTATAGATGGCACAACTGGCATCAAGGGTCATTAAAGGCTAATAGACCCACTTGAGGTATGGTAGCTTAATGGAGGATTAGATTCACAGACACAAAACACACACATGGAGAGAGTTTTTAACTCTCTGGACCACCCAACATGAGATGGAAATGCAAACAAGATGAAAAAATAAATATTTTTGCAGCACTAATAATTATTAAGTATGCACAATTTTTATGCAATAGGAAGTTTGATCAAAATGATGACAAGATTTATATTTAGAATGCAAGACTGCCACTTATTTAGGAGAATTTAAAAAGTGTTTAGTTTATACATGAATTTTGCTCGAGTTCATTTTTTTATGTAGTAGAATAGACCACTGTTAAGTATGTAGATGAAACAAATTCATAACAGTTGAGAAACTTAGTCAGGAAACTGTCAAGAAGGATAGTGTTGAGATAAATTCTTTTCAGCCTTTTCAAAGTTTGTGAAAGTTTATAAAAAAAAGATACATTTTCCTTGATCTGAAGAGATTCTTTGCAGAAGTAGAGTGTACAACATATTATATACATATGGGATTTCCCTATGTACATTGACATATGCATACACTATCTATATGCCTTTTTTTTTTTAACAACTTTAACGCAAAAAAAATAGGTTAACAACACAACAGTCATTGCAGGACGATTCAAGTTCTGAAATAAGTGACCTTAATCACTTAAACGGCTATATTACCTCTTACAATGCCCAAGACTAAGACTATAATTTCCTTTTTTTCCTTTTCATTGCAACACTGATTGTCATAGATAATCTTTGTGCTTTTGCATAATGCCCATCCTGGATGTAACATTGGAGCAGACAACATTGGACATTTTAAATAAGCATGCTGGAACGCAGGCAGGACCAGACAACCATGCACAAAGTATTCTGAATGTGTTTTTCCAAACTGGCTGCAACATCAACATGCACCGCTATCATATTTGGTCCTGTAGAGCAAGGAATGTACAGCTGAAGCAATCATGGCTAAGTTTCACTTGCAAGAGTTTCTTTAAAGAAGAACACCCAATAAGGAAACAAAGCAGGATGAATGAGACAAAACAAAAAAATCCCCCATGACCAACAATTAAAAAAAAAATTCCTCCCACACGTTAACACTGAAAGTCTGGCCATTCTCCTCATTCTGCAAAAAGCAGGCCTTCTCGTAGAAACGTTAAGTTGAATTAGTGCCTCACAGCTTTTCCTAACCATTGGAAAAGCTCATCTTGGTAAAGCATTTTCCAGCGCACATTGGCTTCTACGGTTTCCACAGCTCTTGAGAAAGAGGCAGCGGCTACTCCATCATAGTTCTTCATGAAGTTCTTTAGCTGGAAATAAAGATTTTTCAAATGGTAATTATGCATGTCCAACATATGTAAACAAGAGTCCATTTTAAACAACGGGCCACAGTCACTACAGAAAGTATACTTAATATGTGGAGAGAGCTTAGTATTGAAATGCAATATGACTGGGTCCATTAGGTGTTAATTATTTTGGAATTGAGAGGAAAATAAGGAGTGGACGTTACAGTTTAAGTAGCCAAAAAATTAACTCTTGCTTCATAAATAAATATTAAAACAGACATATTTAATCTATCTTTTCATAATAGGCTGATGGGATTGTGGCAAAACAAGTTCTAATTACGAAGCATATCCAACAGACAAAATAGCCTTAAAAACTGAATATAAGGAATAAAGTTTACTTTTTGCTTATAGAGAGAAAATTCTCCTTAATTTTCTCCCAATAAGGAGTCTGAGGGCTTGACACTATCTTTGATGGCAAGGGAATTATCAAAGGTATTGAGTAGTGGGGGAAAAATACTGATGGTATAAAAACTGGATGATTAAATAGCATTGCAATCACCTGAGTAACTAGATTTAGAAAGAATGAAGGAGGAATGTGGTCTCATTAGGCAGAGAATTGGAACACTAAATTAAAATCTTATAATTTTTAAATGTTTTGTCATTTTTATGGAATGAGATTTTCTCTATTGAGTTTGCATATTCTGGAAATGCTCAAGGATTTTATTTCAAGATTCAATGCTACAGTTTTTCTTTCTATTTGGTATGTCTTTAGAAATTGGCAACCAACCAAAGATCATGATGCTAATAGACAAATGTGAAAAATCAACTTGCAACAGAGAAACATTATGTGGTGTAATTAGTGTAAGGTGTCATTCATCACATGGTGGGCACCACATGGAGGCTATGCCAGGAGGGAAATGTACTGCATCAAGAATGGCCCAAGGACAGGGAGAAATGGGGGGAGGAGGCATTTAAAATGGAGTTAAGTATACCTTTTGAATTAATCTAAAAATCAGTTCTGGGTAGTTTGTTTTGTTTATGGCAGTATTACTTTGATTACATAATACTGATGGGTTTTCTCAGTTTATCCTCTACTTTTCTACATACCACCCAGCCTCATCGCATTAGCAACAAATAATCATATCCCAGAGCAATCTCCTTTACAAGAATTCAAAATCAGTATGCTTTTATAAAAAACATGTAAAATATCCAATGTGTAACAAATATTTATCATCACTATCTTTAAAATTGGTTTGACATTTGACCAAATTTACACATACTAAGCAAAGGAGAAGAAAGGAAAGACTGGGATTTATTGAATAGCTCCCATTGTCTCAGACACTGTGCCACACGCATATACCTAGAACATGTACACATATGTAAAAAGGAAGTCTAATGGAATCACCAGAATAAATTTTTTAAATTTTAGATGATTAATCCAATAATTCATTTTTACTTATATAGTTATGTTCAGACCCATTCAGTCTATATCTCTAAAGCAACAAATAATACATGAGATCTATGTTTTGAATTTAGTGTTTCAATTTATTACAAAACATGTACATTACATTGTACATTTGTACATTATATATGTACAGTAAGGTGGCATTATTTACATAATATACCAACCAGGAAAAAATTAAATCTATTTATCATATGCTTTATTACATATTTTCCTAGGTAGTCACTGAACATGCCAAATAGTGATAATGACCCTTTGACAACTTTGACTCCATGGAGCATAGCCATAGGCTTCTTTTTTCTTAAAATATATTTTTATTAGAGGCCCAGTGCATGAAATTCATGCATGGGTAGGGTCCCTAGACCTGGCCGACAATCAGGGCCAATGTGTGGGGTGACTGGAGGGGTAATTGGGGGGCCCCCCACTGGCACCCGCCTGGGTGGCCTGGAGCCTGCAGGCTGGGGGCAGGGGCAGCTCCTGCATTGAGCATCTGTCCCCTGGTTGTCAGCGAGCATCATAGCAACCAGTCATTCTGCCATTCAGTCAATTTGCACATTAGGCTTTTATTATATAGGATTGATTTCAGAGAGGAAGGGAGAGAGAGAAACATCAATGATGAGAGAGAATCATTGATCAGCTGCCTCTTGCATGCCCCCTACTGGGGATCAAGCCTGCAACCTGGGCATGTGCCCTTGGTCAGAATCGAACCTGGGACCCTTCAGTCCCCAGGCGGACACTCTATCCACTGAGTCAAACCAGCAGGGCACCATGATGAGATAGCAAGCCAGCCTAAACACATGGAGCACTAGTAAATCTCTTAAATCCTCCTCAAAGGCAAACAATAGTTTGAATATGAATGTGCTATTGACTGAATAGCAGGTCAGATTATCCTGCAAGAGAATGCTCAGTTGACAATTAAATTATAGGTCTCTTGGGATTTATTTCTTAAATCACTATTTAATTACACTAAGTACTATGCTTGTGAGCTCAGAGAGCCTGAGGTGACTCACTGTAGAGGCCATGGGGTAGTAGAAGGCATTTGACATTCTAGTTTGCTGATTTCTGCAGCTCTTTGGTAGGATTTCTGCTGCTATTTGTTTTTACTATAGTGTTTCCTAAATATCTATGTCTTCTTGGTTTTATATGAAAAGGTTGCATTTAGACATTTTTTATAAAATAACATTTAGTAAGATATCAGAGTTGTTTGTTCTCCTGGTTCTTCAGAGCATAAAATTTTTAGACATGTTTGTCAATTTCTCTATTAAAATCATTTTAGCATTTTATAAAAACTGTTATATTAGGGTGTCCTAGACACTAAATATCACAGAGTAAATTATTTGTACAGTAAATTGTAGAGTATATATATAAATGAATCAGATTACTGCCCTATTATGTGATTTATGTTTTCAACATTAAAACTGTAAAGAGGATGTCTGAGATGCATGGGATCTATATTCTTTCACAACAGTGTTGTACATTAGGTTCAAGAGGCAGGGATATGAGTGCTAGAGAGGAATGCTTAAAGGATATGGGTATGGAAAAATGGCAAGGGCCTCAGAGGTTCCGTGTGTTTGTACTTCCATTAGTTTAAAATTAAAGAAATAATGCACTATCTCATGGAGAAATATTGTTCAAATTGCTAGCGCCATGAAATCAAAGGAAATTGCGTTTCCGGTTCTAGAATGCAGTTTTTAGGATGGGACCATGTAACAATATAAGTATCTCTACTTAATGCCCCTAAAGCTGATGGGGATCATGAAAATCTTAAATGAGTCTTCAGAATTCATAAAGTTGCTGATTCCCTTTTGATCTATAAACTGTTGAAATAAGAGTGTGCCATACCCAGAGGGAGCACATTGGGTTTTCTGCTTATGAGGCTCATTGGTTACAGGAGAATGAGACTGGAATTTCCTCAGCCCCTTTATATGTATGGAAGGGGTTATCAGCAATACAAATTAAACCCCCATTCTGCCTAACAACAGTGGTCCCCAATCCTATGGACCATTAGATAATGAAAATATGGAAACACCTCAGGCCACAGTTGTTAAACTAGAAAGTCAGAGCAAGCAGTTATGCTGTGAAGGGATTCGTGACTTGTGCCATGGAGAGACTCTATTGTGAAGTTAACTGCTTTGGAGATAATAGACTAAAAGTCACAATTTAGTTTCAGTCTGGAAATTGTGCTTTCATTATAGGGGTATCTTAGAACATTTCAAATGCAATTAAGTCCAGTGTAAAAAATTAAATACATAAGTGAAATACATAAAACCAAATAGTCAGTGTAGGATAAAATTAGTTAAATGTTCATTTAAAAGACTTTGTTTCTATGGCCTGGTAGTATCAAAGGAAAAAAATGAAATATAGATAGAATTAGAGGATAGAAGTAGAGGAGGGAGAATAGGAGAGAGACAGGGAAGATAGGAGTGAAATGGGGAAAAGACAGGAGAGAAGCCAGGAGAAGGAAGGCAGCAATAAGGAGGGGCAAGGACGAGGGGAGAGGGGGGGAGCAGGGGGGGGGACGCGGGGAGGGGGAGGAGCGGGATCCTTCACTTTGGCATTCACTTCCATGGCTGCACAGAGTGTGACTAAATGAGTCTTTCACTTCTAGGTTATTGAATATGAAATCATGGAATTGAATGTACTTCATTTAAATACAGAGAACATTGGAAGCAATCATTTAATTTAATTGCTCTTTCTGCTTTGTACGGATATGAAAAATACCCTTCCCATTTAGCTTCTTTTCCTAAAAAATATAATGACACATGCTAGTGTTTTCAAAACCAAATCCTTTAGGGTTGGAAATACACATAGTAGGGATAAAAATTGAAGTTCAAATCATTATAATCAGAAACTGAGCTCAGTTCATGGTGTGAAAGAATCCAAATTAGTACATGGTAGATGATCATACAAAATTGGGCAATATCAGAAGATATTATGGGTGGTTCCAGGGTTGATTTGATGCTTCTGAGAGGTTGCTGCTCAACATGATTAGCTCTGGGTCACAGCATCAAGCATCCATCAGCGGAAACTGAGGAAACCATGATTCTCATTGATAATTCTCAGTTTTGTTTTATTGTGGAAGAGAGCAGCATACCAAAAACAAGAGGTGTTTGAAGCCCCACTCATTTTAATCAATTAAGTGTAGCTATATTTTGCTCCTTCTTCCTACCTATTTACCCCTTTCCATTTCACACTCCTCTCTATTAGAGATGTAAGTGGTTAAAACAGTAGTTGGTTTCCAGAGAAAAAAGGATGTTAGATACTCCACGAACTGGACACCAGTCCTTAAAAAATTACAGACTAAATAGCATGAAGCATTACCATATCCATTATCTGTATAGACCTGAGCACAAAGCAGTGAGATTCAAGTTCTGCACCTCAACTTCAACTTTAGTCTTCTATATCCAAATACTGAGTCATTGTGACAGGATAGTTTTGTTTTGAGGATCCTAAACTGGGTTCACACAATCAGGTGATGAGCAGCTGATTGGATCAAATATGTCTGGAGTGGATTTGGAATCCCCAAGTTGAAGACTCATTCCATTCAAACATTTCTCAAAGGCATTTAATGTTTAATATGTCAAAAATATATTTTCAAATAATGAATTAAGTAGTCTTTAGCATGGGTGAGTGTGTGTGTCTTAAAGGAATGAATATGATTCTGTTGTAAACAAATGGTTGGAGTAAATGTATAATTTCATATGTTTATAAAAGAAAAGCATTAGAAATCTTAAAAGGTTTACCTCTTTGAGTTCACCTTCAGTATTAAGAAATTCTGTAACTCCACTGATAAGTTTGGAATTCATAAATAATGCCTCGCCATACCTCAAAAGATGAAAAGAAGTCTTAATGTTAATAAAGGCAGTAGTTTAAAAAAGACTATTTTATTTCTAGCTCTCTCAAAACCCATTTGAAAAAAATACTGATAGTAACTTCCTCTAACCTTGTGAAGGAAATATATATACAAGTTGACAAAGCACAGACAGTCCCAAACAAGATGAACTGAAAAAGTCCCACACCAAGACGCATCGTAATCAAAGAACACATAAAGAGCTTCCCAGACAAGAAAAAGCTGAAGGAATTTATTACCACCAAAAAATTGTTACATGAAATATTAAAGTGTCTTCTTTATGAAGAAGAATAAAAAAAGATAAAAATATAAATAATAAAATGGCAATAAATATTTATTTACCTACAATTGAATCAAAAAATAAAATAAATCAACAAATAGAACAGAAACGAGACTCATAGATACAGATAGGAGGGGGGGTGGGGGGGATAGATGAAAAGGTGAAGGGCTTAAGAAGTACAAATTGGTAACTACAGAATAGTCTTGGGGATGTAAAACACTGCACTGAAAATCCTAATATATAAAAACCCTGGATTGTAACGACCAGTAATGACCCGAGGCTGACCAACCAGAAGTCAGTGCTGGCCTTGCCCCCAAGCAAGCGGTAAGGGGCAATCAGGCAGGCAGAGAGAGGAGTTAGGGGTGATCAGGTAGGCAGACCAGTGTTTAGGGGTGATCAGATAGGCAGGCAAGTGGTTAGGGGAGATCAGGTTGGCAGGAGGCCCCTCACCGGGCTGGCCCTGCCCCCAAGCAAGCATTAGGGGCAATCAGGCAGGCAAGCAGAGTGGTTAGGGGTGATCAGGTAGGCAGACCAGCGGTTAGGGGCGATAAGATAGGCAGACAGCCCCTCTCAGGGCTGGCCCCATCCCCCAGCAAAGAAAGAGGGAAGCCCAGGCCAGCCAAGCCATTGCACCCCATCCTGTCGCCTGCAGAGGGAGGCCACCGGTGGCGGGGGGCGGGGGCAGCACTACACAGATGGCAAGCAGTGGCAGCGCTGGAGGTGGGACCAGCTGCCTACAGCCCAGGGAAGGAAAGCCCCAATAGGCCCTGATCTCAGGCCAGGCCTAGGGACCCTACCTGAGGGGTCCCGGATTGTGAGAGGGTGCAGGCCAGGCTGAAGGACCCCTCCCCTCTAAGTGCACAAATTTTCGTGCACTGGGCCTCTAGTATAGTCAATAATATTACAATAACTACATGGTATTGTTGGAAGAGTATGAGATTTATTGGGATAATCACTTAGTAAGTTATATAATGTTTAATCACTGGGGTGTATACCTGAAACTAATAATATTGTATGTCAACTATAACTGAAAAATTAAAAAAAATTTAAATAAATATGACTATAAAGATTTCTTAGAACCCTTCTCAAGGGTTCCATTTGATCAGTGGTGTCTTGATGCTATCAAGATCTCTGAGCATTCAATGTAATTTCTATAGGAAGTTGGGAGGTGCAAAGAGCTATGATTACAGGATACCAGCAGATGCC
This sequence comes from Corynorhinus townsendii, assembly GCA_026230045.1. Lineage (NCBI taxonomy): Eukaryota > Metazoa > Chordata > Mammalia > Chiroptera > Vespertilionidae > Corynorhinus > Corynorhinus townsendii. Next base: position 149,681,458 of record JAPDVU010000003.1, read on the forward strand.
ACCTGATTTGGCTCACAACTTTTTTAAAATATATTTTTATTGATTTCAGAGAGGAAAGAAGAGGGAGAGAAAGATAGAAACATCAATGATGAGAGAGAATCATTGATTGGCTGCCTTCTGAACTCCCCCCTACTGGGGATTGAGCCTGCAACCCAGGCATGTACCCTTGACTGGAATCGAACCTGGGACCCTTCAGTCTGCAAGCCAATGTTCTATCCATTGAGCCAAACCAGCTAGGACTGGCTCATGACTTTTAAGAAAAGTCTGAGTAGTATTAATTATTTAAAAAGGAGCCCTCTAAAATTAGATGCAAGAGCTACTATTACATTCCCAATCCAAGGTCTGAGGAAAAAACTATTTAAAAACTTTCAACTTTAACATAACCTAGCTCACTAGGAAAAATAATCCTAGCTAGGGAAAAAAGATTGCAAGACAAATCCGGGTATTATCAGTATGTCACACAGATTCTTTAGTCTGGTTAGTCAATACTGACATTAGCATTCACATTTTTCATAGAAACTGAGTCAAATTTCTCAAAAATGTTTCAAAAAATTAGCATTTTTTCATGTGGCCATTAAAATACAATATCGAGTTGTTCATTAGAACTGCATAATTTTCCTACCACACACATGACTCAAAGCAAGAGTTTTCATTTATTGATTTGTCTATATGCTAAGGATACTTATCAGAGGCTATCATACTCAGAACCAAGAAACGTACACCAAAAATAAGAGTCTGAGTTTTAGGAAGCAAAAGTCAGGCCACTGTTACCAAAGGTTGTTTAATGCTGCTCTTACTTACGGGACTTTAAATAATTTAGCTTTTGAAGCCTCAGATTTCTCATATGTAAAATGAGGGGACTAGACTGATGACTGTCCAAATTTGTTATAATTCTAACATTGAACTATTTCGTGGGAAAAAGTTAGCTAAATAAAATAAATAAGCATTCAATAATAATATAAGTGATTGTTATTAATCATTATGTGGTTAAAGAAATGGCTTACTGTGCAGGAATAAAACTAATTCTTTTTCTAAGAGTGTTTTGCTTATACTTTGCTTATAGTCATGTGAAGATGAATAAGGCACAATCCTTTCCTTGAATGTATTATAATATCGAATATTGTAAAGAGATAATTTCCATTTATCGTGGTGATAAGAAAAGTATGCACCTTGTTTAGAGAAGGTCTCTTTTGCTGTGGGATCTTGGGATAGGATTTGGGGGGATGATGACATATAAATTGAGTATGGAAGAGTTCCAAAGATCAAGGAAGAAAGTAATTTAGACAGAGGACCAATATAAACAAATGCAAGGATGTATGAAACAACATGAGTGTGAACACAACTACAAGCATTTGGTATTAAGAGCCTGTAAATTGTGAGGCTGGGAACATCAGAACAAGAGGCCATGAGGTTAGTCAGAGGACTTATTAGGGAGCTTCGATTCTCAGTGCAGCACAGAACCATTGAAGGTTTTACATCAGGAAAATGGTACTTTGCTTTTTGGAGTGATTCTTGGGACAAGTGGAAAAGGCTAGTGTATATGTGTGTGTGTGTGTGTGTGTGTGTGTGTGTGTGTGTGTGTGCGCGCGCATGCCATGGAACAGACCTCAAGACTAATTGTTATATATAGCAAGGGAAAGAGGGTGTCATATCTAGATTTCCAGGTATCTGGGTTGAGCAATTGGTGGATAGCCATACTGTTTGCTGAGAAAATGGAGAGATAAATGGTGGGTTTAGCTTTGCAAGTACATCCTAGTAGGGGATCCCAATAGGCCATTGTCAATTACAGGTTACCGCTTAGGTGAAATGTCTGAGTTAGAGATATAGATTTGAGAGTGATTGAGACCATGAGAATAGATGGCAACTAAAACCAGGGAGAATCTGCAAGGCAAGAAGTAAAGAGAACTTAGGAAGGCACCCCATGAACTCAAATATTCAAATGCTAACAGAGGTGTGGGAGCAGATTATGACAATCTTATATGTCAAGATAGACACTGCTATATCTGTACATATGCTATAACCTTAACCTTTGTATCTTTTGATTAGAGATTATGGGCTCTCTGTGAAAAATAAAAGACAGCCCTCACTGGTTTGGCTCAGTGGATAGAGGGTAAGCCTGCGGACTGAAGGATTCCAGGTTCCATTCCCATCAAGGGCATGTACCTTGGTTGCAGGCACATCCCCAGTAGGGGGTGTGCGGGAGGCAGCTGGTTGATTTTTCTCTCTCATTGATATTTCTAACTCTTTCCCGCTCCTTCCTCTCTGTAAAAAAAAAATCAATAAAATAAAAAAGACATATTTTTGGTAGGAACTAAACTATATATGCATTACAGTGAACTCTGCTCTACAAAAGCATCCTCCAAAGAGACTCTGTATTGGTAGATATTTAACACTCTTTATAAAATGCTTGCATATAGTAATTAATTTAACCTTGTGTCTGACTATTCACTATGTTATGTGCATAACAGCAAAGCAAATTTTAATCTTCTAATGCATTCTAATTTTTGAGCTGAAAATACAAAAACCCAAAGTGCTTTCTAGGAACATCACTGCTTTCTAACAACAAAATATCTGTAGATAGAAATGTAGATTGAACTCTTTATACTGATAAAGGTGTACTTTTGAAAAATAAAGTTTATACACAAGTTTTTAAGATATAGAACAGTAGATCTGCACACTGTCTGGGGACATTTAAGTTTGAGAACATGTAACATTCACAAGCTCTATAGTAAATTTAATTTTAAAATACCATAGAGATTATAAGAGTAATAAATTAACATTTATTATAATATATTTAAATATATCAGAAATGTTTTCTAAAAGTGAGGCTGAAGAATTCTCACCATGAAACAAGATGTCTCAGGAATGAATTATATTGCAACTAGAAAAATAAAATGATTCAAATATTCTATGGTTTTATTTCAGGTGTTTTGAGATATTTATATTTAAAGGAAATTTAAAACAACTATACAGAAGTAAAGTTTTCTTGTCATAATACAATTATACCTGATTTGCAAATCATTTTTATAACATATTCAGGATAAAGAGCTTTTATGATAACAATTTCTTCAACTTAGGACAGTTTGATAGATTGCCAAGGAAAATTGCACTGCTAAAACTTTGTACTCTCTACATTTCCACATATAATTACAGTGATCAATATTTAATAAGTGAATAATGTTACATAATATTAAAATAATTTTGAGTTTCGTAGGCATGGCAAGACCCATCTTGGTAGACTTTTAAAAATCTAATTCTATTATCTGAACTTTTATTCTAACACAAAAAGTTGTGCTTTTCTCCCTCATATGTCACCTTTTATTTACTCACTCAATTATGAATGATTAAACTCAGTATCTACCTGGTATTCAATATCTTCCACTTATCTCTAAAAAACTTCCAAGCAAGGTCCCGGCCATGTGGATTTCGAGCTACATGGATTATGACGTCAATTGCATCTTGATCCAGCACCACCTCAGAATTCAGGGACAGATTCAGAAGCCTTTAAAGATAGAATTGTGGGGAAAGTTTTAGTCCAACAACTTAAACATTTTTATAAAATTACAAAAATTACATGTTATAATTTATCATATTCTTCCAGAGAACAATCCAGGGTAAACTTTACTAATACAAATTTCACAATAGAATAATTTTCTAGTTATAAAAAAGGAGGAAGATTAAACTCATATATATTAATTAATAGATTAGTTAATGCAAACTTACCTTTAAAATTCTTTATAGTAAACATTTCCTTTAATATTGAAATATTATCCTACATATATGGGTAAAAAATAACTTTAAAAAGTCAGTTAGAAACAAAGGTATATCTTTCAAGTCAACTAGCTTTAGTTATTTTAACACATCAGTTTTCCTTAGTTTTAGGAATCTAGACTTATAGTAATTAGCATATACTCCAGGAAAGAAAAACAACTTCAGAACGGTTTGATTAATGAAGAATACTTTCATTACACAAATACATTAGACCATTAATTGACCTACCTATTTAATAAATTCCTGTCATCACTGCAAGTTAAGGCTTCTAATAATATTTTCTTCTCTGAAACTGCTGTGGTGGAGTGGAATTTCATCCATATGAATTCCCAGACATCCTCATCGAGCAGTGAAACTCCTGTACAGTAGACGATGTCTCTGACATTTAGTGGTATTCTAAAGAAGCAACCCATGTAGATTCTGTTAATTAAAAGCTTGATAGTATTGAAAATACAGATGCTGCTTTACTACAGGCAGTTTCAAAAGGTGATTTTGTTAACCAGATTTTATCTGAGCGAGAATAATACCATACCATAACAATATTCAAAAATACCGGTGACTGAATTTTATAAATAATGTATTTTCTCTAAATGTAATTTTGAGTGAAATTTTTCTTTCCACCTTTGAAATATTATCTAAACAACCCCCCCCAAAAGGACGGTGTTTTATATTTTCACCAACATTAATAGACTCACCAAGCAAAGATTTGCCTTCATAATTGGTAGACGTAAGAATGTTACAAAAGCACTGGTTGAAAAGACTGACTAATTTGGATTAAACAGAAACATTTTATCCTAAATGTTTAGACAACATTTTAAAAATTAATTTTCTCAAGTAGCTCTCCAAATTTTATAACCTAGAAGATTATTAACATAGGTAATAAACAAAATATATGTTTCAAATGTTGAGAAAGTAAAAAGTTTATTTGCCTACATTTTTATAGATGACTATAAAAATACACTACATTTTGACTTTGACTCCAAAAGAAAATGTTACCGTGGGAAACTGTAGATTTAATAGATCTTCATTATGTATTTATTTGTTTGTTTGTTTACTTATTTTCTGGTGAAAGGAATTTATTGGCAGGATCATGGGTGGAGGAGGGGGCAGAGAATCAATGGGAGGCTAGAGAATTAGATCAGGTAGCTGGTATCCCAGGGAAGGGCATGTGGCTGAAACATGACCTCAACCCAGGCATGATAGCTTCAGTTAACATTCAAAACCTGGCTATTTATAAGGTGTAAATTGTCATGTGTACTTTGCCATAGCAATTTTTTAATAAATATTGTTCTTTCAAGGTCCAATATATACCCTACATTTTAAAAACTCAGTCCTCTAAATGAACGCTCTACTATTTAAAAAAGTTACAATGTATTACTGTAATATTAGTAATTTGTTATTACACTTTTCATTTATTACTTGAATATAGCTAGTAATAATGTGCTTTCTCTGGATAACAAGGTGAAACAATCCCTTCTAAAGATTTAGGACTTTGATGGTTAAAATACTGATATAATCAAAAGAGTATTTGGAAAAAAAGGGAAAAGTGTCCTTATGACTAAGTAAAATGATCTTGTTCTGTTAAGAAGCTAAGTAGGGCTACTAGTACATTCAGGATATTGAACACTATGTATTAGGATACCAGATGTGCAGAGTTATTAGAAATCCTATACAATAAAAAGGTAATATGCAAATCAACCAAATGGCGGAATGTCTGACAGGCACTAACCACCAGAGAGCAGACATTCATGCAAGAGCTTCCTGTTGGTGGTCAGTGCACTCCAACAGTGGAGCACTGCTCAGCCTGAAGCCCTGAGCCTGACTCAGCTGGCGAGTGTAGTGGCAGTGGCGGAAAGCCTCTCCCGCCTCCATGGCAGCTCTAAGGGTGTCTGACTTAAGTCTTAGGCCCATGCGAGGAGCGGGCCTAAGCTGTCAGTTGCACATCCCCCGGGGATTCCCAGACTGTGAGAGGGCACAGGCCAGGCTGAGGGAATACCCTTCTGAGTGCAAGAATTTCATACACCAGGCCACTAGTATCCTATAAAATTCATAGTTCCCAGAAATAGCTAAAACTGTAAAGTATTTGGAGAAAAGTTACTTTAATTTTGCTAACCAAAGCCATTTTTCTGTTTGTTTGTTTGTTTGTTTTATTAATTTGTTTTCTTTTAATATAACAAAACAAAAGGAATATAGACATCCAAAGAAACCAGCAAACAGCTTCACATTTCTCCTGTTTTTCCTCTTAACCCTGGACTCCCTTGAAGAAAATACCAACAATAGTCTTCCCAATGGTAATGAAACCTTATTCTCCCTGCTCTGTATATGACCTGCCTGCCACACAGCATTCCTGAAAGCACGCCTGCCACCACCTTTTTGAAGAAAAGTGTCAATCCTGGTAAATACAACAAAAGATTGCAAAGATGTTTGCATATTTACTAATTGCAATAAGAAAGCTAAAATTAGTCTTTCTCTAAATCTAGTCTTTCTCTAAATCAACAGCTAGAAAAGATGAATCATTTCTTCTAAAAATTATAGGCTACAGAGCACAACACTGTATTATTCTCATGACTTTGGCCAAGCGATCAATATAAATATTTGCAAGAAATAATGATAAAATGTCTACTGTGATCATCAACTCATCAATCTTTGCATATTTTCTTAATGTTAGACCTAATAATAACAGTTTACTTTCTAACAGAAACTCATTAAGCTGGTTAATATACCAAAGACAGTACAGGAACAAAGCCCACTGAATTAGGTTGGTTACTGCCTATGAAACCAGTCTCCAATATCAATGGTTTCAAGTAGAAAAGTCAGACAGAAATATAAAAAAGGCAAGAAGAAAAAGTGAATATTAAACTATGTTCCTTAGGAATAACTAGAATCTCATATACTATAGTTTCTAGCAACAGTCCATATTGTTGTTATTCAGTACTTGCTATTGGCTACTGCTGAACTGTGTAAGATGCATAAAAGTAAACTAGAGGCCTGGTGCACAAAAATCGTGCATGGGGGGGGGGGCGTGCCTCAGCCCAGCCTGCACCCTCTCCAATCATGGACCCCTCAGGGGATGTCTGACTGCCGGTTTAAACCAGCAGTCAGACATCCCTCTCACAATCTGGGACCACTGGCTCCTAACCACTCACCTGCCTGCCTGCCTGATCACTCCTAACCTCTCTGCCTGCTTGCCTGATTGCCCCCAAATGCACTCCCTTACCTGCCTGGTCGCCCCCAACTGCCCTCCCCTGCCAGCTTGGTTGCCCCTAACTGTTCCCCCCTGCCAACTTGATCGCCCCTAACCGCCTCTGCCTTGGCCCCCACCACAGTGGCTTTGTCTGGAAAGATGTCCGGATAGATAGCCGGAAGACATCCAGTCTAATTAGCATATTATCCTTTTATTGGTATAGATGGATTGGCCATTTCAAGCCCTGTACACTGGCTAAAAGGGCATCAGAGGTACAAAATAAAACTTCTGTGCAATACTATTTCTCAGGTTACACATCTTATTTTACTTAGGCTATATAATAACATCATGACATCTCTATTATAAACTTCCTTTAGCAGGAGAGGGAACCTGCTTTGAGAGAGGGTATTTTGCAAGATAGCAACTAGCTAGTAAGTTGAAAAGCAGGATAATCTATACATGAAAGTAATTCTTCTTTACGTCCACTTAGAGATGGCTAATAACAATGAAAATAAGACCTACTGATTTGTATTGGTAGCAATATTCAAATTATTGTCACTGAATTCTGATATGTGTTGTTTAATAAAACACTATCTGATAAAAAGTAAAACAAGAAAAAAATTTTAATTAAAAAAATAGTATATCCTTTAAAAAAGTACTAACACCAACCTCTAGGCCCACACAATGGCTGCAGAGTGATACCAATCATCCAATCCATACTTCTCTTCGTGCTGAACTGGCCACAGATGTCACTTCTAACCTCTTTTTAAATATTATTTTTATACACAGCTTAGTCAGTCATCTTGGAGACATATTGGCAAGACTGTTTTTTTTTTCAACAATACGTACCTGGAACGTATTTTCAACAATACGTTCATGGAAGTGATCCTTGTCAAAATGCCGCCTCTGATGACTGAAAGGGTGTAGGCAAGCTGTGTACTGAAGGAGCTGCTGGAGGGCAAGCTGGTCATACACAAAGCCAGGGGAATCAATTCAGAAAGGGAACCCAGCAACCAAGTGTTCCAAATGAGTTCAAATCCGAAAGCCACTGATGCATTCTCTGTTCCAATCTTAACCAAAAACTCAGTGAATGCCCTGCTAACTGCACGTGTTCCATGACATTCCCGGGTCCATCTCAGAACACTTAAAGGCATGTGGGCACTTTCATTACTGCTTGTGACTGTCTGGTGAATTACAGTGGGATGGCTTTTTAAAGATACCCCATATAAGTTCCCTGGTCTGTTATCTAAGGTTTGTTATCGGAAAACCAAGTCATCACCATAATTGTGAGCTTAATGTTTTGTTTTTTAACAATTTTTAAAATATGACATGTAAAAACAAACAAACATTAAGCTCACAATTATTGAGTGGATTAAATGACAGAGTGAGCACCCTGAAAGAACCTCACAAAATTTGTCCTGGACAAAGGAGGCCTTTGAAAACCAAGCTGCCCACAATAAGGGCAGATTCCCTATCTGAAGCTGCAGCCACAAAGCAAGAGAAAGACTGCATAATTTGGATGTGATCTGCAAGAAACTGCAGGTCAAGTTTCAGGGTTGTCAGCAGCTGTTCCTCTGTGCATAGCAGGTGTATCAAATTTGATTACTATGAAAATGGGACACATATGTTTACATGTATAATCTAAAGCCTGTTTGTTGATGGTCCATTGAAAAACAGACCTCAGTCTCAGCTACAAATCCCCAAACTCTCAGGAAAGAAATGGCTCTATTAGCAGATGCTAGAATATTCATATTGCTTTAGGCTCATAAAACTCCTGAGAAGAGCAAGAACAGAGTTTTGCTCTGATTTTCCTTTCCCTTTCCCCACCCCATCAACTCCTCATCTTCCTCACCACCCACCAGATAAAGAATAAATGTATACTTTACAAGATTATCGTACTCCTCGCGGAAAATAAAACAAGATTTGGGAGCACTGCATTTGCCAAGGGCCCTTGGTTCCCAATGATTTTCATTGTTAATGAAACCCCCCTTTGCTGCTAAATTTGTAAAGATGTTCTAATAACATTTTAGCAAAATAATTGCTCTGGGGACAGTTTAAGATCTCATTGTATAAACCAAAGTCATTAGGAACAAATGAAAAACCTCATTTGTTTGTAAAGCATGAGCTGATAAACCCACAGAACCCATAGATATGAACAGTACAAATGAGTCCTGTGAGATTCCTGATGTCAGGATTGCAGGGAGAGAGGCTCCTTCTTGTGTGTATGGAGTTTGTTTATGAAATGTGAATATCCCCATGGTCATTTCTGTTTAACTGCTACCTCGAAAGTAAACCCTTTGATGGAATTTTATCACCTGGGAAGGAAAGATGTGCCTGTTTTTCTCTAGGTAGAGTATACAACATATGAACAAGCAGAGTCTATTCTTACTGCCTTCATAGGAGATAAATGGGCTATTCTTTAGGCAAAAGGAAGTGTCTTTATTTTTGTAGGGTACCATCATTGCAGAAATTATTAGCTAATTAGTGTAATGGCTATATTTTAAATTCCATTCTCTATTTAAATAGGATCATGACAGAGTTCATTGGTATGAGCAAGTTTTAAAGCATGCAATTTCATTATATCATTGTAAAATAAATTATTTTTGTATTTTATTAATATGTTTAACCTGTTTTACGTTGACAAAAGCAAATGCCTAAAAACTAAATATTCGGGGTAGAAGTTAAAAATAAAATAAGTATGTACAAAAGTAAAGGCATGCATCTTTTAGGAAAAAAACTGTATTGAGTTAAATAATGCTGGTGAAATGGAACTCATATTTTAACTCATAATAAACTCATACTTTAGTTATTAAATGGAAAATTGTGAAGTAGATTGATAAACTGAGATAAGTAATAAGAAAAACTTTCAAAGATTTTGCTATGAAAGTTTTTGTTACTGCATTGTTTTTTTCAGGTAAAAAAAATCAGATTCATCTAAAATAATAAGGGACTTTTTTAAGTTAACATAAAAGTAGCAACTAAAAATGATGACATAGATTAATATTTAATGATGTGGTAAATATATTATTTAATATACTAAAATACATTATTAAGGACAATGCAATACAATTGTGTTATATTTAAAAAACATAATGTGTATGTTAGGAGGAAAGAAGGTAAACAAGGTAATAGTCACAGCATTTACCTCTGGCTCTGGGGATTGTGGATAATTAGTTTTTGTTTTTTTAACTCATATATCTCAAATTTAATAATTTAATAACTTTTATAATTACTTTGCAAATAAGATAAATAAATGTATAATTCCATTCATAAAGGTAAGATTCTGTTACTATTAAAATAAAATATATTTTGATATATTAAAATGCTATTGAATAAGATGTAGAAGTAACTCTGATGATACAGTTAAAATATTTCCCATAGGAAACTATTATTTGCCAAAGGAAAAAAAATCACACTATTTTAAAATATAAATTTTGACCAGTAACTGCCTGGAGGACTGGGCAAGTCAAGGTCATTGCTTTGGGCTTAATTTTTCATCCTAATTGGACATGGCTAAAGTACATGAGTTCTATGGTTCCTCCCTGCTCTGATAGTACAAGATTCTTTTTATTAGCAATTGCTTTAACATTGAAATGTGGTTTTAATTATTTTCAAAGGCAATGAGAAAATTTCCTCAAATCACTAGCTTCTCTAAGAGCAGCTCTCTTTCAGGGGCACTATTCATCCTATTGATATAAGTATGGCGTACCATTTAATTAATTTTAATTAATTTGCAGTTAATTCATTTATTAATTCATTAATCTAACTAGAAAATAAAAGACAGCTTTGGTTGAGGCTTCTTCCCCGAAGCTGCAAATCTTGTCCTGCCTTATAAATACTAATATTAACTTCTTCCAAGGCAGACAACCCGTGACTAGCCTAGCTGAGTGGCCCAGTTGGTTGGAGCATCATCCTGTACACCAAAAAGGCTGTGGGTTTGATTCCTAGTAAGGGCACATACCTAGATTGCCACTTTGATTCTCAGTCAGAGTGCATATGGGAAGCAAACGATCAATGCCTCTCTCTCTCTCTCTCCTTTCCCTTTCACAAATCAATGGAAGCATAGTGAGGATTAAATAAATATCAGACTAAGAGATAAACTGCATTTACGAATGTTGACTCTGTTTTAATGTCTCCTACCCCCATCTCTTAGCTTATCCCCATTCTTTAGTCCCTTGGCTGTGCTAAACAAGCCATCTAGAATAAAACAAGTTATTTAGAAGGAATATGTGACATTTTGTACCTAAGTGTCAGTTTCCTCATCTAGAAAATGAGATAATAATTCCTCACAAATTATTACCATGACTACAGGCCTGGTGCACAAAATTCATTCACAGAGGGAGGGTCCCTCAGCTCAGCCTGCCCCCTCAACAATCAGGGACCTCTTGGGGGATGTCTGACTGCAGGTTTAGGCCTGATCCCGCAGTCAGACACCCCTCTCGCAATCTGAGACTGCTGGCTCCTAACCGCTCACCTGCCTGCCTGCCTGATCGCCCCCCATCTGATCCCCTGCTGGCCTGACCACCCCCAACTGCTCCCCTGCCAGCCTGGTCACCCCCAACTGCCCCCCTGCTGGCCTAGTTGCCCCCCAACTAACCCCCTGCCAGCCTGGTCACACCCTAACTGCACGGAGGAAGTCGGATGTCCAGAAGATGTCGGATCACCCAGTCTAACAGCGTATTACCCCTTTATTAGTATAGATGAGATGAGATAATGCTTATTTAGGGCTTGGCACAGTGCCTGGTTCTCATCAATGGCTCAGTATGGGCTTTACCAAAATGCTGTTTACAGCCATGTGCAAGGGACATAAAAGATTGCCTCAATATGTGGTAATGACATTCCTACTTCTCTTTATTTTTATTCCTATATTATTCAGATGTGATGGCAACAAATACTCCTATCTTCCTAAATGAGTCCTGGACTAAAAGAAAAGCAAAAATAAAGCTTTTAAATAACCTCACTAAAAATGAATGAGCAATTATAAAAATCATGACTGACAATATATCTGAAGTTTAAGGCATTACAATAAAATACTCTTTTACCAGTGAAGTTATACCTAACTCTATTGCTATACTTGTCAATGAAATATGCCACTGAATCAGTATACAAACCCTGGAAACCAGAAGAAATATTTTCCTGTTTTTTAAACTTTTATTGTTGAAAGTATACATAGGTCCTCCTTTTCCCCCCATTAACCTCTTCCAGCCCTTTCCTGTCCTACCCACCCCTCCCCCCACCCCCCGGGCCCTCACCACCCCATTGTCCATATCCACAGGTTATGCATATATGCATACAAGTTCATTGGTTGATCTCCCCACCCCCCACCCCTACCCCGCACCTCCCCTCCCCTGCCTTCCCCTGAGGTTCAAAAGTCTGTTCATGCTTGACTTTGGGTCTATTTTTGATCATTAGTTTATTTGGGATCTCTCCAAGTCCCCTGGCAAAGGAAGAACAGAATTCCATGTAAAAGGTACAGTCCGTGACCAGGGGAAAGAACGCTGGGCAGTGATGCTGTGAGCCGGGTACTGACATGAAGCAGCAGGGGCTGCTCTGTTTCCAGGGAGCCCTCTCACCAGTGTCCATGTAGTGGCTGCTCAATCCCATCAAACCTTAAACATATTTTATGAGCACCAAAGGAAAAGGCAGCTTTCAAGGAAAAGGCAATTCAAGAACCTGTCTGCATGGCCCTTTGGTGCTCATAAAATAGAGCTGAAGAAACCTGGTGGAGAATAGATCAACTATGTTTAAAACTACTGTTTTGAAATTATGTTCAATACTTCTTTCTATTTTAATTTTGCATATTTGTAAAGAGGCATATGCTGCTCTCTCTATATGAAAGAAAAAAGGACGGCTGGGAAAAGGGAGTCATTTTAACTCTTAATGTCCCAAATATATCAAAAGTTGATATTTTAAAATAGCTGCAGTACTTTAAAATGGCTTTTATAATTAAAATAAATGTACTTTAAATGGGACATTCACTTTACATAAGCTAAAATTACATGAAATTATATTTTATATAACTTATAAGTCCCATTTATAAAGTATTATTTCTACTGGGTGGGAAGGGAAAGTTAGGGTGAAGGCTAAGAGTCTGGGCTATCAAACCACTTTATAAAATATAATTGCTAAAGCACAAAAAAAGATAGAAAACCAATTAATCCAGACAACCTAAAAAAGTAGAAGACAAAAGGAAGGAGACATCAAAGAAAAGGTGGAGCCCTGGCAGAGGGCTCTGTTGGTTAGAGCATTGGCCCATGCACCAGAAGGTCATGTGTTCGATTCCTGGTTGGGGCACATACCTGGGTTCAGGTTCATTTCCTAGTCAGGATGCTTATGGGAGGCAACTGATCGATGTATCTATCTCATCTATCTTCTCTCTCTCTCTCTCTCTCTCTCTCTCTCCCTCCCTCCCTCCCTCTTTCCCTTCCTCCCTCTTTCCCACCTTAAACAATCAACAAAAAGAAAAGTAGAAACACAGAAAGAACACAAAAAACACAAGTGAGAAATGTACAGAGAGGCCAAAATGACAGGAAGGCATGACAAAAACTTACAAAAAAAGGTGAAGGGGGGGAAAAGCAAAAAGTGAGAGGAGAATTTGTGAACTGACTTACAGAAAAATATTTTTTGACCTAGATTTTAAACACATTCAACTGAAAAGCCTAGAACACTGTTATTTAACATTTCACAACACAGAACCCTTATCATATACAGAATCAATTATACCTCAAAGTGCTCCCAAAAAAATCTAACTGCTTTAGCACAAAAGTAAAAAAAAAAAAATTATGTATTTATGATGACTCACACTAAAACAGTGAACAGCAGGGTACTTAGTATAAATAGCTCTAAGAGCATGTATACCATTGTAGTAGAAGTTGTGAAATAGCTGATAAATTGCCTTATTTATAAATGATTGAGTTAAAAAGTAAATAAATTATTTCCTGGTCATCACGTTCCTATTACCCATGGCTTAACGAATCCTAATCAATGAATATTTAAACTTCTTCTTCACCCAGCTATGGTCAAAGCACTGTAATTCTAAGTGACTGCTGGGATATAAAGACTAATTGTGTGTGCGCGCGTGTGTGTGTGTGTGTGTGTGTGTGTGTGTGTGTGTGTGTGAATAATAATGATTAGGAATCAGTACTTTAAGTTAATATTTAAGATGAAAGAGAATAATGGGAATGACACATCCGTTACAAAAGCAAATCCAGAAGCACTGTTCTCATTCAAATCATAACCTAGCCCTGAGTGTTCACAAAAACTCCACTGGATGACATTGGGCTCAACCATAACAAAATAACAATTATTGCCCGGGATAATGTATAATTATCCTGGGCAATAATAGTTGTTATGTATATTTATTAATCTACATGCATTTCTGCAGGTTTCATAGTTTTAACTGATAGCTTCACTATACAAGAAAATGCTGTGCCTTTTAAAAATAGAGAAGTATTCTTATTCATATCAAAAGCTCACTGTTTCTATGATTTCACTGAAACATATTTTGACTGCCTCCTCCCCTGTGAAAAAGCAGTGAAACACCATGTATATTTCAAGAAGGATATAGTTTAACTTGATAATTAAAAATAGTGCTGAAGAATCTATCCTGTTATAGAAGGGAAATTAAAAAAAAAAAAACACACAGCAATCTGAGTTCTGATGAAAAGGGGAATGGCAAGAGTGGATAAAAGTTACAACATAAGCTTTAAAAGGCATATTTTGCATTTAAAGATGATATAATTGAGAAAAACAAATACTATTATTGACAAGACGTTACAAGTCATCAGTTCTTTCTCAGTTTCAGTTATTTTAATATATCTAAATATATATACACAGGGGTTGGCAAAAGTAGGTTTACAGTTGTGAGTACACAAAACAGAGTTTATTATTGTATTATTACAATTATTTATTAATTGTTGTATTATTTTCCATACAAACAACTGTAAATCTACTTTTGGCTCATCCTGTGTCTATCACTCAACAATATTTGATGCTTATGGGGCATTTTTCATCAACATTATTGCAATGTTAAGTAAATATTATCACACTATCATTAGAAAGAAGAGTGATGAATTATTTTCACTTTCTTTTTGAGACAGAGATTATATATAAGGAATCAGTCCTAACTCTTAATCATAGGAGGAAAATAAATAAAAAGGAAATGTTGATGTGTCTGAACGAATTTCAGTGCTAAGAGCAATGGTTATGTTATTTTGAGAAAATGTGGAGGGAATGTTTTCTTTATAGTGGTTGGTAGTAGTTGCAATAAACCTTATACTCCATCAATCTGAATCCATCACTATAATCTACTATCTGTGAGTAAATAAAAATGCTTTGGAAGCTGCAAATATTTTTGTTGGTGCTTCAGCTCTGGCTTAGTGAATAATAATGATTTTTACTACTGTATGTTATCAGCATTGCTCCCTGCTTTGCCCATGTAAACCTATATTCACTTAGCTCTTGTACTGTGATAAACAGTCCAGTGGTTAAAATAGAACTACTCTACAATTAATGGACATGTCTTGTGATAGATGATACAAATATTTAATAGTCTTAAGCCCCAAACTGGTATAACATTAGGCAAATAATACTAGCATTGTAAAATTACTATTGGCAGAAATGGGAGAAAAGTCAATTAAACTAAAAAGGGGAAAATTTTAAATTAAATCAAGTCACCTTTAAAAGCATCCTTCTATAAAAATTAAAACACCTGGAGAAAATATTATTGACTTTTTGACTTTATACATGACATAATATAATTTTTTTGAAGTAAAATGTCAGGAAAAAGCCAAAAGTGTTGGGAAAGGGAAAATAAGTGTATAATTATTTCTGCATTTTAAATTAGAATGTAAAATCATTAATGCTTTATATTACAAACTATATCTATACTAATAAAAGAGTAATATGCTAATTAGACTGGGAGACCTCCCAGAGACCTTCCAGACGTTCTTCCAGACAAAGCCGGGGGCTTGGCCAGCCTGCAAACCACCCCCAGGCCCTCACCCAGGCCGCCCTGCCCCCTGGCCCAGGTCACCCCAACCCCAGCAGGGACCCCCACCCGTATGGGGGCATGGATGGCCTGCAAACAGCCTTCAGCCCCTCAACCAGACTGGCCATGCCCCCTAGCAGGGACCCCCACCCGTATGGGGGCATGGATGGCCTGCAAACAGCCCTCAGCCCCTCAACCAGGCCGGCCACACCCCCCAGCAGGGACCCGCACCCTGATGGGGTGGCCCCTTGCCCAGGCCTTAGGGGTGATCAGGTTGGCAGGAGAGAGCACTTAGGGGGATCAAGCTGGCAGGCAGATGAGCGGTTAGGAGCCAGTGGTCCAGACTGCGAGAGGGATGTCTGACTGCCAGTTTAGGCTGACATCCCCTGAGGGGTCCCAGATTGGAGAGGGTGCAGGCTGGGCTGAGGGACACTACCTCCCGTGCATGAATTCCATGCACTGGGCCTCTAGTATGACTATAAGAAAATGAATAGAAATATGCACTAATCAGAGTTATATTACCTCTTGAAGCAATTAAAGCACCTGCTAGACCAAAAGTGAATTAAAAATGCATCCAGATTAGTTAGTCTCTCAAGTAGGACATTCAGTCAAATATTTATCCCATAATGGACTGAACTGAGTTAGCATTATTGAATTCTCCGAACGCAAGAAAAAGTAGTCATTTCAGAGTGATTCCAGAGAAGTTTTGGGAGAAGAGAGATAATAAAGTCCTCTTCTATATGCAGGTGTAGACATTACTTAAGTAGTATTTCTTATTTATTTTGTATTTTATATTTATTGCAGGTATACAGCATAGTGGTTAGATAATTGTATAATTTACCAATGATTTTAGTAACCACCTGGCACCACACATAGCTATTACAATATTATTGACTACTAGAGGCCCGGTGCATGAAAATTTGTGCACTTGGGGAAGGGTCCCTCAGCTGGGACTGCAACCTCTCACAGTCCGGGACCCCCTGGGGGAGCGGGCCTAAGCTGGCAGTCAGAAATCCCTCTAGCAGTCTGGGAGCCCTCAGGTGATGTCCGACTAACGGCTTAGGCCCACTAAGCTGTCAGTGGGACATTCTTAGCACTGCCAAGGAAGCAGGAGAGGCTCCCGCCACTGCTGCTGTGCTTGTAGCATTCATCCTGGCTTGTGGCTGAGCAGAGCTCCCCCTGTGGGAGTGCACTGATCACCAGGGGGCAGCTCTTGCGTTCAGCGTCTGCCCCCTGTTGGTCAGTGCACATTATAACGACCAGTTGTTCTGCCATTAGGGTCAATTTGCATAATACCCTTTTATTATATAGGATATTCTTGCAAGTAATCTCATTAATTATTGTATTACTAGAAGCCCAGTACATGAAATTTGTGCACAGGAGGGTTGGGGAGAGGTGTCCCTCAGCCTGGCCTGCACCCTCTCGCAATCCAGGACTCCTGGCTCCTAACTGCTCATCTGCCTGCCTGCCTGATCACCCCTAACTGCTCGCCTGCCTGCCTGATCACCCCTAACCACTCTGCCTGCCTGACTGCCTGCCTGATCATCCTTAACCATTCGCCTGCCTGCTTGCCTGATCACCCCTAACTGCTCACCTGCCTGCCTGATTGCCCCTAACCACCTCTGCCTCAGCTCCCACTGTGGCGGCTTCATCTGGAAGGGCGTCCGGAATGACATCCGGAAGGTTGTTCAGATGCCTGGTCTAATTAGCATATTATGCTTTTATTATTATAGATTTTCCATATGAACATCTGTAAACCTACTTTTGGCACACTGTGCAGAGTTGAGACATTGTTAATAGATAACTTCATGTACCCTGTGACCTCCACTTATACAAATATTGTCAGGAAATCATCACTGGTTATGAAAAAAAATTCCATATTAACAAAGAAATTCATAATAAGATTAATTCAAATAGCAAGAACACTTATTGCATTTTATATATTATTTTTTTAATATATAGCTTTCACAAAACACTTCTGTTTGGTACCATACTCCTATCTCAGAAGAGAGATCCCCTAAAACTTTATGAAGGAGCATAATCAGTTAACTGGGATTTTGCTCTACTCAGCAAAGAAAAGCAAAACAAACTGATTAAATAAAAACATTTACAAAATTTCCAAAATATGTTCTTGTTTAACTGCAGATTCTGCCCAATCAGCTAAACTCTTTGAAAGTAACAAGACTTTAATATGGAGAAATGATGGGGAGGAGGACAGCCATTTTTACACACTGTTCCTTCTGTTTCATATCTCCTTTCTCTTTGCCTAGTGGACATATAACTTTCCTGTAGACTGCAGGTCAGCTGTCACTCTGCAAGAATGTCAATCTCACTACCAGGTCAAATTGTCCTTTTCACATAAATCTCCCTTCTGGGTCCCAATGCAGTTAACATCTTACAATATATCTAATCAGCCTCCACCTACCACTGGACTGTAAGCTCTAGGAAGGCAGAAACTATTTCCTTTAGCTCAGGATTGGATTGCAACTTGGTGCCTTTTAGTATGTCAGACATGTGGCAGAGACAAAATATATTTGCTACCCAAATCAAATACTCTAAGAGTCTGAATGAATACTACTAAACTAAATGAAGTAGACTTGTTACTATGGAAAAATGAGTAACACTAATTTTTTTTAGAAACAGAGCTAAAATTTAAAAACCAGATATCCAAATGTGGACTGGGGAGCCGGGCCCTGCGATGTGGCATCCATGACAATGAGAAACGGTCCCCCCCAGTTCCCTCCGAGCACCAGATGACCCAGCTCCGCTTCTGCCCAGGGCTTGGGGCCTGGGCAGGGCACCCCCAGCTCCCTCTGATTGCCAGCTACACCCCTGCCAAGCCTATAGCCTTGGGGCCTAGGCAGGAGCGCCCCAGCTCCCTCCCATTGCCCAGCTCTGCCCCTGCCCAGGCCCCAAGCCTCTGGATCACCCTATCACCAGGCTCTGCCCCTGCCCAGGAGCCCCCTGGCTCAGGACCTTCCCAGGTTGCTGAGGACCCACAGGGCCTACTTCAGAGTGACCTGGGTGCTGAGAAAGTTCCCGGGACCCAGGCTGCTGGGTGCCTATGTATGCAAATTAACCTCCATCTTTGTTGGGTTAATTTGCATAATGATCTGATTGGCTGTGGGAGTAGCAGAGGTATGGTCAATTTACATGTTTGTCTATTATTAGGTATGACAAGCATATGATATAAATAAATAAAAATATATACCTTCAAGTAGGTTATTCACTATATTTTCTCCTCTCACTTCAAATGTTCTGTTATAAGAACATTTATAATGGAATTCACACATAGGGTGGTGCATGAAGTTCTCTGTTAACAATGTCTCAACTGTGCACAGTGTGAAATAAAGAACTAGACAAACAAATCACAGTGTAGGATGCTGTATTACCTCATGTAATACAGCACATAAAAATGTGAGCTACTAAAAATACAGGTTAATCAGTTTTAAGCTATTTAACATTAACCATTGAGAATATAAATGCCCTTTATAGCCTCCTTCACAATCTCTTAGAAAATTAATAATTAAATACTTTCTGATATTCTGAAAGGGAACAAACAGTTTTTATGCCAATTGTTGGTAGGAGGTAAAGAGATACATGGCTTGTAAAGGCAGTATTGATGAACATAGTAAAATAATACTTTGAATAAAATAGTTTAATACATGTAAGAAAATTATGAGAGCTATTTTGAAACTAAGGTATAAACTGCCTGTTTTATAATGCAAAATAAAATGCAAGCAGTTGTATTTTTAATGGGAAATGAGTTAAACTAATATTAAAAATGGTATGTTTCCTGCGGACATCTATAAAAAATAAATTCTAGACAAAAATTTAGAATATCTACTAATTTTACACATCCATACCTATATCATTACATAAACAGATTAAATTATTTGCATTTATAGTGGAAAGAATTAATGATAAATGACAAAATATATGCTAATTGGTAGAGGAAATAAACAATTTTTGAAATACACGGTGAATGCTAAGCTTCAAGTTCCATGCTCATGTCTGGATTACACCCAGGTAGCTACTCAAGGGTGTGATTTCTCAGTCCTTAACCTTGACTCCTCTCCTTATCTTGTATTTGCTCCATGGGCAATCTCATCTACCTGCTGCTCTTTCCTTTCCTGGTGCAATGGTCTTCAGAAAAGGCAATTGTTCCTTGAGATACAAGGGAAGACTTTTCAAGGAGAACCTAAATATATGGATAGTGTTATGGCAATCAAGTTCCACAATCTAAATCTATATGGATAATTCTCTTTTCATAAAAACCCTTCTCCCACGTTCTCTCACTTCCCATGAGAAGGTGTATTTATCATTTGCTTATCTTATATATTTTGAGGGTAAATTGCACTGCAGTACCAAGTAAAGAGAAAATGTTATTTATTTTTTAATTTCTTTATTGATTAAGTTATTACATATGTGTCCTTACACCCCCCTCTTTACCCCTCATCCCCCCACTCATGCCTTCGCCCCCCTGTTGTCTGTGTCCATTGGTTAGGCCTATATGCATGCATACAAGTCCTTTGGTTGATATCTCCCCCTTACCCCCACCCTTCCTCACCTTCCCTCTGAGGTTTGACGGTCTGATCTGTGCTTCTGTGTCTCTGGATCTGTTTTTGTTTATCAGTTTATGTTGTTCATTATATTCCATAAATGAGTGAGATAATGCGATATTTATCTTTCTCTGACTGGCTTATTTCACTTAGCATAATGCTCTCCATTTCCATTCATGCTGTTGCAAATGGTAAGAACTCCTTTTTTTTACCACAGCGCAGAATTCCATTGTGTAGATGTACCACAGTTTTTTAATCCACTCATCTACTGATGGGCACTTAGGCTGTTTACAAATCTTAGCTATTGTGAATTGTGCTGCTATGAACATAGGGGTGTATATATCCTTTTTGATTGGTGTTTCTAGTTTCTTGGGATATATTCCTAGAAGTGGGATCACTGGGTCAAATGGGAGTTCCATTTTAAGTTTTTTGAGGAAACTCCATATTGTTCTCCACAGTGGCTGAACCAATCTGCATTCCTACCAGCAGTGCACGAGCGTTGGTATTGATCTCTGGAAAAATAAGCTTTCAACTTGTAAAACTTTATTGCTCCCATAAAATTTGAAGAATAAACTAATTAAATTGTCAGGTGATAATTTAAAAATGTTAGTGATAGATTACTGTGTGATTTCTGGCACAAAACTTGGAAAGATTTTGAAGAATTATGTTTCATTCTATAACAAAACGCCTTCTACTATAATTTATTTATTTTTATGTACAAGATTTCTCAGTACTTTAGCATAAAATATGAATGGAATTGATGTTGAAAGTTTTCTCATTCTAGCAGTGAGTAATATTTATCTCACTGAATATATAAGCTAATTGGAAAAGGCCAATCCCAATTTTCACTTTTGTACTTAATAATTTTTATACTTGGAAATTATTTATCAAAGTTTGCAATGTATTTTATTTCAAAAAACAAGATCCTTGATGCGATGAAAGGAAATCAAATGAAAAATAGATATTCAAAATTTGCAATGTATTTATATTGATCAATTCTATACAAATAACAATTGTAGTGAAAACCTAATTAAGAAAATAATTTAACAAGATTTTATAATGACATGAAAAAGTTGTTTGTCTGTCTGTAATATGTTGTGTGTGTTTTATATTACAGCGAAGCATAATATGGTTATCCAAAATATATTTTCAAGCAAAATATATTATATTAAAATACAATTTGATGAAAGAGAAAAGAAAACTATAAAATTTGTGACTATTTTAAATGACTGATGGTGGCTATAAAATAGATATGGTGGTTTGATTCCATTGGATACCTTTAGAGATCTTGAAATAATTTTATTGAAAAAATGTCTATTTATAATATGCTAGAAGTTAAATCCTTACAATTATCTTTAGGTGTTATGGAGAGTTTTAGAATTAGACTTTAATATGTTATTTTAAGAAATTCACATGCATTAAAGTTTGAGGCCTTTTGGATTTTTCTAGTGAATTGTCATTGATACCTTTCTCTTATCCTTTATATTCAAACAATCATTATCTACTGTCACCCTTCCTTCCTCAATCATGCTCAAATATGTCCACTTCTCATTTCCACCACCAACTCTAAAGGCTAGAAGTCTTCCCTGATCTTGTTCAATTTCCACACGACAGTTTTTCAGATCAGTTTCATTTTTAGTTTTTTGTGATTATTTTTATTCTGTGCACCTTCTGCTTCCCTCCAACATTTCCACCTGCCCCTGCCACTTAATCTTTAGGGCTTGTAAGTGATACCACTGTAATCAGCTAGTAATAATAGGAAAGAAGCCAAAGGGGGGCCAGCCGTGATAGGCATGCCATTTGGACAGCTTCACCAGGAACCTGCAATTTCACTCCCTAGGGAACCACACTGGCTTAAAGGGGTCCAACAAAAGGGAGATGAACCCATGCATAATGAATTGGGGTGACTAGGGAAGGTGGCTGTCAGTCAAACCTGGGAACAGAGATCATTGGCCAGAATGGGCAGGGCCCAAACAAAGGAGCTCTCTTTATAGGCTCTTGGCTCTCTTGTTCCTGCTTCCTTGCATTTGCCCGTAAGGCCCACGCCATGTGGACCCCACACACAATGGACTAATGGACTGCAGCTGAAAACACAAAGCTAGCTAGCCTGATGCTGAACTGTACACTGCTCCAATGTGTAGCCAAAACTCTGACCACTGGCTTTGAGTTTAGCTCTGCTGAAAGCAAAATGGGGCTTCTTCTATGACAGGACTGAGAGAAATGGGACCTTGGGAACACAGGGGTTTGATTCCATGGAAATAAAACTTTCTACACTATCTCATCCTCCCATGAGAGTCTTAGAACATTTGTTTTCTTGGGATATCACAAGAAGCCCACTCCCGCTAACAACCAGTGCAGGTGAGGGCCTCTCCCCAGCAATAACATAAAGACATGAACCACATATGCTCAATGCTAAGCAAGTAACAGGGGCTGGCATTGAGTGAAGGCATGTTGCCTTCCAAGTGTCTAGCACAGTATTTAACACATCATAGCATGCATATATATATAGAGAGAGACATACACACACCCTTTTAACATATCATAAAAATGAACGTATATCCTTTAACTATATAATGAAAAAAGAACCCAAAGTGGACACAATGTCAGAAAATTGTATGATTTATGTCCATGCACAGTGAGTATGAACTTTTGGACTGTAAGAGCTCATGTAAGTACTGAATATTTGGGGACCATGTTCTTGCTTTAGAAACAAGGTTAAGATATGGAGAAGCTGACTGTGTTGTCTAAAGTCACAGCTGTCTGATGACAAACCTGGAGCAAACCTAATTCCTCACCCCAGCTCACTGGGGTTTGGACAGCCCTGTCCTTTCTGTTACTCCATACAGACTCCCTGCTGTGTTCACATGTCTGGAAAACACTGATGCTGGTAACTGAGCACTAAAATGCCAGGTCTGGCTTGTATAATTTTAAGTTGTTATTTACATGATTGACTTGTAGTAGGCTAACATACAGTAAGAAGGATACAAAAAGTGATATAAAGAACAAAGGGCCACAATCACTTAGAAACATGGGCAATAAGTTAGGATCTATGTTTTATGGGAAGAAAACATGAGGATTCTGGACCATGATGGAAAGAGCCCTTTCTGCTTTCACCTTTATGCTCTCACATAAGAAAAGCAAACATTAATGGACAGAGAGCAGACACAAAGGAGAGGAGCTTAGCTGGAGGTCTGTACCCTGTGAAATAAAATGACCTATGGCTGATGGAGGGATTTGTGCCATAAATATTAGTTGTAAGGGAAGGGAAGAAAAAGTAATATTTACCTTGAAGCCATAAAAGGCAGTATTTCTTAAAGCAAGGGGGGAAGAAAGGGCAAATGTCCCCATACTTCTAATTAAGAATCTCTAACATGATATTATCTTTAATATTTTACTAGAGGCCCGGTCCATGAAATTCATGCATGGGGTATGTGTGTGTTTGTGTGTGTGTGTGTGTGTGTGTGTGTGTGTGTGTATGTGTGTGTCCCTCAGCCCAGCCTGAACCCCTGCACCTTCTCCAATCTGGGACACCTTGAGGGATGTCCGACTGCCCGTTTAGGTTCGATCCCACTAGGATTGGGCCTAAACGGGCAGTCGGACATCCCTCTCACAGTCCAGGACTGCTGGCTCCCAACTGCTCACCTGCCTGCCTGCCTGATTGCCCCTAACCACTTCACTTCTGCCTTCCAGCCTGATCACTCCCTAACCATTCCCCTGCCAGCCCGATTGCCCCTAACTGCTCTCCCCTGCAGACCTGGTCACCCCTAACTGCCCTTCCCTGCAGGCCTGATCACCCCCAACTGCCCTCCCCTGCAGGCCTGGTTGCCCCCAACTGCCCTCCCCTACAGGCCTGGTCCCCCCCAAATGCCCTCCCCTGCAGGCCTGGTTGCCCCCAACTGCCCTTGCCTACAGGACTGGTCACCCCTAACTGCCCTCCCCTGCTGGCCATCTTGTGTGTTGGAGTGATGGTCAATTTGCATATTACCTTTTTATTAGATAGGATGTTATAGGTTACATCTTTATAGTCTCAACTCATAGAAAGTGGTCTAATTTTGAAGGCACTTTATAAATGTTCTATACTGTTCTATTCTCTACTGTTCCTCATTTTCTCATTTAAAATGTATGATCAGACAGTCTGTCAAACCTCAGAGGGAAGCTAGGGGAGGGTGAGGGTAAAGGAGAGAGATCAACTAAAGGATTTGTATGCATGCATATAAGCCTAACCAATGGACACAGACAACAGGGGGGTGAGGGTATGAGTGGGGACAGGGGGGCAATAGGGGGATAAGGACACATATGTAATACTTTAATCAATAAAGAAATTAAAAAATAAAATAAAAAATAATATGTATACTACCCATGATGGAGGTGTGGTCAAAAAGTTACAAGATAATTCCAAAGATGATTAATATTTTATGATTTCTTATAAGGCCCAGATACCATTTGGCATTCCTTTATGTATCTCTCATGACTTGTGTAGTTAGCAACAATTATCGCCATTTTCAGATGATAAAACAGAGTTTCCTAAGGTCATTTAGTGGAACAGGTGCAATTTGATCACTGTTGTGTCTGATTCTGAAGACAGTAACCTTTCCCCACACTGTTCCCAAACTGTGGTCTCAGATCAGCAGCAGCAGCAACACCAGGTAACTTGTTGTAAATATAAATTCTTGGGTTCCATCCACCGACTGAATCAGGATTCTGGAGATGGGGCCTAGAAACTGTTCAATGATTCTTATGAATGATCAGAATTAAGTACCAGAGGCTTATACCATGTAGGACAACCTGCATAAAATTACTGCTTATACTCACCACAGAGAGTACCTGAGATCTGTTGGTTGTCTTTATTGTTTTGTCATTTTTGAGCAAACATATATTACAGATAATGCAATAATCACTCTTACTGCAAGTGATTTTGGGATACTACCACAAAATCACTTGCAGTAAGGGTGAGAGAGCAGGCAGGCTGAGGGGGGAAGCCAAGATCCACCACCTAATTTACACTAATAACAGAGAAATATGCAAATTGACCATCACTTTGCAACACCCACCAGCCAATCAGGAGTGAATATGCAAATTAACCCAACAAATATGGTAGTGCTCCTGGCCCCCAGCCGCTCCCAGCCTCTGGGCAGCACGCATGCAGGCAAGGAGCAGCTGGGCAGGGCAGGACGCCTGCTATGAGGAGGAGGACGGGGAGTGAAGGAGCTACAGGAGCGGCGCCTCTAGTGGAGCAAAGACTGAAGGCTCCAGCTGGAGCGAAGACGGAGTGGCGGCCAGAGCAAAGGCCTGGGTCCTGGGTGCCAGAGGAAAACCGGTGCTGGCAGCCAGGGGAAGGAAGGCCTATAGCACGAATCTTCGTGCTACAGGCCTCTAGTGTTATATAATCTTGTCAAGTTACATAACTGTGTGAGTTTGGGATGTGTCTTCTGTAAAAATGAAAATAAAAATGATGAGCTCATACTCAGAAAGAACTTTAGCTCAATGTCTAAAATGTAATAAATACTCAACAAAGTAAATGTAGTTTTCATTGTGATTATCATTGTTAAAGACAATAATATTAGTAACATTTAGTTAATTGCATGAATAGTGAGGTTTATTTATTATGTATGTTGTAAAACTCCAGAGATGCTCCTCTTCTTATCATTTTTATCATGGAATGGCCTTAATTTTTCCAAATTCAACAAAAATTTGTAATTTGTTTCAATTCAATTAACATTTTTATGACCCACAATGTACAATGTATTCTGTTGTTTCAAGTTAATTTTTTTAAGTACAATGATGATACAGCTATCAATTTATATGTTAGGGAATAGATATCTCTGTCTATTAAGAATAGTTTTTAAATATTTTAAATCTTCATCTGTATTGGCTTAAAGCTTTAAATTGTATATTTTAACATTATTTGAAAAATAATACATTACCACAAAATTAATGGACTATGTTACTGTGGACACATTTAATTTCAGGTTAAATTTTTTATTCAAAGAAAACTTCATATTGGTATATCGTGATCTCTGTATACTTAACTGTAAATCTCAACAGTGTTTTTTTAGTTGTTTGTTTATGTTTTTATTGATTTCAAAGAATAAGGGAGATGGAAAGATAGAAACATCAATGATGAGAGAGAGAATCATTGATTGGCTGCCTCCTGCACACCCCTACTGGGGATTAAGCCAAAAACCTGGGCATGTGCCCTGACCCAGAATCTAACTGTGACCTCCTGGTTCATGGGTCGATGCTCAATCACTGAGCCACACAGACCGGGCTCAACAGTGTTTTGATACAGAAGTTTTCAAATGACAATTCACCGGCAATAATGATTGATTCCTTTATATTCTCTATAAGCTCAGGCCAATGATTTCTTGTTTATTTGCACCAACTAATTAAAGAAACCACTAGCTTTCCCCTTTCTTATGCTTTTTATCCAGACAAAGAGGCTAGCATCTTCCTATGTCTTTGTTTTAGAGTGAAATTTTCAAGTCTCCAACCTCCCTTTGTATCTGTGTTGTCAAGATCTTTTATCTCTTGCATTGTTCTCTACCAAATGCTCAGCAATTTGTCTCTTTTCTGAAATGTGGTATCTGCTGAACTTAGTCCCCAATTCACAACCTAACAAGATCTGAATGTAGCTCAATATGTTTTTATGCATGATATCACCATTACAATTCAAAGCACTATGGCATTTGAATATTTTAACAGGGATCAGAACATTTACTCATTCAATTTATCACCCACTGTAATTCTTGATTTTTTTTTCCCTCTGCTGCTACCATCTCTAGCTTTTTATCGCACTTTTTGGTTCCATTGTCTTGCTCTGCATCAACTTTCACATCCATTTCATTTTTCTGAACCCAATGTCACTGATTTAACCTGTCTCCCCAGCATATAAGATTAGGCTGTAAGGAAGCACAACATCCCAAATATTTGTAATCCTTGCTGCTTCCATGCCTCACTTTCTTTTAGATTTATTAACATAAATCCAGAGCATCTCCCAAACTATTTTATAAGTATACTATTACAGTACCTTGGAGGTTTTTTAAAAATTATTTTTAAGGTTTCACTTAAGTAAAAACAAGCAAACAAACAAAATTGAGTGGTCTGTTGCTCCAGGCTCATTTAAGAAGAAAACTTGCAGTCCCCTTTATTGATTCAGTATAAGAAAGTTAAACTCATTTTAAAAAGATGTTAAACTCAGCACCAACTATAGGACTGCATTATTGTTCTATTATTAAGATGTCATCCCAAAAATACAAATTAAACCTTTGGTCTTCACACATAGGTAGCTCAGTGAGTATCATGTACCCTCACACAGGAGGTCACTTGTATGTGCTGGGGCATGTCATATGGTTGGTTGAGCAAATCTTAGTAAACACAGAGTTAGTTTCACTTAGATGTTTACTTGCCCTGTTACAAAAGATCGCAAAGCAGGAAAGTATAAAAATGATGATGAAAATAACAAAAACACCTTAAAGTATTAGGCCTAATTTAATTATTTTATCATGAATAAATGGCAGAGTTATCAAAACCAAAATGAGTTGACACCTTCTACATGAGCTTTCATTTATAAGGGATTATGGGAATGATGGGTTCTTCCAACTTGAAAGTCATAAAATGACTACAATCAAAGAAAACATCAATCTGCGTGCCTACCTTCTTCTGGGAATGCCCATCTCTGCCCTCTACACACTCATCAGACACACCTACCCTTGCCTTCAGGCTGACCTTGTCCATGTGACAGTCCTACTCCTCCTTCATGAGGCAGAATGCATTCCTCCAAGGCCATGATCCCTACCTTCCTTGTGTTTCAACCCTGTTCTTGCTTCAGAGTACAACTATGTGAGCTCTGCTCCTTCTCTTTGCTTTCCAGCTACCAGCTGGTATTGAGAATCACTCAATAAAATTGTGTGAGGTGTATTATTTTAAACATAGCATTTTCCTAAAGTTATATTTTTTAAATGTAGGAAGAGATATTCGGCTTGAACACTCTAGAAAAATTATGGTAATGCAATGGTATGAGTACAATTTTAATAAATGGTAAAACTACATGTCAATAAGAGTAAATTCATTAAAATGTTAAAAAACATCAGCTATGAGAAAAGGTATGTGTTGATAGCAAAAAAGAAAATAAACAAACAAAAAATAAACAAAAAACAGAGGGAGAGAAGTAGACACCACAGTTTTTAAATATACATTTCACCTTTTTTCTCATGTGCACATATGATTATGTATCTTAATAAAATTTTGGATGATTTCATTTTGAATAAATACTTACGTTTTCATAGCTTACATCAATGTGGTGGAATTAAAGGAGGTGGTAAAAATAGGAATAAAGTTTTTATAACATTTTAAGTCTGAATAATAGTTTTCAGAAGACTTAGCAAAAAAGATAATTAGTAAAGTTGAAAGATGAAGATGCTTTAGTTCTAGAGAAGACTAATGACAGATTTAATCCTGTCTTCAAGTATTTAATGGATCGATGGGGAGATAATAATGATAAAATATTTTCCTTCTTGGCTCAGTATAAGACCAGAAATGATTAACTTAAAGGGCAAACAGGAAAATGCTAGAGAAGGTGAGATATTATGACAAATTACTAAGTGATTCAGTAAAAAGGTTTCCCTCAGAGTTTTAAAGCAGGATAACTACCTTTTGACCTGGAGTCAGATATGACAAATAAATCTAAATGATTCTCAACAAGGCCAATACCAATTTGTTTCATAAGTACATTATACTCTCTGTGGTTCTCTATGTTCATCAAGAACAAATCCATTGCCCATAGGGTCACCCCAGCCACGCAGATCAGGGGCCAGTTTATTGTGGCATATAGAATAGAATCATCTGATCAAATTATCCCCTAGTTCCTCAGCATTCTGATCAGATTCACCTTAATGCAGTGGCCAAAGATGGGAGATGACTGATTATAAATTACCCAAAATGCAAAAAGCAATGAAAAATAATGGTCCTTAGAAATATAAAGCCACCCAAGAAGGTTTAAAAAACTGCAATAAGAAGATCACTGACCTCTATTTTTTATGTTGAGTATTCTTTGCATTAACATTATGAGTGACATTTAGAATAATATTTTCTTAAAAGTAATTATATTAAATAATTTTAACCTCCATAATGTATTAAAATACTGACTGTGAAATTCCAAGATAAGATATAAGTTTAAGGTCTTTGTCAAGGGTTACTGAAAGAGTAAAGATCTTTTCTGTAACCTTTTTGTGTTTAGTTTTTAATATTAACACTATGCCCCTTTATATCATATGCTTACAGTTGTTTAATGCATAAATACCACAACCTTTATAAACAACCTTAGAGTTTGGCCTACATTTAATTATTTTGTTCTCATCAGATAGCTACGCTATCAAAATTCAAAATAGACACCTATATAGGATGAATAAGGGCCTGATTTTCTAGAGTTATTTCAAAACTCAATAAAACCTTGCAAAGGTAAGTGCATTGTGAGTTCCATGCTCTTGCCTTGTAAGCTGTGGACCTGAACCCAAGTTTTGCAGTGTATTCTTTTCTTGTCCTGATTTTCTCCAGGTGCCAAAGTGGAATGCATCCACTGAGAAGCTGAAAGCATTATTATATCATATCAAAATTTCAGGATTTGGTTCCATTTACCTGTTCCTGTTGCTGGAAATCCAATCTGAAATAAGTGTCGATGCCTGTTGGTGACAGTGCTTATTGCCAAAGCTGCAGGCCAGCATTATAACTTCCCGACGGAGTTCTCTTATGTATCATCAAAGGAAAAAAAAAGTTAAAGCAGTGTTAATATCTGGGGAGAAATATCTCGTTACATTACACTGCAGTAGATAAGTGAATAATTAGTAGAAAAATAGTTTTCAGATATGGAAATCCTGATTTCCTGAGTGAGACAGGCAGAGTAGAAGTTAATCATTAAAAAACTGCTCTGGAAACAGTTCTACGCTAAGGGGTGTGGATTCAGAACTCAACTTCACCAAAAAAAAAAAAGCAGATCTTAAATTAAAGCATGGCAAGGAAATGCCTTTGATCTCAGTACCAGGGGTTGGAAAGTATATTCACCACCAGCAGTCTTCCCAGGAAAGGGAAATAAAAGATGCAAAATGAAAGAAAGATCTTTTCATGCTGTTGAAATGACAATGATACTAGTAGTATGTTATTGTACAGTTCAGTCAGGGGAAAAGAAGCAAGTAATAAAATAAAATAGTACTCATGTTGGTAGGATGCTTGAACAAGAGATCCATTAAAACTGTTTTTTGGCCATCCAAGCTTGATGTATGTTGACGCAACTTGCTTTAAAATATATTCCTAAACAGGGATAGGGGAAATAAAGATAATGTCAGTTTCAAACCTCTCCATGATGACAACTAAAATTTTATACTGAAATTAAAATATTTTCTAAATACTTTGAAATATATTTAAAATTCAGGCATGGTAACAATCTATTATAATTTTATTCAACTTAGTATTTCAAATATAGATAATAAGAATAAAATACAATTGCTATGGTAGAAGTCTACTATTTACTTTTTATTGAATGATTTGTGCTATTATTTTTATGTCAATTTTATAGCAAAACAAATAGGAATAATGATACTCATGCATACTTATATGTAAATGTATGTGGATATAGTTTATTAAAATGAGTACCTAATATTTATGCATTTTATATTAATAGAGTGTATTTAATGTAAGCTTATATGTAGACCCAGCCAATAGCCTACCATTACTGAATCTGACATGTCCAGAACAATCTTCAATAAAATGACCCGGTATTTCAAAGTCAATAACTCATTCAGTTCATAATATATTTAAATATCAATAGCAATGTAAGGCATGCTCTCCTCACTTTAATATAGTCCTGAATTTCATCAAAAGAATGAAAGCACTAAAATTACAGTAAAAGCAGTTCTTAACTTTTACTGAAATTGAGGTGTCTGATGTGATATATAAAAGTACAAATATATATAAAAATGTATTTTACTTTTATAAAAGTTTCATATTACAGTGTTTCTGTGTTGAGAAGAGGGAAGTTTAATAAGTCTCCCTCCAGCACATAAAAATTATGCCATAACTGTAATGACACATTTCTTTGTATGACTGTTTTAAGGGTTTGGACAAAACTAACAGTTAAGCCAGAATTATTCCCATCCTATCTAATAAAAGAGTAATATGCAAGTTGACCATACCTCTGTTACACCCACAAGCCATGCACACCAGCCAATCAGGAGCAAGTATGCAAATTAACCCAACCAAGATGGCTGCAGCCACAGAGAGAGTAGGAGGCTTGGGTTGCCCCCAGCAATGGAGGAAGCCAAGCTTTCTGCCTGTCCTGGCAGGCCCAGGCCTCTGCTCAAGGCTACAAAGTTTCAATTATAGAAGGTAAATAAATCCCAGATCCCAGGGCTTCCCCTTGGGTTGCTGGGGGGCATGGCCAGCCTGCAAACCACCACAGGCCCCTCGCCCAGGCCACCCCACGCCCCAAGGGAACCCCCACCCTGATCCAGGACACCCTTCAGGGAAAACCAGCCTGCCCCCACCAGTGCACCAGGCCTCTATCCTATCTAATCCTATCTAACCCTATCTAATAAGAGAATAATATGCAAATTGACTATCACCCCAATACACAAGATGGCTGTCCCCATTTGGACACAAGATGGCCACCACAAGATGGCCAGCAGGGGAGGGCAGTTGGAAGAGAGGGCAGTTGGGGGCAATCAAGCCTGCAGGGGAGGGCAGTTAGGGGCAAACAGGATGGCAGGGGAGCTGTTAGGCATCAATCAGGCTGGCAGGGGAGTGGTTAGGGGGTGATCAGGCTGGAAGGCAGAAGTGGTTAGGGGCAATCAGGTAGGCAGGCAGGCGAGCATTTGGGAGCCAGCAGTCCTGGATTGTGAGAGGGATGTCCAACTGCCTGTTTAGGCCCTATCCTACCTGGATTGGGCCTAGACAGGCAATCGGACATCCCTCAAGTGGTCCCAGATTGGAGAGGGTACAGGCTGGGCTGAGAGATACACCCTCCCTGTGCACGAATTTTGTGCACTGGGCCTCTAGTCCTATATAATAAAAGGCTAATATGCAAATCGACCAAATGGTGGAATGACCAGTCGCTATGACATGCACTGACCCACCAGGGGCCAGATGGTCAAAGCAGGAGCTGCCCCCTGGTGGTCAGTGTGCTTCCACAGGGGGAGCACCACTCAGCCAGAAGCAGGGCTCAAGACTGGTGAGCATAGTGGCAGTGGCAGGAGCCTTTCCCACTTCTGTGGCAGCACTGCGGATGACTGACAGCTTAGGTCCACTCAGGGCGGACCTAAGCCATCAGTGGGACATCCCCTGAGGGCTTCCAGGCTGTGAGAGGGTACAGGCCAGGTTGAGGGACCTCCCCTAAGTGCACAAATTTCATGCACCAAGCCTCTAGTTTAAAAATAATTTAAAACAGAGGTGTTTTCATGTGGATTTAGGATAAGATAAAAAGAAATAATTCTGATAGACATCAGACAATGTAGATGGTTCTAATACATATAATTTTATAGCTCTGGTCATGGTAATTCCAAAAGTGTAGGTTAATTAACAGAAATAGAATAATTTTATAAAATATAAGGAAGACTCTTAAAATAACCTAATGCAAATAAATAGTGCTCAAAGTTGATAAAAAGCACAGAGGTATATTCTCATCTGCAAAAGTCTCACTAGTGATAAGACATTTAGGAATCAAAAGCTCATTAGCACTACTTAATCTTAATCTTATTAAAAACAATTATTATATTAGATTAGATGGTGTCAGCAGTGCAATTTTGGTTTACCAGCTTGCAGCTTAGGAAATCTGGTCAGGTAACATTTTGAAATGTTTGTCATGTCTATTTGGATTATCTGTTATTTGCTTTCTTGTGTCCCCTTGGACCCAATTATGAATGGGTTTTTGCCTCAATGTTGATCTTATCCTTCCTTGTTAATTAAGGAAGTGAATTGAATTCACTATGCCCTCTCAGATAAAAATAATGACTGAGATCCTCCTCGGAATCTGTCTATATTCTGTTAAGATCTTCCCAATTCTCTACCCAGGTTAAGTCCTTTGTGAATATAGAACACTTTAACTCTTGGAAAGTAAGTTTGAACTTTAAGAATTTGCCATATATATTTGTTCTTAAATTCTGAGGCATTTAAGCTTAATTGTCACTTTTAGGCCAGAACAAAAAATAGCTTGTATTAAACTTCTTCAAGTAATTGTTATCACTGTTGCACAGAAAATCAGGGTAAAAATAACATGAATTAGAAGGAATCAAAATAACTCAGGGTTAGTTGACTAGAGTAGATAATGAGAAAATACTTTATCATCTGAAAATAGAAAGGAGAAAATATATCTTTTTACATTGAAGACATTGTATTTCTCCATGCGGTCCAGTAATTTATCTAGAGGATAAAGAGCTCGGCTGGCAGCATGCCAAGGAAGAAAATCCTTCTCCTCAGACAGGTATCTGATAATCTCCAGGGGAATATTCTGAGGCAAATAGCCAGCTCTGCATAGTGAAAAAAAAAAAAAAAAAAAAGTCAATGTTAATTATATGCAAAAAAGGTACATGATGATGCAAAGTGAAGATTTTACTTATGCAAATAAAAGGCAGAATGCAAGATTCATCATGGTATAAAGAAGCCATACTCAGTGTTTGAAAACAAAATTACTCACTTTTTAAATATAGTTCTACTTAGGATGCTAATGCCCCTAAATATGTACAGAGTAGGACAGTTAAAGATTTACGTGAACATATAAATACCAAAATGCATGGTTTTAGAAAGAAAGAATTGTGAAATTTGAATAAAATCTACTCTAGTTGTGTTCCTTCAGAGAAACTCTTCAGAGGTCACAAGTCATTGAAAATAATTG
This sequence comes from Corynorhinus townsendii, assembly GCA_026230045.1. Classification (NCBI taxonomy): domain Eukaryota; kingdom Metazoa; phylum Chordata; class Mammalia; order Chiroptera; family Vespertilionidae; genus Corynorhinus; species Corynorhinus townsendii. Next base: position 149,715,840 of record JAPDVU010000003.1, read on the forward strand.
ATTGCTGAAATAAAATTTCAGTTCCTCTGGCATTCTCTTTACTTTTCATGTAGCTCTGTGTAATATTTAATACAGATTTCTTTCAAAATGATCTTCAAAATTAAAGTGGCAACTTGGAGATTTGACTATATCTGTGTTACTTTACCCTAAAAGCATTTTCCAAACCTGCCTGTTATTTTTTTAAAAATGCTTTCCACAGCACCTATGAAAATCAGAGTTAGATTTTAATAGGCTCCAAATTACAAAACTATTAAGAAAATAGACTCATCATTTATTGTTTTTCTTTCAAAATAAATATCATGTCATCTTATGAACCAATGTTAGATACTTCGGAAAATATGAAGCTTTTTAAAATTATCTGAACACTTGTTGCCTGTTTTTAAAGAGAGTTTATCCAAAAAGGAACCAAAAGCAGCATATATCTCTACCCCCTAGTAGATTACATATAAAATCCTTGCAAATCAAGGCAATATAAATGACAATCCACAGTGCATTAAAAGATGGCCTTATCCTTGATGTCCCTGATACATATATATAGTGACACTGTATATTTTGCTGTTTTTTTTTTTACATTAATAATCAACTGAATGCAGATGTTTAGCACAAGCAACAGGTAAATATGAAAGTAACCAATACCCAGTTATCGCCTATACCTACCTTTCACACTATTGCTCTTTTGTATCATCACAAGATTAGATGGACCTTTTTATGTGTGTTTGGTAGAAGGTGGACAGGGAAGGAGCAAAGCCTTTTCCCATCTTCACTTAAGATAAATTTGCCAGATTATGTAATCCTCACTCAATATGAAAAGCAAAAATTACTGTATAGATGAATATTAACATGAAGCACTGTTTAGAATGTTTCTAATAAAAACCAATTCTAAAGATTGTGCTTCAGTTTTCTTTGAATTAAATAAAGAGTGTATCACTCATGATTTGGGTTTGCTCATGGTATAATATCAACCCCAGTTAATGTCTGATGTCAATAAGAATGGTGAAAATAACTCCAAAATTCCACATCATTTCAAAATTTTCTCAAGTTTGTATGATTTGGAGTACATCTAGACTTGTGCTGATTTCCTTACACAGTTTCCATTTTATACATCTTCAATGAAATTAGGCTATGGCAACAGTTAAATAAGAAACTTTTATCTTTTTTGCTAGTGTAGCATCTCAATAATACAGTTAAATTTTACTTTTAAGGGGTTCTCGTCCACTGAAAAAACAATACAATTGTTTAATAAAAACAATTATTTGCTTTTTTTCCTTAAAAAACATAGGTTTTAATATTTCAGATTTTGTAGTTTGCATCCCCTTAACTTTTAATTCTAAATATTAAATAGCATAGCAATCAGAAATTTGCCTCTTCTAAAATTTTACAATCCACATGCCATGGATAATATAATTTTAGAATTGAAGATTTATCTAGAAGGCATTATTCTTTTTTAAAATAAGTCAGAAAATTACTTTATTTAAAAAGAAAATTTAGTTAAGTAACTAATTATTATGCATCTTCAAATAAATTTTAAAAATCTGGAATGTTGCCTGGATCTATTTTTCTCAGAATTTAAACATACTAGGTTATATCAGTTACAATTTATTGTGTTTTACTTCATTTCTATAAATGGTTGGACGTTATTCAATGATGTGTGATTTGTGGGCAATATGTCTACAAATAGAAACCATGACAACAAATGTTACAGAAAGAGACTTTCCTTGAGAAAGAGCCTGAAACAACTAACACTACCTGCACATTAGGCAAATAAATTCATCTCTTCAAGCTTCACATTCCTTATCTATGAAATAGAGGGTTGAACTGAGAGGCATTTTGTTTTAGCTCCAAAAACCCTTTATTCAAATCTACTTATCTAAAATTTAACTTGCTGGGAAATAATTACAGTAACATGGGCATAATTTATTTGTTTAAAATATTTTTAAAAATATTTTATAATTTTATATTTCCCATTTTTAAATTGTTTAATATGTAAAAGTCTAAGAGGGCATGGATCTAGTTTTTATAAGACACTACATGGTATAAAAAAAATAAAAGTAAAGAAAGCTTGATAGGAATTCCAAATAATGGCAAGGCATGTAAAGTATTCATTAGATAGAGATAGCTCTGTTTTGATTCCTTATGGCAAAAACTGCTAACTGCTCACCAAAATCCATGCTCTCCTTTACTTCCTAGGATAGAGCATAATCCCCATTTCCTAGGTTGTTAAGTGTGGTCATGTGACCTTAGCCAATAGAATATGAAGGTTATTCGCTGCCAGGATTAGCTCATAGGCATCTCTCATTAGCTCCTCCATGTTCTTTTTCCTTGAAATGAATCTTCCCGATGGGCTTGAAAGTCTTACATTGAATATGTCACAAACCCACCTAGGATAACTGCAGGACCAAGTACCAGTTCTCACACTAAACTCCATTAGGTGACCAGGAAATACATTTCAATTGTGTTTGATCGAATAGAAGTTTGGGTCTATTTTTTACAGCAGTTGACCTTCTCTAACTCAGTCTTTAGATAAAATAAGAAACAAATTACACTCAAATTGCCCTCATTTTGTGCTGTTACAAACATATATAGGTAATTACCTACTACAATTATTCAATATATTTGCATTTAGCTTACTAGATCAGAATATGAAGCTCCACTAAATTGGACAAGAGGATGACTGCTTTCATTACAAAATTAAGAGTTAGATAATCTTGGTGAATAAGTTACTAGTTTATATACGCATTTGTGTAATTGGCTAGTAATGATATCTGTGATTACTACTACTGATAATGCAATCAATATAGGGGAAGTGTGTGGAATCCAGTGAATGGAACACGACATTAGCTCAAAGTAATCAGCTCAGTAGGAAACACACTTAGGAAATGTAGTTTCCCTAAATTTGCATCATCACAGGAAAATGGGACTAAAAAATGGGAAGAAAAATAACAAATTTAAAGAATATACCATGTATAACCAAATGTGTTTTATTAATATTTTAGGAAAAAGTTATATATAACATCTATATTCTTTCCTGTTGGCATAAAAATGATTTAGGAATCAAAGAAAAGATAATGGGTAAGAGAGTTATGAGGATATTTAAATAAAAGAATGTCCATATGCAGTTATAGAGTTCCTCTTCCCTCCCCTCCCCCAAACACACACATACCCTCCCTTCCTCCTTCTCCAATTTATAGGAGCTTGCAATGAAATATCTCTAGGCATACAAGAGATTACTTTTTATAAGAAGGAAATTAAAACCAGACAGTATTAACTGATTTTTCAGTGCACTGATATTAACTGGTTTGTTTTCACCTAAGATAAAAGCTACTTTTTAAAACCTTCTGAATTCCTGTTAATGTTAACTCTTGAATCTACTGAGATGGGTAGCTTGTAAAACAGCAACCTACTTGACTGTTTTCTTTAAAAGCAATTGGTTTCTGAATGCTTGAAACTTGGGAAAAAATAAAAAGCACAATCCTCAGACTCTAGTCTTCATTAATCGAGTATTCATTTAAAACCAATAAATAGCCTATTACATATTTCCCAATATATGCAGAAGACACTATAACTGTTGCTTAGGGCAGAGATTTTTAAAGCAATTGCTGACATGCTTAATTAAAAAGTGCGCTATTGTATTATTATTTTTTGTTATTCATTGTTAAAAGACTTTTGTGTGGTTTTTGTGGAAAGAGACTATGGTGGAGATTGGAAACTCCACTAGTCCTTTGTGTACCAGAGAATAAAAAGGGAAATACATAGGGGACATATCTTTGTCAACCAACTGTGCATTTGCCAATTCCTAGAGAAAACAAAGATGTGATTCAAGCATTTGTGAACTGATGTCTGCAGGGATGAAAAGGAAGTTACTTATTTGTAGCCCCATAAAACTAGGATCATGAAAAGTTGCACATATACAGTTCTCATAGCCCTCCTCCTCCCTCTCCTCTTCCAGGAAGACTTCTCCCCATACTGACTTAGGCATCTATTTTCTGGACTCACATAACATCTTAAAAACACTTGTACTCATAATAATGATCATTTTAATAATTATAATTTGCCGCAATATAATCTTTCTCACTCCCTGGACTTTAAGGAAATAAAGCATGCTTACCCATCTTTTCATCCATATAGCATAATACAGAATCTAGTAATCAATAAATATTTCTTGAACTAAATTAAATTATGGCAATAATGTAATAATTCTTGAAAACATGAGCACTTTAAAAGTATACCAAAACTTAAACATAACCACAATTTTCTAAGGTTAAAAGACACCAGCAGAATGTAAAAATTCAGTGAGAGTGATATATATAGTATTTTTGCACATCTTGTTCATTAGTGATACACATTATAAAAGATGAGAAGGCCACTGCTCTCTAGCTAATAGTTTTGAATAAGCTAGGCTATACCAAAACAAAATAGCTTTCTGGCCAATGAGGAAACAAATGCATTACATAAACATTTCTGTTCTTTTGCCTAATTAACAAAATACTTTTCTACTCTCCCAGAAGCACTAGTGTTATTTTATACCATGCATTTAAATAAATTGATTGAGGACTTGAAAATCTCTTTTCTCTAGTCAGTAAATTGACAGGGGTGAATTACATGACCTCTAAGGTCCCCCTTTCAGTAAACATTTAATAATTATTAATAAAACATTCAGAAATGACTTTTTTTCTTTTATAGTCCCACTATCACCACCATAACCACCTTTCCTCTCCACTTGCTTCTTTATTTCCAAGCACATTTTCTCAGGAAATCAGCCCCCATTGAAACGCAGAAAGTCCTCTGGGCAAGCAACAATGTTAAGAAGCAGAATCAATCTTTGGCCACTAATTGGAAGAGTTAATAGTTATTAGCTATTTGCCCAAAAAGGAAAATACATTAGCTTTATAGCCAAAGTGAACTAATTATCTTTTTAGAAAACTATCAACTTCATTATTATAAACTATTTTATATGAGGATTTACCATACCCAATATGCTATGGTGTTATAGAAAGACTAGAGGTCCAGTGCATGGATTCGTACACCAGTGGGGTCCCTTGGCCTGGCCTGAACCCTCTCGCAATCCGAGACCCCTCAAGGGATGTCGGACTGCTGGTTTTGGCTCGATCCCCGTAGGCCAGGCTGACGAATTCGTGTACTGGGCCTCTAGTATGCATATAAGATCTTTGGTTAATCTCTTCCTGCCCTCCCCCCAGCCCCCTTCCCTCTCACATTCATCATCTGTTCCATGTTTTCATGACTGTGAATTGAGCACCTGCCCCCTGGTGGTCAGTACGTGTCACAGTTACCAGTCAAATGGTCGAACGATTAAACAGTTGTTCGGTTGCTTAGGCTTTTATATATATAGATGTTGTTTGTTACAGTTTAGTAATTTCAAGGTCAGTATTATTGTGTCCTTTTTTTCTTTTTTTAGATAAAGAAGCTAAAGTTTTAAAGAAGTTGAGCACTTTGCCAAGTTAACTTGGCTAATAAGTGACAGAACTGAAATTGAAAGCCACAACGGACAGAAATCTCCCCCTGGTTCCACCACATAAGGCTGCCCCTCCAAATACCACAATGAACTTGGGTTAAATGCTTTCTTTCTCCCTTCCTTTAACATCTGTTCACATGTCACTATCATAACATTCATTACATTAAATCTAATACACAAGTAAATACATAATGTAATCCCAGGTGCTATGAAGAGAAAGTAAGCAATATTAGGAAACGGAGAATTGTACAAAAATGATTGAGAAAAAGGTGCTTAGGAAAGGCCTTCATGCAGATACCTGCATGGAATAAGATGACAGGTTGAGTGAATCTGGTGGGAGGGGAATTCTGACTGACTGAGGAAACAGGGAGCTCGTGGTCCTGAGACAGGAACAAATTTGAGATATTGAAAGAATAATAAAAAGAAGCCTTTGTGGTTGGAGTGAAGTGAGCGAGGGGAGAAGAGGTTGGCGGTGCTAGATCATGAAAGACCTTAAATAGCAAGGGCTTCAGATTGTTTTTCTGCGGGTGATAGGAAGCCACTGCAGGTTTTTAGGCTAAAAAATGATGATGTGATCTATGCTCTAAAAGGGTGACTCTGGCTTCAGTAGAGAGCAAACTCAAATACGCGACATGATCTTCCAAGCTGAAAATGAATTGAAATATGATTTCCTAGGTGACCCTCTCTCACTATATGCACTAGGCTTATGAGGAAAATATATACCTAGTGAGTGAAATGGATGACATGAATAAAAGACATAATTATTTTTAAGAGGCTATAAATAAGATTTGCTTTAAAAAATTTGTTATGCAAGTATCCAAAAATATTCCAGCCTGATGAGTGTGGCTCAGTGGTTGAGCGTCAACCTATGAACCAAGAGGCCACGATTCAATTCCCAGTCAGGGCACATGCCAGGGTTGTGGGCTCGATCAGAGCCAAGCAATGATTCTCTCTCATCACTGTTGTTTCTATCTCTCTCTCTCCTCCCTTCCTCTCTGAAATAATATATATATATATATATATATGTGTATATATATATATATATATATATATATATAAAATATTTCAAAAGCTTATCCATGGATTATTCATTATTGCTCAACTGCTAACAAATAGTGTCAGATTATATGGGGAGGTCACTGAGAAAGAGCTTAAGCAATGAACATATTTTTATATACTTTATATATAGGAAGCTGTATATTCCATTTAAGGTAAATTAGCAGAGTTATTCCAGAAATGATATGCAGACAATAGCCTGAAAGGTCAGCAGGAAAATTATACACATAGCTTATGATTTCCATGGAAAATACAATGCTTAAAATTGTTATGGAATTCTGCATACTGGGCCATGACATTTTCCAGTGCTCTACAGAACTACAAGGGAGTAAAATAATTAGAAATTCTAGCAGTATTTTGCAGAGTTTGAGTTCACTGACATCAGGATATCAGATCATTAATCTAAAGATCTATAAATCAGTGCAGCTTCTAACATCCTATCTGGCTGCTTTTTAGAAAAATGTGTGAATAATAGGAAACTAGAAAAGAAAAAAACACCACTCAAATGAAACCACTTAAAAACAAATGGGTATATCTCTTTTTGTCTAATATTTATGCCAAAGTTTTGCGTTTTATATAGATTTTGTTATACTGTACATGAGGTTTTATATTTAACTTACAATAATTTTTCATGTTATTAGGAATTCCTCATAATTACCTTTGGATGAGTTATGATAACATCCTGTTGGGAAGAGAAATGCAGTTTGCTATTGTTGAGCATTTTGATTTGGGGTGTATACACCTTTTTTTTTTATAAGCAGCAAAGCTATGGACATCTCTGTGCACAGCGCTTTGCATATTCTGAATGGTTTTCTTTGGATGGAATACCCAAATTAGAATATCATGCTAAAGGTTATAACATATGGTGGCTCTTGACAGATCTGAGGTCATGTTTTCAGGCTTTGTCAATCAGCCAGGGGTCTCAGACAAGGAAAACAGGTAGTCACTGTGATGGCCAACACTGGTTTAGCACTCCCTGTGAGCCTGTCCCTGTTCTATATAGGCAATTATGTTCTTAAATACTTATGACAATCTTCTCAGGTTAGCAATATTACTATCCTCATTTTACAGATCAAACCTGAGGCTCACAAAGTCTACTGACCTCGCCAGGGCCATACAGCAAATAAGGGTGGTGCTGGAAATCAAAGCCAGTCCTCCTGCACCAAGCCCATGATAACCTTATCACTTCCAAAAGAGCCTGGCAAGCAATTTTGCATTCCCTCTGCTATCTTCCAGTAAAAGAGAAAATAAATGAAGAGAGAAGGGGGATATCAAGTGGAGTACTCTATAGAGGCTTTATGAGGGGAAACAGTATAATAGAATAGATGGGGAGGGAGAGCGAGTTTTAGTCCATGGCTGTGACTTTGAAATGGGGGCTTAGTGTACTCATTGTAGATACAGCTTCTAGATTTGGGTCATTTTGGGCCACTTATGCCAAAACCATCCCCCCATCCCCTGGGTTCCTTCAATACCGGGTCTAATTTCCATAAGGCATGGAACAGCCTCAGCCCAGACTCTTACCTAGAGATACTGATTCCAGTTAGCAACCATATTCCTACCATGGAGAACATGCATTACAGCAACACGTTACTTTTAGAAATATTGTTAACACAGGAAAGAACAGTAGATAGAGTACTATAATGTGATCTAAAAAAAGAAAGTGAGAGGTAAGCATATTAAATTATGATCTTTAATTTTAATAAGAGGAATTGCTTCAAACAGAAGATAGTCTCTATCTCAAGGTCTTATAGGAAAGGGAAGAATGAAGGTTATAGAGAGTGGTTTGGGGGTCCAGGAACGAATGAAGCACTCAAATAATGGCATAGAAAGCAAGGGGGAAATTGCCTTGTGGACAGTCTACCTCAATTAAAAATCTCAACAAGAAATCCCATAACCAAGTCAATCCCACCCCTAGTTTATCCACAACAGCATTGCTGCATATATGTGGCCATTACCATTTCCCATGTAATTTTGTAAATGTACACCTAACATGTAAAGTTTAGGCTAATACAAAAATTAGTGATAACACATGAAGATAGAGTCCAAAAAGTGGATGCAGTTTTGAAAAACAAACAAACACATTTGAGAGTGTAATCTAGCCATGCAGAAGAGAATGAAGACTCAGTGGGAAACGTTTCAGAAGACCTGCCAGAAGTGATAAAGGGAATCTAACAAAATCAGAGGGACAGCATCCCGTTTATTCTGGGCTCCGCGGCCAACTTGAAGAAGCTCCTGGCCAATTAGAGTATTTTGAGTATCAATAAGAATAACTGCAATGAATTTAAACTTGTCCAATGTAATTAAATCCATAAGTCAAAATGATACTTAAATAAAAAACAGAATAAAATAAAATTGGCTGCTATGAAACATGCAAGAGAACTGGTTCATTATTTTTGAAACTGAAAAATACCAGGAAATAATCAAGTATTTATCTTGCCTTTCCTTAAAAAACGGTATCCCTGGGTCACGAAATAGTAAATGAGAACAAGTTTCTCTTTAAACAACTAGTCCTCTTACAAACAGAAAAGGAAGAAAGGAACCACCATTTTGCAACCTCTAGTGAACAACTAGATTTAGGCATTGAACAGCAAGAGCTGCAAATATACAAAGAGAGACAAGTGTTTATGTTATGTGTTCCTATAGAGTAAACTTGCTAAAAAGTTAAACTTATAATGGCCCAAGCCTCTAGCTATGATTACCAATTTGCAGGTGATAGAGCAGAGAAACAGAAAAAGTGTAGAGTGAGGATGTAGCCAGCAAAATCCCAACTGGGAAATCATGAAGGACAAACAACCTCATTCTTCCCCACATCATTTGGAAAGAAAAAATTTTAAAGGTGAAGGGGAAATCAATAGATTAGAAGAGATTGAAAAGACATATCAACCAGTCATAGAGCCATAATGTCATTCGGATCCCCAATCAAAAAACTGTTTTAAACATATGGCATTTAGGAGTAAGTGGAAATTGAACACTTACTGGATATTTGATTTGATTGAAGAAATGTTAATTCTAGGTCATCATGTTTAATACTGTCATCAATTTTAGAGATAGACAATGAAAATTATTTTTATGAAATGATCTGATTGGATAGGGACATGGATGAAACAAGACTGACCACAAGTTAATAATTGTTGATGCCTAGCAATGGATATAGGGGCTTCATTACTCAGTTCTGCCAATGTTTTTTATGTATTTGAAATTTTTCATAATAAATAGTTTAAAAACCAAAACAGGAACTCTTTATTTCTCTGTGCATTCCCAGTATGCCTCATAAAGCCTTCATATTGTATGTGCTTTAAAATATTTGCTGCATAACAACATTTCCTGTATCTGTTTCTTTCTTTATAAAATGGAAGAAATGGTATTTACCTGCCAGGGTCACTGTGGGCGTTAAGAGACAAGAAACAGAAGGTATCTGATACACTATAAAGAGCCACACAAATGCGGGGTTTCTGAAGGCTGAAGAACCAGAAGTAGAATTCAGCAACCACAGGCTCTGCATTTGTATTCTGACCTTGATTTGTTCCTTACAGTGAGCTACTAAACTCATGGATAGATCCCAGCACATTCATTTTTCCCTTAGGGACAAAGTACCAAATGGTAGTGTAATTGCCAAGGGAAAATTATTACTCTGTTCTGAATTATTTCCATCATAAATCCAAAACCAGTCAAACAGGCTCTGTCACAAAAACGACAGGGTTGCTATACAGTGATGAGAATCCCACATACAAATGCCCCATAAATCGGCGAGTATCACAACCCCCCAAAGTCATTCTGAGTCATGTGCTTAAATCAGAAGAGAAAAGCCAGGCTGGCAGCATGTTGGTCAACACTGAAAGCAATGAAAATGAGGTGATTTAGTCGGCCATCCGTTGGAGAAATATGCCATCATCTGTCTTATGTATATTGTACAACACGTGATAAGCATTTTCTTTGGTTTTACACACTGTCTATTGTATCAAAGGGGGGAAAAGTCTTTTTCCTATCATAATGATAACCATCACCTACATTTCTCTTTAATTCCATCATAGTCGCTCTTAGCATGTCAAGAAAACATTTTCAAACAACAACAGTGAATGGATGATAGAAAAAGGAAAGAGAGACACACTTTCAGTGTGAGTCATGTATTTTCTCCTTCTCTAATCTTAGTAAAATATTCATCTTTACTTATGGATAAATGAAACATCTAATCTACTTCTTTATGATTTAATGTGGTATTTTCTTGCCTCTCAGAGTATTATATTCTATTCTAAATTAGAGTTAAAAGCCACTCAATGCCATTGCAGATAAAAGGTAAAAGGTAAAAAATACTTTTTACTACCAGTGAGATAGAAAAAGGACTTCAACTATATAATCCAATGCATAGAACAAAAGTTAGTACTTGAAAAAGGTAGCTGTGACCACTTGAAATAACCTTTGGGGAAACAGGCTTATTAGTTAGGCTTTTGAAACTCTGCTCTCCCTCATAAGGGTGCTGATGACATAAAGGACAAAGCTAGACAAATTTGCTGAGCCACAAGGAATATAAATGGTGACATCAAAATGGTGCTATCAACATATTTGAGAATTTGTACCTGCAAAGAACTTTGGATTTATTTGAGAAAAACTTCAAAATTCTTGGAATAAAAATACATCGAAACCCTTTAAATATCAGCTTAAGATTATGTATTTAAATAGCAGATAATTTCTGTCCTTTGGGACACTAACTTGTAGATAATTTATAAAACCTCCAGGGACAGGTTGGGGAGGGAAGTAGCTCCCACTAATAGCTACCTAGCTCTCATATCTCTCAATTTTAGCTTCAACTTCCAGTGTCACAAAATTCTGAGGATGTACTATTTGTACAGAAATATTTAATTCATTCTGGATTCCCAGCTCAGAAATATAAGACCTTACCCTTTTCTTGATTTTCTTTAATGCTGATTATGTCCAAATAAAACTTAGAAAAAGTAATGATAATGATCTTCTAACTCCCTAATAATGATTAATAATTAGAGGACATTGATGATATAGATTTACTGTGTTCTAACAATGGCACCATTAATTTTAATAACAGTCCTATAGTTGTCATTTCTTTTTGTCTGAAATTTTACTCCTCAATTACCACTTGTAGGGAGTATTTTTTTTAACAGTTAAAGCATCAATGAAAAAATAAAATAACAAAAATGTGCTAGTTAATTCAGAACAAGGGTATATATTTATATTAATCCAAAATATAAGTGTAAAATTAAAACACATTCTTACAGTAATAACATTAGTTGAAAATGTTTTATATTTTGCTAAAATGACCACATGTAGCTAAACAATATTATTAAAATCAAAAGTGATATAAAATTAGAAATTTCTCTCAAGAGAATCACTTTTATGAGATGAAATTTCTGAAAATGTAATAAGTCATTATCATTATTATTTAATATACAATACTAGTATAATGGTAATTGTCACAAGAATCACATGCTTAAAAGTAAAAAGCAGAAACATGCAAAATAGAGAAAGTGATAAAATATTTTTTAAATTTATAGTTTTAGAAAAATGAAAGATAATTAAGGGTACTCCATGTAATTAAAATACTCTTTAAAAACTTATACTGATATTCTTTTCTTTCTAAAAGACTTTATTTACATTAAATTAAATTAACCTGAATTTTTTTCCTATGTATTTATTTATAGTTAAATCTTTATTCATTGAGTCCGTGATAAAAAAGATGAGGAAATCATCAAATTTATACTTTCTAACAATTTTTTTGTCCTCTGTGGATTTTCATTTGTTGAATTATTTCTATTTGGGGGGAGGGGGGTGAGGCTAGAGATTTACCTTCTATTTTATAACCTAATTTCCTTTTTCCTTTATTGTTGATACCATGTGCAAGTATATTCAAGACTCACCATTATTCCTTTGTAGTCAAAGCATAACTTGATTACATAAAGATTTTGTTGTCTATCTACTGAAATATTTTGGGTTTATAGGAATCTGAGCCAGCCTGAATTTTCCACTTTATAGGTAACTTTCTTTGTTTAATCTTGAAAGCCTAGGGTATTCAGCAAGATATCTCTTAATGTTAATCCCTCTAACTTTTTTCCCTAACATAGGGGGCTTTTTCAATCTACATATTCTTGTTAACATTGTAAAAAAAAAAAAAGAAAAAAGATTTACTACTCCTCCTGTCTTTAAATTTATTTTTTATTTGCTTTCTTCAAATATTAAGTATATTAACACACAAACACAACACACAAACATACTGAATCTCTCCTTTATATTATGATTTTCATTGTTGTTGTTTTTCCATTTCATTTGTTTCAACTGTCTCAAGCTAGTCTCCATGTCCCTAACTCTGTCTCTCCCTATGTCTATGAAGTTTTTACTGCTTCTAATAAGACTTGTTTTATTGCTTGTACTGTCAGATCACTTTACTCTTTTTTAATATATTTTTTTTTTATTGATTTCAGAGAGGAAGGAAGAGGGAGAGATAGAAAAATCAATGATGAGAGGGAACCATTGATTGGCTGCCTCCTGCATGCCCCCTACTTGGGATCGAGCCCACAACCCGGTTATGTGCTCTTGATCAGAATTGAACCCAGGACCCTTCAGTCAGTAGACCAATGTTCTATCCACTGAGCCAAACTGGCTAGGGTTTACTTTATTCTTTTCATTGCCTTATCTTTTTTACTCTTTTGCATGCTTTCTTTAAATTCTCGCCTTAAAAGAAACCACATTTCTTTGTTTTAATTCTTTGAAATCACACAGATGAGTGTATTTAAAAATTTTTGCTTGATGTTATAGTTCTCCTGTTGTTATTATGATTCTTAATTATCTTTCTTATGATATCTTCCCAAAGTTCTACAGCTTTTGGGGTGGCTTTATGTTTAAATATCACTCACATTTAAAGGGAGTGTCCTGTCTAGTACAGGTAGCTGCTGCTAGGTTGTGCTAAAGAGCAATCATGGTGAATAAGTTAGAGTAGTATAAGTTTAAATTTAGGGTTTTTATTTCAGACTTAGCTCTAAACAAATCTGTAGTTCCATCTGTTTAGGAGCATATTTCTGCTCCATAGTCCCATTTCAAAATATGCTGGAGAGCAGTGTAATTCATAGTTCAACCTTGTATACTGCAAGTTATCATTGAGGTGATTTAGCATTTAATCGTTTCTCTCCAGCTGTCTCAATTAATGGTTGCCAAGCCAATTGCTATATATAGTTCTTCCCCATCTTGCCATTTCGCTACCCTGCTTCCTGTAAAAAACTGGGAGTTTGCATGTCTTCTCATTCAGGCCTGAATTTGTTTTCAGCTCTTCCATGTGGAGAAAGATTCAGCAATGTAAACCATCATGCCTCCAGATTCCATTACTGTAAATGAGGCTGTCCCTTCATGGATGTGTTTTCCATTTTTGTAGATTTCTGGGCCCCATAGATGATTTGCAAATACTTTCATCTATTTTCAGAATCTTTCTGTATGTGGGTCCATAATTCATTGTGTGTGTCAGCCATTATTTATATTTCTTTTCCTTCTTTTTTTTTTTTTTTATTGGCAGTTGATGTTGAGAAAGCAGGACAGTAGAAATATATATATATATATATATATTTCATTTCCTTCAACTGAATATCCTTAAAAGACAAAGCTGAATAAACAAACAGAAAGTGTTCCCGATAATACGGGGCCTGAGAATACTGTGTGGAAAGCAGCACTCTCATGTATATCTGGTAGAACATTTAGTTGGTATCTGTGTAGTACACTACACTTGCTCTTGACTGAACCCCTTCCTTTTTTCATTATGAGGATACAATCAGATTTCATTTACCTATTCCCTCAAAATTGTGTATTGCCATGTAATTTATTTCTACCAAAGAAAAGTAGAAGGGATGTGAATCTTTTCCAGACTGGAATGTCAAAGCCTGTCGTGTGTTTCTCCATACTCTGTCTCCTTCTGTCCTGCTGGAATGGAGAGACTCCCAAGTTGATATAGAGGCTACTTATTAAAGATAACAGCTCTGGGTCTTGGAGGAGGCCTACTCAATGGTAAGTCCTGTCAAGTATAAATGTAATACAGGGAAGGAGAGAAAGGGTTGGACTGTCCTGTCGAAGGCTAATGAACTCAGATAATCCAAAATGTTAGAGAAATATAGAGGATTTCAGAATCAAGTCTCTAATTGTGGGAGTAAGTAACCCCACAAATGGAATTGCCTGGAATAAAATAAGAAGGCTATTAATTTTTAAGAGAGTTCTCCTACCAAAGATGTTAAAATCCTGGACATAAAGAATGTGTAACTATTTTAAGTTTTGAAACAACCCTTATGTACTCCACCTTCTACAAGCGGGAAGTGGGATGACAATGCTGAATGTTGCCCATGGAAGATAAATGGTCAGTACTCTTCTCATATGTCAATGGAGGATGATAGAAAAGAAGAATCTCTCAAAGGGCAGATCCACAGAATATGAAAATAAAAACATTAAAAACCACCACCAAGAACAAAAAAATCTGAACAGTAAGCTAGGGTCATAAAGCAAAATTAGAATTTAATCAAGCAAATTTGCTCATTCCTGGGAATCCTTTACAATGGATTATATGTCTTCCATTTTTTCCCTGTCCTGAATGGCAAGTTTTATTGTATCTTTGCCCCACCATTGAGAATCAGTTATGTGAGAGATAACCGGTTTATTAACTCATAGGTTTTCAGACTTGATGCTTTACTTGGAGATACTGGGCTTTGAGTTAGGATTTTGGTTTGTATTCAACATATAACATTTCAGAAGGTATAATATGAATTCCTACTTTGCTGACCAAGAATATACAGCAAACATGAATAAATCAGCATTTCATTAATTAAAAAGAAAAAAATAGATAATCCTATTTACTTCTTGTACTTTCTCAGGGAACATTTTATTTAAGATCTTCTAAAATAAGAAAGCAGTGTTGGAATATAGCTGGAACATTTGCAAATCAAAGAGGGTAAAGACAATGTTGAATCTACTAAATACAGTTATGTGATCCCTGATGTTAGAAAAAAAAATCCCAGATTTTTTTTTTTTTGCCACCTGCTAGGTATGTTACAATCCATTTGTGGAAAGAGTTGCTTAAATACACTGAATTTTGTTTGGAAAATTAAATAAATATTACTTGGTACTTTTCTGAGGCAAATGGTGTTTTTAAAAATACCGGATTTCAAAAAGATGAGAGATGACCACAGTTTTTCTCTCCTTTTGCCTCCTTAGTTATGGCATGTAGATTAGGAGAAAAAGCACAGTAGTAGCTTTAAAGAAGCCTAACATATAATTTCTAATTTAGAATATATATTTTAAAAATTCATGTAATTTTTATTTTAGAATACACACACACAAAGTGCAAATTCATGTGATTCATAAGTACAATATTAAAATAACTGCAAACATTGTTAACAGTTAAAAAGAAAATGAATGCACTGTAATATTCCAAGCATGGATTCAATAATAAGAAATTCCAAAAGATCTCCAGTTCAATGAGGCTTAATAGAGAGAAACATCTGTCTTTCCACATCATCATTGAGTTGATACAACTAGACACATTATATTCTCCAGAGTGACAGATTTTTACTTTCCTATAGTACTCTCATTAGAGACTTAATTTGGATAAATATGGATGGTTTAAAACAATCACACAGAAAATGAAACTGGTTCACAAAGGGAAAACATTTTAGTGACTTTTCTAATTTGGCAGGTCACTCAACTAGGTAAAGACAAAATTAGGACATCCTCTATGTATGCAAAATTTGAAATCTGAGCATGCTTCCTAATCCAACATTGAGAGCTGACATTCATAATGGCAAGACATTCTTTTATTTTTCTGCAATTTAAATTTCACAAGTATACTATCATTTTAACTTTCTCATTCTAATTCCTTCACGTCTTTCTTCCTCTTAGATGCATTTGTTGCAGTCACTATATTTTGAAATATCTTTGAAGATTATTCTGAAATACTGTCCACTGCCAAAATTCTTGAGATCTATTACCAGATAATTCTGGATGCAGGTGTCACTAGATTAGTTGTGTGATGTTTGTTTCCTTCTTTTAGATGCTTTTCAAGAACACCCTAAATTATCAATTGCCACCTCTTCCATGAAGCATTAGATCATATACCATTCAGAAGTGATCACTCCCTCCTTTAGAACATTTCTTAAGCTGCCTAACAATTATATTAGGTAAACAAAAAATACTTTAGACCAATGTGTCAATTAGATAAAATCCTGCATTAGATAATTGTGAGATTGTACTCTCTCTAAATTCTAAGGCACCTGAAGATAGCCTATTAAATTTTGTCGTTCATATGTTTCATATACTGTTACAGTAGATTCCTATAAACATTTATACAACAAATGAAATACATGTATTTATAACAATTATTATTTGATGAAAAAATTTATTTTGTATGAGAATATAGTTTTTAAGAGGTTCTGTGCAGTCAACATCATAAAGCTGTGTTTATCCAGAGATATTTTTTACCTGCTTTAATGTTTAATTGTCAAAAACTACTATATTTAATATTAAAATGCAACCTTCATATTTAAAATTAAAAAATCATGTTGTGTATTGGAAGGATTATTCTACATTACAATGATATTTCTTATTTTAAAAAGATAAGAAAGAGTATAGTATAGATAAATACAAATTAAGTGAAAAGTCAAAATTTTATTAAAATGGACTCAGATTAAAATTTGGGTATACATTTATACTTTGGTATGTTGGTATACATGTCCAATAATATCAATTTTGAATAATTTGTTTTAAACTGAGGTGAAACTAAAGAGAACAGGCCATATCTGGATTAACTACTTTTCTAGTCCTAAAGTCTAGCTCAATATTATATTGCCCTTGAATGCCATGGCTGTAATTCTGGTCTCTCATGAAATGTTACATAATAAGAGGAAATATTAATTAATCATTCACCAGGCCTAGGGCCATATAGAATGTTCTAATTATATTGTCTCATTTAATATTCAAAATAAAACTCTGATGTAGATACTCTTTTATCCAAATTTTGTAATTATTAAGCTAAGAATAAAAGTAACTTGCTTAAGGTTACATTTTTTGTTGGAGCTAGGATTAATATTCATACTTAATTTTAGTATCAATGATTTCAACCACTATAATTTCCTAAACTAAAAATTAGAGAAGAGGGATCAATTATTTTTTTTAAAATATTATTTTTAAGTTTCTTTTGTCTATGGAATAGAATAATGCAAAAAGAGAAATTAATAACATGAATTTAAAAAAATGACCATGCTCACCCAGCCAGTGTGGCTCAGGGGTTGAGCATTGACCTATGAATCAGGAAGTAATGGTTCAATTCCCAGTCCAGGCACATGCTTGGGTTTCAGGCTCCATTCCCAGCAGAAGGCGGCTGATCAATGATTCTCTCTCATCATTGATGTTTCTATCTCTCTCTCCTTCTACCTTCCTCTCTGAAATCAATTGAACATTCTCAAAAACAGTCTCATTTTATTCTTAAGATAAATTTGCCCCTCTTCAAAAGTCAATTTGACAATTTGTTTCAATAATTTTAACCATGTTTATAATAATGAACACAATATAATCAAAGTTCCAAAAATATATCTTAACAATCATCAAATAATAAAAACTGCATGCATAAAATATTTTTAATTATTCATGTAAAAGTTTGAAAACATCATACACTTCAAAAATATAAATATGTTTAAGTTAATTGTGGTTTATATACCCATCCAATAGAATATTAGAGAGCATTCCCAAATTAATTTATTAAGCTAAGGAAATGAAATAAAGTTTAGAAAGAAAGAAGTAAAACTATTGTCATTTCCACATGATTTTGCAATGTTTGTAGAAAACCCTAAGGAAGTATTTAAAACCTAAGAGAATTAATAGTGAACTTAGCAAGGTTGCAGGGTATAAGGTAGAATATGGATAAGTGAAAAGATCAATTTTTATGAAGTCTTAAGATAAGTTTGTAGAAGGTTCAAAAGCAGTGCATGTAATGCTATTGTTCATTACAATGAAAGACCAATAAACATTTCTTTCATATTCATAAGATAGACTATATATATGAAGTAAAATATATATAAATTTACATATATATAAATTTGCATATATATATATAATATATATATATATATATGAATTTTCAAGTGTATTTCTAGATATAAAGAGCCATCATACTTTTTCTTAAAGGTCCAGATAGTAAGTATTTCAAGCTTGTATGGCACACAATCTCTATTGAAACTTTACATTTGTAGCCATAAACAATATACAACATAAATAAATCGACAAGGTTTTCTTCCAATAAAACTGGATTTACAAAAGCAGGTGGCTGGCTCGTGGGTCATAGTTTGTCAAACCCTGATATAGGTAGGTAGGTAGGTAGGTAGGTAGAGAGATAGATAGATATACACTAACACATATGTACAATAAGTCAAATGTAAAAATTTTTTAAATCTTCATTTACAATAAATAAAAGAGAAAATATGCAGAAATAAATTTATTAACTGGAACTACGAAGCATTGCAAAAGAAACATTTAAAAGACCTAAACAAACAAAGAGATATGCTGCAGACAGGATATTATTATTTTTTTGTTTTTGTTAATCCTTATGCATGGATATTTTTGCATTTATTTAGAGAGAGTGGAGGGAGGGGGAGACAGAGAGAGAGAAACATTGATATGAGAGAGGCACATAAATTGGCTGCCTCCTGCACGTGCCTCGACCAGGACCAGGGATTGAGCCAGCAACTGAGGTATGTGCCCTTGACCAGAATTGAGCCTGGGACTCTCAGTCTGCAAGCCAAACTAGCTAGGGTGACATATATATTATTAATATGATAATTCTCTTCAAATAGATTTATATTTTCAAAGTAATCACAAGCAAAATTCTAAAAGACTTACTGTAAAGTTACAGTAATCAATATAATATGTTATTAGTATAGTGACTGATAGTATATGGATCAATGGAACACCCTACAGAGTCCAAATTAGAGATTCACAATTTATACCATCAACTGATTTTTAGTAAAGGCCAGGGAAAGTTGGTGGAAAAATAATGGCTTTAACCAAATGGTATTGAAACAAGTGGATGTCTGTATGGAAACAATTAACCTTAACCCTTACCTTATATTATACATAAAATTTATATAAAATAGATAAAATTTATCTTCTACTCAAAAACACAGAAGTAAAACATTGTACTATTGGAATTAATATAGATAGCTTAAGCAGAATATACAGTCACAAACTATGAAAGAAATAATAAAATGGATCTCATCAAGGGGATTAAAAACTTTCTGTATTGAAAGACAAATTAAGAAACTAAAAATCCATACTACAGACTGAGAGAAAAATTTGCAAACATGTATCTGACTAATGGGCTTGTCCCAGAATATTTAAAGAATTTTTAGAGGGATCAAAAAAATGACGGCGGAATAGACAGACGTGTCCTGAGCCTTGTCCTGGAGCAGTAGAAAGAACAGCTGAGGGTCGCACGGAGAGTGTTTTTTGGTGAGTTGAGAGACAGCTATACTCCAGGAGACAGTGGGGGACTGCTGGACAGGGTTCCCCTGACCGGGCAGCCCCCACTGCTGCTGGGTCCCCTCCCAGAGCAACTGGCTTAGATGCGGAGACCACGCCATCTTGAAGGGGAAAGTGGATGTTATCGGAAGCCTGAAAATCTACAACTATGGCACCCACCGAACAGCTGCAAACCCCAGAACACCAGTGCCCAGTGGATTCAGAGGAGCTCTGCACTCCACCACGGAAAGGTCAGATTTCACATGGGATAAGGTGAGGTCTCTGGTCCCGGTGGAGAGAGAAACGCGGGCACTGCAGGAGCTGGAGGACCGGGGGGAAGTCTGCACCTAGAAAAATCCATGGCTGTTGGGGCTGGCGTGATCCATGAATGTAGAAGGGGGTCCTCAGAGCTGCTAACAGAAGGGAGCTCTAAAAAGCAACCCATTTTGACCTGACGCAAAAGGACAGCCTAAAAATTTTAAAAGTGTGCCGGCTGCTAGACCCAAAGGGGGAAAAAAGACTGCAGAGACTTGCGCGCAGCCCTGGAGTTCACACACTTATGCTGGCTCTTTTTTTTCTTTTTCATCTTTAAATCCTTGCTTCTGATTTCTAAGCCCAAGGCAGAGGATCACCCAATTGGGGACACCCTAAGAGACTGCATGGCTGTTGGCACTGGTGTGTTTCCAGGTTTTCCTGGAACCTGGGGATCAGAGCAGGGAACAACCATCAAATAACCAGCTCTGGAGCAACCCACTCCCACAAACTGGTATTGAGTGCCACAGGGAAAGCAGGATCTAAGCACTGGCTAGAGAGGACCTATAGACCTGGAGATCAATCCAGAAACACTGCCACCCAGGGGTTGATTCACAAATTGACTCTTGTGTATACACAAATAAAGGAATACAAGCAATTAAGACACACTGCCTGCTTAAAAATCAGGACTGGCTTACAACACTGAGGAGCATTGGAATGCAGGGAACTGCAATACTGTCCTGACTAGGAAACAGGTGTGCCAAACAGAACAGTAGAGGAAGTGAATGACCTTCACTACTACACACTTTTATTTTTTTATTTTTTATCTTTTACTTAAGAAACTAATTTTTTCTTATTTCCTCACTTGATTTTACCTTTATAATTATTACATTTTTATTTTCAATCAAATTATTACTACTACTATTTTACCTTTTTTTTTAAGTGTCATTTTATTTTCTCTTTATTTTACTTTGGGGTTAGTGTTCTACATTCTATTTTCATCTTTCCTTTAGCATCATTTTACTCTCTCTCAACTTTACCTTTATGATACCACACTCCACCTAACTTTTCCCCTTTTGTTGTCCTGTTTCTCTTACCCTTTTCCTGCTTTAGATTTTCCCTATTCTTTCTTTTTACCCCTGTTAAAATTTCACACTACTTACATATCTAATTTCCAATCCTCTGCTCCAAATCCATACACACCTCTCTCTTCTTTGTCTCCACTATCCAAAAAATTATTTTTCTCTGTCCTTTTGTTGTTGTTTGCTTGATTGTTGATTATATTGATTTTTATGCTTGTTTGTGAGGTTGTTTTGCTTATTCTTTTTTGTTTGTGTGTTTTCTTTTTGTTTGTTTTTTGCTTCTGTTTTCCCTTGCCTCACTTGATATTAGTTGTTGTTTGTAGTTTCTATTCATCTCCAGGTACTTGTTGCTGGCATTTGTTGGGATTAGTTGCTGTTCTATCCAAACATATATATAGTTTGTTTTCTCCCCATATATATAGTTTTCTCCCCATATATATAGTTTTCTCCCCATATATATAGTTTTCTCCCCATATATATAGTTTTCTCCCCATATATATAGTTTGTTCCCCTCTTCTTTCTTATTCTCTTTTTATTCTCTCTTATTTTTTTTCCTTTTTCCAATTTCATTTTTGCACCCTTTCTTTTTTTCTTTCTCTTCCTCTTTCTCTCCTATCCTCTAATTTGCCTTTCTCTGTTGGTCACCTTTATTTGGGGTTATTAATAGCGTGAATACATTTCTGTTCAGTGCCTTGAGCATTGTACCTGGTTGTGTTGTATTTTGTGCCTTTAAATCAATGCAGAAGAGAGAGAAATATAAAACCAGACACCCGGAGAAGAAAGACCATGAAGAGACAAAGAAACAGCCCGCATATGAAAGAAAAGCAAGCATCACCAGAAAAGGAAATAAATGAAATGGAGGCAAGCTACCTGTCAGAGAAAGAATTCAGAGAAATGGTCATAAGGCGGATGAAAAGAATGGAAGACAAATTCGACAATATTTGTAAGAACCAAGAGGAAATGAAGAAGAACCAAGAAGAAATGAAAAATGACATCGTTACTATAAAGAACTCAATAGAAAGCATCAAGAGTAGACTAGAAGAAGCAGAGGACTGCATCAGTGAGCTAGAAGACAGGGTAGGAAAAAATATACAAGTAGAGCAGCTACTAGAAAAAAAAATTAAAAAGCAGGAGTAGAGTCTAAGGGAACTTTGGGACAACCTGAAACAAAACAACATCCACATAATAAGGGTTCCAGAAGGAGAGGAAACTGAGCAAGGAATAGAAAACCTGTTTGAAGAAGTAATGACAGAAAACTTCCCTGATATAGGGAAGAAAAACCCACACAAATCCAAGAAGCTCACAGAGTCCCAAGCAAAATGAACCCCAAAAGATCGATGCCAAGGCACATTATAATTAAACTGGCAAACACCAATGACAAAGTAAGAATCTTAAAAGGGACCAGAGAGAGACAGAAAGTTACATACAAAGGAACCCCCATCAGACTAGCAAATGATTTCTCAACAGAAACTCATCAGGCCAGAAGGGAATGGAATGAAATATACAGTCATACAAAGGAAGGGTCTGAATCCAAGAATACTGTACCCAGCAAGGCTATCAATCAAAACTGAAGGTGAAATCAGGAGCTTCACAGACAAAAAAAGACTAAGGGATTTTATTACCACCAAACCAGCAATGCAGGAAATGATAAAGGGTCTGCTGTTAAAAAAAAAAGAAATAGGGAGTGAAGAAGGAACACAGGGGTAAAGAATAAAAATGGCGGCAAATAAGTACCTATCAATAATAACCTTAAATGTAAATGGATTAAATGCACCAATCAAAAGACATAGGGAAACAGACTGGATAAGAAAACACTACCCATCTATCTGCTGTCTACAAGAAACCCACCTCAGAAAAAAAGACGCACACAGACTGAGGGTGAAGGGATGGAAAAAGGTTTTTCAGGTGAATAGAAATGAGAAAAAAGCTGGGGTAGCAATACTTATATCTGACAAATTAGATCTCAAAGTGAAGGGCATAAGAAGAGATAAGGAAGGCCACTTCATAATACTAAAAGGAGCAATCCAACAAGAAGAAATAACTCTGGTAAACATATATGCACCCAATACAGGAGCACCCAAATATATAAAAGAAACTCCTGGAGGATATGAAAGTAGAGATTGACAGAAATGCAATCATAGTAGGAGACTTTAATACCCCACTATAACCAGTGGACTTTAATATCCCACTATCACCATTCCTCTAAGCAAAAAATCAGCAGAGAAACATTAATCTAAATGACTCACTAGACCAGATGGAATTAATTGACATCTTCAGAACATTTCAACACAAAGCCCCAGAATATGTATTCTTCTTAAGTGCACATGGGTCATTTTCAAAGACAGACCATATGTTGGGTCATAGGCAAAGTCTCTTCAAATTCAAGAAGATAGAAATCATATCAAGCATCTTCTCAGATTACACTGGCAATAAAACTGGAAATCAACTACAAGAAAAATAATCCAAAAAAATCAAACACATGGAGACTAAGCAGCATGCTATTAAATAATGACTGGGTTACCAGAAAGATCAAAGAAGAAATAAAAAACATCATCGCAACAAATGACAATGAACACACAACAATCCAAAATCTATGAAACACAGCAAAAGCAGTCTTGAGAGGGGAATTCATAGCTCTACAAGACTAGAGCAAAAAACAAGAAACAATGGTAATAAATTACCTAACCCTACAACTCTAAGAGTTAGAAAGAGAGCACAAGGAAAGCCCAGTGTAAGCAGAAGGAAGGAAATAATAAAGATCAGAGTGGAGATAAATGACATTGAGACCAAAAAAAAAAAAAAATACAAAAGATCAACAAAACCAAGAACTGGTTCTTTGAAAGAATAAACAAGATTGATGAACCTCTAGCCAGACTCACCATGAAGCAAAGAGAGAGGACCCAAATAAGCAAAATCAAAAATGAAAGCGGTGAAATAACAACAGACCCCACCAAAATACAAAGGCTTGTTAAAAAATACTATGAACAATTCTATTCCAACAAACTGGACAATCTTGAGGAAATAAACATATTCCTAGAAAAAGTATAACCTACAAACACTCAATCAGGAAGAATCTAAACATCTCTATAGGCTAATAACTTTGGAAGAAATTAAAGCAGTCATTAAAAAGCTTCCAGCAAACAAAAGCCTGGGGCCAGATGGCTTCAGAGGGGAGTTTTACCAAACATTCAAGGAAGAACTAAAACCTATCCTCCTCAGACTATTTTGAAAAATTCAAGAGGAAGGAACACTTCCAAACTCCTTCTATGAAGCCAGCATCACCCTAATACCAAAACCAGATAAAGACAACACAATGAAAGAGAATTACAGGCCAATATCCCTCATGAACATACATGCCAAAATCCTCAACAGAATTCTAGCAAATCAGATCCAGCACTACAACAGAAAGATCATACACCATGACCAAGTAGGATTTATCCCAGGAATGCAAGGATGGTACAATATCCGCAAATCAATAAACATGATACATCACATAAACAAATTGAGAGATAAAAATCACATAGTTATATCAATTGATGCAGAAAAAGCATTTGACAAAATCCAACACCCTTTTTTGATAAAAACTCTCAACAAGGTGGGAATAGAAGGATCATATCTCAACATAATAAAAGCCATATATGATAAACCCACAGGTAACATCATACTCAATGGGCAAAAACTAAAACCATTTCCCCTAAGAACAGGAACAAGACAGGGATGCCCACTCTCACCACTCCTGTTTAACATAGTACTGGAAGTATTAGCCATTGCAATTAGACAAGAAGAAGGAATAAAAGGCATCCAAATTGGAAAAGAAGAAGTAAAGCTGTCCTTATTTGCAGATGACATGATATTGTACATAAAAAACCCGAAAGACTCCATCAGAAAACTAATAGACTTAATAAATGAATTCGGTAATGTAGCAGGATACAAAATTAATGCCAAGAAATCTATGGCATTTCTATATACCAATAGTGAACTTACAGAAAGAGAAACTAAAAAAGCAATCCCATTTACCATCGCACCAAAAAAATTAAAATACCTAGGAATAAACAAGGAGGTGAAAAACCTATATGCGAAAAACTACAGGACACTGAAAAAAGAGATAGAGAAAGACATAAACAGATGGAAGAACATACCATATTCATGGATTGGCAGAATCAACATCATTAAAATGTCCATACTACCCAAAGCAATCTATAGATTCAATGCACTCCCCATTAAAATACCAATGGCATATTTCACAGACCAGGAAAGAACTCTCAAAAAATTCATCTGGAATAAAAAAAAGACCCCGAATAGCCACAGCAATCCTGAGAAAGAAGAACAAAGTAGGTGGGATCTCAATACCAGATTTCAAGCTGTATTACAAAGCCACTGTTCTCAAAACAGCCTGGTACTGGCACAAGAACAGACATATAGACCTATGGAATAGAGTAGAGAACCCAGATATTGACCCAAACCACTAAGCTCTATTAATATTTGACAAAGGAGGCATGAACATACAATGGAGTCAAGACAGTCTCTTCAATAAATGGTGTTGGGAAAATTGGACAGATACATGCAAAAAAACTAGACCACCAACTTACACCATCCACAAAAATAAATTCAAAATGGATACAGAACTTAAACATAAGATGGGAAACCATAAAAATACTAGAGGAATCCACAGGCAAAGAAATCTCAGACATATGCTGAAGCAATTTCTTAACCGATACCACTCCTAGGGCAATGGAAGTTAAAGAGAAAATAAACAAATGGGTCTACATCAAAATAAAAAGCTTTCTCAGCAAAAGAAACCATCAACAAAAGAATAAGAAAGTCCACTGTATGCAAGAATATATTTGCAAATGTTATCATTGATAAAGTTTTAATCTCCAACATCTACAGGGAACTTACACAACTTAATAAAAGGAAGGTAAATGATCCAATAAAAAAATGGGCAATGGACCTAAATAGAATCTTTTCGAAAGAAGACAGAAGGAAGGCCAAGAGACATATGAAAACATGCTCAAAGTCACTAATTATCCAAGAGATGCAAATCAAAACGACAATGCGGTACCATCTCACACCTGTCAGAATGGCTATCATCAACAAATCAACAAACGACAAGTGCTGGCGAGGATGCGGAGTAAAAGGAACCCTCATGCACTGCTGGTGGGAATGCAGACTGCTGCAGCCACTGTGGAGAACAGTATGGAGTTTCCTCAAAAAACTAAAAATGGAACTCCCATTTGACCCAGTGATTCCACTTCTAGGAATATATCCCAAGAAACTAGAAACACTAATCAGAAAGGATATATGCACCCCTATGTTCATAGCAGCACAATTCACCATAGCTAAGATTTGGAAACTGCCTAAATGCCCATCAGCAGATGAGTAGATTAGAAAACTATGGTACATCTACACAATGGAATACTATGTTGCTATAAAAAAGAAAGAATTCTTACCATTTGCAGCAGCATGGATGGACCTGGAGAGCATTATGTTAAGTGAAATAAGCCAGGCAATGAAAGGAAAATACCACATGATCTCACTCATTTATGGAAAATAAAGAACATTATAACCTAATGAATTAAAAGATAGATACAGAGGCAGTAAAGCACCAAACAGACTGTCAAATTACAGCGGGAAGGCTGGGAAATGTTGGAGAGGGAGGAAATA
Organism: Corynorhinus townsendii; assembly: GCA_026230045.1. Taxonomy (NCBI): domain Eukaryota; kingdom Metazoa; phylum Chordata; class Mammalia; order Chiroptera; family Vespertilionidae; genus Corynorhinus; species Corynorhinus townsendii. Next base: position 149,742,864 of record JAPDVU010000003.1, read on the forward strand.
GATCAACCAAAGGACTTGTATGCATGCATATAAGCACACCAATGAACAGAAGACACGGGGGCGGGGGGACTGGTATGAGGGCATGTGACATGGCTTAGGGGAGGCTGGGGGAAGGTCATTGGGGGGAAAAAAGGAGATATATATACTAATATATGTAATACTTTAAACAATAAAAATATTTTAAAAAATGAATTTTTAAGTGTATGAAAAGAATCTCAACATCATTGATCATCAGAGAAGTGAAAATCAAAACAAACACCAGGATACATCCTACACACAATGCAATGACTGATATTGTAAAGACCGCAATACTGAGTGGTTGGCTAGGATGTGAAGTAAATGGGACTGTCATAGGTTGCTTGTGGGAATGCAGAGTGGTCCAGCCACTTTGTAAAACAGCATGGTTGTATCTTGTTAAGTAATCTTACTAGACAACCATGAAGTCCACTCCTAGGTATTTACTAAGAGAAAGGATATATATATATATATATATATATATATATATATATATATATATATATCTCCCCACACAAAGATGCATACACTAAAACTGGAAGCAACCCTCATGCTTAACAGATATAAATGTCTATTATTTGTGCTATTACTGATTAATGAGTAACTATTTGCCAGGAAAATACCTGTATGGGGGGTCTATACCTCGGGTATGTAAACTTCTGCCACTCAGGAAGCTATCAAGGTACAAGGTACTCTGGAGCATCTCTTGTTCTTCACCAGGTAAAGGGCCATTGTGTGGTTCTCAAACCTTAAGAGCGTTTGTCTTGACTGCCTTTCATACAGGGCTCTCTGCTTCCACATTTGTTCCCTCATAGTATATTCTCAATAGAGCAGCCAGACTGATCCTTTAAAAACACGTTTGATCACGTCAATCTTCTGTTCAAAACCCTCATAATGACTTTCCCACTCACTCTGAATAAAATCCCAATTTCTCACAGTACTATACAGGGCTTTATGTGATCAGTGTTCTGTGACTTCCCTCTAATCATCACATACTGCTCTGCCACTTACTCCATTAGAGACACATCTATCTGTTTCCTTTCCCTTGACATGCCAAGCAGAATCTACCTCAGGACCTTTGCACTCACACATCTGGAATGCTCTATTACCAGATGGATCCCTTTTTTACTTCTATTAGGTCACAACTCAAATGCCACCTGAAAAGTGAGAGCATCCCTGACCACCATATTTAAAATAAACTGCTTCTCTGTGCCCTCTCTCCCGTCCTTTGCTTTATTATTTATTTACTCTGAAAGAATTGCCTTCTGACAGATGTTTATTTGTGTGATAATCTGACTTTATCATTCTCCACTGTAATGTAAGCTATGAAGCAGGAACTCTGACTCGTTTATTCACTGCTATTTACTAGAGTGTCTATAACAGTGCCTGGTACTCAGTAGTGTTTATTAAATATTTGTTTAATAAATGAACTGTCACATTGTGTACAGGCCATTTAGGATTGCCATTTCCATCCCTGCCTACATATAGTCTTAAATCCCCTGTGTTTCAAGTGTAAAACTCTATTATTATGTAATTGGAAAATATTGGTGATTAATTTTATATTACATAATGTTCCATTTGTGAATTATCCTTACTAATAAGCATAAAAATTAAAATGAAAAAGTTAATCCACTAAAAGCATTTTGAAGTGCCTTTCATTATTTTTATTTTGCTTGTTTGTGAAATATGTTGTCTTATCACTTATGTGTAGATGATAAAGACAATACCATATAAAGACACTATAACTGAATTATCTGCAACGAATAATAATTATTGAATGATGATAGCACATATAAACCAAGTAACTATTGACAGATTTTTAAACTAGTTCCTATGCATTTCTAATGATGAAATACAGACTAACAAATAAAAAAAAGCACATATATTCTTACCTTACTTTTAATTTGGCATATCTTGAAGAAAGTGGATATTGAACAATTTCTTCATCAAACACTTGTAAGCTTTTATTATATGTGATAATTAGTATATAAATCATGCAGAGAAAGTATTAAATCAGTATTATCTTCCTTTTACTAAAAAAATACTTGAATTTATTTTAACTAAGTCTCAGCTAGATTCTCACATTTTAAAATTCTATATGACTTTTCTCATATGAAATTAAAAATAACCTTTTGAGGCCAAATATAGTGATTTTATCATTACATAAAGTAAGCATCATGGCTCTGTCTTTGTTATCCACCTACCTTTCAATCCATGTAGCTATCATCTACCTGTCAACAAACTCACTAACATTCACACTGTATATATACTTTACTGAAATACCTTACAATATTACTTTGCATTTCTTGAAGCACAGATTTTCCTATGGATTTCTTAACTCCTCGCACCCTAAAAAAGAACTGATAGTCTATCAATGTCAAAATTCAACAGAATGCAGTAACCTTTTAAAAGTGGTAATAGGAAACCTGAGAAAGTCTTCAAAGATAGATATTTAAAAATCTAGTAAGGTAGGAAGCCAGTGGCCTAATTGCTTTGCATAGTAAGTTATATTTCTGTAATTATTTTAGTCTCAATTATTTGAGTATGAGAAGAGAAATTTCCCTCAATATGGCATGGATAAAATTCTTGATCTTGCCCTCAGTATATGCAACTAATTTCCAATACATTTGCACACTGGGAATGAAAAAACAACTAATTTTCACACGGTGCTCTTTCTATTTTGGCATTTCTGACAGCATTCCCAAAAACCGTCCACTTAAATTTAGAGTTTAAGTTCTCATCCACATAAAACTCACTGATACTCAAGTCACAATTCTCTTCAGGGCCTATTAGCCCTACCTGAATTTGTCACATGCTAGACTAATGTATTCCTTCTTCTTACAAACTCTCTTTTTCCACTTCTGGTTAGCTCTACCACCTGGTGACCTGAAGAGTTGATGTTGAACTTTTGTATAATGCTGATCCTAATTAGGTGAAACAGCTGAACAACTGGGAACCTCTGCCTACATTCCTTCAGCAGCGAGAATCAACAATGCTCCAGGCCATTCCGGGTTTGGGAAGAATCCAATCTGTGATTCAAATGGGGTCTAATTCTGCAGGGTCCAGCACTACTTCTTAGCTTCTGAGCGGGCCTGCACTCATATCTTTCAATCACATTGAATAGGTTTGGGCACAGTTGCAATGAGTCAGGTTTTCCTGATCTCATGTTTTCTTACATCCAAAATTGTGAAGGCCTCTTCACTGGCACTCCATTCCATGTAAGGACACTTGAAGCATTCCACACAGAAGAGTGAAAATTGCATAAAATTACCCGAGAACATTATGTATTTCAAATCATCTTGCACAGCTTTAAGGTTTGTCACATAAGCAAAAATGTGTGTTAATTTGAATGAATCACTCACCTTCAGGGCACAAAATGTGGAAACTAAATTTCCTTTCCCCTCTTCCCAAAAGTATTGCCTCTTCAAATATAAAAATAAAATCTTCAAATTTTCATGGCAAGTAGAAACTAATATAAAATACCTATTTTCCTTTATATTCTGGATTCCTTATTGAGGTAACACTACTACCTTTGGGAAATAACTTTTGAAGCCCCAAATAGATTTTATGAGTTCCAGGAGAAAAACTCAAGCAGTTCTTTACTTTATCATTGGCTGGTTAGAATGTTATTAGGAAAGAAGACTATCAGAAGGTCCCAGGAATCTCTCTTCTAAGGTAGGAAAATATCATTGCAAGGCAACTTAAACCAGTAAATAATTTCTACTCTACCATAAAGCCTGCATTGATACACATATTTATACATTTCCCCTTTAACTATTTCTTTTATAATTTAAGTTGTTTTAATAAAAAAATGAAAGAAGCCTGTGTATGTGTGTGAAAATTAGATTTTATATTAACAAGTCAAATAGCAGAAGGATTCATTTCATTTTTCCACAGCCTAAGTCGACTACAAAACTCTCCTCTTTTTGTTATCAATTATTCCTTGCTGAAAGAACCTATTTACTTTTCTTTTCTTCCCTTTATGTAAGTTCTTGCTACCCTCAAAGAACATCACATAATAATCACAAAACCTAAATAATCTTCTCAGTTAAAACTTGTGGTAGGTAGCTCCACTATTCCTGCCTACTTGCATTGACAATAAATTTGCAGAATATTCCAGGTTGAGGTGCCAGGTAAACTTGCAAGAAAATTCTGCAATGCCTTTCACCAAGGAAACTATCGACCACCTTCAAGTCCGATATGCACATGCATGCTTGATGTGTGTCAAAGTGCTCATGCAGCAGTAAAGGTGTCTCCTAATGACATCAGAACCCTCCAGTGCCTTTGCATGCTTGGGAAAATTTCTGAGACACCCACATTATGAGTTATGTTGACAGGCATCAGATAAGATATCCTAAATGGTTGCATATTTAAGTATAAGAATAACAAAGTATTTTGGGTTCCCTGATATCTTAATTGTTAAATGATCATCTCATGGCTCAAGGATCCAAAGAAAGTCATGCTTACTATTGTCAAGGATGCCTACTCCCAGGCCTTTCAGTATCAAAGAAGCACCTGTCTTTCTAAACTGATGCCATCAATACCCTCTTAGCCTCAAAAGGAGTGGTTTTCACATTATCGTGTTTGTCTGAATCTCATGAAGTGCTACATAGAGTGCAGGCTCCCAGGTAGTCATGGGAATATGCAATTTCTAACAAAACATCTCAGGTGGTTCTGATGTAGGCAGTTTCTCAGAGGATGCTCAAAGGAGCACTGCACCTGAATATGAAAAGATTCCCAGCAAGCAGCAGAAGGGAAAACTCAAATTCTTAAAACAGAAACACTAAAATAATAATTCAGGTTTTTATGTTAAAAATACATATTACAAATATTTGTTCAAGTAAAATTGATGGTACAAATGACCATTTTGGAGGGAGCTCTGCCTAAATAGTTGAAATTATTTGTGGACAGTCAAGTATTTCAAATTCTTGGTGAGCTCCTAGAATAAATTATCATGCAATATGAGGCTCAGGTTTCAAAACAATTAGAGAACAACAACAACAAAAAATTATTTGTGGACAGTCAAGTATTTCAAATTCTTGGTGAGATCCTAGAATAAATTATCATGCAATATGAGGCTCAGGTTTCAAAACAATTAGAGAACAACAACAACAAAAAATCACAGTTGTCTGTCAAATATAACTAGACGGTACTAACTACAACATGAATTATAAAATTGTTTTTAAATTGTGAGACGTTACAGAGCATACATATATATACCTATTCAAACAAATTTGTGTTTGCATTTGGAAATGTATACTACTTATTTTTAAAAAAGAATAGCTCATGCAAACCCATGTAACCTACAAACATCACCCACATTTTTGTAACTCAAAAGTGACTGCTGTTTGCTATGAAAATGAATAAAACTTATAGAAATGATGTCAAACTCTCTCTTATACTTTTTACTTAGCACTCTCAGACATCAGACATTAATATTAAAACATTTTCACCTACAGAGCTGAAACAAAGTTGGCACTGGCAGGTTACAAATTTGTTTCTGATTTAATGCAGTACAATTTATTAGTCTCTAAGAAAGTTTGACGTCCTCAAGAGCGTCAAGCTTGCCCTTAGTGTCTCAGGAGGTGTGTACTTCCCAGAAGTCCCTGGTATGGTCCCTCCCCCTAAATTCTCCTTCCCAGGGCAATACCTGGGACTCATTCTCAAAAGATTCTAAACATAGAAGTGAAGTGGTCTTCTATCACCGTAACAAATTTTCCAAAGAATTTTCATATATTTTGAATATTTCAAATGGAATAGCCTATGACAAAGGAACATGTTACCTCACTCTCTAACCTTGGGCTAACAAGTGTATGCATGTAGGAGCTTGAAAATTCAGGCACATACTCTAAGCTTTTACTGGGTTATCATACAAAAAAAGCTGATGACACCAAGTTAATTATAGTGAAATGTCCTGAAAATGTTTTCAAACTATATTTAATAGTTACCTTTGGCAAAGTGTTGTATAAACTAAGACCAATTTGGAGGTATTTGGATACGAATTGTTAAGTAATTGCATGCAAAAAGGTATAAAAAAATAGAGTTACTTAAAGGTAACTTTTTGTATATCTCAAGAGGAGCATTAGATGATGTTGACAAATAGATCATTAGAATCCCAGCCTCAGAGATATGAGAAATAACCCAATCACCCTAGCTGGTTTGGCTCAGTGGATAGAGCATTGGCCTGTGGACTGAAGGTTCCCAGGTTCGATTCCATTCAAGGGTACATGCCTGGGTTGCGGGCTTGATCCCCAGTAGGGGGCGTGCAGGAGGCAGTCAATCAATGATTCTCTCTAATCATTGATATCTCTATCTCTCTCCCTCTCCCTTCCTCTCTGAAATCAATAAAAAATGTGTGTGTGGTTTTTTTTTTTTTTAAAAAGAAAGAAATAGCGTGATCTTTTGAGGATGGCCAGAAAGCTTCTGAAGGAACTCACTATGAACCATGTTAAGATGCACACCATTTAGAAAGGCTGAGAAGGTAACTACCGGCTAATTTTAATACCTTCCAGTCAATGGCAGGAGATTAGAAGCAACAATAAATGTTATTTGCAATAAACAATTTTATCACTTTCAGTATTTCCTATTTAATTGTAATCCTTTGGCATACACATTAAGATGACTCAACAAAAGATAAATAAGAACGTAATTACATGGATACTTCTCTCCAATGAGTCTAATACAAACTAAAGAATCAGCCTTCTCCCCATGCCAGTGAGTACAATATAAAATGTGTTTTAATCAGTATTCTCAATAATCTATTATTATTAACTAGAGGCCCAGTGTACTAAATTTGTGCATGGGGGTCTGTGTCCCTCAGCCCAGCCTGCACCCTCTCCAATCTGGGACCCCTCGAGGGATGTCCGACTGCCCATTTAGGCCTGATCCTACAGTGATCTGGCCTGAATGGGCAGTCGGACATCCCTCTGACAATCCAGGACTGCTGGCTTCCAACTGCTCGCCTGCCTGCCTTCCTGATTGCCCCTAGGCACTTCTGCCTGCCAGCCTGATCACCCCCTAACCACTCCCCTGCCAGCCTGATTGATGCCTAACTGCTCCCCTGCCAGCCTGTTTGCCCCTAACTGCCCTCCCCTGCAGGCCTGGTCACCCCTAACTGCCCTTCCCTGCAGGCCCGGTCTCCCCCAACTTCCCTCCTCTGCCGGCCTGGTCACCCCTAACTGCCCTTCCCTGCAGGCTTGATTGCCCCCAACTGCCCTACCTTGCAGGCCTAGTCCCTCCCAACTGCCTTCCCCTGGCAGCCATCTTGTGTCCACATGGGAGCAGCCATCTTTGACCACATGGGGCAGCCATCTCGTGTGTTGGAGTGATGGTCAATTTGCATATTACTCTTTTATTAGATAGGATAATGTTCATGGTTTCATTATAAAGCACAACTGAGAAAGAAAAAATGTTTACACTGAGATAATATAATTCTTTAAAAAAGGAAAAGGTGGAGATTAAAGAAATAATTTATAAACTAAATATCCTTTATAAAACTGTAATTTATAAAGTAGGAGACAGAGGCACCCAGGATCCTTAATCAGGTTTTGCATTGCAATGCTCAGCTGAAGTGAAGTGGGCTCATTATCACCATAACAGAGTGGGGGAGTCAGGATAAAATTTCCAATCTGCCAAGTTATTTCTCACAAGAGATTTCTAAGTCATTCCTTCTTCATTTGATCTCTGAAAGGTCACCAGATTACACATTTAAACAACCAGCTATCAAAGTAGGAAAAATAGCTCCTCATCTAGCCCAGTTGAATTGGTACAAGTGCTTTTCAGGCACATCATGCTACTATTCTCTACAATGAGTGAATAAATGATCAACACATAATTTGCAAGACAAACTTTAAGCTAGATACAGGAGAGCCAGGTAGAAGAAACAGGAGGACTTCTAGTAAAAGCCATGATGAAAGAAGTCCCAGAAAGAGCCAAATACTATGACTCAGTCTGCAAACACTGTTCAGGTGTTTTTCACAATGCTACCAGTTCTGAAACCAGGACTCAGAAACAAAAATAACGTGTACACATAGGTTTGGGATGTTGTCATAATTTGCTTCTTCTAGAACCATTGTATTTTCATTGGCTATGTATTAGATTTCCAGTTTCCCTAACATATCTCAGATTTATGAACTTGGAGACAAATCGATAAGAATGTATTTATTAACCTTTAACATGTATTTATCAAACCTGCAGTAAGCACTAACAATGACTGCTTACCAATAATAGAGCACTTCTAAGTGTGACATTCATAATCTGCAGATATGCTTTTTGTTAGGAAGACATTAATATTAAAAAAATAACTTCTATCTTATTCCTTAATGAAGTTTTCAAACTAAGTTGTAATAATCTGCTCTTGTGAAGGCTTTGTAAGTGATTGGACTCTTAATGGAATAGCCTATGACAGAAAATTTAAAAATATGCTACACAGGCTGAACAAGTATGTCATGATATTAATAATGCAGTAAATTGGCATATGTTTGCATAATTAAATTTTCTAGAAAAGTGGTGACTAAATAAATAAATCAGTGCAGAAACCACGCAGGGCCAGTAGTGGGAGGAGGAGGTGGAGGAGGAGAGGAGAAGGAGGACGATGTATCTCTGAAACTTTTTGGGGTATTTATAAATTTTCCAAATAATTTTCATATATATTGAGTATTTCAAACAAAATACAACATAGGCCCACAATACCGTGATACATATTTTATAGCTTTTTAAATTTGTAGTCAGAGCATGTTGATAGTGTTAAATATCCAAATCCAGTGGTCACTACAATTCCTCTTGCAAATCTTCCAAATTTCCAACTTCCATCACATATGAAGCTAATAAGAGTTCTTACCTTATCTAGCTGCCAATTCCACTCCCTCTCAAATCTCTGCATTATCCAAGCTGTAGCATGAGCGTTACTATCGTAATAGTTCTCCTGCCATAAGGCCACCTAGTTTACACTTTTCCTACACTTACTCTCCTACCTATAAGCCTTTAATGGGTTTCAATAGTCAATTTCCATTCTTCTAATGTTATTCCCTATATCATGTGCTCCATAATCTTCCTAAGCCACATCAATTCTTTATTTCCAAATGCTTTCATACTACTTTATTCATAGCACTTATAAACTGAATATGGTTCATTATCTACTGTGTATTTTCCCTACTAGATTGTGAATTCACTTAAAACAAGGAATGCATCTTATTGATTTTCATATCTCCCAATTTAACAATGCTTTATCGAAACACAACAAAACACACACATACACACACACAAATACAAAACACAAAAAGAAATCTAGGCATTTTAGTCACTAATTTAAAAGTTCAAGTCAAAACACAATAGTATTTGCACGGCAATCAATTAATTGATTCCATATATATCAGCAATGAAAATTAGAATATGTGAATGCAGAAGCAGCACCATCTATATATATAAAAACCTAAGTGCGTAACTGACTGGCTGACCAGCCAACTGGTAGCTATGATGCACACTAATTACCAGGGGGCAGACACTCAACACAGAAACGGAAACCACAGGCATGGAAACATGGAACAGATTGATGAATCTCAGAGGGAACGGGCTGAAGGGAGGGCGAGAAGAGATTAACCAAAGATTTTATATGCATACTAGAGGCCTGGTGCACGGATTTGTGCACTGGTGCGGGTCCCTCAGCCTGTGAGGATCGGGCTGAAACTGGCTCTTCGACATCCCCTGAGGAGCCCAGATTGCAAGAAGGCACAGGACAGGGCGAGGGACCCCACGGGTGGCACTGGGCCTCTAGTTTCCTATAAAAACACATATCATTTTTTTTTAATCAGGAAATAATATGATGTTACCACAACCTATGTATCAAAGACCTTGACTGATGGACCTGGATAAATAGGGAGGGATAATGTTTTCGTACTAGAAAGCTCATATTTGAGAAGACATTAATTATTTAACTTTAATTTATAAATCCAATGCATATTCAGTCATAACTATAGCAGGATTTTTAATGGGCTTTGTCAAATTGATTCTAAAAAATATATTTAAGAGAAAATAAGATTTTGAACAGGGACAAGAGAATATTTTGTTAACCACAACATACTATAATGTTAAATTAATTTAGAACAATATGGCACTACTGTCAAAGAGGCCAATTAAACAATCAAAACAATTCCCTAAAATATGAGCATTTGCTTTAAGATAAAGCTAAGGCCTTTTAAATAAGTAGGATAGATATAATTATTTATCAATGTATTGATGTTAAAGAAAATTACACCCCAGTTCCATTCTATACATAAAAATGAACTCGAAAAGGAAGGGTTGAAGCAATAGACATTAAAAACAAAGTGGTGAGAAATAAGAAGAGTACTTCCAAAGTCTTCAGATAGAAAAGGTCTTCTATGTGAGATGGAACCAGAAAGCTATAAAAGAAATGATTTGACATATAAATTAAAATTTTTAATGATGAAATATATTACAAAGTAAAAACAAAAACACATATTAAATAGAGAAAATACTGTAAAAAATGCATGCTACAAAAAAATGTTACTATCCAAAAACTCTAAATATATAAGAAAATAGGACAGGAAAAAACACCTCACCCATCTTCTATTAGGTTTTAATATTTCTTTTTCTTAACCAGGTAACAATTCACAAAAGAAAAAAATACAAATTGCAAATGTGTACATATATAGAAAATGTACATGTAGAAAAGGTGCATAGCCTAATTTAATTAGTTCTATAACAACTTCAAGAAAATTTGTATTTGCTACCAGAGTGTCAAAAATGTAGACGATACTTCATGACCATGGTAGGTTTGAGGGAATTGAGCCCTCTTAGACATAGTTAATAAAGGGTTAAACTGCAGAAGTCTTTGGAATGCAATTCATAATATTTATTAAAAGGCTTCTACTCTTTGAACCAAATATTCCACTTGTACATTGCTATAAAAATACATATATGCACAACAACAGACTGTTCAAGGATACTTGCTGCCGTCTTGGTTATTATAATGGAAAATCAGGAACAATGGAATAAACCTCCCTGACTTATTTTTATAAATGAGCCAGAGAAGAGAATGCATTGTGCTCATGTAAAAAAAATAAATAAACTGTATGAAAACGTAAAGAAAAAGTTGCTGGATTAATAGAGACCAAATAATAATTTTGCCTGTGAGGAGGGTAAAGTCTTGACAGAGTAGGGAAGGGAAAGAACATTTTCAAATTGTATTTCTCTTTTGTTTAAATGTTGTACAATTAAAATGCATCCATGTGGTATTTATGTCTTGAAAAACAACATTAAAAGGAAACCTTGAATATGTTTACTTCATTGCACAAAATAGCACGATGAATATTTATAATTTGGATAAATAATAATTAATCATCAATTCATGCAAGAAAAATATATTGGCCAAATCCTGTACCAAAGATTCAGTTAGGCAGTAGTAATTCATGACTGAGACAAAGCCAGGTCCTTAAGACCATCCCAGAATCATCAGAGGCCCAGAAAGGCAAGTGGTTGAGCTACAAGGTGACGACGGCTATAACAGAGGTCTTCAGGATGTCACCTTATTCTTACTGGGGAAGACAGGAAAGGCTTCAGTTAAGGGAATGCAAGTGAAATAATTTTTTTATGTAACTAGTACTATTCCTGACAGACAAGTGAGATAAGGGTAGGAAGAAACTTCATATAATGGGCAATTTTCTACTTGTCTAAGGAGCTAAAGACAGCATGATGTGTTATAGAAATGAAAAGGTTTATACAGATTAGTAGCAAAACTACATAAACATGTACTAGAATACAGTGAAATATGACTAACTTAACCAAGTAAGTGCGGAGCACTTGCCTGAATCTCTCATTTTGTATATCTTTATTTGCATCCCAATAGGAAAGTTATTTTATTATCAATATGAGAAAGTTTAACATGTATTTCAATGAGATTTGCTATTTTCCTGGTTAATTTGTATAAAGGTTAATGAAATTTACTTCAAACATTTAAGGCCTCCACAGTTAGTATTAAAAGCAGTGTTCTTAGTCAACAAAAATAATTTTTGAAAAAAAATAATTCATCCAACTAAATTAAATTGAATGTTCCATTTAAAAATAACTTCCACCAGTTAGTGCATATGAGTCAAAAGATCCCTGCTTTTCCATGTCCATCTGTCCTATGTCTTTAGGATATCACTACTTATTTGTTTTCCTACAATCAGTTCGGATCCACAAGGATTCATCTGAATTACTCTTTTAAGTTCCCTCACTCTTTCTATATGGCTTGGCTCTTTTTTAAAATAAAAAATATTACTGTTGAGAGATAGATATAGGTATATATAGATGATATAGATACAGGCGTAGACATAGACATAGATATATAGAGATGCAGATACAGATGAAGATGATATAGATTAGATGAGAGAGAGAGAGAGAGAGAAATACAGATGATATATATACAACAGCATGGGCTCTACAGCCAGACCACGTGGGCCAGAACCTAGCCCCATCAATTACTGGCGACTCTTTAGGCAGGTTATTTAACCTCTCTGAGTCTCTGTTTTCTTACCTATAAAATGAGAATAAAATAGTATATATCTACTTATCTCAAAAAGTTGTTGTGAGAACTGAACAAATTTCTATATGTAAAACAGAACAGTGTCTAGAACCTTGAAAGTGCGTAATAATTATTAACTGTGTTTTAAATCTCTCTCTCTCTCTCTCTCTCTCCCCCCCCCCCCTTTGCTTCTCTCTCAGTGCAATGTTACATTAAATACATTCTCTTTCTGGCTTAATGAAATAACTAAACTTCTATATCAAAATAGTCTTCACATCATACCTTATATTTTCTTCAAAGTGCAAAAGCTGCATCTTAATCATTACCTCCACATATCACTCTATCAGTAAGCTTCCTTCACCTCTATTTTAAATTTCCCCTTAATTAGATGGTGCTGTGGTAGGGAATAGCCCTCATTTGCCCCATTCTCATTAGATAACTACATTCACCTGGTACGGATTCATTAGTGATTTCCTTGCTGATAGAATGTCCTTAGATTTGCCATTGAGTGAGTAGGCAATTTTGTGCTTAAAACTCCACATGCCTGGTCAGAATGAGGCACTGATACAGCATCACTCATCAACTAAGAAAACACATTAGTAATAGTTCTTGGCTTCCTTAGCAATAACAGAAAAGCAAGGAGTTTTATTTTGTTTTTATTTTATTTTATTTGAGAACATCTAAATTTTCTTCTTTGCCATTTTTATGTGTTCTTTCTTCTACATTATTTCTTTTTATAAAAACAAACCTCTATAACCTGACCCTAAACTCTGCCTGCTGTTGCAGTAATTAAGCCTTTAATATATAATCCCATTAGTTTTAATGATTTAGAATGCTACAGGTGGTATAATTATTAGTGCATGAAACAAAATTGAAATTTGATTGCATACACAAATTGTAAAAACAGTTTCAGGTCCCATGTATGAAACAATGCTTATTAGTAGGACAAGTTATATGTTTGTATCAGCACAGACATATTTAACTGATTTTACACAATTATCATAGAAAAAATGTAGTAAAATGTGAAAAATAGGTAATAAAAATTACCTATGACCGAACCTGTAGCTTTTAATATCAGATAATTAAAATTAAAACTGTCATTGGATGTGAAATACAAAATACTAAAAAGTACGAGTTTGCTTTGTTACTCTTAAAATTGAGTAAATATCTTGGGTTTATGATCAACATTATTTCCAAGGAATTTTACTGATGTAAAAATTAAAAATCGACAAAAATGTGGAATTTAATGACTCTTCAAAGGAATAGCTGATGTTAGCATTATAAATATAATCATAAAAATAACACAAATATTTCTACAACTAGCATAATTGACTTCTGCTATAAGATTGATACACATTTTGTCCAGAACAGCTTTACTCTGTGGAATATTTATTTTTATCTTTCAGCATAACTACTTCATAATGAATTAAATTCAGAGAACATTATAAAAAGATATACCAGTATATTTCAAGAAAATAAATGCTTAAGCTTGAAGGCATTTTGCATCAAAAATCAAATATGGCATAATTATTTTTTGTAGAGTTCATTAATAAAATTGGGAGGATATTATTAACCTCCAGAGGGTTACATTGAACTTACAGAGAAAATTGATCAAGTTCCTCCTGACCCAGAAATACCCTCTGGATGCTATTGATCAAGAGTCTGGGACACTATTATAATTCATCTCCAAATACCATGAATGTGAATAAGAAATTGTTTCTAAAAGATTTATTATTCAAAACATTCATACTATTTAGCTACTAGAGGAATTCTTCAAGGCATTTGCTTTATCGTGGAGATCCACAGGAAAACATACCTGGCTAAGCTGAAGGCATCATCGATCAAGCCTGCTCGATTACTGACAGAGAGAACCTGTGAGGTCAACCAGAAAAAAGTGGAATCATTCGGGATTAAAATGACAGGTTCACATATTAGAACAGATCATTGATGAGTAAACCCAGTTTACCTCATGGTTCCTGATTAATTGATCAATTAATAATCTCCAATTCCTTAAATCATAGTTGACTCTAAAATAGCCAGTTTGATTGATGTTTCCAAGCAACCAGCTTCCTTTGTCCAAAGAAGTTATTCTGTGGTGCTCTGAAAATAGCATTTGGAGGATAGAATAGATTTTAAATTTTCAGGATTAAAATAGTATGAAATATGCAGAGTATGAATGATTTAAAAAGAACACAATCCCAAATACCTAATTAAAATCTCTTTAATCAATTAATCACTATACCTAGAATTTGCTAGAAAACCTTTAATTGTTTACTCATTACTTCAATTAATTTTTTCTTATAATTAACATTTTAGTTCTTTATAAAACCCCATTACCTCCACAAATATTTTTTCTCAAAAGAATTGTAACCAAGAGATATCTATACTAATAATAGAGAAATATGCAAATTGTCCAGGACGCCAAGTAACAGTAACGACCAAACAGCAGACTGCATGGGGCAACCAGGCCAGCAGGGGGGTTAGTGAGGGACGACCAAATGACTGAACAGCAGGCTGCGTGGGGTGACCAGGCCAGCAGCGGGGGCAGTGGGGGCCACCAGGCATGCAGGGGAGGCAGTAAGGGACAATCAGGCCAGCATGGGGAGGGGCAGTTAGGGGCGATCAGGCTGGCAGGCAGAGGTGGTTAGGGGTGATCAGGCTAGTGGGAGGGGCAGTTAGGGGCAATCAGGCGGGCAGGCAGGTGAGCAGTTAGGAGCCAGCAGTCCCAGATTGTGAGAGAGATGTCTGACTGCCGGTTTAGGCCCGATTCCCGGGCTCAGGGATCAGGCCTAAACCGGCAGTCGGACATCCCCCAAGGAATCCCAGATTGGAGAGGGTGCAGGCTGGGCTGAGGAGGAGCTCCCCCCCCGCCATGCACGAATTTCATGCACCGGGCCTCTAGTACTACTATATTTGTGTGGCTTCTAGTTTGTATATTGGATATGTGGCTAGAATAAAATAAAAGGTTTTAGGTGCATATCCTACTTAATTTATTCAGTGGGAAGCTGATTACCAATAGAGCTCATTTATTTGAAAGTCACTGTTGTTTCCTACATTTTTTTTTTGTTCTTTCTTGAAAGTACTAATAACGGACTCCCCTGCATCATCAATAATGCTGGAAAAGGGAACCTCATTTGTTAAAGACACTAATATTACTATATATAATTAGAACAAAGATAGATATTCTTCTTATTGAAATCATTTTGGAAATGATAACTTGATTAACATGTTCTCCAGTAATTCAATTAAAGCAAACCAGTAAACCAGGCTTATAACTTACACATTTAATTCCATCAAATACAGAGAGAGAACTTCATTCACATTTAATGTCAGCCTTTACTGACTTCACTGAACCTTAGATCACAGTTCTGATCTTTTTTATGTTGATTTCCTCAGTACTCATGCTTCTCAGAAGTTACATAATGTACAAAGTTTACTTAAAATTTATACACCTATGTGTGCATGCACACACACACACATACACACACACGCGCACGCATCACTGGTCTAATTTCCACAATTATTCAAAATAAAAAAACGCATCATAGAAACTATTTGTGTCCAGTCTGAATAAGAAGCACAACCTCCAGTACTCACTCTATCATCAAGGTTTTCACACATCGGACTACAAAACAGGTTGTTTTTTAAAAAAAACAACAACACTGAATTTACAGAGTACTCTCTTTCAAGTAGAACCCCAAAAATAAGAAGTTATACCAGGAAAGTTATTGGGTGAACATCAATGACCATTAATTGTTTAGGCCTAGGTTGGAATGGGCTAATTAATCCAATGCATGTTATACATTACCAATTTTCAAAAATTTACAGTAAAACAAAATAATTGTTAAACATAAATGTATACTGAACATAAAGATCTAGTCTTCAATGCTTTGAATATCACTTCAAATTCTTGCCAAATTAATAAATAGTGTCTACTGGAACAGATAAAGAAATGAGGCTCAGACAGGTTAACTGAATTGTCCAAGAAAGCTGGAAGTGCTCCACTTCCCATCTCTTGACTTTGGTGTCCTTGTGACTTCACTATACTCTATTGATACAAAATGATACAAAGCTTTCGTTGCAATCTGATATACATTTTTCACATTTTTATATTAATTCTAAAGGGAGGATAGCACTAAAACAAGAATTAGAACAGGAATAGAAAGTTGAATTCTAGTTCCAGTTTTCCTATATATAAATCTTTGGACTTCAGCCATTGGTTTTCTTTGGTTCACAGTTTCCTTACCTATAACATAAGGGAATTTACGGTCCCTTCAGTTCTCTGATTAGGAGAAGGAGATATTTTTCTTAGTTTGAGATTTTACCCAGATTAATCCATGGTGGTTAGGAAAATAAGTCTATCAGCTATTACTCTAAAATATTAACAACCTCCCAAGTTTCAGATACTTTCCCTATTTTTCAAAAATCAAATGTGTTTATCCACACAATTTCTGTGACTTTAGAATGTTATCCACTTCACAGATTTAAAAATAAAACCAATAATTAACAAAAATATGCATTTTTAAAAACTAAAATAATCTCAAAATGACATTTTAATTAATCATGTCTGATTCACCAAAGAAAAATTAAGATATAAATATTGAGTATGATATTTTTAAATTCTTAACTTTGGGTTCTTAACTAAAACCTGAAGGCTATTGCCATTCATTAATATGTTTATGCATACCTTCATTATAAATAAAATCTTTGGAAAAATATTTCCTAAAGATTTTGTAATATATTTTTAAATATCTTGTCTGTCCTAGTTAATTATATGTCTAAAATGTTCCTCAAATTAATGACAAGCAATGAATTTTAAAGAGATCTTTTCCAGTGACCTAATGAGGAACAGTGGTGATGAGAACCATAATAAAGAGTATGGGAGTCATATTTTAAGTGTTAGTAAATTACAATTAAAAATGGCATTTAGAAGGTATCCAAAATGACACAAGAGGTAAAGTAGGCACAAAGTAGTTGGACATTTATGTTTTCTGTTTCTGTATTATATACTTTCTTCTGGAATAACAAGAGAAAGGAGATTGGGCCTTCCTACTTAACATTGTCTGGTTGCAGAAAAATCACAACCTAAACAAAAAGTCAACCAGGTAACAATGTGCAACAAACTCAGGTATAATAACACATACTGGTTCTCTCACTGGAATCTTAGGAGAATCAAATTAGGTAATGCTCTGTAGAAATAATAAAAAACCATATTGAGTAATTGACAAATCTGTAAAGCAAGCTGCTAAAGTATTAAAATCTCTCTCTCGTTTTGTGTGTGTGTGTGTGTGTGTGTGTGTGTGTTATGTGTGTGTGTGTGTTGTGTGTGTGTGTGTGTGTGTGTGTGTGTGTGTGTGTGTGTGTGTTAGAGTAAGTAAACTTCAAAAAGACAACCAAGCTCCTAAGGCACTTTAGGCAAGCTATTTCTCAAGCCTTAATTCTCAGATTTTTTAAATGGGCATAAAATAATATTCAATTTGTAAAATGGGCATAAAAATAATATTCAATTTAAAGGCTTATGAGTTTCATATGAACCAATGCTTAAGGAAAGCACTACAGCATCATGCTATTTTTAATTTATAGCCAATCAGCATACAAGCTACTATATTTTAGATATCTACATCCCCAGTTGTCATAGTAAAATAAAAAGAGATAAATCCTTTACCTACTTTCAATTACTTAAAAGTTGGTTTAAAAACTTTTTAGGCTAACTTGGAGTTAATTAGATATTCATCCAAACAATATAAAAATTGAAATGTCAAGAGTTTGTGATTATTTATATCAAAGTTATACTATATATTATTTATGATGACCTTGCTTTAGTATTTTGTGAAATTAAATCTAAATTACTGATAATAAAAATTATAAAAACATGAATTTGATTGTTATAATTAAAAAGTGATTTTTTAATCTATGTTGATAGGAATTGACCAGAATATTTTCTTAATATTTTAATAGATAAACATCTTTCATTGACATTAGTTGACTATATGTATAGGGGGGACATACAGGGTGAGGCAAAAGTAGGTCTACAGTTGTTCATATGGAAAATAATATAATAATTAATAAATAATAATGCAAGAATAAATTGTTTCATGTACTAACAATTGTAAACTTACTTTTTCCCCACCCTGTATAAAAGAAGACAAGAATTTACAAACTTTTTTGCTAATCTTTCCTAATGTTAGGGTTTTATTCCCCATCATCAACATGAAGACCTTCAAGACTAAAGTAAACCCAGAATAAGACTGAACGGGGAAAACAGAAAGGCTGCCTTTCTTTTATCTCCTTCTTAGAAATGCCAAGATTTATATTTTATGAAGCTTCTAAGAAACATTTACTAGGTATGAGCATTCCCCCACAAATCCCTTAACATTTTAACTGAGACAATGATCTATCAACCACACAACTCTGCTGTGTTTAATGGAAAATAGCACATTATATTCTGCAGGTTGAACACTGCACAACTTCGGGTTAGCAAGTGTGCCATTAATGTTATAGTCTATGTAAATTTCATTTCCCAGAGTTATGCACGGCTCAAACTATGTGGCTGTATATAACAACCATGTGTATTAACATAGAAGATATTTTAGACAAACATATGGTTTCAAATATGCTGTTATTCCAGATTAATACTGAAAGACTATAAATGAAAGCAACCTCTCAAATACTACAAACTGTGGCTATTGGTCAAGAAATGTTGTGACACTATTCTGGATACTTTGTATGGACTAAGAAGATACCACGAATAACAGCTTGGAAATAACTAGAGGGTTAAGGAAGCAGACCTGGGCAAAGTCTCCAAAAAGAATCTAACTTGCTCTGAATCCCTGCAAAGTAAAGTTTGGGACTGAGTCTGATGTTTGATCAATATCTTTGCACTCTTCCAATTTTCCCATTTTCATTCTACCTCCCAACAAGAAATTGTTACTTGATTTCTAAAAACTTTTCTTTCTCATGTTCCTGGCAATATCATATAAGCAGGTGACTTTATTCTAATAGTTGGATCATTACAATAACAACCCACTGTTTTCACTCATCATTTCATAACAAATTATGTAGATAAATAAAACTACATGGAGGGAAAAGAGAAGTATATAGACAAACAGTACAGCAAATGTGAATTCAGAATCATCATATAAATACTAACTCCAAGAAATGAAAAGAATAGATTATAATAAACAATTCAAAATGAGAAACACCATTAAGTTTCACAGTAAGCATTTCAACACATCACATATTAATGTTTTATACATAATATATATAAATGAAAGCACATATTTTCATAATATGTGATTATGTGTTAAGAGTACAATAACATGAAAATTTGAATAAAAACTCAACTAGAAATACATGTTTATATTTCTAGTAAATATATTAGATTCTGCTGTAAGAACATTTTCTTATATGTGTATATATATTTTAAGCACTTATGTTTCCCTTATAAGACTGAGGTGAATAAATAATAGTCATGTTGTTATTTATTTTGTTATACCTCATTGTATTTAAATATATGTGGCTGTTTAAAATATTGTCTATGAAAGAGCAAAATAATATCAATAGGCAGAACATTTGACAGGAGTAAGAAAAGCAAAATGTTGACATTCTTGACCATCTAAATCTAAATTAAACATTACATAAAGGGCGATAATTGGCTTTTTCTTTAATTAATGGAAAATAAATAAAAGAGACCTGTTTCTCACTCTAACATAAAAGATTTAGATTGAATTTAAGAAATAGCTGACAGTGCATTGAAATAGCTCACTATCTTATTTGAAGATATTTAGAAATAATAGAATCTCATCTTTCTCTGCTCCCTGACAGTTGACCCTACCTAGGGAATAGTTTAAGGACCAATCAAGTTCCCTTTCTACTAGCCCTATAATTGCTGTATTTTATGGAGAATATTTCCCCACCCATTCTTTAAACAGCTAGTCTTGTAAAGAGAAGATAGCAGGAAGATGGAATTAAAAATATGCTCTGTACTTTTAATATTAGGTATACTGTTCTATTAGGAGTTCTGAATATAATCTATCTATATAATAGAAGAATACACAAATTAGCTAGGATGCCTTAACATCACAACCAAACAGCAGGGACCTAAGGCTGCATGACACCTGGCTGGGGCGAGGGACTTCAGGCCACGCCCCTCACCCAGTGGGGCTTGACAGGGACCTCAGGCTGAACCTCCCGCCCCGGTGCAAGTCCAAGAAACCTCAGGCCATGCGCCCACCCCAGCACCCAGCCGGCCGGGAGACCTCAGGCTGTGCCCCTTGCCTGACGGGTCTTGATGGGGACCTCAGGCTGTCCCCAACCCAGAGGGGCTTGACGGGGGTGGGGCCGCTGGGTCTGGGTCTCACTCAATGGGGGTGGGGCCAGCCAGGTTTGGGTCTCCTGCGTTTTGAAGCGCATGCGGGTGGCAGGTGGGAACTTGACTCTAGGTTCTGCAGCACGCCCCAGACTCTGACAGGAGGGAGATTTTCATATACATTTTACTAATTTTCTTTCATCTCTGACAATTCTATTATAGAGAAAGTGCAAATAGCAATATTAAAAGATTTCCTCTAGTTAATTTCCTTTCAATGTGCATGAATTTTTGCACTAGGCCACTAATTATATTGATAATTAAAAGTGGTACAATTTGAAATAGCTAAAATTAGTATTATAAATACTTTTAAATTTTCTATTTATCATCAAAGACACAAATAAATTTAATAATTATATAGGCCAACTAAAATTAGACTGTGTAAAAATTACACTATATTATACTTAATTTTGTAGATGTGATAATCATTTCACTATATTCCACTCCAATTTGGTTTTATTCATATTTTTATAACAGCTAAAACCAGAGGTTAAGTTGTTAAACTTAACCCAAATAGTTCTAAAATCAAATAGTTTCTTGGGAAGAATATATATCTTACCTGATTTGTTAGATACCCAAATAATTGCTTCTGGAGACATATGGCTTCTATTTCCTACCACAATAGTTAGTGGAATCTGCCACAGGTAACTGCAAAATAAAAGAGAAGCTTTAAGAATAAAAACGGCTATAACAAATAAACAACATATATTTGGCACCTTTTTTGTGATCTGCATTATTCTCTTTAGAGAAACTAAAAAAATTCCCCAGTTATAAAAGTAAGGAGTGAGTTAAGAAGATGAATTCACTTTTTCAAAGCCACTAAGCAGACTTGGACTCTAAGAGTTTTAATTTCAAGTCCAAAGGGGGGCTGCCAACAAAACAATTTATCTTGAAACACACACACACACACACACACACACACACACACACGCACACAACAACAACAACACATTTGCATTTTGCATTAGGAATAAAAAAATAGATAAAATCTATAAATCTGAGCCACACCATATACTGTTTACAGTCTAAAAATAACACCTTTCTACTTGTTCTATATTAGACTAATAGACATTTCAGTGGTTTATTCATTTACATTTCAACATTCTCATTTATTTGTTTAGCTATTCTAAAAGATACTACTGTATTACCATATTTTACAGAAAGTTTAAAATATCACACCTAAAGCACAGAAACTGAAAAGCAAAACTAATCAGATCCCTCTAAAATCCTGACCAATAAAAAGAACACTGTGGGACACATTAATGCTGTGTTTTCTGAAATGAAATTTCCAAATTGATGTGTAAAATCAGCCACCAACAGACAGAGATAAGTCATGAGTTTCAGCAATGAAAGAGAAGCACTTTCTAGAATTTGAATTTTTATAGGATAAAAATTGAGGCCTATACTTATCCATGAAGTAATATGAAATTAATCTCAGAAGAGTAGCCAAAGACATGCTAGATGGTTTTTCAATCAGTTCAATTACTACATATTGTTTCTTTCTCTAAAATATAACCATATCATTCTGACCTATCGTTGCACTATTAGCAACAGGGGTAATAACAATATCCAGAATGAAAAAATATTATTTATTTTATTGTTTATTCTATCAAATTTATTTTGGTGACATCCTATCTAATAAAGAGGAAATATGCTAATTTATCATCACTCCATCACAAATATGGCTGCAGCCACAGCTGAGGCCAAGTTCCTATAAGGAGCCTTAATGAGCAATCAGCAGGGACTTGAGGCTGCACACCCCCCCTACCCTCCCCCCCCCCCCGCCGCCTGGCAGGGCTTGACAGTGAACCTCAGGCCATGCCCCACACCTAGTGGGGCTTGACAGGGGATCTCAGGCCATGTCCCCCACCTGGCGGGGCTTGACAGAGGACCTCAAGGCACACCCCTCACCCCAGTCTGGGCTGGGGGACCTCAGGGCATGCCCCCCCCCCCGATCCTGGCTCCAGGCCAGGGGACCTGAGGCTATGCCCCCTGCCTGGCAGGGCTTGACAAGGGTGGGACTGGCTGGGTCTGGATCTAGCCCAGTGGGGGTGGGGTGGCCAGGTCTGGGTCTCATGCGATTTTGAGGTGCATGTGGGTGGGCGGGGACTTGACTCTGGGTCCCGTGGTGAGCCCCAGACTCTGACAGGAGGAAGGTTTTCATATACATTTTACTAATTTTCTTTCATCTCTGACACTTCTATTATAAAGAAAGGGCAAATAGCAATATTAAATTATTTCCTCTAATTAATCCCCTTTTAATGTTCACAAATTTTGTGCACCGGGTCACTAGTTGGTTAATAAAATAATATGTTTCAAGGGTAGAATTCTATGATACATTATAGGTATAATTGCATTGTGTGCCCGCAATCCAAAGTCAAATCTTCTGTCACCACGTATTTGACACCCTTTACCTTTTATTGCCCACACTCGCTTCCCTCTGGTAACCACCATACTGTGGTGGTTTTTGCTTGTTTCAATGAGTTTTTGTTTGTTTTTCTTATTTGTTAATTTGTTGCTTTCAGTTTTATACTCCATATATGAGTGAAATCATATGGTTCTTAACTTTACTGTCTGACTTATTTCCCTATTTTATTTTTAAAATGTAAAAAGAGATACTGTGTGAGCTCCATAAATGGAGAACTGAGAATTTTTCAGGGACATGTCTGGGGTTATATAACTAAAAACATAATGAACATGTGGATTTTTCTTGGGGGCGGGGGTGAGAGAGCAGGACATCTCCTTAAAACCTCTCATGTGGAATTTGATTATTTTATCTTTTAATGTTTGCCATTCACAATGAACAGAACTCAGTAGTAGAAAAAAATTCCAAATGGAAGATTGAATGAAGTTCATAATTTTATACCAACTGCTATCTCCAATATGGAAAGTCAAAATAGTATGTTAAAGATTCTAAATTTTAAAATTACATGCTATACTTAATCAGAGAAACATTTACATTTTTTAAGTGTCAACTATGTGGAAACCTAATGCTATACTGTAATGGGTTCCACACAATTGATTAGGAGACATTCTACAGTAGCCAAACATATCTTGATATTTTTAGGTAGAAGTGAATAAACACAAATTATGTAAGCTTTTTAACAAAAAACTCCAAGCTCCCAACATAATGTTAAGAATATGCCACATGCCCTAAGCTTTGGCTTAGTGGACAGAGCTTCGTCCTGCAGATTGAAGGGTCCCAGGTTTGATTCCAGTCAAGAGTACATGTGTGGGTTTCAGGCAAGATCACCAAGGTGGGGAGTGCAGGAGGCAGCCAATCAATCATTCTCCATCTCTCATCAATGATGTTTCTATCTCTCTATCCCTCTCCCTTTCTCTCTGAAATCAATTTAAAAAAAGAATAAGCCACAAATATTTAATGATGGATTTACAATAAAGAAAACACAGAGAGTTGATATATTTACTTAACAGCCATTCTCTTTTGATTACTTGGAATAATTAGTTAAGAAACAACAATGTCAGACTGTGGATCTGATGGTAAATTTAAACTATGCACACATTTTCATACCTGAGATCTTGCAAAAGCCTGAATTTGAAAAGCACTCCATAAATTGCTGTGGAATTAGGTTGACATAAAATAAAAGGGGCCAAATAAGTCTATAGATAAGACAGAGATTAACTTTATGCACTTGACTTTTTAGTTCATATTTTCCACATGCAGTTGGGTCAACTAAATTGTGACCTCAAGTGTCAGTTAAAGGGCAAGAAATATATAAGGAAAAAAGAGAGAAATAGATAAAATCAAAGATATTAAAAATCCTCAAGGATCAATGTGTCTTTCTTATATCATGTTCATAACATATTTGTGAAAAATTATTTGCCCCTATTATAAACAAACTTATAATTTGCATGTATTTAAGCTGTATTCTTTTAAATAACAAAACTAGGAATTATTATAAAAATTGGTTTATTTGAGCCTTGGCTTGTGTAGCTCAGTTGGTTGGAGCATCATACCATGCACTGAAGTTTGTAGGCTTGATTCCCAATCAGGGCACATGCCTAGGTTGTGGGCTTGATCCCTAGTCAAGGTGCATGGAAAGGCAACCAATCAATGTTTCTCTTTCACCTCAATGTTCTCTCTCTCTCTCTCTTTTCTCTCTCCCTTTCTTTAAAAATTAAATCAATAAAAGCATATTTTTTAAATATTGGTATATTTGAGCTTTAGCAAAAATCTCTAAAGTACAGGAAAAAGAAATTCATATTAATACTTTCATGTTGCTACAGTAAATTCCACATACATATAGGAAACTTTCTAAGTGGTAGACAGACATTGCAATGCATAACTGTTCAAATGCAAGAAAGTTAACTATAAGGTATTGGGATACAAGTGTATGTATACACACACACACAAAATCTATACTTTGTCACAAAGACAAAATAAAATTTACAAATTACTAAGCTTATATGAAATTTCTATTCATTTCTGAATTGCTATGCTATCAAATACCATATGTTATTTTTCATAACTTTCCAAACAAGTATTTAGTTTTTTTTACAAATTTCATGGTAAATTATGTTATTTTATGATTACAACTTAAAAATCTGGAAGACATGGTACACTGTTAAGTGAAGAGCTCTGTGTGGTATGCTGTAAAGAAATATAAGACAATGTAAATTATATGGTCGTCTAACCACTAAGCTGTATACCTGAAACCAACACAAAACAATATTGAAAATAAATGTTGATAGAAAAATAAAATAAAATAATGAGACATTAATCCCCCAAAAATAAAAGAAATCTAAGACTGCAGTGGTTTATGTATAAAAAGAGACAAGAAAAAAGTACTTGTGAAGTTACATTGGGGCCCAGATGTTTAAGTTTAACTTAAATTTTAGTCATCTCATTTTATGTAGGGAAAAGAACATGCAAAAAATACTAGAAAAAACATTATTTCAAAAGACTTCCAAGAGATTTTTTGTCTTTAATAGTCTCTGGGGTTATCTCTCTTCATCAGTAATTCACATTTTTAGAATAAAGCAATGATTATTCTGATGATTAGGTTAAGGTAGAAAAGAATATGTACATATTTAGCTTGAGTGAGAAATCTTTTTTAAAATTGGTGACAGAAGAAGATTTGACTTTGGGTGGTGGGCACATGTTACAATATGCAGACCCTGTAACATAGAAACCCACACCTGAAACCTGTATGTTCATGCTGACCAGTGCCACCCCAATCAATTTAGTAAACAAGTATTAAAGTAGTAAAGGATGGTACCGATATTAGTGAAGTGGTAGTGGATATGCCAAAAAACTATACAAAAGTCATACAAATTCACATCTTAACAAATACCAAAATTCCAGCAAACGTTTTACTCACTTTTACATATCAACTAACTTTGTGCAATCATTACTTATGTAAAGATCTTTCTGTGCTGTACGATAGCTAGTCCATATAAAATTACAATTACTATATACATTAAAACTGTCCTAGGCATGTTGCAGGGATATTCTAGTGTCTTCTATAAAATTCAAGATACAGAGTTGATTATACTGTCTCAGAAAATATCCACAAATCACAGGATTTAAGGCAGACACTATGTGTTATTACATCAACTTTTTGCATTGAATAGTAAAGATATAGAAAGGCTACATAGAAAGGGCAGATAAAATTGGTATTAAAGTTTTGACCATGATGTTATAGTGAATTAAATTATAACATAAAATTGAATACTAAATTTTTAACTGCAAGCCCTATTATTTCAAAATAGAAAATATTTTTTTTAGATTAATAGGATGTCATGCATTACCTTACTCTAAATATTTTATATGCCAAGTTCTTATGGTTCACCATCATCTGTATGACTTTATAACTCAAGCACAAGCAGAGTTCTATAGATGTCCCATATAGTTCTATACCCTGGGAGAAATTTTTCCTTTAAAGAGTCAGACTCATGGCTGATACATCTGATGTAAGTTATATAGGTTGACAGTATTTTTGTTCAAAATGTGTCCTGTCATCTGTGTGTCCTTTATGTTTTTCTGCACCAGTGAAGCTTGTATCAGACTGAGCTTTCTCAAAAGCATAGCTGAGTCTCTCTAACTTTGTCACAGTCAAGTAGTTTTTATGCACTTCTGGCAGGCCCAGGCTTTATGCCTAAGCAGGTTTACCCAGGAGCCAGACGGGGATGATCAGAACCAGTACATGTTCACCATGAGGAATCCAGGCTGGATGAAGAATTGACAGAGTCAGACCCTGACAGTGTGACAGGTAATACATATTTCACAGGTCTAGATGGACTGCAAGGCCATTTGTTGGAGGACAATATACATATTAGGTAGGAGATTTAAGACAATGTTTTTCTAGATGGGATTCCAAATTTAGTCACCAGAAGAAGCATTGATAAATTTCTCAATCACTTCTGCTATAGCCCATCTTGGAGCTAGGCAACTTGAGAATGATTTCTGATCTTCTTAGTGATAACCAAGGGATTTAATCCATGCTTCATGTCTCCTAGATTCGAGTGGGTGATAAAGCCAGACTCTTAATATTCCAAGGTAATAGAAGACAGCATGACCAACTTCATCCAGACACCTCATTTTATTTATTAATTTTAACTTCCATCCCTCACCTGTCCCTCCAACCTCTTTTCGGGGCACCTAATAAAAAATGAAATTCAGTGTAAAGGTCTACCATCTTTCCTGGGCTCGCCCTTAATAAGACACACAACACTGAGAAAACGTGAAGAAAATAAACACTTGGTGGTGAATCATCAGTAATTAAAGGAGAATTTCAAAAGAAAGTTTAAGTATCAAGAATCAAATTTCGAAGGGGGTATAATGTCAACACTAAAATAATTTTTAATAAAAAAATTCTATGTATGTTGTCTTTTTAGTGGTTTGAAACACTAAAAATGAGGGGAAAGAACATATTTTGATACTAAGTTGCATTGATACTTAGACCATTTAGAAGTGAATCAAGTTTGCGTTTCTTTGGATCAGACATTATTTAGTCTAGTGAGTTTTACTTTGTTTTTTTCTTATTTATTTTAATTAGTCTTTCTGGATTGTTAGTTTCTGTTTTCATCTATTTTATTAATCAGTTTGCTCACTTCCATTTAATGCACTTCAATGCATCTTTCTTGAATTTAATTCAAAACATTTCCAGGGAAAAGTAAATAATCACACATTTTTAAAAATCATCATGATAATTTAAATTTTGTCTTCCTAAACAAAATAATGTTGGTTAGCTATCATCTTGATGCTTAAAATATCTGGAAAGGGGAGTAAAATCAGAAGCAAAATGAAAATACTATATGTAAATAAATTAAAATATATTTTGCTTATAACATTTCAGAATACTGTTATCAACGCTTTTTAAAATATGAAAAATGAAAAGTGAAACAGTAATAAAAATTTTTTTTCATGGAAAAGAAGTATTGTACCTGTTATTTTGAAGTGCAAGTGCTTTATTTTTAGCACTGATGTCATAAATAAAGTGTTGTTGGGTAATTATTATCCAGTTTTCTGCTGTGGTATTTCCCAAGATGGTGATAACAGGATAACCCATCTGGAGTGTCCACTGGTCCATTACTTCTTGTATATTTACATATTTCCCATTCCTTTTTAAAGCCTTTATAACCAAATTGGTATAAATTAGTTTTATAAACATGAATTATAATTATCATTCAACCATTTTCATTTTTACCTTTATAATTTACCTAAATATGAAAACATTTAAAATCAGTGAAGCCAGTATAATGTTAGTAAAATTAATCTTCTTGCCTTTACTTACCTTCATGTATATATACAGTATATATACTGTATATGTATACTGCTGTAGCCCATCTTGGAGCTAGGCGACTTGAGAATGTATATACTGTGTGTGTGTGTGTGTGTGTGTGTGTGTGTGTGTGTGTATATATATATATATATATATATATATATATATGTTTTACTTAATAGGAGATAAAACATTTTATTGGTAAAGGAAGTACTTTCATGATCATTAAGTATCTCCAGTATGTCCAGTATCAAATTTAAACATTTGTTATTCATTCACATATAAAAAACAATTTCTTTAAAATGCCAATATTTCTCTCTAACACCATATTAAAATTATATTTCAGAAGTATTGACATGTTTGAAAGTAGGCAAGATATCTTTTACTATCATTTATAGTTTAAGTAATTTTAAATACTATTCTCTTTAAAATGTATATATATATATATATATGACATATCAAAATTAAACAAAAAAAGCAATATGAGGAGAAGTATAAAAACAAAAAACAAACTGTCAGTGACTGTTTTATAAATTCAATTCAAGTATTTAAGAAGAGGTATTGGTATCCGAACTTCCTATACGTTACCTCTGAAAGTGTATTCCAGAGATCATTTCTGGCTGCATTGCCATACTTATGAATGGTTAAATAATCCTACAAAGAATGCAAAAATGTAATTACAATTCAAAGGCTAAGCAATTTTCAGTAAACACATTCATTTCTCAATTCAATTAATCATTTCCATTTGTTGGAATTACATTAACAAGAAAGACATGCAGAAAGATGAAGAATTTCATTTTTAAATATTCCAGAAAATATTTAACTATAGTATATTTCTTAATTAAGTCTTTAAACAATATCTTAGAAATTATTAATCTCTTAAAATTATTTTCATAGGCCTAATCTCTCTATGGATTTCCAGGTTCTAAGACCTTCCTCTAACTTAGCAAGTCAATTTTGGGCAATTTTGAAGAAACTATTCCTGCAGTGAAATATATTAGGTAAAACTTTCCCATAAGGCTTTCATGTTCAAGTGCTAAAAAATGTTTTTGTTTTATGGAATGAAAAATAAAAAAGGAGCCTGTCCAGTGGGGCTCAGTGGTTGAGCGTCCACCTATGAATCAGGAGGTCATGATTCAATGAGTCAATTCCTTGTCAGGGCACATGCCAGGGTTGTGGGCTCTATTCCCAGTAGGGGGCGTGCAGGAGGCAGCCAATCCATGATTCTCTCTCATTATTGATGTTTCTATCTCTCCTTCCCCCTTCTTGTCTCAAATCAATAAAAATATATATAAAATAAAATAAAATAAAATAGAACCTGATTGATACATGTAGATGTGAAGAGCAATTGCTTTGTGAAAAGAGTGATGATTATCTTCACTACCTGTCAAGTTCCCTAGCCTTTCTGCAAAGAGCAGGGTGCCTAATACAAAATGGTGCGTACTTATTTCCATTCGTCTGAGACACACACTAACACTTAACAAGAAGAAGTCGATCCTACATGTATTTCAGATTCTGGGGCCTGGATTTCCCATTTCCCAATTTCAACCATGTGAAGTTAAACCTACACACTTTCCATCTGTTTCATGTTTGCTCTCTGCTGGGAAGCATGGTTTACGTCACTGTGAATGTGCTCTTTAGTTTTGACTCCTTGGCATTATGTTTTTTCTGAATCCAAAGTAGGAAACAGTGTTTTATTTTATAAAACAGAGAGTCCCTTCCTTCATTTGAAATTCCATCATCTCTACTACGTGTAGGTGGTAGACAAAATCCCAATATACATCACAGTACTGAAATTTAAAAAAAAAAAAGCTGACTTCTTACAGTACTTTATTTAGAGTGGAATACTTTGCGGATAACTAAAGTTGAGAAAGCAAATTTTCTGAAATACAAATTATAACACCTGTAACAGATTCAGCTTTGTTGGAAATTCACAGCCCAGCAAATGGCCACTCCTACCTAATCAGACTTCTAGCAATGCGATGCCCAACACTAGCTTCCAACCACAAATACATCATCATCTTTAGGCACTGTGAATAACTGTTGAAAAAATACATCTCTGAATATTCAATCTGAATCTCAATATTGACTTTGAACGTGCCATAGGAAGCATTTTCAATTTGAACCCAGGGGCCTGGATTAAAATAAATCATTTCACACTTAATTGTCAGAATTATCTTTTATTATTTTTTTTTTTGCAGCACTTACATGAATACATTTGAGAACATTGGGAATTATGAAACATAAGTTTGAATTATATTTTAGTGATGCTATAATAAAAAGCATTAAAATTAGAACTATGATTGGTTTCAGTTTATGAACAGCGCTACTAGGATAAACCAAAATAGGGAACAATGGAATATTACACAGACCTTGAGAGGTCCAATACATAGCTACACGATTCTCTTCATATACAATCCCAAAAACCCTACTGTTCATTATATGAGTTGACCTTGACCCAATATTGATCATCAAGTGGATCTCTTAGTTCCCTTGCCAATCCAGAATGAAATACAAATTTACATTGCAAGCTGAAATGGCAACTCTCTGGGCTCAGGAAACAACTCCCACTTGTCTACCTCAATATTCAGGGCAACAGCATGTCTTCTTGGACTCCCAGCAGTTCAGGTGTTATTGGAATTCTACTTAGGTCAACTATTTTTTTCTCCCAAAAGTTTTCATTAGTTAGTTTAGCCTTCCTCTTGCTAAAATAACTAATGACAAAGAGTCATATTTTAAGTTAAGGAAATTTTGCTTTGTCTACGTAGAATTACAAAATAACTTAAAGAATCGTGATCATGGCCTTTTGACAATCAATCATTTATGTATTTATTCATCACACAGAATGTATGGCTCATTTTGCATGTGCCAGGGAGCCTTCTGGGTGCCAGGGAAATAGTGGTAGAGAAGAGGTTGTGGAGAACAACTGCAAATACTAGGATGTGATTTGAGGAGAAAGGTTTTTGTGACCGAAACTTCAGAAGTCTTGGTACAATAACCAGTTGACAAGTTGAAGTCAAACATTTGGTATATGATTAAGTAATATTTCAAGTTCCTTTCAAATCTACAATGAATATAGAAGTGGCTGGAGTTAGGGATTTAAAATGGAAATTTGTTTACTAGTATATTATATGTATGAAAGTCAATCAACAGGAGAGTTGACATTTTGATATAAAATAGAAGAATGTTTTAATATTAACTGTAAAAAATTGTGGGTTTGCTACACAAAATATTTAACAAACAAAATAATTGTTGAAAAGAATAAAACAAAGATGACCCCTAAGATATACTTAAGGGGCATAAACAATGATATCAACTGATTAAAAGTGAAAAGCATATTAAGCAACAGTATATTCTCATACATAAATGGCAGCCTACAGCAATGCTGAGCCACATTCAGACCTGACAAGAGGCAGAGGGAAGACGGGATTTCTTCCTGGGAATATCTTTTTAAGAATTAAGAAAACTTCCCCTCGAGTGCTGCATCAAACTCCCCATGTTCTCGTGTCTCAGAAGGGCATCACGTGCTCTTCTGGGAAGATTAAATTTCCTACATGCTACTTACTGGGAAGAAACCCAGTAAACCCAGTAAAATAGGAATTTACAAATTTTTTGAGGTCTGGACATCAGACACAATAAAAGAGGTGAAATTTATAAAAGAAAGTTATTTGAATGTATAAAACCAAAAATAGTTGAAAAGTCAGTTATATAATTGTCTGTATGCCATTTCTATTTCCATATTTATTTCCATATTATATTTCCATGTATAATTTGTTCATGAAGCATTAGGAAAACCTGTGTTGGGCCAACAGAAGGAAGGGTACCCCGTCCTGTGAAGTATGTGGTTGTATAATAAAGAGTGAGAACCTGAACAAAATCAAAAAGAAGAGGAGACTAGCTTATGGGTAAACCACATACACTTTTCTCCAAGGAGATGCAAGTCTGGGCCTCGGTGATGCCGGGAAGTAGGGTCTGTTCTACTTGTAAGACTAGTCTGGGAAATGCCTGGTATAGTCGGGCATTAATTTCTCTATGTGACAAGAAGGTTGAAACAGGGATGTGAAATATTGTTTCTTTCTGTTTAGAATAAAAGCACCTCAAAAATTTTGTAGCGGGTATATTTCACTCTGTTGGCTTTCTAGCATTTAAACACCACTTTTATATAAGGCAATAACTCACCATGACTCTTGGAAGAAAGTGAGGGTTCTGCCTCCCACTTGAAATGAAAGGACCAGAATCCTATATAATAAAAGGCTAATATGCAAATCGACCAAACAGAGGGGGCACTGGCAAGCAGGCAGCGCCAGACCAGCCAAGGCAGGTGCCCTGGGTCGCCTCCCACAAAGGGAGGCCAGACTGTGGCTTAGGTCCGCTCCCCAGACATCCCCCAAGGGCTCCTGGTCTGCAAGAGGGCACAGGCCAGGCTGAGGGACACCCCCCACCCTGAGTGCACAAATTTTCATACACAGGGCCTCTAGTTCTAAATATTTTCTCTCCACTCTCCCTGGCTAAAGCATTGACAAGTCCCCTAGCCTCAGAGAAGTCAACATTCCCATTGGTACTATGAATATGAATTCTACAGGATCCAAGAAATAGGAATAGTTGAGAGATTGTTCCCAATGATGCTGGCAGTGAGGTTCCAGGGGTAGCCAGCCATGTTAATGGTACAAGTGAACCAACCAGTCTGTGCTACAAGCTTGGCTAAATTTCTTAATCTCTGAGTCTCCCTTAGTTCTTATTATCTGTTTTCTAAGCTTGATCCTCCAGTCTTCCCAATGATTCTAAGAGCGACCCTACATCCTGCCAATAAATTTCCTTTTGCTTAATTTAACCAGTTGTTTCTGTTGCTTGCACCACCCAAACTCCAACTTATACAACACTAATGATTTATATACCCAAAATAAAGACATTTTAAATTTTATTGTTAACCCCAGAAAGAAAAATAGAAATTATTTCTCACAACTTACACAAAATGAAAAACAAAGAACACCTAGTTCTATTTAGTAAATCTACTATACTTTCAATGTATTATGAACAGTAAGTATTGGAAATAGAAGTAGATACTTAAATTTAAAAAGAGAGGCAGACAAGAAGGTTGGAGAAAAAAGGATGAAAGCTCCACAGACAGGAGTGCATGTGAGTAACAACAAAAACAAAACCATGCTAAACTTTTGTCTTAAAGCTCATAGAGCAGTTTTTAAACTGGGAACCATAAGCTCTCAAATTAAATGTTTGTGTGTATATCATCACAGTAAATGACCTTACAGGAATTCGTGGACAACAACAAAAGCAGATTAAAAGTTGCCAGATTATATCAATGTCACACAAGGATTGGATAAAACCCATTTGCAGCCCAGCCCATGCACTTCAGAGCATGTTTCCATATTCCCTGACCCTGAGAAACAGCAGCAAGGAGACAAAAACAATGACAGATAAACAGCTAAACACAATAAAGCTAAACTACAGATCAATATATTATTTTGCTTAATACCTGAAGACTGTTTGGAGATTATGAGATTAAGTAAAAATGCAATGCAAAATATTAAAGAAGCATTATGCAAAATAGAATATTTAAATTTTCATTCTATTAGATAAGAAGTAAGTATAAAGAGATATAAATAATTATTTGATATTTATTATTAAATTATAACACATTTCCAAGGAAGAAACCCAGTAAACCCAGTAAAATAGGAATTTACAAATTTTTTGAGGTCTGGACATCAGACACAATAAAAGAGGTGAAATTTATAAAAGAAAGTTATTTGAATGTATAAAACCAAAAATAGTTGAAAAGTCAGTTATATAATTGTCTGTATGCCATTTCTATTTCCATATTTATTTCCATATTATATTTCCATGTATATTTAACTTAATTTGACTTTTAGAAGTTGCTTACTTAGATATAGCCATATTCAGATATTTCTCTAGGAACAAAAAGTCATTTTACATATTTTAAAAATCCATTTATCCACCTAATGAGTGCAAATTTTATAAAATGAGCAGATTTTCTTAAGGTGCTGCTAAATACACCAGGTATTAAAAAAAAAAGTAAAGTCAAAGATTAAATCTGTTAGCACGTGAAAGATTTTTTGTTTTTCTTAAGTTAAAGGCAATGGCATATTCTCACATTGGTTTTGTTATTTTGTGTGTGTTTTTTTTTCACATAACTCTTATTTAGTAATCACAGATCTTGCCACCAATGCTGCAATGCGCAGGAGTGTCAACAGAGGTGAGATATTGCCATTGTTGAATTTGTACTGTCTTCCAGAACAACCTGACAGGGTCCTACACCTCTTAGTGAAATACAGTGCATGTAGGTCTATAGGAGTGTTCTGGGGCACTGAAATATTCCCACCTCTCACTTCTGCTGCTAGCTCAAAATATTCCTGAGACATAAAGTGACTCTATTGGTGAAACTTATGTTCATGAATTGCTTTTTCCAAATGCCCTGGTAAAGGGGCTTTGACCACAAAACAAGCTCCTTACAATAAATAGGTAAATTATATCCTTGCTGGTAAAAATACACTGCCTCTTATAAATCAAGATGCCCGCTGACTGCAGAGCATGTACAAGGAGTTCCCCCTTCCCACTCCTTCTTTCTTCAGCCCCGGTGCTGAGGACTAGTTGAGAAGAACATGCAACTCAGTTGAGAAAGAAGTGGTATGCATATTCAGAAAAGCTAAAGTATTCAGGCTGACCTTAACCAGTCATGTGATCTTGGGTATCTGTTTTCGTTAAGCCTTAATTTCTTCAACTAGAAAAAGTAGATAACTGTGTACTTGAGAAAAACATTCACGGAAAATGACATAAAACAAGTGAAGCACTTAGAAAAATACCTGCTACACAAAGAACCAAAAAAACAACAACAACAAAAAACCACTGTAGTTATTTTTAAGACCAAGCTCAAGGGGGAGGGGGGGCTGAGTTGAGTCAACATCTTCATCTTCAACCTTACCTCCAAGAGAAGCCAAACTTTTCTAGAAGCCCAAAGAAGGGAAATTATATGAACTTGGAGGGATGGGGGGAAATCAAATCAAATTTTGAAAAAGTAAAAATGCAAGAACTTGAGACCAACCCTTCTTCAGACTTGAGGAAATATTAGAAACTGTACCCCACCCAAGTCTGGAAAAAGAAAAGAGTTGGAGGGTTCTACCAGTTGTGGGGTGTAGCACATTGTGTTTCAGAGATGTGATGGAATGGGGGCACTATTGCTCATGGAATGGGAGACTTACCAGACTCCTCAGCACAAAATAGCCATTCCTGATTTAGTAATCGAGCAGCAAAGACACTGACCTTCAAGTAACCAGAAAGGCAAGGCTTGAGCAAGATAAAGACTAAACACTCAAGCAATACGCACTATCTCACTTCTTTCCCAATCACTCATCATTTCCCCCTTCGTGAAATCAATATGACTGCCTATCAGTGAGGATTGGAACAGAGAGCTCTTTACCATATGTTCTGGACTGAGAAAGTTCCCTGGAATATTCTCATATTAATGGCCATGACATAAGAGAATTCAATATGGGCAGATTAAATTTCCTACATGCTCAGAAGTATATGAGATTTGTTCTATTCAGTGCTAAAATTATATATACTTGTTAATTTATTATTTACTGGTAACATTAGTGGCAGTATTTGTCTTTCAGATCCTTTCTGTCTTTGTTTTCCTGATTGTCCAGCTTATAGTTCATAGCTCATCTTAATCAATTCCTAGCAAACAGCCTCTTCTCCTTTGCAGCTCTGTCCTTCAGTTATCAGAGCTGGCAAAACCCCCAATCATGGATGAATCCAAGTGTTTCGCCTCCTCCAAACCTGCGCAGCTGAGCATCACAGGAGAAAATAATGCAATAGGGCAGTTTACTAGTAATTTCTTTACAAATTTATAATCACCAAACTCAAATAGGCACTCAATACTCAATACTCTCACATCTTTCTACGCTTCCTAATCAATCTTCAAACCTCCCTACCACCCAGCATTACCTCACTTTCAGCTACTGACCTTGCTTCAAGGGACACTAAACTGAAAAAATAGAATTCATCAGAAAATAACTTCCTCATTTTTCCATTTACAAATCTCCAAATTAACTGGGAGTGTATCTCCTGTCAAAAAACCATTCCTTTTACCTTCTCAAGGACCAATGTCCTAATTATGTCTTCTCTAGCGTTATCCAACTCTCCCTCTCCTCACTCCTTCTCCAGCTGGGCCTAAGGTTAGTACAACTGCCTCCCATCTTTAAAAACAAAACAAAAGGCAAGGTTTCTTAACCTTTATCTCCCTCTAACTACCCACCCTGTTTTTCTGATCCACTTTCGTGGCCAACTTCTTTAAATTTTATTTTACACACCCTATATTCACTTAAGCATTTTTCTATTCACTCTTGCACTGAAATCAATACATTTGCAAGCTGCCAACGGAACACTTCTGTCTTGATCCTACTCCACCTCTCAGTCACATTTAACCTCATTGATCATTTTCTTATTCTTTAAATAAGCTTTTCTCTTGACAGGAGTGGCACCACACCCTTGGTATTCGGCCTGAGACTCAGCTGTTCTATCTCAGTCTCTTTTGCTGGCCTCTTCTCTTTCTTCAACTTTAACTGTTACAGCCTTTCAGGTTTGGTCCCAGGCCTTCAACCCAGAAACCACAGAATCATTCTTGGGTACCTTTTCTTCCTCACCTCTCATACTACATTCTTCACCCAATCTCCCCTTGGGTCTATTTAATTATACCTTCAAAACATTTTGAATCCACCCATGTCTCTGTATAGCTACTGACTAAACCTCCATCATCTCTTACCTGAATATTGACATATCTTCCAAATTTTATTACCGGATTTCTCTCTCGGTATTCGGTATGCCCCAATCCTAATATATTAATACAAATAGCCAGGTAACTGCTTTAAATATAAATAGAACTGTGTCACATCCCAGTTTTAAATTGTTTAATAACACCCCACTCACAATAAAACCCAGCCTTCTTAACAGTCTACGTCAGCACTCCTGATTAGCTCCTGCCTCTAATGCTCCCTCCTCCCTTGTCTTTCTTGAGTCTATGCATCCACACTTGTTCTTTCTTTTCCTTGGAAATGTCCAGTTCTTTGTCTTAGCCCTTTGCATGAGCCCTTCCATCTTCCTTGAATGCTCCACTCCTCGCCCAGCTTTCCCCCATTCTCAGACCTAATTGTACAAGTTTCTTCCCAAGAGAGATCTCCTAAACACCCAACTAAAGTTCCCGGACCCCCCCACCTAAATGTTCTCTCAGAGCATCCTACTGTTTTTCTTCCTAGCATTTATTATATTTAGTAAATATGTGTGTAGTTGTGTTTTTTTTTTCTATTCAGTGCTAACTTTATCCTATTATATGATTCATGAGATCAGGGCCATATTTGTTATGTGCAGAATGCCCTGAATACCAGGTGCTTACATGGTGTCTACATAGAACAGATAGGCAATAAGTATGTGTGGAATAAATGAATAATTGAATATGGTTGATGGGTAAACAACGTGGACTGCAGACATGAAATTAAGCAGAGCTGGAGTAGGTACAAACAATAGTGGGGGAAAGGCCTGAGCAGGGTCGAGGGAGTCAATGGTGGTAGTGGGGGAGAGGATATTTGTAATACTTTCAACAATAAAGTTATGAAAGAGGGGGAAACAGAATTTAAAAAAATCACAATTTTGGTTTATTAGCACAAAGCATAAAGATTTTAACACTAAAATGAGTTATTATTCTTAAGGGAAAATTATCTGTAGAATAATCATATGGAGAGAACTTGAGCAAAGGAATAAAGGTAAATAAAGGAGACTGGTTGTAAATGGATATGAAAATTTTTTGCATGTGTCATACTAACACGGAGGTCTCTCCTCCATAGACAGAAACACAGAGGTAGGTCAAAATGGAGTTTTGAACGCACTTGAACGTTTTTCAAGATAGGTTCAAATTATGTAACTTAAGATAGGTATTTACAATACTTCTGTTAAACTACAAGTTTATAACATGTGTTTTTTTCTTAATAATTTTGACATTTAGCTATTACAGGGTAAAAAAAGAATTTGTAGTAAGTAAGTTAAGGTTCATTATTTTTATTACCATTTATACAGTTATGAAAATGAGTAAAACTTCCATTTTTAAATGGGTATAACATGAATAAATATCTCAGAAAAGTGTAGATGAAATGCAAGATAATATATAAAAAAATGTTCAACCTCATTTTAATAAAAATATATACACTTGAAAACAGGGCAATTTTAAAAAATAAATTTGTAAGAAATTTATTTTTAAAATGTGTAAGTCTCAATGCTGTTTGCTTCATGTATTATAAAAAGAGAACTTTCAAGTTTTATCTCTACCCTTATATATTGGCTTAACATTTTAGAAGAAAAATTGATAATATGCTTTATGTATGTAAAGAGACAACCAAAATATAATAAGAAAATTTATAAGTTAAAGATTA
The DNA here is from genome assembly GCA_026230045.1 of Corynorhinus townsendii. NCBI lineage: Eukaryota > Metazoa > Chordata > Mammalia > Chiroptera > Vespertilionidae > Corynorhinus > Corynorhinus townsendii. Next base: position 149,781,963 of record JAPDVU010000003.1, read on the forward strand.
TTACACTGTTGTTTATTTAACAAAAATTAAAAAGCATTCTAGTGTTCACAAACAAAAAAAACTAAATATATTATGGTATATCTATGCCATCTCACTCATATTAACCTCTGTAATAAAATTACCAAGCAACTATGAAAATATGAGTACAACGGGGGGTGGGAATCTATCAATTTAGAAAGTTTTATATTTTTTTAGTGTCAAAAGTGATAATATTGCTGAGTATGTAGTTCTAGGCTATTACTTGAATGTTCCTAAAAGAAAACATAAAAAAGGGAAAAAATAAATTAAAAAAGGAAAACTGCTGGTGCAAGGCCTAAATAAGTTAGAGAAAAATGCCTCTGAGGCAAGTTTATTGTACTTCTGAACTAGCAATCGAACCAAACGGTACTGTCTGCAAATAGTGAGAGACAGTTCGCTGATAGGTGTACCCAAGTATGTGCATATTGAAAGATCAGCATGCATTTCCATATTCATCAACATACAGATACACCTGCCCATCAGCCAATGTGTCTAAAAATTTCACAGACACATTTTAAATAAAGTTATAAAAAACAGCCTCAAGCTTATTAGCTAAACTATATAATATGTCTTAAGCCCTTAATAAACAAGTAAAAGAAAACCAATAAATATAAATGTATAAGGTCTCCCATGTTATGGCCTACAGGATCACCAAATAGAGATATACGTCTTTAAGAATAAAGACTTTTCAGCTAATGCAAAAAAGTGGTCAGTTTATAATATTTAATTCAAAGGCAAAATGATAAGGGTTCAATCCATGGATGTATATAAACAAATTAATTGAAATTGATGAATAAAAGTAATTTCTCTCTGATTCAGGATTGTAACTAGATTTGCTTTTTAATATTTAAAAGTACTTATTTTTATTAGAGATACTATTCTTAATCCTCACATCCATGAACTCTTTCCTTAAATATTTTCCTTCTGTAACATGCGTATTAATTTTAGCTGTGCAGTTAGGTGTTAAATAAAGTAAATACTAATTATATCAAATTCATGACTAAACACCAACAAATGATTAACATTATTCCCAAAGTATAAAAAAAGTAGGTTTTTAGTTGCTTGCATGGAAAATAATACAATAATCCTATCTAATAAAAGAGTAATATTCAAATTAACCATCACTCTGCTATACCCACAAGCCACTCCCACTAGCCATGCCCACCAGCCAATCAGGAGTGAGTATGAAAATTAACCCAACCAAGATGGCTGGGGCCACAGAGAAAGCAGGAGGGAGGCTTGGGTTTCCCCGGTGATGGAGGAAACCAAGCTTTCCCCACACCCTGGCCTGCCTTGGCCTCTGCTTGAGGCTACAAAGTTTCAATTATAGAAGATAAATAAATCCCAACAGAAATGGCTGCCACCACTGAGAGAGCAGGAGGCTTGGCTCTGCTCCAGGCTACAAAGTTTCAATTGTAGAAAATAAATAAATCCCAGATAACAGGGCCTCTGATTGGGTTGCTGGAGGGCATGGCTGGCCTGCAAACTACCACAGGCCCCTCACCCAGGCTGCCCCACACCCCAAGGGAACCCCCACCCTGATCTGGGACACCCTTCAGGGCAAACCAGCTGGCCCCACCCACGCACCAGGCCTCTATCCTATCTAGTAAAAGAGTAATATGCAGATTAACTGTCAGTCCAACACACAAGATGGCTGCCTCCATGTGGTCAAAGATCCTGCCACCATGTGGACACAAGATAGCTGCCACAAGATGGTCAGCAGGGGAGGACAGTTGGGAGGGACCAGGCCTGCAAGGGAGGGCAGTTGGGGGTGATCAGGCCAGCAGGGGAGGGCTGTTGGTTGGGACCAGGATGGCAAGGGAGGGCAGTTGGGGGCGATAAAGCCTGCAGGGGAGGGCAATTAGGGGTAACCAGTCCGGCAGAGGAGGGAAGTTGGGGGTGACTGGGCCTGCAGGTAAGGGCAGTTGGGGGGGACCCAGGCCTGCAGGGGAGGGCAGTTAGGGGCAAACAGGCTGGCAGGGGAGCAGTTAGGCATCAATCAGGCTGGCAGAGGAGTGGTTAGGGGGTGATCAGGCTGGCAAGCAAAGCAGTTAGGGGCAATCAGGAAGGCAGGCAGGCGAGCAGTTGGGAGCCAGCAGTCCTGGATTGTGAGAGAATGTCTGACTGCCCATTAGGCCCAATCCTACCTGGATCGGATCTAAATGGGCAGTCGGACATCCCTAGAGGGGTCCCAGATTGGAGAGGGTGCAGGCTGGGCTGAGTGACACACCCTCCCCCCCATGCACGAATTTCGTGCACTGGGCCTCTAGGTAATAAATAATACAAGAATAAACTCTGTGTTTCACATACAGCCGTAAATCTACTTTGGCACCCCTCTGTTTAGTATTGAATGAACACAGCAAGTTATTTTGAAGTTTTAACCTTTTTTACCTATAGCATATCTACAGCTGCACAGCACTTTAAGTAAAACATGGAGAAATCTGAGAATATCTGTCTATAGTCACTTGTTTCAGATTAAACATTATTCAGTTACCATCTGGATGAAACAATACTATCTCTTCGGAAAGGAAATTAACTTTGACACATTGTCTCTGACCCTCTGTTATTTTCTGGTTTTTCATTTATCTGGAAACGTATATGAAGGGAGCAAACACTCTCTCACAAATGTAAGTCAGCAGTTACCAGATAAAAATCTTGTGTATACGTGTTAATATATAACTTTTCATTGGAACACAAGTTATTGAATATGTTGTTGCTACTAATAATCCCTATGGTTTTGTGCCTGTCATTACCTTCAGGCTATCAGAATTTTATGAGCACAAACCAATAATAATCATATTTCCATTTTGCTTTTTATCCACACCTCATTGCCTGACATTGATTTGCATAAGCAATTTCCATTCTGATAATTGGAACCAAACATCTTGTTGTAGGTTACCTTATGGAAAAGAACAGTTAAATATTAATCAAGAGAAATCGTTCTTTATTCAACCATATTTAGATGATATTGAATTACCTTAATTGGTTGAGTAGAAAGGTGACTCATTTTCTGACATGGATTTCAGGCGTTGAGTTTATATCAAGCTTAACAATGATCTTTCTTCATAATTTCAATTCCCTCGTGTTGAATCATAACAACATGAAGAATGATACTGCTAAACTCAAGTCATTAAGACAATAGTGTTTTCTTTGAGGAAAAAAAAGCAATAGTAGTATGCACTAATTATTTTTAATGGCCACTGAGCCAATCAATATTATCTGAGGATTTCATAATTATAGTTTTATTCTTTTATTTCCAGAAAAAAAAATCAGAGAAAAAATGTAACTAGGTAGATTAAAACAAGTAAAAATGAAATAAGAAAGGTTAAAGTCATGTACAAAATGCTATTTAAAAGAATCATTACATGAATCACTTACTTTAAAAAATAAGCCTATAATACTTATGTAATGAGGATTTGAGCTACTGGAACTTAAGGTCCAGAAACATAGATGATTGGAACAGATAGACAGATCTCGGGGAGAGGGGGGGTAGATACATTAACCAAAGAACGTATATGCAAATATGCATAGCCAAAGGACACAGGCAATAGTGTGGTGAAGGCCTGGGGTGGGACAGGGGCTGGGTGGAGATGGGGAATAAGCAGAGGCAAATGGGGGACATCTGTAGTAATATGAACAATAAAAAATAAATTTAAAAAGAAGTAGATCTTAATTTATGGATTATATGCACAAGCATTGCTACATATGGGTGAAATTTAATGTTTATGCACTTAAACAATAACATCACTAGGATATGAAAGATATAAGAATTGCTGAAAGCTGCTTTGGAATGGACAGTTTTTATTAAAGGAGGAATTCAGGGGAAACATTTATTCATGAGAGCAAGGGGGATTTCAGGGAGATGTGTAAAATAACCAAGAACTTCTAGAGACAGAAAAAAATAAGGATGGAAAAATTGCAGTATATTTCTATTTTAGAAACCTTATAGAAAATGAAAGTCAACAACAACATTGGGCATTAAAGATTGTCCAAGTGGGAAAGAAGATAGAAATGCCATTCCACTGCATGTACTCCATTCCAGTGTCCTGCCAGTAAGAAATCTGTTCTGCTTGTGATCCTATGTAATAAAGAGGTAATATGCAAACTGACCATCACTCCAACAAATAAGATGGCCACTCCCCATGTGGTCAAAGATGGCCGCTTCCATTTGGACACAAGATGGCAGCCACAAGATGGCTGGCAGGGAGGACAGTTAGTCAGGGGATGGTAGTTGAGAGTGACCAGGCCTTCAAGGGAGGGCAGTTGGGAGGGACCAGACCTGCAGGGGAGAGCAGTTGGGGGCAATCAGGCCGGCAGGGGAGCAGTTAGGCGTCGATCAGGCTGGCAGGGGAGTGGTTAGGGCAGTGGTCAGAAAACTGGCTAGTGAGCCAGATGCGGCTTGCGAGCTGCAGTTTGCTGCTCTGTTGACTAATGAGTTTGCCGACCACTGCGTAAGGCATTACCATTACCCAGAAATTTTGACTTCAGGTTAAAGACATCAGTACATTAAAATGTTTTTAAAGTATTTTTCCCTAGCAGTGGTTGGCAAACTCATTAGTCAACAGAGCGGCAAACTGCGGCTTCTGAGCCACATGTGGCTCAGAAGCCACAGTTTGCCGACCACTGGGTTAGGGGGTGATCAGGCTGGCAGGCAGAAGTGGTTAGGGGCAATCAGGCAGGCAGGCAGGTGAGCAGTTGGGAACCAGCAGTCCTGCATTGTGAGAGGGATGTCCGACTGCCCATTTAGTGGGATTGGGCCTAAACAGGCAATCGGACATCCCTCGAGGGGTCCCAGATTGGAGAGGGTGCAGGCTGGGCTGAGGGACAACCCCCCCCCCATGCACGAGTTTCGTGCACCGGGCCTCTAGTATAATAATAAGAAAATCATATTCAAACAATGTATTATTAAACAGATGTAAAGCCCCCCAAGGAATCTTGCCAGCTTTTTTTTACAGGATGACCTGGGAAGGAATTTGGGAATATTTATGCCACAGACAAATATGAGGTAATAAAGTTAAGAATGACATTGTGCCAAAAAAGGGTGATTTGAGTCTGTATACAGAAGGAGTTACTTGTTACTGCTGACCTGCCTATTGCATTTCATGTCGACTCTTCCTACAGGTAATGTGTCATGCATTTGTTTTGTTTTTTAGTCATCTTCACTCACTGGAATCATTGCTAGGAGAAGATTTTGGACTAGAAAAAGACATAATCTTACTCTCCATATGTCTTATGTATAGTTGGTCTTAAATTAAAAGCAACTTAAGCAAATTTCTGCTTAGATTTTTCTCCCTACATTTGCCATATCCCAGGAGGATCTGACCACCTGGAGGTGAGGAAGATAGAACCAACAGTTGTGATTATGAAAACCAAATCATTTATTTTTAAAAAGTTACTCACAATAGTGAGTTCCCTGTCTTTTCTTCTTTGGTTCCTCGTTTTAGAAGAAGAACTTTAGAAAATTAAAAATCTGACATATTACTGGTATTGAGACTACTTAATCAACTCACTTATTCAAAGAGGAAGCTGGGGATTATAGAAGACAGACAAAATGACAATGTGGTACCATCTCACACCTGTCAGAATGGCTATCATCAACAAATCAACAAATGACAAGTGCTGGTGAGGATGCGAAGAAAAAGGAACCCTTGTGTACTGCTGATGGGAATGCAGACTGCTGCAGCCACTGTGGAGAACAGTATGGAGTTTCCTCAAAAAACTAAAAATGGAACTCCCATTTGACCCAGTGATCCCACTTCTAGGAATATATCCCAAGAAACTAGAAACACCAATCAGAAAATATATATGCACCCCTATATTCATAGCAGCACAATTCACCATAGCTAAGATCTGGGAACAGCCTAAGTGCCCATCAGCAGATGAGTGGATTAAAAATCTGTGGTACATCTACACTATGGATGTAGTAGTACTACTACTCTGAGCTAAAAAAAGAAGGAATTCTTACCATTTGCAACAGCATGGATGGAACTGAAGAGCATTATGCTAAGTGAAATAAGCCAGTCAAAGAAAGATAAATATCACATGATCTCACTCACTTGTGGAATATAATGAACAATATAAACTGATGAACAAAAACAGATCCAGAGACAGAGAAGCATCAATCAGACCGTCAAACCTCAGAGGGAAGGTACGGGAGAGTGGGGGTAAGAGGAAAGAGATCAACCAAAGGACTTGTATGCATGCATATAAGCCTAAACAATGGACACAGACAACAACGTGGTGAGGGCATGAGTGGGGCATGGCAATGGGGGGATAAGGACACAAATGTAATACCTTAATCAATAAAGGAAAAGATAAAATAAAGAAGTGAATTATGGTCACTGATTGTTTGATTTTCTTAATTTCTCCCATCATAAATTCTTACAAAACTTACTGAAATCAGTTGAAAATTTCTATTCTAGCTACTGTTATGGCTAGAACTCCAGCAAATTTTATGGTTTTATTAGGTCTTTTACATGAAAATTATGACATTTATTCAGAAGTATTGCTTAGTCTTAATACAAATACCAAGGAAGAGATAAAGGCATTAATACATTTTAAATCTCCATATGTTAATATGACAACATACAAAAATAATACAACACAATTTAATCAATAGAACAAGGAAATTGATAGATTAAGTGAATCAGATTGCTTGTTAGCAATTCATCACCATTCCCACCGTGTTCTACACTCTTGTGCATTGTATTGCTTAGAAGCACTATTTACTGTAATCATTTGATAGTTAGGTCCAAGTTTAAATTCTGCATGAAAAGCACAAATAAGAGCTATAGAAAGCATGAAAGAAGGAGTCCTCATTGCTCAGGTAACAAAGAACAGACATGTGGGTTTTGGCAGAGGCCAAGGTAAGCTACTCCCTAGCAATGGTATCCAGATATGGATATCAATTGCCTGGGATACTTAAATTTATTGATTTTCTGAAGTTTAGCAGTGGCTTTCCTGATTTTTATTCTTCTAGTCCTCCCAACTGTTTTAGAAAAATCACATACTCTGTTAGATACCTTTCTGCTTGATGTACTTAGCATGGTTTTGATTTGTCTACTGTGTTCATACCAGGAGTGGTATATTCCAGGAAACAGACCCTCAAAGATGGAAATATACAATTGTTTCCCTGTCTTGATTAGATTTAAATGAGGTAAAAGCATCAACATTGGGTAATAAAATCCTGACAATCCATGGTTTTCAAGGCCTAGACAGATTCTTAAATTATTATAGTTGTCTAAATTGAAGAATAGGCTTTGGGAAAAACAAATGACTATTTCAATATAACATTATAGGAGAAGAGAATTATAAAATCTGCAACAAGAATGGTTATTTCTGACTAGACTGGAGAGATTACAAAAAGAATACAGTAATATCAATGCTGAAGATACGGTTGGTAGGGAATTAGAGATTGTCTCTAACTATGCTAAAAGATCTTGTGAATCCTTTAGCCTTAGAATCAATATAACTGAAGAGCAAACTAAGATTGAAACTCTGAGTGGTAAAATCAGAACTCCAGCAACTTTTATGGCTTTACTATGTCTCTTATGTTAAAATTAGGACACTGATTGAGAAAGTATGGGACACTAAGAAGTAGAATGGGGACCTTTAACGTCTAAATTCCACTGTTTCCCTTGCCTTCAAAAACAGCTCTTGTCTCTGAAAAAGTCAGTTGCTCTTATTTAAGTCCCCTGTAATGATATCATCAAGGGCAAGCTGGTTCTCCTCCAGACCAACCTCTAATCACCCCAATGTAGTCAGACCCATAAACAGAATCAGTTTGAGCAGATTTCAGGTACACAAGTAGAAATTATGACCTTAGTAAGGACAACATAAATACTGAAAATCACTGAGAAACTTCAAAAAGTAAGTCCTCAGAAAATGTCATCGAAAATAACTATCCTATATAATAAAGAGGGAATATGCTAATTGACCATCACCCCTCACAAAGATGGCAGCACCCACAGCCACCAGATAGCAGTGCCCAATTCCCTCAGCCCCCCAGCTGCCCAGGGCCAGGCCAAGGGATGGCCAAATGACTGAACAAGCAGGCTGTGTGGGGTGACTATGCCGGCAGGGGGGTTAGTGAGGGATGACCAAACAACTGAACAAGCAGGCTTCATAGGGCAACCAGGCCAGCGGGGGGGGGGGGGGGGGGGGGGGAGCAGCTGGGGTGACCAGGCCAGCTGGGGAGGGCAGTAAGAGATGACCAAGCTGGTGGGGAGAGGGGCAGATGGGGGCGACCAGGCTGGCGGGGGGGGGGGGCAGTTGGGGATGACCAGGCTAGCAAGGGGAGGTGGGGGAATTGGGGGCGACCAGGCTGGCCAGGGAGGCAGTAAGAAGTGACCAGGCCAGTAGGGTGGGACAGTTGGGGGAACCAGGCTGGCAGTTGGGGGCAACCAGGCCAGCGGGAGGGATAGTTAAGGGTGACTAGGCTGGCATGCAGAAGCAGTGAGGGGCGATCAGGCCAGCAGGGGTGGGCAGTTAGGGGCAACCAAGCAGGTAGGCAGGTGAGCAATTAGGAGCCAGCGGTCCAGGATTATGAGAGGGATCTCAGATTGGAGAGGGTGCAGGCTGGGCTGAGGGGACTCCCCCCCACCATTTACAAATTTCATACACTGGGACTCTAGTAGTTTAATAATAAACAAGTAAATTACCCAGAGCAAAATATGAAAGTATAGCAAAATATAAAGTGTCACAAAATAGGAAAAGTAACTAAAAAGCAAAGGAAATATAAGTTGTTTCTTAATACTGGCAAAAGAAACATATTACCAGCAAAAATTCTCAGTAACAACAAATGCTGATTTGGTTGGACTAGCTATAGTGCTATAGTTGACTATTAAATAATGTGGGGGTTAGGGACACCAACTCCCTCAGAGTCAAAATCCATGTGTAACCTTTGAATCCCCCAAAACTTAGTCATCCCTCAGTAACTGTGGGGGTGGTACCAGGACCCCCATGGATACCAAAACCTGTGGATGCTCAAGTCCTCTATATATGGCATAGATCAATGCATATAGTTAATGCTCCATATCTGTGAACTGCCAACCATGGATCAAAATGGTACAGGAATTTTTAAAATTTGTATATAAATGGGACTCCCACAGTTCAAATCCCTGTTGTTCAAGGGTCAACTATATATATGAACACAAGAGGCCCGGTGCACAAAATTCGTGCACAGGGGGGGGTGTCCCTCAGCCCAACCTGCACCCTCTCCAATCTGGGACCCTCTCAAGGGCTCTCCGACTGCCCATTTCGGCCTGATCCAGGTAGGCTCCCGACTGCTCGCCTGCCTGCCTTCCTGATTGCCCCTAACTGCTTCTGCCTGCCAGCCTGATCACCCCCTAACCACTCCCCTGCCAGCCTGATTGCCCCTAACTGCCCTCCGCTGCAGGCCTGGTCACTCCTAACTGCCCTTCCCTGCAGGCCTGGTCACTCCTAACTGCCCTTCCCTGCAGGCCTGGGTCCCTCCCAACTGCCCTCCCCTGCTGGCCATCTTGTGGTGGCCATCTTGTGTCCACATGGGGGCAGGATCTTTGACCACATGGGGCAGCCATCTTGTGTTTTGGAGTGATGGTCAATCTGCATATTACTCTTTTATTAGATAGGATAGATTCTGGTGCATGGGTAGGGGCCAGCTTGTTTGCCCTGAAGGGTGTCCTGGATCAGGGTGGGGGTTCCCTTGGGGCGTGGGGTGAACTGGGTGAGGGCCCTGTGGTGGTTTGCAGGCTGGCCACGCCCCCCCCGGCAACCCAATCGGAGGCCCTGTTATCTGGGATTTATTTATTGTCTATAATTAAAATTTTGTAGCCTTGAGTGGAGGCCTAGGCTGGCCAGGGTGTGCGGAAAGCTTGGCTTCTTCCATTACTGGGGGCAACTCAAGCCTCCTGCTCTCTCCAGCTCTGTGGCTGCTGCCATTTTTGTTGGGATTTATTTATCTTCTGTAATTGAAACTTTGTAGCATTGAGAGGAGTCTTGGGCCCGCCAGGGTGTGCGGAAAGCTTGGCTTCCTCCATTTCCAGGGAAACCCAAGCCTCCTGCTTGCTCCGTGGCCAGAGCCATCTTGGTTGGGTTAATTTGCATACTCGCTCCTGATTGGCTGGTGGGAGTGGTTTGTGGGTGTAGCAGAGTGGTGGATAATTTACATATTACTCTTTTATTAGGATATGTGTGTGTGTGTGTATATATATATATAGTTTTAATATTCAGATGATTAACTGATGATTCATCAACAGGGAATCACTTAGATTTGCACATCTAAGTTATAAATTTTTCAATCAAAATACTTTCCATAATTAAAGTATCAAACCAAAATTATCTAGTAATAAAATGTATCAAATAAATCTTAAATTCAGAGACTCTAAAAGGTGGGAAAAATCTTAAAGAGTATCTTGTCCAAATCTTGCATTTTGTAACTATAAAGTCAGAGACCAAGAAAGGTTTGAATTACTTGTAGAAAACATGCCATTAATTATAAACAGAAATTAGAGTCACTTCTCCCTACTCATTCCATTGCCTCATGCCTCCCAACATATGCCTGTTATTATTTTGGGTAATGAATTATTTAGATAGTAGATATGTTCAGTTTACAAAATATAAACATTTCTATGTTTTAAAAACATATTATTTACAAGTGGCACACAAAATCAAAGTTTCAAGCTTGGTAGGTTCTACACCTTACTTCCAATTTAAACATCAAAACAGAAGCTAATTTTCTAATGGTAGCCAGGATAAAACTTTTATGTATGTATACACCATTTTAAAAATGTTTTGAGGTAATTTATTAAAAAAAAAAAAAAAAACTCTGCAAGACTGAAGGATTTAAACATCAGACAAAATTCAGGAAGCAAAGGGAATTAGGCAAAAATGTATCAAGAAGACCAGGAAAATTGTGGTTATGCAGTATAAAACTGTTTTTTAAACTTACTAATAGCTGACCCAATGAATTATGCGGCTATTAGGAGCAAAACATTTTTCAAAAAGTCTCTGAGTCTCTTCCTACTGAGAAATATATGTGTGATCTGAAAATTAAAATATAGTTTTCCAATATAAAATATTACAAGAGTTAGAAAAATATAGTTTAACCTATACTCAGGTACTTTGGATATTAAATAGGAGCATGTGAACTGATCTGAAAACCTACTACTTCTGTATATTATTTTTATTATTTAATATATAAAATATTACATTTATAATTTACTATTTATATTTATTATATAGCATTCCCCCCAAAATGTATATACACTTTGAATGATTATGAAGTCAGTTTATTAACATACAGTTTATTTTCAAAATTAAGTGAGTTATCAGCTATTAGATTATGTATGCATTTTGGGGATACCCTATATATTTATTATTTATCATAAATAATTTTTTTGTGTTTGCATTAGTAAAAGTATTTTGCCTTGTTTCCAAAAGAGCATGAGTAAAAAGAACACAAAACTTGTAAGATAACACAAATTTTAGGAGGAAAACACCACATCATTATTATTGTTCCTGTGTGGAATATGAGGGCTAAGGATCAAATACAAAGAAGAAAGAAGACAACGAAGATGACGAAGAGGAAGAAGAAGGAGGAATAATAATAAAGGGAAGGAATGAAGGAGAAAGATAAAAATATATAATAAGGCTAATATTTGGAATTGTTTACACCTGTAAATCTAACCTGAGTCTGTTTGCAAATATCAACTTCCATTCGTCAACACAGAAATAGCCATGGTTAATGTAAAGACAATTAATAGATTTTCCAGCAGAGGTAAGCACTGACAGTCCAGATTAGCTCTTTCAACAAGACTATAAAACCAAGACTCCCTAGAGACTTGTGGATGGGAAATATATTAATATCAACTCTGTGACCACTCAGCACCATGACATAAAGTGTCTGTTCAGGAGGTCATTTCCAAAATGTATCCCATATATCTTCATGCACAAGAGATGATAATTTATCACCTAGACATGGGGATCTACTGTAAACTAATCCAACTGCTGATGATACACTAAATCAGCTTGAGTGATGAGTATAAATAAAGCTGCGAGGAAGTACTGAAGGATACAGATCCATCTGATCAATGAGATGTCACAAGGCGAATGAAATGCAATGTTGACAAGTATAGAGTCCCTCCTATTGAAAATTAACCAAATCAAGTATCAGAGTATAAAGGTACACATTAACACAAGCTTCAAATGAAAGTTTAATATATGGGAGTCAGAGGGCAAATAGTCTATTTCAGATAAAACTGAACAGACTGGGTCAGTAGAATTGGGTGAATTAAAATTGATGTATTTTGCATACCACAGAGAGCAAGACAGGATAAAGAAAAATGCTGAAAGACAATAATCCTTTCCAAATAATATAACTATACTTATTCAATCTACCAAACAAATCCACACACACAAATGAGGAAAAACAATAAAAATTGTATACAGAAAATGATTTCACATCAACTTGCTACCAGGAAATCCAATTTGATTTATGTTGCCTTAAGAAAGCTTAGATATTTCTGGAACTGTCATGCTACAACTTCAATGGGAAAAAACAAAAGAGTGGGGATAAGGAAGGACATTTGTCCAGAAAGTTTATATTCATGGAGGGCATTCCTTGAGAAAAAGGATTTTCTAACTATGTGATCAGAATAGAGACTTTAGCACCTGGTCAGTAGCTTCAATGGAACTCAGCTATTCTAAAGGTATCCCTGATAGAAAGAGCTGATTAAAGTAAATTTCAACCTCTGCTGGAGCAAATCTGTAACAATATTTTCTAAGGAAAATTATTCTTCAAGAAATGTATACTTTTTACTTGTTGTGTAAAGTATATGTAGCTTTGTCATAACAATCTCGCTTTGTATTTTTTAGTTTATTTTGGGTAAAGATCAAATTAGACTACTAAAATATAACCTGGTCCCATATGTAGTTTATTTAAATTTCAAAATGAAAAGCTTACTAAGAACAGATAAGATTGATTGCTCTTTCTGTCTTGGCATAATTGTATTTCAGGTGAACATCAATTTACTTTAAAGGACACTTCTAAGTAGCAGAATGCATCATAAATAATTCATCAATCACAGCTGCTAGGAACATGATTTACTTCAATAGAGGCAATGGAATAAAAGTTACATTTTTCTATGTTTGTGTTTGCTTTCAAGAGTTAAGAATCTTTCTTTTCTAAGAATCCACTGTTTGATTCCATACTTCATAGTACAAATGCAGTAAGATAAAATTGTTTTTCCCCCTTTAAAATATTGTATTTTCTAATTTAAACTTTGGAACAAATAACAATCTACACATGTCAACAATAAAATAACATAAAAGGCACATATTTGAAAAAATGAAATCAAGATTTTTTCAAATACATATTCTTATAAAGGCTAACATAGTTTGTTTTCACTGTATATAAAATTTTAAGTGGAAGAAAAAGGAAGCAGACTCAAAAATCTTTTGTAGATTATTTAGGATCTGATATATTTGAAAATTAGTTCATTTTTAAAGTGTGTAGTAAAGAGATTCTAAATGATATAACAGTTTGAGTTTTATTGGTTGGTATAGTGATTATCTTACCTCTTTCATTTGTCATATGGAAAGATACTGCTTACCTTACTCATCCAAAAGGTTTCCATCAAATTCAGAAATTTTGTACTGGCAATTTTTCAAACTGTGAAAAATCTTTAAAATAAATATGAAGACAGGAAAAAGATAAGAGAAAATAAAAAGCATTTTACTTACTTGCAAACCCCTCTGAAATACTGAATGGCCCATAAAATTTGCCAGCATTCTAATTAAAGCAGCACCCTGTGGGAAAAGAGTATTTAAAAATAAAGAAAAGAATTTCAACCAAGTAACATTATTCTAAAATTATCCTATATTAAACAAAAATAGTTTGATTCACTCATGCTACTTTATTCTTAACAATAGTTAAGAAATAAAAAAAAATCAAGAATACAGTATTCCTCTTACAGGTAACAGTTGCATTTTTTGCTTTGTAAATCAAAGACCAATGATTTCAAAATAGAAATCTCCTGGACAGAATATCTCAGGGCAATAATAAGCTGTAATTCAGGAGTAAAAAAAAATTGTATTAAGCACTATGTATGACAGAGTTACTAAAACATGATTCTTTGGTACTTACAAGTTCATAATCCAATAAGGGAGAATGCCCATGTTAATAAATAATCATACTGAAATATAGCATTGGAGTAACATAGCTACTTACTCTAACCCTGGCTTAAGCAAGAATAGTTTAGCTATAGAAATAGAGACCAGGAATACCAAGCAATCAGATTGTCTGGTTTCAACTCCTGACTCTGACACCTACTTGCCATATTAACTCAGGAAAAAAATATTTAAACTCTATGTTCCTCACTTTTCTCACTTGTAAAGTGTAGGCAATAACAGTCCCAATTTAATATGGCTGTTCTGAGCTTAAATGAATTAGTATCTTAAGGCAGTTAAAACATGGTATGAAAAATAGTAATCATATGTGTGTTAGATGAGTATTTTATCAAACTAATTATTCTTATTTCCTGTCTATTTCTTTTAGAGGCTGGCTGCAGCCATATATCCATATGCAAGTAAAACATGTTGTCACTATAAATATTTAGAGTAATAGAGGAAAATACTAATTTAAGAATCTACTTCACCTTGAGAACAATTATTATAATATTGTAGAACAATATCAGTGCAAAAAGGTACACATATAATCAATATGAAACATTCCAAGTAATGATGGTTAAGCCTGGATGATTACAAATTTGTTTGCAAAATATAAATAAGCTTTCAAGAAAGTATTTCAATCTGCACAAAATTGTTCTTAACTGTGGCAGCAAAGTTTTAAATATTTAAAAAAAGCCTGGTTTTAGAGGGGGAAATCCTTTTATGACTTATACATCGAATGCACAGGCATTACAAATTCACTCTCCAGTAAGTCATTCTTACCAGGTGCCTCATTTTTAATAAGAGCATCTTATCAACCACATATGGACATCTGTCTACGCATTGCCATTGTTACTAAAAGTGTTTTCTAGAATTCTGGGATTTTAATGCAATATGATACTCAGGCTCCATGAATCATCATTAAAGAAATATCATAAAAATTTTCAGTCATCACCAAAATTTCTCCCAAAGTTAATATTCACAACTCAACAAATGATAAGCTAGCCAAGCCATAGAGTTCCATGCCTCTTCTGATATATTTCTCCCACATCTTATACTCTTTGCTCTTTCTCTTGCTTCTTCCTATCTTCTGCGTACCTGCATAGATACCAAAGATATAAGCATCTATCATTCAGTCTGGGGACCACATTAGAATTCCCTTTAGAACTTATCAGCTCTGCCTCTGGAATTTCCTTCACGAGCTCCCCAATGTAATATACCCTTCCCAACGGGGGAACAATCAATTCTACAGCAAAACCACTTGAGGAGTGAGACTTTGACACTCAAGCAGTCATCTCAAACTTTCCTTCAGAATAGAACAGCCAACTTCAGTTGATTTAGGTATTTCCCTCCAGGTAATGATGACTTGGTCTCTTGTCGAGCTATAAAAACTATCAATTTAGCATGGGCTAATGGCAATAGAATCCTTTCTAATAATAAAGAATGTACCCGTTTTCCTGTCTCGGTTCAGCTGGAGCAGAGTGCTAACAGGAAATAAAACCTAGAAATATATTCAACATATAAAAGCTATATATCACTGAACCATCTATTATTATTATCCTGTGTAATTTAATTAGTTTTTAAAAATATGCTTGTGTTGCCCACTTGAACATTTTAAATTATCCAGAGTACTTTGCACTCTTCTATATTTAATTGGCCTTTTCTTTCCAAAGCTACATTTTAAAAATCCTTATTTCATAAAACTTCATAGACAGATGGGCTCTCCAACTGTCATCTTGTAGCCATATGCATGGCACCAACTATGTATGGCTTATAACAAGGATCACACCTCTTAACGCAGGATAACTCGTTGCAAAAGTATTAAACACCCCCCCACCCCACATACACACACTGAATCCCAAACATTTTTCACCAAGCAAATATTATTTACAAAGGTAACATACTCACTTACGATTCAAAATCCCAGCCCCAATTAAACAAACTGGGTGCCAGGCAGCCTAAATAGCTTTATGAGAATAAATAGGCAATTTCTACAAGATTTCTATAATTTTGAGACTTGCTCAAGAAAACCCATCATTATATTTACTACACTAAGGTTCAGGGAGATATCAGGATGGAAACTACTACCTGGACTTTAAGGTTTCATAAAAAATATTCAACAAAAGTATACTCATAAACCTGTATATCAGTAATTTATCTATTTGAGATATCTTTTTCATATAAGTTACTAGCTAAAATTTATTTCATTTTACATTGTAATCACTTTCATTTGTGTCAGTCTCAAAGACAGTAAACAAGTGCAGAGAAAGGGCTGTGCCCTATTACTCGGCACTCCCATTCCCTATGCCTGGCCCTTAATGTAATAATTGCAGGAGAGAAAAAGAGAAAGTAGTTGCACGCATGGCAATTACTTTGTATTCTTGAAGACTACTCAGCCGGGATATAGAGTTTATTACTTTATTGGTATACCTTAGTGATAAATAATCACTTTTGAAGAGAGGGAGATTGCAACTGATTTATTCCTTGAACATATGCTTATTGAGTGAGGCAGTGTGCTCAGTATCCTGTAGAATATAAATAGGTATGCCACAGACTCTGTCCTCCAGGACCTCAAAACCTCACAAGTGAGATGAGAAGACACAACAAAGTATGAGATGAATTGCAAAAGAAGAAAAATATTTGAGTGTATTTCAGAAAAGGGTAAGTTTATTATATCTGTAGGGATGCATGTCAGTTTATTGTATCTGTAGGGATGCTTCTTCCTTCCCTCTCTCTTAGCATAGGCTGTGAACGTCCTGTTCACAGTGATCTCAACGCAGCTCTCCCTACCCTCATGGCTCCTTTCTCAAATATACCTCAGACACCATAGCGACTTCTTCTCAGAAGACCTGACCCAGTAGGGCAACTCTAAATGCTGAGATGCAAACAAGTATAAATTATTGGTCCCTTAGCTGGCATATTCCACTTTACAGATGTGTTTGCCCTTATCCAGGATATGACCAGGTAAAGAATACTATTATCATTATATTCAGTTTACATATGGGAAAGACTGAGGCAAAGAGTTAAAGTAATGTGTTGAAAGTTACACAGGTGTAGTAGTTACTGGAACTTTTCTCCAGATGTGCATCCATGCATTCAGTTGTTGAGATATTTGTTAACATAGAAACCTCTGAGGTAAGACTTTCTTCTTACTTTCTAAGAATTTAGTCTATTGATTCTAAATCAAAGTACTTTTAAAATGTAAATTTCTAAATGGTGTGTCTGCATTAAGTCTGGGCATGTGTTGAGTGTTTGCGAGTTCTAACATGATTTGTTACTGAATAATGGCTTTTGGTCTGGAATAAAAGCATATCTTAAATCCTCCATTGTTTTTCCAAGACATGATTTTTTTTTTTTGCAATAGTTCTGTAGTTATTTTAAGGATCTGAGTAAAAGAAAAAAGAAAACATCTAATTCTGAATATTGCTTACACACAAGTTGATTAACAAAAAGAAAAGCAGAGAAAGAGAGAGGCAGGGTTTGGGAAGGTAATGGGGGGATGAGGAAAAATATGTAATACCTTAATCAATAAAGAAATTTTTTAAAAAAAAGGACAAAAAGGGGGGGAAAACTTTTAAAAAGAAGCAGAATGAGTGTCCCATTGTCCCAGTCACCCACACTTGGAACCTTGGAGTCTCTGATTTATTACTTCCTGAGGCCAAACCTCTATCCCTGCACAGAAAATTACTACACCACCTCCAGGTGGTAACCCCAGATGTGTTCTCACTTTCACAAATCCAGCCCCAGGACTTCATCAGACTAACTTTAGTAATTACTTCTGAAGAAGCATAACATCTGTTAAAAGTCCTCACTCTGTCATCTACAAGACGTAAGAACTTAGTCAGGTTAGATGAGTTCCTTGAGTATCTATAATTAGAATAGAACAATAACAACTGCTGCTGCTGCTGCCCCCAATGACGATGATGATGATGGTGAAGATACTTGCCTCAAGATTTTTCTGAGGATTCATTCAAGTCACTAAACTAAAGCACTTGGGACAGTGTTTGGTATATAATACACTTCAACAAAAGTATGTAACTGTCTTCATTTTCATCACTACCATCTTTTCCATGTTAGCTCTTTGCTCCCCAAATTATTTTTCCCCCAATGGTAGTAAATCAAGGCCATACACAATGAAACTCACCTACCCACCAAGACTTTTTTCCAAGTATAGGGGTGGACAAAAGTAGATTTACAGTTGTGAGTACTTGAAACACTTTATTCTTGTGTTGTTATTATTTATTAATTTTTGTGTTATTTCCATACCAACAACCATAAACCTACTTTGCCTACCCCTGTAAAATCAGCCTCTAGTTCAGCTGATCTGCTCATTATCCCATGAGCACATCCCATACCCTCATGTTTTTATTTATACTATTTACTTCAATTGTAATGATATTCTTTCCTAATCTTATATTCTAAACCCTATCCATTATGCAAAAGCACAAAGTTCATACTATGACATGAAGTGTCCCACAAATATATTAGCATTCCATGCTTTCTATCCTCTTGAGTCATAAATTTTTAAGTCTAAACTACACAATTTATTAAATTATTTTAAATCACTTGTTAATTGATTAAAATGACTGTTTCTTCTTTCCACAATTAGATGCAGGTCATATCATTTAGACTTATTATTGGCACACCTATCATTGCCCTAACTTTTTCACTGCCAGTGAAAGATGGTCCCCGCCAAGAGAGTTATCTACCAACTACTTGCTAGTTTCAAATCAGCAATCCACACCATGAGCCTGCAGCCAATAGACAGGTACTCAATCTTCCCTATAATGAAATTCAGTATATATGCTAAACCAGGACCTTTTGTTTCTTAGTATTCTCAAGCATTATTATTCAAACAGGGTAATCTATATGAAAATCAATAGGAAACCAAAATTGAAGACCACGGATGCAGGGACAAGAAAACAGAGAGTTTTCAACAGTGTCAAAAATAGCATTTACATGAAAGCATTCAATTAAAGAAATTTGAAACAGAATACTATTATTAACTCAAATGAATGTTCATAGAAGAAAAAGCAGGAGCAGAAATTAACAAAGTAGAAAATAAAGAAGTGGTTGAGAAGATGAAAAATAAAATATATCAATATATTTGGGAAAAAACATTTGCTATGACTTAGCATTCATTCAAAATAATATATTACCTGGAGAGTGTTTCTCAGTGGTCAGGGCTTAATTCCAAGTCAGAGCACATGCCCACATTGTGGGTTCAATCCCCAGTTAGGGGCATGCAGGAGGCAGCTAATCAATGATTTTCTCTCATCACTGTTGTTTCTATCTCTCCCTCCCTCTTCCTTCCTCTCTGAAATCAATAAAAATGCCTTTAAAAAAGAGTCAAGGGAAAATATTAAAGGATTCAAAAATAATAATAATAACATATCTTAGTAAACTAGGAAGAGAAGGAAATTCATTAACATGGCAAAGGCCATCTTCTAAAAATATACTGATTGGTGAAACATTATATGTGTTCTCTTTAAAGATGGGAATAAGACAAGAATAAGACATATTCAAAAGCATAATAAAATAAATGAACAAACAACAAAATTATGAAGCAAACAACAAAAAGGAATCAACAAATTAGTATTATTTAGAGATGATGTTAAAGTTCTTACACAAATCCAAGAAAATCTATAGAAGTAATCTATAAAATCAGTGAAAAAGTGCAGCAAGTTTACCTGACAAAGATCAATACATAAAATCAAGGAAGTGATATAAATTAGTAAAAACTAATTTAAGAATCCATTTCTAAAGAGTCTTATTCTCAAAAGCAAAATACAAACAAATATAACAAAACCAAAAGTTATAGGGTGATATTAAAAGTTGTTCATCATTTTCATGGAGGAAATTACATAACTTAACCAAAGACACAAGGACCTAAAAATGAAAAGCTGTATTTCTTGTAAAGCTAGAAAGTTGTCAAATAGTTCAAAATTAATCTATAAAATCTTCAGAAGATTTTTTTTCATAAACTGTCTTCATTTTAACATTGATATGGATTGGCAAATAGTTAACAATAGCAATTTTGAAAGAGAACAAGACAGGGAGAACCATCACACTCAATAAACAATCAAAAAAGCTATAGTGATTAGACCTTAGTCAGGGATACATATGTAAAGCAGGGACCAGAATATGGAATGCAAATGCATAAAAGCTGATATTGGTAATAGTTGACAAGGATAGTATTTATTACAAAAGAGTGGGACTAGGGCAAGGAACTCAATAATTAGCACTGAGAAGATTGTTTATCTAAACAAAGTAAAATTACATTTTACATCATAACATAAAAAGGCAACAAAAACATCCAAATGGATTAAAGAACAGAATATAGGGTATCCCAAAAATATTTATACACACACTTTGAATAATTATAAAGGTAGCCTTTATTAAAATACACTTTATTTTCAAAATTGAGCTATAAGCTCTTAAAGTGTGTATACATGTTTTGGGGACCCTGCAACCCATGTATGAGCCCTGACAGGGAATCGAACTGTGACTTCCTGGTTCATAGGTCAATGCTCAACCCCTGAGCAACACCAGTCAGGCCACTTTTTCACTTAATTAGCAAAATGCCAAATATTCAAATGCTTGAAAGTTAACTATAAAGTAATTTATAAGCACGAAATTTAATTGCATAGTTAAATTAATTAATCTAATTTTTCTTTATAATTTTATTATATATATATACTAGGAGCCCAGCGTGTGATTCAAAAGTGCAGCCCACCCTTGAGTGGCCTCAGGATATTTTCCCATTGATGTTTACAGAGCATGGAAGAGAGAGGGAAAGACACAGAGAAACATCAGTGTGAGAGGAGACACATCAATTGGTTGCATGAGCCCTGACCTGGGCCCACAGCGCAGCAGCCCCTGTGGCCACTGCCAGTCCAGTCCTGCCTCGCTCCCTGGACCCCACAGTCTGCTGGTCCGGCCCTGCCTCGCACCCTGGACCCTGCAGCCTGCTGGTCAGGCCCTGCCTCACTCCCTGGGCCTTAGCAACAGCAGCTGCTACTGCCGCCGGTCCAGCCCTGCCTCGCTCCCCAGGACCCACAGCAGCTGCAGCCACTGCTGGTCTGGCCCTGTCTTCCTCTCCAGCCATCGAAGCAGCCGCTACCACTGCTGATCAGACCCTCCCCCGGCACAGGCACAGGGAGGCCCCTGCCGCCCTGCCCCAAGGCTGCAAGCGCAACCCCCTCCTGTCTGGTCAACCCATTATGGGGTCCTGGCCTAATTTGCATATTACCTCTTTATACATATAGATTGATGCACACAATTTTAAGGTGTATAAAATAGATACAGTATATATTGAAAGAAAGAAGGAAAAATAAATGGGCAAGTGATTCTTATGAGAACAGTGTTTTCTTAAATCTGGTTCTTCTTTATAATCCCAGATTCTGGCCTGTATTAATTACATTTTGAGAGACTATGGGAAGAGCCATCTAGCTAGTCTCCCTGAAATTCCCATCATCCATGCCTTTGCACAACCTCTTCATGTCTGAAACCCCCCAAATTGCCCCAAATAAAGTCTTAACTCTAATATGACTTGTCTTTACTTAACTCTAATATCAGTTTTTTCAAGAAATATTTTTTTAATTCAAGCCAGAATTAAAATTGCCATTACAGCACTTGTTTTTATATTTACTTTGACATAGAGAACAATGTCTAATTTTGAGAATTTATACATAGCAAGTACTTTCCATACCACTAGGCCTTAGGAGGAGTGGGACCATGTCCTGCAAAACGCAGTTTTTTGCAGCATGAGTAGACACTCAATATGAGTCTGTTAAACTAGATAACTGAGTAAATGCATTAATATGTGAAATATTAACAAAAACGATAGCCAAGAAGAAGTCAATAAATACACATAATGGCAGCATTATTTGGGACAAAGACTAACTCTTGGTAAACATTTCCCCTGTTTTCTAAAGACAAACCCAAGTGGAGATATCAGAAAGAAAATAATTATTTAAAACTAGATTTTATTTTAACAGATTTTATCTTTCATCTACATTGATTTCTCTTTGGTGATGCCCAAAGTCACTTCCCTTTTCTAGATTTGCCCTAACATTTTCAATAGTTCTTGATACTTTTTCTTAAATAATCCATCCATTTAACCATTAAATTATAACCCTTAATAATATAAGGTCCTTTTTGTATTTATAGTAAAGTCATAAAGAGACATGCCTCCAAATCTCAGACATCCATGTGTAGACACCTTGCTGACTGCCCCTAAGCTGGAGCTCTGCCAAGGGCAGCTGCAATGACAGTGACACTGGCAGAAGAACTGTGGGAGAGGACAAGCGTTTTTGTGTCACCTTCACCCTGCCAGGGAAATCTGTTCTGCAAGTTATGAAGAACTGATTTTATAGTAATGGGAACATGTCTCTGCATATTCATGTTTAAAGTAGATTGTTGAACTATTCCATGCCATCAACAGAGCATTCAGAAAGTACAGCAAAAGAAAACATCATTTGCAAGCTTAATAACCAAGCCAAAGGAAGCTGGAGTCTTGAGATAATATTTCTAAATCTTTCAACAATAGCTAAGAAAAAGTAAGCAAGTGCTATTGTCTGAGTTGCTAAGAAAGAAGATTTTAGCAATGTTATATTTTTAAAAGTATAAAGAAATCAATCCAGCAAAAGTATAACAATAGAATATATGACCCTTTTTTCCTATATGAGCATCTGGAAGCACTGTTCAGAATGGACATGATATTGGGATAAAAAAATATAATGCAGTAAAAAAAAAAAATTCTATTTAACATAATTTAAAATAACACTGCATTGAACAAAAACATTATAGGTAAAAATGTCAGAGGGATACTACAGAAAATCCAGAGATAAGATAAAAAGTCCTAAAAACCAAGATAAAATATTTATCTGGGGGAAAAAAGGCCAAACACTTAATACTTTTCAAATATAGAAAAAGTTCATATCAAGTGCATGTGTTTGGTTGTAAAACCACATGGGGAAAAAATGACTAAAACAGTGACCTGAAAGAAATAATTTATTTTTTAAATATTTTTATTGATTTTGAGAGAGAGACAGAAACATCCATCAGTGTGACAGTGAAAGAGGCAATCTTTTGGTGCATGGGATGATGCCCAACCAACTGAGACACACTAACCAGGGCAAGCAAATAATTCTTAACCATGAAGAACTTACTATTTGGCATTAATCATCAATGAAATATGTAGATTGTCTTTCAAAATGTAGTTTGAATAAACTATATTAGCTTTTCATCTTAATGGTTAAAGTATTAATCAGCCAGAAAGTAGGATATTCTCTAGCAAGACCTACCATAATCCAATAGCTACGTATAGACTCTTGCTTAGCCTGTCTCCAAACTGCCATTTTCTTTGATTTATTCATTTATTCATCCATCTAACCCAGCTTGCCACTAATGTGCTTGCTGCTCCAAAATCCTTCTCTACCATAGCTCATTGCTATTCCTTTTGGGAAGAAGACAGAGTCCTAGTAATTGTCAACACACACACACACACCAGAACAAACCTAGGATAGCATCTTAAGGTTCTATACATTTATATTCAATAAAGGAAAAGAAAGCCAAGCCAAAATTTCAATAATCCCAAATTATACTGGACAAGATCTTTTAATTTTAGAATCCATTAGGCTAATTAATTTTTAAATATTTCATTTCACTGTACCATTATTTAGATTTGAAAGGGTTGATATTTTAGAAAAGAGTAATATTAGGAAATAATAAAAATAACTGGGTTTGGACCTAAACATAAAATATTTTTTGATTTAAAAATAACATTCATGTTTAAAGAACAAGGTTATTTTATTTTAAAAAGGGACTCCAGATTTTCAAAACTTTTCTAAAACATATATACAATCAAGTGGCTTATCCTATACAATAAAAGCCTAATATGATCAGTGTCTGGTCATCCATTCAACCAATCAAAGCAGAATATGCTAATGATAGGCTAAGACCACTCAACCACTCACTATGACATTCACTGACCACCAGGGGGCAGACCCTCTGACTGGTAGGTTAGCTTGATGCTGGGGTCTGGCCAATCGAGTCTGAGCGAGATGGGCCAGACACACCCTTGAGCCCTCTTGCGGTCCCACCCCGGCTGGCCAGCCTCCTACGTCTCTTCCTGGCCCCAATTGTGCACCCTATAGGGTCCCTTGACCTGGCCTGTGCCATCTCGCAATCTGGGACCTCTTGGGGGATATTGGAGAGCCAGTTTTGGCCCTATCCCACACACCAAGCCAAGGAACTCTACTGATGAATGAATTCATGCACCAGGCCTCTAATTTCTAAATGACTATAGACTGAAGTAAATTTGGGGCACAACTCTATTCACAAAGTATTTCATGTAAACACCTACAGCTTGTTGGTCTAATTCAGAAACTCTGAATTGAAATATACCTTAGTGTAAATTTTATTGTGGGTGGGATAAATGCACTTTGGAGAATGGGTGTTAAAACATGCTTCCATGGGCCCTAACCGGTTTGGCTCAATGGGTAGAGCATCGACCTGCAGACTGAAGGATCCCAGGTTTGATTCCGGTCAAGGGTAAGTACCTTGGTTGCAGGCACATACCCAGTAGGGAGTGTGCAGGAGGCAGCCGATCAATGTTTCTCTCTCATTGATGTTTTTAGCTCTCTATCCCTCTACCTTCCTCTCTGTAAAAAGTCAAATATATATATGTAAGATTTTTCCACAGAAAACTAAGGAAAGTCAAGTCAAGAAGACTTGAAACTTGGAGATCAGTTCTCAGGACTTTCAAGCATACTTTCCACATGAGCAAAATCACTAGACATGACCATAAATAACCGTGTCCTTCAAATGGGCTCAGAATTGTCTTTTTCCTGTGAAATCCAGTATGCACAAGGTGCTTACTCATCCAGACAAAATGTTACCGGGCCTTCTCTTACAGCAGAAGCTTTATTTAGCAGTTGTACCAAATATCTCATATGCTCTGACACCACTGACAAGGACAAGAGCGTAGTACATTTTTTCATTAAGCATCCATATGAGAAACTCTTCAAGGATGGGCTCACACAAGAGGTTGATGAGCTTATTTACACAGATGGGCCATCACAGAATTCAAGAACAATATTGAACAAAGCCACACTTCCAAACTCCACTGGGCTATAAAACTGAATTTGCCATACTACTAGATCCATAATAAATAAAATATATATCATCAGTAAAAACCAGCATCACTATTCTTTCAATCATCGCAATTACTCCACAGCAAAAATGAAGCCATTGGAATCTCCACATCATTTTGTCACTCAGATATATGTAAAAAAGCAAAGAAGAGAAACATCTTGTCTAGGGCATGGGTTTGATAGCTGAGTGACATTTTTTTAATCTTCATTGTCAGATTCATTCATACATGATATGACCTATTTTCTGGAAGGTAAGAAAATTATTTTACTGTCCCAATATTTGAAAGATAAGGGAAGTAATTGCTTGAGTAAGGTTTTCTCTGTCTCCTTTTCTATTTTTCTGACTTCTGGGCAAGTTTACAGAGAGAATGAAATGCCCAGATTAAAGTTTCATCAAACCTCCTTCAGATGTTCTCAAGAAAATAAATTAGCCGCTTCACATATTTCATTGAGAAATGGATTATTTATTTCCTTGCTTCTGCTTTAGAAAATCTGAAGTTATAACTTCAGTTTGGATGCTTGTGGGTGGCAGAGTGTAATGGGGAGCAGGTTAGTATTGAGGATTTGATAACACCTAGACATCAGTCAATAAGGTACAAGTGTTCATCACCGTCTGCTCTTGTAAAACATAAGTATATCTCTCGCCTCCAGCTTTTGATTTTTGTGTTCAGTGTGGAAAAGCACAGATTTATTCTGTACCTCGAGATTTTCAAAACTCAAAAACATACTATGCAGGCAACCAAAGCAGCAAACCATTTGTCATGAAGCAAACTCTTCTGAATTGGTGGCTCATGGGCACAAAAAATCAGCCGGTTTAATAAATAAACAAGCAAATAGAATCTTGCCAGAGTTTATTCAGCAAGCCCAGACAAAATAACTTGTTTAAAGTTTTCATTTAAGGCAGTGGTTCTCAACCTTCCTAATGCCGCAGCCCTTTAACAGAGTTCCTCATGTTGTGGTGACCCCCAACCATAAAATTATTTTCGTTGCTACTTCATAACTGTAATTTTGCTACTATTATGAATCGTAATGTAAATATCTGTGTTTTAGGATGGTCTTAGGCAACCCCTGACAGAAGTTCTCAACCTGTAGGTCATGACCCCTTTCACAGGGGTCACCTAAGACCATTGGAAAACACAGATATTTACATTACGATTCATAACAGTAGCAAAATTACAGTTATGAAGTAGCAACGAAAATAGTTTTATGGTTGGGGGTCACCACAACATGAGGAACTGTATTAAAGGCTCGCAGCATTAGGAAGGTTGAGACCACTGATTTAAGGTATAGTTTTGTGTAATGCCATTAAGTCAAATCAATAAAATATGAAGTTTCCATATCTGACGGGGGAGGAAGAAAATAATTTTAAGAGAACATATTGTGGTATTCCACAGATCATATTTTGGAAAACACTCTTTGTAGGATTAATTTTCCCAAGACACATACATAAAAATGTACAATGCCCTTTCTCCCAGGAACCTAAAAAGAAGCATTTAACACTCTCTAAGCAAATACCTGCATCACAGATATTTCTGTTATTACCTTTTTAAACTTTAGCTTCTTGTACATACCAATAAATTTCTACCTCTAGCTTTTCTCCATTCTCTTTATAATCAATAAAAAAACCAACAACATCCAAACAAACAACAAACAAAACAAAAAAACATTGATTGTTACTACTCCCAGAAGCCCAGGAGAAATAAATCACCGCAATGCCTGGTGATGTAGCACCTTTCATTTTAGAAGGCAGTAAAGGTCAATTTGGGTTTCTAAGGTTTAACATAGAGTAAATGTAAAAGGGAAAAGGCAAATGACTCTTATTTCTTTATTTCTGGGAGAAAAGAAAAAGGTTCTACTTTGCTCACAGCAAATCTCTCCCAGATTTTACCAACATTAAGGCTTCAGCTGGCAACAAAGTCAGTGAAATGAGACATTAAAATGAGCTGATAAACATTTGGCCCAAGCTATAAAAATGTTTTCTCAAGCAAAAGTGAAAAATAGTAAAAGATTTAGCTTTTAAAGTATACAAGAGTGTAATTAGGAACAAAAATGCCATAAAGGGGCAGACCAATGGTCAGTCTGACTGAACTGTCTGTGACACAGGCATCAGGCATGCTGAGAGGCAGGTATGCTTATTGTCTCCCTGACCTTCATCTTGGAGGTGAGGGGTATGCCTTCAACATTCCAAACTTTCCCTAAGGCTTGTCTCAGGAATCACAGGGTGCCAGAAATGAGGAAGTGCCACTTAATGCTTAAGGAAAGTAATTCAGGACAAGAAACAGAAAAAGTGCAAATAGTTCCAACTAAAGAACTCTTACTGACTTCTGTGGTGAACACACAATGCACTACACAGATGCTGTATTGTAGAACTGTACACTTGAAACCTATATATCAATGAATATAGGATATTAATCAATGTTACCCCAATAAATTTAATTAAAAGTTAATACAGCATGACTTTGCTTAATAGTACAGATTCATATTTATTTCTCTTTTTCAGGCTATTTAAAATAAAAAACAAAAATAGCTTGCCCTGGCTGGTGTTGCTAAATGGTTAGAGAGTCAGCCTGAGAACCGAAGAGTCAAGGGTTCAATTCCCCGGTCAAGGGCATGTACTTTGGTTGCAGGTTTCATCCTTGACCCTTGGGAGGCAGCCATCAGTGTTTCTCTCATATGGATGTTATCCTCTCTCTCCACGTCCCTTCCTCCCTCCCTTCCACTCTCTCTAAAAATCAATGAGAAAAATATCCTTTGGCTGAGGATTAACAACAAACAAATGTATCAAAAGTAATAGCTACTAGGAATTGAAACAGCTAGAAAATAAATTTGTATAACTCCCTTAAAGGGTTTGGAGGGTTAAATTAATTACTGTTAAAATTTATTCAAACTACAAGTATTTATTGTGTGCTCACTATCTATAAGGCTCTGAACTAGGTAATCAGTAAGATATTGCTAAAGCTTTGATTTAGCAAAACTGAAGAGGACTAATTACACAAATATATACAAACTAGTGACCCAGTGCACAGATTCATGCACATTGAAAGGAAATTAATTAGAAAGTGGCAGGGCGGAACTGGGAGAGATGAGAGAGGCCTGCCCTGGAGCCAACCTCCCATGGTCTCTCCCCAGCTGGCCACACCGGGGGCAGCACTGAGGCTCGAAGGGCATCTGTGGAGTGAGCAGGGTCCCTCCAGCAGGCGGGGCCCCTCAGCCTGGCCTGCGGGGATTGGGCCAAAACGATCTCTCCAACATCCTCGGAGGGGTCCCAGAGTGTGAGAGGATGGTTTTTGGGTGACGCACCCTGGAATTGGGTTCCCTCCTCTCTGGTTCTAGGTGTGTCACCCAAGAACCACCACTGCCAAGTCACAGCAGCTTGGCAGCTCCTGAGTTGAGCGTCTACCCCCTGGTCATCAGTGCGTAGCATACCTACCAGTCAGCTGGATGGTCACTTAGCCTTTTATATATATATAGATAATTACAAAATATAACAGCTCTATTAGAAAAAAAAGAGCATCTCTTCATGTTTAGTGAAGAATGTGCTGTCTAAACATAAAAATAAATCAAAGGATTACCAGTCTAGTGTAAGAGCACAAATAGAATTGTTAATATATGAATCCTGACTCCAATTTTTACTAACCTTTTGATATAAAAAGAACTTATATAAAAGTGACTGGTGCATTTTAGAAGATTTAATTGAGGTTATTTAGACATAAATACCTTAAATATACTAACTTTCCCCCAACACTGCCACCACCCTCATTTTAATCTGAAAAAAATCTCAGATATTAGATAGCACTTGAAACTCTTGTATTTTACTCTAAACAAATGTTATTATTGAACTCTTGTTTTTACTCTCAACAAATGTGACTACTAAAATAGTTTAAACTGCTCCAATGTATTCACAAAATTCCTGCTGGGACTGATGCCCTTCCAGAAGGAAAATGATGTGGCAGTGAATGTTTGTACATTTCATCCCAAAATTGTAGGGATATAAGCAAAACATGGGCACGCAACTGCTGGATCATTGCTTTGCTTTGGTTTATGGTACTAACCAGAGGGCTACATACCAAAAATTCTCCACTTTTTAGGCCAGATATTTTTATGGCACTGAAATAATTGCATCCTATTGCTCAAGTAGAGCTGTGAGGCACTGCACAATTGAACTGCACCAGCTGGTTTGCTTCTGGATGTGCTCTACTCTATGGAAGTCTATCCGTGCTTCTCACCGTCACCTGGACCTACACAGCTCCACTGACCCAAGCAAATCTCACCTTAGAGTCTCTGAGCATCGGCACAGTCTTGGTTTAATATCTTTTTGAGGATCCATAGGCTGTTGATTCAAATGTAGAAGAGGGTAAGCCAGGAAGAGCTAAGAGGGTAACATAAGGATGGATGAGAAGGGAGGACAAGGGAAATAAAAATATCTGGTCAAGGTAGGCTTTCAGGACCCATAAAATAATGCCACTGGTCTCTTTAGATAGGCAATGAATTGTAACCAAAGATCATTTCAAAAGAGGTGAAATGAATGGTCAGATGAAAGACAAACATATTTAAATAAGTGTATAACCTTCTCTATGGTGAAAGTCAACACCTACTTGACTATGTGATCAGGCTATGAGAGAACAAGGAATCAGGTAGGTTTGGTTGAAATCATTGTTGTTTTTTTTACTTGTGAGATGTACAGGTTTGAGGCAAAAAAAAAAATGTAACTACTCTAGGCTTCAGCTTGATGTAATATGTAAATAGAATGATGTATGGAAATGGTAAGACTCTGGTAACATACTGAGCACTGTATGAATAATAACTATTACTAGAAAAAAGGAAACTATGTTAAATTTTTAAATTAATGTCATTCTTTAGGATGATTCCAATTTTTAAGATGGTAATGAAAGAGAATGAAGATGATAAAACAGTGCTTTGTTGTTGAGTAAAATTCATTACTTTAAGACAGTGGTCAGGAAACTCATTAGTCAACAGAGCCAAATATCAACAGTACAACGACTGAAATTTCTTTTGAGAGCCACATTTTTTTAAACTTAAACTTCTTCTAACACCACTTCTTCAAAATAGACTCACCCAGGCCATGGTATTTTGTGAAGAGCCACAATCAAGGGGCCAAAGAGCCACATGTGGCTCACGAGCTGCAGTTTGCCAACCAGGGCTTTAAGATAAAGAAAATCTTAGATCAAAGTTCAAGCTCTGTTTCAAAAAAAATGATGCCATTGTTAAAGCCAAAAATTTTAGTCCCTGTAGATAAGAAGTAATAATTTGATGAAGAAACAAAGGATGCAGAAAGTAAGTGAAGATAACTAAGCCTTGAGTCTACGAAATGCCCATTTTGCTAGACCTTCTCACTCCTTCTCCTCTGTGTTTAACCACTCTTCCATGTTTACCAACTCTCTGCCTCTCTATGCTGCACTCTGGGTAGTTTCTTCAGTTCTGTCTCCCTGTGTATAAGTCTCTCTTCAACTCTAAATATGACAATAAGTTTGTATATTTTCAGAAAACAACTCCAAGACCATGTGGATTCCTGCAACAGAGAGGAATTGACAGGACTGCTCCAGCCATGAAGACAGAAGAGAAACAGTCCAGAGATGGAAGATGCTGATGACTCCTTGCCATACTAGCAGTCAGCAGCTGTGAATCACTGCAGGTTTCCCAGGACCAAACCAGAGAGGGTCGGACCTGCATTACCACCATTTGTCCACCATCCAGAACTGAAATATCACTGCTGACATGTACACATAAGGAACTGTTTGACATTGAAATTGAGACTCAACTGTTGGCCCAGAAAGAAACTCACTACAGACTGATTCATTTGCCTCTCAGCATAACCATTATTGCTTGTCTCATTTTCGGTTCTTATAAGTGTATTTCTACTATCACATGATCTCACTCATCTAGGGGAAATAATGAACAACATAAACTGATGAACAAAAACAGACCTGGAGACAGGGAAGCATCGATCAGACTGTCAAACCTCAGAGGGAAAGTAGGGGAGGGTGGGGGTAAGGGGAAGAGATGAACCAAAGGACTTGTGTGCATGCATATAAGCCTAACCAGTGGTCACGGACAACAGGCGGGTGGGGGCATGCGAGGGGAGGGGTTTGGGATGGGAATGGGGAATGAGGACAAATATGTGATACCTTAATCAATAAAGAAATTTTAACAAATAATAAATAAATGTGACAAGTCATCTACTAAATGTACTATATTTTTAGATGTAGTAACTATTACATTTTCATTTCTAGGAACCCTCATAGTTATTTTTTTATTTTTAAATTTATCCTTATTTTTTAAAGTATTACAGCTATCTCCTCTATTCCCCATTGACCCCTTATAGCCTGCACCCATCCCCCACCCTAGGCCTTCACCATGCTATTGTCTGTGTCCCATGAGTTATGCATATATGCATATAAGTTCTTTGGTTAATGTCTTCCCACTCACCCCACCCTTGCCTTCCCTCTGAGATTTGACAGTCTGTTCAATGTTTCTCTCTCTGAATCTATTTTGTTCATCAGTTTATTTTGTTCTTTAGATTCCATATATGAGTGAGATCATGTGATACTTGTCTTTCTCTGACTGGCTTATTCACTTAGTATAATACTCTCCAGTTCCCTCCATGCTGTCTAAAGGGTAATATATCATTTTTTATAGCTGTATACTATTCCATGATGTAGATGTACCACAGCTTTTTTATCCACTCACTTACTGATGGACATTTGGGAACATATTTGCCAATAATACATCTGGGAAGGAGTTACTATCCAAAATACATAAGAAACTATGCAACTTAACAAAAGAAGACAAACAACCAAATTAAAATATGGGCAAAGACTTAAATAGACACTTCTCCAAAGTGGACATACAGATGGCCAAGAGACATATGAAAAAAATGCTCAAAGTCACTGACCATCAGAAAGTTACAAATTAAAACAACAATGAGGTATCATCGCACACCTGTCAGAATGGCTACCAACAACAAATCAGCAAATGACAAGTGCTGGTGAGGATGTGGAGGAAAGGGAACCCTATTACAGTGCTGGTGGGAATGCAGACTGATAAAACCACTATGGAAAACAGTATGGAGTTTTATCAAAAAACTAAATATGGAACTGCCACTTAACCCAGTGATATCACTTCTAGGAACATATCCTAAGATACCCAAAACACCAATCAGAAAGAATATATGCACCCCTATTGTAAATAGCAGTGCATTTTACAATAGCTAAGATCTCATTACTATTTTTAAAATCTGCTTGCATTTTGTTTATATTTTCAAGCCTCTTTTATTTTCTCAAATTTATGAGTATATTGTTGTCTAATCCATATCTAACATATACAATATTTTAATAGATGATTCTGTTCTTGATTGTTTCAGCTGTCTCATGGTCATAGAACCTTGTTTACATGTGTGCTTCATTATTTTTGACTATGAGATGCTCTTTTTCCTTGGAATTTATCTGTGGAAACTTTTTGAGATATGACATAAAGGTATGTATTTACAGAAAGGATTTGTTTTAGTTTTTGTCTAGCATCTGAGGGCATCTCTAGATAAGGAGTGTAATTTTAAATTAATTTTAAATTAAAATCCTGGCTTAATGTTTATAGTGTACCAAGGTTGTTTTGTTTGAGTTATAATGCCATGCAAGGATTACTCTTGGCCTCAATTTCAGGGGAAATTTTCTTTCCATCTCGACTTGCTTTCCAAGTTCGAAACAGACAATTTCTTTGTAGTCTTCTGAGGAAGGAGATAGGTTTATTTCTAGGTTATCTATGTGCTGAAGGCATAGTTTTTTAAGGTCCTGGCTTTATGGGAGGCCTCTCATTAAACTTCTCACCTTTAGCGTTGTCTTCTTTTCCTATCTCTGTGAAACCTTGAAGATTGTGCTCAAATTCTCCTGGTTGGGAAAAAGGCCTCAATACAAAAGCCAGATTCAGTATTTTTATAATCTCTCTGTTTTTAAAGGTAAGAATATGTTGCATGAATTCATAATCAAGCCCTCTCATCCTATATAATAAAAGCCTAATTAGCCTAATAAGCCTAATATCCGATTGGCCATTCAACCAATCAAAGAGTAATATGATAATGATAGGCTAAGACCATTAACCTGCTCATTATGATGTGCACTGACCACTAGGGGCAGACGCTCCAACCGGTAGGATAGCTTGCTGCTGGGGTCCAGCTGATCAGGACTGAGTAAGATGGGCCTGACACACCCTGGAGCCCTCCTACTGACCCTCCCCAGCTGGCCAACCTCCCACATCCCTTCCTGGCCCCAATCGTACATCAGTGGGGTCCCTTGGCCTGGTCTGCGCCCTTTTGCAATCCAGGACCCCTCGGGGGATGTCGGAGAGCCAATTTCTGCCCAACAGCGAATGACCGGTTGTTGTGACATGCACTGACCACCAGAGGGCAGACACTCAACACAGGAGCTGTCCCTTGATGGTCAGTGCACTCCCACGGGGGAAGCGCTGCTCAGCCACTAGCCGGGCTAATGGCAAGCACAGCAGTGATGGCGGGAGCCTCTCCCGCATCTGTATGGCAGCACTAAGGATGTCCGACTGACAGCTACTCAATCGGACATTCCCCAAGGGCTCCTGGACTGCAAGAGGGCACAGGCCAGGCTGAGGGAACCCCCCCACCAGGTGCATGAGTTTTGTGCACCAGGACTCTGGTACTGATATAAAGGCAACTCAAAAAATCGGAAAGACATTCTATTTTTTAAAAGCAAAATACCAAAAATTTGATTAATGCTGCTGGGAAATATGTAATAGTGATACCATTATAATAATCTGGTTATTATTTAATAGGAAAGGAGTAAAGGGAAGACTAGATAATATAGGCATACTGTTTATACACCTTTGCCAGAAAGCTGTGATTAACACTCTCCAAGTCTGTTCCCTGCTAACTCATGGGGGAAGGGACTGGACAATGGCAGTTTGAATGTATGTCCAGCAAGGTCTGATTGGTGCAGGAAGGTGCTTACCTACAGGTCACACCTGGGAGCAAGTCAGTGGCCAGAATAAGTGTGGCCTCTGCAAGGCCCCAAAACCTGGATATTTAAACTTCTAGAGAAAGGAACATACGCTCTTGGCTCTTGGCCTTCTAGCTCTCTTGGGACTCATGTAGCAGGGATGAGCACCCCTGTGCACACATGGCTCACAGCCATGTGGTCTCCACTCAAGGGACTAATGAATGGACTTGGATTAGCCTGGTGCTCTGCCAGACCCAGCTCCAGACACTTCAGACAATGGCCCTCCTCTGGGCTCTGCTGGAGCCCCAGCTGCATCTTTTCCAGGACTGGGTTGAGGGGCATGGGATTTTATAGCCCAAGGAATGTAACTCCACACATATGAAGTCTTTTACCACATCTTATTCTCCCGTGGGGGCTTCTGAAAATGCTTATTTCAGGGGCACCCCAAGAACCCCACTCCCACAAGTGACAAGGATATCTGGCCCGCTAATTTCTCTGGCAAAAATAGCATGAATGTGTGTGGAAAGCATAAAATCTGTAGATTATTTTCTCAGTAAAGCATCACATAATCATTAGCTTCCCCCTGAAAGAATCCATGAAAATGTCTGTGAAAGTGTGTCCAAAGACATAGTTTCATTATTTCAAGGGAAATAGCATATTTACCTCCAAAGAAGCTCTATGGGCCAAACAGGTTTTTCTTGTTTATTTGACTATAAATATATCTACACTGCATAATAACATAATTTGGCCTGTTTGAAAAAGAAACTCTGATTGAGACTTATATATGTCATTGTTAATATAGAGGTGAATTTTTTTATACTTGGTAGGTACAATTTTTTAGTTAATAAAAAAAAATAGACAATCTTTGGGTTCACATGAAAGAGGAAGAGTAATTAAAAGAATCCATAATGGTAAAACAGTTAGAGTATATCACTCTTGAACACTTTTGTTAATCCTTACTCAAGGGTATTTTTTGCATTGATTTTTTTGTTTGTTTGTTTGTGTTTGTTTTTTGTTTTTTATTTTTTTTATTTTTTATTTTTTTTATTGTTTGAAGTATTACAAATAGTAGTACATAATGTCTCCTTTTTTTCCCCCCATTGACCTCCCCCCGGCTTCCCCTACCCCCCAGAGAGAGAGAAACATTGATGTGAGAGAGACACATCAATTGGTTGCCTCCTGTACGTGCTTTATCAGGGCAGGAGTCAAACCTGCAATCAAGGTACATGCTCTTTTAAATTTATTAGTAACCATATAGGGCTTCTGAAGATGTTTATATTACATCAATATACCAAGTGTTGTTGATTAAAAGAATAGGTGGTAATTATGCTGCTAAACTCAACTAATTCACCATTATTCTCCAAGAAAATTTGACTTAGTTTAATCTCTTCCAATCTATTCTATTATTATAAGTACTAGAGGCCTGGTGCATGAAATTTGTGCATAGGTAGGGTCCCTACACCTGGCCGGCGATCAGGGCCGATCTGTGGGGCAACCAGGGGCATTGGGAGGCCCCTGCTGGCACCCGCCTTGGCTGGCCTGGCGCCACCCGCTCACTGGCCCCACCCCTGACCACTTGGCTGGCCTGAGGCCTGCAGGCTGTGAGCATCTGCCCCATGGTGGTCAGTGCACATCATAGTGACTGGTCATTCCACCTGTTGTTCTGTTGTTCAGTTGATTTGCATATTAGGCTTTTATTATGTAGGAATACAAACTGCTTATATTGTGCATATTTTCCCCCGATTTTTTCCAAACATTCTTTTTGTAAAAAGGTAGTTTTATTCCTATTTTCCTTTCCTTCTATGCTTCTCATTTGTCAAAATGTCAACCCTTAATTCCAGTTGCCTTGATTGTTTATCCTTTTTAATCTTAATTTATTCTTAACTTGTCCTTTTTCTAACCTCCATAGAATCCCATTATTCCACAAAATCTATTCAAAACATTGCAATTCCCCTATGTGCTAAGGGAGGAATATACATTGGCTGATTCCCAAATCTTTTTAGTTTTTATCTGCAATTGTTTTTCAATATGTTTATCCTGTACAAAACAATTTCAGATTCGCAGGTCTCCTAACTGAATTGACCTTGTTTGTTAACAGAAGCCCCATTCCTTTCTGAGATGCATTATAGCTGCCTCCTAGTCTAATGGAATTAAAGTTGCATATAGTTGCTGGGTGAGCAAGTTACAGCAATGAAATACTCTGTGTATATTACCATTTATACCAATTGAAATGGTACTTTTTATTTTAATTATGGCTATTGATGCAATGTGGCATGAGTGAACCATTGCAAAAATCATTGGAATTAAGCTTTTTGCATAAGCAACACACTAAGAGCATCTGTGGTGAGAAAGTATTTTGGACAGCTGCAGAAGCAAAATCTCACTACAACCCAGAGCTGCAAACTGAGACTTAACAAAACTCTGGCTCGTAAGCTTCTTATATTGTGTGATCACCACTCTGGCTTCCACAAAAAGAGCAGAAGAATAAAGTCAAAGCCAACACTGCACCTTCTTAAGCATTTCAGCAAAGTAAAAAGGACAGGCAGAAACTGTGCAGCAGAGGAATTCAAAACCAGCATACTAAACAATTAGTTATAACAGGACACAAGAGGGGCCAGGGAAGATAATATTCTTTGGGATTAATCCATTCTTTACACTATTGAGCAACATGCTATTTATTTTTATCAAATACATTCTTTTTCTTTCAGTTTCACCAAGTAAATGTAAATCAGAAAAGCATAGCTAGTGGAGAAAAGCACAAGTGACCAGAAAGGAAATGGCAGGCTGTTTTAAGTATTAAGTGTTAGGATTTGAGCAAGAACAAAAATAAGCCATTCAAATGGTGATGAATCAAACACGTATAAAAAGAAAACTTGCTTCCATAAGCAAAATGCACAATTTAATAATTTACCCAAAAATGGTAAAGGCATTTAATAGAGAAATCTCAATAAAAACATCTTCTACGATATACATTTTCTTTTAAAGGGAAAAAAAAAGCATTTCCTTTATATTATGTCTTAAAATCACCTCTGTCTTAAAATAATGGTAATTTACAGCCAAAGGCAAAGACAAGACTCAGTGGCAATAAAGAGTCACTAAAGTATCTTCTGTTCTGGACATTTTTTGGATTTTTTCACCCAAAATATCAACAGATGACTCAGGGATGGATGGAAATTATCTCTAACTTTCTCCATTTTACCTAACAAGCAAGTAGTTGCTTCCTTTATCATTCACACTTCTACATGTATAATCAAAGGGTAAAACAAAATGCTATAAGCATAAATATGTGTATGCAAAATTAATTTCTAACAAGTTAAGAATTTTATAGTGCATTCCCTCTGTTATACCCTGAAATCAAGATCCAGGAGGAATCTTTTTACTGGTCCTCCAATTTAGTTTGCTAATCTGGGAGCAGATTTTATTTTTTTAATTTTATTATTTTTTTCCTTCTTATTACATTTATTGGGGTGACAATAATTAACAAAATTACATAGGTCCCAGGTGCACAATTCTACCACATGTCATCTGTACACTGTATTTTGTGATCAACAATCCAAATTAAGTCCCTGTCCATCAAAACATATTTTATAGAATATAAAAAAATAAAGATTTTATAATCTTAGTAGCTCATATTAAAATGTTTAATTGCCTTTTATGTTAATAAGTTCTTTCTCAGATTAACTGAAATTTCTACCTGAAATTTAAGGCCATTTATTATGCTCTGACCTTGATATTGACAGAGAACTGGTGAGCAGCGTTCCGATAATGAGCAGTTACATATTAGAGCCAATTATTAAGTTACCCCTAAGCCCTCTATTCTTCAGTGTGGGCATATTCATTCCTTAGCTTTTCTGATAAGGTTTTCTCTCCAGTTGTTTCTAAATCAACCTCTCTCTCCCCCTCCATCCCTTTCTCAGTTCTTTGCTTAATTTTTCTCAGTCTCTTAAGCTTGTTCACATTTTTCTTCACAAGATGATCATAACCAGTGATTATTACTTCCTAGATTTTATAACCCTTATTTTTCATTTGCATGCCAGTACATTACTTATTTTAAAATATGGCACTTTTCATTCAGGGAAAATCCCTTCCATTAGTATATGTCAAAAGACTGTAACTCAAATCATATTTCCTGTTGAAACAGTGGCATAATAGGTAATTAGCTAAAGAAAGTATGCTGGTAGCGTGGAAAAGGCATGAGTTAGGAACAGTGATAAGTGAATCCCAGCTCTGACCCCTGGGAGCCTGAGGATATCCTTAAAATCGCTGGGCCTCTGTTTACTCTTATATAAATTGGAGATAATAATATCTATTTTACAGGAGTGAAAGATTAATTGAGATTATTAAGTGGCTATCCAGTGGAAAAATAGACCTTCAAAAGCAATTAATACTATTATTCCTGCTACTTGTATTATTGCTATTATATACCTGACCAAAAGTCTACTGTCCAAGTATTTAACAGAAAGGACCACAAGTGCTATAGTTAACCTACATAGCTATATACAATGCATCCGATACTGTATGGTAGAGTATGTACAGACGTGTCATAGAGGACAAAGTAGTAATTACATTCACTTGATAATATGTATGTAGTTGACTGTAAAAGAGAAAGCAAGGCTAAGAAGGGCTGTTTAGAAGAATAAAAGCTGGAAAAACTTGCAGGACAGGGGACTGATTGAGTCTGAGGCAGGAGAATGCAGAACCCACAGGAGAAGAGCTGAACTGACAGGATAGGGATCCCTTGAGGTCCAGGGCTGAGGGGTCAGGCCACTTGTGACAGAACCCATTAGAAAATAGAATGACTGGGCAACATAATTTTCCTCCCCCTCTGGAATTCATATGGAATTACATAAAAACTCTTTAATCCTATTTCAAGTGCCAACTCTCTTTCGTAATCCTTTTTAACAGATGGGAGCACCCCTCTGAAACACCATAATGTTTTGTTTGTATTGCTTCTCTGACATTTACTTTAATTCAACGCAATGAATACTTATTGAGCACATGCAGGCAGTAGAATGAATACTGGAAAACAATGAAAAACTGACATAGATCTGTCACTTTATGAAGCTCGCATTTAATGGGGGGAAGTGGGAAGCCAAATAACGTTGAATAAATTGTATAACCTTTAGAAGGTGATCAGTACAATGGAACAAAACAGTAGGCAGACCAGAGTAAGGGAAATAGGTGAAGAACAGAATGGAGGTGTCAATTGACATTAACATGGGTGATCTCTTTCAGTAGGTGACATTTAAATAAAGGCTTCAAGGAGAACAAGTTAGAACCATGCTGATCTAAGGAGTAACATCATTCCCTACAAAGGAAACACCAGTTCAAAGGCCCTAGTGTCGGGGGGAGTTGATTTCATGAGAAGCAAGAGAGCTAGTAAAGCAGGAGTAGCCATGAGTGAAGGGACAGCAATAACAGATGAAGTAAAAAGGGTAGCAGATAAAATGAGGGTCAGGAGTCTGTGGGGTCTTGGGGAAAATGTGGTGAGTGGAGATCAGATAAGGCCTTGTGAGTCATTGTAAAGACCACCTTTTCTCATTTTGGTGAGTAGGATTTCAAGCAAAGAAGTGTCACTATCCAACTTAGGTTTCAAAAAAGATCACTCTGAATGATTGGTTGAAAGTAGACTGTAGGGAGCAGGATTCGAGAAAAAGAAAGCTTTTAGGAAATGATATGGCAATATGATGGTGATTCAGACCATGTGGCAACAGTAATGGTGGGAAGAAGAGGTCAGATTCTAGAAACACTTTGACAGCAGGGACAACAAGATTTCCACAAATACAATGAACAAACAAAAAAGAGGCTCAAAGGTGGCTTCAAATTTGAAGTTGCCATCCACTGAG
Source organism: Corynorhinus townsendii (assembly GCA_026230045.1). Taxonomy (NCBI): domain Eukaryota; kingdom Metazoa; phylum Chordata; class Mammalia; order Chiroptera; family Vespertilionidae; genus Corynorhinus; species Corynorhinus townsendii. The sequence goes on from JAPDVU010000003.1 coordinate 149,822,112, forward strand.
ATGGGTCATATCCTAACTTTCCTTAAAATACATTCATTTATTGGTGAAAAGTTTTATATAATAAAAGCACAGAATTTGGAGTTAGACAGATCTGACTTCAAGTCCTGGCTTGTTCACTTTCTAGATATCTAACCCTGTGAAAATAACCTCTTCAGTATCAGTTTTCTCATCAGTAAAAATGGGTTAAAATGCATACATTCCAAGTTTTCTGTTGGAAGTAAATGAGGATAATACATAATACATGCAAAGTTTCACAAGATGCCTTGTATGTAGTAAGTGCTCATTAAACTAAAAATTTGATTTACTGTTACTTAGTGTAATTACTATTTTTATTTCATGTTTTATGTCCAGCAGTAGTTATATTCTTTTTTTTAAAAAAGTGCATTCATATATATATATATATATATATATATATATATATATGTGTGTGTGTGTATGTGTGTGTGTGTGTGTGTGTGTGTGTGTGTGTGTGTGTATTATTGATTTTTTACAGAGAGGAAGAGAGAGGGATAGAGAGTTAGAAACATCAATGAGAGAGAGACATGCATCAGCTGCCTCCTGCACACCCCCTCCTGGGGATGTGCCCGCAACCCAGGTACATGCCCTTGACCGGAATCGAACCTGGGACCCTTCAGTCTGCAGGCCAACGCTCTATCCACTGAGCCAAATTGGTTAGGGCAGTAGTTATATTCTTGATGGAAGGTGCCATCTTATTTTTTCCCTAGAGAAACAACTTGTCCTATATAGAAAGTTAGCATGTGCCCTCCCTGTGCACTAATCATCACCTGGCTAACAGGATGCTGTGGATGTGGAACCTGGTATCAGAAGAAATAATAGTGAAAATGACTCATTGGCCTTTTCATATTCACCTCTTTGGCCATATAAATATTTTTAAACTTTAAGTCTGGAATATGTTGGTAGAGTACTGCAAGTTGAATTGCCACACCTCCCTTTTTACTCATATTTCCCATGATCTCTTGTGGATTTTTCTCAGCTTGCCAATTCTTTCCTTTCACTCTGTGTAACTTCATTTTATTTCTAAAATATATCAACCTTGATATAAGAATTACTAAAAAGTGCTTGTGTTTTTAAAGTATCCTCTTTAAATGTGCTTAAGTCATATTCAAATCTGTTCCTCTCTCCCAAGCTTATAGCAATCCTCCACAACTTGGCATCATATGTAAATTTAATGAGCCTTCACTTTCTTTCATCACCCAGGTCATTAGGTCATTGATTCATATTTCCCTTTGTGCTTTTAGAGAAAAGAACCCATGTTAATCTATCTTTTGCAGTCTTCCTTTCTTTGCACAGCATTTCCTTATTTTCATTATACTTTGAGGACAAAAGCATCCTCACTTTAAATCTACTATTAAAATGGAAAACTTGTTACTGACAACCATTTTATTAGATGTAACGCTTTCAACTCTTTTGCCTTACAGACTAGTTCTTATCTTTTTCTCCCCTCATTTTAAAAATATGTAAGTAATTTTAGTTTTTTTAATTCATTTAATCAATACGGCCTTGATATTATCCATGTTGAACATTACTTGGTATTTCTGCAAAAACACTCAATTATTTCATTTAAATCCACAAAAATTAGTATCTACTCTATTAGTTCCTAATCTTTATTTCTCTATAATCTTCTCCACCCTTATAATACATTTTTATTTAACAAGTGACTTAAAGTATAATAAAATGACTATTCAGGAAGAATAACAAAACAAAAACAAAACAAAAAAAACAGAAGTGGGAACAATTAGTATAATGAGAGAAGTTAAGCCAGCAAAGTGCTGATGCAATGAGAGGTTGACTTTCGGCAGAGGTTAATACTGTCTAGAACAGGGATCTTTGGGGAGGAGAGCATGGGAGGGCAGTGGCAAGAAGTTTTTATTAAGTGCTACATAGTACAATATAAAAAAATAATAAGTTCTACATGCTACAACTATAGGCACAACAATATTTTCTGAAATTTCCAGAACTATCATGTTATTTCTGTCTCTACCACAACTACAGGACTATTCTTTCTAGAATGCAAGTCTGACCTGCTGAATAAAGGTCAGACTTCTTACTATCACATAAGAGGTCTTCCAAGTTCTTACCAGCTTATCTTCCCAACCTATCTACTACCCCAAACCTTCGCTGTTCTATGACATGTGAAATCCTAGATATTTTACTCAATCACTGTTGTGTTCCTTTTATGAACCTTCTCTGCAAAAGGGTTCTTTTTTTGTACCTTTTCATGACTCTCCTTCCTCTTACCCACATAATTACATCTTATTCTTATTTTTATTATAATTCCTAAGATTTTGAGGTTGGCATCCATTACTTTTTTCTAACCATTTTATTTTGAATCCCTATTTCAACTGACTTCAGTGGGCCTTCCAATTCCATGGCCTATCAATCTCTCCCACCAGAGGATGAGCTCATTAGATTTGCTGGCCAGCCAGAATGTCCATAGGGAATCTCTGGCCCACGACATAGGGACTGGCCAGTGGTGATCTATTACCTAATCAGAACAAACCACAGCCTTTTGGGGGAACAAAAATAGATTCTGTTGTGAGGCTAGAAGTTTACTTTTTCTCTGAGCTCATTAGGATCATAAGGCTGAGGACTCATACAGCCAAATTTGTTTGGGACCACCTCTGTAAGAATTACCTAGAAATTATGTCAGATAGAGGAAAAGAGCCATGACGCTGATGAAAAGTAGATTTCTGATGACACTTCTGAAATATCTGGATTTAACCATTCCTAAAGCTTATGCTAAATCTCAGGCTTATCAGTTATGCAGTCAACAAATTCCTTTCTATTGCTTAAGATAGCTTGAGTTACTTTTCTACATTTAAAAGGGAAATACTGCTGTTAACACTTATATGTAACTGCTCTGATATTTATAAGCTGTCTCTCCTTTATGTCTTATTGATTGTTGTACCCTAACACTCAGCACTCAGTGCCTGGAACATAAGCAGAGGCTTACACATGATTTTGGAATAAGTGGTTCAACCAGAGTTGTTGATTAAATATGGTAGTAGTAAGAATGTTGGCACTAGAACCTGGTTTTCCAGCCAACATATACTTGGATTGATCATGACTCAATTTTAAAATGAAAAGAATATCCCCAAAAGAAGATTATGATAATTAAATGAGTTAAATGTAAAGAATTTGGCACAGTGCCAATCACAGACTAATCATTCAATGAATGTTAGCAATTGATATTATTTATGGTTGTATAATTATCCACATTACCTATCATACACTCATTCTATCTACAAAGTTAAATTGGTTATTGCATATTACCCACATGCCGATTTACTACTAGAAAGAACTTGAGAGAAGCCAAGTTGGAGAACTGAACAAAGGCACTAAATATACATTAAGGAATGATAGAGAAACAGTCAAAATGAAGCCCCTATATTACAGCCAACTTGCTCTTATTTTTATTTTTGCACATTTACATTTGAAAATTATTTTCCATACATGCTAGCAGGAACAGGGGTCCCTATTTTTTACTAAATTTTTAGGTGTTTGATGTGGCACCATGTGCGTGAATCCAAACAATGAGGGCCCATCAAGTTAACATGATGAACAAGTAGACAGAAAATCAATAAGAATATAGAAGACTTAAACAACTCTTGTCAACCAACTTGACCTAATTGCCATTTATAAAACATTCCAGCCAACAACAGTGAAATACATTCTTTTGAAGTGCATGTGATACATTTACCAACAGACATCAAACCCTAAGAAGATTCAAGCCATACCGAATACAGTTTACTGACCATGCTAAAATTAAGTAAAAAATAAATAACAAAAAACTTTCTGGAAAATTGTCAAATATTTGTAAACTAAAAAAAAAATGCATTTTAAATATAACTCATGGGACAATTAATAAACCAAATGTGAAATATAAAGTATTTTAAAGTGAATGAAAATGAAACCTCAATATATCAAAACTTGGAGCACGCCATTGGTAATACACTTAGGAGGACATTTATGAAATAAACATCTGAATTATAATAGAAGAAAAGTCTCCAATTAAAGATCTCAGCTTGTTCCTTAAGAAACCAGAAAAGGAGGACAAGTTGAACCAAAGTATATAGAAGGAAATAATATTGATTAGAAAGATAAGTCCATAAAATAGCCAGTGAAAGCAAAAATCAACTAAACCAAAAACTAGATTTTTCAAAATAAAATGTATAAATTCCAGCTAGACTAAGAAAACAAATAAGACAAAAATTAATAATATCTGGAATAAAAGAAGTTGCATTTTTTAGAGATGCTGTGGTTATTAAAACAATAAGAGAATATATCATGTCCAACTTTATGTCAATAATTTAAACATCTTAGATGAAATGGGTCAAATCCTTGAAAACATACAAATTACTAAAGATTACTTAAGAAAACATAAACTGAATAACCTGCTATATAGTAATGAAATCACTAGTTAAAAATCTTCCCTGCCTGGCTGGTGTGCTCAGTGGTTAATCACCAACCCAGGAATCAAGGAGTTGCTGGTTTGGTTCCAGGTCAAAGCACATGTCCTGGTTTGGTGCTCAAACCCCAGTAGGGACTGAGCAGAAGGCAGCAGATCAATGATGTTCCTCTCTCATCGATGTTTCTATCTCGCTATCCCTCTCCCTTCTTCTCTCTCTAAAAATCAATAAAAACTTTTTTTTTTAAATCTTCTCATGAAGACAATTCCAGGCCCAGATTGCTGTACTGATAAATTCTACCAAATATTTAATAAAGAAAGAATATAAATTCTACTTAAATTCTTCAAGAAACTTGAAAAAGAATACTTTACATTCTATGAGGCTAGCCTTATAGCATTAACAAAACCAGACAAAGGCATTACAGAAAGATAAAAGAAAAACTACAGACCAATATCCCTACTGAATATAGATGCAAATTTTCAAAACAATTTTCAGCAAATTGAATCCAACAATATATTTTAAAAATACATTATAATCAAATGGTATTTGTCTCGTAAGTTCAAGGATAATCTAACATTCAAAACTCAATCACTATAATTCACCATATTATAAAGTAAAACAACAAAAACAAAAATATAATCACTTTGATAGATGGAGGAAAGGGATTTTTTGGAATCAGCATACATTTCAGGTTAAAATTCTCAGTAATGTCAAAACATAATTAAACTCTTTCAACCTAATAAAGTGTATTTATAAAATATTTGAGGAAAAATCATACCTAATGGTGAAAGAGTGAATATATTACTCCTAAAATCAGGAACAATACAGAGATGCCTACTCTTACTTCTTCTATTTAACATTTTATAAGATAACCATACAAAAATAAATTGCATTTCTACATAGAACAAAAATAATAATAAATGGAAATTAAAACAGTACCATTTACAATAGCTTGAAAATATGAAATATTTAGGAATATGAAGATTTACTTGCTGAAAACTATATTGCTTAGAAAAATAGACTCATACATACATAGTCCACTGATTTTCAACAAATATGCAAAGCCAAATCAGTGAAAAAAGAATAAACTTTTCAGGAAATGGTTCTTGAAAAATATAATATCCATATTTAAAAAAATAAAAATATATATTCAATTCAAACCACACCATATGTAAAAATTAACTCAAATAAATCATAGATATAAATATAAACCTAAAACTATAAAATTTATAGAAGGAAAAAAAAGAAAAACTTATATAGCCTTGAGTTAATCAAAGATTTCTTAAATATGACACCAAGAGCACTTTCACTTAAAAAAAAGATGATCAAATATACTTAATTAATACCTATTGCTTTTAGAAAAACACTGACATGAAAATGAGAGACAGGTCACTATTTGGGAGAAATATTACTTGCATATCATGCATCTGATAGAGAACCTGATTCAGCGTATATAAATAACCTTTAAATTTTATGATAAGAAAACAAACAACTCAAATTTTTAAAAAATGAGCAAAGAATTTAAACTGGCCTTTCACCAAGGAAGACATATGAGGGAGAATAAAAAAATGGTCAATACCATTAGCCATTAGGAGAATCTAATTTACAACTGCAATGAAATACCTTACAATATCTACTCTAAAAGAACTGATTATACTTAGTTACTGTTGAGAAAGAAGTGGAGAAAGTAGAACCCTGTATACTGTCTGTGGGAATGTGCCATGGTACAATGGTACAACTACATTAGAAAACAGTTCATTCAGCAGTCTTAAAACATTAAACATACTTATCATATCATCTGAACAGTCCACTTCTAGGTGTTTATCCAAGAGAAATAAAAGCAAGTACACATGCAATGACCTGTATACAAATGTTCATAGCAAGATTATTAGTAATAGTAAAAACTAGAAACAACCCAAATGTTCAGGTGAATAAACCAATTGTATTATATCCATATATACTACAACATGAATGTATCTGAAAATCATTCTGTGGAGTAAAAGAAGGCAAACAAAAAAGAGTGCATACTGTATGATTCCATTTACATAAAATTCTAGAAAATGCAATTTAATCTATAGTGAAAAAGTCGATCAATGGAAGAGTGAAGAGGGATGAAAAGAGAAATTATAAAGAGGCATGAGCAAACTTCTAATGAATATAGTCATTAACTTGATTATGGTGATGTTTTCATTGTGTATATATATGTCAAACATGTCAAATTATACCTTTTAAATGTGCAGTTTATCATACATTAATTATATCTCACTATAGCTGTTCAAAAAAATTTTTTTTTCTTTAGAAGTCTTCATTGACAATTAATAGATCCTAGTATCACTTGAAAACATGTAGTAAGGATACTATTTTCAGTGGTACCTTCAGCATGAAGATACTTGGCTAGACATGAAAACAAACCCACAGCTAATATTACACTCAACGGTGAAAAGTCAAAAGACCTTTTTCTAAGATCAGAAATAAGACATGGCTGCCCAATCTCACCATTTCTATTCATCATAGTACTGAAAGTCCTAGCCATAGCAACTAAGCAAAAAAAGAAAAAGAAAAAAATAATTGATTAATTACTTTTTAAAAAAAGAAACAAAGGCATCCAAATCAGAAAGGAAGAAGTAAAATCATCTATCTTTGTAGATGACAGAAAACCTTAAGGATTCCACCAAAAAATTGTTACAACTAATAAATTAATTGAATAAAATTAAAGGCTACAAAATCAATTGATTCAACAAACAAATCTGTTGGGTTTTTATACATTACCAATGAACTATATGAAAGAGAAATTAAGAAAGCAATCCTATTTACAAAATCATCAAAAGCAATAAAATACTTACAAATAAATTTAACCAAGGAGGTGAAAGACTTATACACTGAAAAACTATGACACTGAAGAAAGAAATTGAGGCAGGCACAAATAAATGAAAATATATCTATGTTCTTGAATGAGAAGAAATAATATTGTTAAAATATCCAGACAACACAAAGCGATCCACAAATTCAATGAAAGCCCTATCAAAACTCCAGTGAATTATCCTAAAATTGATGTAGAACCAGAGAGGACCTCAAATAGCCAAAGCAATCATGAAATCCTGAGAAACAACTAAGCTATAGGCATCACACTCCCTAATTTTAAGCTATATTATAAGGCTATTGTAATAAAAACAGAATGGTACTTGCAAAAAAAACAGGTACATAGAACCAGTGGAATGAAAAAGAGAGCCCAGATATAAATCCATGCATATATGGTCAACTACTTTTTGACAAGAGCACCAAGAACACATGGGGAAAAGATAGTCTTTTCAATAAATGGTGTTGTGAAACAATATCCACATGCAAAAGAGTTAAACTGGACTCCTTTCATATACTACTCAAAAAAATCCAGTCAAAATGAATCAAAGACTTAAGTGTAAGCCTGAAACCATAAAACTCCTAGAAGAAAACAAAGGGGAAAATATCCTTAACATTGGTCTCAGCAATCCTATATAATAAAGATGTAATATGCAAATGGTCATTATACCGTGAAGCATAACGACAGACCGCGTAACGACTGGATCACGGGTCACCAGGAGGGTGGGGAAGCGAGCTATAAGAGAAAAGTGGAGAGCTACAGGAGGGGGCAGGGCAGCAAGCTATGGGGAGGGGGCGAACAACAGGAGGGCAGGGCAGCGGACAGAGAGCTACTGGAGGACGGCAGCAAGCTACTGGTGCACGGATTGATGCACAGGGCTACTAGTGATTAGATAAGATACCAAAAGCACAGGCAACAAGAGCTTAAAAAAACAAATAGGACTACATCAAACTAAAGAGCCTTGGCCCAACAACAGAAAGAATCCATAAACTCAAAAGGCAAACTACAGAATGGGAAAAAACATTTGCAAACCACATATCTGATATTGGGTTAAAATCTGAAATATATAAAATACTCATATAACTCAATAGCAAAATAACAACTAATCCAATTAGAAACAGGCAAAGAACCTGAAAAGAAGGTATACAATGGCCAACAGATATATGAAAAGAGGCTCAACATCACTAATTTTAAGGAAAATGCAAATCAAAATCATAATGAGCTAACACCTCATACCCATTATGAAAAAGCCAAGAGATTACAAATGTCAGCAAGGATGTGAAGTAAAGGGCATCCTATACAGTGATGCTGAGAATGTAAATTGGTATATCCATTATGGAAAACAATATGGAAGTTCCTCAAGAAATTAAAAATAGAACTACCATATGATCTAGCAATCCCACTCAGGGGTATATCAAAAGAAACTGAAATCAGTCTCTTAAGAAAAATATCTACAAACCCATGTTCCTTTTGGCATTGATTCACAATTGGCAAAATACAAAAGAAACAGTCTTTCAATGAATTAATTAATATAGAAATATATATATGTATATATATATATATATATATATATATATAGAGAGAGAGAGAGAGAGAGAGAGAGAGAGAGGAATATTATTCAGACATAAAAAGAAGGAAATCCTGCCATTTACAACATGAATTAAACTGGAGGTTAGTATGCTAAGTAAAATAAGCCAGACAGAGGGAGACAGATATTATATGATATTACTTGTATGTGGAATTTTTTTAAAAGCCAATTTCATAGAAATAAAGAATACAATTGTGATTGCCATGGTCAATTAAAAGAGGGAAATGGGGTGATATATGTCCAAGGGTACAAATTTTTAGGAGTAAGAAGAATATATTCTGATGATCTAATGTACATCATGGTGACTATCTATAATAATAAAAGTGTAATATGCAAATCGACCGAACAGCTGACCTTCTGGACAAAGCCGAGGTTGCGAGGGCCGGGGTGGCAGGGGTCGCGAGGGCCGGGGCAGCAGGGGCTGTGAAGGCCTACTCTTGCATGAATTTCGTGCATCAGGCCTCTAGTAGTTAATAATGTGGTATCACATACTTGAAAATTGCTGAGAGTCAATTCTGGGCATTCTCACCACAAAAGAAAAGTTAACTATGTGAGGTGATGGATGTATTAATTATCTTGACCTTAGTAATTATCCCACAATGTATATCATCACATTGTACACCTTAAATATGTATAATTCTATTTCTCAATTTTTTCCTCAATAAAGTTTAAATAAATACATGGCTAGAAACAAGTATCCAGTAGTCTTTATAATGGTGGTCCTAAGAATCATGGCAAAGTTTACTTGTTTATCACATTTGTAAAATGGCAAGCCTTTGCACCAAAATATAAAAAGGGTGAAATAATAATTATTGTATCTTTACTCTTTCCTACTGCTTTGTATCTTAAACTTCTTGAATAAATTTGTAAATTTGTATTTAAATATAATGAATAGATGTTAATTTATGTGTAAAAGGATACTTGTAACATATTTACTCAAAATAATATTTTTCTAATATTCATCCTGAAGTAAGTTGTTATTTACAAATAGTCATAGAATTGGTGGTAGGTGGGAAATAACTACAGAAATGTCTCTAAACTCATCTCAAGCTATCTTAAATTATTTTTGCATTATATTTCAAAAACCAATATAGTATAAGTAACTGAATGTATATCCAGCAAAATCTAGCCCAAAAACTCGTATATAAAAATTAATATTTTAAATATAATTCTACACTTTCACTTATTTTTATAAAATATCAAAAATACGCTTTTTGAGCCAATGTGATGATCAGTATCTTGAACAGATATTTTCTAACACTATGTATATGCTTACATATTATAGCTTACAGTATTAACTAATAATCATTGAGATAGTCATTACCGGAATGCAAAACCATATATCTAAATTACTGCACCAAAGAATTCTGATGAATCATTATTTGATCTTTACTTATAATTATAAATATCTTGTTTTTAAGAAAAAAGGATATCTTGCTTTTAACACTTTTAAAAACTGAAAACATTATTAAATCAATAAAGTACATAGAAATCCCATAAATGCAAGTCAAAAGGCCAATAATAAAGTAGATTTGAACACTATTTTAATAATTATTAAATGGCTACTAAGTGTTAAACAGTGAGATATACATGCTCTACTAAAATTAGAACTAAAAGAAAGGGTATAAGGAAAATCCTAATCCAAGTAACCATGGGAAAAAGTTTATAGTGTATCATATTTTGATGTCTGATCATTTGTCCAAAATCTCTGCCATTTGAAGTCTAGTCTTTAAATTTTCATTTATTATGCTTATAATCCAGGAAACATGCTTAATCCCCCAAATATCCCTTAAACATTGTTTATAAAATATATGTCATGTCACTGTCTACACCACCATTGGGATCTGCAATTAAAATAAGTACGTTTTTAAGGGACATTCAGGAAAAAACTATTTGTCAGTATACTAGTATAGGTCAGTTCTCTTATTAATAATATTAGAACTGACATTTACATAACTCCAATTCTACAGCAATTTCTTACTGGGTCTCCAAACATTTATTCATTAATACTTCCAATATTTCTGTGCATTTGGCAAACATTCATCTCCATTTTACTGATTTATAAAACAAAGTTCTAATTCCTAAAATAACACGAACCTAGTAACTCTATGTTTTCTAACTCACAGTTTCATTTCTATGAGCCAGGAAGAAGAGAAGAACATAATACATGTAGCATGAAATAGCTTGGCTTCCTCAGATTAGTGAAATATCCAATTGGCAATTGGGTCTTATCTATCCCACCTTTTTATATGCGATCCAGTCAAACACCCTGTCAATGTCTGTTGCCTGTAGCACTTCCTGTGACACTGGATGGGAGCTGGCCAAGCCATCAAGCAGCATCACTTCATGCAGAACATCCGTCAGAAACCTCTGTTTTTCCTGCAATACAGTAGACAGGGCAGTATCATAGGTGATTCATGGTTATGACAGAATGTGTGTGACAACATGAACAAATCTGTGTTACTTAATTGATGATGTTCATCAGCCTACATGGTAAGACTTAACTCTAAAGAGAACCCAGTAAATAAAATGCCCCTTAAGTTAGTCTAAAATGAAAGTGGTTGATCTGAGCACATGAAACAAAATCAATGAGCTACAAATAGAAACAGTGGACTCTGCGCTTTAACAGTGGTCAAAGCAAATTTGGACAGTGGGCACATAGTGAAACTGACTAAGCTTATTCGTGAATTCTGCATGGTCAAGACTACAATCCCAGTCACAAATAACCTTCTTAGTTTAGTTCATTATTAACTAAACTTCAGGGTTCCAATGCTGTTTTGCTATTTACACCAATTATTTCTAGTACCTTTGAACAGCTCAGTCTCTCTCTCTCTCTCTCTCTCTCTCTCTCTCTCTCTCTCTCTCACACACACACACACACACACACACACACACACACACATTTATTTCAGGAAGCCACAATAAATAATAAAAGACATTATTGATACGAAACTATAATATCTATGGATGTATAATACATATGTGAGGTCAGAATAATGGGCATATTCCATTAAATTAACTTGTGAAAACAGACAAAATAGACATTAGTATTTGCTGTAATAAAAGCTGATTTGTTATGTTAGGAATAAACTGTAACGAAAAATTACATCTCTGTTGTTTTTATTTAATGAAGCCTGATTTGAGGAAACAGCTTGGGTTTTGTCAAAAAATAATGCTGCCAGCTATTCCTCTGCCTGGCCTCCTGCCTTCATTGAGGGAAGAGGGAAAGAAAAAAGAAGTAGCAAGAGATAATAAGGGCTAAATAGCCCCTAGATAATTGGGACCTGAGTATCATTACAGAGATTAAAGAGTACAACACTTAAATTGCTCTAGCTATTTTGAATTCATTTCTGCAGCATCCTAGTTTTGAGGCAGCAGATAAACAGTGTGTTATTTCTGAGTGAGTTGTAATTTCAAACTGAGAGTATACCAATCCTGGACTATAAAAAAATAGAAATGGAAACTAAATATGCTAAAAACAATAGTTAATTGGGCATGTGTGTGTGTTACTTTAAATCTGGCTGTAAAGAAACATTTTTGTTCATCATCATTGGCTCAGTGATTTAGCATGTTTAATCAATGATTCAAGTAATTAGCCATCCAACTATACACTGTAAGATTTACTTTTTAATGGCTTATTTTAGAGTCTATTGACTATGTATCTAATTTCTTCAGTCCTTTTTTGTCCTAAGAGTTTCCTATCAATGGTCTCTGCTCCATCAGAGGACAATGGAACAATGACTGAACCCAAAGTCACTCTGAGTTCCAGAAGACTGCTCCAGACCATAAGAGGCCACGGTGTGCCCAGCTGGTGTGACTCGGTGATTGAGTGTTGACCTATGAACCAGGAGGCCGTGGTATGATTCCCGGTCGGGTACATGCCTGGGTGGCTGGTTCAATCCCCCGTGTGGGGCATAGAGGAGACAGCCAATCAATGATACTCTCTTATCATTGATGTTTCTATCTCTCTCTCCCTTCTTCTCTGAAATCAATAAAAATATTTAAAAAATTAAAAAAGAGGCCACAATGAGAAGTTCAAACTTACAACGAATGAATTGACAAATATGACATAAACTAATGCTGTATTTTTCTCGACTTAAATTCTTCATCTAAGACAAATTAAAGAGTGTGAAGTTGGACTTTGTGATTTAAAAATTTTAGGAACAAAAAGGCTGGTATCTACATTGCTCATTGTAAGTGCATTACAGAGCAAAATTATAAAAGTAAGAGAAAATCATGTATTTCCAAAATAAAAATGTTATTGCTACTTTTAAGCAAGCATGCAATCTTGTTACTCAATTTCAAAATACCCATTAAAATTATTTGATGTTGGAATTCATGGCAGGAATCGTGAAATGTATAATTATATTTCAACTTAACCAATAAACATTTTTTATAAGAAGTACTAATTGAAGAGGTGATTTTTGTTGAGAAGGTAAAATATTCAAGTCTTCAAATAGTGATTGCCCATACCATTATGTCACCCATATGTCTCATAAAAAAACACAGTGTAAAATGAAGCTAAAATGATGCTTTATTTAACCCTAATTATTAAGTTAGCAACAATAATTATATATTGATCAATATTAAAATTTAGTAAACATATAATGGTTTTATATATGTAATTTTAAGTGGTATAAAGTAATTGGATTTATAATTATAAAAATAAAATCTTAGGTAAATTGCAAAAATGAAACTTTCTTGTTTAAGCAAATGTAAGTTATATGTGATATGTCACTTCATGTATCTGGAGAAAAACCCTTGCTTAGTAAGTAGAATTTCAAGAAGCAGTCTCTAAATTTAGTAGTGTTGCATCAATTAGCAAATATATATAACATATATAATATATACATATAATATATATAATATTCTACATTGTTGGAGAGAATGATATTATGTAATTGAGAGAGAAAAAAAGCATTAAGAGAGAAAGAGAGGAGAGGAGGGAAAGCCTGGCAGAAGAGCACTCATAAAACTAAGAGGAGAGAATACCTTAAATTGAGAAGGAAAAAAGAAAATTCTAGCCAGAGGCAAACCAAATTTAACAAAAGTACTAATACAAAGGGCATCCAGGAGAGAAGGTGCTAATTTTTTATAAGGACCTGCATCACAATAAATGATCTTAGCCTGTCAGTCCCTGGCTGGGACCCTCCTCCTCATCATCATCATCAATAACAACAGTAACAGCAAAAACTACTAAGTACTGATCCATTGCCTACTGTGGACCTAAGACTATGAAAGTTTAAAAATAAAGTTAAGTAAATAGTTGTTATAATGTGAGATGAGATAAAATAAAATAACCACAGTGAACAAAATAATAATTTCCTCTTACAGAGTAGAAATGCTAAAAAACTTTGAGGGAAATAATATAATTATTATTTTGTAGATACATAAATATATATATATGTATATAACAAATATCTATATATATAAAAAGCCAGTGACCATACCAGCCATAATGATCATAACAACCAGTTGCTATGATGCCTATTGTGGCCAGTGAACTTGCCAATCAGGGGGTGGGGCTGGCCAGCCACCTCATGGCCCCTCCCCTCTGCCTGCCTGCCCCTGATCAGACTCTCCCACCCCAATCAAGAGCTGGCCACCAGCCAAATGCCCTCTGCCTTCCCCCTGGCCAGGTCCACCCCCAGTCAGCCCATCCCACCACGATAGACCCGCCCCTGATCTCACCTCCCACCCCAATAGGGGGCAGGGCTGGCCCTCCAACTTCCTGCAGCCCCTCCCATACCCGGTCCCACCCAAAATTGCCCCCCCCCCATTAGGGGCAGGGCTGACCAGCCAACCACCCATGGCCCCTCCCCATGGTCAGCCCCACCCCAATCAGCCCCCCAACCCCAATTAGGGGCAGGGCCTGCCAGCCAATCACCAGTGGCCCCTTCCCACAGGAGGCCCAATCTTGATCAGGCCCCAATTAGGGCGGGCTGATCGGCCAACCTCCTGCCATCTCCTCTTCCCTATATGCCCAGCGCCAATGCCAATCCACCCTGATTAGAGCTGGGCTGGCCTGACCCCACCAATGCATGAATTCATGCACTGGGCCTCTAGTATAAAAATAATAAAATTATTTATGAAAATTGTAATGGAAAGGTAGATTTTGATCTGATCTGTGAATGTGTGTGTGTGTGTGTGTTTGTGTGTGTGTGTGTGTGTGTGTGTGTGTGTGTGTGTGTGTAGGGAATAACATACTTAGGGTGCACATTCAACAGTTTTTATTCTACTTCATATTTTAAGGATACTGTGCACTATTCTTCTACTTTCAAAAAGTAGCACAGTAAGGTAAAATGGAACATCTATTTACAAATTTAATATTAGTAACAATAAATCCTACCACTCTAATATAGACTCCTTGGAATTGTTAAATACATGCCTACATTTAAACAGTTCTAATAATGTTGAGCATATAGTATCACATTGAACTACTCTTCAAAAATATATTAAATTTAATTTTTGGAGAATAATGGAAGCTTTTCAGAAAAGTAAACAATGTTGGAGCAAATGCACAGAGTTAAGAATAACACATGGAAAAATAGCCACTATTATTTTATCAATTTATTTATTCATACATTCACTCAACCAATTTGTATTAAACTCATACTTTATAGCAGATATTGTACTGTGTTTAAGGAATAAATATATGACTAAGCCTAGTCTCTAACCTTAAAAGTGAAAGAGAAAGTACAAGAGAATGATAGATAAAAAGCTAACTGTATGATGGATGCTATAAAACACAGAGGGCGAAATGATTAATTAATTCAGAAAAGGCTTCATAGACTAAGTGACATTAAAGTGGGTTGTTGAAGGATGAAGGGTTACTCAGATGAAGGGGAGAAGCAGCTAAATAAAAAGGGCAAATGCAGACAGAGGAAACATGAAAAAAAGCTACCCTGTTTGAATCCTCAGTTCTCAGGTTGCAGAGTTTGTTCTTAATAAATAGGCAGAAGCAGACATAATGACCTAATAAAAGGAGTGCCTTGGGGAAATTAAGTTATCTGCAGTATACAGGGTGACTTGTATGTTGAAATGGGAGACAGAAAGTGGCACTTGCACTAACTGGGGATTGGGTGCTAATGTATGAAAACAAGCTGTTGCTGTTTTCTGTGTGTTTTAAATGAAAAATTAACTGCCAGTGATGCTTTGATGCCTTGGTCACCTTAGTGTTTGATGGAGAGGAAGTACTAAGAGATAACCACATGGCTTCTGGACTTGATGGAATTTTTTTTAAAGGAGCTGGCTGTTGACAGAGAAGTGAAAAAATGTGGTTTGGTGGGCAAGCGAAAAAGATCAGCTTTAGACATTGCAAGGAATGTGACAATGAACATCCAAAGGCAATACGCTTTACAAGCAAAAACCTGGGTCTAAGATAAGGAACCAAGCGCTAACCAACTTTTGACAATAAATTTTAGTTTGTATTAAAATATAAGTGTGAAGTCTCAGAATTCACTCTTTTTTATTACTTCTTATAATTTTAGTATTTCATATATTGGCATTTAGCAATATACCTGGTATGTAAAGGAAGTTATTAAGAATTCTTATCATGGCATTAGGTTCACTTGAGAAATTACATTCCTTGAATGTAATTCCCTGAAAATGGCTGCCTGACCATCAAGGTCTGAAGGGTTAAAAGTGAATATGCCTGACCTGGCCATAGTCAAGGTAAAGAGTGGGAAAACAGGAAGTACTATTGAGAGGTAGGGCTGTCAGCAAGTTCCTATTAGAAGGCTGACTAATCTTAGCAGAGAAATATGAGGCACACTTTGACTCTGTCACCCGAAAAGAAAGAACAAAATCAGAATAATCTGAACTGAGATCAAAGAAAGTCAGATACATCAAACCAGGCAAGGAAAATGAGTGCCAATTCAAGCAGTGGAGAAGTGCTCATAGGCATTAAAAGAGAAAAAAGAAAATTCTCAGGGCAAATATTTTTTGTTTATTTTGTTAATTTGATTCCACATATAAGTGAAATCATATAGTATTTGTTTTTCTCTGACAGTCTTATTCCACTTAACATAATACTCTCTATGTCTATCCATGCTTTCGCAAATTCACATTTTTAGGAGAATAGATCTGAACGTAAATGGCTCTTTGGGTATTCCCCGGAGAAGGAACAGTCTCACTGCTGCAAAGAGCCCTAGACTGGAAGAAAAATATCTGCCATTCCCTATGACACTGAGCAGGTTACTCACTCGTTTTAGACCTTAGCATCCTCATTTCTAAACATATGGGGTTGTGAAGGTTAGATAAGAGAATTTGTTCCACAAATATTTATTGAACACCTGCTATATCCAAGATGGTGTACCTGGTTCTGGGAATGAAGAGACCCAAAGACATGAATCTGACTTTCAACAATTTCATAGTGGTAAAAGAAGAGACAAAGATAAAAACAAGTATTAAAACACCACCTGCTGTACTTATAAATGGAAGTAGGTTCAAGACACAGTGTGACTACACAGAAGGCTGTGATTTGTTCTGCCTAGGACAAAGCAGGAAAAAGTCCCGAACTGATCATTTGAGTTGAATCTTTAAGGATGATGTGAGTTTTCTGGAGGCATACAGCACAGAGAGGCATTTTGGACAGAAAGAAATATCTAGAAAAACTTATGGAGGTCTGAAACAGCCTGACCTGTTAGGGATATTAGAAGTTTGCCTGGCAGAAGGTGAGTACAATGAGGTAAATGATTAATGATTAGCAGAGACAGACAAGAATCAAATCATCAAGGATCCTCTATGACAAGTGAGGAAGCTAGAATTAAGAAGTGACATCATCAGACCTACATTTAGAGAGATAACTATGAATAGAAAAAAGTGAGCCAGAATGAGAAGCAACTGGAAACAAAAGTAGGACAATACTGCGTAATCATGCACAGATAGCACACAATATGGGCCTTATCTTTGTGATCACAAAATATTGCACCAATTATTTCTCAAAAATTTAGTGAATTTGGGGATGACCAATGCTGATCAAACAGGGTATTTACTTTAGAATTCCAAAATGTATGAGTTAAATATAGATATAGACAAACATATACAAAGACATATAGATATAGACATAGACATAGACATAGAGATAGACATAGAACATAAACATAGACATAGAATAGACATAGATATAGATATTAGATACACACACATATATAATCCAAATAGATACAAATATTTCATTTTTAAATATTTTCACTTGTTTATGTAAAGCAATGTCTTATTCCAGTTTTTAATATCACAATATCCTCTTGAATGAAGATAAAGGCACTTTCTAATCTTTAGAGTCAAATTAGTAAGAATGTCTGATAAAAGATATTCAAACAATGTAATCTACTCCCATACATGTTAATTGACTGCTTCATATATATGTCTTGTGTTAGAGGCTGGGAATCAAACACAATTGAGACACATTCCTGCCTCAAGTAACTCCCATTATGATAGGGAAGATAATACTATTTGACAGCTGAAGTATTAGCAACATTAACAAAGTACTAGGGAAGTAGACAGCAGAGGTAAATGCATAGGTAAAAAATGCTTCCAGTGTCTATGACCATGCGGATTCAACCTCAATTGATCCAAAGAGAAGACATAAGATATTGTAATTTATGTTTTACCTCATTGGGAATCTATACTACCACAAGATAAAGACATTTAAAGAGCCACAGATTAAACAGAATGCCACATGAATTATTACTAATCTGAAGCCCTTGCTTACATGAGACTAGAACAAGGGCTACAGGCTGCCCACCATTGCATGATTTGGCTTTTTACTGATATTCTTCATGTCTTATTCAAATCATGACAAAGTTTTAAGCAGAGGAATACAATCAAGAATTCGAAGAAATACAAACACACTTGGGAAACATATTCATCAGTTGTCTTTTTATGAAGTATTACATCTCAGTAACTTTGCAACTATCATTTTTTGTAAACACATTACATCCTATCTAATAAAGGAGTGATATGCAAATTGACCGTACCTCCACTACACCCACAAAGCCACACCCATCAGCCAATCAGGAGTGAGTATGCAAATTAACCCAACCAAGATGGCTGCAGCCACAGAGAGAACAGGAGGCTTGGGTTGCCCCCAGCAATGGAGAGAGCCAAGCTTTCCGACTGCCCTGGTGGGCCCAGGCCTCCACTCAAGGCTACAAGGTTTCAATTATAGAAGTTAAATAAATCCCAACAAAAATGGCAGCCATGGAGCTGGAGAGAGCAGGAGGCTTGAGTTGCCCCCGGCAATGGCGGAAGCCAAGCTTTCCACCTGCCCTGGCGGGCCCAGGCCTCTGTTCAAGACTACAAAGTTTCAATTATAGAAGATAAATAAATCCCAACAAAAATGGCTGTGGCCACTGAGCAAGCAGGAGGCTTGGCTCAACTCAAGGCTACAAAGTTTCAATTATAGAAGATAAATAAATCCCAGATACCAGGGCCTTGGCTTGGGTGGTCAGGGGGCATGGCCAGCCTGAAAACCACCACAGGCCCCTCACCCAGGCCACCCTATGCCCCAAGGAAACCCCCACCCTGATCCAGGACACCCTTCAGGGCAAAGCAGCCTGCCCCCACCTGTACACCAGGCCTCTATCCTATCTAATCCTAGCTAATAAAAGAATAATATGCAAATTGACCATCACTCAAACACACAAGATGGCTGCCCCCATGTGGTCAAAGATGAGTGTCCCCATGTGGACACAAGATGGCTGCCACAAGATGGCCAGCAGGGGAGGGCAGTTGGGAGGAACCAGGCCTGCAAGGGAGGGCAGTTGTGGGCAATCAAGCCTGCAGGGGAGGGCAGTTAGGGGTGACCAGGCCTGAGGGGAGGGCAGTTAGGGGTGACCAGGCCTATAGGGGAGGGAAGTTAGGGGTGACCAGACCTGCAGGGGATGGAAGTTAGGGGCAAACAGACCTGCAGGGGAGTGGTTAGGGGGTGATCAGGCTGGCAGGCAGAAGCAGTTAGGGGCAATCAGGAAGGCAGGCAGGCGAGCAGTTGGGAGCAAGCAGTCCTGGATTGTGAGAGGGATATCAGGCTGCCTGTTTAGGCCTGGTTCTACCTGGATCAGGCCTAAAAGCCTGATCCTACCTGGATCGGGCCTAAACGGGCAGCCGGACATCCCTTGATGGGTCCCAGATTGGAGAGGGTGCAGGCTGGGCTGAGAGACACACCCTCCTGTGCACAAATTTCGTGCACCAGGCCTCTAGTAATGTCATATTTATAAATTAGAAATTATTTGGATTTCAAGTCTCCTAAAATGTCAAAAGAATTGTACTCTGTAATTTTCTATTGTCATCTGACTTTTGTACATTTTTTAAATATCCAAAGATATTTTAATCTTTACTCAGTTGGAAATCAGCTGGTTAGACCTGTGGAACATTGTTGTTATTTAGTTGAATTGTTAACATTTCACAGAAAGCAAAATCATGCTGATAAATTAAATAAACTTAAAGAGCTAGTGAAAATAAATGTTGTTTCCATAAAATACTGTACTTTAAAAATTAACATATCAAAATCTCATGTTTAAAATGCACATGTGCAAGACATTAATCATTTTCATGTGAAGCTTATTAACTCAGTCCATTTATAGTAAAGTCAAACTTGTGTAAATGCACATATATATATAGTACACATTGAGGAATATTTTTTGAAATAGTCACCATTAATGACTACAATGAAATCAGTACCTCTGTGTTTATTTACATAACATTTTACAGAAAGTGGTACATGGACACCATAATCCAGGCAGATCCCTAGTGATATAATATTACTCTGTGATTTTACATCAGCTTACAATGAGTAACTGAAATGTGTTCTGTAAGTTATTCCTTTTACTCTCAGCACATTTCACCCACTGCCAAGCCACAAATGTTCTAAGATGACTTATTCAATGTACAAACTAAAAAAGCAATTATATGTCTATAAGAGAATCTTGGATGATTTTTTTACTCCTCTCATAACCCCAAATAACTCCCTGCACAGGTTTTTATGAACTGCTATACTCTCAGACATGACTAGCACAGGGAGAGTGGGCTAAGCTGTTAGCCTCTTCAATAACTACATCCTTTAGCTGCCTTATGTTTTGTTAGGGACATCCAAGTTAAATGTGTCATGTCTCATGTTATCCAATATGTAACACAGCTGAGGGAAAATGCTAAGATCAAACACAAAATGTACTGCATTTCTCACAACCAAATTCTGAACCTTCTGCAGACCTACTCAACATGCTTCAAGGCAGAGAAATAGTCATTGGCATAGTTACCATCAATTAGTCACTCACATTTTTATTAATTAGGATATTCCAGGGTCTTAAGAAACAATTATAAATGTACTTCAAATAATGTCAGACACAATAATAATTATGAATAGGTTGTCTAATTACACAGCTCATTCTAATTCTAGCAGCCCCCAAATCTCTGTGAACAATCACTACATGCCAGGGGTGTTCATATAGCCTTCTTAAAATGCTCATATTATTTGGCTTCCCTTTATTTTTTAGAATTTCTTAACTCCTTTCTCCCTATTTTTCTTCAAACATTGATCCAATGTAGTTTCATATATTTTTAATTTTAATATCCTTTTTAATTCAATAAATGAGTTCCTAATATAGACATAGAAACTGTTTTGATTTGCATAAATGACCTGGTGACCTTCATTTCAAAATTTTTTTAACATTTGACCAGACTTTTATTATTGAACACTTTATAGATGCTATATTCTGGGCAAAATGCTGACAAATAATGGTGAAATAATCCCTAGCTTGAGGAAGCCTATTGTTTAGTGGGAGATAGCTACTTCCTGACCTTAGTTACATAAGGAACTCATTCCTATTCTTCTACATGTCACTTCAGGAAATTCTTCATAGATTTTAAGCTCCTGAGAGGTAACAGTTTCTCCATCTTACCAATAACTCTATCTCTACTTTGGCAGTTGGAGTTTTTTCTTCTATCTCTGTGCTTAATTTTTTGACTAGCTGATAAGACATTTCAATAAAATTAAATTTGCCATTCGTTTTGATATTTACACACTTGTTTCTCACATCCATCACAAGGAATCTCTATTTTGCAGGCATGCTAATAATAAGCTAATTAAGCACTATAGTATTTGATTGATAAAATGTAATTCAGAGTACTTTTAAATGCATACTGAAAAGTCATCTTAAACAGATTAAATTTCTGTTCAAATGCTAATGGAAACTTTCCTATAGCATTCAGTTCTAGAATTCCAAGGATAAGCTAATCACCTCTCAGAACTCACTAACATGGTTACCAAGTGGTTAATTCATTTCATTTCATTTTAATTTGTGAAGTAAATAATAATTCAAATGGCTAATACTATAACAAAAATATTAACTTGATGAGTGAAATTTATTAAATAACACATTTTGTACTTTAACTCATGTATTTATTATTTAAATAGTCAGTTCATCAAATAGCATTAGCCTGATAAAAGTATACATTTCTTGCCAGATATCAAAGTCTGTATTTTCCAATGAAAATAAAGCAGAGAATAAATAGATGTGCTAGTAAGTGTTTAATGGCACGCAGTAAATGCTACTTAAGTCTTTATTAATTCAAGTGTTATTGGAGTAATTGAGGTAAAATTGTTATCAAACTCAACCACACATTATCATCTCTCTCTCTTTCTATCTTTATCTCTATCTTTATCTCTTTCTCTATCATCTCTATCTCTCTGTCTCTCACTGGCTTTCTCTTCACAGGAAGCTCTTTTGCATTTTTTTATTTGTATCCCTTAAACTTAACTACTTTCTTTTTTTAAAATTTCTTTATTGATTACATATGTGTCCTTATTCCCCCATTACCCCCCACTTCCCATTCATGCCCCCACCCCCCTGTTGTCTGTGTCCATTGATTTGGCTTATATGCATGCATATAAGGCCTTTGGTTGATCTCTCCCCTTTATCCCCACCCTCCCCTACCTTCCCTGAGGTTTGACGTTCTGATAACTACTTTCTTGACAGCTATGTTTAGTAGCATTTGAACAGTGTTAAAGTAACCTTGATGAAAGGAGGAAAAAAGTCCCATAAAGTGCTCTGGACTGAGACAGTCACTCCTTGCTTAGAAATGAGCTGTGTTCTAATGTCTTTTAAAATAGATAGCTGCCTGTTTAAGGGTGATTAATAATTTAAGAATTAATAAAGTATTATCTGGTTGCCCACTTAGTCCCCAGCTTCACTTTTGGTGTGTTTATGTTAGAGGTTTTGCAAAGCAATTTTTTTAACATATTTGGGAATAGGCTAATAATATTAGATGTTGAACTATTCACATACTGTAGGAAAATAAAGACTTTTACCCGGGTTGGTAAAAGAGACTAAACAGTGGTAGGATCTTCTATTGCCAATGATGTCTAACAGAATATGCATCAATTTTTAATAAATTTTTGGCTTTACCAATTTTTTTTTATTTATCAAGCAACATCTGACAATTTTAAAAAGTTTAAATATCTTTGCTTTCAAATGTTCTTACTTGTGATTGATATGAAAAAGGATGCCCTTCCATTATTGTTAGGCTCCAAGTTCAGTAATAGTTTTTTCTTTTCTTAGAAAGTTCAATCCTGTTAATGTATTGGTTACTTTTGAAACTTGTAAATAAATATAGAAAGACCTTGACATCTTGCAAACCTGCACACAGCTTTTGGGAAAAAATACTTTATCCCAAGGGAAATGCTCATTTATCTTTTATCTTTAAGTTTAAAATATACACACTCAAAACACTTCACCGCTTTCTAAACTAAATTACTTTGAGTTTTAAGAAAAATTTTATCTTTTAAGAACAAACATGAAATTTGAATTTGCAGCTTTGTTTGAAATTTTTAAAAATCATATAGAAAAACAAATGAGGCAATGTGACTTAGAAACCTCCCACACACATACCTGAATATATAGAAACATCTTTGAAATACATAAATATTAATGAATTATGTTTGTTTTTCCCCCTTTCTAACCTTATTTAATAAAAGCTAGTCTAGTCTTTCATTTAAAACAAGTGAAGCAGATTCACATTTCCTGGGACATAACACACCCTGATAACATTTAAGCTTTTCAAAAGCTTCCATTTCCCAAAGAGCTGTGAAGCCAAAGTCTTCATTCTTATAAAAGAAATACAAGAGTAAACAAACTATGAATGTAGTATCTATTCTTCAATAGTATTTTTATCATCTGAAATATATATGTGCTAGAAACTTCTAAATCCATTGTACTTCAACAATTAACACATGATTATCCACCCTTATTCCTTTCTTTTTTCTTATAGAACTACCAGAACAACTACCAGAACAACTGAGATATTTTTTTAAAGTGCAGCGTTAGTCCCCATAAGAGAGAAAATGTAAGCACAATCTGTTATTAGATCAGTGAGAGGAATTTTAACGTTAGTGTGGCAGGTGCAGTTCCCGTTTTAACCGTTACTCCTTGCTAGAAACTCGTAATATCTCTTCAATCACCATCAGTTAGAATCCACATCTGTGGCCTGCTTATTAACACTAAGATTCTATGGGGTAACTAATGTGTACACTGTAGAGTGTCAGTCTAATCCTTGATGCATTGGGTGTTTGCACATTAAAACTCATCCCACAGTTACTCAGACTTCAGATATGTAAACTATTGAACTAAAACCCTTTCCTCTACTGGCATCAGCTGCTGTCCTCATTCCAGCTCTCTCTTGCTCTGTGTAGTCTTTGTCTTCCTATAGACCTATTTTCTACCAATGCCTAAAACTACTCTGACCACTAACATTAAAGGAAAAGCAACCCTTTCTCCCAGAAGACAAGGCTCCAGCTCCCCAGTTTCTCTTAAATGAGAAAAAATATTTTTCTACTCTTTAAAAACAAGTCTATGTTTTTAGCAGAAAAAATAACGTGTGTGGGGGCGAGGGCAGAAGGAAAGGGTGAGGGAAAGCACAGAGATGTCCGTTTTGAAGACTGTGAGCCCCCAGGAGACCCAAGCAGGCACTCCTTCTACCTCCCTTCTAGTCTTTCAAAGTAAATGTCACTTTTAAGCTACTGAGCAGGATCAAAAAAACCACAGACTCTTGGGACTGGCCATAAGAAGCCTTTAAATTTTTTATGTTCAATATATGTCAGTCATTTGAGAATAAAATATAACTGGCCAGTTGAAAACAACTGGATCACCTTCTAATTTACTAAAACCTTAGGAGTAAAATATTATATGTGGATTTTGATCATAATAAAAAAACACAACTATATGAAAAATTATATGTATAATTTATTTAGTATTTAGTATTTAGTATTTATAGGGTAAGATTCTAAAATGAATATTTAATTCCCAAGCTGTCTTTCTCTGACCCCATATATCAACTGGGCAAATATATCTTGATATTGATGAATTATAAGCAATAGTACTAATACACCAACTATCATTGAAACATATATTAACTAATTAAAAAGCGTGTGAAAGCACTTTTTTCCTGTAGACATTAAATTAAAGGTGGACTTGAGAAAAGAACAGCTTAACAAGTAAAATATTTACTAAAACCAAGATTTTTCTCTTCACTTTTCTGAATACTAGAGTGTTTATTTTTATTTAGAACAATTAAGTAGTGCATCTTTACATTTAAACTGTAAGCAAAAACAAACATTGAACCCAATTAGCCCTATACAGTATCCCCTTTATCTGTGGTTTCATTTTGCCATGATTTCAGTTAATTGCAGTCAACCACTCCCAGTCAAAAAGGTCAGAAAATATTAAACAGAAAGTTCCAGAAATAAGCAATTCATAAGTTTTAAATTGCACGTTTCTCTAAGTAACATAATGAAATCTCACGCTGTCCCATTCCATCCCACCCAAGACATGAATCAATCTTTTGTCCAGTGTATCCACACTGTATATACTGCCCATCTGTCAGTCATTTAGTAGCTATCTCAGTTATCAGATAGTGAGAGAGAGAGAGAGAGAGGAGAAAGGAGAAATAGAGACCATATTCACATACTTTTATTGTAGTACTAGAGGCCCGGTGCACGAAATTTATGCACGGGTAGGGTCCCTAGGCCTGGCCGGCAATCAGGGCCGATTGGGGCCTTCCTTCCCCAGCTGCTGGCTGCCAGCTGCTGGCTGGGGCCTTCCTTCATTCCATGCCACCCCCTGGTGAGCAGCGCATGTCACAGCAAGCGATCAAACTCCAGGTCTCCCAGTCGAACTCCCAAGGGGACTTTTTGCATATTAGCCTTTTATATATCATTATAATTGTTCTATTTTATGACTAGTATTATTGTTAATATCTCACTGTGTCTAATTTATAAATAAACTTTATCACAGATATGTATATATACATAGAAAAACGTCGTCTATACAGGGTTTGGTAGTACCCACTGTCCCAGGCATCCACTGGGGATTTTGGAACATATTCCCCTCAGGGAGAAACTACTGCTCCTATTTCAACGCACAATAATTTTCTCTATGTCTCTTTGAATAAAAATGAAAGAATTTTAAAAGTAAAGATCAATTTATTGCGATGCCTATTACATTCTGCAGGTAATTTTTGTTAGAGCATATTAAAATGATTCTGAATTTGTTTTTTCTATTTGCCCATGATAGAGAAAATTGAGAACATTTATCAAGGTTTGGAGCAATGCACTTTAAGATATCCCTAGTATTTAGCATGATCAAGTTTAGTTGCATAATTCTCAGTTAATAGTTATCTTTATGTCCACGTATGTGTCCTCGTGAAAATTTAGGGACAATTCCCAGTCTGCAGACTTTATCAGCATATAAAGTTATTGCTGT
Organism: Corynorhinus townsendii; assembly: GCA_026230045.1. Lineage (NCBI taxonomy): Eukaryota > Metazoa > Chordata > Mammalia > Chiroptera > Vespertilionidae > Corynorhinus > Corynorhinus townsendii. The sequence goes on from JAPDVU010000003.1 coordinate 149,848,743, forward strand.
GTGAAGCTCCATAGCATCCCAATTCATTTAATAAAAGAACATACACTAATGTTTAGTCATGCTCATTATAGCAGTAGATGCTTACACTACTATATTCAGGAAACCGAAGAACACACCTACAAATTATAATGAAAACCTAAGCAATATGCACAGGAGATATGAGTTTGCCTGCATCAGCACCAGCTCTGTAAAATAAGTAGTATCATTTAAGTATATATCCTTTTCCTGTTTTAAAACTTTATCATATACATTTTCCACTTAAAATGATCAAGAATTATTAAAGTGTAGTGACTGTTTCATGAGTCTTCTTTTCTTCCTTTTGAGCAAACACAGTAAGATTGACTATGACTGCCATCAATAACACACTGCAACTTGATCCATCCAATAATGTTTCACTAACAGCCAACTTTGATAAAATAACATCAAGCAAAAGACTACTTGCCCCATGAAATATATCCTTAGCCCTGAGCTGAAGAATTGCTTCTGATGATCTTGACACTGTTTGATTAATGAAACATTATACAAGGCCACTGTTCTTATAGAATAGTCTACATTGCCCGTATAGATAAGAATTGATTCAATGAGACTGAGTGTAGATACAAAGATTATAGTAATTATTTTTTAATCTATATATAATTGTTATAAATCTAGAGTGTCAAAATAGGCTACTGGAGTTGGAAATATTAGGGCATCTATACATAAAATCAATGCACCTTTCTAATGGAACATTCATTTTCCAGGTCACCATCCCTGCTCACACCCGTGTATTGCTTCATACATTTCAAAGACCTAGCAAGTTATTTTATCTTCACAAAAATTATATGGGCTTGCTAAGCCAGTACGATTGCCCCATTTTTCGAATGATGAGTCAGAGAAGTGCCTTATCTAGTATTTGAATATCTTCTTTCCAATCCATTCCCCTGACCTGACATCACACTACTTGTAAAGGCCCACATCTATAAAATGGTAAAGCAAAAGAGGTCAGCTTCCTGCATTTCTCTACTCGTGTCATGAGTCTGACTTCTGGCTTCCCTAATTTAGGCTTAGCTCTAGCGCAGCACAAGTCATGCCCGTCTAGGAAAGCTTTTGTGCATATCACAACAGTATTAGTCACTGCTGACACGGCCATCACTCTTGCTCTTCCTAGTATTTCTTTCACTCTTTTGCTGATGCCAACATGAAAAATAGTGCTGGCACAGCCTTAAAGTCACTCAAAATCCTCTTTTATTTATATTGCTAACTTACTCTTAAAATTTTGTTTGCAAAGAAGATTTAATGATATATGGAGGAGCAATTTATTTAAGAGTTTCAGCTTATAGGCTTTTTTAATTGAGTCTATTGAGGTATTCTACAAACTAAATAAAGAAAGCTACTAAAATGCAAAAGCAATCAAAGATCAGAAGTATGTATAATCTTTATAATTGAACGTAAATAGGCATCATAAGAAAACCTGTTCTTCCTCCCCATTGCCTAATTAACTGTGGTGGAGTTTAATCTTCCATTTTTTTTAATTTGATAGGGTGACCCTTCTGTGTCACAGGACTTGTGTCATCATTAATTGCCATTTCTTAATTACAAAATTTAGATTTACAAAAAATAAAATCTTATATTTGACCACCCCATGGTTTTTATATTTCTAGTGCATGCTCTATAGTCTACTAAGAATAAAGTCTCAACCCGGCCAGTGTGGCTCAGTGGTTGAGCATCAACCTATGAACCAGGAGGTCACAGTACAATTCCCAGTCAGGGCACATGCCCCTGATGCTGGCTTAATCCTCAGTGTGAGGCATGAAGGAGGCAGCCGATCAATGATTCTCTCTCATCATTGATGTTTCTATTGATCTCCCTCTCCCTTCTTTTCTGAAATCAATAAAAATATATTTTTTAAAAAAGAACAAAATGTCAGATGTGCTCATTCTCAATACTGCTTACAATGTTCTCCAGAAGGCCTACATTTATAACTTAACTGATAAAAATGATGAAGGAATATTTTAAAAATTACTCAAAAAAAAATCCAGTCTAAGGACATTGGAACTTAGGACATATTGCTATGATGAAACCAATGAAAGCTGTCAGTTTTCATGCCATGTATAATTCCTTTGATGACTTTTTAATCCAAGCAGTATTTTTCATAATGATTAACAGGAAGGATTTTATCATAGGTAGCTGTATGAGCAGGGGAGGGGGGGAGCTTACCTATATGAGTAACATGTCATTTGTAATAAGGACATGTTTTAATATTAAAGCATAATGAAATTATAACTCAGTAATAATCCACAGCATAATGAAAATTAAATTTTAAAGAAAGTTGGCAGAAAGTCATCTAAAACCAAAAGATACTTTTGGAAATGTTTCAATATCCTTATACATTAAGTTTCAATTTTACATTTTACATTTGTGAAAGGATACTTAAATAATTAATATTACATAGTATTGGTGATTATTCTTTGAAGTTCTTTAGAGGCATTTTAAATTAATTTAAAACCATGATACAACAGTTCAATTAAGATTTTTAAAACTATATCACATATACAGGTACACCTAGATACATAAGGCTAAGTAAAATTATCTCATAGTTTGTACAAATAAACCATGTTGTCTTTATAAAATATGGAGAAAACTGTATGAAGCTAATTAAAACATGTAATTATTGTATATACCATTGTACCATTTTTTTCTATGAGATATGTCAGATCACATGCTTTGTTCAGCAGACCTGGTTGAATTTATGGTAGAGAAATTATATCATGACTTACAGACATCTTCATATTACACCTTGATTTACATATTCTTCAAATCATGCTTGTAATCATGACAGATAATTAGAAAATCACTTATTATAAATAATTTACACATCAAAAAGAGTGATCATATATAAAAAAGGGTAATATGCAAATAGACCGAATGGCAGAACAACCAAACAACCAATCAAAGCGTAATATACTAATGATATGCTAAGGCTGCTCAACCACTCGCTATGACATGCACTGACCACCAGGGAGCTGATGCTCCAACCAGTAGGTTAGCTTGTTGCTGGGGTCTGGCAGATCAGGACTGAGATGGGCAGGACACACCCTGGAGCCCTCCAACGGTTCCTCCCCAGCTTGATCATACATCAGTGGAGCCCCTCAGCCTGGCCTGTGCCCCCTTGCAATCCGGGACCCCTCAGGGGATGTCGGAGATCTGGTTTCAGCTCAATCCCGCAAACCACTTCCCTTGGGAGGGCACCAGAAGCAGGGCTCATGCCTGGCAAGCACTGCTACAGCAGCATGAGCCTCTCTCGATAGGGAGTGATTGGGTGCAAGCCTGCAGCAGGCACAGTGGGGCCGGGATGAGGGGTAGAGGCAGGTAGGAGCTGCAGACTGCTTTGGACTTTGGTGGGTTTCGGCCCGATCCCTGCAGGCCACCCAGAGGTACTCCACCCATGCACAAATTCATGCACCAGGCCTCTAGTATAAAATAAATACACAGGTGTGGACAAAAGTAGGATTGCAGTTGTTCATATGGAAAAATATATAATACAAGAGTAAATAATAATACAACAATAAACTCTATGTTTCACCTACTCACAATTGTAAACCAACTTTTTCCAACCCCTATATATTATTGCCTATGCTGTTTCATAGGTAAAATTTGACCTTCTGCAACTTTTATAAACACTCACAAAATTTGAGTTCCAAAACAACATATATTCATGGTTCCATTTACTAATAACATAGTCACTGTTGACTAATGGAAGCTTACAGAAAATGAATAGTTTACATTGAAAGATGTATAAAAATCACACCTTCTCTCCACTTTTTTCCCCCCAGAGTGCTCACTGCTTAAGGGACAATGAATCCCACTTCTGGTTCACATATGCAGGTATGTTCCTAGAGTAGAGTGTAATGTGCACAACTTTTCATAAACTTAATCACCTCTTATTAATTCATTTATCCCTAAAGTACATCTACAACAGTAATACATCAACAACTTTAGCTTATTTCTGTGTTTCATCACATTGAAAAAATATTAAGTTCTCATTTTTCTATATATTGAAATGTTCTATATACTTAAAATATTACTTATTAATTATTGTTACATTGTCTGTTTAAAGGATAGCTTGTCTTTGTCATAAAATCCTATCTAATAAAAGAGTAATATGCAAATTGACCATCACTCCAAGACACAAGATGGCTGCCCCCATGTGGACACAAGATGGCCGCCACAAGATGGCTGGCAGGGAGGGCAGTTGTGAGCAGTTGGGGGTGACCAAGCCAGCAGAGGAGGGCAGTTGGGGGACACCAGACCAGCAAGGGAGGGCATTTAGGGGGCACTCAGGCCTGCAGGCAAGGGCAGTTGGGTGGGACCAGGCCTGCAGTGGAGGGCAGTTGGGGGAAACCCAGGCCTGAAGGAGAGGGCAGTTGGGGGGGACCAGGCCTGCAGGAGAGGGCAGTTGTGGGTGACAGGCCAGCAGGGAGGGCAGTTAGGAGTGACCAGACCAGTAGAGGAAGGCAGTTTGGGAGGTCCAGGCCTGTAGGGGAGGACAGTTGGGGACGATCAGGCCAGCAGGGAGGACAGTTAGGGGTGACCAGGCTGGCAGAGGAGGGCAGTTGGGGTAGAACAGGCCTGCAGGGGAGTACATTTGGGGGGGGACCAGGAGTGCAGGAGAGAATAGTTAAGGGTGACCAAGCTGGCAGGGGATGGCAGTTAGGGGTGACCAGGCTGGCAGGGGAGGGCAGTTAGGGGTAATCGGGCCAGCCGGGGAGCAGTTAGGTGTCAATCAGGCTGGCAGGGGAGTGGTTAGGGGGTGATCAGGCTGGCAGGCAGAAGTGGTTAGGGGCAATCAGGCAGAGGCAGGTGAGCAGTTGGGAGCCAGCAGTTCTGGATTGTGAGAGGGATGTCCGACTGCCCGTTTAGGCCTGATCCCATTGGGCAGTCGGACATCCTTCAAGGGGTCCCAGATTGGAGAGGGTGCAGGCTGGCTGAGGGACACCCCCCCACCCCATGCACGAATTTTGTGCACCGGGCCTCTCGTACTGCAATAAACCTAAACATTTATACTTAGAAAAGTTTTAGCATTTTGAAATCAATATATAACCAACCAAATTCTGTGTAGTTCTAATAATTAAAAGATAACTCTTTGGAAATACTATTTTAATTGAAAAAATTACAAATTTAAAATTACAAAATACAAATTTAAAATTTTGGTTACTTTACTGGGCATCTTGATTGGACATCTAATTTTTTCCATGCATCAGTAAGTAATTTAAGTCACCTTTAATGATTAAAAAAAAAAAGCTCAGTGTAGCAGCAACCTTTCACTGGGAGTTGTACTAGTAAACAATGAAAAGAAAGTACACTTACCATGTTCCAGCCAGGGTAGAGGTAGTCTGTACCAACAAATTCAAAGTAGTGAGCAAAACCTTCCTTCAGCCACACATCTTCCCACCACACAGGAGTCACGAGGTCACCAAACCACTGCATTAGCAAAAGGAATGGGTATCAGCTAAAATGCTAAAATCAAATGTATACTTAATATGAAATGTATTTAACTATGATTATCATACCTGGAACTCATTCTTCAATTGATTTGGTGATCTTAAAATGTGTTATGGTAAAGCTATTGATTTATTTTACTACTTGGATAACACTAGCTGTTTTTTTATATAAATGAATTCAGAGAAGAACAAAAGTAAAATAATCAAAGAAAACACACATACACACACAAATTTAAACCTGCAGAAGAAAAGACTCAGGAGATAAAAACTGGTCACAGTTGTCTTCAAATATTTGAAGACATTCAAATATTTGAAGACATTTGGAGCAGAGGAAAAGATTTGTGTCTTATGGTCCTACAAGGAACAAATCAAGACTAATGGATGAAAATTAGAATTGATAGATGCAGAAGACCCTCCAACAGACTGAGATGGCCGAAGATGGAAAATACTTCCTCCAGAGGCAGTGAGCTGCATCACAGGAAGCACTGAAGCATTGCCTTCCAGAGGCAGAAGCAATTCAGAGAAAACAGCAGCTGACAGAAGGAGCTAAGGGCCTTTAAGATGCCCCCACCTGACTCTCTCCAAGGTTCTATAATGAGGGGTTGGGCCAAAGAAATAGCTAAGATACTTTAAAAAAAAAAAAAAAAAGGCATCATGATTAGCTCATGATGCCTTATTCTGAAACCATTGTTTAAGTTCGGCAAAAGTTTAAAAGAATTCCTTTTTAATTAAAGAAAAAAATACATTATATTCCAGGAGCCATCCTAAAGACGAGATTCAGTGATGAATTGATCACACAGCTGACACTGTATTGTGGCGGCAGGGGGAATGAGGTGAGCTAGAAAATAAAAAAATAAGTAAACAAATGACCAACATAATCTGAAATCCTAATGAAGTGTGATAGGAATTGGGGAGGGATTGTCTTAGATTGTAAAAGCAAGAACTTCCTCTCTAAGCAGATGACATTTCAGCTCAGACTTTAATGATAGGAAGGAGCCAGCTATGAGAAAGCCTTGGGCAATAGGATGCTATACAGATCTAAGCAACCATGAATGTAAACACTCTAAAAGGGAATAAGTTATTTAAGAAATAGGAGGAACTGGTGGACAAGTATCAAATCATGTACAGACAGCTTCAGGAGCTATGGTAAAGGGGTTGGTGACTGAGTGTTTCAATATTAAAACTAATGGACAAAATAAACTGGCAAACAATATAGAATCAGAGATATGGATGCATGGAACAAACTGACAGCTGGCAAAGCAGAGGGATGTGGGAGGGGGACTGGATGAAAGAAAGTGAAGAGATTAGCCAAAGAACATATATGCATAGCCCACAGACCAGTGGTTCTCAACCTCTCTAATGCCACGACCCTTTAATACAGTTCCTCATGTTGTGGTGACCCCCAACCACAAAATCATTTTCGTTGCTACTTCATAACTGTAATTTTGCTACTGTTATGAATCGTAATGTAAATATCTGTGTTTTCCGATGGTCTTAGGAGACCCTGCTAGCACTTGAGAACCGCTACTGTAGAGCCTAAGACCATCGGAAAACACAGATATTTACATTACGATTCATTACCAGTAGCAAAATTACAGTTATGAAGTTGCATCAAAAATAATTTTGTGGTTGGGGGTCACCACAACATGAAGAACTGTATTAAAGGGTCGCGGCATTTAAAAGGTTGAGAACCACTGCCATAGACACAGACAACGGGTAGTGATGGCCAGAGGGAGGAGGGGAGGGGACTGGATGGAGGTGGGCAAAGGAGGGCAGGAGTGTGTGTGTGGGGGGAATGGAGATACCTGTAACAGTGTCAACAATAAAAATAAAATTTAAAAATAAATAATATTGACAAACAAAGTATCATGCAAGATCTCTAAACCTAAATACAAATAAGAAGAAACTGAATATGTTGATTACCACAGCATAAATGACATTGAAAATATTTGTATTGATGATCAAAACGTATGTTTCTGGTTTAAACTGAAAGCCTGTCTTAAGAATTGTGACAATGTGTCACAGAGGAGTTCTGAGCAGAGGGGGCATGTGATTTGTATTAATCTCAGGAACAGCGGGTATAGGAGCAAGACAGAAAGTCGGGAAAATGGTTAGAACAAGAACTTCAAAGGGGCTGGAGGTTTTTTAATAGACAGGATAGTTCTTTGGAAACAGCGAAAAGGGATAAAGGCAATAGAGTATTTACTCTTCCTCCATCCAGGCCCTCAGATACTCAAAAAATGAGGGAGAAATCTCAGGCCAGTCAGGTCCACCTCACAGGCTGAAGGGAAGGAAACATTCAGAAAATAAGACAAAGCTACAGGGAGTTTGCTTCAGCAGCAGTGGAGGCAAACCATAGTCAGAACAGTTAGTTTTACTGAGCATGTACTATGTGACTACCAGTATTCTAAGAGCTTTTCTTGGGAAAACTTCTTTAGTCCTCTAAATAACCCTAAAGTGTAAATACTATTGCAGGCCCATTTTACACAAGAAACGGAGGCACAGAAGAGTTAAGAAACTGGCAGCTCCTAAGTGCCATGGTTGAGATGACAGATTCTTAAACTGGGAAGTCAGGGCGGCAAGATCTGGGGTTGTCAGGGAGGGTTGGAGAGTGACCTCGCGAAGGGAGGGGTACACTGGTCTGAAGATGAGACCCCGGTGACAAAGGTGAACTGTGAGGCTGTGATGAAGGTTAACAAGTTTGCCCCATGATGCCATTTGCCCGGACTGGCATCAGAAGGAGGTTTTTAATGAGTGCAAATTGGAACAGGAAGCTTGGCGCCTCTGAGCAAAGCTCTCCCCTCAGCACCCTGTGGATGGAGAGGAGCCACAGGTGAGCATGCCCCTCCCTGGGAACCTTTCACAGGCAGCCTGTGTGGGAAGAGCAGGTTAATAGCTGCAGACAGGCCCTGAACATCTGTCCTGCATGGGGAGAGTGCTCATATCTATGTGTTTCTGTGATGTTTTGCTGTGACTCATTTGGAGATAATAATCACTCACTATTATTTCTTAAGCACTTACTACCCATCAGGTGCTGTGCTGAGTACTTGACATATATTATTCCTTCAATAAACACCAATCTTATGATATGAAAGAAAAATAATTACAACAAATAGGTGGGAAGAAAGGGTAATGTAGAAGATAATTTGGTAATGATAGTGAAAATTGTTATATATTTCTCCTAGCAACTGGTACATTCCCTCCTACTACTAGTAAGTAGCCTGGCATTAACTACCAATCTGTAACAAGAAAATAACTCAGAATAAAGAACAAATTAAATCAGTTCTAGGAACAATGATGACATTACCAATGTACCCTTATTTTGACAGAAGTGTACAAGTAACTCGTGTCTAGGAATGTCCAAAAAGAAAACTGCTTTTGTTTCAAAAAAATTGTATTTTGAGCTGGAAACCCTTCTCATTAGTGCAGGAGAGGAGGCCTGGTTATCTCTGCCATGGATTCCTTTCAGTCTCTGAGGGAAGGAACACATGTCCAACCTGCCGGCATGACAGGTACAGACATCTTACAGGCTCACTGCAAAAGGCTGACATTTAGGTAAATGGTCATATGGCCTGGACCAATTTATCTTTAAGTCAGTATCCAGGTATTAGCATTTAGCAGTTCACCTTCTTTAACTGACAGCATTTTCCATATCACTCTTTCTTAAGCTTCGCTGGCTTTTTAAAAAGGGTTTTGGGTTTCTAAAAAGCTGAAATCATAGGTCTGATTTCTGGTGTTTTCATTTAAGAATTATTCGTAGTTACTGGTAACCAGGTATTGCTTTCTATGAGCGTGAATGTTTATTTTCAGGGTTTTATACCCTCTCACTGGAATCAAGATTTAAATAAGCATTGTGAAACTTCTTTATCCACTCATTGTAAGAAAGCGCATAAAATCAAAATGAAATTAATTTTATCTTAGCTTCACTACAAAGTTGGCTAATTTCCATATGAATTTCCACCATGCCGAGACAAAAAAAATCTCAATCATTGGAGAACAAAGAGTCTATGGTGGAGTTAGTGAGAGACTTCCTAAGTGTCTGTGTGATGGGAAAACGGGAGTAACGAATTGATGTCAGCAAAAGCAAATTTTGACACGTACACAAAACTCAGCTGCATCTTGTAGCAATGTAATAAATCATCTCCCTCACTGCACTTACCATATATGCACACCAATAATCACAAGAAAATAAAGCGAGGTTGACAAGGAGTAGTGACTAGTTTGGGTCTCAAAAGAGGCAGTGCCGTCCCACGCGTCCACTAAGCTGAATGACAGTTGCTTATTCACTGTGATCAGCGTGTTTGCTTTTGTTTATGCTGTCACCTGAGAAAAGCAACATATCTTCTAGAAAGAACTACATAGTGTTCTCTCTATAATTAAAGCTTAATTGGGAGGATAACATCTTAGGTCCTAATCAAAGTATCTGAAATCATTCTATATTCTCAATAATGTGCAATGATACTTACACCTGATCCTTTTTCTCATACCTGGTGACATATCTCATGAACAATGACCATGGTGACATCCAGCAAATAAGAAATAGATGACACACTGGGATCCAGCAGTATTCTCTGTTCCACAAAAATACTGAGTCCCCAGTTCTCCATAGCAGCATACGGATGCTTAGGCACAGCTAAAAGATCTAGAAATAGAATAAAACAATTCCAAAGATTTTAACAAATATACCAGAATCTAAATTCATATCCTAAAAAAAAGTCAAGAAATACTAATTAGAAGGAATACTTGCTCTTTCTTAATAATGTTTCCCCCGAAATTAAACTACCTGCCATTTCTACATGACAGCAGAAATATAGGCTATCACTGTATACACAGGCCACGTCCATTCATCACAGTTCATTTTCAGACCCAATGCAGTCAGAGGCTGGAAGTATCAGCACCATTATTGATGGGCCCATCCTGATAAGTTTCAAAAAGTCAAGGAAACCAAATGCAGCAGGAATCCACAGAGTCAGAAGACATAGTGCCTTCGACTGAAAATATATTCAGTTCAATGCAGTGAATACTGTACTCTTACTTTCACCTTGATATTTTTCAAAAGAAAACATGTACTATCAGGTTAAAAATGCAATGTCATTTTTCTAAATTCTTAAATTATAATTTATTTTTTGAGCTCCATTAAGAATAAAAACTGTTACATACAAATATAGGGAAAACTATGATAGTGAATATAATGGCAAAAGGACAGTTGAGGGAACATGCAAGTTTTGGTTCTGGTCCTGCCTCCACCATTAACTAGAGATAAGACATTGGTGAATTACTTACTTTCCTGAGACCACAATTCTTTCACCTATAAAACAAGGTTATAGGCTTTCATTATCTTGAAAATCTCTTCTAACTCCAAAAATCTATGATTAGATGATTCTAAGATTTGTGCTTATTTTAAAAGGTTATGGAGGTATTATAAACTTCTGGTTAGGGTGACAATAAGTTCATGTTTTGATGTGTTCCCTCCACTCCAAACATAGTGATGACACATAAAATATTAAAAGGGAAAACTAAAAAATATCTGCAGGCTTGAAAATGAACCTCTCCATGGACCAGAAACGGTACAAAAATGTGAAGTAGCGATTGGGTCGGAAGCCCTATGCCTGCTGGGTTCTGGCTCCGGGAGTAGGCAGTGGCAGCTGGGAATTGGTTCCAGCAGGATGTGCCTCCGCCAAAGAGACTTGAGCCCAGTGCTTGATGCCAGGGGTTGAGGGAGGAGATGCATACTCATGAGAAGAGCTGCAAATAGCTGGTGCTCACTGTTTCCTGAGGAAGGTAGCAAGTGGAAGAGTAGGGATTCAAACCCAGGCAGCCTGGCTCAGGGCCTTGCTCTTAATTACAATGACATAAAGTTTATAGTTTCTGACCCAGAAGTTACACTTCCCAATATAAACAAACCCTGGTGTAACTCCCTAGGATGCGAAGGGGGGGAAAATGGTACAAAAATGTTACTGTAGTATTTCTGTAAGAGTGAAAATGGAAAACTAAAGCCATTGATGAAGATAATGAGCAAGGGAACTATAAAATAGATATAGTATAAAGGAATACTATACAGCAATTGACATGAATGATCTCACCAGCAGATGCTAACACTATATATATCAACATGGATAAGCTGAAAAACATAATGTTGAGGGAACAATTAAGATGTTAAATTACCCTTACCATATATTACTTTAAAACACACAGAATAATACCAGGTATTGCAAGTGAATACTCACACATGCACACAAATACCAAGACAGATGGTAATGATATATTGCACATATAATCACACACATATTCTAATGATAAATACCAAATTCAGAATCATGATTGCTTCATGGAAGACAGAAGGAATAATGGATGAGAGACTGTCTTTTAGGTTCCTGAACTCAATGTCAATTTGGAAGCTGGAAAAGAGTTGGAACATCACCAACAAGCAATTCCTGGGCATCAGCTGAGTGTCTGAGAATTGAACTCAATTTTGACACCATCTACCCATCTACCTGAGGACAGACTCAGATTCCACAGGTTAAGGGCTTAGTCCTACAAGACTTACCCCCAGCACACACCCAGGTTTACCTGTATTTCTGACAGATGCTATATATCAGAGGTTCCTAATGATACTATTCTAATTAACTTGTTATTAATAACAGAAAAGGAGCAAAGGGAAGACATTACAGACATATTCCCTATAAAACATTGGGGGAGAGAACCACATAGAGAAGAGAGCCACATGCCCAGTAAAGTTGGGATGACATAGAGAAGGTACTTGCTGGTCAGTCACACCTAGAGCAGAGGTGGTGGCCAGAGTGAGTATGGCCACTGCAAGCCTGTGAAAATTTGGGATATCTAAACCCCTAAACAAAGAAGCTCTCTCTCTCTCTCTTATGCTCTTAGTTCCTCTTAACAGGCTTGGCCCATAGCTCACACGTGGCTTTCTGGCATTGTCCCATGTGGCCCACAGCCATGTGGACCCTACACACAATGAACTAATGGACTGCACTAGCCTGATGCTGTACTGGACCAGCTCCAACATGGAAGGGAAGCTCTGGACACTGGCTTTGCTTCTAGCTCTACTGAAATCCCAGCTACACTTCTTCTATGACTGGACTAAGGGAATCAGAACTTTGGAAACCCAGGGATGTAATTTCACAAAAATCAAGCTTTCTACCACATCTCATCCTCCTGTGGGAGCCTCTGGAAATGCTTACTCCAGCGGTACCCCAAGAACCCCACTCCCACTAGCAATGGGGAAAGACGAGGCATGTTTTTCTATGCTGATACTATGACCTCCTCTCGGGTTTGATTAGTTTGCTAGAGTGGCTCACAGGATTCAGAGAAACATTTAACTTACTAGATCACCAGTTTATTATAAAAGGATATAACTCAGGAACAGCCAGATAGAGGAGAGGAATAGGGCAAGGTATGAGGAAAGACACAAAATTTCCATACCCTCTGCAGGACCCGATCCTCCCCAAATCTCCAGGTGTGTACCCACCCAGAATCTCTCTAAATTTTGTCTTTCTGGCTTCTTATGGAGGCTTCATTACATAGGCTTCATTACAGAGTCATGATTGGCTACATCATTGGCCATTGATAATTTCCAGCCCCTCTCTTCTCCCAGGAAGTCAGGGGTTGGGACTGAAAGTTCCAACCCCCCAGTCAAAGGGTTGGTTCCCCTGGCAACCAGCCCCATCCATAGGTGAATTCAAAAAGTCACATCATTAACATAACAAAAGACAACTTTATTGCTGTAATTGATTAGAAAATTTCAAGGGTTTTGAAAGCTGTAAGCCAGGAACCATGAAGGAATTAAATATATGAAAATACATATTTGGTCATCTATATATTTCTTATGAATCACAATATCACACACAAGGGATATCAAATGTGTCTTCAATATTACTTTTTTAAAGCAGGTGATGGGTACATGAGTATTATTTATACAATTATTCGTTCTTTTCTGTATGCCTTAAATATTTCATAATAAGAAAAAGAATAAAATTATCAACAGTCTTACAATATGGTTGATTACCTTTATGACTTCAACAAACATCTTCTCAGTATTTGTTGTGTCCTTAAGTCTGAAATGTATATTAAATTAAGTTAGGGATGGCCCCTATACTAGTATACAGGACATTTTGAATAAAGAATGACAGCTTTACACAAGAAATAAAGAAAGAATGAAAAGTTCTGTGAAAGAGAAAGAAAACAAATCTGGTTGGAGAGGTTCTTGAAAGAGATAATATTTGAGTTGGGTTTCAAAATATTAGATTTCAACAGGTAGATAGAGGCACTGTATGTATTTATTTATACAAGTATATACTGAGCATCTCTTCTGCTCAATATAACCATTGCTCTCTACTTCAAACTCCTTGCCCCATTCTCTCATGGCACTTATATTCATATGTGGGTGTGTATAGGACAAAGAGCTTAGTTAACAAGCTCAGTTAACAAGTAATAAAGTGGAAGAAATTTAGTAAATGATAAATGCTACAAAGAAAATATAATAGAGTAAGACAACAACTGACAGGTTGGGTAAGATGGGTATAGCATGGTCAAGAAAGGGAATCACATTTCATCAGAGATGTGATTAATGGAAGAAGCCAGCTGTTTCAAGATCTGTGGAAGTGTGGTCTAGGAGGGGACAGCAAATGCAAAGGCCCTAAGGTGGAAATAAGACAAGCAGAAAGAAGGTCATTGTGGCTGATCCATATGATGGAGAACGTAGGTCCAAGAATTAGTACAAACTCCAAGTGCACAGCAAACATTCTTCCACAAGATTTTCAAGTGGAAATCTTCCCTAAATATGAGCAAACTAGGCGACGGAACAACATTGTGTCAACTCTGCCGGCCACCAGCAGATGGCAACAGCAGTAGCATATCTGGTGTCATTTCCTTGCAGGAACTTGTGAATTTGGGAACAATCCTTTAGAGCCAAGCCTGTTGCAGGACAGAGGCACCTCTGTGTGCTGGAGTTCTCCAGAGCCCAGAGTAGTCAGGTCCCAAGACTAAGTGAGCCAATCTGGCCACACACTGGGATTTGGACTGGCTCAAATGGCACAAAGAGAAGACTCCAGACATGGGCCCAATGCAGAGTCTGGGAGTTTGGAATAAAGAAGAAAGTACACTTAGGGAGCAGTCAACAGATAGCAAAAGCCTGACCAGCAGCATATAAGCAGGGTGTGATGGGGGCCAGTTGAAGGTTGGTGCCAAAAATATCAGGCAGTGGTGACCTAAGCAGGCAGCTGGCTTCCAGAGGTCTGAGGACATGGAAGTCAGGTGTGGGTAACCTGACAAGAACTCCTAAGCAAATAGTTATATTCAGATAAAGCAATTGAGGAGGAGTTGAAAGACTGGGTGAAAAAGGTGAAGGGATTAAAAAGTACAAATTCGCAGTTACAAAATAGTCATGGGGATGTAAAGAACACCATAGGAAATACAGTCAATAGTGTTGTTATGACTAAGTATGGGGCCAGAGGAGGTACTGGAAATATCAGGGGGATATACTTTTGTAAAGTATATGATTGTCTAACCACTCTGGCTTTTCACCTGAAACTAATATAAAAGCATATTTAATGTAAACTGTAATTGGAAAAAAAAGGAAGACCAAAGATAAAGAGTTTGAGAACAGAGCAAAACACAAAGAGCTCAGTAGTAGGAGGCAGCTTCTCAGACACAGACAAGCATTAAAGTTGGTACATGGAACATGGCAGCAGGGGGAGGGGGTGGAACTAAAAAAATTTAGAATAAGCTACTATGCACTTCATAACTTTTTCACAAAGCACTGAAGAAACTTGGATTTCTTTTAACTAATAGTAAGAGATATTTTAACTGTGCCTCTCTACACCTTCATAACTTAAGAAATATGATAGAATTATATCTTAAGAATACCTGCATGAAGCATATATCCTTATAATGACATCTACACAATACCCATCACAAGTTTACTTCCAAGAGCCAAAAACAGGAAATAAATCAAATGTTCATCAACAGGCAAATGGATGAAGTGTGGTATATCCATACAACAAAATACTATTCAGTAATAAAAATAAATGAACTGTTGATACATGGAACACCATGGGAGAATCCCAAAAGTTGCATGAGTAAAAAGGAAGAAAAAATATACATGTTGGATGATTCATGCCATTTCTATAGTTCTAGAAAAATGCAGGCTAATCTATACTGTCAACAAGCAGGTAGTGGATGCCTGCAGACAAAGATGGAAGGGTTAAAAAGATAAGACAGCAACAGAAAACTTTTGAGGGTGATGGATATGCTCACCACAGCACCAATTTCATGGTGCACACACCTCACACCATCAAACTGTACAATTTAAATATGTGCAGTGTACTGCATGTCACTGTATTTCAATGAAAGTAATTTTAAGAAGACCTTCAATCATTGAAGTATTCTTTTGCTTAACTTTAAAGAAGATCTGATTTATTCACAATGAATTAAATTATTTTAATTTTTGCAAAATAAATTTGTCATGAGGCTATATCCATTAATATGTGCAACCATAACTTCAATATGCCTTGAAAACAGAGGTAAGAAAACTCCAATGTTTCAGAATCTAATTTACTTGGAAATTCAAAGAAAATCATCGATAAAATTATGCATCGTAGTCTGCTTCCAATTAATTACTGCAGTCCTAAAAACTGCAGGCAGATAACAAATATTCATATAATACTAGTGAATGTGGTTACATAAATTAACATAAAATCTAACTTTCTCTACTCGCTTCTTTCGATGCACTATAATTTGCTCTCTATCTTTAACACTGTGTTGAAACAGCTCTCTATAACTAAGATCACAATATCTCATGGAAACTTTTCTCTGTTCTTATTTTTTTTAATATACTGCTGACAATTTCCATACTTTGATCAGGAGCTATTATAACAGGACATCCATTTTTCCATCTACATTTTAGATTAGCTTTTGTTGTTGTTGTCTCATTTATTTGATTTTTTTTTCACTTTTTCATTGTCTGACTGTTGAAAATCAAAGTTTCCAGGATTTCCAACTCTGGGTTTTTTGCTTCTTTGGGTGTTTTTTTTAAGTCATTCCACTGGTTTTCTTTGAGTGTTCTCACCCACTCCAGTGTCATCTGTCACCACCCATATGCCCAGACAGCTCTCTTGGAGCTCTAGAGGAAAATGCCTAAGCACCTTTGTAGCAGACTGGGACTGGATAGCCCTCTCTGTACTATTCCTCTGCAATCGCCCCCTTCCCTTTCATCTGGCTTAAACCTTCAGAAAGGCTTGCAGCCTCCTCTTTTGCACTCTGGGGAAAATCAGTTGCCATGAAAAATGTCCACTAGCCTGACAACGCCATGCTAAGAGGAATGCTGAAACCACTGGAAAGGTCCAAAGAATCACCAAACGAGGTCTCACAGTACACACTAACAGAAAGCCAGTCTCCAGCTGTCATTAGTGGCAGTGTTCTGATGTATAAATTTGGAAACTGGAAGTATACACTAATATAGTCCACATTATTAAGTAACCACTGGCGGGGGAAGCATGTGCAATATCAGGCCTCTCCTTTGTCACAGTCACATTCTGAGCTCACAGATCATCCTAATTTGTCATGCAGAATAAGATTCATCACTCTAGCTGTGGGCTCATGCACGCCCTGGCTCCAGTATGAGAGTCTGGTACCCTCCAACTCAGATGTTCTCTGCCACATTATCAAGCTCACACTCTATGCTCTTAAGAGTGGCAGAAGTAGAGAAGATACATTTGAAACATGACATCAGCTACTTGTCACTTATCCTACTTTCTCTTGACACTCCTTTTTCCCTAAGACAGACACCCTAGGGCAGTGGTCGGGAAACTGCGGCTCGCGAACTGCAGTTTGCCGCTCTGCTGACTAATGAGTTTGCCGACCACTGACCTAGACTGTCGATTCCAATAATTACAGGCTGTTGTTGCTCCTTGTGATTAAGCCCCTATCCCAGTGGTCGGCAAACTCATTAGTCAACAGAGCGGCAAACCATGGCTCACAAGCCAGTTTGCCAACCACTGCCTTAGGGTCATGGCTTTCCTCCCCAATATTTCTTCAGCAGCCAATTTTTGCCTTCATGCTGTCCACATCCCATCCGTCAATTCATTTTGAATTTGCAATCTGTTTATCTAAATATTCTGAGACTTCTAAGAGAGTCCCTGCTGAGGTCAGAAACCCAATGCTCCAGCTTTCACCCTTGAGCCTGAAAAAGGATGTAAGATCCTAGAAGACAAGAAGCTGAACACTGAGGAAGTATTACCCCAGCGACTCAGGCAGAAAACAGAGCTGCTGCCAAGCCCCGAGTCCTTGGAAAGCAACACTGCTCCCTGGTGAGTGTGAGATTTTCTACTCAGAAAATCTAAAGTGCCATAATACCAGAAGTTTTGTTCTCACAAGAGGAAAAAACCATGAGGCTTTCTCATGGGAATAACAGACTTCTCATTTTCCTGTACAGGTAGCATATTTCATTCATGCACTCATTCACAAAGTTTGTTGAGTCTTTACTCAGAGGAGACTGACAAGGACCCTGCTCTCACGGAGCTCACATTCCAGCTTTGGGGGTGGAGAGAAGATGGGTAGGGTAGTGAGCTAAATCACACCCAGATAAATAAATAATCAACATCATATGAGATTGCATTTTGGGATGTGATGAAAATAACACAGGTGCATGTAAACTGTAATGGGGTTGGCATGAGGACAATTCAAACTGAGTGACCCGGAAAAGCCTCTTCGAACATCTAGACTGAAACATCTACCCAATTGAATTGCAGCTCCAAGGCAGGTCATTATTTATCTCAATTGCAGCATTTCCAGTGCCTAGGATAGTACCAAGCATACGGCTGATATTCAAAAATCAGTTAGAAAATGAACGAATAGCTTGTCTTGTGATGACCAGTCATGCTGAACAGAGCTCACTAGTTCTGCTTGGTGTTACAAACCAAACAGATGTGTAGCCATTACCAATACTCTTCCAAGAAAAAGTATTAAATTCTTCAGTCTGGTCACCGTTCCCACAGTTTTACTCTCCACTATGGGAAGTGCTCTGGTGCTCCTGTAAGTCACCTCCCCATCCCCTTGCTGAATATCCCTAATTTGCACTCTCTCCAAATTCACAGGCACATTCTCAACTCTTTGCTCTGGTCCCTCCTAGCCAAATCCATCTTGCTCTCAAATTCCTAGGCTTTTGACCTGCCTCTGACTTCTGTTTCCTGCCTCACTTTACCCTTTAGGTCTCACCATCCACACTGTCTTCCATGCTATACCTTCACAGCATTTCAATGACAATCCAAGTCATCTTCCCAGCACAGCTGCCCAGATCTGTTTGGCAGAGGGCAGAGGGCAGAACAGTGAAAAGGTGCAGCTTGGAAGTCCACACTCTTTGGCATACAAACCCAGGTCTCACGCTTATGAGTTGTGGGACCTTGAAAAAAGTTCTAGTCTCAGCTTCCACTTCCTTATTGATACGTGGAGATATTAATGACACCTCCCCTGAAGGTTGTCATGATGATAAAATGAGATGGTTCATGCTAAGCACTTAGTTCTAAGCACAAGACATGCTAAATCAATGCTATCACTATTTGGGATCTCTCCAGGTCATCCCCACCTTGGGGAATCGAATGCATCACAGGCCTTACCTTGGGAGAGGAGGGGTCTTGTCCTTGAACAAAGATGAAGTGTTGGTTTAGTATGCTAGTTTAGGCACTTTGATTTCTGAATTAAAATTTTATTTTATGACATGATGCAACAGAGAACCTACCTAAGAATGAGTGAAAGAGAAAACATCATAGTACATGTCTATATTATCATTCAGGGATGCTAAATAAATTTTAAAGGAAAGGTACAGCAGGTAAAAAAATTAATAAGTTACCTTTTCATTATGCCATGACTGTCACTTGCTCAAGATGCTATTTACATATACATTTATGCTTAAATATAAAAAAATAAAACTCCTTATTCAGTTACCATATGTAGCTAGTCAAAATACAAATTGCATTTGAAATAGCAGCATTAATGAGATAAAATTCAGAGACGTCAGACATTATTGGTATTTACTAACATGAGGACAACCAACTATTTTTTCCTTTCCAATGCATTCTCGGAATTTTTTTTTTTTTTTACTCACAAACAGATTAGGTTCTAACTGGCTGTTTTTAAGTTCATCTGAAAGAGGAGTTTAAGCCTCACTGTCCCTGGATGTATTCCACCAAATTTAAAAATGAACCAGTCCTACAGTGTTTTCAAACAAAACACACTTTTCTCCTGATATATTTTCTACTTGGGCATTTTTCCATCAGAAAATACTAGTTTCAGCTACACATTTTGTTCTGTAACAGAATTTTCATCAGTTCTACTTGCATTCACAAGCCTAGTATTTATCTCCCCAAACTCCTAGCATTCTATTAGCATTAGCTCATAATACCATCATATGGCTCACTGTTTCTGCTGATCTTTCTGCCACACACTCAACACTTACTGATTACTGTCCATTGCAGAGGAGGAGCATTTTCATGTGCTGTCTAATTTTTTTTTTTACCTGAAAAAGAATTTCTATGCGAAAGGACATATCCCATATGCACAAGGAATATTTGTCATTTCCTCGCCCATTTAGTTTTTTTAAATTAGCTCTAATTTAAAAAACTTTAATTTTCGTCATCCTATTTTGCAGCTTCTTACTTTCAAAACTCATGTTCTTTGCCTTAATGGACATGATTAGGCATAGACATTGAAAATACTAATTGACCCCCGTCTCATCATTCAGTGACATGTCAATTTGACTGACGCTTGTTATAGAACAACGGCTTGCTTTATCTAAGAAAATGCAGGTTGAAAATAAAGGTTCCTCTCTATTAAGGTTTCGTTCATGATATATTTTCATGCATTCCTGAAATATTTATTCATTACCTAATATAGGCCAGTCTGATCTGAGCACTGGATACATAAACCTTGAACGATAAAGATACAGTCCCATTAAACTCTCCTGGAGCTTAAAAACTAATGGGAGATACACACAAGTTAAAAAGTATATATATTATAGACACACATGAAGGGAACTGCAGGATAGTGTAGGTTCTACGATGAGGGCATGGTAGAACAGGTGCAGCACAGAGCAGAGATTATGAACGTGGGATCTGAAGCCAGGCAGTCTAGTTCAAAAGTCAATTCTGCTACTTAATGAAGCACATTATTTACCACTTATGCCCCTCATTTTCCTTTCCTGTAAGATGAAGATGATTATAATTGCAACTATTTCATAGGGTTACTACCAGGGCTATTATTGAAAACACAATTCTCAAGGGTCCCTCACATTTGCTTTTTGTTCCAAACTATCTTCTTAAGGATATCTGTATGGCAAAAATAGTGATAGTATCCTCTCCAATGCAAAGGACAGTCATACATACCATCCTATTGAATAAAGAGGGAATATGCTAATTGACCATCACGTCCTCACAAAGATGGTGGCACACGGCACAGCCGGGCCTGCCCCCAGGTGGGTCCGGCCAATCCACGCACCTGCCTCCATAGTCCCCCAGTCCCCTCAGCCCCCCAGCTGCCCAGGGCCTCCAGAGGCTCAGGTAACCAGGGCCGGCCGAGGCTTGTGCTGCCGGCAGTGGCAGCAGCAGAGGTGTGATGGGGTGTTGCCTTCCCCTGATTTCCTGGTCTCCTCCCGCCCCTGAGACCTCCCGGACTGTGAGAGGGGGCAGGCAGGGCTGAGGGATCCCCTCTTCCAGTGCATGAATTTTCATGGATCAGGCCTCTAGTCATTTATAAAAGAATCAGATCCCCAGGCTCAGGCTTCCTCATCTGTGATATAATACATTGCATATTCAGGTTATCACCTGGACCTCTACATTGCTGCTGGGAATAGGATCTCAGGAAACTGTCACATAAAAAATGCTGATACTCCAGCTAATGCTATAGCTAGAGAAATAAAGATTTTTGTCTCTAACTCAGGAGTTGCATGTCTCCTGTGAACATTCATGAAAAATAGTAGGTAGACTTGTCAAGCTTGCAAATAAGGTGAAGTAAAACCTCACACCCTTCACAGTTCTTGACAACTGTGTGAGTTAACATATGTGGGGTGCTTAGAACAGCAAGCAAGTGGTAAGTTCTCAATAGCTGTTAGCTATGCAACAAACAGAAACATGCCCATCCAAAGACATCCATGCCTCATTCCCAGAACCTGTTAGATTACTGAGCAAAAAGGACTTAAAGTCACACATGGAATTAAGGCTGCTAATCAGCTGACCTTAACATGGAAGTGACCTGGATTATGCAGGTGGACTCAACATAATCACAAGGGTCCTAAAAGATAAAAGAAGGGGGCAGAAGAGTCAGTGTCAGAGTGTTGTAATGTGAGAAGTGCTCTGGAGGCCATTGCTGGCCTAGAAGACGGGGGAGCAGGAGCCCAGGAATGCAGGCAGCCTCTAGAAAATAGTAAAGCCAAGAAAATTTATGGGTGCTCTCCTAAAGCCTCTAGCAAAAGCAGCGTCGAAGGGCCAACCTTTAGAACTATAAGATAGTACATTGGTGTTATTTTAAGCCACAATGAATGTGGTAATTTGTTACACCATAAATCAGAAACTAATAGACTATCATTATCATCAGCAGCATCATTACCTTTATCACTAATACTTTATTAATAAATATGTCATATTACTATACTATATTACTGTAATATATTGCTACAGATGCTATATTACTATAAATACTATATTACTATGTAATATGTATTAATATGTGTAGCAAATTACTATATTTTATGCTATAATATATTGCTATTATTTTATTATATTTGCATTATTGCTATATAAAAGAGGCCCCAAATTTTAACTCAAGAATGTGAAAAGGCTTCTTGAAGAAATTTGATTGTAAGATCTGTCAAATAAATAGGAGTTATCTGGAGAAAAAGTATATTTCAGGCTAAGGGTGTGTGCAAACAAGTACAAGAGAGCACAGCACTTTCAGTAAACAAAAACTGGATCAGTTGTTTGAAGCATCGTCCGGAACACCAAAAGTTTGTGGGCTCCATCCCCAATCAGGATGCATACAAGAGGAAAGCAATCAATCTCTCTCTCTCTCTCCCTCTCTCCAGCTCTCTCTCTCTCTCTCTCTCTCTCTCTCTCTCTCTCTCTCTCTCTCTCTCTCCCCCTTCTTCTCTCTAAACATGTCCTCCAGTGAGGAATTTTTTAAAAAAAGATGAATATGACTGAAACATAGTGAAAATTTTTTTGTTTTAGACATGCTCAGTTTGAGTTGCTTCTGGGACATTCCAATGGTGAGATCTATTAAGTGGTTGAATATGGAGGTCTGATGTGCTGGGGAGAGGTCTGGGCTGAGGAAGCGGATGTAAGAAGTCATCAACATGTATATAGTAGATTATAGCCAATGATGAGCATAGAAGAGAGTTAGGAATATATCTGAGGAGCACTGAGACTTAAGAAACAGGCAGAGGAAAGGAGGAAATATAACAGGGCACACAAAGAATGCCAACAAGCACTGTCATAAGACAGGGGAAAGGCAGGAGAGTGTGATGTTACATCATTCAAGATTAGTAATCCAGCCCAGCAGACATGGCTCAGTGGTTGAGTATTGACCTATGAATCAGGAGGTCACAGTTCAGTAAAGGTCAGGGCACATGCAGGCTCAATCCCCAGTGGGGAGCATGCAGGAGGCAGTCGATCAATGATACTCTCATCATTGATGTTTCTACCTCTCTCCCTCTCCCTTCCTCTCTGAAATCAATAAAAATTTAAAAAGAGTAGTAACCCACTCAAAACAAAGGCAAGCATCTATGAATAACTTAGGTATATTTATAAAACACAGATATCATATACCCAAGTAGTTAAATACTGTTCTCAAAGAATACTAGCTAACCATTCAATACCATTATTCACAGATTTTCCAAATGAACTATAAAACTTTTACACAAATATAACACCAAGCATGCCGTGTGTCAGCACCATCACTTGGAGTGGGGAAAACAATACTTGGCTATTTAGCAAGTGGTCGCTTCTGGGGTGGGTCCATCCCACATCAAAGAACCCAGGAGTCTTTTTTATTTCAAGTTGGGAGTCATCGCCCAGGTTTGGATAGCTCTTTGACTCTCTTAATTGACAGATTCACATTCCCAGCAGAAGAGAGTAGGAAAATAATACTAGTTATAAATGAGCATTCTTAACTCTTGAAACTTGGAGTTGTCAGTAAAATGTGTTTCCAAATTCATGTTCACTTTAGACAGCCTGATTACAAAGTGGTTACCTCTAAAATAAATTATTTATGTAGGTTTGGTAAAGTGGAAACAAAGATTCATTGTGCCTTAAGGCTAGTTCTTCTTAGTATAAACTGTGTGAATAGTGCACATAAATTTCAATAAAAAAATGCAAACATATAATGCAAATGCTGGAGTCTTTCCTTAAAATGATCTAGCATAAATCTCAAGGAAAATCAAATACCTGTTGAAGTCCCTGAGAAAAAATTCACTAAAGCTCAATAGTTGTTGATTTTTTATCACTTTTTAATGCAGTACAAAGTATTAGCTGATATTAAATGGCAGCTAAACAATTGATACATTTTCAAGAGCTAGTAGTACAAACAGAAGAGGCCAAAATTTACAGTGAATTTTAAAGGTTCCTAGAGAAATCTCTGGTTGATGTTTGGGGTAATGAAGGCAAAGAGAAAAGTGAAGAAAATAGAGTTTAAAAATAGCACAGTTGTAGAAACAGAAAACGTGGTGACATTGTGTTACTTCACTAAATTTTGACAGTAGCTCAAAGCTAATTTGCCTATAAAGGAACTAAAATATAACCTTATCAATTTAGTTTGTGGCTTATTACTAATAGGCTCTCTTTTTATCATCCAAACCCACAGATTTACAATTTGAAATAGCATCAAATCACTCAATGCCATGAAGAAAAATGAAGTCATGTCCCATTCAGAGTGAACTATGTATCAGATAGGAGGTATTGATCAAAATACAAACCATGTCTTTCATTATCAAAGATACCTGATGCTTTGTTATAAATACCTTCTTGACAGTACAAAGAAACCACTTTTTCCCAACATTTTCTACAGGCGAGTTTCTGAGAGCTTCTTTCAACGAATTTTTTTCAAAACCTATTACCGGTATTCCAAACAGTCTCAAGTTCAATTCACATTAGATCAAGAAATGAAATACAAAAAGAACTAATAATGAGCCAGAGACTGAACTGAACCCTTTGCTTCTCCAAGCTCCAAAATCTAATGGGCATCACTAAGTTACACTCCTAAAGTATATTTTGTAGGAAGGAAAACATTTTGTCTACCTAATGGGAAAATGCTGAGAAGAGGGGATTTTTTTGTACCCATCATAAAAATGTTTCTCCTAATGTAAATACTCAGGTAATTGACATGATGGAGAATTGCCAGAAGCCATTTTCCTAACACCACAGTTAATAGAGCATGAGAGTTCTATAGCTCAAAACGACGTGGAACTGAACACTGTACACTTGTGGCAGGGATACTACCATGAAGAAAATGGTAACACCCTTCTCATTATTTCTGTTTCTTCTTGTCCTCCAAATACACTATGCAAAATTTTTACTTGACTCTTATTCTTGGAACCTGTCTGAATAGTTATTAAAATAAAAACCGGTATTCCATGGAGGGCTGCACTAAAATGTACAGGTCTGAGAACACTGGCATTTCTGCTCATGTTTCTCAGTACCATTTGGGCTATTCTAGTCTCAGACAGGGAATACTACCCTTACAGCCTGATCTGCTTACAGCCTGGACAGAAAATGCTACAAAGTATTTGGATTTTTCTAAAAGCTAACTACTTCAAGGAGCTTGTGTACATTTTTCTGGATCTCAGTGAACTATATATGTATATGTATATATGTATGTACATGTTTATAACTCTATATTATAAATCCTATCTATAAAAGAGTAATATGCAAATTGATCATCACTCCAACACAGAAGATGGCCATCAGGGAAGGGCAGTTGGGAGGGACCCAGGCCTGCAGGGGAGAGCAGTTGGGGGTAACCAGGCCTGCAGGAGAGGGTAGTTAGGGGTGACCAGGCTGGTAGAAGAGGGAAGTTGGGGGCGACCAAGCCTGCAGGGAAGGGCAGTTGGGGGGGACCCAGGCCTGCAGGGGAGAGCAGTTGGGGGTAACCAGGCCTGCAGGAGAGGGCAGTTAGGGGTGACCAGGCTGGCAGGGGAGCAGTTAGGCATCAATCAGGTTTTCAGGGGAGTGGTTAGGGGGTGATCAGGCTGGCAGGCAGAAGCAGTTAGGGGCAATCAGGAAGGCAAGCAGTTGGGAGCCAGCAGTCCTGGATTGTGAGAGGGATGTCTGACTGCCTATTTAGGCCCAATTCTACCTGGATAAGGCCTAAATGGGCAGTCAGACATCCCTTGAGGGGTCCCAGATTGGAGAGGGTGCAGGCTGGGCTGAGGGACACACACCCCTATGCACAAATTTTGTGCACCGGGGCTCTAATACTTATATAATTATGGAATATAAACATACATACTGAACAAAAATAAGTGTATGCATTACATAATGTTACATATTACATACAGTGTGAAATTAGCTGAATTTTGGTGAATTCATTGAATTTTATGAATCTATCATTCATTCTAAATTTGTGCTGGAAGTAGACTGCACTGTATCTCATGTAACATAACTTCAGGCAAATGGAGGTGTTAAAATCAGAACACAATTGTGGGTTTTGTCTCATGGGGTCCAATCCCATCTAATAAAAGAGTAATATGCAAATTGACCATCACTCCAACACACAAGATGGCTGCCCCCATGTGGTCAAAGATGGCTGCCACAAGATGGCCAGCAGGGAAGAGCAGTTGGGAGGGATCTGGCCTGCAGGGAAGGGCAGTTGGGGGCAATCAAGCCTGCAAGGCAGGGTAGTTAGGGGTGACCAGGCTGGCAGAGGAGGGAAGTTGGGGGCAACTGGGCCTGCAGGGAAGGGCAGTTGGGGGTGACTGGGCCTGCAGGAAAGGGCAGTTGGAGGGCACCCAGGCCTGCAGGGGAGAGCAGTTGGGGAGGACCAGGCCTGCAGAGAAGGGAAGTTGGGGGTGACCAGGCCTGAAGGGGAGGGTAGTTAGGGGCAATCAGGCTGGCAGGGGAGCAATTAGGCATCAATCATGCTGGCAGAGGAGTGGTTAGGGGGTGATCAGTCTGGCAGGCAGAAGCAGTTAGGGGCAATCAGGAAGGCAGGAAGGCAGGCAGGTGGGCAGTTGGGAGCCTACCGGGATCGGGCCTAAACGGGCAGCCTAACATCCCTCAAGGGGTCCCAGATTGGAGAGGGTACAGGCTGGGCTGAGGGACACACACCCTGTGCACAAATTTCGTGCACCGGGCCTCTAGTTTAATAATAATAGCTAATAATAGTTTTCAAAAATCATCCTCCAGGTCTTTATAGTAGCTACAGAAGTGCAATACCTCTAACTTCTCAGCTGGTTTTACACCTGACATGTTCTCTACCACCCCTCATCAATTGTTGACTAATCAGTACATTCTCCTATTTCATGCAGTTGCCAGCAGCAGCTCAGGACCTGCTCCCTACCTACTGAATCAGAATATGCAGTTTAATGAGATCCTCAAGCAATTTGCACCTGCATTAAAGTTTGAGAAGCACTGACTTACTTCCCTCAAAACTTGTATGGTGGGGTGCTTTACCCCAGGGGTTGTATAAGACATCTATGGAAGTGTAAAATTAAGTTACAACTTTTATTAGTATTTATTTTGGTCTGATACAGATATGCTCCCTTGGTTGAATTACCAAGGAGCTTGAAGAGAGGAGTGCCAAAGATGCCATGCCGGTGGCACCTTCCTCAGTTCACTTTCAAAAAACTGGGGCATGTGGCAGTGCGGGAGCACCTGCTAATTGGATTTATGGATGGTATTGCCTAGTTTAACTAAACCAGTGCTTATTAATTAAATAGGTGGCTTAAAAAGATTCCTGGGTGGGGGGAGGGGGAATAATAGATTGAGATTAAGACTAATAAATCAAGACACTACAAACAAGTAAATGACAGAGCTACCAGCTCTTCAATTCCAAGCAAGGATAACTAATGTTTGAAGCCCACACTAAGGGCCAGGCACTTCATGTGAATTAACTCAGTTATTCCTAACAATTCTTTTTGAGACAGACATCATCCATAGCTCCATTCTGCAGATGGGAAATTTAGGCACACAGACATTATGTAAACTGCCCAGGCCAGTTTGATATTAGCAGAGATGTGATCCACACTTTAGCTGTCTGGGTAAGATCCCCCAAGCACTAAATGCTATTCACTCTATTCCATTTGCATTATAAGGCAAAAACAACGATATAACTATTTATTACAAAAAAGACACAATGATCAACAATGCTATTGTGCTATTAACCTACACCCATTCTCATTAATAATGAAGTTCACCTTAAGCATACATGGTGCCCTGAAATTTAGCTAATTAAAGTATCATGAGTTCTATTTGAAAATTAAATAAATATAGTTACATAAGAATGAACAAGCTCAAAAATATCTGGTGGTGCACAGTCATAAAATTTGAGCATCATCAGAATCACCTAGAGGACTGTTTAGAATACACATTTCTGGG
Organism: Corynorhinus townsendii; assembly: GCA_026230045.1. Taxonomy (NCBI): domain Eukaryota; kingdom Metazoa; phylum Chordata; class Mammalia; order Chiroptera; family Vespertilionidae; genus Corynorhinus; species Corynorhinus townsendii. The sequence goes on from JAPDVU010000003.1 coordinate 149,876,818, forward strand.
CCCCAAGAGCAGAGTTTCTGTTTCAGTAGGTGTAGGCTAGTGCCCAAGTTTGCATTTCTAACAAGTTCCCAGGTGATGTGGATGCTGATTGGTGGTCAGGGAATCAGACTTTGTCAATCACAGTTCTAAAGGAGAGGATAGAATAGAGTACCTCAAATGCTATATGTTTGTCACCTGGGCCTCCTTACACTGTAAACACCCTCAGGCACTGAGCCAGGCTGCCTGGGTTTGAATCCCTACTCTTCTACTTGCTACCTTCCTCAGGAAACAGTGAGCACCAGCTATTTGCAGCTCTTCTCATGAACATGCATGTCCGCCCTCAGGTAAGGCAAGGGTTCACAATCACTGTTTCCGGTGGGGGAAAAGAGAAGCAGAAAGACTGGTTCATAGTCAAAAGGTCAGAAATAAAGGAATCCTAACTAAACTATGAATGTGTTTCAGGCATGAAAACAGACAACATTTGGAAATTAATCAAATACTGAAGATAAGACACCCACTTTAAGAGGTACTAACCTCGGTGAGTGAATGGGAAATGAAAAGGATGGTGACATTCCATTAACCAACACTATGGATCCAGGGAACCAGAAGGGAGAGTGAGTGAGGGGTGGGATGATAAGGGGAAGAAAAAGAGAAAATATTTTTATATTATAAATAGCACAAATTATTTTCATAATGCTCACCTCAGAAAATCCATTTTTGCTAGTAATAGAAAAGTGATACAAAAGTTCTTTCCATTAGTAGCTCGTGTGTTTAAATCCTTCCCATAGTTAAAACCTAGGTTGCCTAGCTTCAGAGTCCATGTTCTTAATCTCTATTCTACATGCTGCATCCTCTTCCATTTTTATGTTGATGGAAAAGAGACTCAATTAAAGGCCAAACAATAAGTCAAAAATCATAGGGATTAGGGGCTCCCAGGAGCATACCCACCCTTTCTTCCCAGGCCAGCTTTTTCTCCCTAAATTCTAAGAGTGTCCATGAAATTTGCAGCCAGGGGAGCTGTGGGCAGCAACAACTTGTCCCCTGGCCCTGTCTCCAAGGCCCCCTTTTCTCTGACTTCAGTTAGCCAAAGCAGCCCCACCTAGGCTCTCTGCTATCGCTTCTTCTATCCCAGGCCCTTCTTTGTTTCACTGTCCCCAGCTTTAATAAATATACTCTCAAAATATAAAATAAAGAAAAAAAGTGGGATTAGCACCCAGGACTATGAGATCCTAAAAACATCACATCTACCCTGGTCTACCTATCCTTTTATTCCTCATGATATAGTCTGAATTAAAGTCTATTTTTTAAAAGCTTTTTGAAGAAAGAAAACAGTATAGGCAGTATGTCCACAATGCTGGGGGAAAATGTTGACATTTCAGATCACATGGACATCTGCTGGTTTCTAGGAAGACATAAAATAATGTTTTCAGGTTTATTATGGACTCCCAGTGCTGATTTCCACAAATGTTCAGTCCCTTCCTATAAAACTGTATTATAAAAGGCTACATTGAATAAACTTACTCTACATTCCTTTGCTTAAGTATCAATGAGTTCCTGTAAAAATATAGTTAGATCTCTATTTTAAACATATTTTTTGGCAACTGAGAGCCTGCATTCTTTAGTATGGCATAGTCTCTGATGTTAGGGAAAATGTCAAACCCTGCTCCCCCATAGACAAACACCCTATAACCAGAACAAGCAAATTTAATCCTTAAAGAAAAGGAAATCCTTGGGGTCAGATAAAAACTATGCTCTGTTGACATTCTCAAATTAAAAAATATATATGGCAAGGTACTGACTGCTGCAATATAAAAATGTTTCCTTCCCACTCTGGCTGAATATAACAGCAGGTGGTAAAGTGGCATTACAAGACAGTCACTTTCACTTGAAGCCCAAAGGCAAAGGATCCATTCTATCTTCAGAGTTAGCTTGCATTATTTTCTTGCTTCTTCTATATATACACACACAAACAAAAAGTAAAATTACTTTCCATTATCACCAAAGGCAAACAAATGCCAGTTGATAATGTCTCTTTTTCCTTTTTTCTTTTTTCCTCTCCTAGACTGCTTCCTATAATGCTGTGGTACAAATCATTGGGCTCCACTGTGATAGCGCAGTCATACTCTAAGATGCTTTAGTGACATTAAGTTTTATTTCTTGATAATGTCATATTTCAAAACATGGTACATAATGAGCACAACTTTTTAAAACAGTTCTACGATAGTCAAATAAATTGGGTATTGATATCTCGCTGTCAAATTTTTATTGAAACACTACCACCCTGTTTTCTGGAACACTACCACCTTATGTTTCATTTAAACATATTAACTGCTTAACACTGATACTAAACTGAATCAATGCTTATTTTCCAAATGCTTGGTCACTCAGTATGCTTTTCAGCTGAGGGAAATCTGTTTTATCATGAATTTACAGGGGTTTTATTTGTTAGACTAAATGCATCCCTTTGCTAGCCCAATTGACGCCACTATACAATTTAGAAAAATCCACCTCTTCCTCAAGGCAATGTACTTTCATTTGCCAGAAAACAATCTTAATAAATACACAAATCTATGATGGTTACCAACGTGAATGGTGCTCTTATGGAGTTGTGCAATGCACAACCTACTCTATTAGGAATGTCAACAGAATCAACAAGATTCCACAGAGCTCAGAAGTCTAATGCACTCGATATAGGAAGACAGGCTTTCAAAATAAATACATTTGTGAAGAGATGATGTATGAAACATATATGATCGAAGGATATGATGAGAAGTCAGCTGTGTTTTGCTTTATAGAGGATATAAAAAAAAGAAGCAGAAAACCAATGGACTTAAGAGTGTTAGGAGTTATAAAAAAAAATTTCTGACAAGAGAGCTATTGAAAATTCAGATAACGTGCCCAGAAAGTCTCTTTACTTAGCACAGCTCTCAGCTCTGCTGCACATTAAACTCAACTGAAGAACTTTTAGAAAAACTGATGTCTGGGCCCCACCCGAGAGCAATTCTGTCTGAATCTCTAGGGCTGGGGCTCCAGTGTCAATCATTTTGGAAGTTGCCCAAATGATTTCTAGTGTCCAGCCAGGGTTTAAGACCTTTTGACTTAGGCGATTTTATGAGTAGTGTTCCTGCGTAAGATAGACTAGACTAGTGGTTGTCAAGTTTTAGTGCACAGTGGAATCACCAGGAGGCTTCATAAGACAGATGGCTGGGCGGACGCAACTTCCAGGGTTCACGATTCAGTAGAGGCTGATGCTCCTTGTCAAGAGCCACACGTTGAGGAGCGTGGGTCTAAAACCTTACCACTCAAATTGTTGTCTTGGGATGGCAACTTTAACATCATTGCGAGCTTGTTAGAAATGCAGAATCCCAAGCCACACCCACTATTGAAAAGATATCTAAATTTGAACCAGATTCCTTGGTGACTCCTATGGAAATTAAAATTTGAGAAGCACTGGTCTAGAGTACAGCCGGATTAAAAAGTCTACTGGGAAAAGGAGAAACAAAAATGGGGATGAAATACGATAGAGACTTGAGAATAACTAGAGTGCTCACATTCTAAAGGCTCTAACCAATCAGTGCCCCTGTAAAATTACAGGCTCAGTGTTACCACATATTCTAATTTTCCAAGCAACTTAGTAATCTGGATTTTTATGTGAAATCCCCCAACTGTAAAATATTAGCAATTAATTCAAAGGTTTTGTAACACCTTTAAGACCAAATAAAATATGTCTGCGGGCCATATCTGACCCACAGCTCACCTGTGTGTGACTTCTGATCTAGGAAAAAAATCAATCACAAATTGAGTTAGAGTTTGAAATAAATCACTGGAAATCTCCCCTAGAACTCTTCTTTTAAAAGCTTAAGATAAATGATATATTTGGTAACAGTTAATTATTTTCCATGGGGCATATTTCTGCCTGACGTGAAATCAGGAAAGCACAGAAATGAATGCTAAACAGGACTCTTTGAAATATAAATTACAGGAGAAAAATTATGCAGCTATTAGGTAGGAAGCAAGAGAGGAAGCAGAAATGCCATGGGAGTGCCTCTGAAGAACATGAGATGCCTGTACAATCTCAAAATGAGAAAAGTGAGATATTTTGTTATCAAAGTAATGCGTGGATGGCCATTCTCCATTGCTAGTGGGAGTGGCATTCTTGAGGTACCTCAAGAATAAGCATTTCGCCCTAACTGATTTGGCTTAGTGGATAGAGCATCGGCCTGAGGACTGAAGGGTCCCAGGTTCAATTCTGGTCAAGGGCATATACCCTGGTTGTGGGCACATCCTCAGTAGGGGGTGTGCAGGAGGCAGCTGATTGATGTTTCTCTCTCATCGATATTTCTTACTCTCTATCCCTCTCCCTTCCTCTCTGTAAAAATCAATAATATATATATATTTTTTTTTAAAAGAATAAGCATTTCTGGAGACCCTCACAGGAGCATGAGATGTGGTAGAGAGCGTTATTTTCATGGAATTACATCCTTGGGTTTGCAAAGTCCCATTTCCCTTAATTCAGTCCTGAAAGAGGTACAGCTGGGGATTCAGCAGATCTAAAAGCAAAGCTAGTGTCCAGAGTTTCCGTTCCATATCAGAGCTGGGTCCAGTACAGCATTAGGCTAGTTAGAGTCCATCAGTCCATTGTGTACGGTGCACATGGCTGTGATCCAATGGGCGAATGCAGGGCAGCTAGGAGAGTCCTACCCCTGCAGCAAGAGTCCCCAGAGTCCCGTAAGAACTGGGAGGCAAGAGAGCAAAGTCCTTTGTTAAGGAGCTTTAGTATCTTAAATCTTCCAGTGCTTGCAGCGGCCATGCCAAATCTGGCAAATGACCTGTTCTCAAGTGTGATTGACAGTCAAGCACCTTCCCTACTTTACCAACACTTTACTGGGCTTGTGTCTATTCTCCACCCTTTCCAGTCCCTTCCCCCATTGATCTGCAGGGAATAGACCTTTGGCTTGGCAGCTGCCTGGCAAAGCGGCACAAATGAATGCCCATTACAATAGTATCCATTTGATAGTCTTTACTGTTAAATACAACTATGGACACAGCAACATTTCTAATCAAAAGTCTTTGAGAATGGACGAAAACTAGTAGTATTTTATATGTAGAATTTGTTTTCACTTGTAAAAGAAGATATGACAAAAATTTCTTTCCATATATACTTAATAATATTGAATCATATCATTGCCTTTAACTATGAAGCAGTTTGATTTTTTTTTCAATGGAGGCATATGATATTCTCAATGTATGACATTTCAATAGTCATTGCATAGTTTTCCTTTAAACCTCATACACTCACTTATTAAAGTCATCTCATAAACTACCTAGAGAATAACAAGAAGGCACCTTCCAGAAAGGTCACATAGGACTGGAAAAACACACAGGGAGTAGCTAAGCAGACTGAAAAGAATCATGAAAGTCAAATTATATATCTCAGTGGAAGAAGAGAGAATAGAAAGTTATGAAAACTACTTATTACTCTGCTAGAGCATCAGTAAAAAAGCGAGGTTTCATAAAGGACATGGGAATGACATAGAAAAAATATATACTAAGGGAAATATGCACTCTCTCCTAACCAGATGTCCTTCCTCACTCACTTCTTTCAGTGTATTTCTTAACTCCATAACTTAAAGAGGCTCTCTCCAAGCTCACTGACATATTAGCCTGTGATAAAAGGTATTCAGAATGAGATTTAGCTTTAATCTCCATACTATTGCTCACTTCTACATAAATCCACTCCACTGGGCCAACAATTAGGACAATAGATACTTTTCTGCACTCTAACTACACCTTTATAAACTTTTCAAGCTTTTGCCATGAGAATAATAAAACAAAATGTTCTGAATGTCCTTCTTAGTTCAAAATTTGAGAGAGTCACTTAGTCATTGTATCAGTCTCTTCAAAAAAAATATTGAGTATGCCAATGACATTAACTAGCCAAGATATATTAGATGAAATTTTTTCTTCAAAAAAAGTAGCACCTCAAATGGAGTATGGCACCTTAAATGACATATAGTAGCAAATGAAGGACAGACTTTTACAGTCCAGTCAAAATAAGAAAATTTGTAGTTGAAAATACCAAGATTAGAGATTACAATGTGAATATTTCCTAGTCTATATTTATAATTTTCCATCTTTGGGAACTTTGTTTAAATATTGACATTAGAACATGATATCAAAGAGGAGTACACTGAAAATCAGAAGCACTTTGCTTTTTACCTTCGTCTGAAATAAATCATGTAACCCAAGGACTAAGCATTTCAGTTTTTTGTTTTAAACTGACATGGCCCTTTCATTTTCATTATACTAAAAAGGGGGAAAGAAATGAATTAGTATTTAATCAAGGCCTAATATTTGCCAGGCTCAGGACTTGGCAAAAGAACCAGTCAGATGAAATGATGAACTAGACTATCTTTATGGCTGAAAACTTATCTCATTCCTATGGAATATTTGAGCAAATTGATATGTAAATCACATGTAAATCTTCATCACAAAAAGTCACACAAGAACCACTGTTCTTTCTGTCACAGCCTCACCCATCTACAGTGAATAACTCCTTTATCTACTTGTGCAAAATCCAGAACTATAGAGAAATGCCTTTCTTTGTGGCCATGTTACCACAATACATTATAAAGTTAGAGGGAGGGGGGAGATAGAGAAAATATATTTACATAGTTTAATTCAAACTGTTCCATTCAATGTGTTAGCCATTTTCCTAATGATACTCAAGAACATTTTCTTATGTTTTCACTCATTCAGTTCATTAACATTGCTATGTTCATATTGAGCTACTATGCTAAATCTTAGGGACACAAAAATAAACAATATTGAATCCAAGTCCTTGTTTCTTAGGACTCAAAAAGATCATTAAAGAAATGGTTTAAGTACATAGTAGGTGCAATATGCCTAGGGTACTAAGAAAATACAAAAGGAAAGCATCTATTTCAATCAGGGAGTCAAAAGAAGGTTCTCAAGAGTAAATGGTGCTTGAGTGAATTCCCTAAAGATAAAGCATAATAAAATAAAAATAAAAACAGGGTATAGGGCAACCCAAGCAGAGGTAATGTGGAGAAGAAAGACACAAGGGGTAAAGTAGCCTAGTAGGCAAGGAAAAGAAAATGTAAAGTATTATTGCAGCACAGAGTTAGAAGCAAAGAGCATGGGAAGAGGAAGCTGGAGTGGTGGTCAGTGGGTAAATAATAGAGGACCTTATATGTCAGGCTAAGAGCTTGCATTTTATTCTTAGGACAATGGGAAGCCAATGAGGGGTACAGGAGAAGAGCATGCCTAGATTTTGCCTATGTTGCATTTAAGATAGTTCTGAGGTGGAAATGACAGAGGCAATAAAATCAGTGACAAGTTGTCACTGTGTTGTGAAATGTGTTGTGCAATGTTAACAGGAGTCTGAAAGAGTGAATAGTAAAGAAATACTTAAGGTTTAAAATCAGAATAATATGATGGCAGCAAGATGGAAGAATCTAAGAATCCTCTTCATCTGTTTATGGCTGTAGGGCCAATTCCTTATGTGAACGTGCAAACAATTAAAATATGAACTACCAGGGAAGGGCATGACCTGTTAGGATGCAAAATGGGGGGCAGGGAAGCTTAATTCTGTCTGGATTTGTTGCAAAACTATGACTCATGATCCACGAGGGGAGATTCATCAGGCATTAATAAATGCAGTAGATGAAGAAACAGGAGATAGTGCTATCAGAGGAAATAAAGCTCCAAGAATGAAAGAAGGATCAATAGCGCCAGAAGCAGCAAGGAGATGCAGTTAGATAAGTACTAGAAAAGTGTTTTTTGGATTTGGCGAATTTGCCTTAGCCAGGAAGTTTCATGGGGCATGAACGCCATGCCGCTGTAGGCTAGGTGACTAAGTAGTAAAGAAGTGGCTGCAGAGCCCGGCCAGCATAGCTCAGTGGTTGAAGTCGTGCTTTGATTCCAGGTCAGAGCACATGCCCAGGTTGCGGGCTTGATCCTCAATGTGGGGTGTGCAGGAGGCAGCCAATTAATGATTCTCTCTCATCACTGATGTTTCTCTCTCTCTTTTCTGTAGAGAAGTAGAATGAGAGGGGAGCGGGCCTAAGCCAGCAGTCAGACATCCCCCAAGGGGTCCTTAGTGCTGCCATGGAGGCAGGAAAGGCTCCCGCCACCACTGCTGAGCTCGCCAGCAATGAGCCCGGCTTCTGGCTAAGCGACACTCCCCCTGTGGAAGCACACTGACCACCAGGAGGCAGCTCCCGTGTTGAGTGTCTGCCCCCTGGTGGTCAGTGTGCATCATAGCAACTGGTCATTCTGCTGTTGGTCGATTTGGTTTTATTATATGGGACTAGATGCCCAGTGCATGAATTCGTGCATGGGTGGGGTCCAGCCGGCCCGGCCCCAATCAGGGCGGATCAGAGCTGGACCTTTCATGAGGAGGAGATGGCAAGAGGTTGGCCAGCTGGCCTGTCTGGATCAGGGCCTTATCAGGGCCCGCAGTCAGGGCCAGGCCGGCTGGGGGAAGGGGCCGCGGGTGATTGGCTGGCAGGCCCTGCCTCTGATTGGGATTGGGGGACCAATTGGGAGTGGGGCTGGCCATGGGGAGGGGCTTTGGGCAGTAGGCCAGTCAGCCCCGTCCCCAAATGGGGTGAGTGGGGAGTGCCCATCGGGTGCCAGCAGCTTGGGGTATGCCCACCCCCTGAGCCAGCCCTACCCCCTGATCAGCTGGTTCGCTGGCCACAGTGGACATCATAGCGACCGGTTGTTAGGTCGTTATGGCCGTTATGGTAGCTGCCTTTTTATATATAGATAGAGAGCCTCCGTTACAGATTGGACACTCTATCTTTTGCTCAGTGTTTACAGAGAACGTTTTAGAGAATTGTCTGTTGCTCCCAAGGTTACTCAAAGAAAATGGGTGGCAGAGGAAGGAGGGGACTCCCATCCAAATTCACTTTATTTCTTTTCCTTATATTCCAAGCACTACCTCTGAATTATGATTGTTCTATTTCTTACAAGCATTAGCCTTATAATCTTGTTTATCCCTATATTGTGGTGATTAGATTCTGCATATATCTGATGAATTTGTTCTGACATCAACAGGAATGGAATACTTCTGGTTCTTTGGAAATGAGAAGGCACCTACAACAGCTCTCTTTACTAAACTGAAACCTGGTATTACTTCTACTGCATGATTTTTCCTGTAACAGTGAACCACTTAAAGAGACTTTAAGAGATTCTTCTCCAGGAGGATTCATAAGAAGCTACACTTATCAGACTCTCTCCGCACCTCCTGTCCTTCCCCTCTCCTGCCTGTCCAGCTCCTTGTCAATCACCTTGTGTACAGAATGATGGACTACCCTATCCAGAGTCAAGGGAGGTGTCAGCAGAAGGAGCAAGTCAGTCATCATGGGGCAGGGAAGAGAAAAGCAAAGGGAGTAAAGGGAAACAGCAAGCTAGCATTTTCCTTGCAAATGACTATATGACTTCAGTGATGAAAATGGAAAACATTATCTGAGTGGAGGGAAAAGCACCAATTAAAAAGAGCAAAACAAAACAACAATAAAACAGGAAGAATTTGTCACAACATACACACTCTGAACTTCAACTAGCTAAAATTTATCTGTTGATTTTTTTCCCTGGAAGCACATATCACCTTACATAGTACTACAATCTAAAGCAATAACATGGAACTGTGTAAAATAGTATTTTGTTCCTCCCTAGTTAAACCTGATTTAACTCATTTCAGGAAGTTAAAACAGACGTGAACATTCTTCACACCTAAAAATCACCAAGTGTGTATTATTCATTAATTGAATCATTTGTTACTAATTCCTTGATTAAAATCCATTTTTCATATGCACGCTTCCATCCATTGCATTCCCGGTGAAAGTGTGATATCTTCCCAATAATTAAAGTCCTGGTTGCCATTATTAAATACTTATCAAGTGTCTGCCTGTTATAGACTCTGTGCTGGGTAAGATCTACTCTTGATGTACTTTCCGTTAGAGAACAGTGAAGGGGATGCCATAGCCAGGCTGCCTAGAATTAAATCTTGAATCTGCTACTTACTGTCACTGTTTAATCTCTTTCAGCCTCAGTTCCTGTTGTAGTTCAAGTATGATAACATGAATATATATGTGATAGGACTGCTATGAAGATTAAATGTCAGTATATGAGCTATCATGTAATACATGCCTGATATGTCTTATCTAGTATTATTAACAGATTTAAAGAGATAAATATATTTGACCCCCTCCACAAAACAGAAAATGTCCAAAAAATCCAGTCATTCCAGATGTCAGCTTATACTCAAAAACATACATGTAAAAAACTGAATAGAGTCAATTTGGTATGTTTATCAAGATCAATTAAAAATGAACTTCCAGCCCAGCCAGCATGGCTCAGTGATTGAGTGTCGACCTGTGAATCAGAAGGTCAAGGTTTGATTCCCAGGCAGGGCATATGCCTGGGTTGTGGGCTTGATCCCAGTGTGGGGCATGCAGGAGGCAGTCAATCAATGATTCCCTCTCATCATTGATGTTTCTATCTCTCTATCTCTCTCCTTACTTCTCGGAAATCAATAAAAATATGTTTTAAAGAAACCAACTTCCAAAGACTCCTACATCCCAAAGATGCTATTATTCCATAAAAATCATCAAATCATAGAATAAGTTTAAATTGACAATAGTAGTTCAAAACTTGCCTGACTCTGACATCTAATTAGTTAATTTATCCATTATTGGACAAAAAGAATTCTGGAGTCCTGAGCAGCCTGGAATATTACATGGGCAAACACTCTAGATTACCACATGAGATGCAGCTGAGATATGGGTGACAAACCTCCAGAAAAGAATGGACTTTGAATTGACTTTAGAGATAAAGGGAGGTTAGAAGAACTTTCAAAAGTGCTCATTTTCTGTCAGGCAATATTTAATGCTTTACTCATAGTAACTTATTTAATCTTCATAACAAAACCTAAATTAGTAGGAAGATAATATTATTATCATTCTCATTGTTTATATATAGAGAAACTGCAAGTGGTTAATTACTTCTCCAAGGTCTTATTATAGCCAGTAAATAGGAATTGTGCCCAAGCAGTCTAGTTTTTATTTGTGAGACAATACTGCCTCTCTCAAATATAAAATGATGTGTTTATCTTGATAACCTAAATATTTGACAATAGATAATGAAGGGTACACTTTATAATGTGTTTATTTTTTATGATATGTTTATTCAATCAGATATTAACATAAAGTTAATATATAAATGATAGGTGTTTGCATGTTTACATTTTGCTTTAATATTCTGTGATCTCTGAGGTTCACACCAATGTTTGACTATGCACTCAAGAACGAAGTTCACACTGTACTTCACTTGTCCAGATCCCTCCTGGATAGTGCCAAATAGAATGCAATCTAGAAGTGAGAAAGCAATTCAGAAAAATTGCTCTCTGTTCTTCAATACCTTAACTCTACTGAATTTTCAAGTGTCTTAATTCTGGAAGGTATGTTAGTCCAATTCTTTTGGAATAATATTAAGTGAAGCATTAATACTGCACCCAGGTTATATCTTATAATTGGGCCTGACCTCATAGGAACCCTGGGGAGCCCAGCAGATGGTATATGCTTGAGTAAACAAGACAAAGAAAACATCAGTGTTTGTTAGTAACACCTCAAAAACAATCCCAGTGAAATAATTAGGATAATGTCTTTATACAGAAAGAGCATTTAAAAATTTTAATAAGTTTGAATTATGATTACCAGACTAAAACCAGCCTGACAAAAAAGAAAGAGTGAATGATTTAAATTGAACAAGCTGGTGAATTATGAGGATTGAAAATAAGTCTGGTCATATGCTATATCTTTATTAATGACCTAAAAACAGCCCACAACATGGTAATTAAATTTACAAATGCAACTAAACTGACATGGTATTTCCAAAGGTTAAGCCAGGACAAAAGTTAAAAAGAAGCTTCTTCACCTTAAGGGAAATATTTTTAATAAGCAAAAGTACTGTCATAAACTCTCTCAAAGCACCATCAATTACTATTGAACAAAGATGCTCTTTAAGTAAAGGTCAAACTTCACATAATAAAACACTTGAGAACAGGCACATGGCCCTGGCTTTATCATTTATATTTTTATTTAGTGTAAAAACCTCTCTCTTATTTTTATTGATCAGTGGGGAAAATATGTGAACAAGTAAAAAATTAAATTTTCACTTTTATCATTTAAACTTATCTTTTTGCCTTTCCTACTTAATGAACCAGAAAGTCTCCGTTTGCTAGTAATAACATAATTATGTCCTTGGGAACTGGTTTTTATATTGCAGCTATTTACTCCTTTACCTATCAGGTCATTACATTAGTTCAGAATTATATGTTTCTCTTATAACAGCTGATCATTGCATCCCAAAAGATATATGAAAAAAGTCTTAATAACCATTTCATTTAGAGCAAACACAGTGCAACAATAGATTGGAGAACTTTCAACCAAAAAAGTATGCCCAACATTGGCTTTATTTCCATTCACGTATCATAGCCACAAATCAAGTGCAATATGAATGAAAGTGTGAGAGAAACAGAGCAATGTCATTAAATTAGAAAAAAATGTTTTCTATTATAATCAAACATATAACAATATGATTCAAAAGAGATTGAAGTGAGATCGTTCAGTCCTCAGTAACTTCCCATCCCAGGGTGCTCTCAACCTGAAAGTACATCAGTACTAATGACTGATATCATAGAGATCAATTCCTACAAGATTGGTTAAATAAGCTGTCACACTTTGAAGGAAGATTTCCATCCTTTGGGGAAGACATTATTAAAATGGATACTAATTGTATCTGCTTGTCACATGCAGATGACAGTCATGTTTTGCTTGACCTGCAGGGTTGTTTTTGTTTTGTTTTTTAATTAGTTGTCAGCGGTTAAAAATTTGGGAGCTATCACATAAAAACAACTCTGGATTTCTGACTCTTGTGGAAGTATAACAAGAGCTCTTCAAGAACGACATCCACCTGGAAACGATGACCTGCTGATGAGGAAGAACTTTACTTGAAAAGGGTGGCACATCTCCAGTTTGCCTCAGTTCCCAGTTCTCTCATTCCCATTACACACCTGACCCTTCTAGGCATGTTTACCCTGTTTAAACCTGCCATCCTTGTTCTATAGTCCAAACACCCCTCTTACTGCTCTTTTACCTGGAGAAGGCCCTACCTTACAGAAGGAGAAGTTTGGGGGAACCACAGAAGGAACACAATGGTGGGATTCAGTCTGTAAAAGTGTATGCATGTTGCGGAGGGAGGATGATTGGGTAGACAAACTTAACTTGTTTTTGTTTTTACCAGAGCCTTTCCTTTTCACCATGGCTGATGTAGCCTGAAAGTTAAGAGGTATGCATTAATACATGGGACCTAATATTACAAAGAACCTATGAGGTCATTGGCCCATCATGAGGATCATTGAAAAACCTTTACTTTCGACAAAAATTTCAGTAGTGGCTAAAAATCTAATCCAGGGATTCTGATGTCTGGAATGGTGGCATGAGGACCTGCAGCTCCACTGTTCAGCAAAACAACCATAACTGGTGAGAACTATGGAACAACAAACATATAAAACCTTTGAAAATTGTCCTAAGGATATAGCAAGTAAAGAAACATTTATTTAAGAAAATCTACTAAGTCTCAATAACAAGACTGAGAGTCTGTGGCACTTGAGCCACAACTACTCTGTCACCCACCCCTCTCCCCAGCTCAGCATGAGGAAGCTCCACTACTGACAACTGTGGCCAAGAAGATGGGCTCAGGGGCCTCTCTTCCACCAGCTCCAAGGAACCGTACAGTGTCTCTCCTGGAGGGAAAGGCTGCCAGCATTTCTCCTCACCCCCAGATCCCCATTGCAGAGGAGGCAAGTGCAGCAAGAGATCCAGAGCTTTCTTTCTATACCCATCCCCCACTTGTACACAGAGCCTCTACTCCAGGTGTGGCAGGTTGAGAACATTGGTTTTGCCTTTGCTCTCATTTTTTTCATAGGGCAAAGGTTTTACGACAGGAGATTCAAGTCAATAAGACTAGAGATTACTGCTCAAGCCTAGAAACCCTCCCATAAACCAGGGGTTTTACTCCAAGAGAAGCAGGTCATTATTCCAAGGCCCAGTATCAAAACAGTGGCTCAGAAATTTTGCCCATGGGACAGGCAGGCTATAAGAACAGAGAGCTCAGAAGTTATCCCCATAGATATTTTTATTTGGAAGAGGACAAGGAAAAATCCAAGCCTAAAGGTATGCAAGGTTGGTATAATATCCAAAAATCAGTAATGTAATATATTGTATCAACAAAACTGAGGACATCTCAATAAAAGCATTAAAAGCATTTGAGAAAAAAAATTAACAACACTTCATAATTTTTAAATGACAGAAACTTCCTTAATCAAATAAAGAGCATTGAAAAAAATATCCCAACTGATATTATACTTGATGATAAAGACCGAATGCTTTCTCCCTAAGATCAAGAATCTTCACTCTCTCTCTCTACTTCTATTCATAATTGTATTGGATGTTCTAACCAGAGTAATTGGGCAAAAAGTATAATAAAAGGCATCCATATTAAAATGGAAGAAGTAAAACTATCTCTATTTACAAATGACATGATCTTTCATATAGAAAACTCTAAGGAATCTACTAAAAAACAATTAGGACTAATAAATTAATTCAGCAAGCTTACTATATATAAGTTCAATAGCAAAAACTTCAATTGTATTCCTATATACTAGGAATAAAAAAATCCAAAAATAAAATTGAGAAAAAAATTCCCTCTACAATGGCATAAAAAGAATAAAATGCTTAGACATAAATGTAACAAAGGGAGGACAAGATGTGTACCCTGAAAACTACAAAGCATTATTAAGAGAAATTAAAGAATTAAAAAATGTAAAGACACCTCATGTTCATGAATCAAAAGTTAATTTTAAGATAGCAGTACTCCCTAGGTTTATTTAGAGATTTTGTATCAAAATCCCAGTTGACTTTTTATCAAAAATTGACAATCTAATCCTAAAATCCTTATGTTAATTTGAGGGACCAAAAATAGGCACAATTTTTAAAAAAAGAACAAAGTTAGAATACTAACATTTCAAGGTTACATAAATCAAGAAACTTGTGGTACTGGCATCAGGATAGATATATAAATCAATGGGATAAAATGAAAGTCCAAAAGTAAATCCTAAAACTTATGATCAATTAATTTTTGATAAGGGTGCCAACAATAATCCAATGAGAAGTTAGTCTTTTCAGAAACTGATGCTCGAATAACTAGATATTTACATGCAAAAGAATGAAGTTGGACCCCTTTTTTCACAGCATTTACCAAAATTAATTCAAAATGGGTCATAGACCTACATGGAAGAGCTAAAGCAATAAAATTCTTGAAAGAAAATACAGTGACCTTGTGTTAGGCAAAACCTCCTTAGATATCTAAGAGCAAAAATGACAAAAGAAAAAAAGTCTACAATTAGTCCTAATTGTTTTTAAGCCTTTCTCAAAGTTAAAAACATTTATGCTTCCCAAAATACCATGAAGCAAGTGAAAAGACAATCTACTCAATGGAAGAAAATGTTTATAAATCTTATATCTGATAAGGGAATTGTATCTAGTATATAAAGTATTCTAACAACTGAATAATAAAAAAAGATAAATAACTCAATTTAAAACTTGGCAAAGATCTGAATAGATATTTCTCCAAAGGAAATATACAAATGGCCAATAAGTAAATGAAAAGATGCTCAACATCCTTACCCATTAGGGTAGTGCAAATCAAAACCACAATGAAATACCACTTCATACCACTAGGATGGCTATAATTAAAATGACAGATAATAATAAGTATCTACAAAGACACAGAAAAATTGATGCTTTTCTATACTGCTGGTTGGAATGCAAAATGGCCTGGCCCCTTTGGAAAACAGTTTAGCAGTTCCTCAAAATGTTAAGTGTAGAGTTACCATATGACCTCATAATTCCACCCCTAATTATATACCCAATTTAAATGAAAATGTATCCACAGAAAGTTGTGTACTTGAGTATTCATAGCAGCATTATTCATACTAGCTAAAAAGTAGAAGTAACCCAAATGTCCATCACCTGATAAATCAATAAATAAAATGTGATATATCCACACAATGGAATATAATTTACCAATAAAAATGCAGAGGAGGTAAAGGGCTGTGAGGAGATTCCAAGAAGAAAAGATAGAGCCCATAAGCAGGGCCCTTGTAACTCAGGTATCATGGCACCTGCATGCAAATTAGAAAAAGGGCCTTTGTCTTCCAGGTGGTCAGGGATGGCAAACTACAGATTCCAAGTCTGGCCACATCCATTTGTTTACACATTGTCTATGTTTACGTTTAGGTTACAACAGCAGGCAGAGTTGAATAGTTGCTACCATCTGTATCATCCACAAAGCCACAAATACCACACTGCTTTAGAACCTAGATCAGTGGTTGGCAAACTGCAGCTCACGAGCCACATGCAGCTCGCGAGCCGCGGTTTGCCGCTCTGTTGACTAATGAGTTTGCGAACCACTGGCCTAGATAATACAACTTTCCAAAAATTATTTTTAAACCTAAATAATTAAAGACTCACTTTTAGTTTTCTGAACCACCAGAGGGTCCAGACTATCTACAGATGATATCTGCCCACTCAGTGAAAATGAATAAAATAAAGACAAATTTCCTTTTCATGGGGAAAAAAATTAATGGTGATAAAAATATGAGAAAAAAAAAGAACACAAAGTATTAGGAGTAATTTTCTCTGTGGCTAACCTAAGGATATTTTAAAATTTTTGATAATTGATCCCTTTCTCTAGGAAAAAAGAATACACAAGAATGCAAGTTATAAAAACTGGATTTTTTTTAAAATATGTTTTTTTTATATTTTTACAGAGAGGAAGGGAGAGGGATAGAGAGTTTGAAACATCAATCAGCTGCCTCCTGCCCCCCCTCCACTAGGGATGTGCCCGCAAGCAAGGCACATACCCTTGAATGGAATCGAACCCGGGACCCTTCAGTCCACAGGCCATCACTCTATCCACTGAGCCAAACCAGTAAGGGCAAAACTGGATTTTTTTTATTATGTTTTGTCGCTGCTATCCTTCCAGAACCTAAAACAGTACCTCACACATAGAGTCACTCAGTAAATACCTGTTGATCACACTTCTACACTTACCAGCTGGGCAACCTCTGAAAAATAACCTAATATCTCTGGTCCTCAGATCACTCACCTGGAAAAAGAAAAAACTAATAGTCTTGCCCTGGCCAGTTTGGCATAGTGGATAGAGCATCAGCCTGTGGACCAAAAGGTACCGGATTTGATTCCGGTCAAGGGCACATGGGGAAGGCAACCAATCAATGTGTTTCTCTCACATCAATATTTCTCTCTGTCTTTCCCTCTCTCTTCCACTCTCTCTAAAAATCAATGGGGAAATATCCTCAGGTGAGGATTAAAAAAAGATAGAGAGAAATAATTTACTTGCCTTGTAATTACACTTACTGCACAGTATAGTAAATGACTCCTTAATAATGTTAGCTTCTTAACCACGAATTCGATTGTTTGATTATATCACCAATGCAGATTGATATGAACACTTCGTGTCTTTCTTTTCTCTTCTAGATTCTCTGTAATTTCATGTTTATATGTTTTGGCAACTCCAATTGTTTCTGGGCTTTCTAATTTCTACAGCAATATTTTGTTGTTTTTGTTGCTGCTGTTACTGTTGTTACCTACAACCATAGTAAAAAGTAAATAGTATCATTAATTAATTTAATTATTCCAATGAATAATATGAGGCCGTGTCATGGTTTTCCTCTTTAAAAGGTTTCTTTGAACTGGGGTTGTTGCAGAAATAGTTGCTTACAACTAAGAAAATAGAAAAATATTGTTTTTCCATTTATCTTCAATCTTATCTTGTAATGAAAATGTCTTTCAAGAGCTTTCCATCAGTTGTCACGAAATGAGGATCTTAACTGAAGACAAATTACAGAAGCTCAATTGATTTATAACTTAAAGTGCAATTGCCAAGCTAAATGGAGCCAGCACACATGCACACAGATGATCTGGTTAACAGATTCTTTCAAACTCTTCTCCATAAGTAAGAATTTTACAACATTAAATGTGCTAAGGAGCAGTTGGGAACTATAAAACAAAGTTTGGTGTTAACTAGATATTGTAGGCACATTTAACCAGAAATACGCAGTCGCATTAGCTGCAGAAATTGAACCATGAAAAAAACCGAACTGATCCATTAAACTTTTTCAGTGAAAACATTGAGGGCTGCCTTAACTGGTTTGGCTCAGTGGATAGAGCACTGGCCTGCGGACTGAAGGGTACCAGGTTCGATTCCAGTCAAGGGCGTGTACCTTAGTTGTGGGCACGCCCCCAATAGGGGGTGTGCAGGAGGCAGCTGATCAATGTTTCTCTCTCATTGATGTTTCTAACTGTCTATCCCTCTCCCTTTCTCTCTGTAAAAAATCAATAAAATGTATTTTTAAAAAAACAAACATTGAGGGTTTTGCTGGCCAATAGAATGTCAACATTTTTAGCACCACTTGAAGAACACTCTTGGCTTCTAAGCCACACTAACAACAATAACAAAATGCTTGTCTTGTCAATTGCTCTTTTTTATGGAGATATTCTAAACCCACAATAAAACATAATGTAAAACACAAGGTCAATATTGCTTTCATTTCCCTTACAGAAGTAAAGGTTTTATGGTGACTTTAAAAGTTACTATAAAATGATTTTATGGTAAATTTTCAAAAGATTTTTTTTCCTTTCTTAGGTTACTTATTTTAGTTTTAAAATAATCTGGGAAACTCCTTGACACTATGACTATAGGAATTATGTTCTAGATAAGAATTTAACGTTCTTTTACTAAATAGTTATTGCATGAGTATTAGGTTCCACCTTCTCAAGGAGATACAAAGATGACACTCAAGAACTTTAACATTAGAGGGATATAAGCATAACAAAATAACAAAAGCATGATTATTGGTTAATATTTAATTAGAAAAGTATAAACAAGTTAGTATTGGGAGGAGAGAGAATTTAATAAGGGGAGGTAAGGGATTTCAGAAATGAAATAGAATTTGAGTTAGTCCATGAGCCTGTTTTTCTATGATTTCTGTAACAAATTACCACAATTTAGTGCTTTAAAACAATGCAAACTGTTTAATTTACAGTTCTGGAGATAAGAAGTCCAAAACAGGTCTCACTGAGCTAGAAGCCAGGCACCGCAGATCTTTCTGGAGTCACTAGGGGGTTATGGGTTGAATTGTGTTCTCCAAAAATAAAGATGTATTGAAGCCTTAACCCATAGTACCTGTAAATGAGACCTTATTTGGGAACAGGGTCTTCACAGATGTAATCAGGCTAAGATGAGGTCATCAGTGTGGGCTCTATACCAATAAGACCAGTATCCTTATAAGAAAGAGACACATAAGGAGAATGCCATGTTATGACAGATGCAGACACTTGAGTGATGAAGCTGCAAGCGAGGGAATGCCAAGAATTGATGCCATCACTAAAAGTTAGAAAGAAACAGGAAAGACTCTACCCAGAGTCTCAGAGAAATGATGTTCCTACCGTCATTTTGAACTGTTAACCACCATATCTGTGGGAGAATAATTTTTGTTGTTTTAAACTACCACAGTGTACCATACTTTGTTACAGCCATAGAAAACTAATATAAGGGGCAAATCTATTCTCTTGCCTTTTTTAGCTTGAAAAGTGATCTGCATTTCTTGGGTTATGGTCCTTTTCCTCTCTCTTTAAAGCCAGCATGGACAGATCTAGTCCTTCTCAAGTCACACCACTAAGCTCAGTTTCCATCATCACATCTCCTTCCCTGAATGATTCTTCTTCTGTTCTCCTCTTTCACATTTAAAGACCCTTGGGATTACATGCAACCTTCCCAGATAACCCAAGATAATCGTCCTATTTAAAGGTCAACTGATTTGCAACTTCAATTCTACCTGCAATTTTAATCTCACATTTAATGAAACATATTTCTAGGTTCCTGAGAAAAGGATGAGGTATCTTTAGAGGCCATTATTCTGCCCACCACAGTCCCGAAAGCAGAGTTCCTCCAAGTGTGGTGGACAGAGCACCTACATGAGCATCACCTTGGTCTCAGTTAAAATGCTTATTTCTGGGCCTTGTTTGCTACATTATAAGTGGGAACTACCAACACACCATTTTTAAAGCTGAGCAGGTATTTTGACTGGTAGTCTTTAGAGAGAAACATAATTAAAATGAAAGAATACCTTGAGTCTATGTATAAAATGGGGAAAAAACCCTGAAGATTGTGATCATAGAAATGTAGAGTTTATTATTTACCATAGTGGAGGATAACCTAAAGAAGAGTCACAATAACAACAAAAAAAATAGGTTTGGAATGGAGGTAAGGCCAGAGTCAAAAGAACTTCAAAGGCAACATAAGGATGTTTAACTTCACTTGAAAGGTCAAGAAACCAAAAGACATAGAAACAAAATCATCTCGTTCATGGATGCATTTGCTTTCTCTCCAAAAAGAATTTTATACCAGAAAGAGTAACATGAAAACATTCTGTAGTCTTTTGAGATATTATTGAAATAATACTCTTTAATATTCAGTTATGAAGCCATAAAAAATTATTATTCCTATCTTAATCGATGTTTCTCCAAGAAAAATCATTGGCTTGAACTAAAAAGATAGATTGTTAATCAAATGCTTCAATTACTTAGCACTGTATATAACAAAAACACAGTATTTTGTCTTTCATTGTTTAATGAATATTGACTCAGAGGATTATATAGGGAATGCAAAGATTGAATGATGGAAGTTGCAATAAATGTTAGCCTTTTCCAACTCAACCTGATGCTAACAAACAATTTTCAAACTCTTGTCATTGTTTTAGGTGCACTGTAAAATTGGTAATATTTTCATACTTTTGTCACTATTTCTAGGAACCATAAAACCCAAACTAAAAAGAAACTATTTATAGAAATAAAAATCTAATAGGATGAACAGCAGTGGCCCAGAACATTTTAAAACAATTATTTCAGGATGAAACATAATGAATCATTGTAGATATGGAAAAGACACAAGACTCTTTATAACAATAAATCCATGTTGATATTAAGGAATAAAGGTGAACATAATATATCTATTGTCTCTATACCATAAAATATTTGTCATTCTGGTTTACACAACATTTCTGTTTAATAGGGCATTGGAGTATATACTTACCACAGCTTTTCCAAAAATGTCCTGAAGCAAGGGAGTTTTTGTAATTCATAATTGACCTGCCATTACCACCACAGATGAGTCTTTGAAAGTTTAGGTCCCTTGCAAGAAATAACCTAGAGCCATGGTCAGCAAACTGCGGCTGGCGAGCCACATGCGGCTCTTTGGCCTCTTCAGTGTGGCTCTTCCACAAAATACCATGGCCTGGGTGAGTCTATTTTGAAGTGGTGTTAGAAGAAGTTTAAGTTTAAAAAATTTGACTCTCAAAAGAAATTTCAAACATTTACTGTTGATATTTGGCTCTGTTGACTAAAGAATTTGCCAACCACTGACCTAGAGGTTTCTCTATGTTTTCCCACTCTAACTACTCATTGTCTAAGGCAGCAGTCGGCAAACTCATTAGTCAACAGAGCCAAATATCAACAGTACAACGATTGAAATTTCTTTTGAGAGCCACATTTTTTAAACTTAAACTTCTTCTAACGCCACTTCTTCAAAATAGACTCACCCAGGCCATGGTCTTTTGTGGAAGAGCCACACTCAAGGAGCCAAAGAGCCGCATGTGGCTTACGAGCCGCAGTTGCCGACCACAGGTCTAAGGGGAAAAAAAGCCAATCAATCAAACTAATTAACCAAAAACAGCACAATGTGGCAGATTGTATTTTTCTAAAGTTCCCACAACAGTATCTTGCATTCCACAGGATCTTCTGCAATGTGATCTTGCAATTCCCCTCCCCCTTAAGTCTGGGCCAGTGGTCAGCAAACACATTAGTCAACAGAGCGGCAAACCGCGGCTCGTGAGCTGCATGTGGCTCGCAAGCCGCAGTTTGCTGACCACCGGTCTGGGCTATCTTTGGAAACTCTCTTATAACCAATAGAATCCAGCAAAATAATGCCTCTGACTTCAGATTCCAGGTCAAAGGAAGCCCTGTACAAGCCACTGACTATCAGCAACTGCCTGTACAAAGGCCAAACCACATGGAGAGGTCACATGTAGGTACTCTTGTCAATCATAGCTGAGCCCAGCCTTCAATTCTTCCTGGCTCAGTAATCAGACATGTGGTAAGTTTCCAAATGATAACCCTACCATTTGAGAGTCACCCTCAGTGTCAGTTTCCCAACTCAAGCTCAGATATTGTGCAGAACACAACCACACAATCCATGAGCTTAGCAAAATGGTTACTGTGTGATACCACTAAGTCTGAGGGGGTATGTTATACAGTGCTAGATAACTGGAACATTTAGCCTCATATTTTGTTTAAAAACTACACTAATACCAAAGTCAGTCTGTTAAGAAAAGAATGTGATACATCCTATATAATAAAAGGCTAATATGCAAATCAACCAAATGGCATAACGACCGGTCACTATGACACACACTGACCACCAGGGGGCAGACACTCTCACAGGAGCTTCCCGCTGTCCCCTGGTGATCAGTGTGCTCCCACAGGAGGAGTGCAGCTCAGCCAGAAGCCCTGAGCTGGGCTCATGGCTGGCAAGCACAGCAGTGGTGGCGAGAGCCTCTCCTGCCTCCACAGCAGCACTACTGATGTCTGACTGCTGGCTCATGGGGAGCAGGCCTAAGCTGTCAATCAGACATTCCCCAAGGGCTCCCAGACTGTGAGAGGGCACAGGCCTGGCTGAGGGACACCCCCGCACCCCCACCGAGGGCACAAATTTTGTGCATCAGGCCTCTAGTAGGATATATTCTGGTATGCAGAAATCGTGCCACGTGTACTTAAAGTGTCCCCCCTACAGACTCAGACCCATGCCCAGTTCTCAAACCAAGTTGAGAACCTAACTTGAGAGTATATGAGGAATTGTTTTTCCACTAATGATTGAGATCTACTTCTACAAATTAAATGTCCCAAAGTTAGAGGCTATCTCAATACATGTAAAATTGATCTAGAGTCTCCTTACTGATCTTCTGTGTGGCCAGTCTGTGTGATTGGCTCCATTCCCGAATCTCTGATGGCATTAAACTCAGTATATTTAGATAGGATCTTCATCCCTTAAGCTGTTTTTCAAGACCTTTTCTCCAGGGGACAGCTTCCATGAAATCATTCAGAAACACCTTTCTATGAATGAGAACCCACCTAATGCAAAAAAACATGGGTAATATGATGTGTCCTATCATGGTTTCCCACTGAACATGATGCTGGCTTAGATCAGAAAGGCCCCAAGTCCCTTGGACTTGTTATGTAAACAGCTTGTACTTTCTAAGTATGAGTCAGCCCTTCTGTCACAAGATTGTTCTCTCAGCTCCTGACCTGCATTCTGTGAAAATCAGGATACTAGGGGGTGGTTGCCAAGATAAGGGATCAAGAACATGAAACAAGACAAAGCTGCAGCTCTCAAAATGTGGATGGCCTGGATCCTGATGAAGGTTCTAAGCTGGTGTTCCTCAATTACAGACTTGACTTCAGAGAGGTGAGTGGGCCTCAATGTACAGATGGGGACAAGTTGCCCTTGTACAGCTACAGCGGTAAGATGTAGCAGAACACAGAGCCAGGAAGAAGGTACCACTTAAACCAGATGGCTGCTCCTCTGTTCGTGAAGGCTATCTTTGAAATAATGCGTCTAAAATTGTACCTGTTTTAAATTTATTGATTGTTGACTGTGGTTTTACTATTTGCCTTTTTGCTTCTTTAGAAAATGGGGATCTCTACACTTCCAGTCTCATTTTCCTTGATTTTTCAGAGATTTACCCACAGTGGTTTAGCAGATTCTTCTGCAATTCACTGGGACACAGCTCAGTAGAGGCTGGGAAGAAATCGTAAGAGAAGTAGCATTTACTTAGTAAGTGGCTATAATTTACCAGACCCTTTATTAACACCAGTTATCTCCTTTAATATCCTAACTTTGAGCAGTTAGTTGTTTTTTCCTAATCACCATTAAGGAAACTGAGACTCAGAGAGGTTAAGCACCTTGCCCAAATTTTAAAGCAAGAAAGTGGCAGACGCCAAGACTCAAGCCTCCATCAGGGTGACTCCAAAGCCCATGTACCTCCCACCACTGCTGGAAAGTTTAAACTCCTCTGGGCAGTTCTATAATCTCAGTCCTGAATTTCTAATTTTTTTTTAGAAACATGTGTCCCATTTGTGTGAGGATTGTTTTCCTTTATATAAGGAGAAAGGAAGAATTTGAAGCTGAGAAATTTCTTTTCTCCTTACCATCTGTCCCTTTTCTTTTCTTGCCCAAACATAACTAGGCCTTTTGATTATTATTAGCACTTTTTTCCTTTTCAGAAGCCTTACTTAAATCTATGTTCCTTCAGATCTGTTTCATATAAGTCCATGTCACTCTTTTATATTCATGTATGACCTGGGGCAAACTTGCTGAACATCTCTGAAGCTCAGCAGTCTCATCTCTAACATGAAATTAAAATGGTATCCAAATTACAGTATGTTGTAAAATTTAAAAGACAGTGTGATTGTATTAAGTACTCAGCAAATGTCTTCTATTAGTTCTGTTGTCATCCTCCTCTCCTTCCATCTTTTTGTACACATCCTTTTACATCTTATATTTTGTCAAATTCATCAAGCAGATTCCTGGACATATGCATCAATTTTTTTAAACATTGACTGTGCTGTCAGAATTTTATTTTGAGTTATTTTCCATTCCTTTTGATCCTTTTACTCCTTCTTAAGTCTCCATCAAAAGAATTCTACATAAATTTTTCTCTAATAATTTTGAATTGTGAATATGTTCAACTAGCTCCTTTCTGATTAACTCTCAGATGACAGAGTTTTGTTTTTTTTTTTAGTTACTGCCTACCCATTTCTCTTTAGTATTCAGTGTCTTCTTAACCAGGTTTCAGTCAAACTACCAGTACTTCACTTTCTTATTCTTTCTCCCAAGAATATATAGCAACTTCTGTTTATTGTCATTATTTTTGTGTTTCTTTGATAACTTTTTTAAAATAAAAAGTGTTTTGAACCATTTTCTATTTCTTTAGCATCAAAATGCACAGGAGATAGCAAAGCTTCTTAAAAGCAGAAACAAAAAACAAGATCCTATTATAGACTTGATCTCTGACTCAGCACGTGATCTGAAACACGACCTCTTGACACTACCTGAAAGGGACAGTAATGTTTCCCATTATTGCTGTGAGGATTAATGAGACAATGTTTGTAAAGCACTTTGAGTGCCTCCAGTGAAAGTTGCTCTAATTATCACTCTGATTTCCCCCTACAAGATGGAAAAGTCAATTCACCAGTCTCTATGAAAAGTTTTTTTTGTGTGTTTTTTAATCCATTTTGCTCACTTTTTGCGACAGAGTTGAAAGAGAATGACATTCGCAAAAAGAGACACAGATTCCGTGGCATTGTACTGCATGTTGCCATCAGAACCCTGAAGCATATTAGACTTAAGAAATTTTGTATGCACTTGACAGCTTTTAAATATTTTAAATAATGCATTTACTTAGAAAGTAAACAGGCATTTTCAAGTAAATATAGCATTTTTTCAATCATCTTTTAAAGTATTTATGCTATATTCTGCTACTATAATGGAATACAGAAAGAGAAACATTGAAGTAATAAAAATTTTGAATCATGCCTAAATGAATGTGGGAATTAAGTTACTCTTGAGAACCATTCTTGACTCACATCTTTATGCCTCAAAGAAATTGGGCAACATACCTCTCCGTCAATTATTTTTTATAACAAGAGTTAATAAAGTAGGAATTATGGAGAGATTTGAACTTCAACATAAGTTCTGAAATGCCTTTAAAAAGAATACCAAAGACATCTAAAAATAAATTATCCTAGCTGAATTCACAGTGCCTATTTCCACACAATGGCTATACATGAAATTTCTATTTTTCTACTACATTTTGGTAAACAACCAATATACATAATAAATGTTCCCCTGTAATTGAGAAAAACAATAAAAAATAAGAGAAAGACTAATGAAAATTGGTCATGACTTAAAGGAAACAAAATATCTTATTAACATTTGTGGGGAGGAAATTACCTGACCTAGAAATAGCTATGACTTATTTAGGTGACTATATGCAGATAAAGTCATGTTATCTAGGAAATTCAGGAAGCAAAATAGGAAAAAGAAAAACGTCAATGACAATATAAAGTGTATGAACCAAACAGAACCCCATAGCCTAGAGATTTTGGAAAATAAGCTATAAAAATCCATCACAGAGCAATAATGCAAATAAAATGCCAGTAAAGAGCCTCTCCAGTATTACTTCTTTCTTAGTAAAAACATCTTCAAATCTCAAATCATCAACATTAATCTTGGTACAGATAATATCAGTTGCTCATAGTAACTCCAACATGCAAAGCGCAGTTATTTTACAAAGACTCAGTAATTTTTTGGTTTGCCCCAAACTCCACAGGGCAGAACAGAAAACCAGAGTACTCAAATAAGCCAAAGCTGATGTGAAATTGCAAAAAAAAAAAGAGAGAGAGAGAGAGTCTAATTCCATAATCTTCACCGAGGTTAAACTGTCACTGATTCCAATTACATATCTATTGAGAAAGCACAATTGAAACCTGAGACTATCAAAGTCCTGTTTTAGCCTCCTTGTGGTTATTACACTTATCTTTTACAGGTTAATGGCAGAATCAAAAGAGTTAAGAACTAACTAATAAAGGAATGAACTATGTAGCAATGACTTTCCAAGTGAGTATTGAGCAGCTGGTCAATGTGAGGCAGCATTGTATCAATCATATGCAGAGCTTTCATTTGTATAAAGAACTCCACCACTAAAATCTGAAATACACATTCATGAACTGATAAATAACAGGAGACTCTTCCATAGAGGCAGCTGCACAGGCTTCAGAATCAGACCAAGGTACCTAAATCCAAACCCTTTACAGACCCTTACTAACTGTGTGACTTAAATAACTTACTTAAGTTTTCTGGGTCTCAGTTTCTTCATTAAAAATAAAAGCAGAACTGTTATGATTAACTGTTTTTTTTATTTTTATTTATTGATTTTAGAGGGGGGGGCAGAGAGAGAAAGAAAGACAAAAATTTTTTGTTCCACTTATTTATGCATTCACTGGTTTATTCTTGTATGTGCCCTGACCAGGGGTAAAAACCTGCAACCCTGGCATATCAGAACTATGCTCCAAACAACTGAACTACCCAGCCAGAATGATTTACTGTTTTAATGTATGTAAAAAGATCAGCAGAGAGTAGTAAATGAATAAAATATGTCCTCCCCCTCTTTACCTCAGAAGATACTAGCCAAAGATCAATTAATATCCCCAGGTCTCTACAAAACCAAAAACTATACATATTAAAGACAACTTTAGCCGAAACCAATTTGGCTCAGTGGATAGAACACTGGGACTGAAGGTTCCCAGGTTCGATTCCGGTCAAGGGCATGTACCTGGGTTGCAGGCACATCCCCAGTGGGGGGCATGCAGGAGGCAGCTGATCGATGTTTCTCTCTCATCGATGTTTCTAACTCTCTATCTCTCTCCCTTCCTCTCTGTAAAAAATCAATAAAATATATTTAAAAAAAAGGACAACTTTACAGCTGGCCAGCTCTTGTAGGCTCTCACCATGACTTACAATGTTACTGCCCAGATGCTGGCCGCTCCTGCACACCTAACGACAAATGAAGTCCCTTTCTTCTTGACCTCACTCAGTTACCACACTCCATTCTTAATGCCAGGCTCCTAACAGAGTGTGGTTACTGAGAAACTCTTTGCCTTGTTATTTAAAACAAAACTTTTTAAATATGTTTTTAACCTTCCTTCCTTTGTTCTTTCTTCTAACTCTATGCAAAGGAAAAACCACAAGTACCTAGCAACTCATATTGGGTTAGTAGTACACCATATAAATGTATTTGTCTCTCTATGCAAGAGACGGTCTTTCTAATTTAGCCAAAGATATAATGGACCCTGATTTCCCTTGCTACTAATTTATAAAACAACCAGGTTCATTATTTCCTTTTAAAAGTTCTAGGTCTAAATTTGAGCTTTGCTTTGTCACTGATCCTAATCCTAGTCAAAATCATGCAATTTTGTTCATTTCCCAATGTATAAAATATACACCAAGCAACATCTATACTAATAAAAGGGTAATATGCTAATTAGACCAGACAACCTTCCTTCCAGACAAAGCTGCACTGGGCAGGGGCCGCAGCCGAGGCGTGTAGGGGCGGTAGGCGGGGGCCTGGGCCAAGGCCCTTGCACGAATTTCCTGCATTAGGCCTCTAGTAATCATATAAGAAAATGCCACCTCCAGGCTGCACAGAATGAATAAGCTCTAGAGAATCTGTTCCCAAAAGGGTAGTGGTGGCATTTACCAAAATCAGTGACTTCTGGGATTATAAAAGCACATATTTTACAAAGTGTTGATTTTAAAATTTGATCTTGGACACTTAAATAATTTTCCATATTTTGATATTTTCCTTCAGCATGTTTCCACAAATACATCCACATTAGTAAACTAAAAATACAAATTAAAAAATAGGAATTTCTGGCTGGTGCGCTCAATGGTTCCAGCATCGGCCAGTTCACTGAAGGGTTGAAGTTTCAGTTCGGGATGCATGCAGGACGCAATGAGTCCATGTGTCTCTCTCATATCGATGTTTCTCTCTCTCCCCCCTTCCCTTCTTCCCTCCCTCTCTTCCCCTCTGTCTCTCTGAAAAGTCATTGGAAAAATTATCCTCAAGTGAAGATTAACAACAACAACAAAAATAGGCCTCAACCCTAAGATAGTATATAAACCAATGGACAGGGGCAGTCTATATAACTGCTAAAGGGAAATAATTTTTAAAGTTTTATTCTATTTAGAGTCACTTTGTTAAAAACTAGCGTGTAGCTTATTTTATTTTATTGCCACAACTGCCCAGTGAATTAAGTAATATTATATGATTTTATAGACTGGATTAAATGGCACAGTTTTATGAATAACTGCTAGGTTGGGCTGCTGATGTGTGAAACCAAGTCCGTATAACAGCACGGCCAACATTCCTTATATTTTGCCACAACCATGTGACAATATGAAGAATTGTGGAGGATGGTGATGTTCTCTCTTCCTGACTCCAGGACCCTAAGGAAAATTTTAGATTTTCCATATGCGTAAATTATGGTCATATTTTGGACAACCAATTTACTATACTTGGGATGCATTTTCTTATGTGTAAAATGGTCCATGGACAGCATTAGACCTGTCCATGAGAAACAAAATGTGAACTGACATACATTTAAATTTTTCTAGTAACCAAATTTTAAAAAGAAAAATGAAACAAGTAAAATTAATTTTAATAATATTTAACCCAACACATCCCAAATATCATTCCCACAAATAACTTTAAAAGATTATTAATGAGGTATTTATGTTCAGGTGTCTTTTTTTGCTAAATTTTGAAAATCCAGTATATTCTAACACATTTGAACTACCCACATTTCAAGTGCTCAACAGTCACATGTGTCTAGTAACTACCATCCTCAAGTTCTCTTCCACCCTACATGTCTAGAAACCTATCATTCTGTAGTTTTCAGAAACATACACAAATGCTGAAAGATATCAAAAAAGCATTAGGCTGTAAAATTGCCTTGGAACCAAAGAAGCACTGACATTTATGTGGATTTTATTGACCAGTTGGGTCTTTTACTATTATTGTTAGATTACATATATATAAAGTAATAAAATAGAAATATAATCTTAAAAATAACAATATATGTTTTAGAAATGTACAAATACCACCCACATCAAATGGTCCATACAGGATGGTTGGTCCTGTCCAAAAGATCCGCTGACCTACTGGGTCCTTCAAATGTGATCCTGTCAAAAATGTCTGCGAGTATATCTGGTCCATGTCAAAGGTCCCAAAATGTCCAAACTTAGAATACATCCCTCTGTTCAAATACCTAGTAGCCCCTAATGTTTACTTAGAGTTTGGGGTTAGAGGATTAATACATAAAAACACTATTTCAATATTTTATTGGTCCAATAACTGTGTTGTGATTGGCTATATTACAAATAAAAACTATTCTTGCCTCAGTGGACTAAATATCAAGGACTTTTTGATGTGGACCAAATGTCTCCATGGATGCTTTGTATAGATCAATGCCCACTAATCCACTAAGAAATAGAATTTAGCCAATCACTACAGAACCAACTACCCCTAATATGTGCCCTGATTACCACACATTTCTTATTCCTGAGAGGTAATTACAATTCTGATATTTGTAATAATCATTTCCTTATTTTTCTGTAGCATTCTATCACCTAAGTATGAATCCTTTGAAAGATGTACAATACTTTAGTTTTTCTGTTTGTTAATTTAACATAAATGGAATCATGTAGTATTTTGAGAACTGCAACATTTGCTCAAAAATATCTTGTGAGATTCATATCTTTTTTAGATATAGTTTATTCATTTCCATGACTATATTACCTCATTGTGTGACTATTACCATTTTATAACTGTTGATTTACATTCAAGTTCTTTCTAGAGTTTGACACTATAAACAATCTACTATAAATATTCTTGTGCATGTACCTTGAAAAGGCACATGTCCAAGACTATCCCAAGAGGCCACTTGGAGTGGACTTTCTGTGTCATAGGATAGGCCTAGCTTCAGTTTATTAGGTAATGTCTAATCTTTGTGCATTGGAAAATAAATTTACAAACTAGATGGGAATATAATAGTACTTCATTATCGTTTTGTTTTATATTTCTCTGATTGTTAATAAAATGGATCATCTTTTCATATAGTTACTATTTGGTTTCCCTCTTTTGTGATGTTCCTGTAGAAGTCTTTTGTCCATATTACTATTGTCTTTTTTCCTACTGATCTGTTCTTTTTTATATGTCCAGGATATTGGTCTCTTATTTTGGTTATACAAATTATTAATAAGTTCTCCAACTCTCATGCTTTTAATGGGGTCCTTTGATAAGTAGATATTGTTAATTTTAATGAAATCCATATATCAATTTTTTTTCCTTTACAGGTACTGATTTTTTTATATCTTGTATAAATTAGCTTTCCCTACATTAAAGTTGTGGAGAAATTCTCCTGTGTTATCTTCTGGACCTTTGCATTTGCCTTTGATGTTTAATTCTTTAATTTACACTGGAGCTAGTTTTATATGTGAGATAGAAGTCAAGTTTAATTTTTTTCCTATTTGGATATCTAAATGGCCCAGCATTATTTATTAAAAAGTCTGTCTTTTCAAATGAATCTGTTTCACATATCAAATGTCCATGAAAGCTGAGCTTCCTCCTGGACTCCCCATTCTGTTCCTTTGGTATATCCGCCTAGCCCCATGCCATTGTCATATTTACATTACTTTAAAATATGTCTTGATATTTGATAAGGCAATTCTCTCCCACCTTCTATTATTTTCCCAAGGGTTTTATGACTCTCTTCTTGACCCTTTTAACCTCCATATAATGTCTAAAACAGATTGTGGATTTGAACAAAAGTGTTTGCTAAGATTTAGTTTAGAATTCATTGAATCTACAGATCAATTGAGACAGAATTGAGATGTGTTATAATACTGAGTCTTTCACTTTATTAAATTTTTGTTCTAAATTTATTTAGATCATTTTTAATATTAATTCTGTATTTGTTCCATAGAGCTCAGATATCTTTATTAGATTTAGTTCTAGATACTTCGTACTTTTAAACGACATTAAAATATATTATTTCCTCTTAACTGCTATGTTGCTGGTATATAAAAATACAGTTAATTGTTGTATATTAATGTTCATTTAAAATCTTATTTTTTATTAAATTTATTGGGGTAATATTAGTTAATAACATCATATAAATTTCAGTTGTACAACTTTATAATATGACATCTGTGTACTCTGTTCCATACAAAATCATGTCATATGTAAACAGTGGCAATTTTGTATATGTTTAATTCTTGCATTTTTTGCTTCTTTTCCTGCCTGACTTCACTGGCTAAGGCTTCCAGTGTAATATTAAATAGAAGTGGTGGCCAGCTGGCCAGCATCATTGTCTTATTCCTGATCCAAAAGAGAAAATGTTCAGTGTTTTATTATTAAGTTCTACCCGACTATCTGATGTTTGCAAATGACTTTTTATCATATTAAGAATGCTGATCTAGTTTGCTAAAAATTTTTGTTATGAATTAGATGTTGACTTTGATTAAATGTTTTTCTGCATCTATTGAAAGGATCGTATATTTTTTCTTTTGCATTATTTTATTGTCCTGGTTTACATTGATTGATTTTCAAATGTTCAACCAATCTCACATTTCTGGAATAACTCAACTTTGCAATGCTGTATTTTGAACATGCTATTTTTTTTGTTTTTGTTATTTAAGATTTTTGCATGTATGCTCATGGATGAGGAACATTTGTAATTTTTCCTTTTATAATGGTCATGTCAGGTTCTAATTTTATAGTTATGCTGGCTTCACAGGATGAATTGGAAGTATTCTTTCTTTACACTGAATTTAAGAAATTGTATAAAATTAATGATACTATTTGGTAAGATATGATAGACTTCAAATACTAAAGCTAAGTAGATAGAGTTTTCTTGTAGCAATACTTTAACATGTTCAATTTACTTAACAGATAGATTATTGTTCATATATTTATATCTATTCTTTTGTCGACACTAGTAAATTTACTTTTTCTAGGAATTTGTTCTTTTTACTAAACTTAGTCAAACTATTAGCATAAAATATTAATAAAACTCATAATATTTTAAGATACAGTATCTATGGCAATATTCTTTTTTATTCTGTACATAATCTGTACATTCTAGTTTCTTGATTCTTGATTAATCTTAATAGTTATTTGTAAATGTTTTATTCTCTTCAAAAAAGCTACTTTGTTAATCACCTCTTTTTGGATTGTTTTGTAGTCCTTTAATTCCCACCCTCTTCCAGGACAGCACAAGGATCTTAGAACACTTTAATTAAGTACATTTATTCCTCTCCTCATAGATATGTTATCAGGTACTTTATTTCTATTTTAAATCTTACAATTCATTTTTATTATTATTTTTAAAAAATTAATGTTGCTTTATATTTTCCTAGATATTTACCAATTTTTTTTCTTGTTATTCCT
Source organism: Corynorhinus townsendii (assembly GCA_026230045.1). Taxonomy (NCBI): domain Eukaryota; kingdom Metazoa; phylum Chordata; class Mammalia; order Chiroptera; family Vespertilionidae; genus Corynorhinus; species Corynorhinus townsendii. The sequence continues at coordinate 149,910,092 of JAPDVU010000003.1, forward strand.
CTTGCTTTCCAAATCTTCCATCTGGGATCATTTTCCTTCAGCCTGAATGACATCTGTATTGAAAACTTGAGCCAAATTATGCTGCAATAACAGATGAGTCCAAAAATCTGGCTTGCAACAACAAAGGTTTATTTCTCTTCTCTCCTTTATGTCCATGCTCGATGTACTTCTCATTTCAGGATCAAAGCTAAAGGATCAACCCTTATCTACGACCAGTTTTAAAATTGCTGCTCAGGAGCACTCAAAAGTGATATGGTCAACCCTGAGATCAGTGGGTATGAGGCTCATATTAGAAAGAGCCAGAAAACTGTCTGACATTAATAAGACAATAGCCCAGAAACAATAAAACAAAATTGAAGTTGTGGGGAACCACGATCCTATGTAAAGTTGGGTTTCAAATGCACATGAAAACCATATTGTGGTTATAACTTCTCTGAGAGTTCCATCCTCGGCTTTGGTCGGTATCAAGGTGACTTTCTTTGCAGACTCATGGTACTAGAAAAAAGAAGTTGGTTTACTTTTAATTCCCCCCTCATCCCTCAGAGTTCCCAGGTCTTCAAGAGGAGTATTATGTTATCCACTACACTCTCCACCTAAAGGGGGCCCTGGGATTGTTTACTGTCCAGCCTATCCCATTTCCACTTGAGTTTAATTTACGTGGCAAACATCCTCAGAGAAAAGTGGGACTCAGTGATCCTCTTTTATAAAATATATTTTATTGAGATCAGAAAGGAAGGGAGAAGGAGAAAGAGATAGAAACATCAATCATGAGAGAGAATCATAGATTGGCTGACTCCTGCAAGCCCCCACTGGGGATAGAATCTGCAACCTGAGCATGTGCCCTGACCCAGAATTAAACCATGACCTCCTGGTTCATTAAGTCCACGCTCAGCCACGGAGTCATGCTGACCAGGTTCAGAGATCCTTTTAATCTTTTGGTTCCAGCTTTTGTTTATAGTTTAATTTGGTAGATCCTTACTGTCTTTTCAGATATTTGGAACTTTTAAAAAGATTGTTTTTCTATTTTATGCAACATTTTTAGTAGTTCTTATTCCACATCAAAGGTTGTTCCAAATAATCCTACCCATCATGTTTTCTAAAAGGGAAGTTCCAAATTTTATCTAGATCTAAAACTATCCACATGCTTTGTTGATGTTTTTGTAACTGGCACATACTAACTGTGAACAAAACAAATAATATTTGTTTCCCACCTTTACTTCATATTTTATTTAGCGGAATGAAACTTCTGCTCTGGATGAAAACTCTAATAGATTTCATTATCCTATTACATCATCCAGCCCTGGATAACAAGTTTTAAACCTCAATTAGCATTAAATTATCTTACTTCCTTCAATTCCATTACCATTAGTCTGCTTTGGCCTGGAATCTGCTGTACTGAAAGAAATCTCTTGCTATTTTACTCTAGTCTCTCTACTCAATTTCTTTCCCATTTGTCCCTTTGCTATTTTACTCTACAGTCCAGTGGTCCCTTTCCACCACCCCTTATCCACAGGGATATGTTCCAAGTCCTCCAGTGGATGCCTGAAACCACCAATAGTCCTGGCCTTATATATACAACTAGAGGCCCAGTGCATGAAATCCATGCATGGGGGGGTGTGTCCCTCAGCCCAGCCTGCACCCTCTCCAATCTGGGAACCTTCAAGGGATGTCTGACTGACTGTTTAGGCCAGATCATCCCTCAGGCCTAAATGGGCAATCGGACATCCCTCTCACAATCCAGGACTGCTGGCTCCCAACTACTCTCCTGCCTGCCTTCCTGATTGCCCCTAACCGCTTCTGCCTGCCAGCCTGATCACCCCCTAACCACTCCCCTGCCAGCCTGATTGATGTCTAACTGCTCCCCTGCCAGCCTGATTGCCCCTAACTGCCCTTCCCTGCAGGCTCAGTCGCTCCCAACTTCCCTCCTCTGCCGGCCTGGTCACCCCTAACTGCCCTCGACTGCAGGCTTGATCACCCCCAACTGCCTTCCCCTGCAGGCCTGGTCACCCCTAACTGCAAAATCAGTTTCAATAATACTTAAGAAAAATGGGTATTTTAAAGATTTCATCAGGAGGAGAAAAATGTACCCTCACCAAAATGTGTACCTCCACTCATTTTTTTATTAAAACAACCAACACCTACCATAAAAACCCTAATCCTTCAAAAAGTCGTGTGCTTTTTATGAGAGGAGAAGCCTGAATATTGTGTCCCCTGCTCAGAAGCAATGATGCTGCAAGTTGAGAGATCTTTACTGGACTTCCACGGAGAGTCTCAGTGGAAACAATAATCTGTTGGCATTGTATACAACACTATTCAGTGCCCTGGAAAGCCCTAATGCCCATAAATCAAAAGTTCTACTTGAATGCAAGTAATCTATTTGAGGAAAGGCAATCCTACTCAGAATCAGATTTGTCACAGCACATTCCTTTAATCCTTAACAGTATGAGCTCTGTAAACACAGTATTTAAAATAATATAACACATTATTTTATACAGAAGCCTTCAGAGTCCTGCATCCTTGAATGCTTTCTAGTAAAGCAGCAAAGTTACTTCCTGGAGCTTCTTTTCCTTTTTTTTTTTTTTCTTTTTTAAGCAGAAGAGAAGCAGAAGTCCTATGGGCCAGTGAGCAATGAAATGTTTGAATATTGAGAGGAGTTAATGAGACAGAGAGCTATTTCAGTTGGCAAGCCCTACAAAGCCAAGGTTTGTGCAAAGGAAATAATGATATGAATTAAAAACAGGGACAATGATCATCTATTTGATACTTACATCCCAGAAGACTGTCCTCAGTCACTGTTTCATGTATGCAAGACTGCCAACTTGCTTGAAATATAATCCCCATTCAATGTTATATTTTCCTTTACACTGACCTAGCATCCATCCTTTCAGAACTATCACAATGATTTTGTGTGAGGCTTTAAATTGATCTACAAAAACAGTATCTTTTAAGTTAGCCAAATGGTTTTGTTCATATGGTTTGTTTTTCATTTTCCTTTCTGTGGTCCAAACACTTGGAGAATAGATGTGGATAGAGAAAAAATAAAATAACAGAAGACTTCAATGAATATTATATATCAGTTTTCCCAATCAGGTAAGTGATGTCTTTGGGGAAAAGCATAATTGGGAATTAATCAAGTATAAGAAATGAGAGCTACCAACATACAAGAGAATTAAATTTAATCTAACTAAAGCTTCTAGCACATGCCTTAAACTTAGTGGCTATTCAATAAATGCTCATTAAAATCATACTGTAAATATTTTTTTTACTTGGACTTGTCTCCTTCATTGCAATCTCCTTGAAGAATTTATTATAGCTAATAAAAATTAATGGCTACCATTAATTAAGAAGTTACTATACAGTATGCATGGGTCTATGCGTTTTACATGTACATGCTTTTGTTACCCTTATTTTATAGACAGGGGGACAGAGGCACTGACAGGATAACTAAATTGCCCACAGTCACATATCTGGGAAATGGCAGAGCTAAGACTTAACCCAGGTAGTCTGGCTCATAGGTAGCACAACGAACTTAGTACTGATACCATAGAAACATATACACACATGTTTGTGTGCATTCTGCTTAGCTGTAGATCACACAGATGTCAAGTCTGAGTCAACTTGATCTCCCTAACATTTTCCTTCCCACCCCTCATTAAAATCAGAAATGCCTACTAAAGCCACCTTCAACTAGGACCTGCCTCCTTCTCTCCACTCCTGGTAACTGTGGTTTCTGGCCAGTTAGGTTCTCTTTTCTGACTATCTTCTTCAAACAGAAGTCTAATTGGCCTTCCTTGCTGGGTTTCAATGTTGGCTTCATCCCAGAATCTGATTAATCTTTGTTGTGCAACTCTGCCATCTTGGATGTGGCCTTTCCTACTCCTACGTCCCATCAAGGTGCCTGGGAATCCACTCAAGGCCCTTATTTTGGAATCAATCTTTCCTTGTGGGCATGCCTGAATATTTAGAATCAGTCAAACTTGGGATTGAATCCCATTGATCCTGGGGAAGTTTTTAATCTCTCTGAGTGTCCATTTTTAATCTTGTCCTCATTGGAAATATGGAAATTATTAGGAACTATCTCACCACATTACTGTGAGAATGAAATAAGAAACTATGTTTAAAGCACCTAGAACAGTGCTTGCAACACAGCAGACAATACAAAGGTGCATTGAATGAAAAAAGGTTGAGATCAGGATAATTCAGTCTGCTTTTATTACTTGGTCTGCCTTAATGCCCCTCCTATTCTCCACTTCCCTTCATCCGTCAAGATTCAGTCAATCATCACCTGCTCAAGGAAGCGCCCCTGCTGGGTGCGCTCACAACAATCAAACAAACTTTATCTTGGCCTTTGCCACATTTTGTAACATGTTTCTCTGACTATATCACCAGATTTTCAGCTTCCTAATAGAGGCCAGTGTGTGTGTGTGTGTGTGTGTGTGTGTGTGTGTGTGTGTGTGTGTGTACGCATGCATGTGTACACACATGCACGCATGCAAGCATGAAGTGTGGTTTGGAGTGATTATATACTACTTACCTCTGCTCCCCCATTAGTGGCACCAGCTTCTCCTGGATTTAACTGAACTGAACACATGAACCACCCAATGAGAAGGTGACAACTGACTAAATAAGGTTGGATGAAATAAAAGGCGATCAGTGAGGAAGGAATCATCAGCTTACAACTGCTTCTCAGCTCCAAAGGTGGAGTGAAGGCACCACTGAATCAGGCAGTCACCCAGTGTGGACTAATTATCTTTGACCTTAGTAAATAAAGAATAAAAAAAGTGTCCTGCTGAAAATAGCTCATGGGGATGTTTCACAAGAAACAGCATTGTCAAAACTGGAATGGGATATTGTTATGGGTAATACTGTGTTCCCCAAAATATGTTGAAGTCATAACCCCCAGTATGTATGAATGTGTCCTTATTTGGCAATAGGTTCTTTGCAGATAATCAACTTAAGATGAAATTATTAGGGGAGCCCTAAAATAATATGACTGGTTTCCTAATAAAAAGATAAAATGTGTACCCAGAGACAGACCTATGCAGAAGAAAAATAGGCTCATGTGGAGAATGCCACTTGAAAATAAAGGCATAGCTGGTATAGCTCAGGGGTTGGCATCAACCTATGAACCAGGAGGTCACAGTTCAATTCCCAGTTGGAATACATGCCCAGGTTGCAGGGTCCCCGGTAGGAAGTGTGCAGGAGGCAGCTGATCAATGATTCTCTCTCTCATCATTGATGTTTCTATCTCTCTCTCCCTCTCCCTTCCTCTCTGAAATCAATTATATATAAGAATTTTTTTAAAAAAAAATAAAGGCAGAGATCAGGGTGACTCTTCTATAAGTCAATGACACCAAAGGTTGCCAGCAAATGACCTGAAGCTAATAAAGAGGCATGGAACAGATTCTCCCTCACAGCCCTAAAAAGGAACCGAACCTGCCCACCAAACCCTGAACTTGAACTTGTAGCCTCCAGACCTGTGAGACAAGAATATTGTTGGTGAAGCTACCAATTTGTGATACTTTGTTACAGTAGTCCTAGCAAACTAATACGAATTTATTGTAGAAACATTAGGAAAATCTCAATAAAAAATAACAGAATTCAGTCAGTAACATAAATAAATATAATCATGTTAACCAAAATACTGAAACACAGAAAAAGATGTTAATCATCCCAGGCCAACAATTGCATTTAGCAGCTGCATCACCCACATCTGGAAAGGCCAGCACTCTCCAGCCCAGCCTTTACTATCCCCTTTCCAAATGTCTGGGGTCCATTCTTGTTCATCTAGTCCTATTCTTCCCACTGAACTTTAGGAACCTGTTGTTACCTTTCTTTCAAGATAGCATATTAAATTGTTCAAGCAGATTTTTTAAGTGGCATAGACTATACAATTCAAAAATTACTTATTAATGACATTCCTATGGTATTTTATAAAATCTGTTGTTAATGTGAACTTAATCACTTTCCTTAGACTGTCACTTGCCAGAGTAAAGGGAAATTTCAGCTTCTGTGTTTTTCTAAAGGTCAACTGCAGATGCTGGGGCACCCTGCTTGGGTAAAAACCTTTATTTTTCCACTTGCTCCAAATGGGACTAAATGGGTTCTGATACTAATTTCAATGGAGGATGGCAGGTACCCTATGCCAAGAAGCAATTCTCCAGGATATTCTATAGTCTGTACCTGGGTATTCTATACTGCCAACCATCATATTGCACAGGTTAGGGTCTGGTTAAGACTCCTCCTCCCTCAGCTGGCTATGTTCCAACAACTCCCTCTTGGGTTGCATTAATTAGTTAGAGCAGTTCACAGAACTCAGAGAAACATTTTACTCACTATATCACAGGTTTATTATAAAAGGACTAGAGGCCCGGTGCATGAAATTCGTGCACTGGTGGGGGAGGCGGGGAGGCAGTGTCTCTCAGCCCAGCCTGCACCCTCTCCAATCCGGGACCCCTCAAGGGATGTCCGACTGCCCATTTAGGCCCAATTGTCAAACATCCCTCTCACAATCCAGGACTGCTGGCTTCCAACCACTCACCTGCTTGCCTGCCTGATTGCCCCTAACCGCATCTGCCTGCCAGCCTGATCACCCCCTAACCACTCCCCTTCCAGCCTGACCAACACCTAACTGCTCTCCTCCCAACCCGATTGCCCCTAACTGTCCTCCCCTGCAGGCCTGATCACCCCTAACTGCACTCTCCTGCAGGCCTGGTCACCCCCAACTGCCCTCCCCTGCAGACCTGGTTGCCCCCAACTGCCCTCTTCTACCAGCCTGGTCACCCCTAACTGCCCTCCTCTGCCGGCCCAGTCACCCTTAAGTGACCTCCCCTACAGGCCTTGGTCCCTCCCAACTGCCTTTCCCTGTAGCTCTGGGTCCCCCCCAACTGCCCTCCTCTGCCAGCCCAGTCAGCCCTAAGTGACCTCCCCTGCAAGCCTGATCACCCACAACTGCCCTCCCTTGCAGGCCTGGTCCCTTCCAACTGCCCTCCCCTGCTGGCCATCTTGTGTCCACATGGGAGCAGCCATCTTTGACCACATGGGGCTTGCCATCTTGTGTGTTGGAGTGATGGTCAATTTGCATATTACCTCTTTATTATATAGGATATATAACCCAGGAACAGCCAGATGAAAGAGGTTTGCTCATAGAGCAAGGAAAAGGGCATAGATCTTCCATGTCCTTCCCCAAATCTCCATGAGTTCACCAACTTAGAAGCTCTCTGAACCCTGGACTTTTAGGTTTTATGGAAGTTTCATTACATAGGCATGATTGATAAAGGCATTGGCCACTGGCAATGAGTTCAACCTCCAGTCCCGCTCCCCTCTCCCCTTTCAGGAGGTTGAGGGGTGTGACTGTAAGTTCCAAACCTCTAATCACTTGGTTGGTTCTCTTGGCAAACAGCCTCATCCTTAGGTACTTTCTAAAGTCACTTCACTGACATACGAAATACACCTTCATAGCTCTCCGTGCTTAAGCAATTGCAAGAATTTTGGAGCTCTGTGCCAGAAACTGGGAGAAAGGCCAAGTATATTTTTCTTGTTATAAATCACAGAATCACAGTGACCATAGCCACTAAACCTCTTTACAGCTCAGTTTTCTCTTCTGTAAAATGAAGATAATAGCAATACCATATAAGAATATCAGAAGTCAGTGAGATAATGGATGTGAAATGCTTAGCAAATGCCTTGTATTCAGTAAAACCTCAGCAAATGCTAGCTAGCATTGTTCTGTTGTTAGCATTAGCTATGGATTAATTTCCTAATAAGACATTGGAAAAATTGTCACTGTCATGGAGATCATTCTTTAAAAAACAAGAAAAAGAAAAAAGCCTCCCAAAGCAAAAAAATCACTTTAAAACACCATTTAAAATCTAAATTAAAGAAACTAAATTTATTCTCTTATTGTTACACTTTTCCCTAATATACAGGGGTTGGCAAGAGTAGATTTACCATTGTAAGTATGCAAATATTATTTTTGTAATATTAATAAAGCTACTGTAATCATAACCTGCATATCTTTTTCCACACAAACAACTATAAACCTACTTTTGCCCAACCCTGTATATCTCATTTATAAATGAAGTGAAGCTAAACAGTAGTGCTATGCACATTTTTAAAAGGGGAAAAAAATGGAAGAATAGGTCCCTCTCAAAAATATTTTATTTTTAAAAATTGCTTAAATATTCTCAGCAGAATATCTTAACTGCATACAAAATGCAATAATCCAAGAGAAAAATTATTTTTGTGCATTAATGTTATCCTTTACTAATTGAAAATTACCTTCTTCAAGCAAAGAAGTAATGCTCTAAGTAAGAAGATAGCAGAGCGCACTACTCTACATACCAAGTATTTCAGTTATCATAGCCTCCCCAGTTAAGACCTTTTCTTTTTTTCAAATCCAAATGGCATGCAATATAAAGTGAAATCAAATATGTGACTTAACAAAATGTATGTAACCTACAATTTGGTCCTAATATGTTTTATTTTACATTGTCCTATAAGCTAGGGATGTTATTTGCTTAAGTTACTTATAAATATATGATAATATATTGAAAGGCATCTCTGCCAGTACCTCTGCAAAATCCTCACTCTTCCAAGGTTGGGAATTGCATCTCCCTGGGCACCCAGCTTCTACTGTGCATAACAAACACATTTACCCTGAGAGTTTTTGTCAGTGTGTGAAATCTGGTTTTGCTTACACCTCCATATTAAATAAATGTATGTGCACCCTAAAGTGTATCTCTCAATTGCACAAAAGAATTACTCATACCAATAGCAGTTAATACTAATCTCTAGCTTTCTACATGGCTATGAAAAAACTCTCAAGAAACAGAATACAACTTTTATACTAATAAGCTTGGTCACTGTGCAAAATATGTTCTGCTGCCATGTTCTATAAATGAATTTTCACTGTTTAAAAAGTTATTTATTTCACAAGAACACATACTTGCCTGATTGAACACAAGAATTTAATTAGATACCTACTTCCACAGCTACCTAATCTATATTCACCGAATAAGTCCCTTTTTGACTCAGAAGGCTTGATGCTAATCTATTAATATCTTAGACACAGGGGAAAATGACAAATAATAAGATTCCCATTTATTAGATTAAAAAACTGAGGTCCAGAGAGATTTTTGCCCAAGAATAAACAGTGAGCTACTGGTACAGTGGGAAATTAAGCCTGAAATCATTGCATGCCATTTCTCCCGTGGTGGCCTGTGCATCTACATTTTAAAACAGACCACAGACAGTTGAGATTCAAAGGCAATAAAGAACCTAGAAATTTGTCAGTCATTTATCATTGAAAGTTTACTCCTTTAAAAAAAAGGCATCTGTATTTAAAGTCATAAGAATAACTACACTTTAATAAAGAATAAAGAGAAAGTAACATTTTAAATTAAACTTGTGCAGGAGTCATATAAAATCCAGCGAAAGGAAAATATTTTTGCAGCTTGTATGTCTCATCAATTACAAACTGGGTTTAATTTGAACTTTCTGCACACAAACTTTAGCTTTTGCCAAGAACTACATAGTATTCTTCATGATTAAGAGACCATTTTTGGTAAGAAATGTAATCCACAATATTGACATCCATGTTCTTATGTGAATAAGGAAATAAATAAATCACCCTATTTCCTATATTTTTTAAGCAGCACAGGAGTGGTTTATAATTATTACTAAATAAAAAAATTACAAGGTTTTACATCAGATCATTCCAGTAAGTAGAAACTGACCCACTTGCTGGATAAAATGGTGTGTGTTTTTTTTAAGTAAGAATTAGGTATTCTCCTGAAAAACCAGTTTCATGACCTAATTTTAGGGGATTCTCCTAAGTCACTGTGTGGAGATTTTTTCAACACTGGCCTTCAGGTACGACTTGAGGTTTAATTTTTCTATTAATTTGGAGACACTTCAAGCTTGGACTAGTAAAACTGTTTCCATTAACATTAAGCCTGTAATACTTCAATTTACACCTCCTGAAGAAAGGGTAGCATGAGAGATAACCTGCCAGTCCCTCACCCCTTTAATGAGAAAAGCTCTGCTTGCATTTTTTGGCATATTGGAGTTCAAAATTAGATTTGATTTTTTTTAAATTGGGTTCTGCTGAGTTAAAACAATTGAAAAGTCCAGGTTTGCAGAAAAGAAATACTATTGCTATTTCAATAATTTACTCATTCAATACATATTTACTAAGCATCTATTATATGTCAGCACAGAAAAACCATACATGGTTACCAAGATAAAATTCTTTCCTTCATGAAACTTCCAATTGAATTAGTAGACACTGTAATATAATTGGCAAAATATATAATACAATGGCATATAGGTGCTATAGAGGAAAACAAAGAAGGACAAAGATGGGTAGTTACTTTTGATAAGACCATCAGGGAATGTCTGTCTCTGATTTAAACATATTTCTGAAACACTAGAGAGTGAAAAGTATTTCAGGCCAAGGGAATAAAAATTTAAAGTTTCTAAGATTGGAATGGGATTTAGGATCTACTAGGAGAAATGGCCATGAAAATGTATAGAATTAATGGATTGAGGATCCCAGCAAAAGACGAATGAAGAATTATTGGAGCAAAAGTGGAAGAACAAGGCTGTGAAGATTGTTTGCTACCATCAATGAGTGGAATGTTTGAAATCATGACGTCTCCAGGTTATTGGAAATGACAATCTTCAGGTTATGACCATGGACTGTATGTAGACAATGAAAAAACTTTTAAAAATATTTTGATTGATTTTAGAGAAAGAAAATAAGGGAGAGATTTATTCCACTTTTTTATGCGTGTATTGGTTGATTCTTGTATGTGTCCTGACCAGAGATTAAACTTGCAACCTTGGTGTATTGGGACAATGCTCTAACCCAGTGGTCAGCAAACTGTGTCTCGTGAGCCACATGCGGCTCAGCGAGCTGCGGTTTGCCACTCTGTTGACTAATGAGTTTGCCGACCACTGGGATATGGGCTTAATCACAAGGAACAACAACAGCCTGTAATTATTGGAGTCAAGCGTCTAGGTCAGTGGTCGGCAAACTCATTAGTCAACAGAGTGGCAAACCACGGTTCGCGAGCCACTGCAGTTTGCCGACCACTTCTCTAACCAACAGAGTTACCCGACCACGGTCTTGAAAAAAACTTTTGAATTAGGCAAGTACACTTAAATCTCAGATCAATATATCTAATAATAATAGTTATTATTTTTATTTACACAATGCCTCTTCTCAAAGAACTGAGTTCACCAAGCCTCATGCGTAGGTCTTGTAGCCCATGTTTTGGAACTTGGACCACAGAAAGGTGGCCTTCACATTGCGATATATTTTCCTGAGGATGGGGCAGATTGGGGAAGGGGAGTGTACAAGCAAATAGTCAAACACACATCATGTTTCAGAATCTGTCACATTTTTATATCCACAAATAGTAAAATTGAGGATCTGTCTGACAGTGTCAGGTACTGTATATCTGTTGTCAAATATATCAGTCACTGAAGATACGAGATGAAAAAAAAACTACAAATAAATGATCACAAAAAAGGAAACACACTGATCCTCATTCTTGGATGGAGGCTGATTTATTTTGATGGATATAATGTTGTGTTATAGTTGACATGTTATTTTATACTGAGCTTAGAGAGTAAATCCTAGGTGTGAAGTGTGTAATGTCACAAGTACTACAAAGGTGTTACTACAAATTTCATGAAAGCATTAAAGGTTGCTATTAATAAGTCCTTTTTTCTTCAAAAATTATAATGCAATCAGCGTTTATATAGCAATACAGTTCCCATGTATTTGCTTTCTGCAGTGCTTTACTGGGAGAGAATGAATGGGTTGGAATTACAATTAGCAATTCGCCTGATTCAGATGAACATGCTCAAGTATACAGTTACCATTTGTGCACTGAAGGTGGCAAAATTTAAGAAATACTAGTTTAGACAATTAATTGCATAGGAGACATCAAGATGAACTATTTTCAGGACTACCTTCTTCATGCGCTTAATTTCAATTTGTGCGTAGTCACCAGTGCCTAATAAATACATTCTGAGCTTTCAAATTCTAAACACTGAGCTCTCAAATTCTAAACCTGTTGCCCAGACAACAGGTAGATCCTGAAGATACCACTTTAACAGGATGTAAGGGAAATCCACAGGGCAGCATGTATGCGTATCATAACTTTTATGCCTCTCATTTCCCAGCACAACTCTTACTTTTCTTAAGCATAACAAACTGCTTAAGAAAAAAAATGTAAACGAAGGAAGGTCATAATTAGATTTGATTGTGGGCCTTCCTTTATAGGTAGTCAAGCCTGTTCAAGTCCACACCCCCAAAATCCCAAGCATCCAGGGCATCTCTCAGTTTGAGTCTTTGCCACAGTTATATGTGTACATTCCCTAACTGAATTCAAATTCTCAGTTCCAAACTCTTCCATTCTGCCTTTTGGATCTGTGACAGCAAATTCTGCTATGTCCTTAATGTTTTATTCTGAATGTTTTGTTTACCTTGTAGCTCTAACTAAAAGGCAAGATTTTCTAAAAGAAAGAAATTTGGGGGGGGGGGGGGGGCCGGGAATAGATACAGAGGCAAAGAAGCATTGAACAGACTGTCAAATTACAGCAGGAAGGCAGGGGAGGTTGGGGAGGTGGGCTGTAAGAGATCAACCGAAGGACTTGTATGCATGCATATAAGCATAACCAATGGATATAAGACATGGGGGGGGGGGGGTGGAGGACAGGTAAAGGCATGTACTGGGGGGTAGGGGAGGCCGAGGGGAGGTCAATGGGGAAAAATGGAGACATATGTACTACTACTTGTAATACTTCAAACAAAAACAAACAAACAAACAAACAAAAAAACTTGGCTATATCTTGAAAGACACTTATATGCCTGTGGCTCTCTCAAGTGGGGTGATTTTTCTCTCACACACCACAACATACAAGTTTGAAAGTGCCATCCTTGTTGCTTAAAGCTACTTACTGGTAGCTTTCTACCACCTTCCTAAAAATCCCAGCTGCCTGAGTAGATGTGAGTGAATTATATATCCTGCTTCCTCACCTTGGCTGAGTTCATCTGCTGTTGCCTCCCATTTCATTTAAATGATGTCTCATCGGTGATTCAGAAATGTTAATTTCCTTTGCAACAATGTTCTGTCATCCTTCTTGGTGATTTCAATGTCCACACTGATCGTCCCTCACAACCCCGAGAGGTGTTGATCTCCTTATTCTAGTGATCTTTTCCATTGTCTGCACCCAGTCCATCATCATACTCTGGTAACTGTCATTTGCAATAACTGCCCCACCAAGAAATGCCTTCATTTCAAGCTTTCCGCTCCTTAATGGCAGCATTCTACCTTTATAGTCTTGTTCATGCTCATCTTCTGCTCCAAGATACCCATCAACTCCATACATTTTGACAACCATTCCTCCTCTCCTGTTATCCTAGTTCCTGTTTCACCCAGGTTAGAAGATGCAGTACATCACTGTAATCATTTAACAGTTCCCTTGCTACTATCTTCAACTCCTTTTCCCTCCATCGCTCTGTCCTGGTAAAATATGCACCTGCTTATACCCTACTCTGTCCGTCCTGTGCCTGTCTTGACTTAACCATGGTATTCATTTTAAAGGTCTGGCCATACAATGAAGTGAGTCCCTATACTGTGCAATAATCATACTATATTCCTGTTATAATTTTTTTCTCCCACCCTCCCAGATAATTATCTCACTATCTCACATCTTCTTTCTCCTCAGATCTCCAGCAAACCATCTCCCTCCTTAATCACAGCCATACTCTTGACCAAAAAGTCGAAGTTTCCAAACATTATTCATTTTGAGTGTATATGAAATAAATCATATAAGAGTATTCTATATAATAGTTTCTGTGTGAATATATAAGATACCTACTCTGGCCAGTGTTTCTCAGTAGTTAGAGCATCTACACACTGGAGGGTTGTGGGTTTGATTCCAGATAAAGGGCAAGTACTTAGGGTATGTGTGGGAGGCAAGCAATTAATATGACTTTCTCACATTGATGTTTCTCTCTCTTTGCACCCCTTCCACTCTCTAAAAATCAAAGGAGAAAAATATCCTTGGATGAGGATTTAAAATATACATATATTATTTTAATACTAGAGGCCCGGTGCACAAATTCTTGCATGGTGGGGAGGGGGGGGTGGAAGGAATGGGAAGATCTGGCCAGCCTGCGCTTCCCCTATGGGGGCACATCAGGGCTGGGGCCGGCTGAGGAGAGGGGCCATGGGCAGTCAACCAGCCAACCCCAACCCCAGTCGGGGTGTCAGGGGGCAATCAGGGCCCAGATCAGGCTGGTTGGCTGCTGCAGTGCAAGTCATAGCCACCAGTCGTTCTGGTCATTCTGCCGTTCCAGTTGCTGGGCTTTTATATATATATATATAGATATAGATAGATAGATAGATAGATAGATAGATAGATAAGATAAAAGATAATATAAGATTTGAAGATATAATACATAAAATGTGAATATGTAATTAGTTTGTATACATAAATGCATTTGTATACAAATATATAGTATATAGTTTTAAAATATATATTAATAAATTTATATATAATATATAAATAATGTAGCATATATACATTTATTACTTAATAATACAAATGTAGATTCCATTAATGTATGTATTCTACTTATACTTATGAGCAAACAAATGCCTTTAAAAAGAACAATGCATAATTACTTTGAATGTACCAGTTAAATTTGATTCTTGAGCATTTGTAAAAATGTACAAAAAATAAATCTCTTGGTTTGAGGGATTTTTAATTTTAGTATTGTTGAACTAAAGAGGTTATCTAATAATGTAGGATTCAGCAAACTACTGACTAAGAGCCAAATCTGGCAAGCTACCTGCTTCTATAAATAAAATTTTATTGAAACATAGTCACATTCATTCATTTGTATATTGTCTATAGCTGCTTTCTTGCTATAATGGCAAAGTTGAAAGGTTACAACCAAGATGGTGTATTTCACAAAGCTGAAAATATTTTCAATCTGACCCATTACAGAGAAAGTTTGCTTATCACTATGACATTGATTATGGAGACATCTTTACATGATTGAAGTTTTTTCTAATTACAGATTTTATTCACTACAAAGACACAGGGGTGAAGCAAAGCAACATTTATTTAAGAAGGTAAATCATTAATTTTTTTCTTAAATGATATAAGTAACTCAGACAAAATAGAATTGTAATGGGAAAATCTGAATAAGTCAAGTGGTTGCTATAGCTTCATTTTGGCCATATCTTCATTGGCATCCATAGGCAAAACCAAGCAAAAGTCCTGAAAGTGACTCAATACTCCTACACAGGAGTATTAGTCAGCTCCGGCTGCCATAATAAAATATAGGAGACTGGGTAGCTTAATCAACAGAAATTCATTTTCTCATAGTTCTGGAGGCTGGAGATCCAAGTTCAGGTTGCCAGCATGGTTAGGGTCTGGTGAGAGCTCTCTTTCCACCTTTTGTCTTCTCAACCCTCACATGGAAGATAGAGGGTGAGAGACTTTCTTTCTTCCTCTTTTTATAAAGTCATTAATCCTCCCAGATTAGGATTCTATCCTTATGATCTCATTTAACCTGAATTACCTCCTAATTAGCTCTTAATTACATTCTATCTCCAAATACAGTCACATTGAGGGTTAGAGTTTCAATATATGAATTTGGGGGACACATAATTTTAGGCTTAGCAATAGGTAAAAGAAACTATGATTTCTGTGCATAGCTAAATTTCTGTTATAAACATGAAGTACTAGTTTTGTCCATTAGAAAAATTTGGCTCATCAAGTTTCATATAATTTACCAGCTGGTTTTATTAATATTATATTGACAGGATATCTTATATAATAAAAGCCCAGTGACTGTAACAGCCTAACAACCAGAATGACCACTCAACCAGTCGCTATTAGGTGCACTGGCCACCTCTCGATCCAACCCGCCCTGGCCTGCACGCTCCGATCACTGGATGGTGAATGGGGAACCAGGGTGGGTGGTGGTGGAGTGGGAGTGGGGACTGGCAAGCAGGCAGAACAGCCAACTTCTTGATCCCTCCCCCCAGCCTGCAGTCTCAGATCACCGTATGGAAAATGGGGAACTGGGGTGGATGGCAGTGGAGGGGCAGGGCTGGGGACTGGCGAGCAGGCGGAAGATGGCCCTGATCACAGGCTCGGCCTAGGGACGCTACTCATGCATGATTTCGTGTGCTGGGCCTCTACTATCTCAATATACTGAAGAAGCTAAATGATCCTAAATATCATCAATCTACCAATAATTTTACAGCTTACTAAGTTTTTCAGTCTATAAATAAAAAGAATTGATAAACAATTTAAAAGCTAAAAAACATCCTATTCTATACTATTGAAGACAGACTCTAAGTCATTCATGAATTATTTCCTATATGAAGATAAAACCCATAAGGAAAAAATAAAGTCAATAAAGAATAAATCTAAGTTATAAACCATTAAAGTTCCAACAACTGAAAAATGGCATGTGGGATTCACCCTCTTTCAAAATTATCCTTTAAAAAGCTTCAGAAATGACCTCAAGGCTTCATTTACAACTACCATATTGGATTTGCTCTGCTTGTGTATTGCAACCTCCCTCACAGTCTAAGGTTTGTTTTACACTTCAGTCTGTTTTACATTTCAAAGTCCATAAGCAGCAGCATCAAAATTCTCAGACAGTAATGGAAGATTTTAAAACTAAAAGATGGGCCAGTAGGGACATTTTCTACTTGAAATCTCTCAAAAAGGTTGAGTCTCAATCCCAGATCCCCCAATACCATGGTGAATAATGTCATAATTTTTAAACTTTAAAATAGCTAATTTTATAAAAATAATTCATTCTAAAAATAATTATATCACTTTTATGTTAGCAAAAAAATTTTTTTAAAGTTCTATTTTCTTGAAATAATCTCTCTATATCTATCCCAGTTGAATTTTATATGGTTTGCTGAGGCCCCACCACCTACTTGTAAGTAAACCTTACTCAGGTTACAGTAGCATTTCTGCTTCTTACCCTACCATATTATAAGTAGAAAATCCATGGTTTATAGCATGGATTTTTATTAGCCTTCATTACCTGATAAGATGAAAGACTTAAATGCCAAAGTAAAGAGATGCTCTGATCATGCCCTGACCAATTAAAAGTTCCTAAATCTTAGGAATAATAATCAATCAATAAGTAATCACTGCACAGCTTTACAATGGAAACATCTGAAAAGTTCTGAATTGGGTAAAGAACACAGTCACAATTACACTAGGACAAAGAAAAGAAAAACCTTGCATTTTTCTGACAGAGCATTTTGCCTTAATTGACTTTTAGATGTTTAGCCTTAATTTACATAACTATCCCTCAGGTCCCGTTTCTTGAAATGAAGCTGTTTTGAAAAACCTTCTGATCTCCATATAAGCTTTTTCACTCTAAAGTTTATGGGAATGGTCACCTTTCTGTTAAAAGTGCCTGATTGGCAGTGCTTCTGCCAGCAGTGATCCCCAGCCTAGACTTTAATGAACTGTTCCTGCTTTTCTCTAGGGTTTGGGGTTGCCATTTGTCTATAATTAACTCCAGACTGACCAACGAACAGTGAAGGAAGCAACTCACTCCCAAAAGATTATTACAACCATCATTTTGTTCTAAATATAGCTGCTCTGTCTGGAACATACAATTTATATTGCTATGTTAATCCTATATAATAAAAGCGTAATATGCAAATCGACCAAACGGCCGAACAGCGGAACGACCATCCAGACTATCATCTGGATGACCATCTGGGACCACGCTATGACACCCACTGGCACCAGACCAGCCAAGGTGGGTGTGATGCAATTGGTTGGGAGCTTGGCCATCACCCCATGATTGCCCTGCAGAGGGAGGCCCAGGCCACCAACCAGCGGGCTGCGGCAGGTGGGTGGGGCTGCAGCAGGTGGGTGTGGCCTCCCTCTGCTAGGGAAACCAGTGCAGGCAGCAGGGGAAAGGAGGGCCTACTCTTGCATGAATTTCATGCATCAGGCCTCTAGTTTCAAATAACTAAGAAAGAGAAAAAGAGGCATTAAAAGATTGTTCTCTTTCATTGTAGCTACACAGGAATGTAAGCGAGAGGGGAGAAAGCGCATAGTTTTTCAACCTTGTCACAATCTTCTAAACTGTAGTTGAGAGGAACTGGCATCCAGCCTTCATTTGAAGTCCTATGTAATGCAGTAAACCATGTTGATTCTCCTTCCAAAATATATTCAGAACCTGCCACTTCTCACCACCTCCAGCACTACCATTCTGGCTCAGTGCAGCATTATTGCTCAGATTATTGCAGTAGCTTCTTTCTACTTTGGCCTTGACCTCCTTCTCCCCAACAATCTGTTCCACATGAAGCAGCTAATGTGATCCCTTAAAAATGTAAGTCAGGCCAGATCTCACCCCTGCAATGAAGTGAATTCTATGCCCCTAAAACTCACATGTTTAAGCACTAACTTCCAATGAGATGGTTCAAAATTAGGTTTAGATGAGGTCATGCAGGTGGGACCCTTATAAGAAGAAACACCAGAGAGCTTGCTTTCTCTCTCTACTGGGTGAAAACACAGCAAAAAAAAGTGGCCATCCACAAATCAGGAAGAGAGCTTTCACCAGAACTCAACCACAGTGAGATGGGGAAGACTGTAGAAAGAGCAAGGGAGCAGCTTAAAGATCTGAAGCTCAAATGCAAACATGTTAATTTAAGATACTCATTAGGTATCCAAGTGTATATGTCAAAGAGTCATAGAGTGTGGAAGTTTGAAGCTGAAGCGAGCAAACCAGGCTGGAGATGCAAATTTGGAAATTACCAGCATCAGCAGATGATACTTAAAGTCATGAGGCTGCATGCAGGTAGCAAAGAGAAGAGGTCCAAAACCCAAGTCCTGAGACACTTTGCCCCTAGAGGTGGCAAAGGAACGGGAGAATAGACTTAGAAATAATGACCAGTGAATTGGAGAAAAAAATAAAAAAGGAAAATGTGTTGCCCTAAAAGACAAGCTAAAAATGTGTTTCAGGGAGTTGGAGAGAACAACCATGTCAGATGCTGCTGACAGCTCAAGATGAAGACTAAGAATTGACCGCTGGATTTAGCAATGTGGAGGCATTATTGAACTTGACACGAGCAGTTTTAGTACAGTGTTGGGGGCAAATGCCTGATGTAGAGTGCATTTAAAAAAACAAGGAAAGGAGAAAAACTGGAGTCAGTGCAGATGGACAACACTCTCCAGCAGTTTAGCTGTAAAAGGAAGGAGAGAAATGGTACAGTAGCTGGAATGAGTGTGCATGTGTGTGCTTACGTTGAGAGAAATGGCACCATATTTTAAATGTTTGTGGAAGAAGATCCAATAAAGAGGGAAAATTAAAGACTCAGGAGAGCAAAGGGAGAACTGCTGAAGTGATATCCTTTGACAGGTGAAAGCAGATGGGGTCAGGTGTACAAAAAAGGTGCCTCATGCCTCAGCAATGCCACTTCATCCACAGGAATAAGGAAGAAAGCAGGTTATGTCACATCAGGCGTATGCAATGACTACAGTAGGAAAAGTCTGGAAATACTTATTTCTTAATGTAAGGGCCAAATACCTCTGTTGGAATACGCAAAACAGTAACTTGGAAACTTTTCCTATAAATGTGCCCAGATTAAGTTAAGCACTTTCTAAAACTGCATTTACTTTCAGAATAAACAATATTCACACAAAAACTAGTTAAATTAGTAAAAATATATTTAGGAACAGATCCAAAGTTGTAAAGGTCTGAAATTCTTAAAACTAGAGAAGGAGGGAGAACAGCTGTAAGAAAATTAAAGATGGAATAATACTGTTGAACTGGCAAAATTAAAAAAAAAAAAAAACACTTCTCTTCAACTAGATTTTAAGCTTCTAGTAGAAGAGGCCATTTATTATCACTGCGAGTACATTTTTACATAGTAACTACTCAATAAATACTTGCTGAATTAATTACTTCAGTTCTATAGTTGGTTTGTGCTGCATTAAATTCTTCACTAAGTGTATCTGTGGTATACACGTACATAGCAGAATCACCTCATGAATCGTTCCCACTAAAATGCATTGTTTTCATTGATTTCTTTCTTCTTTAGCGTCTTTTGTTTATCTCTTTTTTGCATTAGTAGTTAAATATCATAAACACTGAGAATCTTATAAATATACTAGAGGCCTGGTGCATGACATTCGTGCATTGGGGGGTGGGGGGCTCCTCAGCCTGGCCTGTACTCTCTTGCAGTCTGGGACCCCTTGGGGGATGTCTGCCTGCCAGCTTAGGCTCACTCCTCACCACTGTCACTGCACTTGCCAGCAGTGAGCCCGGCTTCTGGCTGAGCAGTGCTCCCCCTGTGGGAGTGCACTGACCACCAGGGGACAGCTCCTGCATTGAGTGTCTGCCCCTTGGTGGTCAATGCACATCATAGTGAACAGTCGTTCTGCCATTTGGTCAATTTGCATATTAGGGTTTTATTATATAGGATATGCTTTGTTTGTTAGTATAGTCTTAGATGTGCATAGCATGTAATAGCTGCAAAATAGCTTAATAAAAAGAGTTAAATGGCTGTATTATGGAATAATTAATGAAGGTGGAAAATGCCTTGTTAAATGTGTTAAAATAACTATTAAATATTGAAGTAACTGTGTCCATTTTAATGGGAGTTGATAGTATTCTAGTGCCAAAGATTGTCAGAAAGGGGGTTAGGAATCTATAAAAGGTATTCCCCAGTGAAAGAAATTATACCTGCTATTTTCGTTAATGAGAAAATCACCATGTGAAAGGTTCTTTAGAAATAAATTACTGTCATAAAATAGGAAAAGACAATGTTTATTTCATTCCAAACAGGGGGAGAGGATAGTTATTTCAAGAAACTTATTTCTCTACAACACTTGGAAAACTGGAAGACAAAGAACTACCTCATCTGATGCCCTGAGAATGCATTAATAGTGTTCACCCACAGAGAGATCCTAAGTTAGTTTCCGCCAAAAGCCATACAATTAAATAGCTCCAGTATACATTCAAATATTTTGAGGCGTTCTGGTTGAAGGAAGCACTTGGGGGTGAGTTGGCATTATGCAGAAGTAGACCTGACTGTGTACACCGCCTCTAGGTATTTGCTTTTAGACAGCACTATTATTTGAGACCATCAGCAAAGCATATATATCACATTCAATATTTATCTCATCAAAAGCAGGGTAAGAAAAGTCATACTTAAAAAAAAAGTCACAAGTAATAACTCAACTATGAGATGCATGTTTAAAAACAGGAGCAGTTTCACATCCTTACCAGTTTAAATTAAAAACAAAAATACATCTATAACTTAAAGAGAAAAGAAACATAACCATAGTGAATAAAATGGTTGACAGACTATAATTTAAAAAAAAAAAATTTGTGAAAGAAAAACTCAAAAACTGTACTACTGCAAATAGCAAACTGTCATCATCATCATCATCATCACAATAAAAAAAGTATATCTGTAATAACTTAAACAAATTCATTGATTCAAACTAAGCTCTCCTATTTAGGAACTTCAGTAGGGCAACTTATCCCTTAATTCATCTACTCCATTATAGAAAAATAAATAGACTCCATCAACATGATACATAGAGCCCCAGGTATCCAGGGGTTGTCCCCACTACACAATTCTCAAAATGACTTCTCCCTTTTCTTCTCCACCTCCGATTCAATTTGTTTCTTTTGGGGGGACTCAAGTCAATATAAGGTTTCTTTTTATGTGCATTTCATGCCTACAGCATTGTGCAACGATCCCACACTCTTAATATGGTAGTATATTTTTGCCCCACAAAATGTTGGTGCTTCCATATTGCATGAGTCTCTAATCCATTCATACCTATAAATACTGTATTCTCTCCTCAACAAAAACCACACTCCTTGAAGCCAGAAATCCCTGTAACAAAATACTTTTGCTCACTCCACAATCACAGCACTGTGCCAGGTAGATACTGAATTCTTCATAAAAGCATGCTGTCTGAGGCAAAAAAAAAAAGAAAGCAATCAAGCAAACTCCTTTACAAAACATTGACTTACAAATTACAAAGTAGCAGCAAAAGGAAACTGAAGACTATCTGCCATAATTAATGGAAATCTAAACAGAGTAGCAAAGTATCCCAATACAAATCTGTCACTTTAGCAGTTTTATACTTAATTAACGTATAAAACATCTATGTTGAAAAACAAAAATTTAAAGTACTCAAATATACCTTCTGGTTGATGAAATTATGAGTTATAAGACGGATGCTCCTTTATTTTATTTTTATGTTTTCAACTTCTCTTCAAGGAACATGTTTTAATATTAACATGACATTAACAAAAATAACTATTAGATTATACCTCTAGCAATCAGATTACCTAGTTTATTAAAATGGCCTATATTTTAATCTCTGAATTCTCATAATTTCAGGAATCTGCTTTGATAGAATCCTGAAGTGCTGTAGCTAGGCAGCCTGAATTTGAATTATAAAGCCATGAATTCCTGCTGTGGGAGCAGAGTACATTACTTAGAGTACAACTTGGTGCCTAAATTTCCTCACCTGGAAAACAAGAAAATAACAGGCACCGCCTCAATGGCAGTGAAAAAGATTAAATGGATTCGAATGTACAAAGCCCTCAAGAGTGACCCACATTCAGTAAACACAAGCCCATTTGTGTTTGTAATTGTGGTCATTATGCTTGGGGATGAGAGGAAAGATAATTTTTTACATAACAACCTGTTTTTAAATAAACCTCCGGGCCTCAGAGCATTCTCATGAAAACAGAGCACATTCTATACGGAAAGACTTGGATTATATCCAAAAGACTTTATACCTCTCATTACAACTTAACACCAAGAAAGAGAAACCTCATATAAATACTCTTAATTCCCTAAGTTAGATATTTAAAAATACATCCTCCCACAGGTACAGTGGCTGCATATTTTGGCTTAAAAACATTAAAGAAATATCCTTGTGTAACAAGAGAATAAATGCATTGCCCTAATAGTGAGCATCAGAATTCCTCATAGGGAACTATTCTGATAAACTACGTGATGTGGAAACTCAAATCTTTATAGATAAGCTGGCATTAGATGATGCCATAGCAGAGAAAGTTAAACTATTCAGCATTAGAAATGAAAAAGAACTTGAGGAGATTGAAGAAAGGGGGTATTGAAGAGTTTATGATAGAAAGGCAAAGGGAATTCTAAGAAAAAGAGGCTCCAATATTACATTTTGGGTTGCTTTCTTGTTTGTTTTTTGCAATGTAACACTCTGGCGTTCACACATAGCTCTCAGTAAATTCAGGTTAACTGGTGGAGAGTGTTCTTATTTATTTGTTTCAGGTTTAGGTTTTCTAGTGAAAATCAAAGAAAAAGGCAAGTTCCTCATCTCCCCTGACATGCTGTGGGACAGGGACAGATCTGTGAGGTAAGGATGCCATTATTTCACAGAAACAGCTCCTAGCCAGAGATGAGCATTAGCAGAACACAAATAAGTCTCCCCCTATTCCCAGAACCCTCTCCATTGGGAACCCCAGTCCCACCCCCACTTACTCTTGAACATGCCTATCAGGGCTTTGCTCTTGTCAAGTGCCAATTAATGGTCAATTCTCAGTCCTCACCTAACAGGATTTACCACAATTTATCATCTGAAAAGTTCTATTCATTAGATGCCTGGAACAAATACCTATTTTCTTAGTACTTCAACCAGTTGCTTCTTGTCCATCAGCAGGCTTTCCTGGCTCCTAATCTCTATTCCCACTAAACATTGGATCTAGCCCTCCTAGTTCCTATTCTCTTTCCTACCTGCTCTCACAGCTATGGTGGTCCTAACCATCCTGACATGCTGGCAAACGGATTTCTCTAGCCAGATTTCTAACCCAAAGTCCAAAGTTACAAATGCAATTGCCTACTTGAATTTCTTATAGACATTAAGGTGCCACCTAAATGCTTAATAGACCTGTCAATCTCAAACACTGTCTCTTTCCACAATTGTCCTGTCTCAGTAAAATGCAAATCCATTCTTCAAATTTTCAGACCAAAAACCTTAGAATTGCCCTTGGTACCTGTCTTGTTCTCATACCCCACATCTTATTCAGCAGTGAATCTCTGTCTGTGCTTTCAATACATATCCAGATAATTTCTCTGTTAACATCCTAGTCCATCGGGCAACCATCATATTTTGCCATATATTCTTAACTGGTTTTTATGCCTCTGACCTTTCTACCTATATCAGGGTCTCTCAATCTCAGCACTACTGACATTTTGGCTAGACAACTCTTTATTATGGGAGTCTGTCGTGTGCACTGTAAGGTGTTTAGCAGTATCCCTGGCCTCCATCCACTAAATGTCAATAGGACACACTCTACCACCCCTCCTTGAGTTGTGACAAATAAAAATGTCTCCAGATATTGCCAAGTGCCTGAGGGACAAAATCACCCTGATTGAGCACCATTGTCCCACAGTATACTAGTACTGGACCCACATAATACCCTTTTATAACAGAAACTAGATTATGTAATACTTCTAATAACTAACCAATTGATTTCCATCTCACCCAGGGGGAAAAAGCCAAAATCTTTACCACAGTCTGCTGGCTCTCCAAGATCTGCTACTCACCTTGACCTTATCTCCTTAACACATTCTGCTCTAATCATACCTGCCTCTTTTCTGTTCTTTAATTACCCCGACAAAGCTCCCATCTCAAAGTCAGGGCACTTTTTCCACTTGGGTTACTCCTTCATGTCCTTGAGTTCTTTGCTCAAGAGTCAGCTTCCCAATAAAGCCATCAATACTCACCCATTTAAAAGATTCAGCCCCTTTTCCCATGTCTGATCTGCACCACACACTTCTGCTCCTCTGTTCCAGCTTTATTTTTAATGGCACTTCTCTCCATCTGATATACTTTATGTGCTACTAATTGCTTTAAGGTCTGCCTCTACCTAAGAAATGTAAGCCCCAGGAGGGAAGGGATTTTTGTCTTTTTTACTTGCTACTGAATCCCCATCACATAGAAAAGTACCTGTGGGAGGCACTAAATAGATGCTTATTGAAAGATGGATGGGAGAAAGGAAGGAAAAAAGGAAGAAAGGGAGGGAGGACGGGAGGGAGGGAGGGAAGGAGAGAGGAAGGAAGGAAGGAAGGAAGGAAGGAAGGAAGGAAGGAAGGAAGGAAGGAAGGAAGGAAGGAAGGAAGGAAGGAAGGAAGACAGAGAGGGAGGGGGAGCAACCATTTTAGTTCTGAAAGTTCAAGGCAGACACAGTTGATATCTATGATACCTCTACATTAACAAAGACTGAGTTGATTTCCATGGAATTTATGTAAAATACAATTCATCATATACAATGGAAAGTAAGAATTTGTCAAAATGCTTCTGTGCTTAGGAATTTTTATAGAGGAGGTATTTAGAAAGCAGACTTATAAATCCATTAACATATAGATCTAAATATCTATACTAGTAGATAACAAAATAAGTAGAACTTTAGGAGAAATTTTAGGAAGTGCCACAGGCTATGGTAACTCCCCTAGATGCATAAAAAGAAGTGTGCTAGGGTGAGTCAAATCATTCAATTGCATACACCGCAAGGTACCTTAACAAATAAGAGTAACAGCGAACAGAGCTCCTTTCTGCAGATGAAAGCCTGCATGGTTCACTTGCGAGTGAAATAGAGGACTGGAGATGCTTCCTGCTGCAAGCTGACAGTCACATGGAACCCCCTGAAGTTATAAATTGAATTCCTCTACTAATTACTGGTCTGAAGGGGACAAAGATTCACATTTTACTTCTCTTGCTGAAGTTGCAGCATAAGCACTTGTGAATTTTACATTAGGGTCAAGCTGGGAAGTTCCCAGTCAGTTTCTCTTGGAGTACAGAACAGTGTCACCTCCCGTGCAAATGAGGTCAGGTATTCTTCCTGCTTTGGGTGCCTACCAGGGAGATTTCAGTGTAATAGATTCCAATATGGAAGTGAATACAGAGAAGAAAAGAAAGAAGACAGAAGAAAAAAAAAAACATAGATCCTATTTGACATACAATTTTGTTAAACATTTGAAATTATATAATATGGATTCTAAGCATATATTTCAAAGAGGCCTCAGAATTTCATAAATATCACTTATTAAAAGTATATGCCACACCCATTGATCCCAATATCAACTATTCTATCTACTCTCTGAACTATACATTGTAAGACCATAAAGCTACACAGCAGGCAGGTGCTTTAATGAAATAGGCCAGTTCTCCTGAGAGGAGAGCCTGTGGTTCAAATGCTAACATTTTTGATCAGAGAGGGGAGGGGAATAAAGGAGGATAGTGATGTAATCTTTCAAAACATGTTTTCGGAGAACAAAAAATAACTTCCACATTTCTAATGGGGGACATGTCTTTTCTAATTTCCTGGAAAGTCAGAGTGCGTTCCCCTGCAAAAGCAGCAACTTCAGCCCTGGCGGGTTAGGCTCAGTGGGTTAGAGTGTCACAGGTTCAATTCCTGATTACAGGCACTGTACCTCAGTTGTGGGTTCCATCCCCATCTTGAACTGGGCACGTGTGAAAGCTCTCTCACACAAATGTCTCTCTCTCTCCCCCCTCCCTCCCCTCCAACCTCCCTCCTTTCCACTCTGCCTGAAAATTAATAGAAAAAAATATCCTCAGGTCAGGATTCAAATAAAGAAAGAAAAGAAAAGAAAAGAAAAGAAAAGAAAAGAAAAGAAAAGAAAAGAAAAGAAAAGAAAAGAAAAGAAAAGAAAAGAAAAGAAAAGAAAAGAAAGGAAGACTGGTGTACCAGAGAGTAGGAGAATCCTTAAAAATAAAAAAAGGCAGCAACTTCATTTAAATTAGGATAACAAAATTCATCCATTTATTCATTCAACAAAAAATTATCCAACATACTCTCTTTGTAAAAGAAGGAAATGCAAGCATATGCATCATGAACACAACCTCACCGTTAAAATTCCCCTTTCCTCTTGACTTAATTCCATTTACCCTGATTACTTGAAAAGTGAGTGAACAAAAATAATCTAAGGGATAACTAAGACACTGAGATCTGACATCTGAGATAGGAAAGAAACAAAACAATGAGTAGACAATATTGAATAGGTCTGGGAATCATAAGAGACCTACTTGAAATCCCAGCTTCTTTACTTATTGGCTGTCTGAATGAATGGAAGGCTCCTGGGTCTCAGTTCCCTTAGGTGGAAAATGTAACAGTAACCTACCCACGTAGCAGCAGTGTGATTAAATGAGATGCTCACAAGTACCCCTTCCCAGTATGTATTCAACAAACTGTAGCTCTGGGGGTTATCTTCCGGAATCCAAAATGTAGATTATGCCATTCTTAATTCCTATGAGCACTTTCTGGCAAGACTTTAAAAATACTACATTTTATTTTACCTCTTCAGAAAAATATATATATATTTTCATGCTTATCATCTTTAAAATATATAACCCTTGGAATTTCTGTGCTCCTGAATGTCTTGAATAGATGTATGAAGAAGAAATTCCACCTTCTTGGACACCTTCCAGTAAAATAACCAAGACAATTCTTACCTAGTTTGGGCAAGGAGTAGGGCACTTGAAAGTAGTCTTCATAAAACTCTATTAATCTCTTTGTTATATGGAGAGCATAGTCCCCGGATCCTCTTCTGATAGCGTCGGGTCGCGCATATAATCGTACCTAATTAAAAATATATATAAAAGTTACTTTAGCCTTTTGGTACTCAGATTTTATCTTGCCTGCATATATGAATCTACACAAATCACTTCGCTTACTACAGAAATTAAACAGCATTCTTGTTCATATATCAAAGCATGCTGTGGCTGAATGAACCAAACTCAAACAATTAAAGTAACCAAGTTGAGCAAGTCACAATTTCCTCGCTTTACAAGAAGACATAGAGGAGATTTATACAGCTTGCATCAAAATAAGTATTCAAAGTTATCACTTACATGTGCTTGCTAGAGATAGGAAGGTACAGCGGATTAGTATAATGGTTCTCTGACTATGCTGAAAGTAGGCAGGATATGGTGGCTCAGCAGGAGAGAAAATTCATGGTTTGTTAAAGACACATTGCATCCAGCTAGGAAAGCATTACCGAGCTGAACAGAAATATATGTTATACCTCCTTCTTTTCTTTGGAACTAACTGTCCTTATTCCCAATATGCAAAATAGGAATAGGAAATGTTTCATGTCCATAAATGATTGCCATTCCGGAAAGCCGTCTTCAACTGCTCCAGGCTTCGAAACCAGCTGGAATAATTCATATTTCTAACACAGTCCGGATACTTAATATTGATTTTTAAATCAAGAATTGTATATTATCTAGTCCTTGGCCAAAAAGGAGCCTGAGGCAAATAACATAAAACTGAGCAAAACTAACAACTACACAGAAAAGGTTAAAATGAAATTAGTTTTCATATAAAGCTTTTATAAAGCTATCCAGCATCTTTCTTTCCAAAGGCTAAATCTATTTTTCACAGATGTGGTCCCTAATCCTCATATCAATTTGGTGAATAATAAATATATATTCTGTGGAGCTGTGACGAGCACAGGAGCCTGGGAGTTGGCTGGTAGTCTGCTCCGTTACTGACCAAGCCGGTGATATTGAACAAATTACTTAACCTCTTTGGGTCTCAAATGGTCCCATTTATAAAATAAAAGTGTTGGCCACCAGCTGGTTACTAAAGCTCTTTTCAGTTCTAAAATAGATTACTTCCAATCACATTTTACAAATAAAGGAGTTTGTGTTATTTTCAAATCACTGAAAAAATAAATGGTTTACTCGGTTTGTGAAAATGGATATTTACATTCAACACAAAGACCAAGAAAAGCTGTACTCAATCGTATAAAAATTGATTTGACAATCAACTCTTTACTATTCTGACTTAAGGAGAGAGAACATATGTCAGAAAATGTGTTTAATCAAAAACAGAAGAAAGTTTAAAAAATGCATTCTGTTTCATGTTATAAAAGTCCTGTAATTCAATAAGATACCTACTAAATTCAATAACTTTATTTACTGGAATTCCCACCCACCAACCAAATCAACTATCAAATTTAGTTGATAGTCACTTACAGTTTGTGTTGGTGGTGTAGACACCACGTACCACTGCAAAATTTGACACTCTTAGAGAGAAAGTTGTTATAATTTCCTGCCCCTGACATCACTGCTTATAAACATGTAATGTGTTCAGTAAAGTTCCCAAGAAGCAGGCCCTAAGGGAAGGATGAGTGTGCAAGTGATCTACTAAGGAGGTGTTCTCAGGAGTAACCTACAAGGGAGCCCTGGGAAGCAAGATAAGGAAGAATAATGAGTCAAGCAAAGTGCAATTTCAGGTGAAGTCCTGGCCTCAGCCTGATCCCACAGGGAGCCCTAGAGTATAATATGTCCTGGTGAGCTTGCACTGCCTTGAGGCACGACAGCTAGATTCCAAAACTTCTGCACCTCAGTCATTGGATACTGATTACCAAGGGGAAGGCATCCATGGACTGGCCCAAGTATAGTCCTTTGAAGAAAATTTCAGGTACAACATATTAAGAGCAAAGCAGTGAGAGCTGGGGTATAGGTGCACCATACAGGAAAGAAGATCTGTATGGGTACCAACAGCATACACCACACACAGTAATCATTTACTCATGCATTCATTCATTCAGCAAACATTTATTTGACATCTGCTTTGCACCAGGCCTGGACTAAGCATTTTTAACTTGGTAGTGAATTAGACATGTTCTCTAACTAAAGTTGGCACAAAGCATTATTGGGGGGAGGGAGGGACATGGAGAGAAGCAATGTAATCTCCATTCTCAGAGAGTTTTCCATTTATTAGGTAAGTTAGATAATAACAGACAATGATAAATACTATATGAATGGTAAACTACAAATGACAAATGGATATCTTTCAGGAGATTCAAGTTAAAGTGAATATTAATTTCACATTAAAAGCATAACCAGGACCACTGCAAAATGATGCAGCAAAAGGGCACTATTTTTACTCCTAGGAAGCAGCATTGATTTTGGTAGAAACAGCCACGCCTATTAATCAATTCTACCAGTTAGTCAAGCTATCTGTAGGCCAAGACAGGAGAAACTCAATTAAATTAAGCTGGTTTTCAAGATTTGATGGAAATGATCCAATCTGAGTGAGAATATAAAACATACACATGCTTAGCACAGTGTCTTCATTTGTTCATTCAAACATGTATCACATGCACGCTTTGTGTCAGGCATTGTAGTAGCAGTGGTCAGCAAACCGCGGTTCACGAGCCACATGTGACCATTTGGCCCCTTGAGTGTGGCTCTTCCACAAAATACCATGGCCTGGGTGAGTCTATTTTGAAGAAGTGGTGTTAGAAGAAGTTTAAGTTTAAAAAATTTGGCTCTCAAAAGAAATTTCAATCATTGTACTGTTGATATTTGGCTCTGTTGACTAATGAATTTGCCGACCACTGCCTTAGGTGTAAGTAGAATGGTTGCCCACTTATACTCTGTCTATTCTCTCTTGAATTCACTATAATGAAGCTTTCATTCCCACTACTCTCCCATAACTGCTCTCGTCAACATCACTAAAGGCACCAGGATGCCAAACCCAACAGTCAGTTCCCATTTCCTCAACATGCATCACCTATCATCAGAATTTGACACAGTTGGTCATTTCTCCTCCTTCTAACACTTTCTACACTTGGCTTCTATCTCACTTTCCTTCTATCTGGTTCACAACTCCTTTTGTCTCCTGACTGATTCCTCCTCATCCTCATCCATCTTTCTCACTTAATGTTGGAGGGTCCCAGATTCCATCTACCGGAAGCCAATACCAGCATGTCATAATTGCAAGAGTTTCATCAAAAGGTTGAGGGCACTTGGGGACTCAACAAGGGCTGAGTCACATATGTTATTGCCTTCTGGAATGGCTGAAAGGCATTTCCCCAAACCTGAAAAGGATGAATGCTTGCTGCCAGACAGCTCAGGGCATCTTAATCTACATGTTATTGCCTCCTGTTGGCCCAACACCTGAACAGCCGTAGGCTATTCCCCATTCTGACAATGGACTCTGTAGGCAAAACCCTACCCTTTGAAGTATATATCTCCACCTTGCCTTAGGACAACTTGTGTTAATAAAAAGCAAGGGGTCCTGAAACAAAGAGAACTTAGGTCCGTTAGCTAGGCTCCTCTGACCCTCAATGCCTTTCAAAATTATCTTTCATCTCTGGACGCTTATTTAATCTACGCACAGCCTTCTCCAGATTGCTGACCCTTCTAGATGCCAGATCAAGACCCACTTATGTTAAATGATGCCCCAACGTCCAGCATTATCCATCAATAGATATTTTCACTTTTCTGTCTACACTCAGTCCTTTTGACGATGACATCTAGTCTCATGGTTATAAATATCACTTAGATGCTGAATATTTTACCTTGTTACTTCCAGACTTCCACACTCATTAATCCACCTGCCCACTGGATGTTTCCACTAAGATATCTAAGAGTCATCTCAAACTTAACATTTCCGATATTACACACACACACATACACACACACACACACACACACACACACACACACACACACACACACATAAACACACACCCCTACTTGCTACTCCAAAAGTCTTTCCATCACTTGCCCAAGCCCAATACTTCAACATGATTTTTTTCCCTCTTTCTTTCATACTCCATGTTCAATTGGTCATGAAATCCTTGTGGATCTTCCTTAAAAATATATCCAACCATTTTTATAACACCAGCATTACCACTCTGCTCCAAGCTTCCTTCATTTCTTGCCTAAATGAGTGCTCTAGTATCCTACTAATGTCTTGTTCGTTACTCCTTAAGTATATCCTCTACACAGCAATGAAATGTTCCTGTTAAAATGAACATCAAGTCATATCACTCTTTTGCTTTCCCCCTCCAGTGGCTTCCCATCTCATTCAGAGTAGAAGGCCAAGTTTTACAAGGGACCCAATATCCCTATAAAAATTGAATCCACTTTATCTCTTTGACCTCATTTCTTACAACTTTTCTCCACACTAACCTTACTCTATCCATACACTAGCTTCCTTTGCATTCCTCAAATGTGCCAGATCTCCCATCAAGGCTTTTGAGTTTTCCCCTAGATATCTCCATGGCTTTTTCACCATACACCTTAGATATTTCTCCAAATATCTCTTCTTGCTTAAACATCTTCCCTTCCATCCCAGAACTTTCTATCCTCCTTCCTTGTTTTATTGTTTCCTGTAACATTTATCACCATTTAGTAACAGATATGTTTTACTTACTCATTTTACTTCCTGCTGCCTTTTCTTCAAGAAAGAAACTTGCATGAAGGAAATAATTTTGACCTATTAGTTCTGACCATGAAAGTGTCACTTTTTATGTAGGTCAAAATAGTGAGGTTGTTGTTTTGTTTTGTTTTTTAATTTTCCTGCCAAGAGTCTGGCACATAGTAGGCAGCCCATAAATTTTTCTGAATGAATGAGTGAATTTCATAGGTATGTGCCAGTCCTAAGGAATATACAATAGGAACCCTTTGATAAGACTGTGGGATTCTCAGGGGAGAAAATGTTTCAGCTAAGCCTTGAAAGTAAGCTGAATGCATTAAGCTAAGTAGAAGGTAATATTCTAGACCAGTGGTTCTCAACCTTTCTAATGCCGCAACCCTTTAATACAGTTCCTCATGTTGTGGTGACCCCCAACCATAAAATTATTTTCGTTGCTACTTCATAACTGTAATTTTGCTACTGTTATGAATCGTAATGTAAATATCTGTGTTTTCCGATGGTCTTAGGCAACCCTGCTAGAGGTTCTCAACCTGTCGTGACCCACAGGTTGAGAACCACTGCTGTAGAGCCTAAGACCATCGTAAAACACAGATATTTACATTACGATTCATTAACAGTAGCAAAATTACAGTTATGAAGTAGCAACGAAAATAATTTTATGGTTGGGGGTCACCACAACATGAGGAACTGTATTAAAGGGTTGCGGCATTAGAAAGGTTGAGAACCACTGTCCTAGACCAAAGTCACATTATGTGCTCAGGAAACAATGCTGAGCAAATAATTAGTGACGTTAAAGGCAAGAGTAAATATTAGAACTTAGTTATAATAGTGGTGGTAAATCATCGGAGGATATTAAGCCAGAAAGTGATAAATTATTTTTTGCATTTCAGAAAGATCACATCAGTAACCTATATCAAAGTGAACTGAAATATAGAGGGTTGCTTGTTAAGACGGCCCACAGAGAGACAACATTCAAAAAATGAGGAGATATACAGAGATACGTGAGACCAGAGAAGTAAAGAGATTTCAAATCATATTAAAGAAAGGTCTGTATATCAAATTATAGAATATTAACTTAATACTATAGGCACAAATAAGTTATTTAAAGATTTTTAAACCATAGAATGACATGATCAGAATTTGGTTTTAACAGATTACATCAAAAGCAGTGTAGATAGTAGATTAGTAAAGGAATAGAAACACATAAAAGGAAATGAGTTAGACTATTGTAAAAGTACAAGTGAAAGATGGTGGTTTAGACTGGAGAGATGGCAGTAGGGATGCCAATAAATGGATGAACTTATTTAATTGGTCCTAACATTCTACGGAACGAGTCATGTAGCTACCAAGGAAGCCTAACTGTAGTCACATTCTCACTTAAGAGCAATCATCCACTTTATCTGTACCTTTCTCATTCTAGTGCCCTGTTGGAACTAATGAGACCCAATTGAAGGATGGAGGGTTGAAGGAGTGGGGGGCAGAATCCAAATTATTCCACAAACTAGGTAATTCCTATGAAATTAATCAAGAGTTTGCTGTACAATAATTCATTTTATAGTGTGAAAAACAATCACAGTTGTTTTTCTTCTTTTAGGTTAAATAGGCTCTACCTAATCATAACATACAAACTAAATCTTCATAAACATAGTTATCACTCAAAAGCATTGAAATATAATTTTACTACACCTGCTTATTTGCATCTTCTGACATCCCACGATAAGAGCCCAGCTCTGAAAATGTAAATTGCTTACCAGGCTTTATCTCTCCCTCTGCATAGCTTCTCCTAACCCAGTGGTCGGCAAACTCATTAGTCAACAGAGCCAAATATCAACAGCACAACGACTGAAATTTCTTTTGAGAGCCAAATTTTTTAAACTTAAACTTCTCCTAACACCACTTCTTCAAAATAGACTCACCCAGGCCATGGTATTTTGTGGAAGAGCCACACTCAAGGGGCCAAATAGCCGCATGTGGCTCGCGAGCCGCAGTTTGCTGACCACTGTCCTAACCACTGATATGAAACAAACTGCCCATTTAGACCTGTGAAAAGGACATTACACTAGGAACTGGCACAATGGGAGGTGAAACTCAGCTTTCTCACTGCTTCATCCAGAAGGTCATTCAGAAGGTCATCCAGACGGTCGTTCCACTGTTTGGCTGTTTGGTCAATTTGCATATTATGTTTTTATTATTATAGACTAGAGGCCTGGTGCACAAAATTTGTATACTGGATTGGGGGAAATTCCTCAGCCCAGCCTGCACCCTCTCCAATCTGGGACACCTTGGGGGATGTCTGACTGCTGGTTTAAGCCCGATCCCACCAGTCAGACATCTCTCTCACAACCCGGGCCTGCTGGCTCCTAACTGCTCACCTACCTGCCTGATTGCCCCCAACCGCTTCTGTCTGCCAGCCTGATCACTCCCTAACAGCTCCCCTGCCAGCCTGATTAACACCTAACTGCTACCCTGCTGGCCTGATCACCCCCAACTGTCCTCCCCTGCAAGCCTGATCTCACCCCCAATTGCCTCCCCTGCTGACCTAATTTCACCCCCAACTGCTCTCCCCTGCTGGCCTGATGGCCTCCAACTGCCCTCCCCTGTCAGCCTGGTTACCCCCAACTGCCTTCTCTTGGCAGCCTGGTGACCCCCAACTGCCCTCCCCTCCTGGGCTGATGGTCACCAACTGCCCTCACCTGCTGGCCTGGTTACCCCCAACTGCCCTCCTCTGCCAGCCTGATCACCCCTAACTGCCTCTGCCTGCTTGATCACCCCTAATTGCCCTCCCCTGAAGGCCTGATCTCGCCCCCCACTGGTCTCCTCTGCCAGCCAATTTGGTTCTGATTGGTTGGTTTCTATGCCAGTCAGCATCAAAAGCCCGCCTCCTAGGCAGCCATTGGCTCCTCACAATTCACCCAGATTTGGTTCTGATTGGTCAGTTTCTATGCCAGTCAGCATCTCTGGGCCTATCTCCGGGCCTGATCATAGAGGCGGGGCTGATCAGCAGCCACCCCAGGCTGCTGGCAAGCAGCTGAACTGCTGACCTCTGGGAGAGAGGGAGAGAGAAGCAGGGTCTAATCACCCTGCTTCTCTCTCCTGGCCTTGGCAGCAGCTGCTGCCACTGCTGATCAGCCCCGCCTCTCTCTCTCTCTCCAAGAGGTCAGCAGTTCAGCCCATTCACCTGCTGCACATGCAGCCTGGCATTTGATCTAGGCTGCAAGTGGACTGAACTGCTGACCTCTGGGGGGGGGGGGGGGAGAGAGAGAGAGAGAGAGGGAGAGAGGCTTGGCTGCTGGCAAGGGAGAGAGAAACAGTTCTTACCACCCTGCTTCTCTATAGGGGCCTTGCCAGCAGCCACTGCCACTGCTGATCAGCCCCACCTCTCTCTCTCTCCAAGAGGTCAGCAGTTCAGCCTGCTTGCCTGCTGCGTGCACAGCCTGGTGAAAGTTCGAGCCTCCCAGTCATTGTGGATGTGACGGACCCAGGGTTTTTATATATTAGGATAGTTTTACTCTTTTGCATTTTTCACTTTCCTTGAAAATGCATACCAACTGCTCAGCTACCAAACTCCATCCTTTATTCTTTTTTAAAAAATCTTTGTTGTTGAAAGTATTACATATGTCCCCTTTTTCTCCCATTAATCCCTTATAGTCTCCCCTGCTCCTTTCCCCTCCCCCTCCCCCCACCCAGCCCAGGCCTCCACCACCCTATTGTATATATCCATGGGTTATGCATATAAGTTCTTTGGTTGATCTCTTCCTACCCACCCACCCCCTGCCTTCCCTTTGAGATTCAAAAGTCTATTCCATACTTATATGTTTCTGAATCTATTTTATTCTTGAGTGTTCCTCTCTTTTCCTCATTATCCACCATGACCTTGATACTAATTAGAGATAAATAACTATGATAGCCAATATGGAATACAAGAGGTGGCTTTAGAAAAAATATTCTCATGGTACCACCCCAGTGGTAACAGGTCACAGTGCTGAACTAAAGTGTAGGAGCTACATGTTTTTGATCCCTTAAAACAGTTAAACACCCAAAATAGGTGTTCCTAGAGGAGTCCGTTGAACCCAGTGGCCTTTACTCTGTAATTTCACGGACTCTCTGTATTTAAAGTTATGTTTTATCTTTTTTATAGAATTTTAAGTATTTTAGTCACTGAATGGGGAGAAACACTAAAGGCAGATACCTTCAATCCCTTCAACCATCTCACTTTCTCACAAAATCAAGGGTGGCCATTAAGTTTCAACTATTCTGACAACTAACAGTGGCTACTTAGAGGGCATGCAGGAAAGAATCCTGAGACCACATCTACACTTGGCAGAAGAAAGTGCCAAGATCCATGAAATGCCAGCTGTACTCTCAAGGGTAGGAGAGATGGCATTGGTGTCAGCTATTTGCTATTATTATGATAGAACAGTGGTCGGCAAACTCATCAACAGAGCCAAATATCAACAGTACAACGATTGAAATTTCTTTTGAGAGCCAAATTTTTTAAACTTAAACTTCTTCTAACACCACTTCTTCAAAATAGACTCGCCCAAGCTGTGGTATTTTGTGGAAGAGCCACACTCAAGGGGCCAAAGAGCCGCATGCGGCTCGTGAGCCGCGGTTTGCTGACCAC
The DNA here is from genome assembly GCA_026230045.1 of Corynorhinus townsendii. Lineage (NCBI taxonomy): Eukaryota > Metazoa > Chordata > Mammalia > Chiroptera > Vespertilionidae > Corynorhinus > Corynorhinus townsendii. The sequence continues at coordinate 149,947,003 of JAPDVU010000003.1, forward strand.
TGTGATAGAATATCCTTTGGGGAGGGAATCATAATGGAAGGGAACTTTAGATGAATTAAAATTGACTTTGTCTCTGATAGCTGTGCAATTTAGAATAAGATATCAAAGATGATTTAAGGATTTCATCAATGGGAAATTCATCTATTCAGTTGCTATCCAATGAGCATCTATTAATGGTCAGGCCACTATTCCCCTGCTGAGTGTAAAGATAAGCAAAAAGGGACATGTGCTCTTCCAGGGAGCTTGCAGTCCAGTGGGGAGACAGAGCAACAAAGACTTATAACTGAGAATAGCAAGGTGGACCTCAATGACGCTGGATCTTCAGAAGCCCTCTCCATAGTGATGGTGATTTAGTGGATAAGGACAGAGCACCATGAAATAAAGAAAAGCAAGCAGTTATTCACTCCTACATCCAATGTTTTAACTTCCATTGTATTAAAGATTTCAAAGTAAAGGTAAATACACACACACACACACACACACACACACGTGAAAAATGTAAATAACTATGCTATTGTCAGAAATATAAAATCTTATACTAAATAATTTTGGAGGTTTTTTTTATAATAATTTGAAATACTTTATAGATTTTCTTAATCACCTTTAGAAAATACTTGTACTATGAATATATAATAAATAGTAAATTATGACTTTGTAGATGAAAGATTTGAAGGGTTTTCTATCTCATTGAGTCACTTGCAAGGACAGTAAAATTAAATCTCTGTATCTACACCCTTTCTTCTAGACTGAATCATTTTTGCGTTAAAAATAAATTGTGGTAGTTCCTATATAATGATGTGAAACTGTGTGTAGCTGCACCACACAGCACAAAGGAGGAAAAAATCATTTACAACAGTAATATACAGGTTAAATAAAGACATGAATAACCCTTTCTCTGATTTGATGTTTATAGTTTGGTGTTGTTATGTTAAATAAACCTCTGATTTGCCAGACTTGTTCTCTGAGAAAATTTTATAGGGCAAGAGTACATTGGGAACTTTGGAGGACATAATAATCATTTTTTGGCTTTAAAATATTACCATAATAGCAATAATAAGCTTACTCTTCCTTTCATCTAACTGAAAAATTTTTAACCAAGAAAAATCAGTGCCTTTCTTTGATAACTGCAAAACAGTGATGTGTTGTCACTAAATTATCAGCCAGTAAAGCTGAATTAATTCGCCTATGTGACGATAATTTAATTTGGAGGGTTCTTCATACCAATCAGTAAACAGAACTGGCCAGGGAGAGGGAGCAGGTGCTTTTTGGCACTAAGACAAATACATTGATACAAAGAGGAAAGAATGTTGTAAACAAGAAACTAAACACCCAGGAGTATTCATGTAATTTAAATTCAGAAGATAACTTTTTTGTCTATTTTGCTAAGCAAAAAGGAAATAAATACCACACCAAACTCTGACAGAAGCAAGGAACCAGTGTGCAGTGCTTTGAGCCCAGAAATGCAGAGGAGGCTGGCGGGCCGGGGAAGGAGCTGGCTGGGCAGGAGCCAATGCTGCCTCCCAGGAGGCAGGAACTTGTGAAGGATCCTGACCTCTGGGGAGCAGAGCCTGCATGTTCTACTTTGAGAAGCTGAGAGCCACTTCTGAGTCTGCAGCAGAGTAACATGATTGAAGATGACAAAGGGAGATTATTTAGGCAACAGATTTTGAGATGTATTGAGTCAGGGAGGCCAGTGAGTAGCAAAGCATAACACAAGTGAAAAATGTGTTTTGTGGCTTTTATAGCGAAAACAGCCAAGAATAGGCAATCTCCATCACTGTAGTCAAAGGGCTCGTTCTGAGAAGGAGGAGAATTTAGAATTGGGGATGGATGGGTAATAAGATCCCAGTATGAAGAAGGAATCACATGGTGATAGCAAAACCACAGCTACCTCAACCTTCCCCTCCCCCCTTCTCACAAGAACAGAATGCAGAAACAAATGTCAGAGCCTCTCCATGCTTCTCACCTTGGAATTCATACAATAGCTATTCTGAGAACAATTACTTAAGCATCCTCAATGAGGTCTACAACCAGCTTTATACTAAACTCCACTTCATATCAAATACTGTCATAAGGAGACTCCAGAGTACTGTCACTCAAAAAGTTGCCCTAATGACTTGTCCCTGCTTGTGTTATATGATCTCCCTTCTCTCTTCAAATAATTTAACTAACGGTTCATGAGAAAAACACTTGCTGAGAATTGTGAGACAGGTATGCTACATACTATGGGGCTTCTTTGGGATATAGTGGCCTTTATTCTATACTAGAGGCCCAGTGCATGAAATTCGTGCATGGGGGGTGTCCCTCAGCCCAGCTTGCACCCTCTCCAATCTGGGACCCCTCGAAGGATGTCCGACTGCCCGGGCCTAAACGGGCAGTCGGACATCCCTCTCACAACCCAGGACTGCTGGTTCCCAACTGCTTGCCTGCTTGCCTTCCTGATTGCCCCTAACTGCTTCTGCTTGCCAGCCTGATCACCCCTAACCATTCCTCTGCCAGCCTGATTGATGCCTAACTGCTCCCCTGCCAGCCTGTTTGTCCCTAGCTGCCTTCCCCTGCAGGCCTGGTACCCCCCAACTGCTCTCCCCTGCAGGCCTGGGTTCCCCCCAACTGCCCTTCCCTGCAGACCCAGTCACCCCCAACTTCCCTCCTCCACCAGGTGGATCACCCCTAACTGCCCTCCCCAGCAGACTTGATCACCCTCAACTGCCCTCCCTTTCAGGCCTGGTTCCTCCCAACTGCCCTCCCCTGCTAGCCATCTTGTGGTGGCCATCTTATGTCCACATGGGGGCAGCCATCTTGTGTGTTGGAGTGATAGTCAATCTGCATATTACTCTTTTATTAGATAGGATGGAGGCCTGGTGCATGAGTGGGGGCCAGCTGGTTTGCCAAGAAGGGTGTCCTGGATCAGGGTGGGGGTTCCCTTGGGGTGTGGGGCGACCTGGGCGAGGGGCCTGTTGTGGTTTGCAGGCCGGCCATGCACCCTGGAGACCCAAGCAGAGGCCCTGGGATCTGGGATTTATTTATCTTCTACAATTGAAACTTTGTAGCCTGGAGTGGAGCCAAGCCTTCTGCTTGCTCTGTGGTGGCAGCCATTTCTGTTGGGATTTATGTATCTTCTATAATTGAAACTTTGTAGCCTTAAGAGGAGGCCAAAGCAGGCCAGGGCTGCAGAAGCTTGGCTTCCTCCATTGCCGCGGGCAACCATAGCCTCCTGCTCTCTCCAGCACCGAGGCTGCCACCATTTCTGTAGGAATTTATTTAGCTTCTATAATTGAAACTTTGTAGCATTGAGTGGAGGCCTGGGCCAACAAGGGCAGGCGGAAAGCTTGGCTTTCTCCATTGCCAGGGAAACCCAAGCCTCCCTCCTGCTCTCTGTGGCTGCAGCCATCTTGGTTTATTTGCATTTTCCCTCCTGATTGGCTGGTGGGTGTAGTGGAGGTATGGGCAATTTGCATATTACTCTTTTATTAAATAGGAGGTGCATAGGCTATCTATATTTAAAGTGTATTTGTCTCATCTCTCTATAGGAATTTAAGTTCCTTAAGCATTGGGTCCATCTCCTCAGTTTCTCTTTTCACTCCTCACTGTGTCTAATACAGTGGCTTTCATCCATTGGGGACTGACAACATGTTGCTGACTCCCATAAAATGGCAATAATGTTGGAGGTCCTTGTCTGTGCCAATACTGAAATGCTGTTATAATAGATTGATTGCATCTTCCAACTACATTTGGCTTCAGGCAAGGAAATTGGTACTGTGGCAACTTGTATGGTGTTTTCTTGAAATCACTTCACATTTATTTACTAAGCACAGCATTTACTGCTTCACTGTGGAGTTTACAAATTCTACTTACTTTTGGGCACTTCAGGGAAAGGGCAAGGTTTTGGCATAATTACACTGCTGTTGTCACATTTTTCTTACATACATGATAATGGTCCTCAACGATACCATGTCCTAATCCTTAGATCCTGTGAATGTTACCAAAAGAGACTTCGAAGTTTTGATTAAATTAAGAATTTTGAGATGAAGCTATCATCCTGGATTATTTGGGTGGACCTAAGTATGATCACAAATGCCCTTAGAAGAAGGAAGCAGAGGAAGTTCTGACTACAGAAAAAGAGAATGCAATCCAGATGGCAGAAGCAGAGAGAAATGTAAAGATGCAAAGGAGAAAGAGACCATGAACCACAGAATGCAAGGAATGCAGTTTTTTGTTTGTTTGTTTGTTTGTTTGTTTGTGTGTTTGTTTGTTTTTTATTAAATTTATTGGAGTGACATGGGTTAATAAGATGACATAGGTTTCAAGTGGACTTTGCTCTAATACATGATCTGCAATTTTAGAAGCTGGACACGAAAGGATCAAAACATCTGCTAGAGCCTCCAGGAAGAACCAGTCCTGCCAACATCTTCATCTTAGTCTTGCAAAACTCATTTTGGATTTCTAACCTCTGGAACAGTAAGAGAATAAATCTGTGTTGCATTAAGTCACTAAGTTTGCAGAAACTTATTACAGCAGCAGTAGGAAATGAATATATTATCATTTCCTATCTCCACATTGTTTGTTTTGTGTTAGATTTGCAGCTCCTTATAGGAGCACATTTTGTATTTCTTTTTTGTGCCTCTCTTTCTGCAGTAGATATAATTATTTACAGCTTTCCAACTGCCAATGTTGGCACACCTGTTTCACTCACAAATATTATTACCAAGCACACAACATATTACTGCACATAACTAGTGCACACACACAAAAAGAGATAAATGATTGAGTAAAAGTTAGAATCATCTACAGCATTTTTTTCTTTTAAGTGTTGTCCTATTACACTTTGCATCAAACTCACCTGGGACAATTGTTTAAACTTCACATTTCTGGGCCTGCACACTCCAGAAATTCTTGAGTCCTCTCTCACAGGCGGGGCCCTAAAATCTCCATTTTTAACAGGCTTACCAAAACTGCTGGCCTAACGTCACCTGAAGAGCCCTTTGTTCACTCAGTCCTATAGCAAGCAAACCTCAGGTCTAGAAAGAAATATTTAGCAATAGCCTAACACATAGGAAAACATTTATCTTTATTCCTTAAATCTCTTTGAACATCACAGTCTTCAATGAAGATACATTCAACATGGCCATTATTATTTTTAACTAACAACTAATCTTTCTTTCCCCTGTACGATGAACAATAAACAACAGATGAGTCAGATCCAATGTCTGGAAGCCAGTAAAAGTTGTTTAATACTGTCACAGCCCATAGATAAAGCAGCTCCATTTACTCCTTCTCTGGGATAGACTACCTTTATTTTGTAGTAAACTGAACTGCAGGTTTTTTAAGTGAGATAGAATAAATTTGAGCATTTCGTTACTGAGCTGTCTGTTTTATGCCTGGTCGGATTCCTTCAGCAAGACTGACAGCCAAGTCCATCTCCTTGTAAATATCGGAACTCGGTGCTCAGTTGGATTCAGTTTCAATTTGGTTTGGCCCATCTGTCCTTTTATTCCCTGATTTCCAACTACCTGCTGACCTCACTTCTACGTATGTCATCTTCCCCTCCAAATCAGACACAGCATCCTGCCTGCTCCACTCCTCTCTCCTGCATCTTTCAATAATGCAGACACTTTCTGCCACCCAAGACAGAACTCAGAATTCATTTGTTCACTCACTCACTGAACAAATATTTATTGGGAAGATACTCTGTGCCAGGCCCTCTGCTGGGAACTGGGGATATAGAAGTGAACCAAACAAACAGAAATCCCTACCATAGACAGCTTGTATTCTGGCCACTAAGACAGATAAACACAAACAACACAAATCATGTAATACAAATGAATACATATGAACAATCTACAGTATGATAAAAAACAATAAGTATTCAACTTAAAAATACATCACAGGGGGTTAGAAAATGTCAAAGGTTAGGGAAAGCCTCACTGAGAAAGAAGGTGATACTTGAATAGAAGTGTAAAATAAGTAAGGGTGTGAAAAATGGGGATATAGGTTTCTGGGGAGAATGCATTCCAGGAAGAGCTACTTATAAATGTCTTGAAAACCATCGTTTCAGTCTTCAAGCCTCTCCATCCAACTCTTTCTTTAAAGAAATTACAAAATATTCCAATCATATAGAAATCCTATAGAAAAGTCCAGTACAAAAGTACATTATCCCTATCCCCCAGAAGACTTAAATAATGTTGACAAATGTTGACAATTTTTCTACATTTGCTTCATATATTTCTTTAACTATGTAAAACATTACAGTTCTCTTGAGGGAATACATCCCCTTCTTCCCACTTCCCTGCCCCCATAGAATTAACCATGGCCATTGAGTTCTGGCTTCAGTATATTCCCAATTCATGTTATATTCATCCTTCAGTTTTACTGGGCATTTTCAGCCTTTCTTCACAGGAGTCATACCAATTTACATCCCACCAGCAATGTTTGACCATCCTGCTTCCCCACAACCTGGCAAAGTTTGTATTTTGAAATGCTTGTTAATCAATAGGCATGACATGGTGTCTCCTTGTTGATTGTAATTTGAATTTTCCTGATAATGGTGATGTCAAACATCATTTCATATGTTTATGGGCTTCTGAAAACTGCCCTGTTCCTTTGTCTATTCTCCCATTGGGTTGTTTACCTTTTTCCCCATAATGTGCAATAGGCCTTTGTATATTCTGGGCAGTAATCATTTGCTAGTGCATAATTTGAAAAAAATATTCTCCCAGTCTGAACTAACCTTTCACATAGGTCCCTGATCAAATAGAATTTACTTTTAACTTTGAATGTAGTCAAATAGCAAATGTTCCCTTCAGGGATTGTGCTTTCTGGGTCACAACCCTCAAGGTCCAAATATATTTTTCTTATATTTTCTTCCAAATGTTTTAAACTTTTGCTGTTCCAAATCAGAGCTTTAACCCCAGTGGAATGTATTTATGTGAATGATGTGAAATAGCAATCTCATTTTATTTGTTTCCACGTAGACAGCCATTTGTCTCAGTATTGGTTGTTGAAGAGTCTTGTCTTTCCCACTGATGTACACTTCCCCCCACATGTACGGTACTAAGTTCTCATATTGCTTGGATCTCTGTGGTTTTCTATGGGTCAGCATGTCATTATGCCAATAGTACATCATCACTAAAACTAATTTTAAAATGTGAAGGCTAATAATCCCAGTACTTTTCCTTATTTCTTCCAAAAACTTTATTATTATTCTACTAGTGGCCCGGTGCATGAAATTCATCTACATTAAAAGGGAATTAATTAGAGGAAATATTTTAATATTGCTATTTGGCCTTTCTCTATAATAGAAGTGTCAGAGACAAAAGAAAATTAGTAAAATGTATATGAAAATCTCCCTCCTGTCAGAGTCTGGGCGCACCACGGAACTTAGAGTAAAGTCCCCACCCACCCATGTGTGCCTCAAAATCGCGCGAGACCCAGCCCCAGCCAGCCCCACTGTCATCAAACCCCACCAGGTGGGGGGCGCAGCCTCAGGTCCCCCATCAAGCCCCGCTGGGCAGGGGGCACAGCCTCAGGTCCCCCAGCCCAAAGCTAGGTGGGGGGTGCGGCCTCAGGTCCCTCAGCCCAAAGCCAGGTGGTGGGCATGGCCTCAGGTCCCTCAGCCCGAAGCCAGTTGGGGGGGTGCAGCCTCGGGTCTCCTGGTCCTGGGGCAGGGATAGTGACCTCAGGTTCCCCAGCCTGGCCTCAGGTAACCTGAGGCCCTGGTGCCGGGGCAGGGGGTGCAGTCTCAGGTCCCCTGGCCTAGCCTCAGGTCCCCCGGCCCCAGCACAAGGGCACAAGGGCGCAAGGGCACTAAGGCAGAAGGGTGTGAGAGCATGAGGGCGTGACGACCATTTGCATCTTAGCTCTTTATTATATAGGATATAAATTTTAGAGTCATTTTCCACACTTACACACAAAATCCTGTTGGAGATTTTGCAAAAATTTTCCCTAGATTTGCATGTTATTTTGACATCTTCAAACATTAGATCTAAACATTCATGTTCATGGAATGTCTCTTGATTATTTTGGTTTGTTACTCACTTTGAAGTTTTACTATTCCTTTATATAAACCTCACACAACTCCTATTAGATTTCTTCTAGATACCTTATGATGCGCTGTTACTGTGAATAGGATTTGAAAATTCCTATTTCTAATCTATTATTCTGATATTAGTCACTTACTGATTTTTGCAAGGTGACTTTGAAACAAGACAACTTTCTGAATTCTAATAGTTTTTTTGTGGTTGTTTTGTGGTTGGTGTGTGTGTGTGTGTGTGAGAGAGAGAGAGAGAGAGAGAGAGTTTCTGTTGGGCTTGTCTCAGTTGGGATTTCTAGAACAATGCCAACTAGGAGCAGTGAAAGAAGACATCCTTATCTTATTTTTCACTTTATTTGGAATGCTTCTACTGTTTCACTACAAACTATAATGCTTGCTGCGAGATAAGGAAGTTCCCTTCTATTCATTATTTGCCAAGAACTTATCATGAATAGTGTTGGATTTTTCTAAAGCTTTCATCACATCTATTCAGATGATAGATTCCTTCTTCTTCCTTGTGTTCTGTTAAGTAGTGAATTATAGTAATAAATGTTCTATTGTTAAATTGTTTGCTCTCCTCTAGGGTGCAGGTGGGGGAAGACAACCTAGTTATACATGTTATGAAGCTTTTCTTTTGTTTAAGATGAGATTTAACTACAAAAGAAGTCTAGTAAACCTCTGTCACCATACAAAGTTGTTATGATGACATTAACTATTTTCCCTAGGCTATACTTATCCCCATGACATTTTTTTATAACGAAGCTTTATACTTCTTATTCCTCTTCGCCCTTTACACCTATCTCCCCACCTCCGCCCCTGGAATGCATCCACCCCCATCAGTTTGTTCTCTGTATCTGAGTCTGTTCCTGTTTTGTTTTATTTGTTCTAGGTTAAATTTTCTCCTCTGGGATATATCCTGTAATCATTCTTCTCACAATGGTCTGTAAACAGCTACCTCTCCCAGTCCTTTGTCTGAAAATGTCTATGTTTTGCCTTCACTTATAATTAATAATTTTCCTGAGAATGTGGAAGACTAGGTAAGCCATAACATTAATTTTCTCTCGACATTTTGAAAGTGTGTGCTACACTATCTAGAACACTGTTTTCACTAATGAGAAGTCTACTTGTCATTCATTTCTTAATAGGTGATCTTTCTTTCCTCTTTGGTTGCTTTTTTAAAACATGACTAATTTTAAATTTTCAGAAAGCAGATATAACAGTATAATAACCCTGTATAACCATCTCCTAGGTTTGACAATTATCAAGTATTTGTTTCATCTGTGTCTTTCTCTTCCTTTGCTAAAGTGTTTTTAAGGACATCACAGACATGATGTCATTCCATCCATGCTCTATACACCTCCAAAGATATGTGTCTTTTTATGTAACCACAATGTCATTACGCACCTCACAAATGACCTCTAGCTACTTTTTTTCTTTGAGTTTGGTGTTTCTTAGTTTTACCAGGATGCATTCTATGTGGCTTTGTTTTTATTTATCTTCCTGAGGTCATTTTTTTTTATCTCCCCTCTATCTCACCTAATTATCCCAAATCCAATCCATGACCAATCCCTTTTAATTTTACCTTTTTAATAGACTTTTAATCCATCACTTCTCTCTATATCCACTGTCATCCAAGTCAAATGATCCCATCTTTGTCACCTGAACTAGTGTAATAAGTTCATAACTTCTCATATGCATCCTTTCCCCTCTTTATCCAATCTTCACAATGCAGGCAGAGGTTCTTTTTAGCATGCGTATTTGATGATAAAACTTCCATCTTAAAACTTTCATTCTCTCTGAAGAAAAAGGCCCAGGAGGTCTGTGTGGTCAGTCTCTAACCAGCTATGCACAAACTGTTCACTTCATCTTGACATCTTCCTCAACCTCTACTCTCTACCACATCCCTGACCACTTCCTAATTAACTTTTACTAATCCTTCAAATTCCCCATCCCTTCTTCAGGGAAATCATTCTTAGAATCCAAATATACATTAAGGTTCCGTTTCATTCTTTTTAAGTAAGCTCTCAGAGAGAAAACTTGGAATAGCAACTTTGCACCTTCCCTTTGTTGGTGTGACTATTTGATTAAGGTCCCTGGAAGACAAAGAATTCCGTGAAAGCTCCTCATTGTATCCATCAGATCTAAAAGAGAAGTGAGCACAAAGCAGGAACTCAAACTAGCATTGGTAGAATTAATTAATTAGCTAATGAAATAATTAATGAAAATCCAGGCATTCCTTCTCTGTCTTTCATTCCAATTCCAATTGTTTATCTTATAGTACTTACCACACGTCATTCTTAATAGTTTTCCAACCAGTCTCTGCAAATAGAGAATGAGTCACTAAGAGCATAAAACATGTTTAATTCACTTCTGTATCTCCAGTAACTGGCCTACTGCCTATATGTAATATGTATTTAATTACAAAATAAGAAATTGGGAGAGGGACCCTTGTTTTGATTGGCTCCCACGTACATGGAACTGAGTTGATCATTCTTCTTAATTTCTACATTCATTCTTCCTTCCAATTTCATCTATCTGAGTACCTGCTATGTCCCAGGTACTAATTTAGGCACAAGAGATAGAGCAATAAACAAAGCAGACTAAATATTGGCCCATATTGAGCTTATGTCATGTCATGCTTTCATCAGTGATCTATGAAAGTTTCCTCTTCCATTTCATATTTGATTTTTACTATTGTTTTCCCCTTCATTCCATAGTCCCAAAATCATTCATCTCTCCTTGGTAACTACACTTATGTACTTTCTAACCAACTACCATACTGTTTCTACATGTAAGCATATCCAGGAAAACATAGAGTATTATATATATATATGTATTTAATTTTTAATGATATTAAGTTACAGTCTCATTCTGATTTACTTTTACTGTTTGTTCATTCAGTTAATTCTGAGATCCATCCATGTTTCCAAATATAAAAAGTAGGTAATTGCTTCTAAGTATTCTATAGTGTACCTCTAAACATACCAAGATCTTCATTACCTTAGAAAAGAACTCCTATAGTACTTTCAACTTCCCACAGCCCCAAATTCAATGAAATAAGCATCACAGTGCATGTCTCCATGTGCATGAACTTGACAGTTTCTCTCTGGCATATGCCCAAGAACTTGCAGACATCAGGATTAGCATACCCAATTTCCCTGAAAACTGCAAGCTGGTCTCTGAAATGGACACAACAGTTCACACTCCCACCAACAGTGGAGAGGCTCCCCTCATCTTCCCATCCTCACCAGAATTTGATTTTATCAAACTCATATTTCTGAGAATATGATTGCTTTAAGGTATTATTACATCCTATCTAATTAAGAGGGAATATACAAATTGACCGTCACTCCATCACAAAGATGGTGGCGCCCATAGCCACAAGATGGTGGTGCCCAGTCCCTTCAGCCCTGCCAGAGTCCCCAGTCCTTTTAGCCCTCGCCACAGCAAGGGGCAAGCAGGCTCCCACAGAGAGCAGACAGCAGGGCCCCTGCTGAGAGCAGACAGCAGGGCCCTCCTTGCCCCTGGCCATGGCGGCAAGCCGCAAGCAGGCCCCCGCAGAGAGCAGACACCAGTGCCTGTAGCGGTGTTGAGCAGGCAGGTCCGCAGAGAGCAGAGAACCATGTGGAGCGAGCCTAAGCCACCAGTAGGACATCCCCTGAGGGCTCCTAGATTGGAGAGGGTGCAGGTTGGGCTGAGGGGCTGAGGGACCCATCCCCCCCATTCACGAATTTCATGCACTGGGCCTCTAGTTAATACATATTTCTCTGATAATGAGTGAGATAGTCTCTATCTACATAAGAGAGATCTGAAGCCAGATTTCCATTTAGTACCCAAAGACATTATTCTGTGACTCAGTTGCTTCCTCTGTAAAGTAAGGATGATAATAATACTTCTATTATAAGAAAGTAAATGTTTAAAAATTAAGCACCAAGAAAAAATCTAGTACAATAATAGTGCTAATAAGTGTTTTCTATTATTATCATTTCTTATGATTATTTACTATTATTTTCATTCAATATTCTCTTGTGTAAATTGCCCATTTATACCCTTTAACAATTTTTCTTCTATATTTCCTGTACAGTTTTTTCTGGCTTACATGAGCTTCTTGTATATTCTGAATATCAATCCACTACAAATGTTTTTAAATGAGTGAGTGAGTGAGTGAGTGATCAGAGATTAAACATGACAGTTTTCTCTTGCAGAACTCCAGCTATTTGCTCTTTTAGCTCACTGCCTTGCTGGGTCATTTTTGTGAACAAAATGTTGAATCTCAATGTATTTTTTATCTTGTCAATAAATTTTAAATAAAATTTAATTTAAATTCCATTTGTCTAAGTCAACAATACACAAATCTACAATCGCAGGGAGAAAAAAATCATAGCTCCACAGTGGAAAAATTAAACAATTCTATTTTGGATCTTATTGGACTTTTTTTTTTTCAAAAGGATAAAGCACAAAGAACTAGGGGTTCTATCAAGTCTTCTCAAAGATGAGTACTTTGCCTCAATTTCAAACTCAGTATTCTACTATAATAATTTCTAAAATGGGCTGCCAAACAGTATCATTTTCTTCAAGATTCCAAAGGAACTGTTTATTACTGTTAAAGGGCCACTTTTAATAAAAATCCTTCACAATCACTTATAAAAACACACAGAAAGTCTTAGAAAATTTCAAAATAGTCCACTAATAAATATTCAGTAAGAACCAGTGTTTAAAGGAAATGTATGTAAAGAACCCTAAGATTGTAAGCATTTTCCTAGCTAGTAAAAAACACAAAAATTGATAACAAACTTCTCAGCTTAGGGCTACATAGGAAGGCTATAATGTCTATATCATATTTTTAAGCAGAGAAAAAAATGTGTGTCCATCTTCAACATGTGCATTTATATAAAATGGGGAGGGGAATCGCACCTGGGGAAAAAAAAAAAAAGGAGATAATGGCCAGTCACCACCACTTTCACTGCCTTCTGGGTAGCTTTCTAATACCTGATGCTGTCATATAATTTTTATTTTTAATGGAAGGTTAGGTGGTATAAATAATAATTCATAAGTTGATAGAAAAATCATCCTGGCAAAAATAACTTGTTTCCAAATGCATTAGTAATGTTCTAATGAGGTAAAACAGACATAATTAAGAAAACATTTGGCCACATCGCTCTTTTTTCCAGATTCATTCAGTTTATGTTTAACGCACATCTATTGGATTCTGGAATTACAATTATGAGCAAAAACTCACAACACCTCTAATGTTTATGATTCACCAGGGAAGACAAATGTTAATTTTAAAATCAGACAAAGGTGAAATTATTCCAAAGGACAGGATCACGGTTAATGTTACTATGAAAGTCTATAATAAAAGAATCTCACTGAGCCTAGAAGATCAGAGAAAGTTTCCCTGAGCCAGCATCTATCAGGGAAAGAATGAGTTAAGCTGGTGAAGGGAACAGCACATTGAAAACTCTCTGGTGGAAGAGAATATAGTAAATCCGCAACCATGGCTGGGATGGAGGATATAAAAGAGATGCAAGATAAAGCTGGTAGAAAAGAAGGGTGTCTACAATGTGCCTGGCTATTTGGCTATCCTAAGTGTTTATTCTTTAAATAAAATGGAAAGCTATTGATGGGCTTTAAGAAAGGAGGCTCTGCTGTAGAGAATGAAATGGGAGAATAGTACGAATGGAAACCAATTATAAAAATGTTTCCATAGTCCAAGTGAGAAATAGTAGCAACTTGAACTGAAGCGGGTATTGATGGAGATCAAAAGAGGTGCAGGGACTCTAGAGATATTGGAGAGGACAAATCAATAGGCTGAAATAGGAAAGGATATATGCAACAAAGCCTCTTTCATAATTCCTCCGAGAATCTTTCTAGGCATTGTACTGCCTTCTGTATATGGCTGCCAGTCAGTTGCCTCTATGCAGGTTAAAAAGCAACTACACTCTTTCAATTGTTTGGACAACCAGGCAGCATTCTTTCATGCATCCATTAAAGAAATAGTTTCAGCGCCATTACAATAAAGAATAGTTTTAGTTGCAGATACTGTGTAACCCACACTTCTGTAACATGGCAGAACTGATTTTCCAGACCAACATATGATCCTATTTAACCCTGTGGGACATAACTTATTTTCATTGCTGTTAACCCTGCAGATTATCACACATATGCTGCCTGCTTCCCAGGGCTCATTCTTTTCTAAGGATTTGTTCGAGTTCATAAAATATTTTATTTGCAAAATCTGTAGATATTTAGAAAAATGTGTAACCTTTTCCTCTGGATCTTTTAGGAGTTGAACAACATGTATATGACAGAAATACAAACATGTTTAAAGGTTTTGCTACAGTTTAATTGTGTGTAAATGGCTGGTTCTCCTTGACTACATTCTTTCATTATAGACTCATAGTAACACTGACCATGATCCCGCCTTTCAGGGCACTTTCAGCTTTGTGCGTTTTTATCGTTAACATTTGTCTCCTTGCTAAGCCACGAACCACTAAGGATACTCTGCATTTCTGTCATTTTCTCTCCTGATTGTATTATCAGATTTATTTGTTAATTATCACCTCATATATTCTTAAAACACACCCAGTTTTAATTTTTAGAATATATCTATACTCCCAGTTTTCTACCTAGCCTCATTTCTCAGGATCAATTTCAATAAGGGAGTTTGGCACCTGGAAGATTCAAACTTAACCAAATAGAACCAGCCATATCAATCACCTGCTAAGATTCCTGGGCCCATACACCAGCATAGGCAGGGACTGGTTAAAAACATGGACTTTGGTGTCAACCAGATACTCTACCACACCTACCAGCTACATGACCTTGGGCAAGTTATTTAACCCACATAAGCCTCAGTTTCCTATTTAACAGATTATAGTAAAATGCAGCATACGCTATACCAGTGGTCGGCAAACCGTGGCTCACGAGCCACATGCGACTCTTTGGCCCCTTGAGTGTGGCTCTTCCACAAAATACCACTGCCTGGGCGAGTCTATTTTGAAGAAGTGGCTTTAGAAGAAGTTTAAGTTCAAAAACTTTGGCTCTCAAAAGAAATTTCAATCATTGTACTGTTGATATTTGGCTCTGTTGACTAATGAGTTTGCTGACCACTGCTCTACACTATATTGTGTAGTATAAAGTATGTTGGGATATAGTATATAAAGTGTGTGGCACAGAGAGATGTTTGGGAGTCATCATCATCACCCCCATGGTCATCATTGCTGTTCCCTGCTTTCCTCCAGGTGTGGCCATCCACCAAAGTGGCATGGCTGCCCACCAAGGAGGGAGGAATGTTTAAGAGAGAAAGGTTGTGCCAATGATCTTTTCACTTTTGGAATACTGAGTAAGTCATATAGCAAGTAATAAATTTCAAGAATTGGGTGAGTTCAACAAGAATATATGGAGAGGGAACAAGGCACAAAGTGATGTTTGCATATGTCTGTTGAGAACATTAAGTGGAGTAAGGTGCAGTTCTGAAGAAAAAAGCACTTGGGT
The DNA here is from genome assembly GCA_026230045.1 of Corynorhinus townsendii. NCBI lineage: Eukaryota > Metazoa > Chordata > Mammalia > Chiroptera > Vespertilionidae > Corynorhinus > Corynorhinus townsendii. Next base: position 149,962,529 of record JAPDVU010000003.1, read on the forward strand.
ATGGAAAATGGTCTATACTACAAAATAGAGCAAAAGGATGACAGCACAGATTTGAATCTAATACCTCTGGATTTTATTGCCTTTTATATTTATGTTAAAAAAAAAAGCATATTCTAGTTTATAACTAACAACCGTGCATAGCAATGCATGACGGCTATTACCGTTTTACAGATGAGGCAAGCAAGCCTCAGAGAAGTGACTCACTCACAGTCATACACCTGGGAGATAACGGGCCAAGACCTAAGACAGGTTTTCTCACTTCAAAGTCCATGCTCCTTTTCTACATCAAGCATCTATTTTGGCCATATAGATCCATCAAAGGCCCCACAGTTCAACCAGCTTTTACAGAACTACATACAGAATTCATTAGCACCACAAATAACCACTCTCATAAACAGATATCATTAGGCCTCAGTGTAAAGTAAGCAGGATCTGTTGCTTAGGACACTGTAAGGGTATGTGTTTGTCTGCAAGCCAAAGTATGCCAATTACCTTTGAAGGAAATCCTCTTAGTAAAATTAAAACAAGGGAAAAATGAATCATGGTCACATTCATTGTTTCCAGGTATCAAATAAAGTCACTCTAATATCAGCATTACTGGCAATACTCCTTTTGAGATTGCCATGAAATGCTCAGGAATTTCAGAGGCATAAAGAGCACCTATTTGTCTAATAAGGGCAATAAAATAAAGTCAGGCAGATTAGAAATAAAACTATGTATTTTCATGATGATTGCAGAATATTTGTATAAGCACATAAATTTTATATATATGGTTAGCATTTTGAGGAATGCAAAGATATTCATTGGAAAAAATGATACAAGTTCCTGCTCAACTCAAATTTATGTATGAGAAGTCATCACTACGGTATAAAATCCATACCAGAAATGAAACAGGATTACATCACTGACGACTGCTAATATTAATGGACCAGGGGGGACTACGTTCCCTGAAGCTTAGAAACATGTCAGAGAGGAAAGACATACAATTCAGCTTGAAAAAGCAAAATCCATTAACCATGAAATAGGGAAACAAAAAATCAAACTTTCCATATACCATATCCTACTGGGAAAAAATCTATTAGCAAAAACGACCTCTACTAAATGAAAATATTTTCAACTCAAAACCAATATAAAAATAAATTATTTAAAGTCAAGAAAAAATCCAGAAAATTTATACAGTTGATATTATTTTTGCCATATAGATCCATCAAAGTATCAACATACTCTCTGAGTGAATAGATCTCCATGGAATGCATGTTGATGGTAGTGCGCTTAAATTCATTTTTTTTCTTTAGTTTAAGAACGTATCATACTAGCTACCACAAAACTGATGCGAAGTGTTCCAAGTTTTTGTTTCCATTGTGAAATTACTCCAAACAACATCTAATCTGGAAGAGAAGTCCTAGCTTCTCTAACAAAAAGAACAGGACAAATAGGGAAGGCAGGTGGGTAGGAAGAGATCAAAGAACGTGTATGCCTAAATGCACAACCCAGGGATACAGACAATAAGGTGGTGAAGGCCTGGGGCAGGCAGTGGGGTGGGCTATAATGGGTCAATAGGGGAGGAGGAGAAGGGGACATATGTAATATTTTCAACAATAAAGATTTCATTTTTTAAAAATAATAGGACAAGTAAGAGATTTGGCCCCTTCGACATATTTAAATGTGTTAAGGTTTATCATGGGCCCTTGAATAATGTTTTGAAAACAGTACACATCAAAAAAAGCAAAAGATGACCTGAATCAGAGTCGTTCATGTAGGAGGACTCCTAGATGGAAAAGATCAAGGCCACTGCCAGGGATCAACATGATTAACTGCTTTACCAGCTGTCCAGAGTGATACAAAAGAAGGGTGGCATAGCACATACACTCAGAATTAATCTGACAAGCAGAGGCTTTCTACTACTTTAATGAGCTTAAAGAAATAAATTCCAAGATGATTGGCACATATAAACTTTTAAAAAGTGGATCAACTGCTGAAGGTGCAGATCTTTTTTCACACAAACAATAAAGCATATGGGTAGGCAGCCTCTCTAAGATGGTCCCCAGTGATCCCCGCCTGTTGGTATTCATGTCCCTTGTACCTTGCTCTTCCAACCACTCATTCTCATATAGCCAGCTTTCATGTTGAGTTCCCTTACGAAGAGGCCAACATGACAAAGAACTGGAGTCAGCCTCCAGCTAATGCCAGCAAGGAATTGAAGCCCTCAGTCCAACAATCCATGACCAGCTGCATCCTGCCAATGTCCACTGAGTTACTTGAAAGGGGCTCTTCCCCCAACAGAGTCTTGAGATGACTATAGCCCCAGCCAACACCTGGATGATTGCCTCGTGAGAAACCCTGAGCCAGGGGACCCAGCCAAATTGTTGATCCACAGAAACTGTGAGATATTAAATGCTGTTGTCTTAAACCACTAAATTTTTGAGAGGATTTGTTACATAGTAAAAAATAACCTAGAATATTCAACAAAAATAACATTTTAATGAATGGCCTTATCTCTGAATACATATATTACTCATTTTAGAATGGAAAAGTCCTTATCTCCACTGAACCTCTTACTACTCAATTTCAGGACTTAATCTAGTATAGGTTTATGGCCCTTAAAAATTCATGTGTTGGCCGAAACCGGTTTGGCTCAGTGGATAGAGCGTCAGCCTGCGGACTGAAGGGTCCCAGGTTCGATTCCGGTCAAGGGCATGTACCTGGGTTGCCGGCACATCCCCAGTAGGGGGCGTGCAGGAGGCAGCTGATCGATGTTTCTCTCTCATCAATGTTTCTAACTCTCTATCTCTCTCCCTTCCTCTCTGTAAAAAAAATCAATAAAAATATATTTTAAAAAATTCATGTGTTGAAGTCTTAACCCTCAAAATAGGACCTTATTTGGAAATAAGGTTGTTGCCTGGCCATGTAATTAATTAAGATGAGGTCATGTTGGAATAGGCAGGCCCCTAATCCAATGTGACTGGTGTCTTTATCCAAAGGGGACATTTGGACACAGACATGTACAGGGAGAATGCCATGTGACCCTGAAATTATGCTGCCACGCACCAAGGAACTATCAGAAGCTAAGAGAGAGACTTGAAACAGATCCTTCCCCAGAACCTTCAGAAGTTGCATTGCCTTCCCGACATCTTGACCTCAGACTTCTAGCCTTCACACCTGTGAGACAATAACTTTCTGTTGTTTAAGATGCTCAGTTTCTGCTATTTTGTTAAAGCAACGTATCAGACTAATACATCATCTTCTACAGGGCTTGCCAGGAGAGACCTATTTGAAATATGAATCTCACCGTGTCATTGCATCTATTCATTCATTTATTCAACAAATATTTACTCAGTGCCTCCTACATGCCATGCTTTAAGTTAGGTGCTGGACATTCAGCAGTAAACAAGAAATACAGTTGCAACATACACTAGCACAATAGCACATCGAATGTGTCTGTGTTTGAGAAAAGAGGGCCCATCTCCAAGCAAGCAAATTGCAAAATGGTGCTCCCTTGTAAAGGATGAATTAACATCAAGATGCTCCTCTGACAGGAACCATTAGACAAAAGTATGGTGCTTGGGCAAACAAATCCATTGCTTCTATTTGGGCAGAGGAATTACATTTGGTAAAGGGGTCTTGGATGAATTTCCACCCTCTTGGCTGGATACTTTTGTGAGAAGACACTTTGTACAGCCATTAATGGCACACCTTTCTACCCACACAAATCTTTCAAAACTTCAGATTACTTCATAGCGACCCATCAAATTGTTTTAGGGGATACCCAAGAACCCAAAATCCATGTTCAAACAGCCCAGACAGTGGCTTGCTGGAGCTGGCTCCTAAATTGGTCCAATGATAGCTAAGGATAATTATAGAATCTTCTAGAGGTGTCCAGAAAAAGAGAACCTCAAAATTTCTGTTCTGTGTGGCATTTTCTTTGGAAAATAAATGCAATTTTTATGTACTACACCATGATATATTCATTCCCATTTTAATTGAAAAATAATGGATATTCCTCTCAAACATCTGAGTAAAGTTGATGCTGTTTCAAGTTGGGTTATGCTTACTCTACAGCATCACTCAACTGAGAAACACTTGTCACTGTTTGAAAAGTATCAAAGATAGACTAGAAGGTACTTTGTGATCTGGCCTGAGAAGAACCTTTTGATGTGAGGGACCAGGGCCCCTACAGTGGCCCCATGCTTTGAAAGACCCCCATCTTCCTCTTTTCTACCTGTACCCTCCTGGGGGGGGGATGAGGAATCCTTGGGGCCAAGGTGATTTACCCACCCCAGCCTACACTTTCTTCTACCACATTAGATAATGTTTTGGGTAACCAAGAATCCAGAATTCCATGCCCAAATAGCCCAGACAGTGGTGTTATGAAATAAGCTCCTACTGGTTCACAAAAGTCCATTGTTACATTTTCAGAAATATTGCAAGCTGAAAGTTAAACATGGCCATTATTAAAAATAAATTGCATAAACTCAAATTAAATAAGTGATATTAAAAACAAAGGTAATAAAGATTAAAAACTCATCACTTCCTAATTATTTTTCCATTATATGAACTTGAAGCTATTTACAACTATTGTATCTGCATGGTAGAACTACTATAAAATGGTGTGTTACTATGCATCTCTTCCCAAATTTGTATTCAGTGACATCATGTTAGTAGATTGAAATTGATCATAGTGAGAGTATTTACACCACAGAAATCAGAAAATGTTGTAAGTCAGGACTTTATTGTTCTCTTGATTTTTTTAGGCATAGGAATGTATTGGAGAAAACATTAATAATTAAATATTAAACTTAAAAAGGTTTTGTCTCTCTAGCCATCACAATATAGGCGCGCGTGCTCGTGCGCGCGCGCACACACACACACACACACACACACAAGTATAAACACTTGTCTGGTCTTCAAAAACTATTTTGTAACTTAGCAAAGAAGTCCCCATGTCATTGAGGAGCAAGAGAAGTTCTACTTCATTGCTTCACTTTTATTTTACTCATTAACATAAATAAAAATGTCAAGCACCATGCACATAGAAACTATACTCACTCAGAAAGCTAGTTGTTAAATATTTACTCACCATGAGGTCCAGAATTCATTTCCAGAGCCAGCAGTGGATATGCTGAGCATTCCTCCCAAGAGTAAACCATGCTATCTGGGTGTGTACAGCCATGCGGCAGGGTGTTCACCCCAAGCAACGTGTCCTTCCTGATGCTGACAAGTCAGGAGTAGGAAGACAAAAGGACTGCAACTACTCAGAGCTCAGAGGTAGGAGCTTGGGTGTGGCTTCCACTTGTACTCTGAAGGTATTAGGGACAGTCCAGACCCCATATACTCTCTAATTAGCTTGCTTTTTGCACACCAACTGCACCAGACTTCTTGCAATTTCCCACAATCTCCCTCCCCCCCGCCCACACACACACATACACACACCATGTTGGTCTTACCGACAAGGCCTTGCTTGTGTTGCTCACTTGCATGGTATGCCCTTTTACTTCCATCACCCTTCCACCAGAACCCAAACCAGGGCCAGGTACACAGCAGGACTGAAAATCTGATTTGAATTATAAATAAGTGTATTTTATGGGAACTGTGCTTGGCCCATTGCTTATAAGCTATGTGGCATTAGAAAAAGACATTGACACTCCTCAAGCTTCAGTTTCCTCAGTTAGTGAGGATAGACACATTGCAGGTGTTGTAAAGATTAAATGAGATATTATATGTGATAACTAAAGTAACATCTAACCATCATTTGTCCACCATCCAGAACTGAAATATCATTGCTGACATGTACACATAAGGAACTGTTTGACATTGAAATTGGGACTCAAAAGAACTGTTGGCCCAGAAAGAAACTCACTACAGACTGATTCATTTGCCTCTCAGCAGAACCATTATTGCTTGTCTCATTTTTGGTTCTTATAAGTGTATTTCTAGTATCACATGATCTCACTCATCTAGGGGAAATAATGAACAACATAAACTGATGAACAAAAACAGACCTGGCGACAGGGAAGCATCGATCAGACTGTCAAACCTCAGAGGGAAGGTAGGGGAGGGTGGGGGTAAGGGAGAAATCAACCAAAGGACTTGTGTGCATGCATATAAGCCTAACCAGTGGTCACGGACAACAGGGGGGTGGGGGCATGTGTGGGGAGGGGTTTGGGATGGGAATGGGGGGATGAGGACAAATATGTGATACCTTAACCAATAAAGAAATTAATTTTTAAAAATCTTGAAAAAAGATAAATAAAATAAAATTTTGGAGAGGTATTGCCAAAAAAAAAATAATAATAATAAATAAAAATAAAGTAACATCTATAAAGCACTTACTTGCCAGGCACTGTGCTTAGTGTTTCCCACAGACATTTTAATCTTCTCACACTTTAAAAGATAGGTACCACTATTATGACCATTTTAGGAAGGCAGAGACTGAGACTTAAAAAGTCTATGCTCACATAATAGGACTGAAATAATAGCCCTATATCTAATGCTACAAAAGCAATAGTGTATTTGCTTAACGTGTTTAACTTGCAATAAATTCCAATAAAATGATTATTGAAATATTAATAAAGAAGTATTTCATATAATCTGGCCATAAGTTCAGTAAAGCTTATACTGAAAGGCAAATATTAGTGACTCCTATGTCAACAAAATTGAAGAATAATAATCAATATAGTCAAAAGAGAGTAAATATGATTCTATTGTAAAGCTGATTTAGACAGACAACAATAACAATCATGAGGTAAATTTTTGTGCAAGCAATACAATATAAATTATCTATTCCAAAAGAATAAACTAGTGAGTTGTCCTGCAGCCTAGAGAAGGGCTCTCTCCTTTTAGAATCAATGATTAAAAGATATTTTCAGAATTTCCACCCTTTCTTTAGATCCCTTAAGTCTCTCTCTATACTGTATCCCTAGATGTATTACTTTTCTTGCTTAAAAAAAATAACAAAACTACAAGAAAGTATATCCATAGAGAAGAGTACCAATCATCAGTTACATGCTGCTTTAAACAACTAACACTGATAATGCAAACTCCTGACATAATAATCAGGAGGGTACATACAATTACATTTAAAGTAACAGGTAATACAGTTGCCAATTACACCTAGCCCAAGACAAGAATACTAGTATATGCTTATTTTTTTAGCAAGAAAAAATAACCAAGTTTAATACATACATTTTCATGGAAACCCAGCATATATGACATCAGACAGAGACCCCACATGTGCAAGAGGATCCAGAATAATACAAATCCTAATATTTAACTTTGCAAAACAATACTTATATGGAAAAGTGAGTTTCTCTTATTTCTTCTTTGGGCTACTCATGTTGATATCCCCAGTGTTATATAACCTCTTTGTCCCTCAATTTGCTCATCTACAAAATGGAGAGATAATAGGTCCCATTTCATGGGATGTTAGGAGTATTATATATAAAGCACTTGGAATAGAGCCTCACACATAATAAATGATATATGTTGGCTGTGTTATTAGCATTTCCATTGAAATTAATATCTTGCCATGAACTTCATGTTTGTGTCCCCACCCCAAAAATTTTCATATGTTGAAATCCTAACCACCCCTTGGGTGAAAAATGTGAAGGGATTAAGAAGTGTAAATTGGTTGTTACAGAATACTTATGGGGATGTAAAGTATAACATAGAGAATATAGTTAACACTATTCTAATAAGTATATATGGTGTCAGATGAGTGTGAGATTTGTTGGGATATCACTTAGTAAGTTATGCTATGTCTAATCACTAGGTGTACACCTGAAACTAGCATAATAATGCATGTCAATTATAATAAAAATAAATAAAAATGAGCCATAGCCGGTTTGGCTCAGTGAATATAGCATTGGCCCCAGCACTGAAGGTTCTCAGGTTTGATTCTGGTCAAGGGCACATACCTCAGTTGCAGGCTGATCCTCTGGCCCTGGTTGGGGTGCATGTGGGAGGTGAACAATCACTGAATCTCTCTCACATCGATGTTTCTCTCTCTGTGTCTTTCCCTCTCCCTAACACTCTCTCTAAAAATCAATGGGAAAATATCCTCAGGTAAGGATTAACAAAAATCCTATATAATAAAAGCCTAATATGCAAATTGTTCCCTCGACCACTCGCTATGATGTGCACTGACCACCAGGGGGTGGTGTGGAGCATGGCAGGCATCAGCAATGTGATGCTGGCAGTGGGCAGCAGCAGAGGTGCTGCCGGCCCAATGGCCCTGATAAGAGCAGGACCGCGGCGGGATGGTGGAGTAGGTGAGCTGGCTGTGCCAGGCCAAGGCAGGTGTGAGCAGGGGTCCAATCACTCCACCAATTGCCCTGCAGATGGTGACCAGCAGCGGCGGCTGGGGGCAGGGCTGCCACTCAGCTCCCAGGTGCTAAAGGAGCTGGGCGGGAGCCCACTGACTCAGGCAGAGAGGGTCACATTAAGGTCTGGGGGCCCAGGTGCTGCCCAGGGCCCAGAGGTCAGCTGGGACCTGCCCTTCCACACCGGACGCTCACACTTCAATCACCAGCCATGCCTAGGGACTGCACCCACGCACAAATTTCGTGCACTGGGCATCTAGTAAATAAATAAAAAGAAAAATGAAAATTATTTTTAAATGGGATAGGAAAAAAAAGAAAGAAATCCTAACTTCCAATACGATGATATCAGAAGGTGGGAACTTTGGGAAGTAAATAGGTTTAGAAGTCCACAGGATGGAATTAATACCCTTCTGAGAAGAGGCTAGAAAGCTAATTCTGGACCTGACTGGTTTGGATCAGTGGATAGAGCGTCGGCCTATGGACTCAAGGGTCCCAGGTTCGATTCCAGTCAAGGGCATGTACCTTGGTTGCGGGCACATCCCCAGTAGGGCGTGTGCAGGAAGCAGCTGATCGATGTTTCTCTCCCATCGATGTTTCTAACTCTCTATCCCGCTCCCTTCCTCTCTGTAAAAAATCAATAAAATATATTTTTTTTAAAAAAAGCTAACTCTGTCTCTCTCCACCATGTGAAGATACAACAAGAAGGCAACCATCTTCAAACCGGGAAGAGGACCTTCACCAGACACGGAACCTGTCAGCAACCTTGATCTTGAGCATGACAGCCTCCAGAACTGTGAGAAATGAATGCTTGTTGTATGAGCCACCCAGTGTACGGTATTCTGTTCTAGCAGCCTGGACTAAGACCTATCTCAAAGCCTCGTTACGACAATGGCTGCATTCCAAAAAAAAATTAAAGAAAAAAATCTCTGAGATTTTTGTCTATAGAACTGCATTACATGTCATTATAAGAAAGTCAAATGTGTTCTAAATTCTTAAATGTCCATCTTCATCTTCCTCTAATGTTAACAAAGATGATAGAACTCTCAAAGGTATTAGCTAAATCTACTTATAAAATACAGGGTGTCTCCAAAACTGTATATGCATTTTGAATGATTATAAAGTCAGTGTTTACTAACATACAGTTCACTTTCAAAAATTTTAAAGAATCTATAGAAATGAATCATTTTTTTTTTTTTTTTGTCATTGTCTGTTTTCAAACTGATGAGCATTCTGGTCCAGGCACTGCTGATAACTTGAAGCAATGGAATCGCAAACATCAAGAATCATTTTGTTTGATATTTGTGCCCCCTCAATTCATCAACTGTTACCAGTTTTGTACCATAAATTTTATCTTTTATATGTCCCCATTTTAAAAAGTGTCTAGTGGCACTTTAGGATAAATTTTCTTCAGTCAAAACTTAGTCTAGCTTCACCCATTTTATCAAATCAGTTAAACCTGAAAAGGAGTGAAAATTAAGTGAGTTATAGAGCTGTAAAGTGTGTATACATTTTTGGGACACCTTATATATAAATTATACTCCATTGGTGTTCTCTTTGTTCATTAATTGTTTACTTCACTAGTTAATAAAAGTAAAAATGATTGATTCTTCCAATTCCACATTTCAATCAAACCTCCCACTGACCTATACTAACCATATTCTCTTCATTCTTGCTTTCTGTAGGAAATAGAGTATACTTAAAGATATTATTCTGGGCAAAACACACTTTGACTTTTAGTAAATACAGGAAACTACTCTACTCTTGAAAACCTATTCTCTTCTCTAAGAGTTCAAAACACTGAAAATTAGTTTGAATTACACATTTAAAATAAATGATTAGTTGAGAACTAAAACAAATCTTTAGCTCTGATAGATTTAACTTGTTTTCACTTACACACACTTCTAAAGTATTTGCCAATCTAAGAAAAAGTTATATCAACAGCATTCTTTAAATTAGATTATTATATAATGCCTAGAGGCCTAGTGCACGAATTTATGCACGGGTGGGGTCTGGCTGGCCTGGCCCCAATCAGGGCCCAATCAAGGCCAGGGGGAGGGGCCGTGGGCAATTGGCTGGTGGAACCCACCCGATTGGGATGGGGTGGCCAGTTGGGGGTGGGGCCAGCTGGGGGGAGGGGCTGTGGGTGGTGGGCCAGCCAGCCCCACCCCCTGATTGTTGGGGTGGGAATCAGGGGCAAGGCCAGCCAGGGGTATGGGCCTGGGGCAGTAGTCATTGGCCTTGCTCCTGATTGGAAGGGGAGGGCAATCGGAGGCGGATCTGGCTGGGGGAAGGTGCTGCAGGCCAATCGAGGTGGTGAGGGCTGATTGGGGGTGGGGCCGGCCAGGGGAAGGGGCTGTGGTGGTGGGATGGTGGGCCCCACCCTTGAATGGGGTGCAGGGACCGTTTGGGGGGGGAGCTACAGGAGGTTGGCCGGCCAGCTCCGCCCCCTGTTGGAAGGGGTCAGCCAGCTGCCCCGCCCTTGACAGGGTGGGAAAGGCTGTTTGGGGGTATGGCCAGCCTGGGGGAGAGGCTGTGGGAGGTTGGCTGGCCAGCCCCACCCCAGATTGGTCCACTTTGCTGGCCGCAGTGGGCATCATAGCAACCAGTCATTCTGGTGGTTACAGTGTTCTGGTTGCTGGCTTTTTATATATATACTAGAGGCCCAGTGCATGAAATTCGTGCATGGGGGGGGAGGGTGTGTCACTCATCCCAGTCTGCACCCTCTCCAATCTGGGAACCCTGGAAGGATGTCCAACTGCCCATTTAGATCCGATCCAGGTAGAATTGGGCCTAACGGACAGTCAGACATCCCGCTCACAATCCAGGACTGCTGGCTCCCAACTGCTCACCTGCCTGCCTTCCTGATTGCCCCTAACCACTTCTGCCTGCCAGCCTGATCATCCCCTAACCACTCCCCTGCCAGCCTGATTGATGTCTAACTGCTCCCTTGCCAGCCTGATCACCCCCTAACCACTCCCCTGCCAGCCTGATTGATGTCTAACTGCTCCCCTGCCAGCCTGTTTGCCCCCAACTTCCCTCCTTTGCTGGCCTGGTCACCCCTAACTACCCTCCCCTGCAGGCTTGATCACCCCCAACTGCTCTCCCTTGCAGGCCTGGTCCCTCCCAACTGCCCTCCCCTGCTGGCCATCTTGTGTCCACATGGGGGCAGGATCTTTGACCACATGGGGGCAGCTGTCTTGTGTGTTGGAGTGATGGTCAATCTGCATATTACCCTTTTATTAGATAGGATAGAGGCCTGGTGCACGGGTGAGGGCCAGCTGGTTTGCCCTGAAGGGTGTCCCAGATCAGGGTGGGGGTTCCCTTGGGGTGTGGGGCAGCCTGGGCGAAGGGCCTGTGGTGGTTTGCAGGCCGGCCACGCCTCCTGGCAACCCAAGCAGAGGCCCTGGTATCTGGGATTTATTTATCTTCTACAACTGAAACTTTGGAGCCTGGAGCAGACCCAAGCCTTCTGCCCCCTCCCTGGTGGCAGCCATTTCTGTTGGATTAATTATCTGCTATAATTGAAACTTTGTAGCCTTAAGTGAAGGCCTGGGCCCACCAGGGTGTGTGGAAAGCTTGGCTTCCTCCATTGCCAGGGAAACCCAAGCCTCCCTCCTGCTCTCTCTCTGTGGGAGCAGCAATCTTGGTTGGAGTTAATTTGCATACTCGCTCCTGGTTGGCTAGTGGGCGTGGCTTGTGGGTGTAGCGGAGTGATGGTTAATTTGCATATTACTCTTTTATTAGATAGGATATAAACAAGCAAATAGGATCAAAATTTAACAATAAAACTTACTAACAATCTAGGAGGGCAAATGCAAAATATTGGCAATTCTTTCTTCAAATGTGCTTCAATTTTATTTCAAATAGCTCCACATTCACAGGTATTTGAGAGTTCTTAAGGTCTTTTCTCTCTACTCATATTTATATTTTGAGCACTGATTTTAAACTGCAGGTGTTTCAATCCTTTCTACCATGTATCTATTTTTTGCTCATTACTTCTGTAGACTAGTTCTTCCAAAACCTTATTTAAGTATTTTCTCCATCTAAATATACAACAGTAACTTACCAGCCCAAGATTTTAAAGAACAATAGTATTTCATTTCCTTTTAGAAGACTTTTTAGAACAGTCTCAGGTTTGTCTTTTATTAATAGATATTTTTGTCCATAGATATGCAGTTTTTAAATACCTTCCAAATATCTTTTGAATAATGGCCCTTGGCTCCATCCTTATTGGTATAGCTAAGCTTGGCCCCTCACCACTTCCCATCCAGATTAATGCATTAATTTTAGAACGTGCTTTGTTTCCAATCTTAACTTTTTCCAATTTATCCAATTTTGAAGGTCTTAAAAAATTTTTGCAAGACAAAAATCTGATAACATCACTATTCTGCTTAAAACTCATCAATGCACTCTTTTATCTACACAATAAATGTCTAAATCATTTCATGTGGTTAATATGATATATTAGTTAGAAAAATTTTTGCAAGTAACAGAAACAACTTCAAACTTAAGAAAAGACAAGGGTGGCTCACAAAATCAAAGGAAAGACTAATTAAACAGGCTTCAAAAAGAAAGTTCCAGGTTGCAGAAACACATGAATGGGCACATCAGAACACCAACCATTTCAATCTTTGGTTCACTCAGCTCATATTCAAATACCATGGACAGAGCATATGCTTAGCTGGGTTTAAGTCACCTGTTCACCCTTTGGTGTCTAACTAAACTGTACCCAATAGGCGGTGACAGTTTCTGTGGCAGAGACTGCTAATGATTCACAATATTATGTTTTCCATCACATTTTTTACTTCATCCATGGTCTCATGATAAATACTACATTTTCACCCTCCCAAACATAGCGGGACCATATGACTAAGCTATGGCCAAAGAAGCATAAGTGCAAGTTGAATGCAACTTCTGGGAAGGATTCTTAAAGGTAGAAGACAGGGCTTTTCTCCCCTTCCTCCTTCCGGCTGGCTGGAGTACAGTGGATAAAGGGAAATCAATTGATTTGGGAAATGGGACTCATCTACATGGGAATGGAAATCAGCTATGGGGGAATGATAGCACAGGGTGAAGCTGACTTTCTGATACCAGGAAGCACCATAGCAGCACTAGACTGACTCCCTCATACTCCTTTTCTGTGAGAGAGAAACAGCTGCATTTCTGTTTAAACCACTATTACTTATGGGGTTCCTTTACTTGCAGCCAAATCTCTACTGAACTAAAACACTTCTTTGTAGCAATTCAAAGTATTAACACTAGAAGAAAGAATTACGATGCTGGATATGAATAAAATAATAGGTGCCCACTGCACACAGCCATTCATAACTTTCACTCCACTTACCTTTTCCCTCATTTGATGGACAGTTCATTTCTATTTAGGGTTGCCCAAATATATCAAGCTCTCTTAGCAAAAACATTAGACTGCTCAGATTACTTTTATCCCCTTCACCTGATGGCTAACTTCTATACACACAAGTGTCAGGTCATCAATCCTCACTTCCTTACTGTTTCTGTGTTCCCATATTGCAAGGTGAGTCTTTCATTCTTTCCAGAAGTTCTTAGAAGTCTCTGCAGTCTCACCATTATACTTACCATATTTGCTTTTAATGACAGGTTTTTTTTGTCAATCTCTTACACTTACTAAAGTATGTGCTCCTAAAAGGCAGCACCTTAGGTTGGTTTCTCCGGAAACCAACTCGCAGAGGGAGAGGCTGACCTGCAGTTGCAACCTGAGGCCCATCCTATGGGGAGCCCTGGAGCTGAGAGGGCTCCCTCTAGAGGTGTCACAAATTGAGGCAAGGGGCAGGCCTTGCTGTCTTCTTTACAAGAGCCAGTTTTGCCCCTATCCCTACACTACCACCACCACCCCATCTCCCAGGGAAATAAACCTTCAGTGAGAAAGATTCCTGTGACCAAGGGCAATTCCCAATGGGAGACTCGCTACAATCCTTTAGCAGCAGGTATCCTCAGCAACTGGGGAATGGGGTGAGCACCACAGTATCCACTGTGGTCAGAGGCTGTTTCTTATTCATTTGGAAATATACAATGCCCAAAATAATGAAACGACTATTTAGTTTTGGATGGATGGATTTATGGACAATGAAACCAATGAATAATGATGTCTATGCTTTCATGGAAAAGGATAAAGTTAATAAAGGAGAAATAGAAGATGCTTGTGAAAATGATAGCTATGGAAATAAAGCCCCGTTAGAGAGAAGACAGAGTGGGAGTACAGTATCAGCTCTACAATGACATTCCTTACAGATGAGGTAAATGAGATCCTAAGGAAGTCCAATGGCCTCATCCAGGAGCACTCACAGTATGAAATAGCATACATAGCAGGAGTGAGAGTTTTGGCCTATGTAGAGCAAGATAGTCTTGAAGATAAGGAATCATATTTTATTTAAGATAACAATAAAAGAAGCCAGTATTGATTCAAAGAAAAAAATGTTAAAATAGCATGGGGAAAAAAGAGGGAATTTGAAGGTAAAAGCTTCCATGTTTTTCAGCAATAGAAGAGGTAAAAATAATTAGTGTCATTTGAATAAAAATATGTTTTTCAGAAGGGTAAGAGTTAGTAAAAATGTTAGAGAAGTGTTCCGAGAAATTGACATATAAAGAAAGTGTGCTTGTAAATAGGAGATTATTTAGCCATGCTGGAAGTTCAATTAAGTGAGATGACAATTATTTATCATATGCCAGGTCACAATATTCAATGCTTAAAAGAAAAAAGTTATTTCTTCAACTTTCATTTCAAAAATATTCTACTGAGACATACAGAGACTGAATTTAATTTAACATGATCCTTTTCACCTATGTAAGGCCACTTTCTTTTTCACCTGATGCCATAGTTTACCTTAGGGTTCACTCTTGATGTTGTACATTCTATGGATTTAGACAGTGTATAACAACATATATCCATCATTACAATATCGTACACAGTATTTTCACTGTCCTAAAAACCCTCTGCACCACACCTATTCTCACTGCCTTCCCATCCCAACCCCCAGCAACCACTGATCTTTTTATAGCCTCCACAGTTTTTTCTTTTCCAGAATGCCATATAGTTGGTATCATATAACATGTGATTTTCAGATTAGCTTCTTTAACTTTTTAATATGCATTGAAGTTTTTTTCCATGTCTTTTCATGGCTACATAGGTCATTTCTTTTTAGCACTGAATATTATTCCATTTTCTGGAGGTGCCACAGTTTATCCATTCATCTACGTCTTGGTTGCTCTCAAGTTTTGACCATTAATGATAAGTGTAAGGACAATTTTTAAAAAGAAGTTCAAGTGTGGCTTTTTCCTCTTTAAAGAACTCAAACTATGTTGATTGTTAAATCCTGGAATTTTTTAGAAAGGAACACAATATTAATAGTCTCCTTTTGTTAATATGTCTTTCTAAAGACATTCTGTAAGTTCACAAAACTCATTTAGAATATGTCTTCCTCATGGGACACAAGTTATATTACCATAAGCAGCAGCATCTCCATCATCGTCTGCTATTTGATATGTTTATGGCACATCACTGCCAAAGACTTCACATGCATCAACCACTCAGTCCTCCTTAAAGCCTTCTGAAGCAGAAGAAATTTAACCTCAGGATAAACAAGTGGCTTGGTCAAAGCTAGATCCAAAGCTAGAACCTGCACTAACTCCTCCTAACCCAGTACTGCTCTGTCACCTTCACACACTGGTACTCAAAAATGTTCTTTTCTCTGCTTTCAATAATTCCAAATTCTGAAGGTCTGTTGACCTCCTAAGCCTCTATTTCTTCATTGTCCTTGAATTATTTAAAATTCAGCAGGTAAGTGTTACATGTAGGAAATACCGAATTGAAGAAGTCACATTCTATCTCTACACAGTCCACCATGATCTTTGGCACAACTGTCAAGTAGACAATCAAACATCCTTAGTTGGGAAACAACAGGATAAGTTCTGGACGTTGGAGTGGTGGAATGAAGCACCAAACTGGCAATAGAAAAGCTTCAGAGAAAAAACTTGGCATCAATCTAATAAATAAGTATAGCCAAGAAAGATAATCACATTCCTTTCCAACACTCTGTGTGAAAACATAAGTGGGCACAGCGACACTCCTTCAAAAAGTCATCTGAAACATATTTTTGAGTTCCAATTAACAGAAAATTCCTACCAATCAGAAAGTTCTACAAGTTCATTTTTTTTCCCAGGATCTGTTGGAGGACTGACTGGATTTTGTTTATATGTTTTCACAGATCTCAACTTCCTACCTAAAGAAGCTGTTAGTTTCACGCTTAGCCACAGCCAAGTGCATGCAGCAGGGAAAGAGTGTATTTACCCACTCTACAACATTTAAACGTTTGCACTGGGCTGACAATATAAAAAATAGTAACAATCCCAGTGCAACTCTCAACTATGCGTATTAGGAACAGCATGTAAAACCAGGGAGGCAGCAGTGAATCTACACCAGCCCAAGACCATAAGCAGGAACTCTTCCAACTCCAGCAGTTTAGGAATAATGTAGATAAATCACAGAACAAGCAAAGGGGAATAGAATGCACTTCAGGCTTGGCTTAGAGGAAAAGACATATGAGACACACTCAGGGAACCTAAATTTATACAGTCTAGAGAATGAGCCTCAAGGAGGGAACCTGATCATAATCTATAAATACCACCAAGGTAACACCATAAATAATTGAGGAGAACTATTCGTTGCCTCTGAAGGAGGTCTGAAAAGGAAGTCTTAGATTTGCTCTCCCTTCCTTTCTTCTTGGCATCAAAACATGCTTGTATTAAGAGTTGCTGGGATATGTTGGGGCAGAGCACTAGACAGGTATGTGCCTGTAGCTAGTCTGCCTTGCATGTGTACCATGATTATTTCTCTTTCCCTCCAGCCATGCAGCTCACACCTGCCTAAAAAGAGCAACTTCAGGCACAGAGGGAAGGGCCTCTCTCAGCTAACACTCCTGACCATACCTCCATACTCCAGGAAGCCAGGGCATCCACACACTCATAAAACCTCAGCAGGGACCTGGGCTACATGCATTATAAAAATGAGACACAGAAAGGGAGGACTAAAATGCAATATAGCACCATGCCATGAGCACCCCAGCCAGCCTGAGAGGCGCAGGGAAAGCAAGCTTCCAAGAGAGGTCAATGCTTGAGCTAAGTCTGAAAAGCTATTAGTGCAATTAAATATCAGGAAAGACTCCCTAAGAAATTCCCACGATATTTTCATTCATAGATAATTCATCTGGATCAGTTGAGGATTGGGAGGAATTGGTTCTATTAGCTGCTGATTTTCTTGGGTTGGTCTATGAAGTTTTACACTGTTGTCATAGAAGACAGTGTTGAGTAGACCCCAGCTTTGGAGTCAAACAGCCTCTCTGAGCTTCACTTTCCCAGTAGTAACCCAGGAATAATAAAACCTGCCTCCCGGGTTTTAGAAGATGTAACAAATATAAGTCCTTAACAAACATTACAACTCTTTTTCCATTTTTATTGGCACCTAAAATAAACTGTATCTCTAGCTTCACCATAAATGCTACCCTCCCCCAAACTCCCTCCCCCATCCAACGTAACTGTTTCCATTACTAACTACTCTAAATGTGTCTAAGGAAAATCACATTGGATTTACACATTTTTCTCCTTTTGCTTTAATGTGTTAAGTGTATTATCCCACTTGCTCACTAAGCATCTTAAAAGTAATCACTCATGAGCCTATTTTTTAACAGAAATACTAATATGGCAATGATACACCATAGGTTTTTCAAAGCAGCTCTGATTTCAAATGTTCTGCACACTCATCCAACAATTGTCTCCAATTTTTGACTTAAAACTATGGTCACTAGAGAAATATAAAACAGAATATTTTTAATTGCTGTCACAGTTTCTAGGAAATGTTTTACTAATTTTTTTATTCAATAAGCTCAGTTTGATAGATGTTTATTTTTAAAGTCCTATAGGTGAGACTCTATGGAGCAAGACTCTGTGATTAGGATATTGTCCCTGCCCTCTAGTTGATCATCCTCTGTGACAGGTGGTTGTGTATGTAGGAAGGAGGTTAACAGGAGGAGGAAATAAGCCCTTGGTTGTGATATAAGCACAACCAAGTGTAGCCTAGTGTGTCTTCTTTATCTCACTGGCCCATGAAAGATAACAATGAAATAAAAGATGCCTAAATGCCAAAGTAATTTCTAATATCTCATATGTGTGTGCCCCCTGGTTCATTTGAACTTAATGTCTGTGGTTTCAAGAATGAATCTTCCTAAAACAGATGCAAGATGTCATTTAAGGGCTATACCGTGGTAATAGGGTTTACTCCCTGAAATCTCTTGATAGAATATGGAATTCACCCTCAAGAGAACATTTTAAAAAGGCTCTGTGATGACAAGCTCCGAAGGAATGTGCAGTCACAATAAACTAGAATTGGAGTGGGAGTGGATTTGGAAAATACACTGTTCTTGTCCCTATTCTATTGTGAAGAATATGATTGAACCCTATAGTTACTCTTTAAATCATTTTTACTGAAGAAAAAATCTGGCAAGAAAGGAAAAATCTACAAATGAGCCAAGTGTCAACTATGGCAATTATGATGATAAATGATTTGCTGAACAATATATTACACAAAGATTTTTGCTCTCTGTGAGCACTGTAATGTTGTTATTTTATGCCATGTCCCTTGAAATACAATTCTAGCAATAGAAGCCACTGCTGCTCTTCACTTTCCACGTTAAAAGACTTAAAAGAGGAGAGAGTAATTAGGAAAGTTATTTAGAGGACTCTCAATAAACCTAAAATTATACCATTCCACTGGTATTAGAAAATCAAAGGTTGACTTTACCCCCCAAATAGCTGGACCATAAAACATCACTTTTCTCCAAGTCCATAAATTTGAATTATTCTATGTAATAATGTTTTGCTAAATCTATGTGTGTTTTTTTAAGTAACAAAATTTCCAGTAGGAAGACCATCCCCTCCTAGGAAAATAATATGTAGATTACCAAGGTCCTAAGTAGCACTTCACCTTAACCTCAAATCCAAAGCAGTCTGATGGTGTTGATATTTTTATCCCTATTTCCATCTTCAGAAGTGTATTCAGGCCATGAAGGCAAGAGAATCAAATAAGACTTACTGATGTTATAGGCATGCATTGCTAACCTAATACACCTAATCATCAAGGTTTGTGAATCTCCACCTTCCAGATCCATCCAGCCCATGCCCATCTATTTTTAATTCACAGAACAAGAAATCTGCTGTAGCAAAGAGCTATTATTTTAATCCCATTATTGTCACAAACTTTTTAACACTATCTCCCCAAACTACCTTCTTTTCTAAAATTAGACTTCAATTATCTTCACCTGGATTACAACTCTTTCCTGTTCCAAATTCCTAATTTTTAACATTTCCCAATTTAGCCTTCAAATCGGCTAGAAGTAGCTTTCCCTACAATTTTTATCCTGGCTTTAGATCTCATAGTGAGACATTAATACGTATTGGTAAATACCCAGAAACAATCTATATTTTCTGATTTAATTTTTGTCAGTTTCTCCATTTGAACAGCCCAGCCTTACTCTCTGGACATTACTAAGTTGTTGGCCCTGAATTATGAGCTGAAGAAGAGAAAAAAAGGTAATGTCTCCATTACCATACCATTACTGGAGAGTCAACCAAGCACCTGATGACCATCAGTCAGGGATTTTACTTCCTTCACATTTTCATGCTTTCCTATTTACTTTGCTCTTTCTTGGAAATGTATTCATTGCCTAATTCAAGCCATTTTTCACAATGACAATTTCAGTGAATGAGAAGAAGAGGGCAAAGTACTAAAAGCTGAATGGTCTGGTGCTTCTCAAGCATTAATGTACATGTATATTGCCTGGAGTCCTTGTTAAAATGCAGATTTTGACTTAGTAGATCCAGGCTGGACCTGAGGCTATAATCTCTAACAGGCTCCCAGAGATGCCTGATGCTAATGCTAAGGCTTTGAGTAGCAAGGGCCTGCGGTGGAAGGTCTCTGAGTGCAGTGCCACTGTCTTACATGCCTGACTCGAGACCAGGGCCTGGTAGACTGACTAACATGTAAAAATGCTCAATAGATATCTTTGCAATAAATAGTTATGTAAGAGACATACTAAAGAAGAAGCAATGAATACAGGTGTTAGGTCGAGGCAGGGGGGAAGTCTAGAGCCTATGCATGCATCTACAAGGTAGATGGTGACAGAGATAACTGGTGCCTTCCTAGACCCCTGGCCCAAGGCGAATTCCACACATCTCATGCCCTCCACCCTCCCCTCACTAAACAGCTGTATGAAAGAAGTACCTATGCCCCCTTCTTGGCGCGAACTTCCCTGGCCCACCCTGGACCAGCGAATTTCACCCAGGAGCGCAAGATTAAAACCTCCCTTTCTAATCACCTGGACTCTCTGTGTTTTGTCCCCTGCGTCACAAACCTCTCCATAGGGAAGGAGCGTATCCATCGCAACTCAACTTACTGTTTTACAGAGTTGGTCAAATCATTTTTAAACCAAAAACCTCTCATTAGACTTCAATTATCTTCACTTGGATTACTGATCCATATTTGACTCATTGTCTCTACCCAATTGCTTCTCCCACACACCTTCACCTCAGATTGGACCACTCTACCCACTGCATATACATAAATGTATGCCCATCTTATAGAGTTCCCCATAACCTGTTCCTCTTCCCCCATAAACTTATAGCTACCAACCTCTTCCATTCCTCCATAAAGTCCTGCTTAGCTTCCTCAGCCATACATAACACTACCCTTCCTGGGAAGTCTGGAGCTCACAGTCCTGTTTGGACATGAAGGCAGAGCAAAATGACATGGGAGCAGCTCCATAGTGGAGATAATTCATTCATTTGGTGGCAAGGTAGTGAAATGTCCTTCTATCGGGGTAAAATTCACTGAGAGAGTTCAGTCTTGTATTGGCACAGCTCCTGCTAAGTAAATAAAGAAAATAAATTATCTTCAGTAGCTTTTCTGTTCTTTACCTGGGATACAGGGAAAGGTGGAAATTTTGTGTGGAGCTGTATGTAAAGACAAGACACCAGGATATGCCATGGTACAGCAGTGAGAGAATGAGTTTTGGAGACCAACACCTAAGTTTAAATCCTAGTTCCATCACTTGTTATATCTATGGTTTTGGCCAATTCTTCTGGCTTGTGAACCTAAAGCTTTGCATTAAAAGGGATTAAATGATACCCAATGAAGTTTTTATAAAGATTAAAAGAGATGTGAACTGCTTAGCAAAGTGCCTGGTAGGTGCTCAAAGTTTGCCATTGCAACCATCACCACAAAGGTTTTACACAGGCAGCGGTTCTCAAAGCGTGGTAGTGCCAGCCACAGCCACAGCATCACCTGAAACAGGTTAGAAGCACAAAATCTCAGGCCCCGTCTCCAATTTCCTGAATTAAAATCCTGGAGTGAAGCCTCGCATTCCGTGTTGTGTGTGACAAGGCCTCCTGGTGAATTTGATGCAAACTAAATTTGAGAAGCACTGTTCTAAAGATTAAAGAAACTGTAGGTATAAGCCATGTAAGCTTAGTGTCAGACACAGAAGGAGATACTGGCTAACTGGTTCTTATTATTTTTAATAGGATGTGATTTTTGCTCTGAAAGTGCTTTCATCCTACTTTCTGACACTATCATGTCCTGCCTCATGTATGGAGCTACCTAGTAATTTCACATATGGAGCTGCCTAATTGCCAACCTTTGAGAGTGCCCCTAACCGCTGCTCACAAACTTTAATTGCTTATCCAATTGCTTACCTAGAAACACCCGTGAGTCTAATTACCAGTGGCTGACCCCTGGCTGCAGGAGCAAGCCCACCCGCTATCCCAGAGAGCAGCGCTGAAGGCTGAATGAGTGCAGTACACACAGAAACACTGCCCACACTTCACCCGCACAGTCAATGTCGTCTTGGCCACATGAACCAACTGTGTGCATGATACTGAGTGGCTTTGGCTGGTTTGAGCTTTGACTTTGGTTTTCTGTTTTTCTTTACTTTTGTTTTGTGAGAATTGGGGGTGTAGTAGGTGAAGACTTGCTTTTGTTTCCTTAACAGCAGAATGGTAAAACTTTTCCATAAAAACTGTGTATTGCTCAAGGCCAGACCGTTAAGCAGCTGGGGCATTTGGGGCACTGCCTGTTACTGATTTTATTTCCTCTCCACTGCACTTGCAAGCAAGTCATTTATCTTTAAGTTAGCAAGCAAGAAATGGGAAATATGAGCAGAAATATGTTTTATTTAAAGCAGCGTTTGGGGCTAGGCACGATGAGGGAAACGGGCACTGCCTACACTGATTTCATTTTCCTTACACTGCATAGACAGAGAAACCATTTATCTTTTTTGGAGTCTCACTTTCAGCTCTCTTCTTCCCTTATGTTTCTCTTGGTTCCCTCTTCCGCCCCTCCTGTCCTAGCAGCGTTCTTGAATTTGACCAGGACAAACTGGTGGGATCCAGGACAAGTGACTCCTTTGGGTATTAAGCCCCAAGACAACCTTTTCCTCTCTGAAAGAGGTGGCATAGGAGAAATAAGCTGTCATTTCATGGTGTAAACCAAAAAGAAGCTCTCTTTTTTTTTTAATAGAGGATAAATAATAGAGAAAATATTCTACGTTCACACATTCTTCTTTCAAATTGAGATATATGATTCTACCTTCTATCAATGCCACCTGTAATATAATAGAGAAACAAAATTGGAACAAGCTTAAGATGTTCTCAAAACCCAAAGAAATCAAGATTATTTAATAAGTTCCATTTGCTTGCTTTTAAACCATTACATAACATTCACTTCAAAGACTAGGTAGAAAAAGGTATTTCATTATCAACCTGGAGAAAAAAAATGGGTTCAATGCATTTACAATCATTTTAGTAATTCTCTCACTTCCCATGATTTGCACTAAATATACTTAATTCCCATTTCTAAATCAAATTGAATTTTCCTGTAGCCTAAATCTTGTTTTAAAATAGCTGAGTTTAATGTCAACTACTTACATTTTTAAGGACTAGTTTATCCAAAATGCATGAACTCTACCAATACATCTTTATTTAATATGGAAAAGTATAAAGATCTCTTTGATGGTTCCATAATGCCCTCAGTTTGGTTCATCATAGTAGACAATGAATGATAATCACTGATTTTCTTGTCTCCTAATCAGTTGACTGTGAGGTAGGAAACATGCACTAATCCCAAATCTAGCAAAAGACAGATTATGGTGTGCTCTCCACAAATAGGTTTGTGATGAATTACAAACCTTTGAAATTATTTTTCACATCTTTATATAGACATATTTTCAATGACATCAGAGAAATATGGCTCGACAAAAATAGGCATACTAGAAGGATTAGTTAATATTTAGAAGCTTATATGATTTAGCTGTTAAATAAACCAGATATTATGGTATAAGCTAAAACAAACAGTAAACTATTTACTCAAATAGGATTATGTCAATTAAGAAAATATCTTGCCACCTGAAAACTAACAGTATGACAAGGGAAACATCAACCACAAAGAAACTTTTTCTCACTGTAAAATTATTTCACTGGTGTAAAGTTTTAAATCTTGTCATGTTAAACCATTTCAACATTTTTTTTCTGCCTCAGTCCACTTATTATGCATTCATAGTATAGTTTCTGTCTAAAATGTAATGTGATGGAAATGTACTGAAATCTCAGATGTATCTAGAATAAAGATGGTCTGTATGCTCCCCACCCAAGGTCCCCAAATCATAAAAGCACAAATTGCTTTCCTATTTTATCTTTCTAAGGTCATAATGGATTAAATCATCAATAGTCCAAAGATAAATGCAAGAATATCTCTTTATCTTTAGGCTGATGTACAGCATTTAAGAAGAAAACCAATATAAATGTGAATTCTGTTTATGTAAAGAATATAAATCAAACTTAAATTTGAATCATTAAACTGTAGTAAGGTGACATATTACCAAAAAAATCCAAATTAGGCAATTACTTATGTGTCTATAACACTCAGCATCTCCTTTAACTATCCCCGAATGCCTAACCCACCCTATCAATACCAGCCTTTGTAGGAACCTAATTTTAGTATGTCAATACACAGCAAAATAAAAGTACACTAAATTAGCATCAAACTCAGAATGAACTCCTTGGTTGTCCGATTTTAAAATTTTGACTTTGGGTGATACAATGCATACCCTGACATTCTTTAAATCTGGTGAGCCAGATTCCCCCTCTCCCCGTGTTACTACTGAGTCGTTTGCCATGCATGATCATATGCATTGTTGATTAGGTAAAAGCCAAGCAAGGACAATTACTGATACTGGGCTCCTTGCCCTGTACACACTCCTAGAGAGAAAACTGATAAGCAAATGTGTAAGAGAGAGACAAGAGACAAAAAGAAGTCTTAGCAGAACAAACTCCCAAAATAATATTTTTAAAGTCAAAGCTAGTTATTTCATATTTATAATCTGATATGTAATCAAATAGCTTAGGTGCTAATTTCATGTTCCATCTATTTTTTTTCCTTTTAAAATTAATCCCATAAAAGACAACAATTGCTAAGAGCTAGCTTCATCTGGCGTTTAAGGAACTTCAAAAGGAAAAAAAATAGTGTTTAACTCTGCAGGCAGAAAAGAAAATAATTCCTAAAATGATATAGCACATCTCTTAATTGTGGTCTTGGAGCACTTTTGTGTTGAACTATGAAAAAAAATCTTTTTTGTCAATTTTGTGATTCATTGTTTTCCACTAAATGATCCATTAAAGCATAATAATTTCCCAAATACAAATAGTTTTAGAACATTATGAACCTAACTGTTTTAATCAGGAAGAAGACTCACTGATGTGAAAACATCCATTCATTCATTTATTCATTCTCCCAACTAATACTTATTAGTTTGACAAATCCACACCAGACTCCTATGACTACCCAACCCTCAGGTCTCACCCCTATATCCATTTTCTCTGAAGGAGTTCTAATATTAATTAAGGTGATATAACGAAGGTATCCCCCACTCAGACATCATTCTCACTAATTAGATTTCATGCTCAATGTCTCCAACTTCTGCACCCCTCCTTCTCACTGGACAGGTCAGCTCAAGTCATTTTCTGAAATAACCTGCAGTTTGTAGAAGATCTGAGTAAAATAAAAGTCCTCATAAGGTGTATTAAGAAAATCAAACTGATGATAGATCTTATTTTTTCTCTAAATCTGTAAATGAAGGAACAAAATTTAAAATCATAAATAAAATAAAAACTTGATAGAAACATAAGTAGAGATAAATGAATTAAGATATATAGAGATAGAAAGAGAGATAGTGATAGAGATAGAGGAGATAGAGCTAGAGCTAGAGCTAGAGCTAGAGCTAGAGCTAGAGATAGAGATAGAGATAGAGATAGAGATAGAGATAGAGATAGAATAGATAGAGATAGAGATAGTGATAGAGATAGAAATAGAGATAGAGATAGAAATGTAAGTAATAATCTATCCCAGAAGTTTCCAAATATAGGTCCAAGGTTGCTGCCACTCTTTCCCAATGTATTATTCACCATTTAAACCAAAATGAGAAAAGTAAAGGCAATGTAGCAAGTTTTCAAAAAGCTTAGTTTGTTCAATGTGAAGCATTATTTGTTACTAGGAGAATGTAGTTCCTACTTTTTTTCTTTTGCAATATGCTCTCTTTGATAGAAAAATAGCAATGATGATGCTGGATTACTGGGGAAAACTTGAGCTTACTTGGCAGATTAAGAGTTGGTAAACCTCTGTTTGTCCACAATATTTGTTTCTTCATTTTTCTGTTGTGTGAATTCCCTAAATTTAAATTTTATTTAATTCACATAGTATTATTTTATAGATGAAGCTTGATGAGATAGAGAAACTAGAACACAGTCACATGGCCTAGTACATTCTAGAATGAGAGATACAATTAGCCTTTTGACATGTCAGTGCCTTTTGTTTTTGAACTGTGTAGGTGTCCTTGAAAAATAATAATAACAAAAAGATTATATTCCTCATGAACATAGAACAGTTGGTAGTGAAGAAGAAAGCAGAGACCCTTCTAAATGTTCTTGTTGTTCTAATTGTTTCTGTGTTCTAATTGTTAGTAATGCCTTACTACTCAGAGAATTGTATTGACAATTATTTTGAGCAGTATATAAGAATATGACTATTCCCTCCCAACAAATTGGCAAGTTACTTGATTGAATACACAGCATGAAATGCTTGGTTTACAGTCCCATAAACCAAGAATAAAACTTCATTTAAGAGCAAAGTGAATTGCACAACAGGTAGTTATCCAGTTAATTCAAGCAAAAAGCCCCACACATACTATTTAAAAAATGAACTGGCTAGGTGTATTGTCAATTTCACTAAGTAATTCCTCATTTTAATGTGATTAAACTCATCCTTACAATAGTAAGGTTTCACTGTGATCCTTAATGTAGAGACTTGGCTTTATAACCATTGATTAAAATCTTTGAAAGGCTGAAAACAGATTTACAGGTACAGGAAATGATAAAATATATGTAAAACTAGAAACCCGATGCACAAAGATTCATGCAAGAATGGGCCTTCCTTCCCCTGGCTGCCGGCACTGCCTTTGCTCAGTCCGGAGCCGCCTTTCCACCTTCCCATGCTGCCCAGAGGCCCAGAGCACCTGGGGTGGTGCAGAATGCCTGCGTCATTGCCATGGCGACGATACAAGCACACCTCCCTAGCCACTTGGCGCCTGCATATGCAAATTAACCCACCATCTTTGTTGGGTTAATTTGCATACTCACTCCTGATTGGCTGGTGGGCAACCTGAAGGTATGGTCAATTAGCATGTTACTCTTTTATTAGGTAGGTAGATACTTCTGTTAAAAAGACACCACTCTCTTTTATTTCCTGGGGTGGGGGGAAGGAAATCCTTATTTTGGTGTTTGTTATATGTTGTATTTGCATAGCTTCTTTACTCCTAAAGCATCAAATTCTGGTTATAACAGCAAAATCACCGTTGTAGTTTTCCTTTACAAAATGCTGTTTGGTAAACAGAGATGTTCATTTGTTTTACTGGCTTTCTTTCTCTAGGTTTTTCCTTTCTGGAATTTGAATAAACATGTAAAAATACATAAATCTCTGCAGATGAAATCTAAATCTCTTCAGTGTGCAGTGCTTTAAAATACATGAATAATTGTTAAGAGAAGAATGACGACTGGAGAATAAAACTGGGGGGCACAGGTTTAGACTGAACAAAAGAGAATTTAATTTAGAATTAAGCCTTTTTAAAATAACAATGTATGTCTACTTAACATATAATACAGGTTTTTTCTTTTTTCAGGTTAAAAGTATGGAGCAAATGGCCATGGGCAATGTTTTATGCCAAAAGAGTTCCACTGAGTATCTTTTTCTCTTTTAGTTCATTTTTCATTTTGTTTCAAACAATTTGCTGCTTTCTTGTGCTATCCCTGAGAGGAATATTTTAGCTCAAAGGCTCCCAATTGATGATCAGCACCTCAGAAGCACAACTTATTATACATTTACCATTATTTATAACCATGTTTTCTGAAATGTCAAGTCAGACCCAAGTCTACAAAGATGAAAAGAACATCGCTTAAGTAGGGTTACCCATTATGGAGTTTTACAAAAATAATACTAAAGATAGTGTAAGAATCCTCCTTCCAATACAAAAATCTAGAGGAATAAATAAAGTCTGCAAAGATTCGAAGGGAAAAAAAGACTCTACTCTTCTAGAAGGAAATGATCTTCAATATAAAATTGTTGTTTATGCAGCAACTTTCCACCCCTCTCCTTGGCTGATTTTTCAGCACATCTACCCCACCTTTAACCATGTCATTAATGGGACATGACTCCCCCCTAGCTATTGAACTTCTCTGCCCAACCTGGAGTCTTTCTATAATAACCTTTCTGAAAAAGTCATAGAAACATTCATCTCATGTTTGATTTTTCCCCTGATTTTCCCCATATTTATCATTTCTGTTTTATACATTTATGATGCCTTTACCTCCGTGTGTGTTGGGAAAGGGAATCTCCTGCATGCAGCCTTTCGACCCCACTCTGTTGCATAAGAATGGGCCATGGGCCTAGAACACTCCTTAACAAGAAAGAGTCCTCACAGCCTGTGCTGCCTTATCACCATGTGTGGAACTATCTTTCCCTGTTTCACACTCAATCCACACTCCTTGGTTGTGCTTAACCATGTGTGTCATAGGGCACCTGGCCAAACCCATGGCTATATGTGTCCCTTTGGTGAAGAGATGGGGTCTTTCTGCTGAAACACAAAAGGGATCAATCACCCTGTGTTGACTGCTGGGAAGGACCTGCTGGCCCTGGGGGGCTGATGCCCACTATTGGAGTTGATCTTGCACTATCTATCTCTTCTCTATGTGAGTGAAGCACTGTTCCATCCAGTGCTTGATTGTGTTGTGTTTTCCCTGATGACTTAGATTACCGATGCAGTGGGCAGAAGTGCTCATTCTTCGATTCCTCGTAATTGACAGAAGATGTCATTGGCTCAACAAGGTGAAAGGCCCGTTTCGCCTTTGCTACAAACCCTCCTCATCGCCAGCACCCCCACCTCCCTCATGAAGCCTTTTCATGTTCATAGAAGTGATATGTAAAAATCAGGGGTGACTTTAACACATTATTTATGTGTGCGTTTTTTCTCTACTCTGAGTCTCAGATGTCTGTAAGTTCTTTTCAGTTTGACTGAAGTAACAAATAGAAAGTATGCATAGGCAGTCACTAAATATTACCATTTTGGTTACTCCAGGTTTACTACTCAATTATGTTAGGCCCCTTGAAGGGAGAGAAAGGGATTGATACAACCAGGGCATTGTTGTAAGAATAAACATGCATAAAAAGTGCTGAAAAACTTGGAAGCAGGAAGGTCAGGAATTGTAATATAGTTTGGTCTCAGAAAGCACAAAACTCTGGTAGAGCTGAACTCTGGAATTTTCAATGAATAGCTGGCCATTAATGTGGCTCAGACATTCTGTATCTACTTCTCTATCTCTGCCCTCTCTGTCAACTAGATTCCTCC
Organism: Corynorhinus townsendii; assembly: GCA_026230045.1. Taxonomy (NCBI): domain Eukaryota; kingdom Metazoa; phylum Chordata; class Mammalia; order Chiroptera; family Vespertilionidae; genus Corynorhinus; species Corynorhinus townsendii. The sequence continues at coordinate 149,991,876 of JAPDVU010000003.1, forward strand.
ACCCTTTTCCCCTCCTCTCTCTATTTTTATCTCTATTATCTATCTCTATCTCCTCTCTCATTGATTTTTATCTTGGAAGAGACCTATCATAACCAAACCAGCCTCTCTGGACATCATGACTGGTTTTCAGCCCCAACTCCCACAGCTGCTTCCTCTATAACTATTTCCTCAGATGTGCTCAGGCAAAATCCAATTGGCCCGGTTCATCTTTTTGCACAAACACATGCCACTGAACTGGCTTCCTTTGGGTCAGGAGCCCTAATCCAATCCAACCCTTCGTGGGGTTGGGGTGAGAGCAGTCAGGAGCACATGGAACAAACATGACTGAAAAAGTGCCGTCTTTTCAGGGATGTGACCACGTAAGTGGAGCTATAGGAAGGACACAGCCTAAGAATGACAGTGAATACAGTTGTGCATATGGGAAATAATACAATAATTAATAAACAAAAATACAAGGATAAACTCTGTGTTTTGCATACTCACAACTATAAACCTACTTTTGCCCCACCCTGTTCACTGTTGTCCTTTTCGAGAAATGTATACAGCACTCATTACCAAGGGTTCTAAATCTCATTTCACTAGTACACACTCTGAGGAACAGCTCAAAGTGAAGAGGAGGGTTATATATAGTTCGACTGAAAAATTCTGCTCTTCACCAGATAATTCTAAAAAGCCTCTACTGTCCACATCCAGGTTAAAAACCACCACTCACTAGGATCTAATTTATCTCTTAATTATACATAATTTCATATTGTTTACTGTTTCAATTTTACTGCATTATCTCAAATTGGTAGTGACCTTTTTAATTGTAGGTGCTATACTTTATATAGACACGTCTTTGTAAGCTTTCTCTTTCCCCTTCCTTGGCAATCATGGGTAAAAGCATAAGTGCTAAATTAATGCTTTAATAGACTTATAATTTTAAAACTAGAAAGAATTTTAGAAATTTTAACTCTGCTCATTGTTTTTGAAATTAGAAAACCGAGTCCAAAACAATGAAAATAGCTTATCCAAAATCACACAACTAATCAGTAACAAGACTAAGACAAGAACCCAGGTAGGCTAAGGTCCCAGGCTGTACCTTCTGTTATTGATATGACACATGAATATCAATATCTCAAGTACTAAAAACTCATTATAATTTATTATGTAGCTATTACTGAATTTGTCAGACACTTCTTTCAACCCTAAAGTAGTATCTACAAGTCTGTACACATATTGAAAAAACAGTCAATTGTGTCAGTATTTTCAAATAAAATCTATTCTCATTATTCCTTATAGTTATGTTCTGTCAAGCTGCTGCAAACACTGAATTAACAAACATTGAACCATTGCTCCCAAGGAAAATACAGGGTTAGGTTCCTGCAAGCCTCTGCTCACATTTTCATCAACCAATCAATATAAACGTTGTTCTGAGTCTGTTTCTGTTTAAAGAAAACTTATTTAATATATATCATGCATTCATTGTCACTGAACTCACAGTCCACAGCACTAAAACACATGCCTGAACGAAGCTGATCTAACACACATATTTCTCTATGAGACATTTCACAGCTTTCTTGCACTTAGAAACACTAGACAGCATTTCAGTACTGTGATTGGAGGGTATTTTAGACAATGAACTCACCAACCAAAAGCACAGAAATGCAAAAAAAAAAGTTGCGCTAAGCAGACAGTGAAGAGGACACTTGTCTACAGTATGATTGCTGAAACAAGTAGGCAAAACGTCACCTTATTTGAGCTCTGCTGGGAACAGTCACATCAGGTGACTCAAATTTTTCACCATTCTGCAATGTCTAAGAATGACAGTGAAAGTGGCATAAGTCTTGATTTTGAGGTTAGAAATAAATGTGCAAATGTGGAATCTGTGAGTAGAATTGACTGTATTCATATATAATCTAGTCAGGGGTCCTCAAACTATGGCCCATGGGCCACATGCGGCCCGCCAAGGACATTTATCCGGCCTGCAGGTGCCACTGCCTGTCCTGCTTAGCAGCCGACTAGTCCCAGGCCCACAGTGCGCATAGGAATTTGCCCATAGTTTTTTTTTTAAACTATAGTCTGGCCCTCCAACGGTCTGAGGGACAGTGAACTGGCCCCCTGTTTAAAAAGTTTGAGGACCCCTGAAGGTGATTAAATTGCACTCTATTTTCTTCCTGTTATTTTGTTATCTCTATCCATAAAGACTACTATAATAAAATGAACAGTCAACAGTGCCTTTGCTGTTAGTGGAATACAATTTCCAGGACTACCATTTTTTAATAACACTGTGTTATCCACAACCAGGCAGAGAGCATCAACACTAAGCAAAATAGTACATTATTTACAACTAATTGTTTTTAAATACCATGCTATTTTTTTACTTTACAACAATGATTTTAGCCTTGCATTTTAATGTACACCTCTAAAATGCATTCACAGTAAAGAGTACCTTTTAGAAATAAAACAATATATTTAGAACATGTATAGGTTTTAATGAATATTCACTAGAGAAAAGGATTTGTAACACTAGGTAAAATATATGCATATTTACTTACAAATGTATTCTTCCTTTAGTCTGCATATCCTCAAACACAAGGTGAATTTTTTTAATGTTTTTTAATTGATTTTAGAGAGGAAGGAGAGGGAGAAAGAGATAGAAACATCAATGATGAGAGAGAATCATTGATCAGCTGCCTCCTGCATGTCCACCCCACCCCTCACCATATCGGGGATTGAGCCCTCAATCTGGGCATGTGCCCCAACTGGGAATCGAACCACATGTCCTGGTTCATAGATCATTGACACTCAACCAGTGAGCCACACCAGACAGGCACAAGGTGGATTTTGAAAACTCTGCCTAGAGCAGAGATCATGACTAGTCACCCAAAGGTTGAATATTATGCTTAGTTTTCATTGAATTAACCACTCAGTGTGTTTTAAGAATTTGTATTGATTGGCAAAAATTATAAATTAGGAGAACTTACACAAATCTAATTTTCTTCATTCCCTTGAAAAAAGTCATCTGTGAACACCGTCTCCCATTCCTGCCTGGAAACCATTAATTAGCAAGCGCTGCATAGTAGGCGCCTCCTGTGAAGAGTCCATGCCCTCCCCTGTCAGCTTCAGTTTCCCACTCTTCCTATTACCCTGCACACTAGGACTGAGTGTCAGCTGCCTGTACTTATCCCTATTGTAATATTAAGAGACAGATTAAGTATTTTTCTCACTAATGCCTATGTTGAGAGAGAGACAGAGAGAGAAAGACAGAGAGAGAAAGACAGAGAGAGAGAGAGAGAAATAACAGCTGAGAACCCCAGGCTTCTGTTCATACATGTTGGCATTTGAGTTGGTGTTTCCTGTTCTAAAGCTAAGGTAGATAGACTTCTGACTAAGAAGTTAAAGTATCCTCCACATAGAATCAAAGCTGGGATAATGATCTCACCTATAGAACTTTACAGAAACTAATGCTTTATCTATTTTAACCATAGCAATAAAAGTAAGGTGGAGAGAGCAGGTATTTTCATTCTCACTCTACCAAAAAATCCAAAGTCCACAGAGGTTAAACAGGTTGTCCAAAGCCACACAGCTAGTTACAGACCAAAAAAGGTGAAATCCAATCTTCTGATTTCAAATCCAGGGCTTTTCCTAATACACTCTGCATATGAACAAACGGGCTAGCCCAGTGGTTGGCAAACTGCGGCTTGCGAGCCACATGTGGCTCACGAGCCGTGGTTTGCCGCTCTGTTGACTAATGAGTTTGCCAACTAGCCCATATTTTATCACATGTTGCATTTTTTAATATATCTTTGGCATCAAGGCAAAACTACCGAGTGATAGAATGAAGATGTTGTCTTCATATTCCACCTAGAAGAGCCCATTTCACTTGAATAGGAATACTTTTGTCCATGTCACTCCATTACTGCTACTAAAAAAGATATGTATATGATTCTGTGTATGTAGGAGTATATGCTCCAGTGCACGTAAACACTCCTCATTCCAAATAAGAACTGAAGCGATTCACCATTACAACAAGACTAAAACATTTGAGAAAATTGTGTTTCAGGGAAGTAAAAGTAGAAGAGAGAAAATAAAGCCAGAGGTATGGTTAGTATATGAGTGTATGCCACAGTAATCAGATGCTTCATTCAAGACCATATATTTTACTCTGAGCTTCCCAGTGATCAGTGCACAGAGGGAAACATCATCAGCTACCCAATTCACGGTGTCAAGGAAGAAAATATGTTACTGATGCCTGAGAGATATTCTTCCCCCGAGAGTCCTCATGAACTCCCTTTGGAGCAATATAAAGACCCTGATTCTCCATGATATTAAAACAGCGAATATAAGAATAAACCATGGTTCCTTTATTTCTTATAAGATTTCTCAGCACAGGCTGATGGCTTAATGCCAAGTCACAGTTCAGTGGAAGCAATCCTACCAAGAGCCAATATAAAAGAGTACAGCTACTCTGCAAATCTCATGGCCAGATTAATAAAAACAGCTGATAGACAGACAGACGGATAGGTGATAGATGACTTTCTGGCATTCTATACATACTGTTTTTCCCATTCAAGAGTTCACGGTTAAAAATCTCTGACAAGATCTCGGCACAGAAAAATTTCATGTTGTTGATTAAAGACAAATACCTAACTTTTGACCATCTACTGAGGTGGGTCTAGGTTAGATGCTGCATATGAAATAATGAAGCCTTTCCCCACAGCCCAACAGTGAGCAGCCAAGGGGGCACTGAGGGCAAAGTCTGCGGCACTTCTTTTCTCACCTAGACAGCTGGCCCCTCTTTGAGAGATGAGTGAGTACCAAAGGCTATGGCACCTGACCTCTCTCTCTGAGCCTCAGTCCTGGATCAGCAGCAGCCTGCTGAACATTTCCATCTGGCCATATGTCTGCCCTTCTATGAGCTTTTCTATCCCTATATTTCCAATCTCTAGTGTTGACCTCACTTCCTAGCCATTCATCCAAACCAGAATCACAGGGACACTGTCCTGTTTCCTGTCCTTCCCTTTGTCCCATTGCTGAATAAGTCCTTCCATTGTTAGCTTTCACAGACTGTGCCCTCTCTCCCTGCCTTCTTCCTCTGCACCAGTTCAGGAGAAACCCACCTATCATCTGTGTTCCTGAATAATCTCCTAAAGATTTCCTTACCTTTCCCTCTTCATGCCAACCATCCTCACACTGATGGAGTAATCTTTCCAAAATATTACTGTAATACTACTATTACTACTAATAATAGCATTTATTGAGACTTTACCACATGCCAGTTACCATTCTAAGTACTTTACATATATTATTTTATATATTCCTTTTGTATTTCAGTTTTACTAAGGTATACTAGTAAAATTGTAAGCTATTTTAAGTATACATCATGGTGATTTCATATACATATACATTGTGAAAGGATTCTCCCCATCTACTTAATAAGCATATCCTTCTCCTCACATACTTATGTTTTTGTGTGTGAGAGAACATTTCAGTTCTACTCTCTTAGAAAATTGGAATTATACAACAATAGTCACCACGTTTCATATTAGGTCTGCAGACATTATTTATCTTATAGCTGAAAGTTTGTACCCTTTTACCAATGTCTCCCTATTTCCCCATTCCCAGCACCCCTGGAAACCACTTTTCTACTCTCTATTGTCACAAACGGCAGGATTTTGTTCTTTCTCACAGCTGAATAATAATATTCCTCTGTGTGTGTGTGTGTGTGTGTGTGTGTGTGTGTGTGTGTGTGTGTAACATATTCTTTATCCATCCATTCATTGATAATCACTTCAGGTGTTTCCACATCTTGGCAATTGTGAATATGCTTTAATGGACACCACAGTAAAGACACCACTTCTCTACCCTGTTTTCATTTCCTTGCGTATTGAAGTGAGAGTTGCTGAGTCATATGGGAGTTCTATTTTTGATATTTTGAGAAACTGCTATCCTGTTTCCCATAGTGCCTGCAACAATTTACATTCCTAACAACAGTGCACAAGAGTTCCCTTTCCTCCACATTCTTGCCAACATGTGTTATCACTGGCCTTTTTTGATGAAAGCCATTCTAACAGGTAAGGGGTGATATCTCATGTTTTTTTGTTTGTTTGTTTTGCATTTCCTTGATAATTAGTGATGTTGAACACCTTTCCATGTACCCATTGTCTAATTGTATGTCTTCTTTGGGAAAATGTCAATTCAATTCCTCTGCCCATCTTTTAATTGTATTGTTTGAGGGAGTTTTGTTGGTGTTTTTGTTTTGTTTTGTTTTTTGCTATAGAGTTCCTTATATATTTTGGGTATTAACCCTTTATCAGATATGTGGTTTTCAGATGATTGTTCCCATTCTATAGGTTGCCTTTTTATTTTGTTGATAATTTCCTTTGCTTGAGAGCTTTTTAGTTTGAAGTGGTCCCACTTGTTTATTGTTGCTCTTGTTGCCTTTACTTTTGGTGTCAACTCTAAAATTCATTGCCAAGCTCTAGCCTGTATGGCTAAGTGGACTGAGCATTGTCCCATGCACCCAGAGATCGCTGTTCGATTCCTGGTCAGGGTACATGCCTGGGTTGTGGGCTTGATCTCCAGCAGGGGACTTGCAGGAGGCAGCCAATCAATGGTTCCCTCTCATGGATGTTTCTCTTTCTCTCACTTCCTCTCTATCTCTTTAAAAAAAAAAAAAAAATCATTGCCAAAATTGATGTCAAGAAGCTTACCCCAATATTTTCTTCTAGGACTTTTATAGTTTCAGGTCTTACATTCAAGCATTTAGTCCATTTTGAGTTAAGTTTTGTGTATGGTATAAGAAAGTGGTACAGTTTCATCTTTTGCATGTGGCTGTCCAGTTTTCCCAGTACCATGTGTTGAGAAGAGTCCTTTCCCCATTGTATATTCTTGGCTTCTTTGTCATAAATTAATTGGTCACATATGTGTAAGTTTATTTGTAGGTTCTCTATTCTGTTCATGTGTCTTCCAATAGCATACTGTTTTGATTACTATTAGCTTCGCAGCATAGTAATCAGGAAGTGTGATGACTATATCTTTGTTCTTCTCAAGATTCCTTTGACTATTGAGAGTCTTTTGTAGGTCCATAAAATTTTAGAATTGTTATTCTATTTCTGTGGAAAAAGCCATTGAAATTTTGATAGGGATTGCATTCATAATATTAATTCTTTCAATTCAGGAATAGGGAATATATTCCCATTTATTTGTACCTTCAATTTCTTTCATCAATGTCTTATATTTTTCAATGCATAGACTTTTTTTTCATCTGGTTTCACCAGGTAGTTTCATACTGCTGTGGTTGGAAAAGATGCATGAGATGATTTCAATATTTTAAAATTTATTAAGACATGCTTTGTAATATAACATGATCTACCCTGGAAAATGTTTCATGTGTACTTGAGAAGAATATGTATCCTGCTGCTATTGAATGGGGTGTTCTGTAAATGTTGGTTAAGTTCTTCTTATCTAACATGTAGTTTAAATCCAATGTTTCCTTATTGATTTTCTGCCTGGATGATCTAGCTATTGTTGAAAGTGGGGTACTGAAATCCCTTACTATTATTGTATTGCTATCTATTTCTTCCTTCAGGTCTGTTAATATTTGCTTTATATATTTAGGTGCTCCTATGTTTGGTGCATATCTCATATATTCTTCATAACTCTTCGAAATAACCCGATTTTCAGATTTTAAAAAATTGACCACAAAGAAAATAAATATTTTTTCAAAGGTAACTCAGCTGGGACATAATGGAGACAGAATATGAGAAGAACAAGTCTGAATTTATACACTGCACTCCTAAGCAATAAGAAACAGAGAAGGAGCTCCTGATACCCAGATATTCACCTGGAACTCACAGCTAGGCCATGGAGTTCTCCTGTTGGTATAAACAATCTTAAAATACACCAACATCAGCCCAGGTCACTGTAACTGTGATACAGGAAAATCAAAACCAAGGCCAGTTCATGTTATTACCTAAGAGCACTGTACTTTATTTATTTATTACAAAAATACTAAACATCTCCTTCTCCAACCAATAGGAGTTGCTACTGCTTTACCAATGGCAGCTTAAACTCCTCTTGTCTGCCTTTCTTCTAGATAATATTTATTCAGGCACCAAATTATAGATGACTCCTGTTTCCTGAGAGACCCCAATATAGAATGAACCCCTGCTTTTTTGTACCCTCCCAAAAATCACCCAACCATAACCCAGATCCAATAAGTCCTTTCTAACACCCCCTTTCTGAGATGTCCCACCTATTGCCCATAGCATGGATTTCTCCTCATTGAAGCGAGCAATAAATACAATTTTTACAACCATAGATATGACTTTGGCTGAAAAGGTTGACACCACAATGATATACTACCTCTAATCATGATTATTCCCAGATGAAAAGCTTTCTGATGGCCACATATTCCCTACCTGGAAAAATCCAAGCTCATTATAAGGAAACCCCAGTCCCCCATGTTCTTATCCATGTCTCCTTCTTCAGCCTCACTCCTACCACGTCCTTCTTTCTGCCATCCTACCCTTGCCATCCACCTTGATGTTGTAATACAGCGACTTTCCCAAATAGTCCATATTTGTACACACGCCGTTGGTCTGTATTCAATGCTCTCTGCCCATTCCATCGACAACTCCCTCCCTGTGGCAACCCTCCCCTCACTCTGGAGGCTGCCATTGGCATTCCCTTGCTTTGTACCTACAGTGCCCACATCCTTACTACAACTGTTCTCTCCATACTAAAATTCTTACTTAATGTGTCTGCTTTGCCCACTTGCAGCTCCAGCCATTCCCAGAGTATAAGATCCAGAATAGAAGCAACAAGCCTAAAAATTTTGTAAGAGGATAGAGTAGAAAAAGCATGATGAAGCAACCTAAATTCACTCAGAAACTAACAAATTTCCCGAAACTCAGTCTCCTCATCTATAAAAAGTGAAATGATAATACCATACAGAGTTTCTGTAAGAATGAAAAGAACCTAATAGAATGTCTGATACTCAATATGTTTAATGAATTTAATAGTACAGAGCATGACAAAATCCACATAACTTCATTTGATATGTAGTATGCCCTAACGCCTTTGTTTTTTAAATTGCTATATCCTACTTTGTCATGAACTTGTGTTTATATTAAATGCTATCCTATATGAGCTACCATAAGATAACCATGTAACTTACACATCAGAACATGTTTCTTTGCATGATCATTCAGTTATAATCTTCAGACAGAGGAGAGATTACAGAATCACTTAATCCAGTCTTAATTTTTAAACAAATAAATAAGTTATGGTCTATTCATATGATGAAATTTTGCCACATGCATCAATATGAATGAATTCATGCATCAATATGAATGAATTGTAAAGACACATCAGTGAGTAAAAAGTCAGAAACAAAAGAGCAGACAAAGATGATTTCATTTGCATAAGATTAAGAAACATACAAAAACTAATGTATAGTGTTAGAAGCCAGGATAGCACTTTCCTTTGGGAAAGAGGGTGTGGTTAGTGCCTGAAATGAAGCCTGGGTGTTGTTGATGTTCCATAGCTTGATCTGGATGGTGGTTACATGGGTATTTTCATCTTGTAAAAATTCATTGAGATATAAGCACATGACAACCATTTCTCTGTCAGTTTTTTATACTTCAATAAAAATGTTTATTATCTAAAAAATGGTAGCCTCAAATATTAGCCATACTCCATGGTAGCTGCCAGGCTCCCAGCAATACCTGTTCTACGGGCAGGGCACTAGTTTTCAAAATGGGAAGAGTACGGCTGCAAGTGACTACCCCAAAGTCACATAACAAATCCATGACTCAGAACTAAAACCTAAAAGTACTGCTTTTCTTGCCAGGACTTCTGATTTATATGTGTACAATGCTATTCCAAGTAAATATATCAGTGTCTTCTCAAGGAAAATGTTCCTTGGATCTGTGCATTCGGAAGCTGGAATAGGATGCATTCGATGAAAAGCTGCTCTTTGGCCATATCCCAGCTATTACTCTGGCTCCTGGCAGAACATCCTCTGAATCTCTGAAAATTTGCAAATTAAGGCCAGGCCTCAATCTGCAGCTGGTGCAACACATATCTGTTTGAAATGAAATTTAGTTATGTTCTTTTTTACCCCCAGCTAAATTACACATAAAGGAGGGGGGAAAAAAACATTATGTATCCATTTCAAGTCACCATAATTCCAAAGCCACACAATGCAATTAAAGTGCTTTAGGAAATCAGGCTACATGGCAATAGAGGTGCATCGCCAGCTTTCCTTCTCCATCAGCACTGAGAGGCTGGTCAAGGGAAGCCAGGAGAGGGCACTAACCCATCCTCCTTACCTGGAGGACACAAGGCCCAGACATGAGCCCGGGTTCTTTTTGCCAGGCACACTCTCCAGCAACTCAGCAGATGTCTCTCTGAGAGGCCTTGATTTGCAGATCATCTGCTCAGGTATAGAGAGAAAGTAATTTTATAGCTACGCATCCTAATATCCAGCTGCACATCGCTGTTTTAAGTATTTGGATGGCAATAAGGCCAGGGCTGTGCATAACTAGATGCTGATTAAAAATGCACATGAAATCATGAGTTAAGGCACAGATGTCAGCTTGAAAAACATTTAAAGTAGATATGGACTTGACAAAATCTAACCTACTTGTTTCATAAAATATTGCCACCTTGAGAAACTTGCATAAGACTTACCTGCCTGTTCATTTTTCTTCTTAAAAATTAGTAGAAAGCCACCCTTAAGTATCATTTTTAAAATCTTCCTAATCTCGCCAAAGACTAAGGTAAAAATTTATTTTCCTCACATAGATTATGTAAATGAAAGATCTTGAGGTCAGGGACCAAGGAAACCTTGAAATAAGCCAAAACTTTTTTAAAAAAAAAATAAAGACACAATTTTTCTTTAAATAGAACAAAAGATATTCTTTTAAATAGCAAAGGATAAAAAATCCTATATAATCCTATTTAATCAAAGCCTAATATGTTAAGTGTCCGGTCGTCCAGTCGTCCATTCAACCAATCAAAGTGTGATATGCTAATGATATGTTAAGGCTGCTCAACTGCTCACTATAATGTGACTGACCACCAGGGGGCAGACACTCTGACCAGTAGGTTAGCTTGCTGCAGGAGTCCTGCGGATCAGGACTGAGCGAGATGGGCCAGACACACCCTGGAGCCCTCTGGCAATCCCTTTACAGCTGAACAACCTCCCGTGTCCCTCCCTGACCCCAATCATACACTGGTGGGGTCCCTTGACCTGTCCTGTGCCCTCTGGCAATCCGGGCTGAGGGACCCCTCTCCCCCAAATGAACAAATTTTGTGCACCGGGCCTCTAGTACTTTATATAAACTTAAAGACACCATCTTAATGTAAATCACACAGATACACCTGCCTAGCCACTTATTTTTAACTAAGTAGCACCAAGTTAATCTGGCCAATTTGCAATGAAAACATGAGTTATAGTGACAGGTAATTGTGGTTCAGTGAGTGCTCAAGCAACACCTAACTATCTGAACACTGGGCCTCAAGGTAATGATTTTTAATTTTTTTAAATGTATCCACATTTCAAATATTAATCCCTAATTCCAGCATTTAAACAATGGAGTTGAGTTGGAGGGGGACTGGGGGAAACAATAACAGTAGCAAAACAAGATCACAGTCACCAGGCATCTTTACTTCTTAAATCTCAAATCATTGTATGCACTTGCTATAAGTTAGATATAAACTTCACCACAATTCTTTGTAGGGCCAAAGGGTTGAACTTCACAGAACTACCATTTTTCATTCAATGACATTCATTGAAAACAGTAGCAATTTTATGCAAATAAAATTAATTTCATATTCATGTATTGTGTCTACAATATATGCTGCCATAGTGGATTATGTTTTATAAGGCAAATATTATAGATGAATGATTCATTCCCAGTGCATTTAATTTGCAAAATCAAGCAGAAATCAGGAGTAACAGATTGCAAGTTTGCAATTTAGAAGGTGTTTTTCTTCCTGGTTTTCTTTTGTGTGTGTGTTTTTAAAGAAATACCTAGTGTCTGGTCTTTCATATTCAACTCACAGGTGATAAAACAGGTTTTTGTCAAGAAATACAAAGGACTGGAATTTGCTTGCAAGCTAACAGTTTAGCGTGCCACAGTTTCATATATGTTGGCAAAGACTTGAGACCCTTGGGTGGAAGGCAAAGGATTTTATTACCCACAGAGAAGCAGGCAGCATGAGCTTCACATTCTTATGTGTTCCCTATGCCCCCAAATTCAATGTGGGTGATACAGAGCGGCCACAATGGATGCTGCACACTCAGTGGGTCTGTGTCACAGTTGAAGGATCCCAAGGTGGTGAAGCCCTCAATCTTATAAAAAGTGTGGCAAGCAACTCCATCTAAACTTGTTCCTGAGGGAGTTTTTCCAGGTCAGGAAACAGATCTGCCCTCTACTCTTGAAGGAGATACTATCTCTAGCTTCTCAAGTCATTGCACTGTTGGTGAGAATGCAGACTGGTGCAGCCACTGTGGAAAGCAGTATGGAGTTTCTTAAAAAAAAAAAACATTAAAAGTGGAACTGCCTTATGACCTAGGGATTCCACTTCTAATAATTTATCCAAAGAAACCCAAACCACTAATTCAAAAGAATATATATGCCACTATTTTCATTGCAGTAGATAAGCTATCAGTAGACGAGCAATTTATAATAGCCAAGATCTCCAAACAGCCCACATGCCTATCAGTAGATGAGTGAATAAAAAAGCTATGGTACATTTACGCAGTGGAATACTACTTGGCCATAAAAAAGAAGGAAATCTTACCTTTTGCCACAGCATGGATAGATCTGGAGAGGTGAACACACAATACAATTATATTTTCTAGAATTGTACTTGAAACCTACATAATTAACTAATGTAACTTCAAAAAAGTAATAAAAATAAAACACAAAATAAAAAATAGTCATTTGCTCTGCAAACATCCTTGAAAAAATAGTCCAGAACAAAGGCTGCCACAAAACTTGTAGAAACACCATGAATAATGTCCCCCAATAATTTGGGGCTATATCCTCCATACTTTTTAAGTTACTTCTAAATAGTTCCCCAATGTTATCTGAAAATAAAGGTTTGCACTAATTCTATGACAACATTTTCCAACAGATAAAACTGTATGAAGTTTGATGTTACCAATAAAAAAAATAATGCCTTTTTGATGATAGAATTAATTTCAGTGCAATACATATATTCGGGGCTATATCTTACACTGCCACTGTTATAACTTATTTGCATAAAACAACCTTTTAAAAACACTCATTTGAATATTTAACAAGTATTACAAATATTCTCTATGTTTTAATTTAAATAGAAAAATGTCAAGTTCAAAGGGAAAAATACAAAGAGACAATAGAAAACCTGTACTAATATTTGGTCTATCAGGTGCTCCATAATAATAAAATCTACAGCAAACCTTAAAAATTAGAAAATATTCTGGAATAGCCAAATTTTTTTTGTTTTCTGAAAGGAGTAGCAAAATTATCTGCCTATATGAACTCATTGTTCAAAACTGTAAATATTGCCCAAAATAATGACAGCCTGCCTTGGCTGGTGTTGCTAAGTGGTTAGAACAGTGGTCAGCAAACTGCGGCTCAAGAGCCACGGTTTGCCGCTCTGTTGACTAATGAGTTTGCTGACCACTGGGTTAGAGTGTTGGCCAGGTTCAATTCCAGGTCAAGGGCAGGTTCCTGGGTTACAAGTTTGATCCAGTTAGGGTATGTGCTGGAGGTCACCAAGAGATATTTCTCTCTCTTTCTCTCCCTCTTTTTACCCCTCCCTCCTTTCCTCTCTCCCTACCACTCTCTCTAAAAATCAATGGAAAAAATATCCTCAGATGAGGATTAACAAGAAAAAAATCTTGACAGCCTGGAAGAATTTTAATTCTTCTAATTTAATCAAAGATAGTCTAAGGGTAAAAATCACATGAGTAAAAATATTTCAAGTAGCTAGGAAGAAAGGAAAGGAGGGAGGGAGAGAAGGAGAGACAAACCTCCTTTGGGAGGAAAAAAAAAATTTAAGAAAAGTTTGCCTCAAAACCTTCAAAAACTAGATGCAGATTTCTTCACATATATCCACAGAGATGGAGAAAGAAAGAGGGAGGAAAAGGGAGACTAGGACATTTGGGTCACTACTTTATTACTTAATAAAATTTCTAAACCAAATATTTTCTCCTTAGCCTAAGTAGTTGATATTTATCTCATATTTTTAAGCATTACAATCTTAAAAGTTTACAGAATTATAACCTTCATAAAATTTTATTAAGGTTTGAGAGAATAATATAGCCCAATGAAATCTGGTAAATCCGTGGCCTGCCGGCAAATGTGTTCATCTGCTCTGTAAGTGGAGTGACGGGAAACAGTCACAGGCTACCAATATTACCTTTTTAACACCCACCACACTCTTACATAATAACCAAAGTATCATTTATTGTGTTATTTATTTTTTATTATTTTAAAAATAATGGCTGAGTGCTTTTGGATCACAATTAATAGCAAGCGGGAGAAGATCTGGTCATTACTTTACAGGAAATGTCTGACCTACAGGTCATCATATTTATTCTAAGTTGTTCAAGCCTCCTAAATATAGAAAATAAAAAGCAATTCCTGTTATTTGTTGAACAATTGTACATAATCATAAAGTTGATGCACTGTGAACAATATCAATACATTTAGCCACCAGATAAATAGAGCATAAGGAATAGCTGAAAAGTCATCATACAGCCTAGAAAGCAGCAATAAGGGAAACCAGCAAGGTGAGATGCAGTGACTTGTGGCTTTTGAAGACAGGCTTGGTGTTACCAGCTATGTGACCCTGAGCTAGCTCCCTTTCAATTTAGTTTTCTGTAGAATGGTGATAATACACCTATTTCTCAGGGTTTTGGTGAGGACTAAGGGAGATGTAGTTAAACTGTCTATCACACATGCAGCAGAAACTCAACAGATATTGGTTCATTTTGTTTCTGCACCTACCAACATCTATGCTAAATGCTACAATCCAGACTTTGAAATCTAAAATAGGGAGCAGGAAAGAATTGCAAGAAAAAAAGCCTTTCTCGAAGGAAGATACCAAAGAATTTGAAGGTATCACAGCAGACAGTTAAGTAATGAGTTACATTCTCCCCCATATGTTATGGAAAGAATTTTTGTAGTCTCTCAATTGAACATTTTGTAGTCAATTTAGTTTGCTTTTGCTGTGTTACTGTACATCTACCAAAATGCACTGAAGGACTCAACGATGGCACTCCAAATTAGCCAGTGCAATGGACAAAATAGGATTAATTCTGTTATTCTTATCCTTATTGTTATACAGATGTAACTGAGTTTCTCCCTGGCAGTAAGGAAAGCAATTTGGTTAGTGTTCCATTAAAGTATCCTTCATTTGATGAATAGTCAACAATATTTACTGAGTGGCAACTGAGAAAGATAACCTCTTCCTTTCCCGGGATTTTCAGCATTGCTAATGTGCTGACTCCATCTGCACTGAAGGCACCACTAGCCCTAGGTGCTGTGAGTTATAAATGAAGCCTGAATCATTAGCACCATCTTCACTCAACTTCCCATAGCCAGCAATATAGACACATGCATTTATACACTCGCTCATGCATAGATGCTGAGTAAATTAGGGTATAATTAGTAATAGAGTCCAGTAAGAGATTTCCAGAACCTGTTTTTAAATAGCTAATTAATATAAATGACACCCTGGAAAAGATAAAACAATTGGGGGAGGGAGGGAAGATCAGGGGCTGCCAGGGGCTGGGTTTGGGAGAAAGGGACTGACCAGAAAGAGGCATAAAGGAACTTTGGGGAATGATGGAAATGTTCTCGACTGTAGTGGTGGGTACATGACTATACCCATTTGTCAAAATCCATAGAATTATACATCTAAAATGGGTGAATATTGCTGTTTATAACTTACAGACCAATAAATCTGACTTTAATAAAAGCTAGCTAATTGGAAAGGGAGAAAATAGAGGGTCCCTTAGTGACAAGTACTAAAATGTATCCCCCAATAATGCTCCATGAAGCTAAAATGCAGAGTTGTCACGAATCTTTAAAAGAACTTTCAACATTCTATATATGAATAAATTCTTAAATTCAATACCAGTAGAGGTCGGAATGAACTGAAATTGGTATTGATTAAACACTGTCAAATTTCAACTCTATGGAAGGAAATGAAATCTATGAGCAAAGCATAAATTAGGAATTTAAATGCTGCCTTCTCTCCAATAATTTTTTTCTTCAGAGCTACAGGTTAAAATATAATCATACAAATATATAATTAAAATTACTGTAACAAAAACCCACCAAACATTTCCAGTTCCCAGTGGTTCTCTACATACATGTAAACACTCCAGATTCTGAAGCATTTTAATTAGTACTCTATAAAATTCCTGTGTAACCAGACACACAATTAGTGCAATATATTAGGTGAAAATAGTAAGACTTCTTTATTTTGTAGAGTATTTCAGAGTTACAGAGCCCTGTCACATATAGTGTATCCTTCAGTTGTCATGAAAGCATATGCAGTAAAAATCATTAAACCTGTCTTACAAATGAGGGAAGTGAAAAGCAACCAACTAATGTTTGGATCATATGCCCGCAGTCTAAACCTGAGGCTCTGAATTTAGGCATGGGATTGAACTCAGGTTTTCTGACTCTTAATAATAATAGCTAGACTCACATATGGACACATACTAATGCACTTCATTTGTACAACATGATCTAAGTACCATTACTGTCTCCCTTTAACAAGTGAGGAAATTGAGATACAGAAAGGGTAATAACTTGACCAAGGTCACACAGCTAGAAAACTGAGAAATCCTAATTCAAATATGGGCAATACAGTTTCAAATTCCACCATCTACCACCAATTTTGTGTGACACAGCATCTTCAATTATTCCTGCGCTGGGCATAAGGACCACTCTAAACAATGTACACACCACTCAAGTTTGTTTTAATGAAAACTGAATTAAAGTAACAAGTAACAAGATAAAATGATCAGTGTTTCACTTTTTTTGTTTGTTTGTTAATCCTTACTCAAGGACATTTTTCCATTGATTTTCAGAGAGAGAGGAAGGGAGGGGGAGAGACAGAGAGAGAGAAGCATTGATGTGAGAGAGACACATTGATTGGTTGCCTCCTGCACACTCCCAGACTAAGGCCCGGATGGAGCCTGCAACCAAGGTATATGCCCTTGACTGGTCGAACCCGGGACCCTTGAGTCCATAGGCCAATGCTCTATCCACTGAGACAAATGGGCTAGGACCACTTTTTTTTTTTTTTTAATAGGGCTTCAGACATGGCAGAGAAAGTGAAATGTTTTTCATCCTATCCTGACTCTGACCAGTTTCCTACTCCATTTAAACCCTATGGTGTGTAATCTAAACTGCTCTGTTATAAGCATTCAACTTCCTGGTTTTCCTGTCCTTCTATTATTCGCCTCTTTGCAACTTCTCTCCAACTTTGAAAAACCCCATCTTTTGCTTCCTTTGCTGGCACATCCAAGCCAAACACAAAGAGCAGCTGAAAAAAATAATCACCATGAGATTGGTTCCACCATAAAGTCTTGACCTTCAAGGTCAAGTAAGAGAATTAATATGTTATTCCAAAGATTTATTATTTTCCTCAGGTACCTTCTCACATCTCTTCTCCGTATCTCTCAACACGTGAACTTTTCTGGAACTTCATTAAGGAAATTAAACCATCAGATATGGACTCTTCAACTCTCTATCTCCAAGTGTAGTAATATACCTGTTATCTGCTTTGTGTCATACCACCTCACCTCCACTTTTTGAGAAAAAACTGGGTTTCCTCTTATTTCCTGTTATTGCCCCAATTAGACTTTTTACTTTGGCCCCTCTCCTCTTCTTTGGGCTCTCTTTCCTCATTGATCTCCAATCTTTCCATTATTTTAAAATCTCCCTTTCTACTGTTTTTTCCATTCAGCATGTAAATGCCAAAATCTCTTTTATTTTTAAAAATTCCTCCCTTAATTTGTGTCTGACTACCTCTATTAGACTTTCCTTTCACAATCAGTATCTTGAAAGAGTAGATGTTCACTGTCTCCTCTTCTTCACCTCCTCTTTGCTTCTCAAACCAGTGTCAAATGACTTCTACACCAAAAAATGACTGAAAAAAAATAAAGCTTGTAAATAAGCTCAATATAACAGTTGACTGTGGCTGGGAATGGAGGAAGGGGCAGAGGGAGCCATTTGCGGGTAATGGAAATGATCTGTATCTTCATTTCACATTTGTCAAAACCCAATGAGTTGTACACTTTAACAGGGTGTCATTTATCATACATAAGTTATATTCAATAAAGTTGATTAAAAATAAACTCAGTGTGACAAGAGTTCTAATGCTAAAAAAGACAAAAAGTGAAGTAGAAGGAAGTTGACTAGAGTTATCAAAAGGTAAAATAAGATAAATTATGCAACTAAACACTAAACTGAGACATGAGTTTTCTCTCAACCAAGTCAGAAAAGGAATAACGATAGCTTAGAGAAATTTCTTCATGGTATGAGAGTTCAATGAGAAATGTATCACTTTCTATTTAAAAAATAAATGCATAACATTAAATTATTACTCAGTGAAAGCATTTCTGCAGTTACTGATATAACCTGGACTAGACTTCTTACTTTCTGATAATGCAATAAATAAGCACACTTGAAAAATCATCTTCCACATGCCAGGTATTTTATATATGTAATCTCACTTCATCTAACATGCATAATAAAAGCTTGTTAGATGTAATAAAATTATTTAAAGTGGTTAAGTAACACAGCTAATATGTACTAGACCCAGAATCTGTCAAGCTTTAAAATCCTTCCTCTATGCCATTTACATCCACTCATCTAAAGGAGTGGATTGTCAACAAGACCATTAAATGATCTCTCTCAGATATCAATCGTCTGAAGAAGTCATTGGCAAATGCTGGGTCACGGGCAATTCATCCTCATGTTCACTGATGTGTGCATGGAGTACCAATAGTCTAGGGGACAGGAGGGGAAATAAATGTGCGATAGCCACCAAGAAATGTGAGAGTTAGAGTGGCCCACTTGTATTCTCTCTCAATTCTCCTAAATAATGTGAACCAGAGGCTTTTCAAGAAAGCAAAAAATATATAATCAGTCTTGGTTTTATTGAAGCCTTCAGGCAGTTATTGGTGTAAACCCATATAGTATGGAGGAGACAGAAAAGAATACCTTCCTTGACCATAAAGCATTTGATTTTTAATAAAAACTACATTTTTATAGGAGCACATAAAATGTGTCAGCTACAAAATTCATTCTCAAAAGTTCAATTAATTACCTTGTTGGGTAGAATTATTTAGTAGGATCCATTTGGGGAATGAAAAGATTTCCATTTTAGTGTTCATTGAGCAGACACAGAACTGTTCTGTCTGATGACAGTGAGCAACTAACACAGCTTTCCCTGTGCTAAGAGAGAAACTGTAGGTGTCCTCTCAGCATAAAACAGAGAATTCCTCGAATTCCTGTCTCACAACCCACAACCAATATATCATGAGTTCTGGCAGTTCTACCTTTAAAATATGACCAAATTCCACCACTTTTCTACACTCCACTACCCACACATTATGGTCACCACGGAGATTATCTCTATGTTTCCATCCTTATCCACTATAGTATACTCCTCCTATACTGAAGCCAGAGGGACCCTTTTGAAACACAATCATACACCACTTAACAACGGGAATACATTCTGCGAAATACTTTGTTAGTCGATTTCATCATTGTGCACACCTCATAAAGTTCCTTAGACAAACCTAGATACCCTATTGCTCCTAGGCTACAAACCTGTACAGCATGTTACTGTACTAAATGCTGTAGGCAATTGTAATGCAATGGTAAGTATTTGTATATCTCAACATAGAAAAGGTACAGTAAAGATATGGTATAAAAGATAAAAAATGGTGCTCCTGAATGTATAGGACACTTATCATGAAGGGGGCTCGCAGGACTAGAAGTAGCTCCGGGTAGTCCGTGAGTAAATATGGTGAGTGAATATAATGGTCTATAACACAACTGTAGACTTTATAAACACTGTACATTGAGGCCACACTGAATTTATAAAACAACACGAGATTGCATCAAGCACAAGAGAAAATGATGCAGTCAATAGATCGGCAAACACGCAACATCTCAGGCTGCTGCCAGCATAAGACAGAAGTAGATTAAGAGTACACGTGAAAATAACAGTAAAAAGTATAGTGTACCAAAAACATAAACTAGTAACATAGTCACTTATTATCGAGTAGTATGTACTGTACAAAATTGTATGTGCTATGCTTTTTAAAAAAATATTTTTATTGATTTCAGAGAGGGAGAGAGAGATAGAAACATCAATGATGAGAGAGAATCATTGATCGGCTGCCTCCTGCACACCCACTACTAGGGATCGAGCCTGCTACCAGGAGAATGTGCCCTAACCAGGAATCGAAACATGACCTCCCAGTTCATAGGTTGATGCTTAAACACTGAGCCACACAGGCCGGCTAGGCTGTGCTATGCTATTATACGACTGTCAATACAGTAGGTTTGTTTACACCAGCGTCACCACAAACACGTCGGGAGTGCTTTGTGCTACACATTATGACAGCTATGACATCACTAGGCAATATGAACTTTTCATCTCCATTATAATCTCCTGAGACTGCCGTGGTATATGCGGTATGTTGTTGATCAAAATGTCATTATGCAGTGCATGACTGCAGCAGTCTGAAATGCCATTCCTCTGAAATTATCCAAAGGCTTCCCACTGTACTCAAACTGAAAAATAAAAGTAGTCTCTATAACCACCTATAAGACCTAACCTACATGCACATGCACAGACACACACCTGACCTCATCATCTACCATTCTCCTCTTCACCCCAATGCTCTGCTTGAAGCACCTGCAACATTCCAGGCATTCTTCTGCCTCAATGCCTTTGCACTGTCTGTTCCCTGTGCTTTGAATCCTCTTTCCCCAGATATCCCCATTGTCACTCCTTCAGTTCCATTAAGTCTCTACTCAAACATTCATTTGCTTAATGATATCTTTTCTAATCACCCTATTTTATTTTATTTTTTTAAATCTGTATTGTTGAGAGTATTACAGATGCCCCCTTTCTGCCTCCATTGTCCCCCTGCACCCGGTTCCCACTCCCTGCCCCAGGCCTTCACCACTCTACTGTCTGTGTCCATAGGTAATACATATATGCATGCAAGATCTTTGATTAATCTTATTTTATTTATTTATTTAGATGAGTGTAATTGTATCACAAAAGTAAATCTGAAATTCTATTTCTAATTTTTTTATCTTTATTGTTGAAAGTATTACATATGTCCCCTTTTATCCCCCATTAATCCTTTCTAGCCTGCCCCCCTCGTCCCTACTCCAAGCCTTCGCCATTCTATTGTGGTTAATCTTATTTTAAATTGCATCACTGTCTTTCCCTGCTTTGTTTTTTCTCCTTAGCACATAGCACCACCTCACATATTACGTATTTTATTTTCTTGTCCATCTCTCCCCACTGAAACAGAATATAAGCTCTGTGAAGGTTTGTCTGTTTTATTCATTGCTGTGTCTCAGGTGCCTAGAACAGTGTCTGGAAGATGCAAGAATTGAAGTAAATATTTATTGAGTGAACATTATTATATGACTGGATGAATGAAGTCATGATATTTACACAGGAAAGAATGCTTATCTTCTTGTTTGCTACAGTAGAAGTATGTATGTCTACTACCACTGATACTATTGCCAAATTGTCTAATGTAAATTCAAAATAAGCAAGAAACTAGGGTAAAAGTCTACTTTATATGGTTAAGTACTATAATTATAAATATCATAAAATGATTCCTACACTCCCTGATTTTAACAATGTTAACATTATGCAGATTTTTAAAAGAATTTATTAGGCTGATATTTACAGATATAGTCCATAATTACTTTCTGACCTGGAATCAAAAACTAACGGGGGAATTAAAGAATACTGTCCTTCAGTGTGTTTTCAGTAAATACTATGGATATAAAGATTCATTAAAAAAATCAATGTGTACAAATCCTACTTGTTTCTCCTGCAAAATATTATATTGTCATCTAATCTCATCACTTTTTTGGAAGAAAGCTGAGTTTCAATTGAAATCCCACCAGCAGAACAAATTCTCAGCCTTGAAGCAAGTGGAGAGAAAAGGGGGATGATGGAACCATCATAACTACAGTACCAGCCTTAGGACTACTGTCTCTCACTGGTAGTAACCCAGCAAGACAGAGTTGTTTACACAACTAAGATGCACACCCAGATTGGCTAGGAAGTAATGATAGCCAAGGCAGAGAGAGATAGAACACCACAGCAGAAATCCAGGAGTGTGTTCCACAATTTGGAGTGCAGGGAGGGATAATTAAGTCTTGTTTAAGGAGAAGAAAGGAATTGAAAGGACAGAATCAGTGGGACCAGTAAAATTACTAAAGAAAATTATCTACTCTTGTCAGACTGTACACACTCATTTAGACAGACCTTGTATCTTCAACAATAAAATCTCATCACAGCTGGGTTTTAATTTTTAGGGTTTTTTTAGGGGTTTGGTTGCTTGATTGGCTTTGTTTTGGTTTTTGATTTTTGGCCTGGCTTGGGAATTCTCTTATGCTCTATATTAAATCAGACAAAATTTCCTTTCTCTAATTGCAGATATATCCTGATACAAATGTTCTCATATTGGTAGTGTATATCCTACTGAAAATATTAAGACTCTTTACTAAAGAGGCAAGCGATTCTCATAGCCCAAATCCTCCTGGATTCTAATTCACCATTTAGTAATTAATTATTTGGCTTGATATCAATGGCAATTTATGCCTCCATGATTTCATTTGCAAAATTCATACCATGAACACCAACAGTGTTCCAACATCTTCCTCAATAATTATTTGTATGACTGAGTGGGGAGGCTTCAGTGGGATTCAATAACCTATTTTTTAGAAAATATTAATTGTTGAAAATGATTTAACCTAATTTGTGGAATAACACAGTATTTTCTAATGAACATGTCACATGTCATCTTTAAAAACTTGCCAGAATGGTTTTGTTGTCATTGTTGTAGTTTGAATACTTTTGAATGAAAAATAGAGAGAAAGAAAGAAAGAAGAAAGAAAGAAAGAAAGAAAGAAAGAAAGAAAGAAAGAAAGAAAGAAAGAAAGAAAGAAAGGAAGGAAGGAAGGAAGGAAGAAAGAAAGGATGATATAATACTCATGAAACTATCTCCCAGAGTTAGGGGCATTTATTATTGTTGAAATTTTAACAGGTCTTTTTTTGGTGGAATGTGCTAATTAAAAAGTCAATCTCAATCTCTCTGTGTATGTCTGTCACAATATTTATCTAACACAGAATAAGATGACAGGCATCTGGGAAAGTAAGACTGATGTCTACTTATCCACAAGCCTATACAATTGTTGACAGAAGAAATGCCTTCCTGAAGAGACTAGTGTGCTATGAATTACTTACTATTTAAAAGGTTAATCATGGACTTGAAAAATATATATATTCCCTATATCAAAAATTTACTAAAACATCCCTGGTTCAAATTTGTGTATAATCTGGCTCATGATACTGAGAGTCAAAAGAAATCTAAGGAAAAAAATCTAGATGAGAATAACCATCTCAGCTATGAGGAACTCATCATTAGCTGGCCTCTTGATCCTGTGGTCGGCAAACTACGGCTCACAAGCCACATGCGGCTCTTTGGCCCCTTGAGTGTGGCTCTTCCACAAAATACCATGGCCTGGGTGAGTCTATTTTGAAGAAGTGGCGTTAGAAGAAGTTTAAGTTTAAAAAAATTTGGCTCTCAAAAGAAATTTTAATCGTTGTACTGTTGATATTTGGCTCTGTTGACTAATGAGTTTGCCAACCACTGGATTAGACAGACTGCTCTAAGACTTCTCAGAGGCTGCTCTTTGGCTGTGTTGTCTTAAGATGATAAATAAGCTTAGCTAGGCATTGTTCTATTTGAGTCATGTACTAGTTGTCATGGAAAACACCAAACCATATTTTCTATGAATCACAATCTGGAAGGATCACTGTGACTCCAAAATGTTCTAATATTTATGTATGGGCTCCTGGATTTGGGGGCACTATAAACTGATAATGTTACCAAATTTACTAAATAACATCAGGCTCCCTCTGCAACCACCCACCTTATTTTCTTTCCCCATTTAGAACTTAGAAAACAAAGTAAATATTAAATTTAAAATATACAGTAGTAAAATTCTAGTAAAATCTGAAAGATAAAGGACTATTGACATTCTCATTACCAATAAGGACCACATATGTTTTATATCTAAATCTAAAGATTCTAAAAATAGAAACTAGTAGGTTCATTGGGGCAATCATGGTATTATAATTAGATTGTCTCAGGACAATGCTTATAGAACTAGATAGAACCTGTTCAACATTTCAGTTCTAACATCCACCAACTATGTGAACTATGTGACAAGGATCAAATTGGTAAGCCCTTCAAAATTCCATTTCCTGCCCTAACCGGTTTGGCTCAGTTGATAGAGCATCGGCCTGCAGACTCAAGGGTCCCAGGTTCGATTCCAGTCAAGGGCATGTACCCTGGTTGTGGGCACAACCCCAGTGGGGGGTGTGCAGGAGGCAGCTGATCGATGTTTCTCTCTCATAGATGTTTCTAACTGTCTATCCCTCCCCCTTCCTCTCTGTAAAGAAAATCAATAAAATATATATTTTTTTAAAAATTCCATTTCCTCATCTATAAAAGAGGGTGACAGTAGCAGCATGAAATGGGTGCTTTTCACTGCTCTTGTCACACCTTAAGTGTTTAATAAGTGTTCAATGCTGTTATTGTGTTTTAATAACAACAATCTATAGCAGGGAGTGCTAATTGCCTACCAATGTCCAATCCTGTGGAGAGCGACTACAGCATTTGAACAGGTTCAACCCTCAGACTGATGAGAGGGCATGGTCCTATTACCACATACAAGTCCCAGCTTGGAGGGCAAAGTGCTCCCAGCACAATTATAGCCAAAGGCTATGGTGTATGTAAGCTTGACCTTACTGGTATAGTCTGATCCTGTAGTCCTAGCTAGCTGAGGGATGTGGGCTGCAGGAGGAGCAGTAAGTGCTGCCACAACAAAGCTTGATAGAGTTCTCAGGTGCATGTAGTTAAATAGATTTGAAACTTGTAAGAACACTTGATCACTCCCTTGTTTTGCTTTGTGTGATCTGCCTATAAAATAAAGACTTGGCTTACAGGCTGGGTCACTGTTTCCTCATCCAGGCAGTGATCCACCTGGCCCCAACTATATTCTCTTGTCTGTTTTCTTTAATCCTTCACCGCCCCTCCTCAGGTTCACCACTGGCTGTGCTGGACACGGTTCACAATCCCCTTGTTCTTTAGTGTTAAGAGTCCTTCATTTTTTAACTTAAAATGGCCTTATGCAATAAAGACTACATTTGCCAACATACTTTGCACCTTGGCATAATGTGAGAAAGTTACAGCCAATGGGATTTCTTTTTTAAATGCTTCACATGTGACTTCCAGGATATGCCCTTAAAAAGAGGGAGTAGAGTCACAGAAGATCATTACAGGTACAGAAACATGGGAAGGAAAGCTGTAGTCCATGCTTCTCATTCGCGAGTGTACATCAGAGCATTTTAATGTATTCTCAAAGCAGAGGCCTCATGGCTGAAGGTTCAGATTAGGCATGTCTGGACTAGGGCCCATAAATGTGAATCTTAAACACAGTCCTCAGATGATTCTGATATGCACGTGCAGTTTAAGGGCAGTTGCTATAAGACCACTAAGTCTCATACATGCAGAATAAATATGAACAGTAAAAATATCAAACAGTACATTGGAAACTCTGTAAAATGAAAAGCACTTAGACTGTCCTTAAAATAGCCACAAATAATGCCTGATCATATAACATAGTATAAAAAAATCCTTCTCATTTGTTCTTTCTACATGATTACTTATTGCCTTTACTTATGAAAATACTTGTCTCTCAATTCTTCAGTTTTCCATCCAGAACCTCAAAGTATCTAATGATATAATCTATATTTCTTCTAAGTGAAATTGTATGCACGTTTATCTGCAGAAATAAGTAAATATCAGTGAGTTAAATGAGTCTTGGTCACCTCTTAAACACATGCTCCAGAGTGGCCACACACATCCAAATGGAGTCACCTCCATATCTTTCATAGAGTCATCAACCACCAAGTCATCCTGTAAATCAGTGGCTCTCAATCAGGGGTGAATTTGTAAGGGCACATTTGACAATGTTAGAAGACATTTCCAGTTGGTATAACTGAGGTGCTACTGGCATCCAGGAGGTAGAGTCCAGAGAAGCTGTGAAATATCCTGCAATGCATGGGACAGACCCCCAGAACAATCTTACCTAATCAAAAATCAACAGTGTCAAGGTTGAGAAACTATTCTGAAAGGTGTGGAAGGGGTCTGTCCCTACAGATTCGCCCAAAATACACAGTCTCTGAGAAGCATCTCAGAGCTAGCCAGAAAACAAATTTCGCAAAAAAAGAGACCATGCTTGTGCACACCCCTGTGTGTGTTCTGTAGACATTCAACCTTAACAACTGTAAGATAATAGAGAGGAGCATGGGCCCTGTGTCAGATCATGTGAGCTTGAGTCCCAGCTGGCATTTAATACTGTATTATGAGGAGCACATTATGTCATGTATCTAAGCCTGATTCCTCATCTGTAGAGTATAAAAATTATTGTGATAGAAAACTTCCTAATATATCATTATGAAGATTAATTAAGATAATCCATGTAAAGTTCTTAGAATAACACCTGACACATAATAAGTTAGTAATAATATAGTGCTATTTTAAAATAAAATATTAAAATATTTTTGTGATGCTCCAATAGATGCTTTTTCATCTTTTAATTTTTATGTCCTTTTTCTTCACCCCACCTTTAATCACAGCCTGGTAACTAATAAGATACAACATTTTTTATTAAATGTATTAGAGTAACATTGATTAATATGATCATATTGGTTTCAGGTGTGGGTTTCCATGTTATAAGATTTGTATGTTGCACTGTGTGCCCACCATCCAAAGTCAAATTTTCTCTAGTTATGTGGGGACATAGATAACAGACAACTTTGTGTTACTGGTGTAACCTCCATGTCTTCAAATACCTTTCTCTCCCTGGTTTTTCTCTGGGAGCAATTCTCCTATAAACTTGGAAATATTCCATATTCCCACATATGACAGACCCATAAAGAAACATGCCTTACACCCACCTCACTTTTTGCTAATAATGAGGTTATAACTCACTTGCACAATGTTGGTAACCACAGGAAAAACAAACACTACAAGTTTCGGCAACACTTCACAATGGCCTTATGCTGGGGTAACAAAATGAAATAGCAGTGCTTCCCGTCTTCCCCTCTAATCTACCTGCTTGGCCTTTGCAAACTACCTTTTGAAAGCTACTTCCACAAAGGCCAATCCTCCACCTGAACTTAGAACTTTACAGAGGAAGTGAGAGAAGAGGAGAAGGAAAGCAAAGAGAAAAATGGCCAGAAGTAAAGGCACTGCACTAATGTACTATCCTCTCAGTCAAGCAACCTAGCAAGTTGTCTTTGACTCATTTTTATTCCTTTGTCACCTGGACAAAGCACTCGTTAAGACCTATTGATTTTCCTTCAAATGCCTCCTATATCATCCTTGTTTCGAATAATTACTTAGTGACTGCTATTGGCAAGGAATTGTGCAAGATACCATGCAGTAATAATATAGTATGGAGACACATTGGGAAGCTCACAGAAATTTTATATATATATATATATATATATATATATATATATATATATATATATATATATGATATCCAGAAATTATATATTATAATTTCAATATATATAATTTCTAATTTCTGGATATCATACATATACATTATATATGTACCATCCTTATATATTATATGTGTGTCTGATATAATACCAGTAATGTATTATATGAGTGTGTTTTTCAGTGGGAACAATTCATGTCCTCATTGCTCTTGCAATCTAAAAGTAAGAAAAGATATACAGAAAATAGCAATAAGAACTTATTAAGACAATGACCCAAGGAGAACTTATTAAGACAATGACCCAAGGAGAATTATAAAGAAGGGAAAAAATCTGGCTGGGCAAGGCTTCAGAGAGAACATGAAAACTGCTTAGAACAGTTATGTTCTTGTGCTAGGATAAAGTACACTAATACACTTTAGAATCTTAATTCAGTAATTGACCACAGCATTTCCTGGAGTTACATGTAGAATTGTTTCACTGTCATGTGAATAAGACATGTAGACAGTCAGTGAGTGTATTTGTCTTTACCAGGTCTAAACCTACATTATCCAGGCTTGATTCTGACCTGGTGGGCTTTCATATTCTAGGCTTTCTCTCCTCCAAATTGTTTAGCACTCTTTTCAAGGTTAATATTTCTAAAGCCTCACTTTTATCATGCCATTCCCTTATCCTTTGGGGATCCTTATTTCTTTTCATTTCCAATCTAATCTGTTTGGTTTTTGTTGGTTTTTTTTTTTTTTTCACCTCGCTCTGCCTATTTAATTTCACTTCCTGCAACTCCACCTTGCATCTTCCTTGGGATTCAAGCTAGTTGAGTACAAGCTTTGGAGCTCAACTGCCTGGGTCTGAATGCTGGCTGTGCCTCTGGTGGGACACATAATCATGGCAAGTTAGGGACTCACTCTCTCAGTGCCTCATTTTCCTCATCTTGAAAATGGGGATAACAGTTCTTGCCTCAAACCGTTACTAGTAAATGAAGTATTAAATGAAATAATACTTAGAACAATGCTAGTAAGTACTCAATTAGTTAGATCTGTTTTTATCTGATGTTTTTGCTTACAAGGTATAATGCTCCCTTTTTTGATAATAGCATTTAATGCTATTTGTCCTTGAAACACTACCCCTCCCCAGAGTCCATCTGCCCTTAATAGGTGTGCCAATAAAGAAACCCCAGCATCTAATCATCCCTGGAGGTGGACACTCTATGCAAGCAAAACAAATTGTTCTCTTTCTCTCTTTCTCTCTCCCAGGATATTGAGGACTGCAGCTAAAATAATCTGATGACAGTGCCTCCAAAAGATTGTTATTGGTATCCACTGTCTAGTTCCTCAAGGCTATCCTTCCCAAAAAAAATAATTGTTTAATTCTTCATTTCTGTGAGTTCTCCAGGATCCTACTATTGATATTCTCTATTGCTTAAGTTTTTCTGAGTTGCTTTCAGATATTTTCATTGAAACAACTGATACTAACCTTCTTACTCTGAAGTCAACTTTACATTCATCCCTTCCTTGGACACTGTCTTCACCTCACAAAGAAAGCTCTCTAATCTGCCTTCCACCTACCCAAATTCCCCCATCCTTCACGATCCAGATCTTTTCAATAATTACCTGTGTCCTCATTGATCTCTTTCTCTGTTCTTTGACATCTATCATAACACAGAGTTTACCTTTCCTTTACAAAATAGTGCTTGTGCCATCAGTGTGTTGTAGTGTGTTTATCACGTCTCAACAACTAACTCCTAAACCTCTTGGAAACAAAATCTAGACCTTACCTGTGGGTTTATGTATAGTATTTAGCAAGGTTCTAAGCTCAGAGCAAACACTTGCTATCTATTCATTTCTAATGAAGATTCATTAGAAAGGTTTAAAATGCTTCCTCTCCCTGTCACTCAAAGTACTACATCTATGTAAACTTCTTATGAATTCTGGCTAGTCTGTTTTCTCTTTGATCTTCTTAATTATGCCAGAATCCTCCAAATATCTGTTCATGATTGAACACAGTTGATCAATATATATTTCTGAAGAAATGTGTGATATGGGTTTAAGAAATATGGTAAAAATAATTTCCAGTGCCATGTGAACAGTATATATGGATAGTCATTGGTTTTAGGTATTCTCCAGTTCTTCCCCAAATTAAACCTAATCAGAAAACTACAGCATCTCACAAACCCAGTGAATTTCTTTCCTGCCATCTGGTAAGAAATGAAAGTCAAGAAACATTAGTAGGTGGCAGTGGCTATGAACAGACAGTACTATTAGTACTTGTGATGTCTGCTTCCACTCTGAATATTCAATTTTATTTATCCAACTTAATACAAAGAATTTCCTAGCATAATATTTAATTCTTCAGCAAAGAATTTTTCTTTGTTTCCTGCAATTTCCATCTCCAGAAATATTAATATACTTCAACCAAAGACCCTCATTAGCCTTTCTGAAATCTGCCTCAAATCCTAGCATACTCATTTGAATCTGAGTAACATCAAACCATTAAAATAGAATTTGTTTCATCATTTGTTCTACATCATGGTTACCCACAGATTTTTCTCGGGACTGATGAACATTTTGTGTCTGAGACTAGATGCAAAAGATTGGTGTTTTTTCGTTTATTTGTTTGCTTTTTGGTTTTTTCATGTCATCCACAATTGAAGCAACTCCACTTGTCTGCCCTACATCCACTTACTGCCTCTTCCTTGACCCTCAGAAAGTTGAGCTACATGAGTATGGCATCCTTAATCAAACAGGAAAACAGATCTGGCCAGGTAAATAATAGAGAAAAGGTACTGAGTCTTTTGACAAATATGATAAGACATTTTATATTATCCCTATGCTTCTTCAGAAAGCTCCTGATATGACTGGAAGTTCTCCTAAGCTAAACTCCTTTAAGGAGTAGGTCTGCTTACAGAATAAATTCCAAAGTCCTTAACATGACACAAATCCTTTCATGATCTGGCCCCAGCCTAAATATCCAAAACTTGTCTTTTATCACTTCCCTCTTCAACATCACACAAAACTCTACCTTCTTTGGATTATGAAGGCTTGGTGAAACAGTTATTTGAAGTAAAAATCCTGGAGAACTAGAAGGAAAAAGAAGAGGGAAGAGAAAATAATAACTATAATAATAAATCTAAAGTCAAAAAGAAAGGAAACAGCAAAAAAGGGGAAAGCAAACCCTTCTAGATTATCACATTATATGCTATTACTTTACTCTAGATATGCCAGGACCATACCAAAGAGACAACTTGACTGGTGGCCTCTACTGTTACCACCCAAAATCCCAGCAGGGAGGCTGAAGGAAAGATCACAGCCAGAATCATCTCCATGCCCTACCAAGAGAGAAAAGAACCTGGCTTGGCACCATACAGTCCATCACACATATTATCAAGTATTAACATACTACAATCAGGAATACTCTACACTGACTGAACTATTCTGTGTTGTAGGTTTGTTTCTTACTTTCAGTTTTTCCCTTAGCTTCTATTAGCCTCTTTCTATATGCAGACTCTTAAACCTCGGGGCAGTTGATAAATTGTGGGTTATATAACAAAATCCATTATCATTCAATGAATCCACTATCGACCCCGGCCTGGCACCAGGGGATGGAGATTTGCTAAGGCACACAGCCTTGCACCAGCGTCCCAATGGAAACATTGGGCCTGGATATGTCTATAAGCTCCTCCATTAACTAAATTTTGCCTACTCAGTCTTTCATCTTCTCCTGCTAACATGTCCCTCCAGACAACCATTCCACCTGCTGTGTAACCAATCTTGATTATCAACAGCTCTTATCCCTTACACCAACCTGATGCCCGCCTCTTCTGTCCACATTCTGATCCTTATTTAGATTTGCTCTCATCCACACTCAGAGCCAGAGAGAAAGATCATAACTTTCCTAGATCCCCCATCACTACTTTAACAGCACCATTCCTCCACTTCCATGCAAAACACTCTCCTCTTTTGAAGTTCATGGCTTTCACTAATCCTCTTCCCCATCTAGGACTCCAGGTGCTACTCACACTTTAAGAGTCTGAAACCTGGCTTACAGCTTTCTCACCAATATTAAAGCATTTTTGAAGTTTGTTCTAATATGGGCTCACAGTTACCTTATGTCTGTTCAATCCATGATTCTATCTGCAATCCCCTTTGTCCATCCAACTTGGCAATAACAGGTTTAAAATTCCTCCAACTCACCCTGAAATCTGAAACCCTCCTATCATAGACCTTCTTTCCACCTCACTCATTTCAACAGTCCAGTCCTACTTTTTATTCTCATGGTGACTTCTATTCTTCAACCATCCCAATCCATTATTCATGAATATCATTTCCATTATGGATTCAGTTTCCTTTCCTCTCTGCCTCTCCGGATACCATGGGTTACGATTTCAACAAAACTTTGTTACTCTAGATGTCTTACCCCTCTTGACTGCTGACCATGGGCTCCTTATCAGTCTCCCAAGTTTATCCTCCTCCCACCATATCTGCTTTCTTTATTCCTTTCCCAAGGTTCTTAAAACTTGCAGAAAGGTCTAAACAGAAAGGTCCCCAACAAGGACAAGCCATTAAACATCAGGTAGCCCTTGGCTACTGTCTGGAAACTTTTCGGTTCTCTTCTTAAGGAGTCGGCTCTCCTGCAATATAAAAATCACTTATAGTAATCTCTGCACGTTGTATTTTCTTATTCTTTCTAGCACTCTTTAAAAAAGAGCCTAAAATCACTGTATCCATTTCTTCACTACACTCTCCTTTACAGAACCGATCAGCAATGGTCTACCACACTAATGAAATTTAAGGAGGTTCACCAATTATATTAGTTTTCTTTTTAACTTCTCAAACTTCTTGACTCCAAGAAATTCCTGACCTGCCCACATTGCCTGCTGACAAGACCTGACTGGGTGATCCAAGCTTGGCTCAGGCATATCTCTCAAGCAGCAAAAGTGAGTTAGATGCTATAATCCCAAGACCATCATACACATGACAGCAGACCACCCAACCAGCTGAGCTCACCTAGCTGACAAACCAGCTTTCACCAGCTCATCAACAACACAGAGACTTTGCTTTAAAATTCCCATTTCTCACCCTAGCCAGTTTTGCTCAGTGGATAGAGCATCGGCTTGCAGACTGAAGGGTCCTGGGTTCAATTCCAGTCAAGGGCACAAGCCCGGGTTGTGGGCTCGATCCACAGGAGGGGGTGTGCAGGAGGCAGACAATCAATGATTCTTTCTCATCGTTGATGTTTCTATCTCTCTCTCCATCTCCTTTCCTCTCTGAAATCAATAATATTTTTAAATAAATAAATAATAAAATAAAATAAAATTCCCATTTCTCCTCCCCTATGCTAGATTCTCCAGAGCTTGGACTCTGCCCTGAATTCAGTTCCCTGTTTGGCAGTAAAACTCAGTACTCAATGCTCCCTTTTTTTTTTAAATAATTCTTTACTGTTGAAAGTATTACATATGTATGTCCCCTTTTTCCTCTTTTCACATATATCTTCCACCAGAATGCTGGTGGTAATATCTGTATTACAACATTTATTAATTTTAGTTCAATATTGGTCGAAAGTACTTCTCATTAATTTTCATGCCTTACATATTAACCTAACCAAACGTTTTAGAAACCACCGACATTGTGACTTCTCTGAAGAGAATTCACTAATTTGGATGTTCAATGGACTTTCACTGAGTACCTACCATTTTCTACATACAATAGAAGCTGCTGATCTTACAAAGATGAGTAAGACACTTTGCTGGCATTCAAAGTGTCCACAGCCTAGATGAACAACAAGGACAGCAAGAAAGGACTATGAACAGCGAGATAATGAAGATAAAGGATGAGTGCACACAGTATTCTAAGAGTGGAGAGGAGGAGGATGACTAACTCTCCTTGGGGTAGTCAGGAACCCACTACTTATATTACTAATAGCTTAGTAATCCAACTCTTTTGTTACGATTTTTTTCTCAATGAGCCATTGTTATATTTGTACCGCAATTTAACCAGAATGTCTAGTGACAAAAGGACTCTTTGCTCATTAACATGGGTATTTATAAACTAGAATATATGCTTAGAGTACATTAACCCACACTTCTCTACTTCTCTTGTTAAAGTGAGACCTAAATTTCATTTTCAGTAGGATACATGCTTTAATATACATGCATGTTTTAAATGTATATACACAGTATCATCACTAGAACCCTGAGCATCAGAAATGTTCATCACATGTATGTGTGTGTGTACACTCCTAGGTGTATATGTATGTACCACCATGGTAAATTTAGTGTATTCTTCCCATGGTAGTCAGCTGAAAATACATCTGGGGCACTGGTAGTAGGTTTTTGCCCAGCATTCCTTCTCTGGGAACTCCTTGTTTTGCCACACACTCCCATCTGTGAGGTAAAGCAGAAGATGCCATGTTCCTATTATGTAACTACACATGTGTACTCTCTAGCCACAGTGACCAAAGATGATCATGATTCAAGCAAGGGCAACCAAGATGCTCCCTATATGTTTGGGAATTTACAAAGGTTCCTTTCCCTCTTGGTGGCTTCACTGTAATATGGAAAACTTGGAAACTTTTGGCAGCAATATTCCACCAGGTGAACCAACAACAGAGGAAGCCTGTCCATGGTGAGAGAGGAAAGCAAAGCAGAAGCACTGACAAGGACTTGATATAGGATTCCCAAATTTCTCACAGTGCTCTAAGTCCCAGGTCCATCTCTGACCTGAGATTCTTTGAGATATCCCAATATCTTTATAATAAATTTCCCTTTTTGCATACGCTGAAATTGAGATTTTTGTAACTTGCTAATATAAACAATGCTGACTAAGAAGTTCTATATAACCAGTTACAACAGTGTAATTTACATCCATGAGATTGGCCAAGGCAAATGAAAACCCTCCTTGGTTGTGAGAGCCAATTCAGAATACACAGTGAATATGAA
Source organism: Corynorhinus townsendii (assembly GCA_026230045.1). Classification (NCBI taxonomy): domain Eukaryota; kingdom Metazoa; phylum Chordata; class Mammalia; order Chiroptera; family Vespertilionidae; genus Corynorhinus; species Corynorhinus townsendii. Next base: position 150,026,668 of record JAPDVU010000003.1, read on the forward strand.
GGATGGAAACTACAGAGCTGTTATTAACTTAACCCTTAAAGTCACTCTTGACTCTTTTGCTCTTTTGCTTCCCTACATTTACTTTTTCCTATCTTTTGTCTCTCACCAAGTACTACCAATTCTTCCTTTAAAATGCCTTTCATATCTATACTATGCTACTCATTTAAATTATAACCACTCTAGTTCAGAGTTTCCTACTAGTTAAATGGACCCTCTACTTCTAGTCTCCTCATGTCTACACATTGTGAATGCTTTTCTTAGGCAGATTATAAAAATTACATGTGTCCTGTCTCCAGCTTTAAAATTTCAGTGGCTCTTAAATTTTGTTAACTGAACAAAATTTTAAAATTTAGCTAGGCATCAAGCTCTTTAACAATCTTGCTTCCATCTACCTCTCAAAGTTAAATATCACTATTCCCTCCTATGACTTCTGAATCTCATCAAATTAATTGTCATCATTAGAGTCAGTACAATGTGTCAGGCACTAGGTTCAAGATTTTATAAACATAATTTCCTATAATATTTATAAAAACTGTGGTGCTTTTCAAATGAATCTTCAAATTCTTTGACACTAGTCCCATTGAAAATGGGTCTATGTCCCCTCTGCAAGAATCTGTGCCAACCTAAGTTTACAACTAACAGAATGACCCCAAAGTGACACTGTTTAACTTCTTAGGCTAGGTCAGAAAGGGTAATATAGTATGTGCCGAAAGAGAGAGAGAGAGAGAGAGAGAGAGAGAGAGAGAGAGGAAAATGATGGTGACTAATACAATCTATGTAACCTTTTATAATGGAATTAGAGGCCCGGTGCACAAAATTCTGGCACTGGGGTGGGAAGTCCCTCAGCCCAGCCTGCACCCTCTCACAGTCCGGGACCCCTCGCTCCTTACCACCCGCCTGCTCACTGCTCCTGACCGTTCAGCTTGCTGCTCCTTAGAGCTGCCATGGAGACGGGAGAGGCTCCCACCACCGCCTGCTGCGTTCGCCAGCCATGAGCGCAGCTTCTGGCTGAGCAGCGCTCCCCCTTTGGGAGCGCACTGACCACCAGGGGGCAGCTCCTGCATTGAGCACCTCCTGGTGGACAGTGCACATCACAACAACTGGTCATTCTTGTCGTTCCGCCGTAAAGGTCTCTTAGGCTTTATTATATAGATGAACAGGCAGTGTAAATCACTTGGTACATTCACCTTTAGAGGCCAGTAACAAGTCTGACAACATTAGGCTACCATGCTGCAAGGAAGCTCAAGCCACGTGGAAAGTCCACTCATAGATGCTCCAGATGAGAGCCCTAATTAAGGGCTCAGATAACAGTTAACATCAAGTAAAGACACTTAGTAAAGAAGTCCCAGATAATTCTGGCTCCCCGCTGTGAAATCATGCCCACATATCGAGTCTCTACTGCTGTGACATTGCAGATCAGAGGTGGGTCATTCCCTGCTCTTTACTGTTTGTACTCCTGACCCACAGAATCTAGAAGCATTAAAAATTATTACTATTCATTGCTAAATTTTAGAGTGATTTCTTATTCAGCAATACCAATTAGAGCCTATTTTAGCACCTGGAAGTGGGGGACTGACATAACTAAGCCTCAAACATGTGGCATTGGCTTTGGGGCTAAAGCCTGAGGAAGCTGTGGGTGAGGGCTTGAAGAATACTAAGGTGAGTAGTACTGGAAGCTACACAAAAGGGGAACTTTGTGATATACTGGAAGAAAGTTTGGCAACAGTGTTCCCTATAGTATCATGGAAAATGAGAACTATAACTACTGAACTATATTTTCTAGATAAGGATATTTCCAGGCATAACACTGAAAGATATTTATGGCTTCTTCTCATTGGCCATAAAAATTGCAAAAAAGGAGAGAAGAGCTTAAGAATTAAGCTGTCCGGTTTCTAAACAAAATTTAGAAAAAAATTAGGACTTGCTGAGTTTGAAATTTAAACTCTTTCTTCAACCCCGCCTCTCAAGATAGCAAAAGATTTTCAAAGTAAGAAACAGCCCCAGGGGAAAAAAATACACATCGCTATCAGGGAAACATGGTCTAAAGATGCAACTAAGACTGTGACTTCAGAAATGAAGACTTCAGACACTCTTAAAGTGATGCCTCACAGGCCTTTTGAAAAAGACAAAAGGTTTTCTTAGGATCTTAAAGGTGTTCCTTGAAACCCTTCCTGTTAAACAATAAAGCATCTATGAATCCTAAGGGCAAAGGCTTCAAGGCTCATCTTAAAGAGACCTAAGGGTATAGTTTTGTCGAATGGAATGGATATAACTTGATGTATAAAAAGCCAACATTCTTTATATAATTATAAATTATATAAAATTATATACATGCTTGGACTTAAAGCAACAGAGCCAATACAAAAGAAAAATAAAGCCTTTGGACCCTGAACTTTTTCCTAGTAGAAAGTAAGCTCAGAAGGCTTTTCAATTGTAAATACAAACTTCTTTTTAATTGGCAGAGAAAAGATGCCTTAAAAGACAAAACCTAAGAGCCCAAAGGGTGGGGCCATGCTCCAGAAAGAGCAGCAATGAGCCATAATTAAAAAATTGTCAACATGTGCCCAGTTAGATTCCAAAATTGCTACGGGCCAGCAACTGCTGTATCTTCTCATTGTTCTCTACTCTTGAATGGAAAGGTCTATTGCAATAGTCATATTCTCATCTAAACATTGTCTCTTGGGGGTGAGGAGTGGAGTTAGATCATTTGTCAAATTAGTTAATAGGTCCTCAGGAAGAGAGAAACCATGCCCAAGAAACCAAACCCAAGTACTCTCATCTGCACCCAGACCTAAACTAGATGGTGAGATCCTACACCTCAAACTTGAGTCTGATGCTATAATGAATCAAACTTATTGGTGAGTGCATTTTATATGTGGAATGAATGTAAGGAATTTGTGACAGAGAGCAGACTGTATTGATTTTCAAACAAGTCCACAAATTCTTTGACACACCCCATCAAGAGATAGGGTCTATGCTCTCTTCAATCAAATCAGAATCATCCTTAGTGACTTCCCTTGTACCCATTAAAAAGCAGTAAAAGTGATGCTGTGTGGCTTCTGAGGATAAGTCCAAAAGGGTCATAAAGCTTCTACTTAATTATTTTGAGACATTCGCCTTCAGAGCTACTTCACCATGTAAGAAGTCCAACCACTCTGAGGCCACCATGCTTTGAGCAAGCCCAGGATACGTGTGAAGGCTGCATACAAATGCTCTGACCAGCAGCCTGAGCTGACATCGCAGCAGACTGGCAGAACAACCAGACACAGTGAAGATGGCCCAGGGGACTCTGCTTTTCAGCAGTCAAGTCACCCCTACTCATCAAGTCTCCCCAGCTGAGGCCCCTGACATCAAGGAGAAGAGACAGTGTCCCCACTGTGCCCTTCCAAATTCCTGACCCACTGAAACTTTTAGCATATTAAAAGGTTGTTTTATGCCACAAATTCTGGAGTTCATTATGCCATAATAGTAACTAGGACAATATTATAAAGGAAGAATTCATACTTCCAGTTTTCAAACAAGAAAACCAGGATAAAGAGAGGCTAAGTAATTAACCAAGGTCATAGAAAAGCAAAGCAAAAATTTGAAAGCAAACCTATCTGATTCTAAAATCCATGTTTATTTCCATAAAGCTACACTATTTCCCAAAGATATACCTATCTCTTTGTCTTTTCTTATTAATACTTCCCCTGCTGAGGATTATATGCCCACATTCAGCTTCTTCTCTTAGACCAATTCATCATTCAGGGCCACTCTCAATCCTATCTCCTCCAGGACGCACATACCTAGATCTAACCCTTAGCAAGTTCTCTATCTTCAAAACTGCCTTTCACTTAGTTTCTATAGCTTTAATTTTACAATTATTGAATGCTAGTAACACTAATTCACAATTGGTAAAGTCATTGCTTTTCCAATGCACATTCCTTGGCTACCCTTTTGAATTATATCCTCAGACAAAGGTTTGAAATCCAAATGTCTACAGAATGAAAGCAGGTAATATACAATAGTGAAGTGGACTAGATGCAAAAGTATAAAAGTGTTCTTGACTAAGTTATACTGGGAAGCAAATGTAAATGGGTCAGCCACACTCACCTTCCGCATGCATATATCACCACCTGACATATGATACATTTATTTGTTTATTGTCACTGTCTCCTCATTAGGATGTAAGTTTTTTGAGAGTAGAAACCCTGTCTCCTGTGTTCACTGCCATATCAGCAGAGCCTAGAACAATACCTGACACTCAGTCAATACATATCTTTTGAAGAAATAAACGAATGAACAAATATTGCCACACAGTAATGTGGGCCTAGTGACCTTCCCATTTTTTCAAGAGAAGTCAATAAATAAATAATTTTATGTGCAATCTCCCATTTTCTAAATTTTGTCAACTGATGATAAAAATGTTAATCCATGTTAGGGATGGGTAAACAAAACCTGTCTGCAGGCTTAGATTCCATCTGAAAGCTGCGTTTGCAATCTCTGTACTAGAGGGATCTTAGACTGTTTTTTATTTTTCTAATTACACGGAATCATGCCTTGCAGAGATAGATAACTTGATAAACAAATAATGATGATGCTTCAACTATGCACACTTGAGGCACTGCTACAATTAAGCTATGTATTAAGATGCCACCCAAGTTGCTCTCTCCTTTCCTGAAGGAACCTGCCTCAGCTTCTGATCCAAAATGACCTCCTGGACTTCACATAACCTTCCCACTTCCAAGATTTTAGAACTAAACTACTTCTTCTAGCTGTTAAGAATTGAGTAATGTCATTCCCATGGGCTCCCAGTAATAAAGAGGAAAAGCAGTGGAAAGAAAATAGATTGGATTTCCAAAGAGTGACAGAAAAAGAGATCCAGGCTTTAAAACATATTTCCACAGTTGATAAATAAGGGCTCCCAATGGCAATTTCGTTTTCCTTTCTACACTTCTCAGTGTTTATAGATTATACAATCCAAATTTTCACTTCATTTGACCTTTCAATGTTCTCTAGTAGCATGTTTTATCTTTCCTACATAAAAATGATTAAGGAGACCTTTTAAAATGTTTACCAATTACTTAGATTCTTAACTCTAATACAGAGTCATGTCTAAATAATTAGAGTGTGTCTGGGTCACTTGAACATGGGTCACTTAACAGCAAGCATAACTGTGAAGGGCTGAGAACACTTTTAAGAAAACATACTTGGAAAAAAACATTTCCATTGTACCCTATGCTGCTAGCTGACCCAAGGCAAGTCAATCATCATCTTCTGAAGACGTAAAGGGAAACAAGATGTCTTGGTGTTCCTTTTCTGTGTATGGTCCAATGTGTATGGCCTCGAAATATTCAGACATTACAAACATCAGAGGAGTTCAACTTATCAAATGAGTATATGTCCCAAAGAGTAAAATGTCATCCAGCCCTCTAGCCAGCATTTAGGATGTTATTTTAATGATTATGTAGTTGAATTTATATATAGAATCTTCAATAATGGCATGAATTTTGTACGCAGGCAGAGTTTATATTTTAAAACAAGCTCCACAATGCTTTGAATTGAAAGTAACAGTGAGAAACATTTATTTAGCCAAACCTATATTTCAAAATTTAGGTTATTATAGAGCTATGAACTTCCTACAGAATAAGAATATAGATTTCTATTCACTTATTTTATGTTCAAGCAACACTGAATCTGATGGCCATGGGATGAGGAGAATCATTACCTGAATTCTGTTATAGACACACAAGTGAAGTGGTGAGACAGAGCTCCTAGGGCACACGGCAGAAAAGCCTAAAATTTTAAATCAGACCAACAGAGGTTTGACTTGCAGCTCCACCACTTGCTTACTTTGTAACCAACCCTGGGAAAGTACCTAATCTCTTTAAGCCTCAATTTACTCATTTGGAAAAATGGGATCATAATACCTTGCTTTAGGATTGACATCAAAATGAAAATAAATGCATATTTATTGTATAATCCATTGAAATAAGGAGGAAATTGCTAACTTAGCATGGCTGACCTAGCCTCACTAATTAAATGCAGTAGGATGCAAACAGTGCGTAGAACACTATGGTTTCACAAACAGTAGCTGTCATAGAGAGTCCAATTGATTTTTATTATAAATTTAATGCAAACAGTAATTCTCCAGGCTTCCTATTACTACCCTTTCCTAAGAACATATTTTTATACATTTGGGTGTTATAGGCTAAAAGAAGCTCTTCACTGTACAGAAATTCTAGCACATTGGCAGAACTTATATGTACAAAAATGTTCACTGAGCATTGCTGTTAATCACTGAAAATCAGAAAAATAAAAAATGGTCATCTATAGGAAGATGACAAATTTTGATGTATTCATTCAACCATTCTATTCAGATAAACCACAAAAACACAATTTTAAGCAAAAAGTAAAATGAAATGAAAATAAGTTGCAGAATGCAATCTAAAATATAAAACCACTTATATGAAATTTTAAAGCATGATGTGTATTATAAATGGATATATACATACTTAATAATTACATAATAATATACATGGCAATGGCAAGAGACCAATTCAGTAGAGTGATTATCTTTAAGGAAGAAGGCAAGGCATGAGATCAGGCAGGATGCACAGAGAGCTTCAATAGAGAGTTCTATCCAATATGTTTTACTTCTTCAAAAATTAGAGTGAAGCAAAGATGGTAAAATATTTAGATTCTATAGACCTGGCTAGTAGGTATATAGAGTGCATTATGTTATTCTCCACATTTTCTGTATATTTGAAATGTTTCACAATAAAATGAAGCAGCTTTCCCAATTATATAAATGTTTCCCAAACAAACAATAGCTATTCCAGAGATATTCAGGAGATGAAGAGGGACAGGGTTTGGGGGGGTGAAGGAATAAGAGACCTGGGTATAGAAGAAACATTCCTCTCTGACTCTTTGAAGCCTGGAAGATAATTTTTCTCCCAATGGTTAAGGAAAGAATTCAGCTATATAAATGTGAGAAGGGTAGGAATAATTAATTCATTGTTAATCCAGATTACTTTACAGAGTGTATATAATCTAAAAACATCATTAAGTTTAAAATACTTACTACAACCCCACTCTTGGTGATAGTTTCTCTGTATGTGAAGTTGCAAATAGCCCAGGCTAAGTAATATGTGGACATGAGAGGGGTCTGTGAAAAGTGATCCGTAACCCATCCATCTTCCTCAAACACAGAAGTTTCCACTGGCATATTGGATAAAGATAAGTAGGTTGCTTGATGCTTGATGCTGATTTTAAAAGTTGCCTTGTAGATGGGCTCATCAAAACAAGGAAATGCTTTTCTGGCATGTGTAGGCGAAAACTGAGTAACACCAAGGAATCTGGAAGACAGAAAATGACATTCCCAATTACATTTATGGCTTCAGTTATGATCACTTTACATGCTTCTGTTGATAACATATTATTGCCAAATTCCAAGGTACTTTCCTTTTCTGAATAAAACTTAAGTTCATATATAGAATAAAAGCACAATATACATATTTCCTCAACAATAAAAGTTCTTCGAGGAAGTTTTTGTCTCAATTAGAGTAAATTCTCAATCCACAGCAGTGCCTATTAGACAAAACACTATACAGAAAAACAACTCATTGGCAAACACTGGAAAATAATAATCCTCTTGTTTGGCATGCCTCCCTTTCCTCCCTGAAGCTGAACAACATTTAAAGTCAGTGAAACTAAATCCAGAAGTTCTCATCACATATGTATAGAACACAGACCATCACTGGAAAACATCTGTGTCTTCAAATTTCATCATGACCTGATTTTAGTAAGAAGATGGACTTTGAATTCTGACAGAACTTGGTCTGTATTCCGGCTCTACAACATTCTTAGCCATATCGTCCTCTACAATTACTAAATTTCCCTAAAGTGTAGGTGTTCATTGCTTAAAATAAAATAATCTTGTTTAACTCAGAAAAAAAAGCTTTTGTAAAGCTTAGGGTGGGAAAAAAGAGAAAGTGAAGCACCTATCATGGTGAATAGATGAATAGCACCTAGTAGGCAGTTAATAAACAGCAGCCAGTCAAAAAATGGCTGCCACTGAGAAACCAAGATGATGGCATAGGTAAACACCTAAACTGCTGCCTTGCACAACAATATCAAAACTACAACTAAAAGACAAAACAGACACCATCCAGAACCACAGGAAAGCTGGCTGAGTGGAAATTCTACAACTAGAAGAAAAGAGAAAAGTACATTGAGACTCAGAGGAGCTACAAAAGGCTAAGATACGGAGGCTCGCATGCGGAGAGGAAGGGTGGCTGTGTGCACGGGCGGCTCAGTGTGCAGCTGGCTTTCTAAAGTGGGAGGGAGAAGGAAACTCCCAACTGCACTGAACTCCAGTCCTGGGTGAGACGCTGGGAAACCAGACTCATTCAGGGAGAATCTGGACTTTCAGGGAAAAAACAGCACACTGAGACTTGGGGGCTGTGGAAGGCAGAGGTCTGGAGGCGCGTGCACGCGCAAAGAGGACTGACTGCTAAATGCACAGGTGGCTGAGTGCGCTGCTGGCTTTCTAAAGCTGGAGGGAGACAAAAGCTCCCGACTGCATTGAACTCCAGTTCCGGGCAAGTTTCTGGGAACCCCGACTCATTCGGGGAGAAACTGGACTGTCTGGCAGCAGGCAAAACTCGAGGGTGGCTTTCTCTCAGAGGTGCTTGCAGCGATTACCGAGGGGCACTGAGACCCAGGGGCCTCATAGGGCAGGGCTGACAGGAAACCAAGGCTGTCTGCTCTGCCCTGAAACTCCACCCCATTCAAGCTGAGCACAGAGGCTTTTGCAATTTTGAAAGTCTTGTCTCATAAGAGTGTCTCCAGCACAGAAGTGTTCCCAGTATAGACACAGCTGATCCTCACAGCCAATTGGCCTGGAGGTCAATTCCTCCCAGTGATACCAGCAACAATCAAGACTTAACTACAACAAGGCTGAGCACACAGTCCACAAAGGGGTGCATCAAGAGTGTCCACCTCAGGCAACTGGGGAGGCTGAGCCATTGTGCCCTAGAGGACACCTACCACACAAAGCTACTCTACCAACTCAGGGAAGCAGTCAAAATGCAGAGACAAAGAAACAGATCACAAATGAAAGAAATGGAGGAAAGCAAATGACTGGATATAGAGTTCAAAACCACGGTTATAAGGTTTTTCAAGAATTTCCTAGAAAAGGCCATTAAATTTAGCAAGACCCTTGAGGGTATGAAAAAGGACCAACTAGAAACTAAACACACACTGACTGAAATAAAAAAATATTATACAGAGACCTAACAGCAGAATAGAGGACCACAAGAATCAAATAAAAGAGTTGAAATACAAAGAAGTAAAAAACAGCCGGAAAAGCAAAAAGAAAAAAGAATCCAAAAATTTGAAGATAGTGTAAGAAGCCTCTGGGACAACCTCAAGCGTACCAACATTAGAATTATGGGGGTGCCAGAAGAAGAGAGAGAGCAAGATACTGAAAACCTATTTGAAGAAATAGTGACCGAAAACTTCTCCCACCTGTTGAAAGAAATGGACTTACAAGTCCAGGAAGCGCACAGAACCCCAAACAAAAGGAATTCAAAGAGGACCACACCAAGACACATCATAATTAAAATGCCAAGAGCAAAATATAAAGAGAGAATATTAAAAGCAGTAAGACAAAAATAGTTAATTACCTACAAGGGAGCACCCATATGACTGTCAGCTGGTTTCTCAACAGAAACTATGCAGGCCAGACTGGAGTGGCAAGAAATATTCAAAGTGATGAATAGCAAGAACCTACAACCAAGATTATTCTACCCAGCAAAGCTATCATTCAGAATTGAAGGTCAGATAAAGAGCTTCACAGATAAGAAAAAGCTAAAGGAGTTCATCACCGCCAAACCAGTATTATATGAAATGCTGAAGGGTATTCTTTAAGAAGAGGAAGAAGAAGAAAAAGTTTAAGATAACAATTATGAACAACTAATACATGTCTATCAACAAGTGAATCTAAAAATCAAGTGAATTAAAAATCTGATGAACAGAATAAACTGGTGAATATAATAGAATCGGGGCATAGAAAGGGAGTGGACTGACAATTCTCGGGGGGATAGGGGTATGGGAGGTGCGGGAAGAGACTGGACAAAAAGCATACACCTATGGATGAGGACAGTGGGGGGGAGATAAGGGCAGAGGGTGGGGTGGGAACCGGGTGGAGGGGAGCTATGGATGGGAAAAAGAGGAACAATTGTAATAATCTCAACAATAAAGATTTATTAAATTTAAAAAAATGGCAGCCACTGATTGACAATATCTTCAACCTTTCTTCGAGTATTGTAACACATGTTTACATTGAGTAATGTAGACACTATTGCTTTTTACTACTCATAACATATATTTTTATATTATGATATTAATATAATAAATATCTGTATGATAAACCTGTTAATGTGTACATATAAAATATATTTAATGCCCTCAAGTTTTCAGATCCAGCTGCAAAACTGCTTATTAAAATGGTAACTAGAAATAACTTTTTTTCACTGTCTAGGGTTATAAATGTAAATGCTGATATTAAGGACTTTAAAAAGGACACTCTTTTTACTTAAAAAGGTCATTATTTATAAAAATATTCATGACAAGAATTCATTACACTTTTTTAACAATACGAGTTGCAAAACTTGATATAACACAAGTCAATGTTAGACCCTTTGTAAAACATTACTGAGTTCTAAAGTTATTTCTTTAAAAAGCTCTTTCCCCCTTAAGTAATTCTGCCACCTCTCCCCTTACCATCATTCAAGGTATATACATGGTTAATCTAACATGGCACACTTTCCTACTGAGCCTGAACTTGGCCTCAAAATTCTCAGCACAGCACTTTAGGCAGCTACTACCAATCAATAGGTGTTGATGTGTGTGTTGAATCTTATTGGCTATTCTTGGCTCAAACCAGGAGTTGTAAAGGTTTAGGCCATTTTAAAATGATAAAGCTTACATTTGTCATTGAGAGCCTACCTTTTTGAAGCTTCGTTTTGAAGTAGAGAAAAATAATACATTTTTAAGATTAATTGTATACTGACTTTCAGAGAAAGAGTTTTTGATAGTTATCTTGGAAACAGTACTGGACTGCTACATGCCAGGCTTGGATAAATCACTTAACTGCCTGAGCCTATTTTTTTCATTAAGAGAAGGAAAACAATAATGTTTTCTAGGACTTCCTTACAAAACTATTGAGACAATAAAACGAGATAATATATGGAAAACAAGTTTTAACTATTAATCTTCAGAAACATTTAAGCAATCTTAGAAACAAACTGTCCAACTCTCATGAATTTCTAAAATGAAAAAGTAGTTCCAGGAGGATTAAGTGATTTGTCCAGAGTTACACAGGCAATTAGTGCAAAACCAGGTCTAGAATTCACTTTTTCTATTATCTGAGTAAAAGGTAATTATATTTCAAAAACAGTAAAATTAATCTTTAGCCATAATTTGTAAATAATGTTTTAATTCAACTATTGGTAATAAATGTTCTTTCTAAATTTGCCAGTCATGGTAATATTTTCCCTATCATTTTTACTGATAACAGTATGATTTTTGCTTAATTAAATATCAGTACCTTTTAGTTAAAATGTACCCATTTACAATTTTCTCATCACATATTTTTGTCTTATATAATGTTCTTGAACCTTATCTTTCCATATCATTCATTAAAATGTCCACCAAGCTTGATATTTCTCTACTGAGGCTACTTAAAAAATATCTATGAGATTTTATATATGAAAAAAAGTGTGCTCTTTTAAAGTATCTGAGAATTCCAATTCCAGTCATTGCACAATTAGATATTGTCTGCTCTTCATTATTAGTACATGGTAGGATTTTTTTAAAGATATAACCACTTTGCCCTTAAGTTCTTTGCAAACTAATTGAATAGAATATCTATATTTATATATTCTAATACTAATAGTACTATGGGGAAGAGTTCAACAGAGTGGTTGCAATTAGAATGTATTAGTCATTATATAAAAGTCAAAGGTGTCTTTAGCACTAAGTAATTAATGGATAGGAATTTATTAGATATAGAAATTCTAAATACCTTTGGGCTAATGGGAAATTAATAAACCAAATATTTATGCAAAAGAATCACATCTTGCCATCTCTTTTTGCCTTACATAGTAAGTAAATGTGTTAGTAAAGCTAGCAATGTAAATAACTGCTTCTCAGAGTTGAAAGGAACTGAAGAAATCATTTAGTGATTTTTTTCTGCAATTAATATTCTTAATGAATTCATACATACAGTATATATCTATACACAGAGGGCCAAAATATACACTGATAGTGTCTAAATGAGAAAATACCAATTTCACAGTCTGGCACCTAAGGATGATTGCAATTGAATTTAAATTCAGTATTTAGGAAATCAAAAAAAAAAAAGTCCCTTGGTAAAAAAGAACAGTAGGGCTAGATTACATGTAAGGTCTTTTCCAAGTCTGAGATCCTATAACTGAACAAAACTTAGACATAAATTATTCTAGGAATTTGATGAGATTAATTACACTACCACTAAGGAGCTTTTTCCTATAAGTTCTATAATGCATGTTCCTCTCATTTGTTCAGTGTTTAATACTGAGGAGAAATATCTTTGCTTCCTTCCCTCAAGGAGTTTATACTCTAAATAAAAGAAATTAAATAGACACCTAAATAGGCTATGACAAAGAAGAGAAATGTAGGAAGAAATTGCATTCCCCTACAGCAGGGTTTTTCAATATCAGCATTACCACATTGTAGGTTTGTAATATTCACTGTCCAGGACTGAACTATGCACTGCAGGACGTTCGGCAGCAGCATCCCTGGCCTCTACCACTAGATGCCAGTCGCCCCACCTCTTCCCAGTTGTGACAACCAAAATGTCTCCTGACATTGCTAATGTCCCCTGGGGGGGACAAAACTGACCCAATTGAGGACTACCTACCAGCCTGAAGAACTAAAGGAAACGTAATAATTGGTCTTGGAGCCCAGGTAGTATTTTAAGGGTCAAAGACAATGGAAAAGTGAGCAAGTTGACTATGGGCAGCACTAAAACATTCCTTTAAAACAACTTCGACTCACATATTGAGTTTGCGCCCTGTCTGCTCTCTTACAGCTTCTCAGTTTATCAGATCTCAGTATTGCCAGTCCATCTCTAACACCTCTCTCGCCCTTGATATTCTCCTTTCTAACAAGGAGGTCTGATTTCAGGCTCAGTGCCCAACAGTGACTGCTGGGTTTCAAAATATAATCTAGTCTTCACTGCATATATTTTACAGTTGTCTTCAGTTGGTGGAAATAAGACTTTTTTTCTGCTTACTGGCATTAAAAACATCAAAGAGGGCTCTAGAGAAGGAGATTTCGGGTGGAAAATAATGAGTTTGGATTTAAATAAATTTAAGTGAGTCCAAGGTAATAGGTAGTAGAACACCAGGTAGAAGAAATATGAAAATATCACTAAAAATAGAAAACCTTTTAATATATCAAACAGATATGAAATACATATGTAAATACAACAAGAAGTAAAATAAAACTGTAGGGGGCAGAAGCTAATGGGGAAAAGTATTTTGTTATCTGTTTTTTCCCTTGCTTTTTCAAACAAAATCATTTTTTAATCTTTTAATGAATCCCTCTATGACCATAAAAAATTCCACTTCCCAAAACTGACATCCTGAAAGTGTCATTCCAAGGATGTCACTTTAGCATAACTAAAAAAATATGAATAACAAACTTGCATTTTAATTCTCTTCTATCTAAAATAAATTACTTGATTTCTTAACAACTTGTCTATTTGACATTTTGGTTGAGCTAAGAAGAGCTTAAAGCTCTATGTTGCCTCTGAAGGATATAAAGAATTGATTTCTTCTTATTTCTGCGGAAGTTCACCAGGCAAGCTACTTGTGTCAGGTCATTATGATAAGATTCAGCAGAAGTAATGCATTAATGTTGGTTAATATTGCCAAGAAATTACAGTATGTGATACAAAACAATTTCTGTTCCATTATTTTCAGCTTGCCTTTTTATAAAGTTAAAATATGCAGAGGCAAGAAAGATTTGCCTAGCACTATTCATATTAAAAATTGATTCATGACTTTTCACTGTGGAACCCACCAAAACCAAGAGAACCTCACAAATGGTGTGGCGTATTTCAGAGGTTTCCGTTTTGGCCACTTCTATGCATACCACACACACAGCACAGTGAAAAATGGTCTTTGAACTTGCTTCTGTTGAGATTGCAAATTGCCTAGCACTGTCATAGTTTAATGTAGGTAATAAAAACTCCCAAGATCTAAAGAAAAGTTCTAATGGCAATCTAGTTACTATTCAACTGTGTATAGTAAAATAGGCTCAGTTACAAGGTCATGAAAGTTACACATGCCCCATTTAAAGTTAAGGTTGTTAATCAAAATGCAAATTATTGCTCAATGAGAAAACATTTTAAGTCAAAAAGCATGTTGTTTAGACTGTGTGTTTTTATGTACTTCAATGAGTCATTAAACCTCTGCCATTTCAGAAGAAAAGTAATCCTGCTGAATATTCAGTGCTATAAGCAAGCGTGGAGTCTATTTTTTTAAATAACCATTCTGGTAAACTAAAAACATAATGCAATAATGCCAGCAATATGTATGTAGGAAGTGGAGCATGTGTGAATAATCGTGTTATAAAAACAGAGCATAACATTCATAATTGTTTTCCTATTTATGTACTAAATACTCTTATCAAAATGAATACTGAGTGTTTGATCACCACTGATAAAGAGTATTTTGAATACATAGCATTATTGTCCTGAGCCATAATATTAGGTTTTCATAAGAACAAATAAACTAGTGTCTGAGACTCATTTGTTTGATATTGGATAGAGGCAAAGCCTGGTGTTAGGATTATAAAGTACGGCTACTGTCAGAATGCCAATAAAGTCTTAAGAACAAAATCAAATGACTGATGTGTCTTTCCCTTGGTACTCAGGATGCTTCTGTCTGCTGGCCTGGCTTCCAGTGACAAGGGGAGCATCCCCCTGGCCCACCCATCACTGGTTTCTGCTGTTCTCACTGCTAGTAGAGAGCAGTGCAATAATCCCAGAATGTGCATCCCTTTGGTTCCCCACACCCTTCCTGCTCCCTCAACCCTCTCCCTCTCTCAGTGTCTGAACCAAGCTGGGGATCTACCTAGCTGTGAAATACCACAGCCTTTCTCTTCGCTCTCCTCTTCACGGTGAAAGGGCTCTGTTCCTTCCTTTCCTGTGCTTTGAATTCTGCTAAGGTGGTGTAACAAACAGCAGTAGAAGGAATGTCCATAGTGACCATTTCCCCCCCCCCCCCCCGTCTTGCTCCTCAGGGGGAACCCCAAGGCAATACATTGGCCCTACCTGACCTCGTACCAACCCAAGCAGTAGCTCTCCAGCCATAGAATCATAAACTATTAATACCCACCAAAGTGCTTTCCAATTGCCGGACCTGTTCTAAATGCCTTATTTCTTAACTCCTGTAATCCTCACAAGAACCCTATGAAGCAGGCTACCATTATCACCATTTTCCAGATGAGGACACCAGACCCAGAACAATTAGGAAACTTGGGCAAGGTCATAGAGCTCATCAGTGGCAGAGTCCGAACATGAACCAGGCAGACTGGTTCCAGAGTCCCAACTAAACACGCACATACGTTTCCATCAAGCCAACAACCACAGTGGCTAGAACATATTCTTAAAAGGGATAAAAAGTAACCAGCAGCAGTCATTTTAAAATGCCATTCTTGGTTCATCCTCTGACTTTTTTCTTTGAGCAAAGATCTCAATAATTAAAATAAACCTTCACCCTGCAAGTCAACACATGACCTCACTGGGAGGGGTGGATTAACCCGTCTCTGCACAAGTAGTGTCAGAGCTCCTTAACCCCTGGGCACCTGGCATTCAGAGGCTGAGAGGGTGCCCCTGCAGGCAGGAGTGCAGGTGAGCCTGGGGCCCTTCACCCGGATGCAGCCCCACCCCATCTCGCCAATCTTCTTTCACCCTCACAGCCCAGGCACCACCATCTGGCTGTGCCTGTTTATGAATCATTTCATATTGTCCCAGAAACTTGAGAAAAGCAGAGAGTATTTTTCATTTTTATATTCCCCCAAATTCTATGCAGTAAAATTCTTTCTATCGGAGAAAGCATCCACTTTCCAGTGGCAGAAAACAGGGTTGCATGGGACTTTGAAAATCTGGAGGAACCCAGCCACTATTGCAAATCTAAAAGGATGTAAAGGACATGCAAAGAAATTGAAAGAACAACACTGACAACGATGATGATGATTATCGCTGGTGGCTGGGGGGTGAATATGGGGTGACGGAGGAATGCCCTTCCTTACAGACTATAAAACACGAATGCATTAAAGGTAAATTATTTCTTCCTCACTCTTTCTACATCTTTCTTTGAAGTCATGCTTAAGTAAATGAGTCTTAGTCTTGTAATTTTATCAACCAAATGTCACCACCTTCCGGCAAACCTACACTGACACCTGGTACTGTTGTCTCAAGCCCATCCGCAGACTCAGCGGCAAACTTTGGTGTAAGGAAATAAACATGTTGTGCAGACCAAAAATACAGGGAAGCCAGTCACAGGTCCACCTTTGCTTGAAAGAGATCCAGAGCAAATAGGCCCTATTTGGAGTTGCTTTGAATAAATGAAAATATGGGTGAACTAATTTAACTCTTTTAGAGAAACTGTATACTTTCTTCTTCTCCAGGGTGATCAAATGAGATGGCACCATGGGAAAAAAAACACGGCAAGGCAAACACCATTATATGGATTTTCCTCCCTGATTGATTCATGAAATGGTCAAAGCTTTTTTTTAAAAAATATTGTCTAAATTTAGATTAGTGGTGGCATTTTGAATTGAGACCAAAATTCAGCAGCATTGGACTCAATTGGGCTATATGGTTATGTGTGCCTGACAGGAAAACAATGAGCTAAGTCCATTAAGAAATCATATAAAAAAGTTCTCACAGAATTTTCAATGCAGGGCCTTCCGTAGGGGGCAAAAAGCTACATACAGCAACTTGTTCATGTAAAGCTACTTGTTCACCAGAGGGACTGGGAGAAATGAAGTTTCTTTCAACATAAAAGCAATGTGGTAGTTTTCTTGCTTTTATTAAATATCATGATTACTAATTAATTAATTTCAAAAAAAGGACAAGGCATGAAACCCTATATACTAATACAACAAAAGATCAATTACCTACCCATAAAAACTTCTGTGCTCTCCACAAAAGCGTGTTTCGGGTTTTTTGTTTTTGTGTTTTTTTGCACTTCTTTTAGAGAACTGCAGTGTTATTTTCCCATTTTACTTGGAGATCACAGTTTCTCTCTAAATAATCCTTGATAGAAAAAGACCTATTTTTATTCTGTCTTCTGGCATGTTATAGACCCAATCAAAGATTTGTCAAAGAAAAACAGTCTCCCTTTTGAAAGTGAATAAAATGTGCATTTACTTTGGTAAATCTCCTCTTTCAATGAGACCATCTGGATCTAAATTAAGGTACCCAACTTTGAACATGGGTATGCTCACCATCTGGCTACCCAAAAGCGGCAATTACTTCAGGTAAATGAACATTTTGCCTAATTCTGAGCAAGTATATTCTACTATAGAATTCTATGGCATAAATACACACCCTTTTTATCTGCCTGTTTACACACTCACTTGAGGAAAAGTGACTGTGCATTCTGCCTAATGGAGATAATTTACTGCTGTGTGTAAACATTTCAAATTTAAGAGAATTTATTTATTTCTTTTCAATATTCAACAAGTGATACATTTTCCCTTTAGCCAAATGGCCAACAGAAACGAGAGGATTTGCCTCAAGTAGAGAAACTTTGGGCTTCAATGGGGAACTTGTCTTCCCACCTTTCTCCACGGCAGTATGGGAGCCAGGAAAGGGAAGCCTTCTCTATAGGACAGGACCAGGCTCCCCTCCAAAACCTTCCAGAGCTCAAAGGTATACAGCACATGGTGAAATCTAATTTTCCTGCCCTCACCCAAACTGTTTCTCTCAGACCTCCGAGCAAGGAGTTGGAAAATCAGATTGGGATATTAAGGAGTTGTTTCCACACAGGCTAAGGGGACTGAATTGTAGTATTACTCTTTTAAATATTTCAAGTTGCTTAACATGACTCCTCATCAGCAAATTAAGTATTTATTTTCATTGCAGAAATTATCTGATAATTAAATTGGCAAAAATGATGGCTTACTAAAGACCAAGATATTTAATCATTAATCAAACTAAAAGTCTGAGTTTGCATCGGTGTCCTTTGGAAAGTGTGTTTTGAAATGTCAATTTACATTGCATTTGGGGGATGAAAACATCTCTCATAAAAGTTTAACCCTGGCTGAGTTCCTGATAATGGCATGTTTAAAAACGCTGCCAGTTGCTCTAGTAATAACAACAACCAAAGATAAATGTTAATATATATAATGTTGAGATAATTGTGAAATAGTTAATTCCATTTCTTTTGCCTTATCAACTCCAGTTATCAGCATCCAAGAAATTATCATATCACTCTGGTATGCAAGGAGGGGAAAAAAAAAAAAGGGAAACAAGACTTTCTCTAGGATGCTGTTTAGAAATAAAACCACGCTGGGATCTCCAGAAACATGGAATTCCACATTTCTATTGGGATGCAGAGTTTAGCCACATATCCACTAAACTTTCAACCAAGTTATTTGCATCTTTGGAGAAGCCTTAAGAAGAGAGTTTGAATATAAATATCCACCATGGGTACAAGAAATCAGTTAGGGTCAAGCAGAAACATCTGGCCTTTTTGAAGTGTACTGTTAAGTTGAAAGCACTGACCAAAACAAGCTCAGTTCTACCAAATACATTTTGGCATGACTCAAAAAACAGGATTTGTTTAAGTACTTACTTCACCACAGATTGATCAGTAATGGTATGCAGCTCCCATTATTGACATTTTGATACAACAAGTTTGTTTCTAAAACTAACATGCACATTTGCCTTCTCTGCCTTTACCCCACATTTGATATGATTATGGGTTTAATCTGTATGCCTTCGGAATATGTTGGAGGAAGTGGTGGAAGGGGATTTAAATTGTCCACATCTGATCTTAGGAGAATGAATAATTTATACATTCACTTATAGATTTTAACTATCATACAACTACTAAAGCACTGGGCAATTTATTTATATGATGTTACTTCATAGTACTCTATAAATAATAAAGCATCTGTGTTCTCCCCTAACACACTAAAATTTCCCCAGCCTCTTATACAATAACTGCTGAGAGTTTTCAGGCAACATGAGCGCTAGCCCAGGGATCAGAAAACCAAAGTTCAAGTCCCAGCTCTCCACTGACAAGCCTGCTGCCCTCAGGCACTCTGGCTGCTCAGAGGCCAGTTTTGTGCAGTTGGGAGAATGACTTGAGAACAAAGGAAGCTCTGTCAGTGGCATCATTACTAATATCCAACCTGCCTCTATTTCTAAGGTTGCCAATCTCATTTTTTGTTTTCATAAGTCCTACACTCATTTAATTAATCGTTTATTTTTAATGCAATGGATTAGGGCCAAAAGCAAGAATAACTTTTTTATTCACTCAGCAATACGCTTGAGGGCTTACTACCACAGACACTCGTAATAGTTAACATTTACAATGAATACTCCAAATGCCAGGTATAGGGTCAAGTGATTTTTCAATATATTAGCTTATGGACACCTGCAACAATCCTGAGGATAGTCTCATTATTATCATCCCCAAATTAAAAATAAAAATATGGGCCCTGGAGCCACACAGGCCTGCTTTGTGGGCTATGTGACAAGTTACTTGAGTTCTCTGTGCCTTCATTTCCCCATCTGTTATCCATTAAGCAATGAGCTCTAGAGGTAGTCAGGGATTGGTGACTCAGGTTTATCTGCTTGCTCAAGTCTGCAGCTGGGATTTGAACCCGTTCAGTTGGACTCCCAAGTCTGAGCTCTAACATGTGGGTGAAAAGACCCACAGACTCTCAAACAATAAAAAACAGATTACTGCCCAAATAGAAACATCATTAAGGCACTTGAGCCTGACCGCTAGCTTTCACTCCTTTCACCAAAGGAGTCAGAAACTCAGGAACAAACCCCTGCAGTCACTGCCTTAGGCTGGAGCTGGAGGCACCCGGGAGCACCTACTCACCGGCCCCGCCCCTTTAGTCTGTCACCGGACTGGCTCTTTCTTACTACTCTAAATCTCAACTTGCAGTTTTGGAAAACTTTATGCAGCTAAAGCCCATTCTCTGCTCTGATAATAGGCGAGGTGGGCATTTGGGGGCGGGGGGTGGTAGGCAGGGGATTTGCCCAGCCCTTCCCTGCGCTGACATCTCCCCCACACACACACCCCATGAGCAGCTGCCCTGGCCTTTTGTCGCTGACTTCTATTTCCTCGACGGTAACTTGGCAGACTTTTGACGTTACCTTGGCATCGCTCAGATTACACACTACTCTTAAAAAAAGAGCCGAGCGCTGGCTGGCTGGCTGGCTAAGGAACTTGGAGGGACAGGGAGGGAGATCCAGACTAGAGGAGGGGTTAGCATTCTTCCTTCTCCACTGGTGAGTTTGTGGAGCTGGCAACAGTGAGAGCTCCGGCATCTGGGAGACCCTGAGGGTTCTGGGTGATCAGCCTACCCCACCTTGACTTCTCTCCCCCACCCTGCGTTTCCCGAGTATGGGACGCCAGGAGGTTCCCGGGGGTCGCAGGCCTCCCAGCGGTCAGAGCAGCCTGGCGGGGTGGGGCGGTGCCGGGCGGTGCCTGCCTCCGTACCTTCTCTCCCCGTGGAGCACGTAGGAGCTGCGGAAGAAGCCCAAGAGCTCGTTCTCGATCAGGGCGTTGTAGATGATCTTCAGGTTGTAATTCCTCTGCGCGTCCAGGGTCCTGTTCAGCACCACCACCAACACCTGGGTTTGCGGGTAGAGGAAAAAGCCGGCCACCGGGACAGCCCCGGCCACCCGGTCCTCTGCCACCTGCACCTTCTCCACAGCCACCCGGGAGGCGTGCAGCACGACGTAGCGGGTGGCGTTCCGGCACGCGATCTCCACGTTGACCTCGCCGGCGAAGGTGAAATTCTCCATGAAGGCGGTGAGCATCAAATTGTAGTGTAGCGGCTTGAGGTGGCCGGACAGGCGCAGCTGCGTCCACGGCTGCCACTGCTCCAGCTCTTCCTCCGACGGCGGCTGGGCGGACGGGGTCCCAGGGTTGGTCTCCCCGCCCGCCTCTGGCGGCAAGGAGTCCCCGCCAGCTTGGTGGTTGTGCTGGGCAGAACCCGGAAGGCTCCCATTGCCACCGCGCGGCGGGAAGCCGGCGGGCCCGCCGTCTGCGCCGGGCGCCGCGCTGGCCCCACACTCGTCGAAGCGCAAGCTGAGCAGCACCGCGAGCATAGTGACCGCGAGCAGCGCCACGATGGACACGGCGAAGGCCAGGACTAGCCGCTTGTGCACCGTGATGTGGCGCTCGGTGGTGCGGGGTCGCACCCCCACGGAGTCCGCCCACGGGTCCGAGAGCCCCCTGCCGCCTGTCCGGAGCGCGGCGTCGTTATCCCCCATCGTGGCCGCGAAGGGTGAGCGGCTCTTCTCAGCCCCCTCCTCCTCCTTCTTCTTCTTCCTCTTCTTTTTCTTCTTCTTCTTTTTCTTCTCCTCCTCTTGCTCCCCCCGCTCGCCGTCCAGGGCCATCACACTGCCTCCTCCCCCGCCCCCGCCCCCGCCCCCTCCAGCACCCCCCGCGGGCTGGCCACCCGGGCCAACGCCAGCGCAGGCATCAGAGAGCGCACGCGGGTAGAGGGCGCGTCGCCAGCCGGGACCCTGGGGGTGCTGGCCTGGGTGCTTTTAAGACGGACCCTAGCCGCAGGCGACAGCACCCTCCGCGCCCCCCATCAGCCCCGCCTCTCTCCTGACACCGGCGGCCGAGGCGCGGGGTGGCGAGCTCTGGGACGCGCCCAACTTGGAAAGCGTCTCTCTTGTCCCAACGCGCGCTACTTCTCCTGCGAGCGCGGGGCGCCCGGGCACATGCTGCCCCCGCCCCTGTGCGCCGGCGGCTCCCGGCTAGCCCTCCCCTGCGCCGAGCTATCGCCCGGTTCCGCGGGAGCCTTCCAACGGGTCCTTGGCTGGAAAGGACCGGGAGCGGTGGAGAGGGAAGTTAGGGCTTCCGCTTTCTCTCCACACTCCAGCGGCGGCGTTCAGTCCTCTGGGTGGGCTGTGCTCGCAGCAGCAGAGGCAGCAGCAGCAGACTAGGCGCCCGAGCCACGCACCCCGCAGCCGGGAAGGAGAGGATGGCCGGGGAGGAAGCGACTGGGGTGAACCAGCCGGGTGAAGTCCCAGGGCCGCAGAGCTGCGCCGGGAATCTGTCCTGGAAGAGCCTTCTCTTCTCCCTGGACACTTTAAGCGGTGGTGGCGGCAAGCAGCGAAAGGTTGCAGACCGGACAGCGAGCCTCCCTCTTCCCGATGTTGCTCTGACCGCCGGAGAACACAAGTGAGCGAGAAGTGCCAGGCCGGGCCATCCCCTTCAGGTAGATGACGCCCTGGGTTTCCTCCTTATCCCTATGGGGAGAGCCGGAGTGCGTGTGTGTGAGTGCGTGTGCATGTGTGTGCGTGTGCACAGGCTCCAGGTCTCGATTACCCAGGCTACTCTGGCTGCATTCAGGGACTGAAACTCCCGGAGAAAGGCAAAGGAGAGAGGGAGAGAGCGCGAGGAGGCAGGGGAAGGCGGGAGGGAGGGGAGCGGCGGAGAGGCTGAGGCAGGCACTGGGAGATTAGAGAGCTTTTCTCTTCTCTGTCACACTAGACACCCACAGCCACAGAGGGGGTTGCTGAGCCGCCTGCAAGAAGTACATTGTAAATCTTCAGCGCAACAAGCCCCGCAGTCACCCCTCTTCCCGACTCAGCCTCACCGCGTCTCCCCGGAGGAATCCTTGAAGCCTTAGGCTATTAACACCAAGAGCAAAGGCAGATCCTGTTGGGGAGACTTGGCGGTGTCAGCTTTCACATCAAGCTCGCCAGAGGATTTGGAGGATTGTATGTAAAGTAAAATAAATTCTCCAAAACCTAACTGCGTATATTATGCAGTGTGATGTGTCCAGGTGTGCAGTATTAAAAGAAGGATTAGCAATGAACTATTAGAATCCTCCAGAAATAAAGGCTAAAGAAAAGATCACACACACACTCCCCATCGAATACTTTCTATTTTTAGATTGGGGGCATGATTAAAATACAATGCCTTCCCTGTAACATTCAGGACTGAAAACTTGAGACTGAGAAAAACTGGAAAGATGATCCCCATTTAGACTTACTGGAATAGTGAGCACATATATTGATTGCATGATTGGTCAGTTTTTCACTTCAACTAGCCACAATTACTTTTTTGCTGTTTTTAGTGTTGTCATGAAATTGTTTAAACTCTTTCCAAATAGTTATCAGTAGAAAGTGTTTATGGCAACAGGAGCATCAAAACAGGTCCCTAGACCATTGGCTGCATATGGACCCTTGTCTAAGTGTAGAGAAGTTTTAAATTATATGTAGAGTGTACATGAGTATATTGGGCTACCCAAACCTTAGAATTTGTGTGAAAACCCTTAATTGGAACAATATTCAGAAAAGAGCCATCCCAATGGTAACAACTAAGAGGCAGGAGTCTCTGTTTTTTTGTTGTTTTTTTTTAATAAAACAAAGTGTGATGGGCTTTAGAGGAAAGAAAGAAAAAAGAAAGAAAGAAAAGCACAGAATAAAAAGAGAAAGAAGTAATTCTTTTTATATTTCTTCACATCTTTAAATCCTGAAGGGATTTTAAAAATCACATCCTTTTTTTTTTTTTTTTTTTTTTACAAAAAGGAATGTTTAATGTTACTTGCTTTGGAGTCCTGAAAATATACAATTAAATTAAAATATTGTGTTTGTCTTTAAAGTATGACCAGAAAGAAGAGACCAAATACACATCATCTTTAGCAGGACAACCACTGAAAACGTAGCCCTGGTCCATAAAGCTCGTTTCCATTTACCCCAGATGGGACACAGCCCCATGGCCATACATTCTCAATGTCCGTTTGAAGCATTTTTAAATGATGATGAAAGGAAGTGCCAGGGTGGGTTTTTTTTAAAGCATGTTGTATGTGGGCCGTTAGCAACAGACCAAGGGAAATGCCACATTCTGTTCAAGTTACTTTTTTCTGTTCTGTTTTTAAATCTCTGTGCTCTTGTTGTCCATATGTATCTGGTTGTATGCATTTTAGGAGTTGAGGAGTTGGGGTTCACTAGTTTTGTTGTTGCTTTTCTTTTTAGAATCAGGAAATACATTACAGGCAGGCACAAAGAGCTGTGTGACTCTTAGCAGGTTACCAGACTTCTCTGAGCTCAGGGTATGAGTCTGGCAGTTCAGGATGATAGATCTACAGTCCATGGATTCAGTTCATTTGGATCATTAGAGGAATCTGGGACCACCCCCAGAAGTCTGAGAACCACAGTTTAAATGAAGAGCTTACCCACTAAGCAATATTTAAGACCTTTCTCTAAAATGCTTTTAATCAAGAAAGGATTCAAAGGCCTTTTCTGGTCTTCCTTGTTTTTATCAATGAGCTTATGTGCTTTTGAAATTACTAAAATGCAGTTCTCAAATATTTCTGAATTAAAGACTATATTTCCCAATTCGTAAAGTCTCTACTGATTGTGATTACATTAGTGGACGGGTTATCTTTGAGATCCAAGTAGAGTGGACACAAGCTTATTAACACAAAGTGGACACAACTTATTAAAACATAGATTCCCCTAAAATGCATCTTTATCCAGTGAACTCAATATCAAAGTCAAGTGTATAAATATTTTTTTTCTCTCAAGTTGATGTTACAAAAGGATCCCAGTGAGTTTTTCTTTTTTCTTCCCCCCCACCCCCCCGAAAGCATGTAACACCCTTCCCTTGAGAAGCAAGCACTTTGGTAAAATAATATTTTCCAGAGAATGCCCATTCTACACTCTAACCAAAAAAAAAATTTCAGATTGTGTACCTAACAAAAATATTAAGGCAATGATTCACTAATGCTCCTATAAAGAAGTTGCCTTCAGTGTTGTGGATCACTAAATTTGAGATAGTTTTGACTTTGCCAACACTAGAGCCCTGTAGTGGAATAAGACTTTCCAAAGTGCCTGATGCTTCTCTCAGAAACACATTTATTGTTGGGAGAATTTTATGATTATTTTCTTAAGCTAATTAATGCCTTTAAAGCCATTTTATAGTCATATATGATTTAGGGGTTTGTAAAAGTTAAAATAGTTTGAGTACTTAATATACATGAGGCCAAACAGACGTGATTTGAATTAAATCTACACTTGGGCCCTGTAAATAATCAAAATGAACTACCTTCAGTGAATGAGCTGGCTTCGGAGTCTTTACTCTTTCATTGCTCACACTTGGACTGCCTTTTTTTTTTTTCTTTTCACACTGGTTTGTATGTAGAGGCACACTTAAGTGTCCTTGTATACTCAGCCCCTTCAAGTGCAATTAGTGCTCTATATCAGAGGCATCTTGACTCGGGAGAAAGAACTAAGTCCCATCTGCCCTCACTCCCCTACATTATCCTAACCTAGTTACTTAGATTCCATTTCTTGGTATGTTGATGTAGAAACTGTATCAATAGAGTTAGATGAGGTATCCTCAGAAGGCTCTAACAGTCCTCAAACTTTTTGAAAGAAATGCCAACTCTTACACACTAGTCTCATTATGCTCTCAAGGGATTTTTAATTAATCTTCATTGAGAAGCAAACAAAGTAATTAAAAACTAAGTTTCATGTGTGAAGAGACTTTATAAAAATATGCTGTACAGGAGAAAGCATGGGGGGGGGGGGGGGAACAACCCCTGCTACTGTGGCGGTTGAGGATAGGACTGATATCTTTTATGAGAGGATTTGTTCCTGAAGACCTCACACCATTGGAGACCAATGCTGATGAGAATGGCTGAATGGCGGAGTCTGTTTACCAGCTAAGGTGGTGCCGCCATGTGGCAATAACAAAACAGCAATTTGAAATTTGAGACTGTGATCATTTGATGTAATTTTATTTGAACTACCTTCAGTGAATGAGCTGGCTTCGGAGTCTTTACTCTTTTGGTTGCTCACACTTTGCACTGTTTTTTTTCTTTGAGGAACTCATATTATTGCAGACTTTACTTATGTTTGTATATTGCATAATTTCAAAATATCATACCATTTGACCGCAGCATCTGTCAACTTTGTTGATGAGCTTTAGATGAGAAATACCCTTCTAGATAGAACATTCCTCAAGATCTTAACAATGGAAAGAGGACAACTGTTTAAAATTAGCCATCATTAAGGCAGTGCAACTTTGTGTTGTCTGTGGTTTGCCAACTACAATTAACACCTTGGTTTAACTATTGTCTGACTTTTGTGCATATAAAAAAATCTGAGTGGAATTATATCTAAATTTGATTATATTTTTTCTCACATAGAAATAGGTGAACATTAAAAGGAAAACACTTTCTAACCTATTAAAAGCTACATACTACTAATCCTAGGAAAGTCTCTTCATTAATCTTATACCAAAACAGAACCAGTCTTACAGCATAAAAGGAGTATTTTATGGCACATATAAGGAGAAGGATAACCAAATATCTGCAGTGTCATTCCCCATTCTACCATTAGTTATATCCAGAGAGGAGAGAATTAGGATCTCAGGAAAACTGTATTATTGTTTGGGGGTTCTAACACTAGATTAGAACTCTTCCATGTTCACTGTGCTTTGGTTTATGATCTCAGTACGAAAGCTCCATAAAAAGGCAAAGAATGTATCATAGAAATGTTTGCAGTTTATGTTTGAAACTTGCAAGCATGATATACACTAAATTCTACAAGCAGAAAAGAAATTGGGTAACTTTCTGGAGGTGTTTCTGTTGAACTAATCCATTTAAACAGCGCTCAAGAAATGGAAATACTACTAACTATACCAATATTGTTTTTACCATGAATTTAAATTGTTCAAATCTATGTTTCTAAATAAATAAGGCAAAAAGAATTAAAAATAATAATAATAATAGCAAAGATTTTTCAAGGGGTTACCTTGCATCAGGTATTTGTCTAGGCACTGTAGGTTATATTGGTTTAATCATGATAAACTCATGAGGTCAATGCTGTTATTTACCTCATTTGATAAATGTGGAAACTGAGACTCAGAAAAATTAAATGATTTGCCCAGTCATTTAATTTGTAGATAGCAGAACTGGAATTCCAACCTAGAATTACTTCATCACCTGTACATTTAACCATTATGCCATACTACTTCCTGAAAGGTAAGCTTGATGTCAACTCTCCCATTGCATAATTGATATTTGCTGCATAATTTATGAAGTCAGTGCTAGGCGGAGTGCTAGAGTATAGCATTGAACCCAACAGCTGTGGTCTCCACCCGCATTGTGCCCGGCATATGATGAGTGTGATGTGGGTATTTGTTAAACGAAATGAATAGAGAAAATGTAACATGATCCTAAGCAGAAAAAAGTAGTTATAATTTTATAAAGTACTGACAGAAATTAGAAAGGAAAGTGTTATACATCCTAGATTGAGAACTAAGTAGTTGAAAGAGTTTTCTATAGCTTATATTCATACTGTGGAACAAGCAGTTTATATGCCTTAGAAATCTTACCTCTTGAATGCATTAAGTAATATATCCTTGACCCAGGCTTATTTGACAACTCAAATTTACATGAAATGAAAGTGGCAACACCTCTTTCAAACCATGAAAAGTATCCACTATAAAGATACACACCCATATGTATATAAATATATAGTCATGTAAACATATAAAATTAGCCTGACCGGTTTGGCTCAGTGGATAGAGCATCGGCCTGCAGACTGAAGGGTCCCAGGTTCTATTCTGGTCAAGGGCATGTACCTTGGTTGCGGGCACATCCCCAGTGGTGTTGTGCAGGAGGCAGCTGACCAATGTTTCTCTCTCATCGATGTTTCTAACTCTCTATCCCTATCCCTTCCTCTCTGTAAAAAGATCAATAAAATATATTTTTTAAAAAGATATAAAATTATTCACTCTTCTTCCATTTAATAATAAAACACATGTTTATCTTATAAAACCTACAGAGAGACAAATATATAAATATTGATCACCACAGCTCTTTAAATGAGGTAATTACAATACTTCCTCAAATTTGAGTAGCAAATGATCATTGTAAATGGGTTGATGAAGATATTAGGAGAGATATGATAAAGTTTTTCTCTTTTAGATATTAAAATATCAATAATTTTGAGGTTATATACCTGAATGTGAGTATTTGAGAGCTGATTTTGATCTAGAGTGGTTTTTTTATTTTACATATTATACAGATTTTCTAGTCAGTATTCTAGTCAAAGATACAGTCATTTCAGAAGGAGAAACAACACATTTTGTGAGAAAATATTTTGCAAGCTATATATATAAGTACACAATAATAGTAAAACTAAAAATTGCATTGGTTTTCAACTCATTGAATTCTTACTTCTAAACTAAGAAAATAGATGAATTATAATATTTCCTTTAAAGTTATAGGACTGTTTATGCATAACACATATCTTAATTGTAAACTGAAGAATAGACTCTTAGTAGTCTATACCTTCTTTCTCATAATCAGAAATGTCTGCTATAGAAGACCCAATTCCTTCTACCACTTGGAGCTATTACTAAGGATCATTTATGACTCTTTACTTTCAGGATTTTATGCCAACGTTATGCCAAAATCATACCATTTTTTCTTTCTCTATACATGATTTTCTGAGAACATTTTTCCATTCACATCCAGGAAGTACTCTCCAGGTACCCTGAAAGGTAGGTGAAATAGGTATTTGGAAATATGTATAGAAATTATTCTTGGAATTCAAACAGTCTTTGGCTAAAATGCCTTCTTATTGGTGGTTTAAAAAGTTATTTGTCATTATAAATATTAAAAGTTTATACGTATCATTATACTACAAATATGATGTTAAATAGGGTTATTTTACACTTACATTAAAAGCATTAAGTTCTTGGCACTCTACAAAACATAAAAAAGAATTGGTCATAATGTATAACATATAATGATTAGGAGTCTGTGTCTGGAAAGAAAAATTTTTCTACAAAAGAGCTATTACACAGAAATATCCAACTACTAACTTTTGACAATAACCAGCTGTTTGACTGAATGAAACTTTTTTTACTCTAAAAAAACTGTAGGCAAAAAGCAAGGAACCTGCATATAAATGTCTTGAGTTTGTTAGCATGTTAAAATTTGGACGGTCATGTCCTGAAATAGGGTTAATTCTCATAATAGAATTGATTTGGTATAAAAGTTGCCTGTGATCTTCGCTTTTGTCACTTTTCTCTTTAGTGCCACCTTGTGGGTTAGCCAGTAACAATAAATATAGGATAAGGTTTTGAGGTTTGGGTTGTTTTTGTTGTTGTTGTTCTCTTTTCTTCTGTTGAATTGAAACTAGTCTTAGAAAATAGTCTGGTAAAACTCATATGTGAAGCAATTTCTTTGTTTTCTCAGGGAAGCAACCACTTCACTAAAAGATATTTGCCATCACTCTGCAATTGGACATTCCAGACACCAGAACAGTTTCTCGGAGATTGGAAATATTGGAGTCTACACAGAAATCGATGTTCATATACAGGGTAATCACCAAACTTGTCTTGGATAACGTAAGTGACAAGCTCTGACTTATTATTTTTCCATAAGAAAAATGTTTTCCTAAGTCAGTATCATTTCTACAACAGAGTCCCATGAGAATTTATTGTAGGTGATTTGAAACGCTGCTTAATCCTATTTTAGAAAACGCTTTTGTATCTGATTTAGTCTTATGTGCAGCTTCCTTCTCACATCAGATTGAATTTACATTGAGTTACCTTAGTTTATTTTAATTATGCTGCAGTTATAAAGGAATGAGGAAAACTGAGTACAGTATGTTGAAACATCTCTTATTGAAGACACACGGGAAACGTGTTATACATTCCCTAATATTCTCCATGTATTAGAGATGCTATTATAATCTTTTAAATAGCCAAACAACAAAAAAAGAATAGTTTCTCCTCTTAGAAACACCTAAGTATGTTAGAATTTATTGCTAAGCATTTTTGTGGTATAGTGGAGAAGTAAATTTTAAAATGCCTTTATGGAGTTATTTCAGAGCAAGTGAAAATCACCTATAATCTGGTCTCTTTGAGAGTGTATGTAAATGTCCATAGCTGAACTCATTTTGCCCTTTTAGGAGTTGAAGGTTGTACCATGTGTTATGCAAAAAGTAATTTTCTCTGGATGTGCAATAAGGCCTCAGATTTAACCTATAACCTGAGTGTGTCATCAGCCATCAGTTATCTATGCTGGAAGCACACAAACAACAACAAAAAAGCATTCTAAGTATTCTTATAGGCTTGCAAAAATCTTATTATAGAACCGAAGCAGCCAAATACTAACAGTAAGGCTGTAAAAACCTAAGACTTTAACTCTCTGATCATTTTTAACATGACCAAGTCTTACTGTTTTTCTCTGAAAGTAGTATATTATGCTTTCCAATTCAAAAAATGAGTTTTAGCTGTTAATTTTGTACCCTTTGAGATTTTTAATTTCTCCATGACATTCTGACACATGTTTTCCTATGGATTTGGTGCAAGAGCAAATTAAAAGGTGCCTTAGGACGCCCTTCACTTAACCTTTGCCTGGTTAACCTTTGCATCCTTGTTGTTAGAATTTAACTACCACCACTCTCCCCCCACCCCCCCACCCCCACCCCCTCCGCAAAAAAAAAAAAAAAAAATTAGGGAAAGGACTTACTTATCTGGGATAAGAAAACATTATAACAATTTTTCCAATCGTGCTTCAACTTCAGCTTTACTAATAAAGGTGTGTCTATCTTCGGTTTAAGCTGAATAAAGCTTAATAAATAAGCTGTTGTGTATTGCCATCCAAAAGATTCCTGGGACTTGCTGTGCTGTTGTTGGCAGTGTAGGGGTTTTACTGTATTAGAGTAAGTGGTACCTTCCCCCACCACACAGCTTAACTCCAGGTATTTTGGCTCTCCTCATTTTGATTATATTTATGTTAAATATAAATATATGGGGTTTCTAAAGCAAGTTTGAAAGCAGCAAAATACATTTTCTATCTACTCTGTTACAAATTAAGCAGATCCTTTTTAAGTGGGTCACATCGTATACCAACAACCTTCCACTTTAATGTCAAAAGGCTTTTATGATCTCTATTCAGTTCCTATTAAAGTGAGACTGAGCAAGATATTTTCTTGACATTTCTGGGAATTTCGGTTTTAGTTTCAAAGGATCATTTATTCCTTTAATCTTCCAATCTGGAAAAGTAATGAGTATTGACTTGTTCTTTAGAGGCGCTAACATTCAACTAGGTAAACTTAGTAAGTGATAGCAATTAATGTTCTCTTTTGTCTTCTAGACAGAAAACCAAAGCTATTTAAGGTAAGGATGTGTTTAAAATCAATGTATGTCCACAAGTTAGCATCAATGTTCACAGATACTTTCTGTGACCATTATGTCTTATTTGGGTATGTGTGTGTCTTTATTTTCTATACTTATATATAAAGATATAGAGATAGATATAAATAGATGAGAGAGGTATATACAGGGTGGAGCAAAAGTAAGGTTATATTAGTGAGTACCCAAAACACAGAGTTTATTCTCGCATTATTTATTAATTATTGTATTATTTTGCATACACACACTGTATGTTTCTATATGGTTTGAATAAAAGTGTTTTATTTATCACTAGGCTAACCTGCCAGGTCATAAAGTACACACTTAGTTCTTTGTGCCACTCCTCCATATTCAGTGCTTGCCACAATAGCCTAATTAAACTGCCTATGTGATAGTCATTCAAATATATCATTCTAAAACCATGATCATAGGATGATTTCTTTGTTTCTATGTTGACTTACCTATAGTAATTCTCTGTTTAATGTTCAGAGTTCTATAGTGGTTTTCCTTTAAATGCTCAGAGCAGAAGCGATACCTTCTAGGATGTGCAAATAATCAAGTCTTAGCAACATTATATAATACTAGAGGTCCGGTGCACGAATTTGTGCACTGGTGGGGTCCCTTGGCTTGGCCTGCGGGGACTGAGCCGAAACCAGCAGTCCAACGCCGCCTGCCGCCTGCCTCTCCCGCTCATCTGGCCCTGCTGCACCTTCCCAGTTGTGGCATTCAGAACTATTGCCAGATATTTCCAAATGTCTCCTCTCAGGATGCCCAGTCAGTCCTGATTGAGAGAGGCTTGCGCCTCTTCAGCAGCACTTGCCAGCCATGAGTCCTGTGTCTGACGCCCATCCTGAGGGGGCTGAAAAGTGATCGGCCCTCTGGGCACGATGGTGGGATGTCCTTGCAGGCTCGATTCCAGATCTGTCCCGCTGATGTTCAGGCAGGTTGTCAGGAGCCACCTGGCGGCCGCTTTTATATCATTTCTTCCTTGCAGAGCATCTACAGAGGGGAAGCAGCCATGATGCCTGAGGGATCCTGCAAGCAGCGCTGGTCCTTTGGTGCCTGGCCCATTCTCCAGACAATGGACCTGCAGGACTACTGAGGAAATGAGTGGCTGCCGCCGGGCTGATGGGCTGCTGGGACGGGTCAGTCAGCTGAGCGGTGCTCCCACTGTGAGAGTGCACTGACCACTAGGGGGCATCTCCTGCATTGAGTGTCTTCCCCCGGTGGTCAGTGCGCATCATAGCAACCAGTTGATCAGTTGTTCTGGGGTTTGGTGGCTTAGGCTTTTATATATATGGATAATCCACAATATGAATACACAGAATGAGCCCTCAGATCTGATTGCCTAAGGCTCAAAAATACTAATGCTCCTGACACACCTTGCACGAATTAGCTAGCTGAAATTGCATTAAATTAAGAGAATCCATTGTGATCTTGATCTTGGCCTCACTTCCGCAGCCTTCCTGCTCCTGCCTGCCTGCAAGGGGAGCTTCTGCTCTACAGACTAAGGGCTGCCTCTGAGCTTCACCTCCTGCTATTTCTGCAATGCCAAAAGGATGGGGCCCAAGGAATTTTATCTTCTAGTGTTCCTTTGTGAACTGACTTAATTAAATTTTTCCCCAAGTGCAATATTCTCCAGTTCTTTCTCAGGAGGGCAAATTGACGAGACACAGAAACAGGTCTAAATGAAGTGAATTTTTTTTAATGAATTCAAATAACATCATGAAAAAGTACTTTGAATTTTTCAATTCCCAGGCAATTGATTCTACAAAGAAACCCTTTCTAAATGATCCACATGCTTTCATTTATTAGTCTAGAGTTCTTGCTCAAGGAATTATTTGCAAAGGTAATATATAGAACATCATGGTGATTTACTTGCTTTTCTAATATCTTTGCCCACAGACTCTTTAGAACTGAAAAGTGAAGTGACTATCAGAGAAGGCTCAATAATAAAAAATAAAGTATCTAAAGGCAAAGGGGAAAGAGCTGAATCCCATTTTTAAGAATCAAATTCTGCAGAAAGGAAATGGTACAGATACTTGCTTATCTGTTAATAACCACTTAAGAAAAATCTTTAATTTCTTTTCAATCATCAAACTAGGTTTCTGCCAATCTCATGATCTCCTGGAGGGAAGTGTCTTATGAAATTAGCAATCTCCTGGAGAGAAGTGTCTTTGAGAAGTCCAGACAACTTTAAACAAAACTGAATAGCCTTCATTTACCCCATAACCATTCAGAAAATGATATAGACGATGAAACAATAAACAAAATAGTGAGTTAACAGTGCTTTAACTAAAAGATAATTTTTCACATGCTTTAAAATTTAGTCCAGTACCATCAAGATTTAGAAAATACAGCCACTAGGCACTGTGGTTTTTGTCTCAGAAAATTATTATCTACTTCCTTGGTACTTGTATAACAACTCAAGAATAGGAAAAATATCCTAGGTAGGTCTAAAATTCTTTTTTAAATTGTGCCTTTCAAATATATAAAATATTGTGTGGTGATGATGATGATGATGATAAAAACAAAGCAACTGAGCAGCACTATTTGTGGTATCATGAAAATCATTGCCAATATCTTCATTCCCCTTGAGATCTCTAAAGTCAAGAGTATTGCAACCTGAACTGCATACCATATTTATCCACAATATGAATACACAGAATGAGCCCTCAGATCTGATTGCCTAAGGCTCATATTTATCAGTCATTTCCCATCATGCATTGTTCACGCATAGCTGGTATGAGTGCCATTGTTTGATTTCATACAGTAGTCCTCTCAGTAAGCCATATCTCTGTGCCAATGAGGATCCTAAATCTGTTTTCTCCTGGCCCAGGATCTGCCCTCCCAAAGGACTACAGCTGTCCTCAGATATTCTGGTACCACAAGGAGGAGCCTGCGATGTGCTCCCCAACTTACATCAATCCCTTTTTGTCATGGCCACTAATGTAAGGATTATATCTCAAGGTTTCTTTTCTGAAACGTGTCCCAAGATTATTCATCCTTGTTATTTATATATTCATTCATTTATTGAGCAAATATTTATTAAGAAACAACTGTGTGCAAGATATTGTTCTTGGTATAATGAACAAAATGGGTTAAATTCCCACCCTCATGAAGCTTACATTCTAGTGGGGAAACAGGCAATAAAAAATTTTTAAGTAAAATAAATGGGGCTAAAAAAAGGGATATAGAGTGTAACTGACAAATTACAATCTGTTGTGAGTCCTAAAGTAATACTTCTGGTGAATTTGATGAGAATTCACTGAAAGATTTTAAAAAGAGAGAGGACAGTTCTGAGGTTATTAAAATAATTTATGTCAGAGATGGTTGTGTCTTGAACCAGATAGGTAGCAGCAGAGCTAGTGAGATGTGATTTGGTTTTGCTAAAGAATTGTACCTAGTGTATGTGTGAGAGACCTCGTGGTTGACACCAGGATTTTCATCTGAGCAACTACAAGAGTGGAGTTGACATTTGAGAAGGCAAAGGCTTAGGGAGAGGCAGGTCTAAGGAGAAGATGAAGGTTTTGTGTCTATACTGCTGATAGTTGAGGACATGTGGTCGAAGAATGAATGTTAATTGGCAATGTGGAGGCCATTAGTGACCTTCACATGAACAGGCTGCAGTAGACAGTTGGAGACAAAACATAATTGGAGAAGTTTCAAGAGTGAATAGGTGGTAAGTGGAGAATACAGGCAAATGTTCTCCACTTCATGAATAAGTTGGTGGTTAAGTAGGTACATGTGGTAGTAGGTGCTTGTGAACATTCTCTCCCAATTGTGTCTGTTTTCTCAGCTGGGTAGGTAAGAAGGTGTTAACAGTTTGAGGAAAAGGTAAAATATATTCTATAGTAGTCTAAGAAGATGAGTAAATAGAAAATGAAAATGTTAGGCTTTAAGATCATTGGCCCTAGGTGTTTACATTATATTAGTGGACACAACTTTAAGGTTTTCTGAAACCATTCCATGCCATGTGGGTGCAGGCCTGGAGTAGTTGGATTTTGATTTAATACAATTAAGAGCCAGCCAACTGCATCAGAAAGAAAGCTGGGCAAAGGAGATAAATGTTACTGGCAAGGGAGCAATTGTAAAAATGAAACATGAATCAAAACGGAGTAAGGAGGGGAAAAAACTGAGTAAGGAGGAAAATGAGGATATGAGGGTTAAAGGCAGTGAAAATGGAGTGTAATTATTAGATTATAGGTCTCTGTAAAGTTGATGAAATATTACTACTTACTATTCATTTTTTAAATGAAGATACTAAATTTAAGGCACAGAAACCTCAATTAATAGTGGCTCTTGAATCTCTTTGCTCCAGAACTCAAACATACACATATTCTTTTCTATACTGTCATTGGTTATACTTAAGGCCACTGACACCCACTAAACTTTTATGTGTAGTAAGGAATTTCTGATCTATTACAAATCCATTTTTTAAACTTTATTTTCTTCCAATACTCTTGTTAATTTTTGCTAGCCATGACTACACCTGCTTTCCACTAAGACTCCATTTTCATAGCAAATTTTATCATTATAAGCCCTCAAGTTAGAAGATGAGGGGGAAAAATAGGCAGGCAAATATAATGATTGCATGAATTGATGCAGAAAAAAACATTTGACAAAATCCAATGCTCATTTATAATTTTAAAACTCTCAGCAAGTTAGTAATAACCAAAAGCAACCTCAATTTAACAAAGAGCATCTAAAAAACACCCATAACTATTATTCTTTTTTAAATAATTTTAAAAATAACACATTTGTGATTCTTTAATTGTCCAAGAAGAAAATGCTAAAATATTCAAATATTTAAATATTTGAATATTCAAATAAGGGAACATTGTTACCAACCTCACAGAAATAAAAAGAATTAACAAGAAAGAATATAATAACTTTATACCTATAGAATAAATAAATTGGATTAAATGGGAAAATTCCTAAAAAGACAAAAATTACTGATTCAAGAAGATATAGAAAATATAAGTAGGTTTTTAAAAAATAAAGAGAATTCAAGATTTTAAAACTTTTATTAAGGAAAGCCTAAGAACAGATGGTCTCCCATTCTACAAAAATAAAACTCTTTGCACCTAAAAATGGTTTCAACAAAGTCACAGGCTAAAAGATCAACACAAAAATCAATGTTATTTCTATATAGTAACAGTGAACATGTGAAAACCAAAATTAAAACACATTTATAATCACTCCAGAGAAAATGAAACGTTTGGGTATAAGCCTTACAATACATGCACACTATCTATAGGCTGAAAATTTCAAATACTGATAAAAGAGGTCAAAACAATCAAAATAATCAGAGAGAATTATCATATTAATAGATTGAAAGGTTCAACATAGTAAAGATCAGTTCTCGCCAAATTGATCTATAGGCTTAATTTTATTAAGGAAATGTGAATTAAACCACAATTAGCTATCACTACATACCTATCAGAATGGCTAAAATAAGATAAAAAAATAGTGACATCACCAAATGCTGTAAGGGTGTAGAGAAATTGGATCACATATACATTGCTTGTGGGAATTTAAAATTGTGCTACACTGGAAACCAGTTTGGCAATTTAAAAAATTTAACATACATTCACTATAAAACACAAAGATCACTTAAGCATTTATCCAGAGAAATGGAACTTTGTTTATATAAAAACCTGTACATGAGTTTTCATAACTGTGTTACTTATAGTTACCAAAAATTGGAAGCAATCCAAATGTCCTACAATGGGTGAATTGATAAACTGTGGTACATCCATACCACAAAGTATAACTCAACAGTAAAATGAACAAACTATTGATATACACAACTTGGATGAAATCTCAGGGAATTATGCTGAGTGAAAAAAAAATTAATCTCAAGATGTTGTATACGATATAATTCCATTTCTGCAACAGCCATAAAACGATAAAATTACATAAATGAATAATTTAATAATGGTTTCCAGGAGTTATACACAGCAGTAAGGATGAGTGGGAGGGAAATGGATATGGTTATATAAGGGATCTTTATGATGATGGGGCTGTTTTGTATTCTGACTAGTGGTAGTGATATAAATCTACACATGTGACAAAATTGCACAGAATTAAATGCATATACATGTCTCAAATGAGTGTGTTAAACTTGTGAAGTTTGAATAAGGTCAATGGATTATATTCAATGTAAATTTTCCAGTCTGATATTACAGTATACTAACTAGAGGCCCAGTACACAAAATTCTGCACTCAGCCGGGGGGTGGGGAGGGGAGGGAGAGATCCCTCAGCCCAGCCTGCACCCTCTTGCAGTCGAGGAGCCCTCAGGGGATGTCTGACTGCTGACTTGGCCCACTTCGCTGGCAGTTAGACATCCTTAGTGCTGCCGCAGAAGCAGGAGAGGCTCCCGCCACCGCCACTGCACTCGCCAGGCGTGAGCCCAGCTTTTGCATGACTGGCACTCCTGCTGTGGGAGCGCACTGACCACCAGGGCGCAGCTTCTGCATTGAGCATATGCCCCCTGGTGGTCAGTGGGTATCATAGTGCCTGGTCGTTCTGCAATTTGGTCAATTTGCATATTAGCCTTTTATTATGTAGGACTAGGGGCCCAGTGCACAAATTCATGCACCTTGAAAGGAACTATAGGCTGCGAGGCTGCAGTGGGTACATGGGCGGGTCTCGGCCCATCCTCTGCACCCGGCCCCTCCCACCAGCAGCCCCGCTTCTGCCACAGCCACTCCCACATGCTAACAATGCCGGCCCCACTCGCATCTGCTGACAATGCAAAGTGATTGGGGCCAGCGCCAGCAGCAGGTGCGAGCAGGACTGGCACCGGCAGCAGGTGTGAGTGCTCAGCGGGACCATGGCACATGGGAGCAAAGAATTTTCAGTAACCACCAGAGGCTTGCCCCAATGACAGCAACCGGCGCCCCACCTCCTTCACCATCCCACCATGGCCAATGCCAGCCATGTTCCACGCTCTGCCGCCTGCTGCCGATGCCCGCCAAGTTCCACATGTGCTCCTTGCTGGTCAGCGCATTTCATAGCAACCGTTTGTTCGGTTGTTCCACCATTTGGTCTATTTGTATATTAGGGTTTTTTATATATATATATATATAGTTATCCAAGATGTTAACACTGGGGGAAACTGTGTGATGGATATAGAGAATCTTTTTTTTTAATAATTCTTTATTGTTGAAAGTATTACATATGTCCCCTTTTTCCCCCCATTCACTGCCTCCAGCCTGCCCACTCCCCCACCCCAGGCCCTCACTGCCCCATTGTCTGTGGCCATGGGCCATGAATATATGTATAAAAGGTTCTTGGTTGATTACCTCCCACCCACCCAACCTCCTCCACTTTCTTTCTTTATTGTTTCTGTATAATTGCATGTGAATCTCAATATTAAAAGTTATATAAATAAATTGTAATAACAGAGGAGGGGGGAGAGAAGGCTTTCTTGTAGAGAGCAAATAATTTGAGCAACATAGTTTATGCTTTAGAAAGGAAACATACACAGTAAGAATCAATTCTAAATCTGTAACTTTTGTTAAAAGTGACACACCATTTTGGGCAAGTGAAAGAAATAAAACAGCAGCATACATTTTCAGCTTTAACATTAATCTTTTAGACTATCCCTGGCCTTTTCTCTGACCAAAATGAAAGAAATCTTCAAATCCACTGTGAAGCCTTTCTTGGGCTGAGAAAAGTCTCTGATACCTTTTCAAAGCAGCTTAGTGCCAAGCATCTTTGAATATCCTCTAAGAGTCTGTTTGCAATTTATTAGGAAATGTTCTTTAAATTTCCTTCTGACCATACCCAATGACTTCCCATTTTACACATTTCCTCACTGCTCACTGACCTTTAGTATAACAGAGAAAGTTCTTTCAGCACCTGACCATCTGTAAAACCAAATTTAGATGAGACAAAGCATCCTCAAAGCTGGATTATCTGACTCCCAGACTAGTTTAATTTCCTAGCATCTTCAGCTGCCTTCCAAAGAATTTAGCCAGGCCTGACGTTTCTGCATTCCAAACTGCCAACCTCTAATGATCTCTCTCATCTCTAAACTGCTTTAACACATTACCTATACTAATGTGTTTATTTTAAACTGAGGCATATTTATATGCCAATGAAAAACATTGACTTTAAGTATAAGCTTGATGCATGTTGAAAATGAGTTTACCCCAGTGGAACCATCATAATCAAATTATGGGACATTTTCATCACCCCAAGAAGTGCTTTGGCCTCTTTTAGCAGCTCTCAGCCCCCATTATTTGCTTTCCATCACTATAGATTAGTTTTGTCTGTTCTAGGATTTTACCTAAATAGAAGTATAAAGTGTGCCTGGCTTCTTTAACTCGGCATAATATAGGGTGTCCCCAAAAAATGTACACACATACTTTGAATAATTATAAAGGCAGTGTTCATTGAAATATATTTTATTTTCAAAACTGAGCTATCGGCTATATACATTTTGGGGGATACCCTGTATTTTTTTTTTAATACACATATCTTTATTTTAACATTTAAAAGAATCACATATTCATTCTGACAGCTTTCCCAGGAATGGCCACCCAGTAAGTGACACACACACTCAGTACTGAGGAGGCTATTGAGCCGCTCCTGAACTGGTGGGCCACCCTGCCCACAATGGGCCTCTGAGTTCACCTTGCACAAGGACACCTTACTCCAAACAAGCTGCAGGGCAGCTAGCATACTATTATTTATATTTATTTATATAGTGTGTGTCTTAGTAGTTATTTATTTTTATTCTATTACATACAAAGTGAGCCAAAAGTAGGTTTATAGTTGTTTGTGTGGAAAATTATATAATAATAAATAATACAAGAATAAACTGTGTTTTATATAAACACAACTATAAATCTACTTTTGCCCCACCTTGTATATATAATTTATCTATTCACCTGTGAATGGACATTGATAGATCCTCCCTCCCCACAACTGGTGGACAGTGTATGACATAACCGGCATCTGCGCAGGGACATCCCCGAGACATTCAACCACCAATCAGCGCGTGCTGAGTGCCCTGGCCCCCACCCCTTATTGTTCCGCCCTGGACCCAACCCCTTTCTGTTCCTCCCCTCAAAAGGAGTGTTCACCACTGCACGTGTGGCTGTCTCTCCCAGACTGCGAGGCAGCCCAGCTGAGGTCCTCCTTCTTCTCCTCCTCCCCCTCCTCTAATCTAGTCTTTCTACCCTCCTCCATAATGAATCTCACTCATTAGTGTGGAATAAACCTCCTCTTTAACGTGCCTTAGTCTCCGACTCCCATTTCCTGCGCCTCGAACCTTACAGACATTTGGATTATTTTTATTTTATTACAAATAAACTTGCTGTGAATATACATGTAACAGTTTTTTTATGGGATCATATGGTTTTATTATTCTTCAGCAAGTACCTAAGTTCTTATAATCAAACTAGGGGCCCAGTGCACGAATTCATGCACCTTGAAAGGAACTGTGGGCTGCGAGGCTGCGGTGGGCACAGGGGCAGGTCTCGGCCCATCCTCCATGCCCCTGCCTGGCCCCTCCCACCATAGCCCCCAATCCCCTGTCTGCCAGGAGCTCCGCTCTCACCACTGTCACTCCCATGCACTGATGGCGTCTGCCCCACTCGTACCTGCTGATGGTGTGGAGCAATTGGGCCCAGCACCAGCAACAAGTGAGAGCGGGGCTAGTGCCATCAGTGGGTATGAGTGGCAGCTGCTTCCCCGATCGCCCCTCAGGAGCAGGGGGAAGTGGAGAAGCTCTCAGGGGTGGTCAAGGCTGGCAGCTGCTGCTCACAACCGCTGATGGCACCAAGCGATCGGGAATGGTGCAGAGCACTGACAGTGGATGTGAGCAGCGGCTCCAGCGCTGGCAGTGGGTGCGAGTGGGGCCAGTGCCAACAGCAGGTGTGAGTACTGGGCGGGACCACGGCGTGCGGGAGGAAAGAATTTTTAGTAACCACCAGAGGCTCACCCCAATGACAGCAACCAGTGCCCCACCTTGGTCTGGCACACCCATTCACATGCTCCACCATCCTGCCATGCCCGATGCCTGCCATAGTCCGTGCATGCCCCCTGGTGGTCAGTGCACGTCATAGAGACCGGTTGTTCAGTTATTCGGTTGTTCTGCCATTCAGTCGTTTGCATATT
The DNA here is from genome assembly GCA_026230045.1 of Corynorhinus townsendii. Taxonomy (NCBI): domain Eukaryota; kingdom Metazoa; phylum Chordata; class Mammalia; order Chiroptera; family Vespertilionidae; genus Corynorhinus; species Corynorhinus townsendii. The sequence goes on from JAPDVU010000003.1 coordinate 150,068,278, forward strand.
AGCCTTTTATTATATAGGATGATAGGTATCGAAATATATAAAAACTCAGAGTTCATAACAACCAACCGAAGGCTCGACTGAACACTGGAAGTCAGTCCTGCAGTCAGTGCTGGGTTGCCATGGTGACCCAGCACTGACTACCGAGGGGGCTGCAGATCAGGCCTGGAGAGAGGCCCAGAGAGAGAGGCAGGATCTGATCTGCAGCCTCTCTGGCAGCTGTTGATCAGCCATTGCCTCTCTCTTTCTCTCCAGGCTTCACCAGCATCTGTGCCTCTGTTTCTCTCTGGGCCTCCATGGGGGCTGCTGATCAGCCCCACCTCTCTGATCAGGCCCAGAGATAGGCCCAGAGACACTGACTGGCATAGAAACTGACCAATCAGAACTAAATGTGGGTGCTGTGAAGAACCAATGGCTACCTAGAAGGCGGGGCTTCTGACGCTGACTGGCATGGACACCGACCAATCAGAATCAAATATGGGTGCTGTGGGGAGCCAATGGCTGCCTAGGAGGTGGAGCTTTTGACACTGACTGGCATAGAAACCGACCAATCAGGAGACAAGATGGCGACCAGCAGGAAAGTAATGAGGGAGAGTGTGTGAGAGAGTGAGGGAGCAATAGAGGTGTGTGTGGATGTGTGTGGGTGTGTGTGAGTGAAATAGGGACAGTTAGACCCTGCAGTTCTTCCAGGGGCCTGCCAATCTGGGCAGTCTTAGATGGCAAAACCCTGCAGCTGCTGCAAACACTCCGGGGAGGACATCAGCAGCACAGAGACCATGCCATCTTGAAGAACAGAACTGCTTGAGACTAGAATCCTAGACTCACCACCACCCAGTCTGGTCTCGGAAGCAAACCAAGTCCTTACAGCCGCTCTGGTAGAAGACCTGCCACCACAGCTGCAGACTAGGGACACCAGGACTCCAGGCACCCAGCTGCAGATTTCTGTGAGTCACAAAGCCAATCCCCCTCCCCCGCCACCCCCGTGGCAGTGACATAGAAACTACTAGACCTCAGTCGCACAATAAGGCTTTCTGCACACACAAAGCAGTGGCGACTCTGCCTGACTTTGAGCCTTGGTGTCAGACATGGGAAGTTTGTTTCCCACAACTAGTGTCCATGCCCAGGCAGAGAGACTGAGTGGAATTCAAGCCTAGCCGCTCATCTGTAGGGAAGTGGTGTTCTGTGATCAGATCCCGATGCCCATGCAGGGCAGGGAGACAGCGCTAAACTTGACCCCGGACTTGCAAACTCATGGAATTTGTTTCCCACGACTCATCTCCACTCCCAGGCAGGGAGACTGAGCAGAATTCGAGCCTAGCGGCTCATCCCTAGGGAGGTGGCCTTCTGCAACCAGATCCCGCGCCCACGCAGGGCAGGGAGACAGCGCTGAACTTGAGCCCAGACTTGTGAACTCAGGAAATATGTTCCCCGTGACTCGTCTCCACGCCCAGGCAGAAAGGCAGTTCTGAATTTGAGCATAGGTGCATGACCTTGGGGAGATTGTCTTCTGTGACCAGATCCTACACCCACGCAGGGAGACAGCACTGAATTTGAGCCTGGGGGTGCAAACCCAGGGAGTTTGTTCCCATGACCAGACCCTGCACCTTAGCAGGGAGGCTATGGTGAATTTGAACCTGGATGTTCGGTCTCGGGGAGTTTGTTCCCCATGACCAGACCCTGTGCCTACACAGGAAGGCAGTGCTGAATTTGAGCCTGGATACATGGACACAGGGAGGTTGTTTTCCAAAGTACCCCCCCTCCCCCACGTGACCAGACCCCACACCCACACTAAGAGGCAGAGCCACCTGACTTTGATTCAGGACAAGTGCACAGAAGGCTGTTTACCTCAGGGCAGAAGTGGACCTCCTGCCAACACAGTGCGACTGAGCAACCTGGTCTCCCAGGCAGATCGGGGATCCTGAATCCACACAAGAGACAGCAGTGACCACCAGTGACTAGAATCCATTCTTCATTACGTGTGCCTGAGATCCCTGATTTCCAGTACATTCACACTAAGAGCCAGTGACTCCAATTCTTGGCGCGTGTGCACATAGGGACCTGATTCTCAGTGTGAGGTAGCACCAAGAAACAGAGACTGATACTCAATTCTCGGCGTGGACACAGGGAGCCTCTGACTCCTGACACGCAATAGGGGACTTTGATTTTTGGCACATTCCAGTGAGTACTCTGTTTCAACATAGCACAGGCAGGGTCCCTGATTATAGGTGCACACACAAGGCCACACTAAGTGCCTGTGACTCTGACCCAGGGCAAGCATGGTTCCCACCAACCCACAGCAACCGCACGTCTTGGTATCAGAGCTCTTCAGTGACACTTGGGGGGTTCAAAACTCCCACTGCACATGGTCCAGGCTCCCACAACTCGACATCTGAACCTTCTGGTGATAGTCAGAATGGGGAGACAACGAAGCAATCCCCAGAGGAAAGAAAAGGAGGAATTGCCAACTAAGGAAATAAGTGAAATGGAAGCATGCAACATGACAGAAAAAGAATTCAGAGTAATTGTCATACAGTTCATACACAGGATGGCTGAGAAAATCAACAACCTATGCAAAAATCAGGAAGAAATAAATGATATAGCTACAATCAAAAACACCATGGAAGGTTTCAAGAGTAGACTAGAAGAAGCAGAGGACCAAATCAGTCAGTTAGAAGATCAGGTACAGAAACAAGCCCAATCTGACTAGAGAAAAAAAATTAAAAAGCAGGAGGAGAGCCTAAGGGAGCTTTGGGACAATGCATAACGAAATAATGTATGTAGAAAAAAAAAAAAGAAATAATGTATGTATAATAGGGCTGCCAGAAGGACAAGAAGAGCAGCAAGGATTAGAAAATTTATTTGAAGAAATAATGACAGAAAACTTCCCTGATATGGGGAAGAAAAAAGTTACTCAAATACAAAGAGTCCCAAGCACAATGAATCCCAAAAGACCCACACCAAAACACGCCATAATTACAAAAATGTTATCGACAAAGAGAGAATCTTAAAGGCTGCAAGAGAGAGACAGAGAGTTACCTACAAAGGATCCCCCATCAGATTATCAAATGATTTCTCAACAGAAACACATCAAGCTAGAAGGGAATGGAAGGAGATATACAAAGTGATGCAAAGCAAGGGACTCAATCCAAGAATACTCTATCCAGCAAGACTATCAATCAAATTGAAGGGGAAATCAGGAGCTTCACAGACACACAAAAAAAAGGCTAAGGGAGTTTATCACTACCAAACCAACAATGCAAGAAATGCTATATGGAATGCTGTAAAAAGAAGAAACAAAAAGGTAAGAAGGAACACAGCCTCAAAAAATAAAAATGGCTACAAACAAGTACCTTTTCATAATAACTTTAAACATAAATGGACTAAATGCTCTAATCAAAAGACATCGAGTGGCTGAATGGCTAAAAAAAACATGTCCCATATATATGCTGCCTACAAGAAACCCACCTCAGAACAAGGGACTCACACGGACTGAAAGTGAAGGGATGGAAAAATATCTTTCAGGCAAATGGAAATGAAAAAAAAAAAAAGCTGGGGTAGCAATACTTATACCTGAAAAAATAGACCTCAAAGTGAAAGCCATAACAAGAGATAAGGAAGGCCACTTCATAATACTAAAGGGATTGATACAACAAGAGGATATAACCCTGGTAAACATATATGCACCGAATGCAGGAGCACCCAAATACATAAAAATCTCCTGGAAGATATCAAGGGAGAGATCGACAACAATACAATCATAGTAGGGGACTTTAATACATCACTGACATCACTGGATAAATCCTCTAGACAAAAAATCAGCAAAGAAACAACAATCTTAAATGACTCACTAGATCAGATGGACTTAATTGACATCTTCAGAACATTTCACCCCAAAGTTACGGAATATATGTTTTTCTCAAGTGCACATGGGACATTTTCAAAAATAGACCACATACTGGATCACAAGCAAAGTCTCCCCAAATTCAAGAAGATTGAAATCATACCAAGCATCTTTTCAGACCACAATGACATAATATTAAAAATAAACTACAATAAAAACAATCAAAAACACTCAAACACTTGGAAGCTGAATAGCATGTTATTAAATATTGATTGGGTTACCAATGAGATCAAAGAAGAAATTAAAAAGATTCTGGAAAATAATGACAGTAAAAACACAATAATCCAAGACCTATGGGACACAATGAAAGCTGTCCTGAGAGGGAAGTTTATAGCTCTACAGGCCTACCTCAAAATATGAGAAAAATGGTAGTAAATCATCTAATGCTACAACTCAAAGAACTGGAAAGAGAGCAACAAGAAAAGCCCAGAGTGAGCAGAAGGAAGGAGATAATAAAGATTAAAGCAGAAATAAATGACATAGAGACCAAAAAAAAAAAAAAAAAATACAAAAGATCAATGAAACCAAGAGCTGGTTCTTTGAAAGGATAAACAAGATTGATGAACCTCTAGCCAGGCTCACCAAGAAGCAAAGAGAGAGGACTCAAATGAACAAAATCAGAAATGATAGAGGCGAAATAACAGACCCCACAGAAATACAAAGGATTGTTAAAAAATATTATGAACAACTCTATTCCAACAAACTAGACAACCTGGAGGAAATGGACATGTTCCTAGAAAAATACAACCTTCCAAAACTCAATCAGGAAGATTCTAAAAATCTTAATAGGCCAATAACTATGGAAGAAATTGAAGCAGTCATCAAAAAGCTTCTAGCAAACAAAAGCCCAGGCCCAGATGGCTTCACAGGAGAGTTATACCAAACATTCAAGGAAGAAATAAAACCTATCCAAAAAATTCAAGAGGAAGGAACACTTCCAAACTCATTGTACGAAGCTAGAATCACCCTAATACCAAAACCAGATAAAGACAACACAATGAAAGAGAATTACAGGCCAATATCCTTCATGAACATAGATGCCAAAATCATCAACAAAATCCTAGCAAATCAGATCCAGCAGTACATCAGAAAGATCATACACCATGACCAAGCAGGATTTATACCAGGGATGCAAGGATGGTACAATATCTGCAAATTAATAAACATGATGCATCACATAAACAAATTGAGAGATAAAAATCACATAGTCATATCAACTGACACAGAAAAAGCATTTGACAAAACCAACACTCTTTCTTGATAAAAACTCTCAGCAAGATGGGATTAGAAGGATCATACCTCAACATCATAAAAGCCATATATGATAAACCCACAGCTAGCATCACACTCAATGGACAAAAACTAAAACCATTTCCCCTAAGAACAGGAACAAGACAGGGATGCCCTCCCTCACCACTCCTGTTCGACATAGTACTGGAAGTACTAGCCATTGTTATCAGACAATAAGAAGGAATAAAAGGCATCCACATTGGAAAAGAAGAAGTAAAACTGTCCTTATTTGCAGATGACATGGTACTGTACATAGAAAACCCTAAAGACTCCATCAAAAAATTATTAGACTTAATAAATGAATTAGGCAAGGTAGCAGGATACAAAATTAACACCAAGAAATCTATGGCATTTCTATACACCAATAGAGAACTTACAGAAAAGAGACTAAAAAAGCAATCCCATTTACCATCATACCAAAAAAATTAAGATACCTAGGAATATATTTAACCAAAGAGGTAAAAGACCTATATGCAAAAAACTACAGGACACTGAAAAAAGAAATAGAGGAAGATATAAACAGATGGGAGAACATACCGTGTTCATGGATTGGTAGAATCAACATCATCAAAATGTCCATTCTACCCAAAGCAATGTATAGATTTAATGCAATCCCTATTAAAATACCAATGGCATATTTCATAAACCTAGAACAAACGCTCCAAAAATAAAAAGTAAAAGACCCCGAATAGTTAAAGCAATCCTGAGAAAGAGCAAAGTAGGTGGGATCTAAATACCAGATATCAAGCTGTATTACAAAGCCACTGTTCTCAAAACAGCCTGGTACTGGCACAAGAACAAACATAGATCAATGGAATAGAATAGAGAACCCAGAAATCTACCCAAACCACTTTACCCAATTAATTTTGACAAAGGAGGCATGAACATAAAATGGAGTCAAGACAGTCTCTTCAATAAATGGTGTTGGGAAAATTGTAAAGATACATGCAAAAAAATGAAACCAGACCACCAACTTACACCATACACAAAAATAAACTCATAATGGATCAAGGACTTAAACATAAGATGGGAAGCCATAAAAATACTAGAGGAATCCACAGGCAACAAAATCTCAGACATATGCCAAAGGAACTTCTTCACTGATACTGCTCCTAGGGCAATGGAAAATAAAAAGAAAATAAACAAATGGGACTACATCAAAATAAAAAGCTTTTGCACAGCAAAAGAAACCATCAACAAAACAACAAGAAAGACCACTACATGGGAGAACATATTTTTCAATATTATCACTGATAAGCATTTAATCTCCAACATTTACAGGGAACTCATACAACTCAAAAAAAGGAAGATAAACAACCCAATCAAGAAATGGGCAACGGACCTAAATAGAAACTTTTTGAAAGAAGACAGAAGGAAGGCCAAGAGACATATGAAAACATGCTCAAAGTCACTAATTATCCGAGAGATGCAAATCAAAATGACAATGTGGTACCATCTCACACCTGTCAGAATGGCTATCATCAACAAATCAATAAATGACAAATGTTGGTGAGGATGCGGAGAAAAAGGAACCCTGGTGCACTGCTGGTGGGAATGCAGACTGGTGCAGCCACTGTGGAGAACAGTATGGAGTTTTGTCAAAATCTAAAAATGGAACTCCCATTTGACTCAGTAATACCACTTATAGGAATATATCCCAAGAAACTAGAAACATTAATTATAAAGGATATATGCACCCCTATGTTCATAGCAGCACAATTCATCATAGCTAAAATTTGGAAACAGCCTATGTGCCCATCAGCAGATGAGTGGATTAAAAAACTGTGGTACATCTACATAATGAATACTACGCTGCGCTAATAAAGACGGAATTCTTACCATTTGCAACAACATGGATGGAACTGGAGAGCATTATGCTAAGTGAAATAAGCCAGAGAAAGATAAGTATCACATGATCTCACTCATCTGTGGAATATAATGTACAACATAAACTGATGAACAAAAACAGTTCCAGAGACAGAGAAACATCGATCAGACCATCAAACCTCGGAGGGAAGGTAGGAGAGGGTGGGGGTAAGGGGAAGAGATCAACCAAAGGACTTGTATGCATGCATATGGGCCTAACCAATGGACACAGACAACAGGGAGGTGAGGGCATGAGTGGGGGGTAAGGGAGGTAATGGGGAAAGAAGCACACATATGTAACATCTTAATCAATAAAGAAATTTTAAAAAATAAAAAATAAAATAAACCGACCAATCAAAATCAAATCTGGGTGAACTGTGAGGAGCTAATGGCTGCCTAGGAGATGGAGCTTTTGACGCTGACTGGCATAGAAGCTGACCAATCAGAATCAAATTGGCTGGCAGGAGAGGGCAGTTGGTTGCGAGATCAGGCCTGCAGGAGAGGGCAGTTAGGGGTGATCAGGCAGGCAGAGGTAGTTAGGGGCAATCAGGCTGGCAGGGGAGAGCAGTTGGGGAGAGATTAGGTTGGCAGAAGAGAGCAGTTGGAGGCTAGATCAGGCCGGCAGGGGAGGGCAATTGGGGCAACCAGGCTGCCAGGGGAGGGCAGTTGGGGGTGAGATCAGGCTGGCAGGAGAGGGCAGTTATGGGTGATCAGGCAGGCAGAGAGGTTAGGGGTGAGATCAGGTAGGCAGGCAGAGGGGTTAGGGGCAATCAGGCAGGCAGGTGAGCAGATAGGAGCCAGCAGTCTCAGATTGCAAGAGGGATGTCCAACTGCCAGTTTGGGATCAGGCCTAAACCAGCAGTCGGACATCCCTCAAGAGGTCCCTGATTGCAGAGGGTGCAGGCTGGGCTGAGGGACCCCCCCCCCCCCCCGCTCCATGCACGAACTTCGTGCACTGTGCCACTAGTCTATATATATATATATAAGAGCCTAACCGACTGTTCTACCATTTGACCGTTCGACCAGTAGCTATGACACACACTGACCACAAGGGGGCAGACACTCAATGCACAGGCATAGAAACATGGAACAGATTGATGAATCTCAGAGGGAAGGTGGGAGTGGGGAGGGCGGGAAGAGATTAACCAAAGATCTTATATGCATACTAGAGGCCCAGTACATGGATTCATGCACCAGTGGGATCCCTCTGCCTGGCCTGCAGGGATTGGGCCAAAACTGTCAGTCCGACATCGCCCGAGGGGTCCCGGATTGTGAGAGGCCACAGGCCAGGCCCAAGGACCCTACTGGTGCACAAATCCATGCATCCAGGCCTCTAGTACTTGATAAGGCACTGCTAGACTATTTTACATTGCCACCAATGACATTGAGAGTTCCAGTTTTCCTATATTCTTGATAACATTACTTAGTCTTTTTCAATGTTAGCCATTCTAGTGGGTGTGTGGTGGAATATCATGTGATTGTAAGTTGCATTTCCCTAATGACAAAATATGTTGAAAATATTTTATTTCCTTATTAACCTTCATATATCTTCTTTTCTGAAGTGTCTGCTCAAACCAAAAAAAAACAAAGAATTACCATCAAGTAATAAATCAGAGCATTAATATCTATAAATGAGGGTTCTAAATATATAAATTGCCTAGTTTCTTAGCAAAGTATCTATATTTCACATGTTCCAAGGTAAAAGCCTTAACTATAAGAATTTCCACCTTAATCATGCTGTTATCAAAAACTTCATCCCTGATTCTCTTTTTGCTCTTGAAATACCCACAGCTCAATAGATCTTACAAGGACATGTGACCAAAGGATATCCCAATAATAATTTCACCCCCGCTTATATTTAAGGGTTGGGAAAACTACATGAGTAGTAAGTTCTAACTCTGCTTTTGCTCTCTGTCTTCTTTCCTCACACTCTAATGTATCTTTAGAGATTTATCCTCTGAAATGGAATGGCCTCAAGAGACGTTAGAGGGGGTTTCATAATGACTTAGGAAAAGCACCTTATAATGTTGATACATATTTTATGTAATAATGAGAAAACACATATGACTAGGCATTTTACTCTGACTTAAAAATTTAATTCATGTATATGTATGCAGGGACATACAAATGAACATGGATGAATGGATGGATAGATGATAGATAGATGATAGATGATAGATAGATAGATAGATAGATAGATAGATAGATAGATAGATAATAGATAGATAGATGATAGATAGATAGATAGATAGATAGATAGATAGATAGATAGATAGATAGATAGATATGGATGATAGATAGGTGATAGATAGATAGATGATAGATAGATAGATAGATAGATAGATAGATAGATAGATAGATAGATATGGATGATAGATAGATGGATACCAGTGGTCTATACATAATGAAAATGAGGTTCCAATACACCATTCTGACATCTATGATTCTGAGAAAGAGGTTGTTCAAATTGTTCTGGCCCATTCTCTATACAAAAATATGACCTAATACTGTCTTATGTAATTTAAATATCTTTTGAATGTTTTTGTTCTTGTAGGTTTTTAAATACAATCCCAAAATAGCTTCTGAGTATGAATAATGTGAATGACCCCATGCAATGTTCTACTGCAGTGATCTTGAAATCTGGCTGCATATTAAAATAACCTCTAGGAAGCTTTAATAAAATACCAATGGTCAGGCCTAGTCCAAACTAAATCAAATCAAAATCTCTGGGTCTGAGACTCAGAGCACCCAGATGATTTTCACATTCAATCAGACGGAGAGCCATTGTTCTAGAGCCCTGTTTTAGAGCAGGGTTCTCAAAGTGTGATCCATGGATCTCTGGGGTCTCTGAGACTCTTTCAGGGTGCTATAATAATGTAACCTCTCTAATGTATGAAATAATTATTGTGTGAAATGTTTGCTGTATGGAAACCCTCAATACTCTGTAACTTCCAAAATTAATGAACACCCCACTATCTTGATGTAAAAGCTTTGAGCCCTTAAAGTGTAAATACCCTGCTCCCAGCATAAGGCACACCATCTGGCCCACACTGATAAGGACACAGGCTGCTTACCACCACGGGTCTATATAACTCTGAGAGGGCCTTCAGTTGAAGTCTCCTGCCTGATAAGAAGAGGACTCCACATCGCTCTGAGAGACAAGCCCCTGATTGCTCTGCTGTGTGAGCCTGAACCAACTGCGGCCACCTGCCTGTCTCTGTTTTCGTCGTCTGTCCTTCAGTGTGCATCGCCGGGTGGCCTTTGCTGGAGCCTAGGACCCACTAGGAATAGGTAAAGAAACCCTGTGTGATAGCATACTAATTCTGTCTTGTGTGTCATGTGTTCTGGTTCGGCTCAGCTGTCTAGACATTGAAGTACCAGGGGATAGGCCGTTATTGCTTACTCCTGGTCACCTACGCTTGTCCCACTGAGTCTAGACAGATAATCAATTAATTGGGGCATAATTGGAACACAGGGGTCTACTTGGTCAAAAGTCAAAACTTTCCCCAAATTCCTATATAACTACTGAATAGAAGTTTAACATGCAATATATACATTTTTGTAAAATTGCATTGAATTGAATGAATCATGATTTTGATTTTCATTCAGCTTAACACATTTCTACACCAGGATATTCTTTGTTAGAAAATAAAAGAACTGGCAAAAAGTGACAGATGTTCCTATACTTTCAATTTTACTCAAAGGTTTGTAATAAGAAAACAAATCATTATTTTCAAGTTCACTCTTCTCTGCTTCTTGAAGCCATTTTGTGGAAAAGTTTCAAAAGCACCACCTTAACATAAAGAAGAAAATAACTTTTCTAACACTTAATAACAAAGTTGGAAACTAACTAAAAGCCGGAGGAATAGAAATGGAAGGTGAGGTGATTACGCCTTTGGCCCTTCAGGGAGTGTCCTTGGTTCCTGTTCTTGCCAGAAGCAATAGCCAGCTATTTATGTTAAGCAAGTCAGCAGCTTGAGGTGAAAGCAAGCAGGCTTGAGAAGACCTCTCTATACACTATATTTAAAAAGATGAAGACAAAAATAGAAAGAGGAAATGATCCAAAAAAGAAAACTGGAAAATATGTTTTTTGGAGTCAGAGGGGACTCAAAAGCCATATCCAAATCGTACTGAGCTGATAAACATGGCCTGGGGGAAAGAACAGTAACTTAGCGTTACTGGAATTCAAATTAAGTGCGGGCCACTTTTCACAGTGTAATAATGCACCAGAAGTCAGAGAAATGCAAATTAAAACATTCACAAGAAATCATTCTCGGCCTGTTTGACGGGCAAAACATTATGAAATTTGATTATATGCATTTTTTCAAAGGTATAAGGAAGTACATATTTCTTCAAATGTTATTTGAATATAAAATGGCACAGCTTTTGGAGGGTAATACCCATTAAAAGTTAACATGTAGAGTCTTGACCAAGTAATTTTACTTGTCAGAATCTAGCCTTGAGAAATAATCATCATGAGCACACACAATTCACAAAAATGTTCTTTGCAACATTGTTTGTGGCTAAGAGACTAAACCTTGAAAACCTCTTGTATGCCATCAATATGGACATAGTTAAATACAGCATGGTCCTTTGTACTTGAGAATAGTGAGGTGGCCTGGCCGCAGTGGTGGCTCAGTGATTGAGTGGCAATCTATGAACCAGGAGGTCAGGGTTCAATTCCCAATCAGGGCACATGCCCAGGTTTCAGGCTCAATCCCCAGGGTGGGGCATGCAGGAGGCAGCCAATCAATGATTCTCTCATCATTGATGTTTCTATCTCCCTCCCCGTTTTTGCAATAAATAAAAATATATTTTAAAAAAAAAGATAGTGAGGTGAATCAACATAATATATACTCCCCAGTTGAATAGAAATACGTCAAAAATATATGTGCATGTATGTATATATATATATATATATATATATATATATATATATATGAATTTAAATACATTTTTAAATAATTTCCTATACTGGGGCATGTAATATGGGAAAAAGATATTGAATATAGATATAGATATATGTATACTTAGATGTATTTATAGATATATAGATATGTAAATACAACCAAATGGATAAAGGTGGACATTTTGAAGACAGAGCAGTATTCTGTTGCTGCTTGTAGGAGTCAGAGAAGGGAAAATTGCCACAGAAGAGATATGGAAATTTTCAGAGAGACTATGAAATCCTGGATAGAAAAACTTAAGAATTTGTATCCTTATAGTCTTGTAGGACTGTCGATAGGGGCATGCTTTCATCTTTTTTTCTCGGAGGTTGCTATTTTGGAAGATAAAGTAGTGTGTGGGAGTGAGTAGCTAGAGAGATATAGATATAGATATAGATAATTATAGATATATTATAAATACAGATAGATATAAAATCAAAGAATGAGATTTAGATTTGAAACTATGGGCATGGTGAGTTAGGAATGTATTCATGTCACACAATTGGTGAGATATTGACCCACAAACTATCTTGACTTCTTTAAGAGGAAATAATAGATTAGGGTAAGTTGGGGTTAGGGGACAAATGTCCAGATAAAATTTTTAAATTTACTCTAAAGCATTAATTTTTCCTGCACTCTATAAAATATTTTAAATTATTGATATCCCTTTCATATTTTGGGGTTAACATCTTAAATTTTTATAATGTGTATAAATGGTTGCAAAGGATATAATTTCTTTTTTAAAATATCTTTTTATTGATTTCAGAGAGGAAGGGAGAGGGAGAGAGAGCTTGAAACATCAATGAGAGAGAATCATTGATTGGCTGCCTTCTGCACACCCCCTACTGGGGATCAAGCCTGCAACCTGGGCATGTGTCCTGACCAGGAATCAAACCATGGCCTTCTGGTTCATAGGTCGATGCTCAATCACTGAGCCATGCTGGCCAGGCAGGATATTATTTCTTGTGTGTTTTAAAGAATGATATTTTTAAAATAGAACTGTTCCATCATGTTCAATGTGAGTCAAATGAATCTAAATAACATATTCATTTGAAGAATACATGCACAAGCTCTCCTTTGTCATTCAGAAATCTTACATCATTATTTTTTCTCTCTGAACTTACATTTTTATTCCCCAGTCTCCAAAAGAATTTGATCTTAATGCAATATATTATTATGCTTGAAAGTGTTTTATTGATCAACCTGTCATATTCTCATCAATAAAATATATATATAAATTAAATTTTTAATTTTCAAAATGCTATAGCACCATTAAGTATGACAGCCTTTCTTCTGGATTGAATTATCATTAAAATAGCTTTTAGTTAATAATCAATGAAAACATAAGTATTTTAAATATTGTTAAATTAATAAACATAAAAGTAAAATTTTATTGAGAATTCATTTCATTGAAATTAGGGTACTCTTTATTTTTCAATTGTTTATGTATCCATGGATGATTCTTTTATTTATAATGACTGAATCAGTGGAAATTAACCGCTAAAAGAAGAGATATCTTAGACCACTATTAAGAACTGGACTTACAAATGGTGTTGTTAAATGAATCACTTAGAATAGAATCCACAATGTATTTCTATTAAATTACCCAACTCTAATACCTCCAGGGTTATATGTGCTCCAGTTTGAAAATCACTATTGTAGAGTACATAAGGATAACATAAAATAATGGTGAAGTAAGTTCCATGAAAAAGTTACTAAGAAAGGGATCAGTAACATCATAGTCTCAGATATCTATACAATACCTATATCTATAATGTGCACACACTGGATAATAAATCTAATAACATAGGGTGATAGAGCCTCAGACTGAACACTGCAACTTAGAAAATGACATGAAATAACTATAATGTATTCCAAATAAACAGCTATTTGAAGGCAGGCAGGGTAGGACTGTGTGTCATACCTACCCTATCCACCTGACTATGGTAGCATACTGAGAAGCAGTTAGAGAAATATCCTAGAAATCATGAATTGAAATAATATTATTATTAAAATAACCACAGATGACAAGGCCAGTTAGAAAAAAAAATGATTAATTCATAGATATGGAGCATTTTCCACATGTCAGCCACTGTTCTAGATGCTGAAGATATAGCAGTGAATGCAACAGATAAAATCCCTGCCCTTCTGTTTGGAAGAAGGGTAGAAAATAAACAGTGTATGAAAGTAATAAGTCCCATGGAGAAAAATAACGACTGATAAAGGCTACACGATGTGCTGGGAGTATATGGTAAATTGTTACAGACTTCTGGGTAGAGACCCAAAGGAAGTAAGACAGCAAGGCCTATGTATATCTGGCAGAAAGGCATCCAGGTAGATGGGACATTAAGTGCAAAGACCCTGCAGGTGCCTACTGAACAAGTGTGACATCAGCATGAAGGCCATGTGACCAGAGTGTAGTGAATGAGGGAAAGGGTAGCAGGTGATAAGGTAAAAGAGATACAGGGTCCAAATTTTAAGTTTCACCTTCAGTGAAAAGATACACTATTGAAGGATTGTGAATAGAGAAGTGACATAATCTTACTTCTCAAGAGGGTCATTCTGGTTTCTGTTTAAACTGGCGATAATTGCAATAATACAAGACAATATGAATTTAAGAGCAATGTATTTGGATTCTGGATATTATCTGCATGCAGAACCAATAGTTATGGGAGGTTGGAGAAAGAAGGAACCAAAGATAAATCCAAAGTTTTGACCTGTGCAACTTGAAGGACTGTGTTGTCATTTACTGAGATGAGAAAGATTACATAAAAAGCATATTGAAAGATTTTGAACATATTAAATATGAGATTAAATTTCTAGGTGAAACTGTTGAATCAGTAGTTAGAGATAATAGTTTGGGAGTCAGTGCTGTTCGGTAGAAATATAATGTGAGTCAAATATGAAATTTTAAATTTTCCAGTAGCCACATTTTAAAAAGTTAAAACAAACAAATGACATTGATTTCAGTAATATATTTATTAAACAGTACCTCCAAAACATTATAATGTCAACATGTAAAAAACATAAAAATTAACATGACACGAGGCCCGGTGCACGAAATAGTGAATGGGGGAGGTCCCCTCAGCCCAGCCTGCGCCCTCTCCAATCCGGGTTCCCTCTCACAATCCAGGACTGCTGGCTCCTAACTGCTCATCTGCCTGCCTACCTGATTGTCACTAACTGACCCCCCTGCCAGCCTGATCACCCCTAACCACCTCTGCCTGATAACCTGATCACCCCTAACTACCCCCCCGCACCAGGATGGTCACCCTGTACTGCCTCCCCCACCCCACTGGCCTGGTTGCCCCCAACAGCCCCCCCTGCTGACCTGGTCGCCCCATGCAGCCTGCTGCTCAGTCATTTGGTCATCCCTCACTAACCCCCGTGCTGGCCTGGTCGCCCCATGCAGCCTGCTGTTCAGCCATTTGGTCATCTCTCACTAACCCCCCTGCTGGTCTGGTCACCCCACACAGCCTGTTCGGTCATCCATTTGGTTGTTTCAAATGTGATGGCCCCTGGCTCTTTATATATATATCAATATTTTATGTCATTTTAAACTAAGTTTTCAAAATCTGGTGTACATTTTGCACTTTATAGCATATCTCTGTCCAGTAGCCACATATGACTTTTTGGACAGCATATGTGTAAAAAACATAGATGACCACAGAGGGAACCTTCTGAAGAATTCACATCAAAAACAAAACAGGTAAATAAACAAAAAAAAACCTTGTACAAAATATAGAAAGAAGAGCACTGCACTTTCAGATACTTTGGGCAGCAAGTGACAGCCTCAAACTTCAAACCCCAAACAAGCTCAAAGAAAGGTATGTATCCACCATCAGAGGAAGTCCTGAAGTAGGGCAGATTCAATCATGCCATCAAAGACTCAGGTTCTTTTCGTGTGTTTACACTGTAATCTCTGTGTTACCTCTATCCCTACGCTGGTGGCAAAATGGCAGCAGTAGTCACAGATATGACATCTTTAGTTAACAGTATTCAGAAGTAAAATAAAGGAAAGCACCTCTTCTGGTGTGTCTCTCTTAATTAGTGAGAAAACTTTGCTAAGACACCATCCCCCAATAGGAGTCATTTTATATCTCAGTCAGAATTGAGTTAAATGATATTCCTGAATCAATCACTGTCAATAAGTGGCTATGGGTAGCTCCAGTCTGTGTGAGATGAAGAAGGCACTCTCCATCTGGACTTTCCCACTGAATGCAATAATAAAACCAGGACAATATGGATGAAATATATATTTGAGATTTAAATTTTGAGACAGATTTAGGAAGAAGATAGGGATTCAAATCATCCCTGAACCAACAGTGAGTTTAATCTTTTTTCCTCCAGTATCCCACAGGCTGGTATCAAGGCAGGCCAAGAACCAGATGTACACACTGGTATGCATAGAAAGATCTCAAAAAGAAATGCTGTAATTCAGAATTAAGGAGTAGAAAGTCTACTGTTAGCAATAGCCATGGTAGCAGGAGCCCACAGGCACCTAAAACACAAAGAGGAACTTTCCTCTTGGACAGAGGTATTGTGATTACAAGAAGGTGTCAAAAACCTCTATATTTCTCCTTCCCTCCTTTCCTCCTTCCTTCCCTCCCTCCTTCCCTCCCTCTTCTTACCCTCCCTCTCTTGTCTCTCTCCATCTGTTAAAAATAGATAACCACAGAGAGAACTTTCTGCAAAGTTGGTACAAGCTTTTGTTTGGTCCTGCATTTGAGTACAGTTGTGGGCTGGAGCTGCACATATGTGGATCTGATCCTAAACAGCATATCAAAGATTTTGATAACTGAACTGAGAAATAAAACCCTGGCCAGGTCCGAGACTAGCCACTAGATGTGGGACAAATTTGCATAACTCAGCTAAGGTTTTGAAAGAAAACTAGCATTGAAACCACGATTCATAGAAGGCTGAATAAAATTAGTGGCTTGAACCCAATAAGGTCAATTGCCTGCTAAACAAAAATATCAATAATGCTTATAACTTTAAACAAGACCCAGTGTCTCATAACAATATTCAAAATGCTTATGTTACAATCCAAAATTACTCAACATATGAAAAACGAGGAAAATTTCCACCCACATGGGAAAATAAAATAAACAGAATCCAGTGCTGAAATGACACAAATTTTGAAATTATCTGACAAAGATTTTAAAGGGAGCTACTACAAAAATGTTCAACAAGAAAGTGTGAACTATGTGCAAATAAATGAAAAAAATAGAATGTGTCAGCAAATAAATATGATGTAAGGAAGACCAAATGGAAACTTTGGAACTAAAAAATACAGTGATCAATATTTAAAATTCACTGGATGTTCTCAGTAGCTAAATGCAGATGACAGAGGCAAGATTCAGTGAATGTAAAGATAGATTAATAAAAGTCATCCAGCCCAGCTGGCATGGCTCAGTGGTTGACCTATGAGCCAAGAGATCACAGTTCAATTCCTGGCTTGATCTCCAATAGGGGAAAAACAGGAGGCAGCCAATCAATGATTCTCTCTCATCATGGATGTTTGTATCTCTCTTCCTCTCCCTTTCTCTCTGAAATAGATAAAAACATATTTTTAAAAATTAAAAATATAGAAATCATCCAATCTGAGTAGCAGAGAGCAAAAAGATTGAAAATGTAAACAGGGCCTTAAAGATCTGTGAGACAAGATCTGTGAGACCAAAAGGGTCCAACATTTATTTCATCTGAATCCCAGAATAAGAAGAGAAAGAGTGTAGTGCACAATATAACATTTGAAAAAAGAGTGGCTGAAAACTTCCAAAATTTGGTAAAAGGTATACATTTACAGATTCAAGAAGCTTGAAAAATTCCAAACAGTAAAATAATTTGATATCTTAATAGCCATGCTAATACACATCATATTCATACTGCTAAATATAATTGAAGAAAATAAATCATGAAAGTATTGAGAGAAAAAGTAGGGGAAAATAATTTGAATGACTGGATTTCTCACCAAAACCAGAGTCCAGAAGGAAACTTAACATTTTCACAGTGCTGAAAGAAAATATCTGTCAACAAGAATTCTATATTCAATAAATGTCCTTCAGGAATAAAAGTGAAATAGGGACATTCTCTGGTGAAGAAAAATTAAAATAATTATAGAACTACAATAAAAGAATTGCTAATGAAGTTTGTTCAGATAGACAGGAAATAAAACCAGAATGAAACTTGGAACATCTATACTAATAAAAGGGTAATATGCTAATTAGACCAGTTGACCAGACATCTTTCAATTGTCCGGTCCTCCTTCTGGACAAAGCCACAGTGAGGGGCCCAAGGTAGAGGCAGTTAGAGGTGATCAGGCTGGCAGGGGAGGACAGTTAGGGACCATCAGGGGAGGGCAGTTAGGGGCCATCAGGGGAGGGCAGTTAGGGGCCATCAGGCAGGCAGGCAGAGGCAGTTAGGGGTGATCAGTCAGGCAGGCAGAGTCAGTTAGGGGTGACCAGGCAGGCAGGCAGGTGAGTGGTTATGAGCCAGCAGTCCCAGATTGTGAGAGGGTGCAAGCCAGGCTGAGGGACACACACACCCATCCCCTGTGCACAAATTTTGTGCATAAGGCCTCTAGTCATTAATAAAGAAAGAGCATCAGAAAAAATTAGATATACTAGTAAATATATATTATTTGCCTCAAGAGTTCTTTACAATATGATTGATAGTAAAAGGTAAATATTATGAATTGTTCACAGGTTTTCAATAATGAAGTATATATATGACAAGTACATCACAAATGGGTAAGATAAGGCTACCTATATTGTGGGAAGATTTATATATTCTGTTTGAAGTAGCAAAGTATTGATTTTTAAACTATAAAAGGTTAAGTATGTGTGTTATAATGCCTACATCATCCATTAAAAAAGTAAATCTAAACAAACACATATGGAAAAACATATAGAAAAATTAAAATGGTATACTAAAACCATGTTTAAATAAGCCAAACTTAGGCAGGAAAGGGGAAACAGAGGAATGACAAGCAGAGAAAACTAGCAGGAAAAAAATGGTAGACATCTAACCAAATATATCAATAATTACATTTAATGTTAATGGTCTAAAGATGTCAACTAAAAGACAGAGATTGTTAGAATATATTTAAAACTATGATCCAACTATGTGCTGTTCATAAGAAACTCACTTCAAATATTATATTGTAGTTACACTGAAAGTGAAAGGATGGAAACAAAAGAATACTGTATAAACACTAGTAAAAATAAAAAAGCTGGTGTAGCTATGTTAATTTCAGACAAATTAGACCTCAGAGCCGAGAAAATTAACAGGAAAAGAATGACATTAAATATTGATAAAAAGGATCAACTCATCAGAAGATAACAAACCAAATAAAGTGTGCATCTAACAAGAGATTCAAAATACATGAAGGGTGAAAAAATGTCTGCAAGAAAAATAGACAAATCCATGATTATTTATGGAAAGTTCACCCCTCTCTCAGAAACTGATAGAATTAGTAGACTGAAAATAAGAAGTATATGGAAGAACTATCAATGAACAGTATTAACTGGCACTTAATGCATTCTCTATTCAACAAAATAAACACTATTTTCAATTAAACATAGAATATTGCCAAGATAGGCTATATCCAGGATAGATTAAAAAACACTGAATAATTGTTTTTTATTTATTTTTATTTTTTTAAATAAATCTTTATTGTTCAGATTAATACAATTTTTCCTCTTTTTCCCCGCCATAGCCCTCCCCTCCACCTGGTTCTCAACCCACCCTCTGCCCTTACCCTCCCCCCACTGTCCTCATCCATAGGTGTACGATTTTTGTCCAGTCTCTTCCAGCACCCCCCACAGTCATTTCCCCCCAAGAATCGTCAGTCCACTCCCTTTCTATGCCCCTGATTCTATTATATTCACCAGTTTATTCTGTTCATCAGATTTTTAATTCACTTGATTTTTAGATTCACTTATTGATAGATATGTATTTGTTGTTCATAATTTTGTATCTTTACCTTTTTCTTCTTCCTCTTCTTAAAGAATATCTTTCAGCATTTCATATAATACTGGTTTGGTGGTGAACTCCTTTAGCTTTTTCTTATCTGTGAAGCTCTTTATCTGCCCTTCAATTCTGAATGATAGCTTTCCTGGGTAGAGTAATCTTGTTTGTAGGTTCTTACTATTCAACACTTTGAATATTTTTTGCCACTCCTGTCTGGTCTGCATAGTTTCTGTTGAGAAATCAGCTGACAATCGTATGGGTGCTCCCTTATAGGTCACTAACTGTTTTTCTCTTGCTGTTTTTAACATTCTCTCTTTGCCTTTTGCTCTTGATATTTTAATTATGATGTGTCTTGGTGTGGTCCTCTTTGGATTCCTTTTGTTTGGGGTTCTGTGTGCTTCCTAGACTTGTAAGTCTATTTCTTTCACCAGGTGGGGGAAGTTTTTGGTCATTATTTCTTCAAATAGGTTTTCAGTATCTTGCTCTCTCTCTTCTTCTGGCACCCCCATAATTTGGATGTTGGTATGTTTGAAATTGTCCCAGAGGTTCCTTACACTATATTCATATTTTTGGATTCTTTTTTCTTTTTGCCTTTCCGGTTGGGTTTTTTTTTTTTTTCTTCTTTGTATTTCAAATCTTTGATTTGATTCTTGCGATCCTCTAGTCTGCTGTTAGATCTCTGTATATTATTTTTTATTTCAGTCAGTGTATGCTTAATTTCTAGTTGGTCCTTTTTCATATCCTCGAGGGTCTCGTTAAATTTATCGGCCTTTTCTAGGAAATTCTTGAAAAACCTTATAAATGTGGTTTTGAACTCTATATCCAGTCGTTTGCTTTCCTCCATTTCTTCCATTTGTGACATGTTTCTTTGTCTCCGTATTTTGGCTGCTTCCCTGAGTTGATAGAGTGGCTTTGTGTGCTAGGTGTCCTAAGGGTCCAGTGGCTCAGCCTCCCCAGTTACCTCAGATGGACACTCTTGGTGCACCCCTTTGTGGGCTGGGTGCACAGTCTTATTGTAGTTAAGCCTTGATTGTTGTTGGTATCACTGGGGGGAATTGACCTCCAGGCCAACTGGCTGTGAGGATCAGCTGTGTCTACGATGGGAGAACTTCTGTGCTGGAGACACCCTTATGAGACAAGACTTGCTTTAGTGGGGCTTTGGTGCTCCCTGAGTCTGCCTCCTAAGTGTGTCCCTTATGGATCTGAGAAGTTGTAATCTGGATGGTCCCACTCTGATCCCTGGGTACACTGGCTCTTGGAACTCCAAGGAGGTGCTAATTTAGCCTCTGCCTGAGGCCACCCAGCAGGAGCTACAGAGAGATCTGCAGATTTCTCTTCTTTGTTTGGGTTTTGGAGGTGCCCAGATGAGGCCCAGCTGTGAAGCAATGCAAGCTGCTGCAGGACCTTGGGCCTTCTTTTGGATGTTCTGGGTCTCACTGATTCAGCTGCAGTTTGTTAGGTAAGTTTAGAATTCAAAGGACAAGGCCATTCATATGCAAAAGCCTCTGCGCTCAGCTTGGATGGGGCAGAGTCTCAGGGTGGAGCAAACAGCAATGGCTTCGTGGGGTGGGATCTCAGGGTGGAGCAAACAGCGATGGCTTCCCATCAGCCCTGCCCTAGGAGGCCTCTGGCTCTCAGTGTCCCGCAGTAATCGCTGCTAGCACCTCTGAGAGAAAGCTGTCCTCAAGTTTCGCCCACTGCCAGACAATCCATTTTCTCCCTGTTTGAGTCTGGGTCCCCAGAGTCTCATCCGGAACTGGAGTTCAGAGCAGTCGGAAACTTTTGTCTCCCTCCTTCTTGAAAAAGCCAGCCGCATACTCAGTTGCCAGCCCTCTGTGCATGTGCCTCCGTACCTCTGGACTTTACTTCCACAGCTCCTGTGAGTCTCAGTGTGCTTTTCTCTTTCCTTCTAGTTATAGAATTTCCACTCAGCCAGCCTTCTTGTGGTTCTGGATGATGTCCGTTTTGTCTTTTAGTTGTAGTTTTGAAATTGTTGTGTGAGGCAGCAGTTCAGGTGTTTACCTATGCCACCATCTTGGTTTCTCCAACACTGAATAAATTTTAAAGAATTGAAATTGTTCATATTACTTTTCTGATCATAATAGAATTAAACTAAAAATCAATAGAAGACAATGGGAAAATCCCTCCCCAGCAAACACTTGGGAATTAAAGAAGACACTTCTAGAAATCCATGGTTCAAAGAGAAAATCTCACTTGAAATTATAAAATGTTTTGATTTTTTTGAAAATGAAAATCAACATACTAGTATCAAAAAATTTGTGATGCAGCCAATGCAGGTTTAGAGGGAAATTTATAGCAGTAAAATGCTTATATTAGAAAGGCAGAAAGGCTTTAAATCAATAATCTAATGTTCTCACTTATAACTTAAAATTTTTAAACTAAACCCAATGCAAGCAGAAGGAACGAAATAATGAAGAGCAGATATGAATGACACTGACAACAGAAAAACAATAGAGACATTTAACCCCCAAAGTTGTTGATTTTAAAAGATCAGTAAAATTGATAAAGGCCTCACAAAACTGACCAAAAGAGAGAAAAGACACAAATTATCGATCAGTAATAATAAAATAAGAAATACTATTTCAGAAATATCAGGAATGAAAAAGCAGATAACACTCCAAACATTGAAAAGTTAAGAAATACTGTAAACATTATTATGCATATGCAAGACAACTTAAGTAGTTTTGTGACTATTTAAGAAATTGAATTCATAGTTAAACACCTTGTGAGAGTCTACAGGCCCACATGTTTTTATGAGTGAATTATACCAAACACTTAAGGAAGAAGTAAAATCACTAATTCTATACAAACTCTTCCAAAAAATAAGAGAGGAGGGAACACATATCAACTCAATTTATGAGGACAGAATTACCCTGATACTAAAAGATAATACAAGAAAACTATAGGCCAATATCCCTCATGAATATAGATACAAAGATCTTCAACAATATATCAGTGAATCAATTGCAGCAATCTGTAAAAACAAGAAAAAAAAATGCAGCCAAGTGGAATTTATTCCAGGAATGCAATACTTAAAAATCAACCCATGTAATCTATTATGTAAACAGTGTAGAAAGAAAAGTTGTATGTTTATATCACTCTATGCAGAAAAAGCTTTGAAAAATATTCCATTGTAGAGACATAGCAAAATAGGAATAGATAGGAATTCTTTCAACATGCTAGAGTATCTGCAAAAACACTATCACTAACCTCATGCTTAAATGATGAAAAACTGAATGTTTTGTCCCTAAGTTTGGGAATCAGCCAAGGATATCCATTTTCATCACTCCTAACCAGATAAAGAAAGTCAAAAAATTATTATTATTAAAAGGAATGCAGATGGGAAAGATAGGCATGAGACTGGCCCTATTCACAGATAACATAATTGGTTATGTAGAAAATTTTGACTCAATCTACCAAAAACTCTTAGAACTAATAAGTATTAATTAAGATTACAGGATATAAGGTCAATACAAAAAAAAGTATTTCTATACATTAACAATACAGTTGGAGCCAAAATTTTAAAAAGAATACTACTTAAAATAGCTCAAAAGATTAAGTAATTAGGTATACATTTAACTTTTGTACTGGATCTGTATTCTGAAAACTACAGAACACTAATTAAAGAAACTACTTAAATGAATAAAGAGACATTCAGTGTTTTTGGATTGGAAGACTCAACATAGTAAAGATGTCGATTCTCCCCATATCAATCTACACTTATTTTTTTATTAATGAGAATTACGAAGTTTATTTTAAAATACATAATTATTATGGGACATTTTAATATATCTTCTCAGGAAATGAAAAACAACATTTGTTGGCATACAGAGTTTAGAAAACAGTTAATAAAATACTTCTATGAAACACCTACCGAAGTGTTCATTTGACAAGAAAATACACATACTTTTAATCACACACAACTAAACATGATTAAAAACATATTGAGGGATTACATGCAGCTACAAGTAACAGGAGACACCTAGTCTTTCTGACAGGTGTCATTCTTTTTGACAGCACCATTGTAGATACCATTGTGAATAAGAAAAACATACTCAATGGCACTGTTAACTGCACAAGGTGTTTCCCATACAAATGAGACCTTGTACAGATGTAGTCTAGAAAAGAGAGGAATCAGATATAAGCATGAAGTCTGAATCAGTTTTCTGGTGGACACAAAAGGGCTTAAAGAAAAATTCAAACTCTGATGGATCTTTGATGTAGATTTTGTGAAGACATCAGTGGAAACCTATACTTCTTAGAAAATGTATATCAGACAGTTGTTGATGGTTTTGAGAATAATCTTGATTGGAAGATGAAAGAATCCAAATAACAGGCTGGAAGACTTGGTCCTTGAAGCTCCTATGTCTGTTTGTCTGTCTGAATGTGTTGCAGGTGGAAGTGAGATCCTTGTACAGAGTCAGAAGGAAAGCATTCCAGGGACCCATGTATGGGAGGATAAAGTATAGTGGTAAAGTTTACTGTAGAAGCAAAATGAAAGGATTGCCCCAGGTTCCGCTCCATCCCACTGTGAAAGAAGTCCAGCCTTGTCTTTATCAAGCCCAAAACAGAGGCCAGTGTCAAAACATTCTGTGCCATTGGTTCCGTCCATACCAAACTTAGTCCTGTTCAGCCTTTATTCCTGTCTGACTAGCATAGTCTCTGTTCCTGGCTGCAGTCCAGCTGGCACTGTGTTATTATATCCAGGCTTGAACTTGGAGCCTGCATTTGGAGTCTGCAGGTCTGCCTGCCCAGGAGCTGCTAGGATGAATGGCTGCTATGGAGAGAGAGGAATCAATGCATCAGCCAGCACCTGCTAGAGAGAGAGAGGAGAGCTCTTTGGTAAGTTGATTGTATTATATCAGGCTTAGGAAGGACCAGGTGCATTTTCAAACTAACCAATCAATTTCCCAAACGTTAGTGGGCTGGTGTTGGATCCTCCCCTAATCAATCCATTTCCTCTATATTGCAGTGTTCTGTGTCTGTTATCCAATCTGATCCTTTCCCAGGCTAGACAGTGAGGCCTCTAAAATCTCCACTAGTTCCTACTGTGCACCCCTCATAGTGGATGAACCGCCCCCTGTGCCATCTTGGCTTCTACTGGGCACGTGCCCAGCAGAGGAATTTCTCCTGCTGTTTTTATACCTCCCCCCAGTAATGGCCCATAGTGATCCTTTCTTGCCTGCTTTACTTCAGGGATTAGGTCCCAAGGGCAGAAGATGCAGAGGTTCCAGGTTGGGGGGGGGGGGCGGGGGGAGAGAGCTATAAATGCTGCAACTTCCAAGCGAAGCAGACTTATTATCTGATTCAGCTCCCTAATTTAATGTCTGCTTCTTAATGTCTGATTCCCTTTGCTCCCTTCTTTTATTAATATCTACCTATTTTGGCCCTAAAATCTGACTAATGCCTTCTTTGTTTTTGCCTTCCAAAACTCATGCAAGTGAGAATACTAAGTTATTCTAACATGGACCATAAAGGAGATTGATTCTGGAAAATCAAGGTTCTAACATTGCCCAATGGGAGGAAAAATCTTTAGATCTTGATTTTGTTTCCCTATCACAGGTCCTTCTTCTTAATTCAAAGTCTATTTGTCAAACATCAGTCCAAAGGAAGAAAAACAAGCAAAGGTCCAAGTATGAAAAGGATTCACATATAACTATATTCTTTCCTAAACTTGCCATACATAAAATGTATTCCAACTATTTTTTAGAATGGAAAACAAAAAAAAGACTCCTATACTTATCATCCCAAAAAATGAGCTTTGTCAGAAGGAAATGTGGAATATATATAATGGACCACAGATACAAAGGACTACCACAGGAAAACCCCAATACCAAACTGTCATTTTTCAATGGCCCCATAAAATAGAACAAATAAAACATTACAAAAAGATATTTAACCTAACTGCATGTAAAAATACACTTTAATTCACCCATGTACCTAACAAGCTTCAAAGTAGAGAGAAAATATTATTAAACATTTTAAGAAAAAAGCACTACTAATTAATTTATGTACTAATGTTGAAAGGCTCTCATTGCTATCTCACTTGAGTATTCATTCCTGAAAGTGGTTAGTAGAATCCCATAGTCCAATGATAAAAGGGATTCAATAATCACAATATATTTACGACATTAATGAGAACTCTTTCATGTTGAAAACCTTCTGGCACATTACACATGGATTAATTTCTACCAAGCTTTCTCACACTACTTACATTTTAATTCTTTTTTGGAGGGAATATTCACAGTCAGTCCTTTTATGCTTTTGAAAGGAACTGGGATAACTGAAGCCTTTCCCAAATTCTGCACATTAATATGGTTTTCTCAGTGTGCATTTTCACACTTTGCAAGGCTATGTGATAAATGAACATTTTCCAAATTGCTTACACTTATATGGTTTTCTCCAATATGTGTTCTTTTGTGTTTTCAATGATAAGGGAGACAAGTAAATGTTTTACTACATTTTTTTACATACATATGGTTTCTCTCCAGTGTGGTTTCTTTTGTGTGTTTGAAAATTTTGATAATATCTGAAGGCTTTCCCACATTCCTTACATTCATAGGGTTTTGTCTTCAGTATGAGTTTTTTCATATATTTGTAGGGAACTGTAATCTCTGTAGGCTTTACCACATTCCTGACATTCAAAGGGTTTTTCTCCAGTGTAACTTCTTTCATGTTTCTGAAGATCACTGGATACTAAATGCTTTATAACATCATTTACACTTACAGGGTTTCTTTCCAGTGTGGTGTATTTCCTGTTTTCAGATAATAGAGACAACTGAATGCTTTACTACATTTTTACATACCTATGTTTGGAAATTTTGATAATATTTGTAGGATTTTCCATATTCCTTACATTTGTAAGGGAACCTTCTAGTATGAATTCTTTCATGTATTTGTAAGTGCTGGGGTTCTTGTTCCAGCATTAGAAGGGTTCAGCAATCTGGAGAAAGGCTGTGCATAGATTAAAATTAGCATCCAGAGATGAAAGATAATTTTGAAAGGCATTGGGGGTTAGAGGAGTTTAGCTAAAGAAACTAAGTTCTAAGTTCTCCTTGTCTCAGGACCCTTGCTTTTTATTAACACAATTTGTCCTAAGGTAAGGTGGATATAATATACTTCAAAGGGTAGGGTACAGAAGCATTGTCAGATTGGGGAATAGCCTACAGCTGTTCAGGTGTTTGGCCAGTAGGAGGCAATAACATGTAGATTAAGGTGCCCTGAGCTGTCTAGCAGCAAACAATCAATTTAATGCATCCATTTCAGGTTTGGGGGAAATGCCCTTTAGCCATTCCAGCAGGAGATAACATATGTGACTCAGCTCTTGTTGAGTCCCCAAGTTCCATCAACCTTTTGATAAAACTCTTACAATTATGACATGCTGGAACTGTCTTTCGGCACATAAGAAACTGAGATATCGATATGCTTTCCCACATCCCTTACATTCATAGGATTCCTATCTAATATGTGTTCTTTTGTGAAATAGAAGAGAATGGGGATAACCAAGTGTTTTGCTACATATTTTAAATTCATAGGGTTTCTCTCCAGTATGATTTCTTCCATGCATTTGGACACCTTGATGAGAACTGAAAGCTTTGCCACATTCCTTACATTCATTGGGTTTCTCTCCAATATGAGTTCTTTGGTGTGCTTATAAGGAACTGGGATCTCTATAAGCTTTACTACATTCCATACATTCAAAGGGTTTCTCTCCAGTGTTGTTTCTGCCATATTTTTAAAGATAATGGAGACAACTAAATGTTTGACCACATTGACTACATACATATGGTTTTACTTCTCTGTGATTTTTTTCATGTGTTTGAACTATGGTAACGTATGAATGCTTTTCCACATTCCTTACATTCATAGGGTTTATCTCCAGTATGAATTAATCAACACATTGAAGAGAACTAAGGCAAGTGAATGCTTTACTATATTGTTGACATTTATAAGGTTTTTTTCTCCAGTGCAGAATCTTTCATGTATTTGAAGTAAAGTTGAAGAACTAAAGGTTTTCCCACATTCCTTATACTTATAGGCTTTTTCTCCATTGTGATTTCTTTCATGTTTGTTAAAACACTGAAGACAACTAAAGACTCTCCCACATACATCAGAATTATATAACTTGTCTCCATAATTTTGATACTCAGATGGCTTGTTTCCTGTGTGACATCTCACGTGCATATTAATGGGTGAATGATGCATGAAGACTTTCTCACACACAATGTGTTCCCATGATTTTACTTCAGGAAGAGTTTTTTCTTCAAAACAAGATTTGGAATAAGGCTGAAATTTTCCCCACACTGACTAATCTGTTCCTCTTCACAGGGGTCTCTTTAACATTGGGTTTCTTTGTTTTCTCCTTTGGTTTTTGTACTGATCTTCAATGTCATAATCTTCCCATTTCTTTCCTATTGAAACCAGGTTCCTGAAGGTTTCCTGTATCACATCTCTGTTGAGTTTCTTCTATGGAGAATCCAATAAAGCTCACTCCTCCAGGCTGAGGTTCACAGCCACATTCTCAGAGACCAAAGTGTCCTATATAGCAGGATATCTAACAGTTGCTGAGTGGATGGAGTAATGTTGACAATATTGAGGACTGGAACTAGGGATTTATTTGCCATGACCAAAACCTCAGGTTTGCGGTAATCCACTGTGAGGTGTCATTCATTCTTTCCAGGTTAAAGATCAGACCAAATTCAGCATTTATAGGCTTTCTGGGTCTCTCTGAGTTCTTCCTAAGACTCCCAAGACCAGTGACGATTACAATATAACAGACGCTGCAGGAGACCCACTTGGGACTGAGAAGGGCAGGCAATGCTGCATCCTAAGCACTTGTGCAGCCAGAATGGATGTACATGCCACTGCAGCAACTCAAGCTATAGATTTAAAGCAGGCATGGCAATAAAACTCACAGAAGAATGTTTTTGATTATGGATAAACTGGTTCTAAAATTCATATGGAAAAGCAAAGGAACTAAAATATCCTAAAGAATTTTTAAAAAGAAGAGTAAAGTACAAGGAATTATACTATTTGATTTTAAAACTCTAATAATCAAGGTAGTATGATATCAACGAAGGTAAAAACGCATGACCCATGAAACAGAATAGAGAGTACAGAAATAGAACCACACAAATATGGTCAATTGATTTTTTTTTATAAATTTGGATAGCCATTACAATAAAGAAGAGATAGACTTCCAAAAATGGTGTTGAGACAACACCATTTAAGAAAAGGACTTTGGCCTAAGTCTCACATTTAGTATAAAAGTTAATTCAAAATGGATCATAGATATAAATGTAAACCATGGAACTATGTAACTTTTAGAAGAAAACATAAAAGAAATAAATTCTTCATGACTCAAGATTAGGCAAAGAGTTCTCAGCTATAACACTATACATATAAATCCATTTAAGAAAATGATAGCCAACCAGTGTGGCTCAGTGGTTGAGTGTCACCCATGCACCATGAGGTCACCAGTTTGATTCCTGGTCAGGGCACATACCCGGGCAGCCGATCAATGATCAGTGTTTCTATCTTTCCCTCCATCTCCCTTTCTCTCTAAAAAAAAAAACAATAAAAACATATTTTTAAATTGATAAACTTTATTAAAATTATTTTAATTGCTCTATGAAAGACAATGTTAAAATAATGAAAAGATAACAACATACTTGGAGAAAATATTTTTTAAATCATATATCTGGAAAAGGACTTAAATATAGTCATATATTCTTGAAAAGAATATAAAGATCTGTCATAACTCAATAATAAAATAACCCAATTAAGAAATGGGCAAAGGACTTGAACACTTTACCAAAATGTATATATGTAAGTCAAATAAGCACATGAAATATGTTAAACATCATCAGTCATTGGGAAATGCAATTAAAACCACAATGAGATACCAGTATCTGTCTGTAAGAAAGGCTAAAATTTAAAAAACACTGAAGATGTGAAACAATGGGTACCGTCATAAATTGCTGATGGTAATGCAATATGATTCAGCCACTTTAGAAGACAGTCAATTTTTTTACAATGTTAAATGTACATATTATATGGCCATCAATCCTACTCCCAAGAATATACCCTAGAGGACTATAAACTATGTTCAAACTAAAATTCAAATACTATTCATGACCACCAGAAATTGGAAACAATGCAGATATCCTTCAACAGTTGAATTAAGAAACAAATTTGGGTGTATACTTAAAATAAAATACTACTCAGTATTTTATTTTAAGTATAAAAGCATTGTGTTAAGTGAAAGTAGTCAGACTCAAAGGTTACACCCTATGTGATTACATTTATGACACTATCAAAAAGATAAAATGCTAGTAACAGACACTAAATCAGTGATGCCAGGGGCTAGGAATAAGGAGGAGGGTAAGACTGTTGAGGGACAGCACAATGGAGTATTCTGGGGTGATGGAACTGTTCCGGATCCTGACTGTAGGGGTGGTGCCATGAATCTACACGTGCATTAAAATCTGTAGTACTGCACACCAAAAATAAATAAATTTATATATATATAAATGCCAATTGTATATTCATTCAAATAACAAAATTTAAACACAAGTGGAATGTGTTAGGCACATTGCTCTCCTATATAGGGGAGTGCAGGGTAAGGATGAATGTAATTCAACCAAGTAGAAAGGAGTCCTTTTAGGAAGTGTGTAGAATGGGTGTTCAATACACAACCAGCAGTGACCATGATAAGCATGCACTAAGGACAAACGAATGTAAGAAAGTGGCTTAGATCTGTTAGAAACTCAGTGGTGGATTATTCTAGATTAAACTGAGATGTGTGAAAAATAATGCAAAAATAAATTTGCTTTTTTTTTTGTTATTTGGAGCAAATATAAGGAAGCATCAGGCCCTCTGCTAAGGACAGATGGTGTAAGATTAGATGACAGACAGAGCATTGTCTACCTAACTGTTTTTATGCCTCCATTTCATCTGTCAAGGAGATGACCTGATATAAATTAAAATGGTGAGTTCTAAAAACAGAATGTACAATATAACTCCACTTTAGTTAAATATATGTGGATATAGATATAGGTATAGATATAGATATAGGGATATATAGACACACATATATGCATAGAAATAATATGAGAAGGATATACACTGAAATGTTAACAATTGTTATTTCTAGATGTAGGAGTCTCATTTTCTTTTTGCTGTGCATTGTATTTCCTCCTGAATATTCTGCAATGCACACTTAACATTTTTAAAATAAAACAGAACAAATAAGTGATTTTAAAATGAAAAATAGGGTAAAAGAAACTTTAAGAAAACAGAAGCTCCAGGTGAGTAGTAGTTTTTCAAAGGATATATAGATTTTATAAGAGTTACAATTTAATACATCCCAAAGCACTGAAAGAACTTTTGGAGAACAGAAGATAAGCAAAAGTTCCAATCTTAAAAAAAAAAAAAAGTCAGCTTCTGTAAACAACAACAATATTGTACACCTAATTATTGAAAGAACAGACTTGGAGAATTTAGAGAAGAAATGCCACTAGGATGCCAGCTTAGGCTCACTAGAAATGGCATAACAAACAGGAAGTGATGGCTGCTATGTCCTCAGACTTAATCTGTTCAACACTTTTTTTCTCTTCCAGTGATAGACTCCTGATATTATTTTGGAAAACTATTTCGGATATTTAATAGACTCCTAAAGCTTAAACCTGGCCAATAGCTAATATATCTTTTCTCCTAAAACCTAGTCCTCCCAGTACCTTTCCCATCTCAGGAAATAGCAAATGCAACCTTCCAGGGGTCATTCCTGACATTGTCCTCTTTCTCATATTCCATCTTCAAATCCATCAGCAAAAGCTGTTCTTTTTACCTTTAAAATACATCAAAGATCTGACCACTTTCTGCTACTTCCACCCACACCCACTACCATTTAGCATCTTTTCTCACCTGGGTTATTACAATGGCTTGTAAGTGAAATTTCTACTTGTATTTTTGGCCACCTGCACTCTAATATTCTTTAAGACACTGGTCAGGTCACGTCACTCCTACGACTCTACTTCACTCAGAATAAAAACCAAGGTTCTTACCATGGCCTTGAAAGCCCCTAATGAAATGCTTTGCAATCTTCTCTTCTTCCTTCTCTCTCTCTCTCTCTCTCTCTCTCTCTCTCTTACTTAGCTGTAGCCACAGTGGCCTCCTTACTGGACCTTGAACCAGACATATCCAGTCCTGCCTTAGGGCCTTTATACTTACTCTTTCCTCTCTCTGGAATTTTCTGCTTCCAGATAAATGCCCACATAGCTAGGATGACCATATATCCTGGTTTGCCCAAGAGGGTCCCCATTTGTGCCTACTATCCCAAAACAGGAACAATCATAAAAGTCTCCCCATTTGGATGATAAATCATATGGTCGCCCTACCTGTGGGTCACTGTATCATCTCTCAGTCTCAACTTTTCACTGAGGATTCTGACACCTGATTCAAAATTATAGCCCCACTTACGTTCTTTTTTTTCTCTATGGCTCTTTTCACCTGATACACTCTATTATTTTCTTACTTACTATGTTTTTGTCTGTATTCTGCGACTACGTATGTAAGCTCCATGAAAACAGCCATCTTGCATGTTTTATTTTCAATATCATAGCCCCAGCACCTAGAACAGTGCCTAGTCCAAAGCAGTTCTCAATAAATATTTATGGATAAGTGAATGTACAAATGAATGCCTGGAAACTTACTTTCTCACTAGGGGATATCAAAATAAAATTTTAAAAAACGTATCTTTGAGAGCCTTGAGGAAAAATAAATATTCTATGAAACATTCCTTAAAGCCACATAATCCAATATGCCTTTTTATCTAATTAAAATTTATTATCCTAGTCTTAAAAGCTGTTAGAGTTTTAATTTAAATATTTTTGTTCAAATAAACACATAATTATATAATATGACAGGATTCCTTTATTCCTTTGGTTGAAAATGATAAAAATTTAACCTGAACTTCCAGGAAATAAGGAAAAATAGGAGGGAATATTTATTGAAAAGATGCTGTGGAGTTTCACAGACATGCAGGACCAAACCTTAGCAGAGTAGCTTCTGGGATTGTAGAGCCTTGTCACAGGGTTTCAAACGCAAACAAAATTCTTCTCTTCTCTGCTCCTGCTGTATTTTGACCTTATTCTCTCATACTGCAAACTGACTGTAGAAGTACTTTTTCTTCTAGCTCCCAGCTGTAATTTAAAAATAAAAAAGTTCTTGGACCCCAGCTTGAATCACATCCACCATGGAAATAGAGTAGGAAGTACTGTGATGGCTCCCCCACCACCCAGAATCATCACTGTGGTCAGAAGTGCAGGTTCCTGCCACTAAAGACAACTCTTTCATATAGAAGTTCACTTTGACACCTTTTTGTGTTTTTAAAATGCTGAACAATGCTATAGCCTATTCCAAAAATTAACACCAATATGTTGTTCACTTTTAAATGTGCAAGATTTTTTCTATACATTAAGACTCTGATTCAGCATTTTCATAAGCTCTTTGCAATTTTACTACTTATTAAAGCCAAGTAGTTGATTTACTTGGCTTTAATGAGACACATTACTGAAATACTATACATCCCATAGTCATAAATACTCTCTCTTTTTTCACTATGTTAAATAGTGATATATATTTTCAATTTACCTATGCTGAGTGTTAGAATATGGCAGCTATATTTGTTTTTCACAGTGTAAAGTGAATGATAATATCACACATGCTGACTTATTTCCTTCTTTTCTATCCACAGTGATCTCACTGTGCTATTTCAACTTAAAAATATGAATATTGAGGTACTGGCTGTTTTAATGCTAGAGAATACTTCTTTCCCATGAACCAACAGTGTTACTTATAAGAGGAGAGAGACAGAAAATAAAGAAAAAGATTTCTCAGGGCCACCTAAACCAAATAAAACAACAACCCCCAATACTAGTTAAGTTTGACAACACTGCAAAATTTCTTTTTTAAGGTACAAGATACAGAAATTCCCAGGAAAATAACAAAATCAATTAAAGCATGAATCTTTATAACTAGCATTGTCATTATGAATATCATGTTTTTGACACAAAAATCCCTCATCCACATTCCCCATTAAATTTGCTGTATAACTGTGCAAAGCAAATACTATAAATTGAACTACAATGTTGTGGGTGATATGTAGCCAACAAATTTTTTTCATCCTGTTTTTTTAAAGGGTTTTTCACTTCAAAGGAATCTAACAGATTTTATCTCCTTTTAGAAAAGCATGCATGCCGGGACTGAAGCAGTGACTTATGCTATGACATAATATGTTTTTGACACAAAAAGTACTTGTCAAAAATCAAGATTCAAAAACAACCATTCTAAGTATTTTATGGGGAGCGAGGAAAACCTGGCTTTCATCAGTCAATAATGCATCTAACATAAATAACGATGGAAAACTGACAGCTACCAGATGTGATTTACCAATAGATGCTTCAAATCCCTAAAAATGAAAAGGTAAGAAACATCTATTTTGTATTTTATAGTAATTTTGCTGTAATATAATTGAACTTCTCATTGTAATAAGTGTCATTATAATTGTATTAGTAATTGGTGAGTCATATCATGAATAACCTGTTTAGCTGAATTCTTGTTTTCATAGTATAGCTACAGCTCTGCCTCAAAATTGAGTTTGAGTTGGCACTTTGGAAGACTAGATTTAATCTTTTATCTTCCACCTGTCTCTTATGCGTAATTTTATTTTAAAAATACACAAAAGGGAAAATTACAAAGTTAGGTAATGACATGCAGTTTTAACTGGTCCTGGTCCTCAAAAACAGTGACGATGAACTGGGAAGATGTGGCTTTTCTGAGGCCTAGCGGAAAGACAGTGCACTTTCATAAAACTGCAGAGAAATGTTTGTTCTAAAAAACGACTCTAGGGAAATCATTCCATTGCAACATATTTTCCTCAAAAGACTCATCCTCTGCTCCGGGACTTCAAAACTTCCCATCTATACTTATTGACTGCTTCATTCTGGTGTAATCTATGTTCTTTCTCACTCCGGTTCATTTTTACAGGACAAGCTGTAGGTAGGAATCAGTAGAGAGGGCTTTTTCTCTTTCTCTTGACCACCTGCCCACCCAGTCACACAAAATGCCAACATTTTATCCGATCCACTATCATAAAGCTATGATTGTATGCTAAGACTTTTACCTCCATTTTAGAAATAGACTAACGATATGCAAGCCTTCCTGGTTTGGGCCAGCTAAAAGCACAGCATGAAGCACAGCTCAAATGCCTTTGTTGTACACTCACTTGAATGCCTTTGCCTTTTCAAAGAACTTTGCCATCCATAACACAGACTGGCTAGGTGCGCTCACCAAATACAATTATCCTTCTTTCTGAGTTTACAAATCTATCTCATTTCCTAGCCTTTCTTGAAGCTAGAAGCAACCATGTGACTGAGTTCTAGCCAATAGAATGAATGTGACTTCCAGATTGCATGCTTTCATTTTCTGTTGGTTTTAGCGGCTCTTTTAAAAAGTCTACTTTGCCTTAATGGGTCAAAGAAGGTTACCTTCTGATGAATTTAGGTAAATAATATTTTTAAGTTACAAATAGATGTTTCTTACCTTTTCATTTTTAGGGATTTGAAGCATCTACTGGTAAATCACATCTGGTAGCTGTCAGTTTTCCATCATTATTTATGTCAAATGCATAACAAGCTTGCATGCCCAATTGGCCATTTTTCTTCTGCATCTGTCAGCTGACTGGAGAGGTCCCTGAGAACATAGAGGAAGGTAGAGGATACTAGGTTGGGACCGAGTTGATTCCATAAATGAGCCTGTGGGATACTGCTCAAATGTCTTGCATGTGAGAAACTATCGTGTTAAACAATTGAGACTTGAGGGAAATTTGGGAACTTATCTAATTTCATAGCTAGAATAACCTTAACTCATACACAGCCCACTCCTAAATCTGAGAGGTAGCCAGGGTAGCGAGTGATCTTTTGGCTTGCTGTTCAGGAAACATTCACTACCCTCTTCATCCCACTATGGGAAGAATCTACCTCCTGCATTACCTGTTTTGACCAATGACATGTTAGCAGATGTGAGGTGAATAGAGGCCTTAAATATGCTTGTGTAGTTGGCCTTGTCTGTGGTGCTCTGCTGAACTGCCTGAGAAGAGCATGCCCTGGGGAGCTGCTGCTCTTCAGACTGAGCTCCTCAAACAGCACATACATAGTGCACTGAACCCAACCCATCAGCTTGGAGCAAAGGCCATCTGACCCACAGGTGGGAGGAGAGCCATCCAGCTGCACCCTTCCTGGGTCAGCCAAACTATGGTCAACTGGAAGACCAGTAAGCAAGGGAAGTATATGCTTTTTGTAAGCCACTGGTTTGGGGTGGTTTATTAAAGCAATTTCTGATGAGACAGACAGACAGCCTTGGTGCAGTGTGGTTAACAGTACAGATTATAAAGCCAAATTCTTCATGTCAAAATTGTATCATGCATTAGCTATATTTCCTTGTACAAGTGGTTTAAGCCATGACTCAGTTTTCTCATGTATAAAATGAGATAATAGTACCTATCTCATATAGTTAATATTTATAAAGTGTTTAGAACAGTGACTGGCACATACTAGCCACTGTGGTTGTGTATATGAGAGAAATAAAATAAACCTTATAAACCCATAATGTGTCAGCAAATTACCCTTACCAAGAATGTGACAAGTTCAGTATTGTTTGCTGCTTCCAGAGGATACTTGAATTCTCTAGAGACATTCTTCCCTGTGATCAGGAGTCCAGGTTACATAATGTTGAAAGTTCCGTATGTTAAGGCTTCTTTCTGATGAGTCAGATGACCTGGATTCGAATTCTTGTTCTACCATCTAAGGCCTTGGGCACTCTGCCATACACTGGGTCTCCCTTCCTTCATCAGTAAAATGGGGATATAACAGAACTTAGCTCTGCAAAATTATCAGCATTACAGTAGTTGCTCTATAAAAATACATTTCAATAAATACTGCATTATAAATATTTAATACATGTTAGTTATTCTTAATTTGGGCAAACAATTTGAGGAATTACCAGGTCACTCTTAGCTCTAACAAAATACTCTAAAAACGGTCCTTTGCCATTTATTTCATTTGTACAATTTCCATATTGAAAAAATCTCCATGTATTTGATTTTAATGTATATAATTTACACTTCCAAAGCTGTCACTATATCTCCGTTTTAAATTCCGGTGATAAAGAACTCTTAATGACTTTTTGTGTTTTATAAAATCAAGCTTTACATGACAATGATAAATAAGTTAAATGTGTATGCTTAAAAAAAGAGTGGATTGTAACTTAGAAGTATTATTTACCTAAATTCACCAGAAGGTAACCTTCTTTGACCCATTTAAGGCAAAGTAGACTTTTTAAAAGAGCAGCTAAAACCAAAAAAAAAAAATGAAGCTGGAGCATTTCTCTCCTCCACTACCACAAATCTCTTTAGTTTTTATTTTCATTTTGTTCTGCTTTATCCATAAAATGCAAATCATGAAAATCATTAAAATGATCCTTGTTATTATGTCTGTGTTAGCTTCTCTTTATTTTTATATAAATAATGTCTCTACCTTCTATTTACTAACAGTATTTCTGGTATAAGTGAAAAAAGAGCCCTCAGATCACATTCAATTCAATAGCAATTTAATTTAAAAGGTAAGAGATGTGGATTGTGTACAATACTAAGCCACAGTGTGTGTATCTTTTACATGAAAATAACCTTAATTTTCCTGCTTGACTGAAGAAAGAAATGAAAAAAAAATGTTTGCTATAAATCAGGAAAATTTCATAACTTGCTGAAGGTGTAACAGCTGTTGATTTAAGGTTTGCATCTTTGATAACATGATGCTGCTGGGAAGATAACATCTTTCTGACAAAGCTGTGAACATAAAAATTACAAGGCTTACTCAACATTTAAATATTTTCTCTGTATCACTTACTGAAAAAAGTTATTTTATTCGCTTATACTAAAATGTGTTTGAAGTATATTGTATCTCATCAGAAAGCCTTACAATAAAATTTAGTGTGTTCTTGTTCCATAGGTATATACACTTGTCACATCACAAATAAACATCAATTGCCTTCAGTTCAGAGAAATGATCTACTATTATAATGTACAAGTAGTTCCTACAATTGGCAATGCAAACACAAACCTGAGCAAACATTTGGAATATTTTTCATTTCTTTTATTATCAGCTGGAAGTGGGTGATTGAAAAATTAGATAACAAAACAAAGCAAGTACTGCATTGACTGGGGAAAAAATATCTGCAAAGTGGAATCTTAAAAATGTAAAGGAATAACTCCCAAACAGAAACAATAGTGGTGTTTTAATTTACCTAAGGGCTGCTGCATTATTGCACATGTTCTTGCAATGTTGACTCACAGACTATGAAATTTTAGGGTGAGGTTTTGTGTTTCCTACATATCAATGAAATGCACTGAAAACATCACCAAGGAACTACTGAGAATGACACTAGTAATGGCCTTGTCTCCTTACTCTTCAATGAAACTCAATGTGCTTCCTTTCTTCTATGAATTGCACTTGCATTAGAAAGTCAGATTGTTTCTTACTGTTTTTCTTTAAATGTTTCTGTCTTTTACCTAAGACTATCTTGCAGTGTTGTTGTAACCCATAGTTACCTTAACCCTCTAGTCATCTGAGGTCACTTTTTTCTAATATTCAGGTAAAATGATTGAATTGTCCATACCACATGCTTGGGGAAATCCAAATCCATCTTTGTCCCCTTGAGAAATGGGATGGAATTGCCTACAGTTCTTCTAGATACATCTCATTCTTTAATTTTGATATGAATTCTTGCTCTTGCCCCCACCAGTGATTTCTCCTCCTCACATACCACCTGCTCTCTACACCATTTCATCCTAAATAGACTCTTCTGGTTCATTGTCCAAAGTACCATGACCCAAGGCTTTGTGTACAACAGAGTGTTATTGGAGGTTTGAAGAGAACATAATAGAGCTCTAAGTTGAATGTTGAACATCATTGCTCATCCATTTACTCATTCATTCAACAGACACTTATAAAGTACCCAGCATGTGCAGGAACTGTTCAAGATTAGGGAGATGCAACAGTAAGTAAAACATTACTTATTGTACAACCACAACTACCCCCACTTTTATAGAGCTTGCATTCTAGTTATGGGAGAGAGATAATAAAACAAACAAGCAAAATGTATGTTAGAGAGTGGCGCTATCAAGAAAAATAAAGCAGGTAAGGTAAAGGGACTGCTGGGAGGGTTGCAATTTTAAGGAAGGTGTTGGAAGAATGATTTAATTTAACAGTGTTATTTAGATAAAGATATGAAGGAAACATGGGAGGAAGCCATGGAGATAAGTTTGTAAAGAGTGCTCAGGAAGAGGGAAGAGCAAATGCAGAGGTTCTGAGGTGGGAGCTTCCCTAGAACCTTAGAGGTAGAGCAGAGGATACTGGCACAAAGTTCTTAAATGTCTCACTACCTAGACTCTTCTCTGCATTCCAGAGTCTTGAATTAACTCTATTTCTTTATTTTCTGTATCTTGAAGCTCTCGCATCTGGGGCCTCACTACTATCCCGGAAGTGCAACTTTAATATGTGAATCACCAATCCAGAGCTTAAACTCAGACCAGGAGACAATATTACTGTGCCCTGAGTCCCCTGCGCCAGGTACTAAACTAAGGATGGCCCCTATAGTTCAGAGCCTGCCAGAACTGTTCCAACTATTCAATCCAAGGCCTGCTCAGCTGCTTATCCTGCCTCACCCATATAGTCCATGGAAAATCACCAAGGCTCTTACCCATGCTTTCCCTTTGCTTCTGCTGCCTACTCACTGGCCCTATTGCTTGCTTGTGTGGCACACATGGCATGGCAGCCCCTTCCTCTTGGGAGCTGTAACAAACTGTCTTTTCAATGGCAATCATCTCCTGATCTGTTGGCCTCACCATATCTGAGTAAAACCAAAATTCCAGTTATATTTCAAAAAAAAAATCATGGACAACTCACAAATTCTTTTTATTCCTCAGTAGAGAAATAGCAGTAGTTTTGTTTCCAGTAATGTCTCCCATTCAGACTAGCTATTAAGGTCTACCTTGGCACAACTAACAGACACATTGATTAGCTTTCCTACACAAAAATAAAAGTCCTTCCTATAGCACAAAAATTCTACTCCATTTCTGATTATACAATCATAACCCCCTGTCCACCATCCCATAGCCTCATTCCAATTGCCCACCCCATTTAACATTTTAATATAAGTGGTACCTCCTGAGTCACATGTAACTCACTACCTTCATTGTGAACAATGAAGTTGTTCACTAAGGAAGTGATCAAGTGTTCAGAAGATCTTGTGCCCTAAAAAAACTACTATTTGGTTTGTTTGGGGTTTTTTAGGGGTAGCCAACTAAAGATCATAAATAATTGGTTTACCTGGAAACCCTGTGTTCTGCATTGTCTGGACTCTAAGCAAACCACCTGTCTGGTTTGAAAAGACAAAGGCATCTAAGTCAAGAATGATCTCGTGGGCAACTCACTCAGTGAAAACTGAATGAGTTGCGTTTCCCAAACTACTGTACAACAGAACTGTCATTAAACTTGATATTTCTCCAAAAGGAGGGCTTCCTTGGGCAAGTAAATCTTGTAAATACTGCATAAATACCTCTGTGAACTTGGAGATTGATTATGCACATTAGAAACGGATAACTGTGTGATTTGAATGATAGATAAATAGATATATAGAATGATAGATGATGATAGATAGATAGATAGATAGATAGATAGATAGATAGATAGATAGATGATAGATAGATAGATAGATAATAGATAGAATGATAGGGCAGTAA
Source organism: Corynorhinus townsendii (assembly GCA_026230045.1). Taxonomy (NCBI): domain Eukaryota; kingdom Metazoa; phylum Chordata; class Mammalia; order Chiroptera; family Vespertilionidae; genus Corynorhinus; species Corynorhinus townsendii. The sequence goes on from JAPDVU010000003.1 coordinate 150,109,127, forward strand.
AAACCTGATCTCAAATTAGTGACTATCTCAATGACTAGTCAAACATGAAATGTTTGTTAGTGTTTTGATATTTCCCTTTTTAATTTTCATGCTTGTTCTTGGTTGTCAAAAAGACATATTTATGTACATTTAATTTTTTTTCAAAGGACAGTTAAAGCTCTAAATCAGCTAAAATGCTGCCTAGTATGTGAATTAATTCTATAGAAGCAACAGAGTTCTGACTTCCAAGTGTTGATAAATGCCCAAATCCCAAAAATGACAATATCATTTCTGTTACCCATTTTCTTTTCACAATTTATGTTAATTCTTGGTCCTAAAATAATCCCAGTGTGTTGTTTTTCAATTACATTTGTGTAGAGTGATGAAAACAGCATCGTGATTCATAGTAACAGTATGTTTGCCTTAAAAAGAGTTTTGTGCTCCTGAAGGGAAAAGACTACATATCTGTTTAACACATTACCATATTTTCTGGTTTAGAAGCTTTAGCAGTTTATAAAGCAGAGGGAACTTTTATAAGCATATGTTGGGGATTGCAGGGAATTGTACAGCAAGGAGAGGAGAGGGAAAACTCATCTCCCTATCCTGACAAGTTCAATAAGTCTTTCTGCCAGGATGGCCTGAAAGCTTTTACTCTCAGCCACTCTGAGGAAAGCGGAGGGCTCTGAATGGGGAGCTCTGGAATCTGTTAGAATATCACTATGCTACAGGACCAGAGGGCTTCATAGTTAGTGGCAGCTACTGAAAATTGTAGCCAGTTATCCTGAATGAGATGCATTTTGGGTGTGTTGCTAATCAACTTAATTCTATATACAGCTTTTATTTGATAGTGTGAACTTTCATGTTCTGAATCGGATCTGATGTGATTGATATATTGCAAAACATGTTTTGCAAAACAGATTATCAGTTATATCAGGATCATGTCTGGATGCCAAGACACTCATATAAGAAAAAAATTGAAGCAACTGTTAGAACAGCTGCTTTCTTTACAATAGTAGGGGTAATGAATGTATGGGAGCACTGTGCTAAAGGTAGGGTTAATGGTAATAAGAACATAAAGACCATTATTAATGACCAAAAACTAGATGGAATCTAAGGCAACATTCATTGAACTTCCTAGAGAAAATACTATTTTACTATTGCCATTTTCAAACTCTTAGGACCTAAGGCCCTGTTTCTCATTGACACAACAGATTCTGTAATGCAACCTTTCTTCTTTTTGTTTTTTAGTCCTCATCTGAGGATATTTTTCCATTGATTTTTAGAGAGAAAAAATCTCTGCACAAGCTCTGACCAGGGCCCAGGCAGGGGAGGAGCCTGCAACTGAGGTATGTGCCCTTGACTAGAATTGAACCCGGTCCGCAGGCTAATGCTTTACCCACTGAGCCAAACCGGCCAGGGCTGTAACACAACTTTGGATTACTAAAGATTTTTTAGGAACAAAATTGTCAGGTGGTGGCAGACCAGAGAATCCCTTGCTAGCGCATCTATAAATTGACAGTACTGTGTCATTTCTCATATTGCAAAAATATTTTTCCAGATCCCTCAAAGTGAATATTGAATTGTAATATTTAAGAAGTCCATTCCATTCTATAAACTGTATTAGCATCTCACCTCTCTACTCTTTTAATAGTTCTCATTGTTTTTAGGGATCAATTGCTCATTGAATGATCCAGTGCTCATTTAAGAGATTTTCACCTCCTTCCTCAACTCATATATTGCTACTAAATCTCATTTCCCTTCTTTTTTTATTTATGAGTTTATTTCAGGCTATTTATTTCAGTGTAAATAGCTAAGCTAATTTTAATTAAAATTTTAAGTAAGCTTTCATAAGGCATAAATAAAATGTATAGCAAAGTCCAGATATATTACATCTACTGAATTCCTTTCATCCACTTTGTAATTTAATTAAAGGAATGCAATTGAATATGTCTGACATGATCTGTTCTGTATAAGCCCATGCTATTTATCAGCCAAGTTTTCACTACTCTCTTGATGTATACATAATACTTTTTGTCTCAATGTCCATTCTTTTATTTTACTAAAATTTGTTAATCATGACCAGGAGTGTGCCTTTCCTCCTTCCTTCCTCCCTTCCTCCCTTCCTCCCTTCCTTCCTTCCTTCCTTCTTTCCTTCTTTCCTTCTTTTCTTCCTCCCTCCCTCCCTTCCTTCCTTTCTGAAGTATTTTTAACTTGGTTATTGTTCCCATTATTTTTGAAATGCTCTAGTTGCCCCAATCCCAAGAAATATTTCCCAATGGAAACATAAACACAGTGGGTAATTTTCCTGACAAATAAAGGTGTTTTATTTAAGCCAAATGTGCTTAATTGCTATGTTCCATGTGTTCTTTTTTAGTCTATTGTGTTCAAATAGCTTATTGATGTTATCATTAATCTTAGGTACCATTCTCATATTTTTAGCTAATTATTCCTTGATAGAATCATAGGAAAATTCTGTAGTTTCTGAATCACGCACCAATTCAATCAGAGGTTATGTCTGTCTGCCCCCCTCTCCCGCCCCATATTAGAGTCCTTTGAATATTTTATACCAACTGTATGACATAGTCAATTATGCCAGCCTCAGCATATTTATATGACTCTATTTCTCACTTGGGTACATTTTTTACAATGGTAAGTCAAACAATTACTAGTTGGCCTCTGGAAATTCACAAATCAGCAATGAGGTTTACAGTCCATTTTACATGATAAGTTACAGATTGTAACTTGAATTTATACTAATTAGAAGTAATTTTATTAATATAACATTATTAATATAACTGTCAGTTTAAATATATTATAAAGTCAATTGACCCTATTTTAGAGGTTCCACAAAATAAAAAGACTTTTTCATGCTTTTGAATGTACATATAGGAGTTTAAAGGGAAAAAGGATGTGAACGGCAAGGTATAACACTAATTCCTTTAGGAACTCTGAGGAGTGAACCAGGTCAGGTGTGCATGCTAATATAATCTGTTGCCCCTCAGACTCAAAGTGCCAGGAAATGTCACCTTTCCTTATTATATATAGCAAATCAAATCTGACTCTAGACCCCATTTGCCATGGTCAGCAATGTCAGTCATTTTAAATGGCTCCCTTTCCTCTCTAAGGAGGAAGAGCCCAAGTTTACACAATCCTGAGGAATTAAAGGAGGAGAAATCTTGGTCACAGCTGAGATGTCACCATGTCCATCCCTATCCAAAAAGGTAAATTGCTCTGCAGGTAGCATCATGCCATCACCGCCCATCTCAACTTTCTCCCCATATGACAACTCTTAGTGCACCTCCCTGAAACCCATACAGATATCATTTGGGAGTTACAACACCTCCTAGACTCTACTTTCTAGCAAGACCCTGGTCTCCACCCACCAAAGGAACCATCAGCCCCTGGTCCCTTCTCAGAGGCACTCTCCTATCCCCTGAGAAGTCAACCCTTAATTTCTCTAGCTCCTGAACAAACAAACAAAAGAAAAAAACAGCCTTTCTTTCTCTGGTCTGTGTGTGTGTGTGTGTGTGTGTGTGTGTGTGTGTGTGTGTGTGTGAGAGAGAGAGAGAGAGAGACATCATTAAGTACTGGACAATCAAACAGTCAAGCACCTCAAAAGAAACTATTTATTTTCCTGGACTTTTTAGGAATACAATAGCAGATCTCCCACCTCCCAAGGAGAAATGACATGCTTATTATAAACCCAAGAAAAGAAACAATATAGTTTAGTCTTCATATATCACTACATTAAATGCTTAATAACTCACATTTACACAAGGAAACCAGCATGACTGTTTTTTCCAAACCGGGATAAAAAGCTTTTGAATGAATTTCAGTGCCTGTGTTTAAAGCTCATTTATATATCATTCCATTACCCATTCCTTTATCCCAGATTTTTCCTATCTTTCTATGGCTTTTCCTTAACTCCCAAGACAATTGAAGATAATGCTATGCAGAAAGCAGTGGCATCTGGCTTTTAATAAACAATAGATTATTATATGTAATAGTAATAAACATCATTTAAGCAATTCACTTGGTTAGGGGATATGATGCTTATGGGACTAAGGTTGCACATTTGTTCCTTACCTGAGCCAATTAACTTCATAGAGAGAAAATTTTTTCCTACAACCTACAGCCAGCAGAGTAATTCAGCAGGATCGTTAGAAAATATGTCAGAGAGCATTTCCCGACAGTTGGTCAATTGCATCATTTTGGCATATGACAGGCATCATATTATTATATTATTATTCACTAGGAAGAGGTGTATTGCTCTGCAGAAATTCTGCTAAATCAGGACTTACTGATGCTTCCAGTATAGGAAAGTTGACTTAAGTTCAGTTCAAATTATTAATGTTAAAGTAAACCTAAAATTACTTATATCCAGTATTAATAAATAAAATAGAGTAAACAATAGAATCAAATGATGACATGCTGGGTGAGGAAGATGATTAAAATGTGACCATTATATATATTTGCATTAGTGGAGAGATAGGACTAATAATCACACCATTAAGATTGTTTATAACCCACTTTAATATTTTAAGGTGGTTTACAAGATACATACACAACAAAATACTCATTAGTCTGAAGCTGTATCCTATCCGTCAATTTTGTTGTTACTGAAGTATAGCTTATTGACTCTATCTTTGTCTGAGCAGCTCATGATGGCAATCTAGGGGAGCCATCAGGGCGATGAAAATCTACAGAGAAACCCACTCTTCCCCTAGGACACAGAACTCACTACTACATCTAAAAAGGAATCTCTTCTCACAACCCTCCATTCGGCAACCATCTGGCCCTGCTGCTCTGACAGCAAATTTCAAGCAAAGATAATATTTTCCATTCACCAAAATCCAGTTGGTGACATGTAGTGAATTAGTATGGAATATAAGATGATATTGAAAGATCAGTCTGACCAACTGGCTTCCTCATAGCCCCATGCCTGTATCCCTGGGTTCCTCATTCTCTGGTGCTTCTCCTGGGTAGACATCACCTGCAAAAGTCCCTGCTTTTTAGTGGCTTTTCATCCTCACAGCTTCGGGTGCAATGAAGGGGCCTTTCTTAATTTACAACCACAGCTATGAATATACATATATATGTATAGTTCTAGGGATTTGGTGCAAGGAGTGGAGAATGTAGCATGTATTCAGACTGCAGTCTTAAAACTGGAAATCGAGTTATTTTATCCCAATAGGGAAAAAAATATTTATTCTAAAGACCATTACATGCATGAAGCTGTGATGAGTAAACAACTTTTGAAAAATACAAATTTGTTTGTCTGAGTTGCTGCCTAGGCATTTATAGTGTTATAATCCTATTCACATGCAGAGTCTGGACAATTAGATAAGGACTTGAGTTTAGGATGCTGGCCATAAGTTCATGTTTTACTTTTCCCAGGGCATCTTTTAAAATAATCACTTACGCCCACAAAAAGTGAGTGGCCTCTGTCCCAACCATGTCTTATGTACTAGTAATAGGTGCTTGCTACCCCTCTGCCTATTTCCTGCTCTCTGGTGACATGGACAGAAGACTTCCTTTCCTTCTCCCCCCCTCAACTACGCCCCCTTGATTCTGGAATCTGTAATAATATCTTGTGACTCTACTTCCTTATTGTGGTGTGTATTGAACTGAGCCTTCAATCTAAACAACCCGGTGGGTATCAGTGCCCCAAAGTGGAAGCTCAGTGCTGAGGGAGCTACTTGACACTCCAATGGGTAGCTCGTGCCTCCCCATTCAGCAGGTCATAATATGCATAGTCTTAATTCAGTACATACACCAACTCTGGCTCTTCAACACAGAAGTGGTAAAGCAAAAGAGGAAAGAAAATTGAAAATAAGATTAAAATCAAGAATGAAGTAAGTGCATACAAGGCATTCCATGCCATCCAGTCAACTTGATTAGATGCATGACTTAATGTGAGTAGTACTCAGGAGAAGCTGAAGTAGCACAGCATTGAGTCAGAAATAAATGCATTCCATTAGTCTGCATGGAAGACCCTGTAGGATGTGAACAGCATCCTCAACACCACATCTGCAGATAATGCAGTGTTGAGTTTCTGGGTAAACCAATGACTGGATCATGCTAAACGTAATTCAGCAAAATTAGTTCTGACTGGGATGCACCAATGAGATGGTCTGGCTTAATTTTTTTTTTAAGACATGTTTTCTACAAGGGAGGAACCACCCTCTAGGGAGCATTCTGGACATTTGAGAGGTTTTCTTTTTCTTTTTCTTCATTGTTATTGTTGTTGTTCTTACCATGTTTGTGGGGCACTTCAGGCATTTGGTGGGCAGGAGCCCAGGGTGCCAGACATCGTCCTTGCATGGGAGAGTTCCACCCAGTGAAGGTTTGTTTCACAACTCCATGTTTTTAGTGTGTCTTGCCAGAACACTCAACTACTAAGTACACGCTTCTACATGTGGTGACATTTCAAGATGAGAAATATGTCTTCTGTTATTTTATTACTGACTCAACCCATGTCATAAGATAGAAATTATTTCTACATTATACTTATAAATAAGACTATCTCATTAGCTAATTCTTCATTTTTTCCATTTTGTCAGCTTGTAATTTGCCATGGCATCATCATTACCTTGGTTAAGATTCATTCTTTTCTTTCTTACCATTTACATATGGCAGGTTATTATTACTTATCATTCCCCTAGTTTCAATTAGGATCCACCCACTCCCCTGCCCTTTAATTTTCCTTCCTTTATAGAGAATGGCTTCTGGCTTCTTTTTTTTATTATTATCTTAAATATAAGTATTCATCATAAGTAGCTGCAAGCATCTGACTACTTCATTATGTTTTCTAGTACTGTTATGCTGAGCACTTACATATCAAGATGTATTACATGCTATTTTATTATAAATCATATTATTTTTTATTTTGTAGTTAGAACATTATATTGTTCTTTTTAAATTATGTTTTTAAATTAAAATATGTTATTTATGACATTTTATTATCTCTGAATTTCATTTCATGATTTAAAAAAAAAAGGAAGGAATACAAAGTACTTGATATCAAAAGAGGGCTTTGTGTAGGATAGAGGTGAAGGCCACTGGTAGAGATGGGAAGTTCTTGCAAGGAAAATAGACTAGCATCCCACTTCCTGATTGGATATCCACTTACCCTGTGCCTAGGTAAACAGAAGGGAGGGAATCAGAGTGAAATGGGAGAGAGGTGTCAATGGGCTAGACTGTACCCCTATTTGAAGTGGCAAGGATTTAAAGATGCTTGAGTTTTGGGTGGGAAGTAATACCACAGAAGACAACTAAAGGAGGTGTCTGATGGATAAAGGAGCAGGGGAAGGCTCTAGGGTGTACTACTGGTGTCAAAGGCTGGTGGGACTTGGAAGAAGTCTGGCAGGAGCCCATTTCCTATGTCAGGAATGATGCAGTGGATGTAGACTCTCCCATGGGGCCCCTGAAGAACAAACACATGCATCAGATAGGAAAGCCAGACTCTGGGTGCTTGTTATACAGAAACAATCAACTGAAAAGAGAGGACTGCAACAGTGCTATTAAGTAGTACGATTTAATTTCCCCTTCCTCCATCTTTCTTGCCAGACTGCAACATTCCAAGGACACGCTGTAAAGGAAAAAAAAAACAAAGAGAAAAAGACAAAGGATAGGTTACTCTCTCTTTCCTAGCAATGCTATCTTCCTAGTTGAGGGCAAGTTAGAGGATATGTAGGGCTTTGAGCTGGATATTATACAAAACCCTTAAACTGAACTTGTATACTAAAAAACAATGGTATCTGTCCAATTGTGGGTAAGAATGAAAAGGGGCAATTCCACTACATATGTTTGAAGCCATTTATTGGAGAAAAAGTAAGATATTTTAGATCTATATTCTACTGAGTTCATATTACTGAATACATTGATTAAGAAAGGTGATAGATGGCCTGGTCAGTGGTTGAGTGTCGACCTATGATTCAGGAGACCTCGGTTCAATTCCAGGTCAGGGTACATGCCCATGTTACTGGCTCGATCCTCAGAGGGGGAGTGCAGGAGGCAACGAATCAATGATTCTCTCTCATCATTGATGTTTCTATCTCTCTCTCCCTCTGCCTTCCTCTCTGAAATCAATAAAAATATTTTTTTAATTTCTTTATTGATCGAGGTATCACATATTTGTCCTCATCCCCCCATTCCCATCCCAGACCCCTCCCCACGCATGTTCCCACCTCCCTGCCGTCCGTGACCACTGGTTATATGCATGCATACAAGTCCCTTGGTTAATCTCTCTCCCTTATCCCCACCCCCCCCTACCTTCCCTCTGAGATTTGACAGTCTGACTGATGCCTCCCTGTCTCCAGGTCTTTCCTTGTTCATCAGCCTATGTTGTCCATTATTTCCCCTAGATGAGTGAGATCATGGTGATAGATGGACAGATAGATAAATAGGTAAATAGGTAGATATTAGATAGACAAGTAGATAGATAAATTTTTATTAAGCTAATAGGTCTATAATTTGAGTTTAGAAGTCATTCTTCTTTTTCTTAAATTGAATAACTTTTTATGTAGTCTAACTAGACAGGATTATAATTCTAGATTAATATAGACAAGGATCAGAGCTCAATATTCAAAGTTGTCCTTGAACAGTAATGGGAAAAGATGCTCTGCTCTGCCAGCTTTATCTGGTTGAACGTTTAAGTCAACTGTGAATAAGCTTTGCCAGCCAGAGTATCCAGGTTTCTACAGAATTCAAATCTGTTTACCTTGGGTTGCAAATCCAGGAAAAATGAACCTGCATATGTCTTCTGGGTGCTGAGCCTCCATGACATCATCGCCAACTTCAGGAGACTATATTGTACAACCTGGCCTCATGCATTGATTTTGAAGCTAAACTTAGGTTATTCCACATGTACTAATTATATTTGAAATTTGTAAGCCTAAAAGGAGATTATAAAGAATATTTCAATTTGATGAGGTAACAAGACTGCTTCTAAGTTGCTTCTCAGGTCACTACGCTGACTTGGTGAGGAGTTTGGAACAATATAAAACCCTTGTCAAACTGGGCCTTGGGAGGGGGGTTGCCTATCACTGTACAGATAGACCTTGTCTTAGGTTATCAGGAGCTCTTTGATGGAAGGCGAAAGGAGAAGCTTCACCCCTGGCTCCTTAGCAGAATATTTCTTTGAAGTGGTCAAAAACCAAAACAAAAAAAAGTATCTTCTGTGGTATTCTCTCCCCCAAAACCTCTAGTATCCTTTCAGGCTAGCCAACTGAGACTCACAAAGACTAAAAATCCTTCCTATTTTTGTTAACCCTCTAATTTCCTCAGGCCACCTGTGAATGTAGATGGGAACAACTCTGAAAAGTGATTCAATACATGGAAAAGAACTGCTTTATACATGGCCCATAGTATCCACCTGAAAGATACTAGTAACAAAAGAACAACAAATGTTATGACCTAGAATGGTGGTTCTCAAAATGTGGCCTTCAGACCAGTGGCCTCAGCACCACCTTAGAATTTATAAGAAATTCAAATGTTCACCTTTTTACCCCCAAACATAATGAATCAGAAATTCTGTGGCGGGATCCAGAAATGTGTGTTTGGAGAAGCCCTGCAGGTGATTCTGACACATGCTAAAATTTGAAATCATGGAGCTATGATGATGGCTATCAGTGTAGAGAGACGGGGAGACTGTCCCCAGATTATTCCATGAGGTCTCAATCATCAACATGTAAAATATGTTGGCAGACTGTATTTCCCAAAGATGGCTGGAACAATGTCTTCCATCCCACATGCCTTTCTTACAATGACATTGATGATCTTCCCATCAGAAAGGTGGGTCTACATCCTCTCCCCTTACATCTGGATGGGCTTGTCTTTCAATGGTAACCAATAAAACGTAACAGTAGGTGTACCACATGACTTCCATAGCTCAGTCACAAAAGGCAATTCAACTTTTGTTTTGTTTGCTGGAATACTTGCTCTTGGAGGCTTCAGACAACATGTTAACAGTCTGAACACAGTCTAATAATTTTTATAGCTCTGGGAAACTAAAAATAAATAAGCCTTCATGCCTACAGCTTTCTAAGCATTTTTTCTTTACTCCACAATTAAAAGTTCATTTCTTTTAAAATAATTATTGGGAAAATATATTGGTTTTAGACTGATAAACTCTATACTTTTATACTCAAGAAGCATTCACGTTCCTCTTTTTAACCTAAGGCACAATCCTAAATATTTTTAAAGAATCCAATGTAACCATTAATAATCATAATAATCAGAGACATGAAAAAGAAATCTTTAGTGACCGACTTATATGTCAGCATGGTTTGAGCAGTGTAGGCAGAAGTCATATTACATGTAGACCCTTAATATTAAGGTATGCTCCACGGAATACACAAAAATCTATATCACTTGTAACTACAGCCATATAGAATTCTATATGCACTTGAAATGCCAGTTTAACATCAGTGATGTGATAAAGTCCTTGTAATATGCTGATGTATAAAACTTTATGTCAATAAATAATTCCTCATGTAAAAAAGAATTGTAAGCTGTCTTTGAGTCTTTTATGCTGTAAGGATATTCAAAGAGGTCCATGAGAAGAATTCACATGAAGAAGCTCCATGACTGGAGATGCTCAGCCAGAGCCCGACTGCTTAGACACCCTGCAGTACCAGACCCAATCACCACTGTTTGACTGCCACTGCCTGAGAGAACCTGAGCCAGACCCAGTCATTTGGTCCTTCCTAAAATTCTGACCTACATAAACTGCAAGGTGTTAAAATGGTTGGCATTTTAAGCTACTAATATTTAGAAGTGCTGATTGGATGTTACTTGGAGAGCTAACCTCATTTTTTCTTAAAGTTTGCCAGTCATTCTAATGCCATTTATGAAATAATCCACCTTTTCTTTGTTCACAGTTACTCTATTAAATGTTTTTATATTCTTGGGTCTATTTTTTAGACTTATCCCTCTCTGTGCCTTTTTCTGCATCTTTTCTATAGTATTTTAAATATAGCTCTGTAATATGTTTTAATAGTGAGTAGGATTATTCCCAACCTGAATTGCCTTTTTCAATAGTCTCTAGTCTGTTGGCTAAATTTTAGAACAACTTTCAAGGTATAACAATAAATAAATAACAAAAGACCACTGAAATTTTATTTTGACTTTATCTTAAATTCATAGATTAGCTTTTCACAATATTAAGAGGTCCCAATAAACTTGATATATTTTCCACTTATTTAAGTTTTCTTCCATGTTATTCAGGAATGCTTGGCTTTATTTCTCACATAGTCCTGGACATTTCTTGGTAAATTTATTCTCAAGTACTTTCTATTTCTGTTACTAGTGCTATTATTTCATTGTCATCACTCCAAATTATACACACTTATTTTTAAATAGGTATATTGTAAGTGTATTATTTGTTCATGACTACCTTACTAAGCTCTCTAAATAATCCCAATAACTTTTCAAGTTACCAGTATTCTCACAACTAGATTGACTTGGTTTCCAAGTAGATAATTATATCTCCTGCAAATATTTATAATTTGCTGCCTCCTTTCTCATGTTCCTTGTTCCATTATCTTGTCTTGTTGCTTTGGTTAAAGATTCCAGAAAAAAAATCAATAGCTATACATCTCTTAAACTTAAAGAACGAAAGTTCTTACATTTTTTATGACTCTCACAGACGATCCTGTGGCAGGATAGTAAGAACCTAGGAAAGTTCCTGGGCAAGTGGAATGGGGAAACTAAGACAAGAAAATTAAACAATTTGAACCACTTGCAGCCAGCTTGTGAATCCCAAGACCTCATCTTCCCTAACCAAGGACATTTGAGAACAAATGGCAGATACCTCTCCTCCACAACCAGAGAATACATAGTTTAAATCACCCTGCTCGGGAAGAGAAAGAAGAGAAACCCAGTAAATGCCATTTGTGCCAGCCAAACCCCAAAACAGGTGAAGTGAAGGAAGCAAATAACAAAAACCCCATTAAAGCCGGACAGACTCAAGATAAAAGTAAAACAGTAAAGCAGACCAAAGAATTATTCTAAACACCCCCCATATGCTCATTTTGATGTATTAGCATATTAAAAAGGCACCTGGAAAGCTGATGAATATTCTGCTGAAACCCTCCCCTAAGATTCTCACCCATAGAAAAGAGATAAAACCCTCAAAACAAAGGATATCCGTGTGGGCTCGTTCTAGAGCCCCTTCCTGGGCATGAACTTTTTAAACTCTGAGGGTCCCCACAAGACTTGCAATCAGAGGAGCAGCGGGTAGTGGCAGCTTGTCTTCAGCTGATCCTGTCTCCAAGGCACCCTTTTCCTCTGACTTCCCAGTGAGCTAAAAGCAGCCCCGCATGGCCCACATATTTCTATAACATTTCTAGGAGGCCAAAGCATGCCTAGGCTCTCTCCTGTTGCTTCTTTTCCCCTAAGTCCTTCCTTTGTTTATTGTGTCCAGCTTAATAAACATAGTCTCAAAATTATGCAATATTTCCTACATGAAATCAAGAACCTGCACACTACAGGTGGCCTGAGGCAGACTTGCTCTAGGTGGTCCCTGTCCAGCAACAATCCTACACATAGCCCACTTTCACAGTAAAGAAAGCAACAAGAAGACCCACATCCAAAATATCCACTAGTACTCCTTGGTGGAAGAGAAAGCAGATCAAAACATGCACCAATTAGAGTCAAGCTGATTTGGAAAATTACATAGAAATCCATGTGCATAAATAACTATAGTGTAAGACTCCATGTTAAATGTCATCAAAGAAGTTCAAGCAAAATGCTATGAGAAGAAAGGAGAAATAATTTCTGACTAAGAGAAATGGGAGTGACCTTTGAGTGGGATTTTGAAGTATGGATAAGATTCAACCTCTGAAGGTAATACAGAAGGTTAACAAAGGTGGAACGAAACAAAACATACTTGGGGAGCAGTGAGTAGCCTGGTTTGAACAGAGTGGAAAATGATGAGAGGAAAATTGGAAGAAAACCCTAGAGAGCGCAAGGATGCCAGGCTAACAACAACAACAAGAGTAATTAACATAAAACGGGCACTTATTGAGAGCCAGGCACTGTCTCAAGTGTTTCATTTGTATGAATTCTAAACACAGCTACAAGCTTTTAGGTCATAGATATCCATGTCAGTTTTCAGCAGGAAAATGACACACCAAAGCAAACTTTAAATATGACTTGGTAACAACTTTCAGAATTGAAAAAGGGAAGATCTGGAGGCCGCAGAGACATTTAAGAGGCTTGCTGAAAGATGCAATCCAAGCCTTATAGGCTTCCTTCCTTCCACCCTATAGTCTCCAGCCTCGTTTTGCACTCCCCCACCACACATCTCTTCCCTAACCACCCACCCTAAACTGATCTGCAAACATGTTGTGCCCTTTCAAACGCCCATGCTTTTTTACATCCCATTTATTATCTTTGTCTGGAAGGCCCACTCCACACTTCTCCTGTCCTTTGGGAATTTTAACCTATTCGAAGCTAGCTATTCCTTTATCTCTGCAAATGGCACTTTTTCCTGATAAGGTTATTTGCCATGTTGTATTTTAATTTAATGCCTAAAGTCACTATTTCTATTTATCTAACTCCAGCATCAAGCACAGCACCTTAGCTGGTCTCCAGGGAATACACAGAATCAATACCAAGGTAGCCAAAGGACCATGGATTATCAGTAAAGATCTGAGAATGCCATGAAATGTGTAATGCCCAGAAACAAAGCAGGTTTGTGATGCTAGCAATGCTCAGCGTCCCAGGACAAAGGATCATTACTGTCTTTTTGTTTTTGTCTACATCTTCTCTTCCCTCCTACTAGCAATAGGCCTATCACAGGACCTCAGTGCTGGGCATGGGACTCAGGCTGGACCAATCATAGTACCTTATTCGCAGTCATAGTGATTGGTTCAAGGCAGGCAAGCCACCTAATACAGCAATTAAAAACAATTGCTATCTATTACCATCACATTTTAACAAGCAGAAACTAGGAAAGAGTAATCGTAGAACAAAAGACTAATCTCTATATTTAAGTCCTTTGACTTTATAAAGAATTTGCTTCATTGTCATTGACTCTCTTATTTTTCTGCTATCTCCAGTGAAACTTAGGTTAGATTTGGACTAATTCATGGAACCAGGGCATTAAGGACTATAGTGAGTTAAGTAGTGGCTCTCAAAAAGACACCCCCCCCAAAAAAAAGAAGAAGAAGAAAGATATGCCCAAGTCTTAATACCTCACTCACAGACACAGTAATTGGTTCAAGGCAGGCAGGCCACCTAATCTAGGCTGAGGTCCTTTCCTGAACATGACCCACATATAGCTGATAGTACCTGATACTGTGACCTTATCTGGGAAAAGGATCTTTGCAGACATAATTACATAAAAGGTCTCAAGATGAGGTCATCGGAGAATCCAAGATGGCGGCGTAGGTAAACACCTAAACTGCTGCCTCACACAACAATTTCAAAAATTCAACTAAAAGACAAAACGTCTATCACCCAGAACCATGGGAAAGCTGGCTGAGTGGAAGTTCTACAACTAGAAGGAAAGAGAAAAGAGCATCGAGATGTGCACGAGCGCTGAAAAGCTGAGGTACGGAGGCGCGTGATCCGGGCTGGCGGCGGGCGTTGCTTTTTTCAACCCAAAGGGAGACAAGCCCCCGAATACTCTGAAATCCAGTTTCTGGGGAGACGCGGGGGACCCAAACTCCTACGGGGAAAAGCTGGACTGTCTGCCAGTGAGGGTGGCTTACTTGCAGAGCTGCACGCAGGAATAATTGTTTACGGCACTGGGGCACGGGACTCCGGGACGCCCTTGGGGACACAGAGCTGGCTAACTAGCAGCCATTGCTGTTTGCCACGCCCTAGCCTAGTGACACCCTGAGACCCCACCCTGCACAACCTACAAACCCACCCAAGCTCCAAGCAGCAGCGTTAGCAGAAGAAAGCCCCGCCCTATCGCAACTTAACCTAGCAAACTTGCAGCCTGGGTCAGACAGCTCCAAAACCTCCAAACCATAAGCAAAGAGGAGAAAACTGTAGCTCTCACTGTAGCTCCTGCTGGATGGCCTCAGACAGTAGCTGACCTGCACCCCATTGGAGATCCAGAAGCCAGTGTACCTAGTGGTCAGAGTGAGACACCAGATTTCAACTCCTCACACCCATAAGTGACACATTCAAAGGCAGACTCAGTGAGCACCAAAGCCCCACTGAAACAAGTCCTGCCCCATAAGTGTGTCTTCAGCGCAGCAGTTCTTCCATTATAGACACAGTGAGTGCTCACAGCTAATTGGCCTGGAGGTCAATTCCTCCCAGTATACCAACAGCAATTAAGGCTTTAACTGCACCAAGTCTTTGCACTCAGCCCACAAAGGGGTGTACCAAGAGTGTCCACATCAGGTGATTGGGGAGGCTGAGCTACTGCCCCTTATAGTCACCTACCACACAAAGCTACTCCATCAACACAGGGAAGCAGCCAAAATGAGGAGACAAAGAAACATGTCACGAATGAAAGAAACGGAGGAAAGCAAACTACTGGATGACATAGAGTTCAGAACCACATTTATAAGGTTACTCAAGAATCTTCTTGAAACTGCTGAGAAACTTGATGAGACCTTCAAGGAGCTTAATGAGAATGCCAAAAAAATCGAAAAGGATCAGTCAGAAATCAAGCATACACTGTCTGAAATAAAGAATATACAGAAACTCAACTGTAGATCAACGTACCCCAAGAATCAAACCAAAGATCTGAAATATGTGGAAACAAAAAACATCCAACCAGAAAAACAAAAAGAAAAAAGAATCCAAAAATATGAAGATAGTGTAAGGAGCCTCTGGGACAACTTTAAGCAAACCAACATCCAAATTTTTGGGGTGCCAGAAGAAGGGAGAGAGCAAAATATTGAAAACCTATTAGAAGAAATAATGACAGAAAATTTTCCCTACCTGGTGAAAGAAATAGATGTACAAGTCCAGGAAGCGCACAGAACCCCATACAAGAGGAATCCAAAGAGGACCACACCAAGACACATCATAATTAAAATGCCAAGGGCAAAAGACAAAGAGAGAATATTAAAAGCAGCAAGACAAAAACAGTTAATTACCTACAAGGGAGTACCCATATGACTGTCAGCTGATTTCTCAACAGAAACTATGCAGGCCAGAAGGGAGTGGCAAGAAATATTCAAAGTGATGAACAGCAAGAACCTACAGCCAAGATTACTCTACCCAGCAAAGCTATCATTCAGAGTTGAAGGTCAGTTAAAGAGCTTCACAGACAAGAAAAAGCTAAAGGAGTTCATCACCACCAAACCAGGATTACATGAAATGCTGAAGAGTATTCTTTAAGGAGAGGAAGAAGAAGAAAAAGGTAAAGATAAAAATTATGAACAACAAAATGACATCAAATACATACCTACCAACAAGTGAATCTAAAAATCAAGTGAATAAAAAATCTGAAGAACAGAATGGACTGGTGAATATAATAGAATCAGGGACATAGAAAGGGAGTGAACTGACGATTCTCAGGGGAAGCAGGTGTGAGGGGTGCGGGAAGAGATTGGACAAAAATCTTACTCCTATGGAAGAAGACAGTGGCGGGGTTAACGGCATGGGGTGGGGTGGGGAATCAGGTGGAGGGGAGCTATGGGGGAAAAAATAGAGGAACACCTGTAATAATCTGAACAATAAAGATTTATTATTAAAAAAAAAAAAAAGATGAGGTCATCCTCTATCCTAAATCCTCATAATAAAAAGCAGAGGGCTATCCAAGGAACAACAAGGATTGTCAGCAGCCACCAGAAACTAGGTGAGAGGCCTGGAATGGATTGTCCCTTAGATAGAAAGAACAAACCCTCCCCGCACCCTTATTTCAGGCTTCTGGCTTCCAGAACTATGAGAAAATAAACTTATCTTGAACCACCCAGTTAGTGGTAATTTGTCAAGGCATCCCTAGGAAACTAATACAGGGAGTTATTCAAATTTGAGGTGGAGAAAAATGGTATAAAAATGCAGGAAAACGGAGGCATCTGTAGTCTGAGAAAGGCCATTGTATTTGGTATTTTATGCCAGAAGAAGAGTATCAAAGTAATAGCACTCCCAACTTTGCATTTCCTTTAGTTGAGAGCTGATAATGATATATATCCATTAAAGCTATAATTTTTATCAAGCTTGTTTGACCAAAATTATACCTGATCCAGAAGCCACAATGATAGAAATTCTCCATTATTTGCTTTTAAAACCTCATTGACACAAAATCATGAACATGTGAAAAGTAGCTTCACTTTTTTTCTGTACCTATATTGCCTATAGCTCACATTGGTATCATTATTTGGATATATATGTACTGTCACTTTATTAGCGATTATGAATGAAAGTAAAATTCAGGCATACTGATGTAGAAAGGCTGCCTTTTTGTGTCATTGCTAAATCATGAAATGAGCTACATCATGGTCTATGAGAATATACACATTCTTTGTTGTAGACAAAAGAAATTAAAACTTAAAACTGATTTTTATGTTTATTTTAATAATATGCAGAAACAAATAAGGAATGAGTATATCTGAATCTGGGTTTCTGTAAGATCAGTCCAATATTTCGTTCTAACTTTTTTTCCATTAGACATAGTAAAAAAGTTGAGCTGTTCTGCAATCTGACATTTAAGCTTATGTTTTTAAAATTTTTATGTTTCTCATGTTTCTACTTCATTATATTGTGCGATGAAAGCATCTCTGTTTCACTTAGCATTCTGTTGAATCTGCAGAGATCTTGCTACTTTAAATGTATATGCACTGTTCTTTGAGCATAAAAATCAGCCATTAAGTTGGAATGATGGAGCAGCGATTTCTAGCTTTTATAGAGATTAACAAGGCTTACTTCCTCCTACAGAGACCATCTAACTGACATGCTGTACATTGATGATCAAATATGAGTTTGACAGATGCAAGGAACTCTCACATCTTGTCAGACATCCATTGGATTTTTCCAAATACAGTAAATGTTCTTTGGCTTTTTAAGAGCTGCTGAGGAATGCTCCATTCCATTAATTACTAAAGGCACTAGGGAAAGTCCTTAGCCAAAATGTGAATGGATAGTTATATAGGAAACCAAAGGCTAGAAAGAGAGCTATTTAGTATTAATGAGGTTATAGAGTAATTTGATTCATTATGGCTACTAGCTCATATTGAATGGAACAATCAAAGTTCATTACCAGGCCTGACTTCCCGAATGGGAAATAGTAGAGATACGGTGCATATGACTGTCTAACCTACACCTTCATTTGAGAACTTTTTAAAAATGTTTCTTAATCAGTAAACATTATCCTCTTCCTATTTCCTCTTCTTAAGGTAGCAATGCACACCGACAGACATTCCAAAAGAAATCATTTATGGTACCTATAATAAAATCAGAAAACTATAACTGCTCATCTGACCAATTCCCTTAATACAATCTCACTCAGAAAGAAGAAGAAAAAAAAAAGCACACAACTGACATTACCTTAAAGCCTTTTCAATGATAAAATTAAACAAAAAATCAAGTTAGTTTGTTGTTTACTTTCCATGGCCAATACCATTAAAATGAAATGCCAAGAACTCAATGTATGTAAATTTTTCAGTTAAATTATTTATAATGGGAAATTCTCTCATCTTTCTGAAGTGAAATAAATGCAAATTTAATTCATTAGATGGCTACACTGATATTAAACCTTAGAGAAAATGTAAATGGAAATTGAAAATATAGAAACGATATTTGTTTTGGTGACACAACAAATCAATCAGCATAAATTGTCAAGGTTAAAATATATCACTAAAATGTATTCTGTATTGTCCATTACAAGGCACGCTTTTCTATTTAAAACACATCTTTCACGGGAGAATGAAAGTAGGAATTATAGGTTCAAGCTGTATCTGAATGTCATGAACCTTGCAGCATGACATGCCCCCCCCCCAAGAAGAGACCCCTAATGAAGACACTGATGAAGACAGAAGACCTAGCTTTTATCCTGGACTCTCCACCTGACAGTTCTATGACTTCGACTAAGTTACGTGACCTCTCTGAGCATCGGGCCCCTCATCTGTATTAAATGGAGTTTAAACAGTGGACATATAAGTACTAGGCATGTCCCTACCATGAGGGTTTTATAAGAATCAAATGAAATAATGAGTTGAAATTGAAAATGCTTGGTAAATTATAAAACACTACAAAGCTGGCATGTCTTAGTAGCTACAGTCCCAGGCCAACAGCCTAGAAGTCTCACAGAATCAAGTACAAAATCTACCCAAGCAGGCTTTTCTTGGCTGTCCTTATCCACTGGATTTCTGGGAAGTGGGAAGCCTATTAATATTTGTTGATAGCCTACTATCTAGCCCTTTAGATAGCCTAATTTAATCCCCATGACAATTCAGAGAGATAAGTTTTACTATTCACATCCTACAGATGAGGAGAGAGACTCATATTGATTAACTTGCCTATTTCACTTGGTAATAACAGCAGAGATGAGATCCAAACCCAACTATGCCTTGCTTCCATGACCAAATTTTTCTCCACCTTAATTTACGAGCCCATCCAAATTTCTCCTTCGGCTAAAGTGCAATTGGAGTGAAAGATTCAGAAGTGAAATATAAGCACAACCATAATCCTCTCCCATGTACCAAAGTACCTGCTTAGATTCCAGATTGTCAGTGTCCATTTCTGAGGCCCCAGGGAGTTCAGGTGCCACTGCTGCCATCCAAAAGAATCTCAGGCCACTGCTGTGCCACATGCACATTTTCAACCTCTTTTTAAACTCTTGCTGAAGATGCAAAACAAGCCACTCCATTAGCCCAAATTTACCTAAATCTTCTGAGAATCTAGCTGAGGGATCTCAGACTACAGTATTATCATGAAGATTTGGAAAGCACAGTTGAAGATGGGCAGATCATTGGGGACTAGGGTGGCAAAACTGTGTAAGTGCACTTAAGAACCAGGCTGCACAAACCCTGTGCTTTCCATTACTAGCTCTATGACCTTTGGCAGTGTCCAGACCTCTGCGCACCTCGTGCTTCTCATAAAATATTAAAATAGCACCTCAAAGTGTTGGGAGATAGTGAAGTCATGTATGGGAAACACCTAACACAAAGAAAGCAGGCAGCTAATGAGAGTTTGGTGGGATTAAAAAGTGAAAAGATACAGTTTCTTCAATAAATGGTGTTGGGAAAATTGGACAGATACATGCAGAAAACTGAAACTAGACCACCAACTTATACCATACACAAAAATAAATTCAAAATGGATAAAAGACTTAAATGTAAGACAGGAAACCATAAAAATCTAAGAGGACTCCATAGGTAGCAAAATATCACATATATGTCATAGCAATATCTTTATTAATACAGCTCCTAGGGCAATGGAAACTAAGGAGAAAATAAACAAATGAGACTACATCAAAATAAAAAGCTTCTGCACAGCAAAAAGAAACCATCCACAAAACAACAAGAAAGTCCACTGCATGGGAGAACATATTTGCCAATGTTAGATCCGATCAGGGCCTAATCTCCAAAATTTATAGGGAACTCATACAACTTAACAAAAGGAAGATAAACAATCCAATCAAAAAAATGGGCAAATGGGGGGGCAACAGAAGTGGGGCACAGACCATCACCCCCCCAACATTGCAGGGGCTTGAACCCTCACCCCCTTCTAAAGGAGGTCTCCTGCCCCCATGGCTGCTTCGCGCTTCCCACACCCAGCTCAGATCGGGACCCCGGCAACAGAAAGAGACCTGGCCCAGCTCACATCGAGATACAGGGGACAGACAGAGACTTGGCCCAGCTCAGATCGGGACCCAGGTAACAGACAAGAGACTTGGCAGACAGCAGTTGCCCTATATCTAAATTCAGCGAGCATTTGGAATGCTCAGGGCCCACTCAAGAATGCAAATAATCCTTCCCACTAATATTTACAGGGTAAACTAAGATTGTTGGTAGAGTATTAAATTTGACAGTAAAATAGTAATCGAGTTTTCAGATTAATTTAAATAGGCTAATTGAAATAAGTGAATATTCAAGTACTGGACAAAAAGCTGTTCTTAAAGTAATAACTAAAATTTCTATTGGTAGTTCATCTCATGGTAAATTCCTGAATATGCAATGAACCTAAAGCAGTCATATGTGTGGGGGGAAAAAAAAATCTAAATTTAAAGTTATCAAGACTGCATTATAAAATTTACAAAAACCTCCATTAATAAAAAAAAAAGGGGGGGGATAGTAGGGCAATATCATGTAAGGAAAAATATCCTATAAGTAAATTACATCTAGAAAATTTTTACTTTACCAAATTAAGTTTCATTTGCAATGTTAACAGCAAGACGGCCATTAAAAACACACATGGTGTCTAAATAAGACAAAGGAAAATCGTTTAAACAAAAATAAAAAGGATCCCAAATCAATTATATAGAAAAGATTCCTTTATTAACTTGTGGTCGAGAATATATTTGTATATTTTCAGAAAACAACCCCAAGACCAGATGGATTCCTGCAACAGAGAGGAATTGACAGGAGTGCTCCAACCACGAAGACAAGAGGAAAAAACAGTCCAGAGATGGAAGACACTGATAACACCTTGCCATGGGAGCAGTCAGCAGCTGTGCACCGCTGCAGGTTGTCTAGGACCAAACCAGAAAGGGTCGGACCTGCATTGCCACCATGTGCCCACCATCCAGATATCAATGCTGACATGTACACATAAGGAACTGTTGGACATTGAACTTGGGACTCAAACATTTTTTTGTTTTGTCTTGTTTTGTTATTATATGTTTATTTCCAGTCTGCAAAGGCAAAACTTTTTAAAGGAAAGAAATGGTGGGAAAAAGATACAGAGGCAAAGAAGCATTGAACAGACTGTCAAACTACATCGGGAAGACAGGGGAGGTTGGGCGAGGAGGGCTGTAAGAGACCAACCGAAGGACTTGTACGCTTGTATGTAAGCACAACCAACGGATATAAGACACTGGGGCGGGGGGGCAGGGTGGGCAGGTGAAGGCATGTCCTGCGGGGTAGGGGAGGTCGGGGGGAGATCAAGGGGGTAAAAAAAGGAGACATATGTACTACTATTTGTAATACTTAAAACAATAAAAATAAAATAAAATGTAAAAAAAAAAAAATGGGCAAAGGACTTAAATAGACACTTTTTGAAAGTGGACATACAGAAGACCAAGAGACATATGAAACATGCTCAAAGTCATTAATCATCCAAGAGATGCAAATCAAAACGACAATGAGATACCATCTCACACCTGTCAGAACAGCTATCATCAACAAACAACAAGTGCTGGCCAAGATGTGGAGAAAAAGAATCCTTGTGCTCTGCTGGTGGGATTGCAGACTGGTGCAGCCACTGCGGAGAACAGTATGGAGTTTCCTCAAAAAATTAAAAATGGAACTCCCATTTGACCCAGTAATCCCACTTCTAGGAATATATCCCAAGAAACCAGAAACACCAATCAGAAAGGATATATGCACCCCTATGTTCACAGCAGCACAATTTACAATAGCTAAGATTTGGAAACAGCCTAAGTGCCCATCAGCAGATGAGTGGATTAGAAAACTGTAGTAAATCTACACAATGGAATATTACAGTGCTGTAGAAAAGAAAGAACTCTTACAATTCACAACAGAATGGATGGAACTGGAGAACATTATGCTAAGCGAAATAAACCAAGCAGAGAAAGATAAATATCACATGATCTCACTCAGTTGTGGAATATAATGAACATAAACTAATGAACAAAAATAGATCCAGAGACAGAGAAGCATTAAATAGACTGTCAAACCTCAGAGGGAAGGCAGGGGAGGGGGCAGGGGTAAGAGATCAAATAAAGGATTTGTATGCATGCATTTAAACATAACCAATGGACACAGACACTAGTGGGGTGAGGGCATGTGCTGGGGGATGGGGGTGGTCAAGGAGTGTTCAATGGGGGGGAAAGAAGAGATATGTAATACTTTAAACAATAAAGAATTTTTTTTTAAGTGAAAAGACACAAGTCTTCCTCTCCACAATATCTACAAAAGCCTCCAGAGATTCAAAACTAATGCCCTATGAATTGTCAGCACCAAAGAACACGTATGAAGAAAGAAAAAAAATGTATGTTGGGCCAGCAGTAGGATGAACAGAAATTATCTGAGAGGAGAAAAAGCACAATTAAATACAACTTAAATACAATTTAAATTTATCTTACAGGGTCTATTTTTTTTTCCTTCAGAAAATTCCAGTGCATTTAGCATTAGGTAAACATTGTGTATCATTGATTTGTTTGTTTGTTCATTTGTTTTATATTTCAGACACGGAATGATTTTGTTTAAAATATTTTTTAAAAACTGTTCAAATGTTGACCACTGAACATTTTATTACAAAGTCACTAAAACCGTATCATTAACTGTGCTGTTACTCAGTGATTGAGTGAAGCAGCACTTTAAAACATCTAAAACATCCAGAAAACTAAATTCATGACCTCAAAAAAAGCAATAATTGTTTTGCAAATTAAAATCCTTTATCCCCACTCCAGCCAGCAACTTAATCTTCCGGCAGTAAATGTGGTGTGCAATGCTAATAACCTGAAGGAGGAATCACACTTCATTTTGCCTTGGTGCCAGCAAAATATCTCCAGTTGACAGTTATTAATTTCTAGTCAAATTATCCTGGAATAGGGTCAGAGAGAACTAATGGTTTTATTTTACATCCCGAGTAGTGTTGGGTTTCAGTATTCAGGATGCAGCACTTTGTAAAGAGAGCTGCCTGGGAAACCCCTCCAAAATATTACTCAGATTATTAAGTGTGTTAACCCTCCCCCATTTCGCAGGCACTTTCCCACAAAGTATATTAAAATTATCAAATTGGTCATTTATTCTTGACCTGCACTGAGTGAAATGTACAAAGATTTAACTTATCTAAAAATATAAACATCTGTTTATATATGAGTGACCAAGGATTTAAAAAGCTGTTATTGTTTTTACTCACTTTTCAATTTGTCTTTGATTTTGAAATTTAGCCTAGTAAATATGCCATAAATTTGCACAAAGAAGTAAAGGAGATCTAGAGAGTATTAGTTATATAAAGGTTTCTTTACCCTTAGTTTCCAGTTAGGTGGTCCGTGTAATGTGAGTTATATCATGATAAAATTAATTGCTTTATTCAACTCACATGTAATCCTTTTAACTGGCTCAAAGAAATTTAAACAAATTGAATTTTATGGTTTTGCATACAAATAATGTCAAACAATCCTGTTTTGGACTTTACAAAGTTGTGGTGCCCATCCAGGTACGTCATTCAGGCAAGTATAAGGAACATGTTGGGATTTTTTTTTAACTTAATAAATCTTTACGATTCAGATTATTACAATTGTTCCTCTTTTTCCCCCCATAGCTCCCCTCCACCCAGTTCCCACCCCACCCTCTGCCCTTACCTCCCCCTCACTGTCCTCATCCATAGGTGTACGATTTTTGTCCAGTCTCTTCCCGCACCCCTCGCACCCCTTTCCCCCCGAGAATTGTCAGTCCACTCCCTTTCTATGCCCCTGATTCTATTATATTCACCAGTTTATTCTGTTCATCAGATTTTTTATTCACTTGATTTTTAGATTCACTTATTGATAGACATGTATTTGTTGTTCATAATTTTTATCTTTACCTTTTTCTTCTTCTTCCTCTTCTTAAAGAATACCTTTCAGCATTTCATATAATACTGGTTTGGTGGTGATGAACACCTTTAGCTTTTTCTTATCTGTGAAGTTCTTTATCTGCCCTTCAATTCTGAATGATAGCTTTGCTGGGTAGAGTAATCTTGGTTGTAGGTTCTTGCTATTCATCACTTTGAATATTTCTTGCCACTCCCTGTCTGGCCTGCATAGTTTCTGTTGGGAAATCAGCTGACAATCATATGGGTGCTCCCTTGTAGGTAATTAACTGTTTTTGTCTTGCTGCTTTTAATATTCTCTCTTTGTCTTTTGCTCTTGACATTTTACTTATGATGTGCCTTGGCATGGTCCTGTTTAGATTCCTTTTGTTGGGGGTTCTGTGCGCTTCCTGGACTTGTAAGTCTATTTCTTTCACCAGGTGGGGGAAATTTTCAGTCATTATTTCTTCAAATAGGTTTTCAGTATCTTGCTCTCTCTCTTCTTCTGCCACCCCCATAATTCTGATGTTGGTACGCTTGAGGTTGTCCCAGAGGCTCCTTACACTATCTTCAAATTTTTGGATTCTTTTTTCTTTTTGCTTTTCCGGCTGAGTGCTGCTGCCTTGCACAACAATATCAAAACTACAACTAAAAGACAAAATGGACACCATCCAGAACCACATGTTGGGATGTAATCATTGTAGGTGTGATATACCCAGCAGCCTGGCAAATAAAAAGATCTATATTCACATCTAGTATCCATGTTCCACCCCTGTTATTGTGTCCTTGGGCAAGGCACTGCCTCTCTTTGACCTCAGTTCTCTCCAAAAATTCATTGAAAATGATATCGATTAATTAGGAAAGAGCAACAAATGTATTGTGAGATTAAGAGAAATGTCTAGGAAAGTGCCTTTGCTAACGTTAGTATACCCTAAAGATATTACGTTACTTTGAACATCTTTACTGAGATATCATTCATATACCATATAATTCACCCCTTTCCAGGATACAATTCAATGTTTTTATTATATTCATAGGATTGTGCAAGAATCACCACAATCTAATTTGAAAATATCTTTGTCTCCCCTAAAAGTTACCCATAGATAGCCATTGACAGTCACCCTCAATATCCCTGACTCCTTCCATCCTGATCTCTAGGCAACCATAAATCTGGTTGCTCTTATATATATTTATCTATTCTAGACATTTCATAATAATGGAATCATATAATATTTAATGCTTTGTGGCTGGCTTCTTTCATTTAGCATAATTTTTGTAAGATTTATTCATATTGTAGCATGTGTCAGTGCCTGATTTCCTTTTATTACCAAATAATTTCCTATTATACAGATATACTACATTTTATTTACCCATTCATCAGGTACTGAACATTTGGTTTGTTTACATTTTTGGCTATTATGAATAATATAATGTTTCTATGAACATTCATATACAAGTGGATGTGTGTTTTCATTTCTCGTGGTAAATACCTACTAGTAAGAGTGTAACTGCTGGATTCTATAAATCTATCTTTAACATTTTAGGAAACTGCCAAACTGTTTTTCAAAATAAGAAGTGACATATTACATTCACCAGCAATGTATAGGAATATCAATTTGCATGTTGGCCAACACTTGTTATTGTCTATATTTTTTAATAAACCTAGTGGGTGTGAAGTAGTATGACATTGTGGTTTTGATTTGCATGTCTCTATTGGTTAATAAATTGAATATCTTTCATGTGCTTATTGATTATTTGTATAGCTTCCTGGGAGAAATAGGCTTATTCACTGTGGTTTTTTTTTTTTGGTATTTTTTAGTTGTAAGAGATCTTTATACAGAGCTACAGGTCCCTATCAAATATATGATTTGCTACTATTTCCTTCCATTATGTGGGCTTTTTGCTTTCTTATTGTTATCTCTTGACCTACAATGTTTTAATTTTGATAAAGTTCAATTCATCTATTTTTTTTAATTGCTTTTGGTATTGTACAAAAAAGGTTTTGCTGAGACCAGTTCATAAAGATGTACTCCTAAGTCTTCTAAGAGTTATATAGTTTTTGCTGTTATATTTAGACTAGAGGTCTGGTGCACAAAATTTGTGCATGGGGGGGATGGATCCCCTCAGCCCAGCCTGCATGCTCTCCAATCTGGGACCCCTTGGACATCCCTCTCACAATCTGGGACTGCTGGCTTCTAACTGCTCATCTGCCTGCCTGCCTGATCACTCCTAATTGCTCCCCATGCCAGCCTGATCATCCCTAACCTCCTCTGCCTGCTGGTCTGATTGCCCCAACTGTCCCCCCTGCCATCGTGGTTGCCCCTAACTACATCCCCCCCACCAGCCTGGTCACCCCACGCAGCCTGATGTTCAGTCATTTGGTCATCTCTCACTAACCGCCCTGCTGGCCTGCTCGCCCCACGCAGCCTGCTGTTCAGTCATCTGTTCAGTTGTTTTGGTCATGACGGCCCCTGGCTTTATATATATTAGGATATATGATCCATTTTGAGTTAACTTTTGTTTATAGTATGAGGTAGGGGTCTCACGTCATTGTTTTGTCAACTTAATATGTCCAATGTAATACATATTCATTAGAAAAAAATCCAAAAATATATATAAGAAAAAAGAACAAAGTGAACAAACAAAAAAAGCCTACAATCCTATTTATTCCAGAATAACTACTTTTATCATCTGGGTTTATATGCTTCCAATAACCTCATTAATTTTTAATGGGATAACATAATTCACATAGTTTTTAGGCAACTTTTTTCCTTTGATAATTGTAAACACATTCACATATCAGTTTTTTGAACTTGACTTTTCTTAACTTCAAGTTTCCCAGCTATATAATAACAAATTGTTGTGATGATAAAATGAAATAATGGTATAAAGACATTTTTAAGACTTTACTAATAGAGTAAATTAGTTTTGTTTTCATTTTGTCCTTTTTATTGAAATGGATTTTTCAAATATTCTTTAAGAACCCTTATTGTGTCAAATTAGCAATTTTTAAAATACCTATGTCCCCAGAATTCTTCAAGAGTAGCTGTCTATATTTTTGGGTCCCCAAAGCCTGTTACAGTTCCTGGCCAATATCAGTGCTCAATAATTGTTGGAATTAATGTTTACTACTAATGTCTGTAAATATTTTTAGAAGTGGCCTACTGTTGTTCTTTTATCAAGTTAATATCTTACCTAATAATAGACAAACATGTAAATTGACTGTACCTCCACTATACCCACAGCCAATCAGAGTGGGTATGCAAATTAGAAGGCCAAAGATGACGGCCGCCCAGCTGCCCCAGGCACAGACTGGCCAGGCAGGGCAGGATGCCTGCTATGAGAGGGAGGGTGGGGGGCAAAGGGATCTACAGCAGCGGAGTACCACAGCGAAGACAAGACTGCAGACTCTGGAGTCTGCAGCGAAGACAAAGATGGAAGACTCCAGCTGGAGTCTGCAGCAAAGATGAAGAAGGCAGACTCTGGCCAGAGCAAAGGCCTGGGTCCTAGGTGCTGGAGGAAAACTGGTGCTGGAAGCCAAGGGAAGGAAGGCCTATTGCACAAATCTCTTCGTGCAACAGGCCTCTAGTTATTAAATATTTGATAATGTAGGTTTAAAATTGTTGTATCTCCTTGATAAACTGACCCTTTTATCATTATAAAATTTCTCTATCTCTAGTAACATTTTTTGCTTTAAAGCCTACTTTGTCTAATATTAGCATAGCCATTTCATTCTCTCATGGTTACTCTTTGCATGGTATATTTTTTTTAATCTATTATGTAACTAAGTTCCCTAAACCAGAACTGTGGAGCTATCCACCCTTATGGTATATCTTTCTCCCTGGCTGAACCCCAGCATCACTGCATTGGAGCTGATAGTGGCAGCATCTGGTCTTCTCTGCTTGTCACTCCTGATGGGATACCTCTACCATATGAGAGAGTGTGGAGGGGATGGTTGAGGTACCAGTATTCGAAGCCTGCCACACCTGAGATAGAGTTTCCACCCTATAAATGGGGACTGACTGTGTTCTGGGGCTGCCCCCTGAGTTGGAGGGGTACTGTGCCCTTCTGGGCTCTTATCAATCTCCCAAGGAAAATTTCAGATGAGTAACATACAGCAGTGTTAAAGCAAAGTAAACAAATTTATTAAGAATACATTAGGCATAAAGCACAAGTGTTGGGCAACTCAGCTACTCTGAGTGCCCAGCCTGGTGAGGGTTCAAGTGTTTTATATCTCTTTCCCCTATAGGTTTTAAAGCTTCCCTGGTGGATATTTTGAGTAGCAGACTAGGTACCACAGTCTTCTCCGACATTGCTGTGGCTTATCTCAGAATGTTTGTACATATATCTGGTCATCTTGTTTGGAAGTCCTAAGGCAGCTGACTTCTTTGTTTAGTGAATGAGATAAAACTCCCCCTTCTGTCCCTTTTACCCCCTTTCCTGCCCTAACATTCCCCAAATAATACCACCTAAATGCTTTGGGGGTTTTGTTGCTTGTCCCCCAGACTTTATCTGCCTTTGGGTTTAGCTGGCAAAAAATGGCATTAGTTGGGCCTTTGTCCTCTGTTTTCCCAGGCCAAGGTGATTTAAGCTATGTATATTCTCTAGGGAGGAAAGGTATAAACCGTTTGCTCTCAAGTGTCCTTGATTGGGAAAGATAAGGTCTTGTGTTTCACAAGCTGGCTGCAAGCTACCCAAACTGTTTGGCCTTGCTTAATTTTCTTGTTTCAGTTTCCCTGTTCCACTTGCCCAGAAATTTCCCTAGCTTCTTGCTATCCTGCCACAGATGGAGGAAAGGCAATCTGGTCCTCTTGGAACTGCCTGCCTAAAATAGAGCTGGGGCTAGTGAGTAGGGAGGGGTAACAAATGCTGTCAGCCTGCCCCTCCTGGGATGAAATTCTAACTTCAGACTGGGAGCTGGGGAGAAAGGGAGCTCCCAGCTCCTTGGCCATACCTGCCCAGATTAGAGAACACCAGGTAGAATTTTATAACATGAGAATGGTGACAGAGCAAGAAGTGACTGAAACACCAGCCTCCCCTGCTTTTACCAAGATTTAGTAGATTTTCTTGAATGTATGATTCTCCATTTGTTTTATACCCAGAGAACAATTTCCAGAGACTTTAAATAAATTTTTTATAATTTCCTCAGTTAAATTGTTGCTTAGGGTCCACTTATCTCCTTACTCGCCAACCCCATTATTATGATATTTTTGTGTTACTAAAATTTCTAACACTGGAAACTTTTGAGGCAAAAAGCATTATAGACTCAGAAACATCCCCTTAGAACAGTGGTCAGCAAACTGCGGCTCGCAAGCCACATGCGGCTCGGGAGCCTTGGTTTGCCACTCTGTTGACTAATGAGTTTGCTGACCACTGGAAAAGATTTCAAAATTCTTGTTTGTAAGGCAGAAGTTGAAAATAAAGAAAAGGCCTAAGGGTGCTGATGTCTTCAGGCAGGTACCAAAAGAGAAGTAAAGTCTTTAAGAATAACAATAAGAGTTTCAGATTGTGCTGATAGTGTTTTCAGGACAGTTATGATTGCAAGTTGACCAGGGGTTGGGCTGCTCTCAGATCTGTTTCTGAGGTGGGCCTTCAAGTTCACTGGGTAGTAAATAGCAGCCAAAAACAGTTTGCTTTTTGTTTTGTTTTGTTTTTTTAATGGAAACCCAATTAAAATAAAATCCAAGACCACTCAGTACTATGATATAACCAATAGATCTTGGTGCTTATCCTCTGCCTAGTCTCTGGGGAAAGGATATATTTTTAGAGGGAAGAGGTGGGAAAAATGGAGAACAAGAAAGGAGGGCACTGGTTTGGTAGGCAAAACTATCTCTGGAAGCAACAAGGAGTGGGAGAGTTCCTATTTCTGTAGTGTTTATCTGACATTTAGTGTCCTCTTAAACTGGAAGGGGACAAATGCCATGGGAGTGGGGACTGCTAGACAGGCAGCACCAATGGATAGGCATCAATTACCTGGTCAGCCAGCTGCTAAGTTTCAGTAATGTTATTAATTTTAGAATAAAGCAATACTTCCATTGACACGTTTTGCCCTACGTAGATTATAGCTGGATTTAGGTATAGAATTGGTCTTCTAGGGCTTAAACAACAGAAATATATTCTCTCGCAGTTCTGGAAGCTGGAAGTCCAAGATCAAGGTGTTGGCAGGTTTAGTTTCTCCTGAGACCTCTCTCCTTGCTTGCAGACGGTCACTTCCTTACTATATCTTCCAATAGCCTCTCCTCTGTGTGTAAGTAACCTGGTGTCTCATATTCTCCCTTTAAGGACACTAGTCATAGTAGATTAGGTTCGTACCCTTATGACCTCAATTAACTTTAATTACCTCTTTAAAGACCTCAAAATAGAGTCACATTGGGGGTTAATATTTTCAGATATGAATCTGGAGACAATTCAGTTCACAACAGGTATTATGTATACAAATGTCAGGAAAATTTTTGAATAATTTTAGAATGACCAAAAAGGAGAGGAAAGAAATTGAGGATCTGCCTAGCTCAACCTTTGGTTGTCTTGACTAGCCTACTTAGAAAACTGGTGTAATGAAAAAGTTCCCTCTCCATAGTTATGCAAATGTTCCTTTTCGTAAAAAGCAGGTAGCTTTTGTCCAAAAGAGAATATAAATATCTGTAAGTTGAATTCTCCTTTTAACTAATTGTAACATATACTGGTTCCCTCATAAATTAATGAGTTAAATAAAATATTTGACACACTCATTTTATAATTGTATGAAAATCATGATTTTACCTTTTAACAAATATGATCCTTTAACACTAATATTGAGGGTTAGACAATATTATTACTGCTGTCCCAATTTTTCTGTCCTTCAGTGTGTTTTTTCCTCCCTTTTCTAACTTTGCTTTTCTCTTCACTGAATTTAAACTCCAGGGTTAGAAATGGAAATTAACAGGTACACTGAACACTGATGATGGACAAGAAAACAACAGAGACCACTAACAGAATTCTGTCACATTTCAATAAGGATCCATGTTACTCAGAAGAATGTTACTGAAGCTTTTCATGTCATAGACCAATGATACACACCCACACCCTGCTCTACCAGAAAAAAAAAAAAGGTACATATATATTTAAATTTGTTTTGTAGAATTTAAAATCTTTGTTGTTCTAGATATTTCAAAGTTTCTGTTTAAAAATGAAAATTAAAAATTTATGTCGTTAGCCCTGGCTGGCATGGCTTACTGGTTAGAGTGTCGGCTCGTGCACCAAAGAGTCGTGGGCTCAATTCCCAGTCAAGGGTAAGTACCTGGCTTGCAGGTTTGATCACCTGTGTCAGTTGGGGTGTATGTGGGAGGCAACCAATTAATGTGTCTCTCTCATATCAATGTTTCTCTCTCCCTCACCCCCTCCTTTCCACTCTCTAAAAAAAAAAAAAAATCAGTGGAAAAAATATCCTTGGATGAGGATTAACAAAAAAACACCCCCCCCCAAAATGTAAATAGCTAAAATATTTTAATTAACTGGAAAAAGTTTAAAAAATATTTAATTTGCAGTTGTCACAAATTTCTCAACCAGTCTTAAATAATGGCATATTGTTGTTGTTGTTTTTTTCTTTTTAAACCTTAAAAATGTCTATGCCTTGGTCTTGAAACAATTTTTTCTTGATTTCCTTAGCCAACAATTCAGTGATCATAAGCATTCAAGCAACATGAAGGGTTTAATCAACACTTGCATAAATGCATCAAAAAAACACTGCGTAAGCAGAGATAACTTTAAGCAAATATGTACTATTCTTATAAGCCATTTGTTTGAAAGTGGGTTAGTTCCAGGATGTAGTGTAAAATAGTTTTAACCTTATGTGTCAGCAACTTACCTCCATTTCTTACCAAGGTGAACCTGTACCCAACATACTTAACATAACAAATGTTTGCTACTATTTTTAATGTAGAAGGAATCTTTAGGAAGGGAAATCAGATAGAGTAAATAACCTACTACATTAGATTATCCAAAGTCATCTTTACTCTTTTCCAACTGTACAAACAAATTAATTTGCTTTCTTGCCCTGGCATTTGTGAATGCAAATTTAATCACGTAAATTTAGACTTCCTGGGAGAGAATTTGAAACCACATTGTGAACATGACTTTCACATAAGGTTTGTTCCTTTTTCCTTAATTAGAAAGTGAAATTTAAAAAAAAAAAATCTATGCTGTATTAGACCCTAGGCAAAATCAACAGAGCTCTGCCATCTCCCATTAAGTTGATTCGGGGCTCTGGGGAACCTTGTCACCATCTGGGCTGGAGTGCATATGGTCAGAGGGAGGCCTGGGAGAGTATCCTCAAAAAGACCCCAGCTGGCTGAGCAGCCACCTGTTACCAAGATAAGCAAGGGCACAATATATCGTATTCCTCATAATCCATCTGTTTCTAGTCTCTGAATATTCAATTCTGTCATGGCAGGGTACACCGACAATAGGAGAGGACTGGCTCAGAGAGGACAAGACGACAAATCCAGCTAAACAGAAGACATCTACAAGTTCTGCATGATGAGAGACAAACAAGGAGGCTGGTTTGCAAAGGTCAAGGGAGGCAGAGATAGCAAGCCTGGAGAAGCGGAAAGCCCAGACGCTCAAAGAAGTCCTAGGAGCAGCATTGATGAGCTGTGTTGAAGACTCAAATGGCAGCTAAAAACAAGTGTCTCTGAACCCAGAGATGTGGATTGTGGTTCCAAAACAGATATTTGTAGATCAGATCAACTCCTGATTAAAGCAAACATCTACTAGTAGAATCTAGGATGAATTTACAGGCTCAATGGCAAGTTATAATAATTAACAATAGCCAATACTTACATAGCATCTAATAAGTACTTGGCATATATTAACCAACTCAGTATTCACCATAACTCTGTGAGGCAGATTCTATTATTATTCTTTATGTGGAGATGAGAGAAATTAGGTGCACAGGACCTGAGTAACTTGCCCAAGTCATCTAAATGGTAGAGCTGGAGGTGAGACCCAGCAGTCTGTAGCCTTCACCACTGCATGCCACTCTCATTCCCTTTCAGCTTCCCGTCTTCTTTTCTTATTCTATAGCCCCCTTTCCCTATTCGACCACTTCACTCTGATTTTCCCTTCCTATACATCATGAATGTTGGCCATTCATGGTGGAACCTGAGCAAATGATGGCAAATATATGGAACTTACTCTGATCCTCCTCCACCCAATTCACTTGAGTTGAAATAAGGAAGGATTTTCCCTAGCCTGTTTGGCTGTGAGAGTATCAGCCCACAGGCTGAGGGGTCTTGGGTTCAAATCTGGCCAAGGGCATGTACCTCAGTTGCAGGCTCAATTCCTGGCCCTGGTTGGGGCATGCAGCAGGCACCCAATTGCTGTGTGTCTCTCTCTGTCTTTCCCCCTCCCTTTCACGTTCTCTAAAAAAAAAATCAATGGGAAAATATCCTCATGTGAGGATTACAAAAAAAAAAGGAAGAAGGAAGGAAGGATTCTTGCTTTTTGGTTATAGAAGTTTGGCTTTTGAGTGGCTGAACTGTGTGTGTGTGTGTGTGTGTGTGTAAAGGGCAGGAAGAAAGATCTAGAAGGTGGAAAACAGCTGAAGCTTGAAGGTGGAAGCTAGCAGAGTTGTGTTTAAGAGGAACTCACTGAGACCTGTGGTTTATACAGGCTGAGGAGCCCATGTGATAAAATGTGGGACAGTTGGGGAAAGGGCAGCAGAAGGGACTGAGGCACTCAGCACAGCATCCGTAAGTGACAGTGGTGAGATGCTTCCTCCTGTGACTCGCAGGGAGCAGACATCAAAGAGACAAAAGCAGATTAATGGCTTTGTTCTTCAGGTCGCCTGAGAACTCCCCCAGAGATGCCTAGAAATAGACAGGGGAGATTTTGAATGGCAGCAGGAGAAAGTTGAAACCCCACAGTTGTGCAGGTAAACAACACCAAGCAGCAAAATGCAGGTGTTGATGTCACCATGACCTCCTTGTTTACAGAGGCCTGGGAGGCCTGGGGACATCTTAGCTTGCTGCATTCACAGGACTAGGAAAGAGCAGGAGCAATGCAATAGAAACCAGCCCTTCAATCACGTCTAGCACAGCTACCGACACAACCTACTAATAAAGGGCAACTCAGCCTTTTTCCAAAAGAGTTTATAATCTACAAGGGCCTTCCCTCTTGAGGTTTTATTTTTGTAATCATTTTCTAGAAATTGAATTTTAACCATATATTATTAAAGTGATTTCCCCTGTGTTATTGACTCTGTCTCACAGCATGCAAATGTTTGTGCATATCTCCCACTAGCGCTGACATTTGGTGCTCAAACTTGTCCCTCTAGATGTGGTTCAGTTCGAGCCTCACGGAAAGTAACCCATGGAGCTTGTGCTTTCTCAGTTTGCCTAAAGTCAGATTTCAAGGGCCAGGGGACATGAGGGGTAAAACTCAGAATAAACACTTTTGATCTAAGCTAATGTGACTGGACCATATGTAATAGCCCTGCTGTCCTTTTCCTATTTTCTATTTTGTACATATCTGTTTTGGTCATCGGATGTAGCAGAAAATTGTAGGGGGGAAAACAGTCTTTTTAAAATGCTCAAAAGGATGAAGTATGAGCAGATGTCCAAGAGAAAGATAAAATAACATTGCGAGTAAAATGTAGAGATTTATTGACACACTTTAGCAAGCTGTAATAGAAAATGCAGGGGTCCTTAGAGTACAACACTAAAAGAGAAAAGGTAAAAAGTCATATTTTTATCCCATTGTATTCAATAAATCATGTCATTCCACTCGCTTCCAAGAAGTTTGTTCACTTACTATGAATTATACTTAGTTGTCAAGCCCTGTTCATTATACGCAAAATACTTTCTCCTATATTTTTTACTATATGTAGATAAGTATATTATATATAATAAGTATATAGCTATTAATATATAGCATATCATACTTTATTTTAAAATAAAGCTATTAATATAACATATTCACTTCTTTTTTTAAAATTATCATTTGGAACAGTAATAGAATAACTACATGAATAAATCAATTAATTCCATGAGAAAGGAATAATATTAAAACACTAGAGGCCTGGTGCATGAAAATTCATACACTGGAGGGGGGTTCCCTCAGCCCGGCCTGCCCTCTCTCACAGTCCAGGAGCCCTCAGGGGTGGGAGGTAACCCGGCGATCAGGGGAAGGCAACACCCCATCACACCTCTGCTGCTGCCACTGCCAGCAGCGCAAGCCTCGGCTGGCCCTGGTTACCTGAGCCTCAGGCAGCCCTGGGTGGCTGGGCAGCCGCCATCCGAGGCTTGCTTGCACCTCAGGCTAACCCTGGGCTTCTGGGCAGCCAACATCTGAGGCTTGCCTGTGCCTCAGGCTGGCCCTGGGCAGCTGGGGGACTGAGGGGACTGGGGGACTCCAGAGGCAGATGCACACCTGCCACCCCGGCAGGGCTGAGGGAACTGGACGCCACCATCTTGTGACTGTGGGTGTTGCCATCTTTGAGGGTGGGACAGTCAATTAGCATATTCCCTCCTTATTGGCCGTGGGCGCTACCATCTTTGTGATGGTGTGAGGGTCAATTAGCATATTCCCTCTTTATTAGATAGGATAGTTCATGTAGTTCTATTTTAAAATATAGAGGATATGGTTGGTGTTAAAAAAAAAATCAACTCTTTCTATACATGCTGGTAGAATAAGATGTAGAATATCATTTACCTGATAACAGGAATTAAATTAGTAAGTATGCACTGAGCACCTACCATGAATTTGGCACTTTGAGTATAGAAGTCTAGAACTCAAGGAGGGCTCAAGTCAGAGATAAATATGACCATTTTCTCAATATAGATACTATTTATTCATTTTTATTTTTTTATTTTTGACAATATTACATATGCCTCCCATTTCCCCCCTGCACCCAGACTCCACCCCACCCCAGGCCTTCACCACATTATTGTCTGTGTCCATGGGCTGTGCTTATTGCATATATGTTCTTTGGTTATACTATTTAAAGTCAAAACAATGGGTGAAATTACCCAGATGAAAGTCAATATAAAAAAGATAGGCAAGAATAGAGCCTTGGAGTACTCCAATATTTAAAAGGAAAGAAGAACCTGAGAAGCCATCAAAGGAGACTGAGAAAACGAAAACAAAACAAAAAACAAACAACAACAAAAAAAGAGGCAATGCAGAAGGAAAAAACCAGGAAAGTGTACTGCAAAAGAAGGCAAGGAAAAAGTGTTTCATGAAAGAGAAATTAATCAACTGACTCATGCTCCTGAGAGGTAAAGTGAGATGGATGGAGAGAGTTAACCACTGCATTTTGTAAGATGAAAGCCATAGTGTCAAATGACGGAGGAAGCCTAAATCAACTGCTGGGGGAAAGTGAGCTTTGCTGAGGAGTAGTGCTCCAGCTCCACCAGTGACTGGAGAAGGACAAGGACAGGAGAAGAGACAGGTAACATTGTCACTGAAAAAGAGTCAAACAGAAGATACACAGTAAATGGGCATTAAAGTAAAGGCTGTAAATTCTGAGAGATATTTAGAAGAGAAGTGGTATATTCAGAAGTGCATACTAGATTGGCTCGGCTGAAACAGAGCTGGAGAGAGGGTGTTGTCCCGGCAACAGATGGCAATGGCTTCAAGTATCAAAAAGTCAGAGTTTTACAGGAAGAAGATGGCACATTCACATTGCAATAACTCTACGAGGGTTTCTTTAAAAAGAAATTCATTTTCACAATCTGAATGGGGTTAAGGAACCACAATGGGTAGTGCAGAAATCTGGAACTAAAAGCTGTAAAGCTAAAACCAACTTCCTGCCTTAGCCAGTTTGGCTCAGTCAATAGAGCATCAGCCTGTGGACTGAAGGGTCCCGGGCTCCATTCCCGTCAAGGGCATGTCCCTCAGTTGCAGGCTCAATCCTCAGTTCTGGTCAGGGTGCATGCAGGAGGCAACCAATCGATGTATCTCTCTCACATCAATGTTTCTCTCTGCCTCTCCCTCCCACTCTGTCAAAAAGTCAATGGAAAAATATCCTCCGGTGAGGATTAATAAAAAATAAAATGAAATAAAACCAACCTCCTTCCCCCTTAGATTCAAGGGAAGATGGAAAGATAGAGTACAAAATTCAGAAAGGGAGTTGGAGGGGAAAAAAACTCCCATAGGAGAAACAGGGAAATATTTGACTTCTTAAACTATATTAATTATTCTTATAAAAAAAATAAGAGAAGTTTTGTTGAGCACTTACATGTGCCAAAGACTGTATTAAGTTTACATTATTAAACTTCTCATCGACTCTATGAAATGGATACTCCCTAAGGAAACCAAGAGACTAAGTACCTTGACCCCACTCTCCTTCCTCCCTCAGAACCGTCAAGGCTCTGCATTGGCCACAACCATAGTTATTCAAGGACAAGGTATCCCACTCAGAGAAAGACAAGAGTCTTAGCACCAAAGAAACAAGCAGAACCTGGGCACATATGAGACCTGAGCCTACCATAGAGATAAAGGTAAATTAAAATCCAAATCTGGTTTCAGCCCTCTCACCAAGCATCCGTCATGATGAATTACCTTCCCACATAGGTTGCTTGCAAAAGGAGGCAGCACTGTGAGGCCAATGCAAATATCTGCTCCTCTTAGCATTTTATATTCTCACTCAAAATTAATGAGAATGTCCCAGGGTTCTTACAAATGGAAACTCTATGAACTGTTGGTAATTTCTTATTGAAGATTTGTAATAGCTTGCAGTTTTGTGATTCTAACAACACAAGTGATTGGAGGTAGCTGTCATAGAAGCAAAGGCAAAGACTAGAGAAAGTTTGAATTAGTTGTCAATATTTTAAAAAAACAGAGACCTGGTAACACGAGGGCAAGATTGCTGTGTGCCAATAATCATCTGGAGCTGAGTAGTGCTTCTCCCTTTTATGGTGCACCCTGATCCCAGGTGCCTGCCATCCCAGCACATCCGCTCTGTTAGACTATCTCACTCCTGCAGGTACTTGAGGGGCTCTCTCTTGTAATCATCTCAGTCGGCCTTTGTGTTTCCATACCGTCTGATAGTACACAGAATTAACTAGGAGCTTAACAGAGGTAGGCTAAATTGGGGGGGTCTAACTTCAAAAACTTAGCCAAAAATGTTGATCTCTCCTTATTCCATTTCTTCCTCCCCCCCCCCCTTTTTTTCCCCCTTTTTCCTCAGCTCCCTTAAAATTATTTTCTAAAAAAAAATTTATGGTAAGCCCAGCTGGCATGGCTCAGTGGTTGAGCATCTACCTATGAACCAGGAGTTCGCGGTTCGATTCCCGGTCAGGGCACATGCCCAGGTTGCAGGCTCGATTCCCAGTGTGGGGCATGAAGGAGGCAGCCAATCAATGATTCTCTCTCACCATTGATATTTCTCTCTCTCACACTCTCCCTTCCTCTCTGATATAAATTAAAATATATTTAAAAAATAAAATAAATAAAAAACACCTATGGTAAGCTTCTTGATTTGGATTGTTTTTAATTCTTTATTGAATTTATTGGGGTGACATTGGTTAATAAAATTACATAGGTTTCAGGTGTACAATTCTATCATACATCATTTGTATATTGTATTGTGTGTTCACCACGCCATCAAGTCTCCTCCTTCCAACACAATTGATTCCCACCCCACCCCCTTATCTTCTTTTATCTCCCCCCCAACCCCTTTCTGGATTTGGATTTTAAACATTTTTTTTCTTTTTACAGCTGTAGCATTTTCCTTTTCTCCTTTAATTATTTCCACTTCACTAAGTTCCCTGAACTCCGCTTGCTACCCAGCAGCATCGTTTTCATTCTTCCCTGGTTCCACTCCCACGCGGACCTCTCCCCGACACAACAGAGAGAGACAGAGACAGATAAAAGCTCCAAGAATCTACACTAATGCAGTTAGTGGCATATAATTTCCCATAATTTTACCCCTAGAAGTTTGGACATGCTACTATGTCTGCTAAGTTTTCCTTTATCACTCTCCTGCTCCAAACGCCCTGCTGATGCTCAGTTTAGCTTACATCTCCTCTAAATGCTTTCCTGAACCCCTCGCCCCCAAGGGTGGGTTAGGTGCCCTGCCATGGTGAGCTCAGAAACAGCCTATGCAATTCACCCCTATATTATTGACATTTGTTTATTCTCCACTACACAACCAGACTCTTGCAAGCAGGGACAAGCCACACTATGCCTGAATTAATCAATACCTACAGCTAAATCTGGCTGCCAATATGAACAGCTCTCTTCAGTGTTGTACTAGGAATTAACACAAGCTGGACCCTGAAAATGATTTCACCATTTTATCTCCTTTCCATTCTCTGCACTTTCAGATCCCAACCCTGAAGCAAACTTTCTAATTATCATTTTTATTTTTATTTTTTTCCTGATAGACAATACCTTCCACTTAGGCTCAGGGGATGCATTTTCTGATTTCATAATAAATGATACAAGCCATTATCACAAATGATATTTCCGTAGGAAATGCAGCTTAAAATGAGAGCCAGTTTTCTCAGGCAGCAAGTGTTTGTTCTAACACTCATTTCTCCGACAGTTTACTCAATGAAGCCCTCTTATGACCAAGTTACTAGTAAAGCTCCTTAAATACACTGGGATTTCAACAACTACTACAGCCTGCCCTCTTCACTTTTCTTTCTACTCTACTTTTCCTCTTCTGAATACATACACAAATCCACGAGCAATCTTTACTACGCAAACCTGTTCAGCTTTCAATTACAAGAGATGTCAGCCTAATGGATTGCAGGGGATAACATGGTTCC
Source organism: Corynorhinus townsendii (assembly GCA_026230045.1). Lineage (NCBI taxonomy): Eukaryota > Metazoa > Chordata > Mammalia > Chiroptera > Vespertilionidae > Corynorhinus > Corynorhinus townsendii. The sequence continues at coordinate 150,149,473 of JAPDVU010000003.1, forward strand.
TATTCCAGTCAAGGAACACAGTCAATAGGAAATAAATCGCCATCCATCAATATGCTAGAAATCAGAGGGCTCCTTAGATCACTTCATTACTCACCTAGGAATACCTTGTAACTCAGAAAAACTGCTCAGTGGCACCCTATACTCAGCTGAGAGACACACCCTTCCTCATTAAAAAAGACTAGACAGGGGCAGATAACCTCTGAAGGGACAATAAGGAGTTCAAACTTACTTTCACCACAGTTGACCACATTTAGCACACAGGAGAAGAAATCTCAAACAGGCTAGCCCTTTAGAATTTACATTCATACTAGGATCTGAACACCAAAATGGTGGGAGCTCCCTAATCAGAATGCATGGGTATAGAGAGAACAGAAGAACCTTCACATAATCCAAGAATTAAGTGGCAAGCCCCCAAATCACTGAATGAATAATGAGCAAAGTAATTTAATCAAATTGCCTGCCTCTTGAAGGCTTGTTTCAGTTCTTAGAATGGCCTTCTACTGTGCTTGCTGTGTCTTTATCTTTCTAAAAGCCATTTTTATCATAGCACCTGTTTAAATTGCCTTGGTGGCTCCTGGATAGTTGCAGAAGTTTGTAGGCACAAACATCACTCAGCATCCAAGGCCGTCCATGATCTAACTCCAATTTATGTCATACTCTGATCCCCCATATGGTCTTTTCTTTGTCCTTCTAACACACCACAACAACTTGGCACATGCAATTTCCACAGTTTTGGCCAACCCAACAAGCCCCATCCAAGCATCATCTGTCTGAAAATTCCCCTCCTAGCCTCCCTCCTTTGATTTCCAAATGCACTTAATATCACAGAAAGTTAAGCTGAGAGCAACCTAACTTTCTGCTGCTGTGTCCAGTGGCTTTTTAAACTATATTTAAGCCCTGGCAGGGTGGCTCAGTTAGTTGGAGCATCGTTTCATAAACCAAAAGGTTGCGGATTCAATTCCTGGTCAGGGAACATACCTAGGTTGCCTGCTCATTCCCAAGTTAGGGAGCATAAGGGGGCATGGGAGAGGGTGTGTGTGTGTAACCAGATTGATGTTTCTATCTCACTTCGATATCTCTCTCTTTCTCTCTCTCTCTCTCAAATCAATTAAAAAAAAAAAAAACTTCATTTAAAGATCAGCATACATCCCATGACCATTTTTAAGTGACATCATATGTGGAAACCTATTACTCTAAAAAGCACATAGGACTGGAATCACTCTGGTCAAAGGAGGGAAATGGGGCCTGGAGCTACTCTACACACTCATCTCTACAGAACATACTAGGAAAATAAGTGATCTAGTCCAATCTCTTCATGTGATAAATGAGGAAAGAAATAATGCTCACAGACATTAAGAACTTGCCCAATGTCGCATATCTACTTCAGGCAGAACTTTCCAGGTAGGTGTCCCAGTTCAGATTCTAGTGCCCCAGCAATGCTCAAGTTCAGTATCAGATGCTAACGTGATCCACTTTAGTGGGTTAATTTCAACACACTTAGTTATGAATTGAAAAGGCAGGCTACTTCTGGTTATACAACCCCTTGCCAACAAGCCTTTATTATCCAACAAATGTATATTGAGTGTTTTTAGTGTGCCAAGAATGGTGCTAAGCACTAAGGACTTAGAGGTGAATAACAGTAAGAAACCTGACCTCATAGAATTTATCTTTTATCTAATATTGACAATAAAATGAGGAAATAGGTAGATACTATATAATATTTATAATTAGTATATAATTACAAATTGAGAAATGGAAACTTATATCTAACCAATACTTGTACATGAATATTCACAATAACATTATCCATGATAGCCAAAATGCAGAAATAACCCAAATGTTCATCAGCTGATGAATGGACAAACAAAATGTGTCATATTCACACAACAGAATGTTGAGACATGAAAAAGGAATGAAGCTCGAACACATGTTACAACGTGGCCAAACCTTGACAGCATTGTGCTAAATGAAAGAAGCCAGACACAAAAGGTCATATATTGTGTGATTCCATTTATATAATAGGTCCAGAATAGGCAAATCCAAGAAAGACAGAAAGAAGAATAGTGATTACGAGAACCTGGGGAAAGGGAAAATGTAGGAGTAACTGCTAATGGATATAGAGATTATTTGGGGGTTGATGGAAGTGTTAGATAATGGTAAAGGATGCACAACTTTGTGAATATACTAAAAACCCAATAAGCTGCACACTTTAAAAGGGCAAATTTATTGTATGTGAATTATAGTCAATTAAAAAAGAAAAAGTACAGTCACAAATCAGAGATATGAATTTCCAAAGAGAATATGGTACTAGAGAATAATAGAGAGAAACCTAGGAAATATGATCAGGGAGGGCCACTCTGAGGAAGTAGTAGATAATTTCATACCTAAAATATAAGCAGCATCCAGACACACAGAAAGAGGGAACAGTGTTCCTGGAAGAAGGAACAGTATCAAAACCTTAAGGCAGAAAAGAACTTACTGTGTTCTAGGAACTCAAAAAAGAATTGAAGGGGTTGGGGGGGCGGTGGACACAAGAAGTTAGAGAGGAAAGAATGGCAGATAACATAGCGTTTGGAAACCATGGTAAACATTTTGGATTTTTGTCTGATGTACAATAATAAGCCACTGAAAAGTTTTGAGCAAGGGAATGACACCTGTTCACTCACACATACATTAAATTATCATCTATTATGTGCCAAATACCATGGAATAGAAAGTACAGCCATAAATAATAACACAATTATTTGCCCTCAAAGAACTATCATTCCAATGGAGGGACATTTGTCCAATCAGTAAACAAGTCAAGTGTAGCATATGTGGGTGCCATGGAGAGAAGAAAGTCAGGGAAAGGACTAAGTGTGCCATTTAAATACGGTGGTGGGATGGTTAATTTTATGTGTCAACTTGACTGGGACATAGAATAGCCCAGACATCTGATCAAACATTATTCTGGGTGTATCTGTTTGTGGATGAGATTAACATTTTATCTGAAGACTGAGTAAAGCAGATTGTCCTCTCTAAAGATGGGCCTTATTCAATCAGTTGAAGACTAAAGAGAAAACAAAGGCTGAGGAAGAGGGAACTTCACCTGACTAAAGTCCAGCTTTGCTTAGCTCCTGCCCTTGGGTGGGAACACACACCATCTCCTGGTTCTCAGGCCTCTGACTCAGACAGGGACTACACAACCAGCTCTCCTGGGTCTCCAGCTTGCCACCTGCAGATCATGGGACTTCCCAGCCTCCAGGATCATGTGAGCAATTCCTTGTAATAAATACCTCACTCCCTATGTCTCCTGTGGCTATCTATGTCCTATTAGATCTGCTTCTTTGAAGAATCCTGACTAATACAGACAGAATACGAAGACTTCACTGTGATATAGTATTTGAGCAAAGACTTGAAAAAAATGAGGAAATGAGATATGAATGTTTATTGGGGATTAAGAAGGAACTGCCAATGGGCAGGAGGAAAACTGGGAATTATGATAACCCAGAAGCCTGCTAAGAATAGAGTTTCAGTTGTGCAAAATGCTAGCAATGGCTCAGTTAAGATGAGGGCTAAGAATTCACTGATGAATTTTGCAGTATGGAGGTCACTGGTAAACTCTGATAAAATAGTTTCAGATGTGTTGGGTATAGGCCTGACTGGAGTGTGTTCAGAGATAATGAGAAAATTAGAGGAAATTAGTATATGGGGAGGTTTTGGTAGATATGCTCATGAAAATGATCCAATGAAAAAGAAAAAAGCAGTGATACTAGAGAGAGCAGGGAGAATATCTGGAGTGTGGGTTTTGGGGTGGTTTTTTTTTTAAGTAAGTGAAGGAGATGGCATCTCATTCAGACATGGAGGGTTGGCTTTGGATGTGAGAATAAAGAATTCATCCAAAATAATAGGATAAAATGAAGATGAGAGTGGAACAGACACAGATAGTTGAATCTATGTGGTGGTGGGAGCCCGTGGATATCATCAAAGTTAATTCTGACTTCTCTGTGGGCAATAGTGTAAGTGTGAAAGAAGGGAGTCCAGAAAGAAGGCTGGTATAGATGAGAAATGTTAGTGGCTTGGACTAAGGTAATGGCAATGAAAATGAACTATTATATTATGATTAAACAAGTATATATTATCTCACTTCTGTGCATCATCAATAATCTTCCTATATAAGTATTTACACATTCATTGTGCAAATTAACTCAAACCACTAAATTATATCTCAGAATAATTAAAGTATTTTAAAAAGTTTAAGCTTGTATTACAAATATGGCTAGAGTAGTGACACAAGAACAGGCATATAGATCAAGGAACAAAATAGAAACCCCAGAAATCAATTCAAGCCATTATGTTCAATTAATATTTGACAAAAGAGGCAATAACATACAATGGAGTCAAGACAGTCTCTTCAATAAACGGTATAGGGAAAATTAGACAGATACGTGCAAAAAAATGAAACTAGACCACCAACTTACACCATACACAAAAATAAACTCAAAATGGAAAAAGGACTTAAACATAAGACGGGAAACCATAAATATCCTAGAAGAAACCATAGGCAGCAAAATCTCAGACATCTCTGGTAGCAATATGTTTATGAATAAATCTCCTAGGGCAAAGGAAACTAAGGAGAAAATAAACAAATGGGACTACATCAAAATAAAAAGCTTCTGCACAGCAAAAGAAACTATCAACAAAATGAAAAGAGAACCCACTGCATGAGAGAACGTATTTGTCAATGTTATATCCAGTAAGGGGTTAATTTCCAAAATATATAGGGAACTCATACAACTAACAAAAGGAAGACAAATAATCCAATTAAAAAAATGGGCAGAGGACCTAAGTAGACATTTGTCCAAAGTGGACATACAGATAGATGGCCAAGAGACATGAAAAAATGTTCAAAGTCACTAATTATCCAAGAGATGCAAATCAAAATGACAATGAGGTTTCTCCTCACAGCTGTCAGAATGGCTATCATCAACAAATCAACAAACCACAAGTGCTGTCGAGAATGTGGAGAAAAGGGAACCCTAGTACACTGCTGGTAGGAATGCTGTCTGGTGCAGCCATTATGGAAAACAATATGGAGTTTCCTCAAAAAACTCAAATATGAAACTGCCATTTGGCCCAGTGATCCCACTTCTAGGAATACATCCTAAGAGACCTGAAACACGAATCAAAAAGAATGTATACACCCCTATGTTCATAGCAGCACAATTTATAATAGTTAAGATCTGGAAACAGCCCAAGTGCCCATCGATAGCTGAGTGGGTAAAAAGGCTGTGGTACATTTATACCATGGAATACTATGCAGCAGTAAAAAAGGACCTTTACCCTTTGAGACAGCAAGGAGGGACCTAGAAAACATTATGCTGAGCAAAATAAGCCAGTCAGAAAAAGACAAGTATCACATGATCTCACTCATATGTAGAATCTAATGAACAAAATAAACTGATGAACTAAATAGATCCAGAGACAGAAGCATGGAACAGACTGTGGAATCTCAGAGGGAAAGCAGGGGAGGGTGGATGGGTGGGAAGAGATTAACCAAAGAACTTGTATGCGTATATGCATAACCCATGGACACAGAAAATAGGGTGGTGAAGGCCTGGGGGAGGGGGTGTGGGTGGGCTAGATGGGGTCAGTGGGGCGGGGGAGGGGAAATCTGTAATACTTTCAACAATAAAAATTTTAAAAATAAACATGGTTAGAAATTAAAGTTACTATAAGTTTTAAAGTGCTGTTGGATGTTTACAAAATTCTTTAATTTTATTTCAACATGATAGTCTATAAACACAAAACATGCAAATAAAAGGACAATATTTCTGATTACTCTTGTCTCCCTTGTACTTCCACCAATTCCTGTAATAATGGGTATGTGGCAGAAATTGTTCCTGTGGTTTTTTAGAGATGTTACAATATATTGCTGAAACTTAAAGCTAGTGATGGAGGAGAGGTATGGATCCTGCTCAGGATCTTTGAAAGGATCATTATCCAAGAGAGGAAACTTCCATAGAATTAAGACTGAAAATATATCTCCTATTTTTATTTTCTACATGTTCTTGATCATTTTCAACTTCACCATAATGTGCATTTATTTTCTCTGTCTCTTAAAGCTCTAACAACAAATGTATCTAAAACTATTTTATTTTTATATTTGGTCACCTTATGTGAAATCATCTAATATGCACAGAATATAAGATTCAACCCACACTTCCCAGTGCGATTTGAAACATGCCTAGACTCTCTGGTAGAAAATAGGCAATTCCCAGTCAGGGAAAATGTTAAAATACTGTAAGTAGCTGCCTCTTGTATTAATCCACAGCCTTTACTATTTGCTCCATTTTTTATAAGATTAACATTTAAAAACCTCTTTATTACAGACTGAAATTGAATTGTGAAATGTGCTCCTGAATAAATAATTTCTTCCCGAATGTTAATTACGGAGGCAATTATACTGAAGTATAATTTTACATAAATACAGTGTTAGAAGTTCTACAGATATGAACAATTGCACACATGCCTCATCGAAGGGAAAAAAATGATTCTGAGGTTGAAATGCAAGTGTCAAACATGCTGGAATAAATAATGGATTATGATGTATTGAATATTAATCTGTATGCTCATAGAAGTCATTAAACATTTTAGGGCAACTACACAGTTAAATATTCATAAAGACATGTACATACTTTATATTATTTTCCTTATATTCATGACAATGACAAAAATAAATATACTGGTAACAATGACAAAAATAAGTAAACTGATACTTAAAGATCTAAACCAAAAGTTATAAATGAGAAATCTTCCAATTATAAGTAATCTGAAAATCAAATGTATCCAGTTTTTATATTCACAATTTTTCTTCCAGGTGAAGTACTTTATATGCAATTATCAGCTTCTTTTTTGGTAACTAGAGGCCCAATGCACGAAAATTCATGCAAGAGTAGGCCTTCCTTCCCCTGGCTGCTGGCACTGGCTTCATTTTGGCACCTGGGACCTGGGCTTCCCTCCTCTGGCCACTGGCAGGCACCTCCAGCCCCAGCTTCATCCAGAAGAATGTCTGGTCTAATTAGCATATTACCCCTTTATTATTATAGATGATAGGATGATATGATAACAATGGTGATGAATTAGTTTAAAGAAAACAACCTTTTTAACTGTTACAGCCAGTAGATTTTTAGCCAAGAATTCTTGTTCCAATAAGTTACAATCAAATTGAATCTAGACTGTTTGCCCATTGAAGATAATAACTAATAAAACAGGTAATATTTGAGCATTTCCTGTGTGCAGGTATTCTGCTAAACATTTAACCTATATTTTCCCTTTTAACATCTGTAACTCTATGATGTTATGACTATCACATAAAAAAACAAGTTTAGAAATTTTTAGTTAGCCCAGAGTTGAAAATCTACCAGTCCCTGGCTGGATAGCTCATTTAGTTAGAGCTTCACCTGACAAGCCTCTGAGGTTATGGGTTCGATCTCCAGTCAGGGCACATACAAGAATCAACCAGTGAATGCATGAATAGATGGAACAAATTGATGTTTCTCTCTCTCCTATATTTTTCTCTCCCAACCCCCCACTTCTCTTTCTCTAAAATCAATCAATAAATAAAATTTTTAAAAATCTGCTACTATTTTAAGTCATTACCTCAACTTTTCTACCTTTTTCCTTCTTTTGTAAATTTATCATGAGCTGACATTGAGACTGGGTTAAGTACAATACCAAAAATATCCAAATAGCCTGTCTGAATTAGAAGAAAAAGGAATCAATCAAATTATTTGTTGTTAACTTTAACAGAAACAAGTTGATCAAGATATTAAATTTTAGTTCATAAAACCTACTTACTCAAATTCCCCCAAATTTTCCAATCTATGAAGCTAACCCAGAAAAGCTGCTATTTAGAGACTTTTAGGCAGACAGCTTTTACTACTGCTCAACTTCAGTGGGAGGATTCTGTTTTTAGAAAGTATTTCAGTCACTGATTTGAAAAAAATGATGGATATAATTGTCATAAAGCTTGCTTGTACTTCAATTCTGTAGCACATTTATGAATCACAAAATACCATATTAACATCTCCAGTAGTTTTATGTCATCTTTAAGAGAACAAATTATTATTACAAATTTACAAAATATTCAATGACTTGGCCACATGGTTACATACTCAGTAAACATTGTTATTATTGCTAGTTTAACTTCCTTTTTTTTACTTAAACTCCCAAAGAATTCACATCTATACTCTTTTTTACCTTTCTCAAATTTGCTTAGTATTAAGACAACAATGAAACATTTGGGGGGTACATTATAATCAGCTGCTATTGAAATTTTCTCAAAATGCTATCTATTAAAAGGCACAGGTTAAAATTGGTTTATTTGTCCACATAATTTTAGGAAATGGGAAAAGACTTGGTTTCCTATATTATCTAGTGTTCAGTTGCAGAAAACAGAATGCATTCTAGCTAACAGAAGCAGTAGGGAAATTATCACAAGAAATTCTGTCTGCGAATGATGGTGTATATGTGAAGTACAGTATATTCCATGAAAGTCCATACCCTGTCTTTTTTTATGTTTTTATTGATTTGAGAGAGAGAGGAAGGGAAAGAGAGAGGGAGAGAGAGAGATGCCAAAAAAGAAACATTGATGTGCGAGAAAAACATTGGTTGATTGGGTGCCTCCTGCATGCATCCCAACAGGTGATTGAGTTTGCAATCTGGGCATGTACCCTGACTGGAATCAAATTGGCGACCTTTCAGTGCCCAGGACTCAACCAACTGAGCCACACCAGCCAGGGCCACCCACTGTCTTTTATTTTTTACATAAAATTAATTACTTGGGAGAATCCAAGATAGCGGCGTAGGTAAACACCTAAACTGCTGCCTCACACAACAATTTCCAAACTACAACTAATAAGACAAAACATCTATCACCCAGAACCACGGGAAAGCTGGCTGAGTGGAAGTTCTACAACTAGAAGGAAAGAGAAAAGAGCATTGAGACGTGCACAAGCGCTGAAAAGCTGATGTACGGAGGCGCGTGATCCGGGCTGGCGGCAGGCATTGCTTTTTTCAACCCAAAGGGAGACAAGCCCTGGATTACTCTGAAATCCAGTCTCTGAGGAGACACGGGGGACCCAAACTCCTACGGGGAGAAGCTGGACTGTCTGCCAGTGAGGGTGGCTTGCTTGCAGAGTTGCGTGCAGGAATAATTGTTTACTGCACTGGGGCATGGTACTTGCGGATGCCATCAGGGACACAGAGCCAGCTAACTAGCAGCCATTGCTGTTTGCCACGCCCTAGCCTAGTGACACCCTGAGACCCCGCCCTGCACAACCTACAAACCCACCCAAGCTCCAAGCAGCAGAGTTAGCGTAAGAAAGGCCGGCCCTATCGCAGCAGCTTAACCTAGCAAACTTGCAGCCCAGGTCAGACAGCTCCAAAACCTCCAAACCCCAAGCAAAGAGGAGAAAACTGTAGCTCTCACTGTAGCCCCTGCTGGGTGGCCTCAGACAGTAGCTGACCTGCACCCCGTTGGAGATCCAGAAGCCAGTGTACCTAGTGGTCAGTGTGAGACACCAGATTTCAACTCCTCACATCCATAAGTGACACATTCAAGAGGCAGACTCAGTGAGCACCAAAGCCCCACTGAAACAAGTCCTGCCCCATAAGCGTGTCTTCAGCTCAGCAGTTCTTCCATTATAGACACAGCAAGTGCTCACAGCTAATTGGCTTGGAGGTCAATTCCTCCCAGTGTACCAACAGCAATTAAGGCTTAACTACACCAAGACTTTGCACTCAGCCCACAAAGGGGTGTACCAAGAGCATCCACCTCTGTGATTGAGGAGGCTGAGCTACTGCCCCCTATAGATCACCTACCACAGAAAGCCACTCCATCAACACAGGGAAGCAGCCAAAATGTGGAGACAAAGAAACATGTCACGAATGAAAGAAACGGAGGAAAGCAAACTACTGGATGACATAGAGTTCAGAACCACATTTATAAGGTTACTCAAGAATCTTCTTAAAACCACTGAGAAACTTGATGAGACCTTTAAGGATATTAATGAGAATGCCAAAAAAAATGGAAAAGGATCAGTCAGAAATCAAGCATACACTGTCTGAAATAAAGAATATACAGAAACTCAACTGTAGATCAACGTACCCCAAGAATCAAACCAAAGATCTGAAATATGTGGAAACAAAAAACATCCAACCAGAAAAACAAAAAGAAAAAAGAATCCAGAAATATGAAGATAGTGTAAGGAGCCTCTGGGACAACTTCAAGCAAACCAACATCCGAATTTTTGGGGTGCCAGAAGAAGGGAGAGAGCAAAATATTGAAAACCTATTAGAAGAAATAATGACAGAAAACTTTCCCTACCTGGTGAAAGAAATAGACTTACAAGTCCAGGAAGCGCACAGAACCCCATACAAGAGGAATCCAAAGAGGACCACACCAAGACACATCATAATTAAAATGCCAAGGGCAAAAGACAAAGAGAGAATCTTGAAAGTAGCAAGAGAAAAATGGTTAGTTACCTACAAGGGAGTACCCATACGACTGTCAGCTGATTTCTCAACAGAAACTATGCAGGCCAGAAGGGAGTGGCAAGAAATATTCAAAGTGATGAACAGCAAGAACCTACAACTAAGATTACTCTACCCAGCAAAGCTATCATTCAGAGTTGAAGGTCAGATAAAGAGCTTCACAGACAAGAAAAAGCTAAAGGAGTTCATCACCACCAAACCAGGATTACATGAAATGCTGAAGGGTATTCTTTAAGAAGAGGAAGAAGAAGAAAAAGGTAAAGATAAAAATTATGAACAACAAAATGACATCAAATACATACCTACCAACAAGTGAATCTAAAAATCAAGTGAATAAAAAATCTGAAGAACAGAATGGACTGGTGAATATAATAGAATCAGGGACATAGAAAGGGAGTGGACTGATGATTCTCAGGGGAAGCAGGTGTGAGGGGTGCGGGAAGAGATTGGACAAAAATCTTACTCCTATGGATGAAGACAGTGGCAGGGGGTAAGGGCATGGGGTGGGGTGGGGAATCAGGTGGAGGGGAGCTATGGGGGGAAAAAAAAAGAGGAACACCTGTAATAATCTGAACAATAAAGATTTATTTTAAAAAAATTAATTACTTGGTCAGACTCAATGTTCTCTGAGATACTATAACAGAGTTGAAGGCATTTACAAAGTCCATAGATTATAGTGCTTGCAGAAAGATGGCAACAGGGAAGGCCACATAAAATCTAGAATAAATAACTTTTCCAGTAAGAATGAGTTGCTGCCCCTTCCATAATGGAAAGGGTCAATCTCATTGACCTGCCACTAGGTGACTTCCAGGTTTCCATGAACTAAGGTGCAGATTGGACTCCGTGCATGGGCATTGGCCACCTCAGACTTAGCAAAAGAAAACCTATGTTTTGTAGTCCATGCATTACTTCCATCCTTGCCACCATAGTCACTTGTTCACCAGTCCATTGATCAAGCACTGGGGTGGCTAGTGACAGAGATTTAGTGAAATCTACAAAGAAAGTTATCTTGTCCACATGGTTACTGAAATTTTTTCAATAGAAGGGGCATTGTGGTGACTATTCATATGATACGTAAACAGTTTTACATTCTGGGCCCATTAGAGGTCTGTCTACATTTCTCTTCCCTAAAACTATATATCACTGATGCTTTAATCGTGATCTTTCCAAACTTCTAAAGATCCAGCCAAACCATTAGCCTCCAACCATGACTCTCTGACAGTCTCTCCTTCCAACAAACAAAATGGAAATTAGTTATATTGCCTAAATTTCTGCCCACTGTAAGGATTTTTTTTCTTTCTTGTCCTTCAGGTCCACCCCTCTGTGGAATTATACTGCTGCAGGAGGTCGCTTCTGCAATGCACTATTATGAAAAAGAGCCATTTGCAAATCAGAATTGAATGTGTTCTTTCTCAGTCAGCTAGCTATAGAAAACTCTGAGGCCATCAGTGGGTGGATAGAGAGGTGACACAGCAACACAAGTAAGTACATTAGGAAAATGAGCCACCTGCTGTTAACAGAGGCCATCACTGGTAATTAAAACTTATTAGTGCCTTCAGAACAAGAGTAGGCCTCATCTCATTTTTGCCATTTCCACCTGGTGACTGATTAATGCTAGACACATTTAACATTAATGCCTGATGGAACAGAGAAAACCTTGATCATTACTAAAGGCAAAGTTTACATGAGCAGACCTTCAGTGTCTGGTGGAGCCCATTAGCAGGCTAAGAGCAGATTTTTGACAGCAGAATATGTATCTATTTCCAAACACTACAAGCTTGCTTTGTATATGGTGCTCCTAGAGGGGCCGGCTAGAAGCTACATAAGGCATCCCAAACTGCCACAGACATTTCAAGCACCATTAGGCGTGCTAGCTCATAAGGACCAGAGGACAGAGCTTTGCTCTGAGACTTGAACCAGCTGCAGTGGCTTCTCTTGCTCTTGGCCTCACCCATACAGACAACATTAAGGGGTTACCTCAAATGTGAGCTCTGTGGCCTCCAAAATTCAAAGTGACCCATAATGTACTGTCCCTCCTTCTTAGGAGTACTTTGCGGGGGATACCTCTTCATACTCCAGATTGCTGGTCTTCCAGAAACTTCACCCAAAGTGACTGGGACTGAATTTTCTTTGGATTTTTCTCCTACTCTCAAATCACATATTTTCTGCCAGAGCATCTAAAGTACCTGCTACTGCCTGTTTACCAGGTCCTGCTATCATGAAGGCATCAGTGAAGTAGACCAGCAGGCTTTTCTTTGAGATGGTGAAATAATGAAAACTTTGAATAGCAAAAATAGTTTTAGTGAAGGTGAGTTATAAATCCCTAGTTTAAGTACAAGAAAATGAGTAGGAATATAAATAAGTTCTTTGAATAGTACATCTGTTTACTTCCAAAAGCTTTTCTCTTGACCTTTATGGGATGAGCATCTGGACAGGGAAGAGATTTGCAGCTAGTTTGTAGCACGAAGAACTCTGAGTCTGGGTGAGATAGATGGGATGGATCCCAAGGGCATGGGCAGTGCCCAGCAGTCTCTGTTTCCACCTGATCTAAATAGCCAACAGTGCGTTTATAGGCAATGGGGAGGAGTGGGACATGAATAATTTAGTCCTAATCGCTGAGATACAGAAGCACTTTCTTATTTGCTGCCGATTGGTTTAGGGCTCCATTTTTACAATGATTTTAACTATTTAAACAAATTGAAATTAGTCTAGTTTGATTTCAAATGTCAGTGAAATTGAATGAATTTATTGCAACTATAATGAATTCCATCTTGTTCAAGACATTTAACTATTGACTACTGAACCTTTGTCCCCAAAATCATAATAGTGTTGATTTACTTAGTCTACACATTTATTTTAACAATTTCTCTGACAATAATTGTCAATGTTGCATAAATTCTGCATATCTTTGCTTTCTGGAAGAGTAATTTCCAGAATCATTGCTGTTAACTACATTTCTCAAACATCAGAACTTTAGTTCTTTTGGCCAGAGTTTTTTATTCTCCTGGTTTTTGTATTAATTATTTTCAATAAATGCCTTGGTTTTATGTGTATAATATAGCCCTAAATTCTTTATTAGCCTAAATTTAAGAACTAACTGTTAATATACATTCTCAGCCACATTTAATCTGATAATATAGTCTACAGCAGTCAAAGGCAATATGTAGCTTCTAATTACAATAGATCCCAGTTCTGCCTCTCAGAAGCTGGGTAACCTTGACCAAATTACTTCAGCTTTCTGAGCTCTAATTATCCGTAAAATGGAATAACAACATCTATCACACAACATAATCACAAGGGTCAAATAAGATATTAAAAGTGAAAACATTTTTCAAACTATTACAAACTAATCCTATGTAACTTTAAAGTTATCTCAGTATTATGAATGTCTTTCATTGAACAACTAAATTCTATTTCCTGGCTTGTATGCTACTTACTACAATATTATGTAAATGTTTGTAATCAGAGAGTTTCATCTACCCTGTGAGCTTTTGAGGAGCTGTGCCTATGCCTTATTCTTCTCTGTATCACCATTCCAAATAGAGTTCCTATCATTTAAGTGGTGGGATAAACAGGTAACACAAGCTCTTTATCCTATTTCTATTAGCCGAGAGATTTAGAATCTTATGAAATTTAATTGGAACTGATGCCCCCCCTCCAGAGTGATAAAAGACAATCATTTATAACTGTAATAATTGTAGATGGGTATTTTTTGTTTTTTTTAAACAAAGCCAGATCCAAAAAAGAATCAAAATCTTTGTAGTAATATAATCCTATTCATTGATATTATTGTTTTGCAATGGGCAAGGTCACATCATGTTGATATGCTAATAGAGGAAATATGCTTTACTCATTTGAGATAATACTGTATTTTCTGTGAAAAAAGTATTTATTCTTATCTTGCTTCTTAGGTTAAATTACTGAGGAAAGGAACCACGGACATGCTGGAGGATCTTACTTTTCCTCCATACATGGGCAAAAGGCCACCCTTTCATCTCCAGATTGAATATAGCCCAGTCTGAAGCCCTCAAGGCACAGCAAGAAATGGGGGGAGGGGAAGGAAACATGGAAACTCCATTCCATGAGGGAGGGAATGGAGAAAAAGATGGGAACTTAGCAAAGTTGACTGCAAAATATTAAGGTAAGTGAAGTCAATCAAGAGAGAAGGGAGCCTTTTGAGGTCTTGTTTAAAGGAAGGTTCTTCTTATCTGTAGTACAAGAGGGAAAGGAAGTCAGATAAAATCTTTATCTTTGTTCTGTCTTTACAGTTCTGAGATCTATAGACCCTTCATTAGAGGATTTGAGAAATCTCCATGATGGGTTTATATCTCTTGTGCTGAGGACGAAGGGAAGGTGGGAGGTACCAGGGATAGAAGTTTACTTCTCTGTAAGCATCTTGCTCAGGTTTCAGGGGAGAGAGAGCTGGAGGAACACTGCTCCCTAACAATGGATTACAGGGTGGAGCTGTGCCCCTTTATCAAGCAAGGGAGAGATACAGGGGACAGTAGCAGAGAAGACCCCAGGAAATGAAGACCTTCTTCCCCTAAGGGTAGCAAGAAATACTCTATGGCTCCACAAGTTATTGCATAAATAAAAGAAAGAATAAAGACTCCAGGATGAATGAATGGCCTGTAGAGCCTTTAATTTTCCCTACTTGCTTACTTTTGTGTCATATTGCTTCTGGTTATTTGGTGTGTACTTGGGTGGTTTCTAAACATTTAGATTTTATAGAATAGTTAAATACCAAGAATGATTTTAAAGGCTGATGTGTATTTGCCATTATTACTTCCAAGAAAGTAGGTTTTAAAAGCACTATCTACTAAAACATCATTTTACAGAAGAAATGATATTTTAACCTCCAGAGTTCTGTAATCTCAGGATTTAAAAATGGAAGAAATTCAACTTTTTTGGGAAAAAAGAATTCTTCACATTTTATTATTTCTTTCATTTTACACAGATGTTACAGCTTAGTCATGAACTGAGGTGTGTGAGCCACTTAAGTCTAGACCATAGCATAGAGAGTTGTCTGCATGAAGAAAGCTTTCATCTCTCACATACACAAAACCATTACCACTATTACACCTATTACAGTGCATAAGGAGATGGACTCATAGGAAATTGCCTACATTTGACCCTTTCAACATACATACACACACACAAAAAACGAGAACTTCATATGGTTCAACCTAATATTGTGATTTCTTTGTCTACATTTGTCAAATAATGTAAAATAAATGTTAGAACTATTACAAATGTATTCAAAGCAATTCTGTAGAATTACATCTTTCCTGAATAGAGTATTTAACATCTTTCACACATGAACTAATAATGGTCTTTTGGAGTGGGTGGGTTTTTCTCAGTGCTACTAACAATCCTTTTTAGAGTTTCTGGGAGTCTATATTGAGGCAAAGGGGGCTATTAAAATGCCAAATGTTATATTTTTAAATATGTTTTTATTGATTTTAGAGAGAGAGGATGGGAGAGGAAGAGAGAGGTAGAAACATCGATGAGAGAGCAACATCAATTGTCTGCCTCCTGCACAACCCCTACTGGGGATCAAGCCCAAAAACTGGGCATGTGCCCTGATGGGGAATGGAACCAGTGACCTCTTGGTGCTTAGGATGATGCTCAATCCACTGAGCCACGCTAGTTGGGCTAAAATGCTAAATCTGTTAAATATCTAATACTTAATTACTGCATCTTTACTTACTTCCATTATAACAAATCAGCCTTTCACCAAATTAACTGAAGATTACCAGATGCATACCACTCTCTTAGCACATAATAAACTTTCTAAAATCAATAAAGATTACTTAGTATCTTAGGGGTGGTTTAGTTAAAAAAAAAAAAAAAGAGAGTGGGGGTTATAAGCCAAATGAAGTAATAGTGGTTTGTTATAAGGGGTAAAATAACTGGAGCCTAGTGCTACCTCTTCAACAGAAATCCTAGGGAAAACGCCAAAGGGTAGTAAAATAGGTAGACTCACCTAGAGTCAACAGTCTCTTGGAGTTATAACACTCTGGGACACTAAAGTAGCATTTACCCCTAAAGCTGTTCCTATTGGATGAATTCCACATAATAAATCAGTAACAGGATGGTTCTCAATTTGACAAACAGAAGATCTTTCCATCCAAACTCCACATTTGAAGACTTCAGGTATTCTCCATTTCTATTGCAACGTGTTCTTGAAAACTGTGTCATAAAATGGACTACCACTGAGCAAACTATAAAAATAATCTTACAAGTGGGATTCTATGCTAACAAGTACATTATAGCCAGGTATAGTGTATCAAAGGTCAAAATGGATTGGCTCCCTTGTCTTTACATCCAGAGTTGAAGTTCCCTCTAAAGTAGCAAGCAGAGCAGCTAGAAATTCCCAGGCATCTCCCCACAGAGGCCTGCCCTGAAGAACATTTCAAAGACCAAGATTATAAATACCTGTTTCTGGTCAAATAAAATTATGCTTCAAATTATAGGAACAATAGGATTAAGCTAGGAACAATACATTATTAGTATGTAAATATATACTTCTAAGTTATACTTGCGTAAATTTATTTTAGTCTCAAACTTTTTACCTAAAACTAATATGCAAACTATAATAAATATCAAAAACTTAATTTAAATTAATTTTGCTTGCAACCTAGTAATTAAGAACGATGTAAGTGAAATAGTTTGGTTAGCCCAGAGCTCTCAAAGACGCTGCACATGTAAGTTGAAACTGAGGTTTTCTTCTTCTCTCAGCATATTTTAACAAAACTAGCAGAGAATTCAAAACTATGCTACTGGCCTAGGAGATGAATTCAAAGCATTAAACCAGGTGCTCAATAAAGGTTTGTTGTTCATGCTAATGACAGGGCTTCTCAGAACAGAAAGCATTTTAAAAGTCAGGAATGACCCCATATTTCTCTTGCTCACTTTTTCCTCAATTTGACCTACAAGTCCCTGCATACCAGGCACTCAGACCCAAAAGAGCCATCATCATTTATTCTCACTTGTCCTCTGTGTGCGTAACATTGTTGGATCATGGATCCAATGCCATTAACAGTTACCAGGTCACCAGATGCTGGATTATGTAGGATAGGCTAGTTGCCATAACACAAAGACCTAAATGAATATATTTTTTACCATAGAAGTGTATTTCTTCTTCTGTTCTACTTCAAACCATAAATCTATACATGACTCCAACAATTTATATATATAAAAGCCTAAGTGACCATTACAATGTAATGACCAGAACCATAGGAACAACCGGTCGCTATGATGCACACTGACCACCAGGGGACAAGCGCTCAACTCAGGAGCTGCCCCCAGCCCACAGGTCCCAATCACCAATGGGTCCTGCCGGCCAACCTCCTGGTCCCTCTCCCCTGCCAACAGGCCCCCCGGGCTGGGACAGGGAACTGGGGTTGAATGGTGGCAGACGTGCCCCCTTTCCCAGGGGGGTCAAGGGCAGTTCCCTACGTGGGGCTGGTGGCCAACCTCCCAGGTCCCTCCTCCCAACCCTCCCCGCAGGCTGGCATGCCCCAATTAGCCTGCTGCCCACCCACCATGGTGGTAGTTGGCCCCTCCCCCCAGCCAGCAGGCCCTGATTGCCTGATTGGGACCTGCTGGCCAACCTGCTGGTCCCTCCCTCCCCCCCCCACCCTCCCCAGCCAGCAGGTCCGGATCGCCTGATGGGGGCTGAGCCCTGGGCTGGGTTGGGGAACTGGGGATGGGTGGCAATGGATGTAGGTGGCAAGGAAAGGAGGAGGGGAGGAGGCAGGTAGGCAGGGAACTGCATGGTGGCAGTGCACAGGTGGCTAGGGAAGGAGGAGGCGGGAAGGTGGGAAGACAGGAAACCTGATCTTCACTGATTGCCAGCCAGGCCTAGGAACCTCACCCATGCACAAATATCATACACCGGGCCTCTAGTTGTAAGATAAAAAACTAGAACTTGCAGTACAATTCTGAGTAAAGTATCATTATACTTTTCAATGTCTCAGATTTAATTAAACTTCTTTTTAAAAGGGTATTTCTTGCTCACATAAGCGTTAGGGCCATAGCAATCAGTTGCTCAGCTCTCCTACAAACAATCGTTGAAGGACATGGGCCCCTTCAATTTTGTCGCTCTGCCAATACACAAGGTCTTTTTTGTTTTGTTTTGTTAATCTTCACCCGGGGATATTTTTTTCCATTGATTTTTAAAGAGAGTGAAAGGAGAGAGGGCAGGGGAGAGAAAGAGAAACATCAATGTGGGAGAGACATATTGATTGGCTGCTTCCCAGATGCACCCTCACTGGCTGCAATGAACACATTGCAATAGAAATGGAGAATACCTGAAGTCTTTAAATGTCGAGTCTGCAACCCAGGTACTCGTCCTTGACTGGAAATTGAACCCCCAACCCTTCCTCAATACACAGGCTGATGCTCTAACCACTGAGTAACACCACCCAGGGCTACACAGGCTATTATGTTCCTCTGCATCCAGCTATTGGAAGAGAAAGACAATGGAGAGGTCTGCATGGAAAGTTTGCATGGAATACGCTGGAAAGTGGCACATATTACTACTTCTCCATTCATTAGCTAAACTCAGTCTCATGACCACATTTAACTGTAAGGTTAGATAAGAAAAATAGTATAGCTTCATGCCCAGGACAAAGAAATTTATTTTAATGAAAGCTAGTCATCTCTGCCACACCCTATCTTTTCCAAAGAAGCTTTAAAATAAAAATAATGAAATCAGAGACCTAAAATGGGCAGATAAAGACTATAAATGAGTGATAGGGGCCTGGTGGGAACCATTCAAAACTGGAAAATATTCTATGTCCCATATTTGAATCCAGCAGATTATTGCTCTGAAACAAAAGAAAGAAAGGGGGGGAAAGGGTATTGTCAGATCTGAGTTTTCAAGAAAAGTCAGAAATTAGGGGTGGGGTGCCAGGGGGGTCGTCAAAGTGAATTCTTCCAATATTAAAATGTTGGCAACTATTTGACCCAAAAAATATGTAAATTGCTAACTGTCTTAAAATTTTAACTAGGCTATAAAAATAAAACTTATTTTTAAAAAGATACAACTGAGCCTGAATGGTGTGGCTCAATTGGTTGGAGTGTCCTCCTGAGCACCAAAGGCTGCTGGTTTGATTCCCCGTCAGGGCACATACCCAGGTTTCAGGTTCGATCCCCAGTTGTGTGTATTCCGGAGGCAGCCATTTGATGTTTCTCTCTCTGTCTCTCTCCCTTCCCCTCTCTCTCTAAAAAAGTAAAATAAAATAAATTAAAATAAAATAAAATAAAAATCAATAAAACATATCCTCGTGAGAGGGTTAAAAAAAAGAAGAAGATACAACTTAGTACCCTGATGCATAGACCAAAGCTAGTAATAGATCAAATAAACTTCAGAATGGAGGCATGAGTATTAGGTAGTATTAATGAGCTACCATGTGCTGAACGGGTAGCACAACCTGATGTAAAAGTAACCAATGGCAGAGACTGCCTCTAGCTTCATAAAGCCTACAAAGAACTAAAATAATGATGGGGAGATTCAATCATATTTTCTCGTTTATTCATTGTTTTGGAAATTAGAACATGACTGGTTTATTCATTTAACAAATGCTTACTGTATATACAAGATACTGTTAGCAGCTACAAGGAAAATAAGAATGATTCAGATTAAACTCTTCCCTGTGGAAAATTATATTTTTAAGAAGGAAATAGTGCAAGTATAAAATGAGCTATAAGATGAGGTCAAAAGCAAGGAGCCCAGCCCTAGTCAGTTTTGCTCAGTGGATAGAGCGACAGCCTGTGACCTGAAGGGTCCCTGGTTTGATTCCGGTCAAGAGCACATGCCCAGGTTGTGGGCTCAATCCCCAGTGGGGGGTGTGCAGGAGGCAGCATAATAGATGATTCTCTCTCATCATTGATGTTTCTATCTCTCCCTTTCCCTTCCTCTCTGAAATCAATAAAAATATATTTTAAAAAACACAAATGTCAAAAAAAAAAAAAAAGGCAAGGACAACTATAAAGTTCAGATAAGGAAGAGATTCAATTTGACTAGAGATGGTCAGAACTGGCTTCATGGAGAAAGAAGCAAGTGAAGGTAAGGTTTGGATGTGTAGAATGGGGAAGTAGGGACTCCATACAAAGCAGAGAGCATTAGCAAAGACATGGACCTGGGGATGTAAAGGTGTGTGGGAGGGAAGTTGATTGGCTGGAATGAAGTACCTGAAGGCAAATAAAATCTATAATCATTTGTTTATGTATTTGTTCAGATTCATGGGAATGGTTTACAGAAAGTAGGTAAAATGTTACTGGTCTAAATTTTAGTGACTTCAAAATAGTTTTATTTACCATTGTTACTTGTTTTCAAGTCTTATTAAATTCAGTATTCTTCTGATTTATTCACGATGCAGCATGCAACATCTCCAAGTGTTGTACCAGAAATCTGCAGTAACTCAGGACCTGAGCTTTCTGGTTACATGCTGCTTTTATTACATCAGTCACCTCCTGTTCAGATTTTCAATAGGTGACATTTGCATGTTTCCATCTGTCTGATTTATCTCTTCACAAGGCCATATTGTGTCAGTGGCATTTGGGAACCTTTCAAATTGTGGCTTCTATATATTTTCAGCTGGTACATATTACCACTGTAGTCAATTTGTCATGATAGTCTCCAAGATATTTCTTTGTTTATTTTAAAGAAACATTTTGATATGTCTTGGCCTGGATTTATAATTTATATTTGTTTTTGCAGTTCAGAGAAATCTCGTTTTAACAGTACTGGCCAAATACATTATAATATCTTCTATTAGGGTTAGAAATATCCTGATGTATGACAAATAACAGGAAACAGTAACTTTTTAATTGATGTCTAAAAGTGATAGGTTCTCCATAACATTTCCCATTAGCTCTTCTGAAACTACTCCACTTAGCAAGATGACTATTTTGATATTCTGATATTTTGATATTCCTCAATTTCCATTTGCTCACCAAATCTCACGTCAAACCCATAGGCTACACTAATTTTGTTCTCCTCCATTATTGAGATGTTTCTATTTAGAACAGTTATAAACATGGGCAACTTTGTATTATTAGTTTTAGGGAATAAAATATCTGATCCACTGAGCAAGTTATATTTTAATCAGTTTTTATAGTTCTAAACCAGTATATTTATAGCCATTATTTCTTTTGGCATTTATTATTTTTTTATTTTTTAAATAAATATTTATTCAGATTATTACAATTGTTTCTCCTTTTTCCCCCCATACCTCTCCCCCACCCGGTTCCCACCCCACCTTCTGCCCTGCCTCCCCCCACACTGTCCTCATCCATAGGTGTATGATTTTTGTCCAGTCTCTTCCTGCACCCCCCCCCCATACCCCTTTCCCCTGAGAATCATCAGTTCACTCCCTTTCTATGCCCCTGATTCTATTATAGACACCAGTTTATTCTGTTCCTCAGGTTTTTAATTCACTTGATTTTTAGGTTCCCTTGTTGATAGATATGTATTTGTTGTTCATAATTTTTATCTTTACTTTTTCCTTCTTCCTCTTCTTAAAGAATACCTTTCAGCATTTCATATAATACTGGTTTGGTGGTGATGAACTCCTTTAGCTTTTTCTTATCTGTGAAGCTCTTTATCTGACCTTCAATTCTGAATGATAGCTTTGCTGGGTAGAGTAATCTTGGTTGTAGGTTCTTGCTATTCATCACTTTGAAAATTTCTTGCCATTCCCATCTGGCCTGCATAGTTTCTGTTGAGAAATCAGCTGACAATCATATGGGTGCTCCCTTATAGGTAATTAACTGTTTTTGTCTTGCTGCTTTTAATATTCTCTCTTTGTCTTTTTCTCTTGGCATTTTAATTATGATGTGTCTTGGCGTGGTCCTCTCTGGATTCCTTCTGTGTGGGATTCTGTGCGCTGGCTGGACTTGTAAGTCTATTTCTTTCACCAGGTAGGGGAAATTTTCAGTCATTATTTCTTCAAATAGGTTTTCAGTATCTTGCTCTCTCTCTTCTTCTGGCACCCCCATAATTCTGATGTTGGTACGCTTGAAGTTGTCCCAGAGGCTTCTTACACTATCTTCAGCTTTTTGGATTTTTTTTCTTTTTGCTTTTTCGGTTGAATGTTTTTTGCTTCTTTGTATTTCAATTCTTTGACTTGATTCTTGCGTTCCTCTAGTCTGTTGTTGGGTCTCTGTATGATATATATTTTTTTTGATTTGAGGTTTTAATATGAAGAATTATAGCACATGTTAAATTTATTTTTACACTTCCAAAAATAATCTTGTTGTTAATTACAAAATTAAATTGCATAAAAATAAAATATTTGGGAAGTTTATGATAGAGAAAAAAATCAAAGTATCCCATTATTCCACTTTTCAGAGATAGTCACTACTAATATTTTGGTTCATATTCTTCTCTCTCATCCCAACAGATATTACTGAAAATATATTATTGTGACTTTTCACATACATGAAATAATATTATTAATATTGGAATTCTTGATTTTTTTCCTAAAGTATATCTTGGCTCTATTTCTTTTTTTTTTTTTCCCCCAACCTCCCCTACCCCCCAGGACATGCCTTCACCTGCCCACCCTCCCCCCCCTCACCCCAGTGTCTTATATCCATTGGTTGTGCTTATATGCATGCATACAAGTCCTTCGGTTGGTCTCTTACAGCCCTCCTCGCCCAACCACCCCTGTCTTCCCAATGTAGTTTGACAGTCTGTTCAATGCTTCTTTGCCTCTGTATCTTTTTCCCACCATTTCTTTCCTTTAAAAAGTTTTGCCTTTGCAGACTGGAAATAAACATATAATAACAAAACAAGACAAAACAAAAAAATGTTTGAGTCCCAATTTCAATGTCCAACAGTTCCTTATGTGTACATGTCAGCAGTGATATCTGGATGGTGGGCACATGGTGGCAATGCAGGTCTGACCCTCTCTGGTTTGGTCCTAGGTAACCTGCAGCGGTGCACAGCTGCTGACTGCTCCCATGGCAAGGCGTTGTCAGCGTCTTCCATCTCTGGACTGTTTTTTCCTCTTGTCTTCGTGGTTGGAGCACACCTGTCAATTCCTCTCTGTTGCAGGAATCCATCTGGTCTTGGGGTTGTTTTCTGAAAATATACAAATATATTCTCGACCACAAGTTAATAAAGGAATCTTTTCTATATAATTGATTTGGGATCCTTTTTATTTTTGTTCAAACGATTTTCCTTTGTCTTATTTAGACACCATGTGTGTTTTTAATGGCCGTCTTGCTGTTAGCATTGCAAATGAACCTTAATTTGGTAAAGTAAAAATTTTCTAGATGTAATTTACTTATAGGATATTTTTCCTTACATGATATTACCCTACTATCACCCCCCCCCTTTTTTTTAATGGAGGTTTTTGTAAATTTTATAATGCAGTCTTGATAACTTTAAATTAAAAAAAAAATTTTTTCCCCCCACACATATGACTGCTTTAGGTTCATTGCATATTCAGGAATTTTACCATGAGATGAACTACCAATAGAAATTTTAGTTATTACTTTAAGAATAGCTTTTTGTCCAGTACTTGAATATTCACTTATTTCAATTAGCCTATTTAAATTAATCTGAAAACTCGATTACTATTTTACTGTCAAATTTAATACTCTACCAACAATCTTAGTTTACCCTGTAAATATTAGTGGGAAGGATTATTTGCATTCTTGAGTGGGCCCTGAGCATTCCAAATGCTCAGCTGAATTTAGATATAGGGCAACTGCTGTCGGCCAAGTCTCTTGTCTGTTACCTGGGTCCCGATCTGAGCTGGGCCAAGTCTCTGCCTGTCACCTGTATCTCGATGTGAGCTGGGCCGGGTCTCTTTCTGTTGCCTGGGTCCCGATCTGAGCTGGGTGTGGGAAGCACGAAGCAGCCATGGGGGTAGGAGACCTCCTTTAGAAGGGGGTGAGGGTTCAAGCCCCTGCAATGTTGGGGGGGTGAGGATCTGTGCCCCACTTCTGTTGCCCCCCCAAGTTCTCTCCTGATGGCCCCTCTGCGACTGTGCCTGTCTTAGGTTGTTCCTTCCTTGAGGAATCTTACCCGTCTCTGGCTAACCAGCCATCCTCCGGGGCCAAGCAGGGTGCTGTGAGGTTCAGTTCTGTCTCCTTGGTAGCCTATGACCCCGTGGCCTCCACACCCAGCACCTGCCTTGGGAACCCCTGGCCTGCTGGCAGGGTCCCAGTGCTGATCACATATCTTGGGGAACTCGGGTTTTTTCTCCAGTGAGGGCCCAGCTCACACAATTGGATGTGAGACAGATCCCTGGTACCAGTCCCCACGAGGCTTCAAGCTCAGCATGAACAGAAAACTCAGGTAACAGCTGAGGGCAATTGGATTGTGAGAAGAGGGTCCCTCTTGGCACAAAGGGCAAGAGGGGCCAATATAGGATGCTCAAGTGCCTTCCCAGTGCCTTAATTCCTTCTGCAAGGGATTAAATCCTTTCATGTCCCCCTTTTTTTTTTTTGTATGATATTTTTTATTTCAGTCAGTGTATGTTTAATTTCTAGTTGGTCCTTTTTCATATCTTCGAGGGTCTCATTATATTTATTGGTCTTTTCTAGGACAGTCTTGAAAAGCCTTATAACCGTGGTTTTGAATTCTAAATCCAGTCCTTTTTTTCCCCTCTATTTCTTTCGTTTGTGATCTGTTTCTTTGTTGCCGCATTTTCGCTGCTTCCCTGAGTTGGTAGGGAAGCTTTGTGTGCT
Organism: Corynorhinus townsendii; assembly: GCA_026230045.1. NCBI lineage: Eukaryota > Metazoa > Chordata > Mammalia > Chiroptera > Vespertilionidae > Corynorhinus > Corynorhinus townsendii. The sequence continues at coordinate 150,174,721 of JAPDVU010000003.1, forward strand.
AGGTTTCCTGTATGGCCCAGTGGGTCGGCTTCCCCAGTTAACCTGAGGTGGACACTCTTGGTGCACCCCTTTGTGGACCGTGTGTACAGCCTTGTTGTAGTTAAGTCTTGATTGTTGTTAGTATCACTGGGAGGAATTGACCTCCAGGCCCATTGGCTGTGAGGATCAGCTGTGTCTACAATGGGAGAAGTTTGGTGCTGGAGACAGTCTTATAGGATTAGACTTGCCAAATTTCAAAAGTCTCTGTGCTCAGCTTGGATGGGGTGGAGTCTCAGGGCAGAGCAGACAGTCTTGGCTTCCTGTCAGCCCTGCCCTTGCGCGTGCGCCTCCAGACCTCTGCCTTCCCCGCCTCCTGAGCCTCCGCCCGAGAGTCCAGATTCCCCCGTAAGAGAGTGCATCCCCCGGGGCTCGCCTGGAACTGGGGTTCAGTGCAGTCAGAACTGGGGTTCAGTGCAGTCAGGAACTTCCGACTCCCTTCTGTTAGGGAAAGCCTGTGGCAACCTCTGCAGTCTTTGTGCACACTGGCGCGCATGCTTCCAGACCCCTGCCCGCTGGGGCTCCCCCAGGTCTCCCACAGGTGTCCAAGTCTCCAAGTGCTTTCTCTCTACCTGACAGTCCAGACTCCCCTGTATGAGCCTGGGTCCATGGGGTTTCGCCCGGAACTGGGGTTCAGTGCAGTCAGGGGCTTCCTCCCCCCTCCTGCCAGAGAAAGTCAGCCAGGCTCTCAGCCGCCCTTCCTCTCTGCACGCACAAAGACCCTTTGCCGTACCTCAACCCTTTGATGTTCCTCCAATTCTCTGTGAGCTTTTCTCTTTCCTTCTAGTTGTAGAATTTCCACTCAGCCAGCTTTCCTGTGGTTCTGGATGGTGTCTGTTCTGTCTTTTAGTTGTAGTTTTGAAATTATTGTGCGAGGCAGCAGTTTAGGTGCTTACCTATGCCACCATCTTGATTTCTCCTCTTTTGGCATTTAAAATTTGGAGCTTTCCATTATCAATACTGTTACTATTATTATTATAAATATTACTAGAGAACCAGTGTGTGAAATTCATGCACTGGGCGGGGGAGGGGCGGTGTCCCTCAGCCCAGCCTGTACCCTCTCTAATCTGGGACCCTTTGGGGGATGTCTGACTGCCAGTTTAGGCCCAATCCCACAACCAGTAGTTGGACATCCTTCTCATAATCTGGGACTGCTGGCTTCCAACCGCTCTCCTGCCTGTCTGCCTGATTGCCCCTAACTGCTTCTGCCTGCTAGCCTGATCGACACCTAACTGCTCCCCTGCCAGCCTGATGGCCCCCAACTGCCCTCCCCTCTAGGCCTGGTCACCCCTAACTGCCCTCTCCTGCTGGCCTGGTCACCCCTAACTTCCCTCCCCTACAGGCCTGGTCTCCCCCAACTGCCCTCCCCTGCAGGCCTGACTGCCCCCAACTGCCCTCCTCTGCTAACCAAGTCACCCCTAACTGTCCTCCCCTGCTGGCCTGATCACCCACAACTGCCCTCCCCTGACGGCCATCTTGTGGCGGCCATCTTGTGACCACATGGGGGTGGCCCTCTTGTGTGATGGTATTATAGTCAATGTGCATATTACCTCTTTATTATATAGGATTATTTATGATAATATGTTATCCCACAATCCAATATCTGAGTCTGAATTTCCTGATACATAGTACAATAGTTTACTTACAGTACCATGCTGCTAAACTCCTCACATGTATTTTTCAACTTAGAAGCATGGACTATTTAATCAAAAAAGCTCTGGATCAAGTCAGTAAGGCAAATGTATCAAAGCAAGGGCACATTTCAATTAATGGTGCTTGACATTATACAAATTGCTCATTTTCTGAAATATATGTGAAAAATGATCTTCAAAAAGTAAGTTAACACTTTTCATTTATATATTCGGCAAATACAGCCCCCATACTTATCTCTCAAAAGCATCTTTGTTTTTCTCCTTCAAAAAAGAAGGCAATGGAGTCTTCTCCCCTTGCAATGATAAAATGCATTATAAAGTCAAGTTAGAACACAGTTCTAAGTATTCACTTGTATTTGTTTATTTTCCTTTCAGAGGATAGTTTATCCTTGTAGACATTTAGGCACAGTTCAACAGCTATCTGAAGTTTCAAGCAGCCATGCTTTATAAAATATACATTTTTTAAATAAAAGTATTTTCTATTGTCTAAGCCCACACTTAATCGTGACATTCTATAAACCCAGTTTTGTAGAGAACATTTTGGCACTTGATCTTTATTCCACATTTGTATAATTTATTACGTATATTTACCTTGGATAATTTTTATAGACATTTCATAATTTTGTTCTTATTGGTCATAGTTTACTAGCCTGTGGTTTGAACATTTTTATTATAGCTATTTATTACATCTTCTAGACGCCTGTGTTTGGTGTATACTCCTAGATAAATGCCACTGAGTGACCTGAATTGAGTAGGCCTCTTGGTATCAGGTTTCCAGGCACAACATATATTTGCCAAACTGTCTTTATAAAATCAAGTCTCAAAAGCATCACATTCTCATATTTTGGGAGCTAACATATAATATTGTAGAATTGTTACAAGTGGAAACTTTCCATGTTTGGTACTTTTGAAAGAACTATAAATATAAGCAATCCAATTTAGCAATGATAAATGCAGCCTTCCAAATTCCAATCATATCTGTCCTTAGTTATAGCAATTTCCGATAAAAAAAAATACCTTTGGTGTTGCTCAGACACATATCATTTTTAAGACCTAGAAATAAAGACCTGGACTAAGGCCAGTCACTTGAATTGTGGGGATATCCATTCCCAGAATATCTTTTATTGTTATCACTGCTCACTTGTCTCCATGATGTATTAGAGTGCCCCAGCTTCCCTACCATTGGGGAAAAAAATTTTTTTTTTATTTTCCATTATTTATCTTGTTCTTCTTGCATGCTTTCTGCCTCTCTATAAGGTATTATTCAACTTGTTCTTTTAAATAAATCCACAGGAACCTTGATATCAAAATATCAAATGATTATTTTGGTTTTTCTACTATTTTTCCTTTGAATGAGAGAAGTAACTCTTTTGAAAGTAAACTTTTCAAGGTTCCTTTATATTCTATGAAATAAATGGAATAAGACAGGAAATTTTCAAACAAGTTAATGACCACTTTTCATTTAATGACTCAATCACAATTGCTGTATTTTTCCCATTCTATGATGACATTGGCTATGTATGCCTCATAAATTTAATAATAGCTTTTTAGGGGAAAAAATACTATCACATTAATGCACACAATTAGTTTTAACTAACTGAGAAGACCATATGTTAACTCATAGAAATACACATCACTCACATTTTTAGTATCTTGGTGTAGTAGACACAGAGAAGTCTCCCAGTAGGACTTGCTGCCCAGGTATGGGGAGGGCGATCAGCAGACAGCCTCCAACTGCCAGCTCTTTTAGGGTCTGCTTCTACTGCAGCGAGCACCCAGCCTAAGGTCAAACCCCTCTCAGGCCAGCCATTTCTAGGTCAAGCAGGGTGAGAATATAAAGGATCAGCGATTCTGGCCAGACCCAGGAAATATTCTGATGGGCCATACCCTAAGGAGCTTCCCAGGTGAAATCTGAATCTGGCTCCCATACACAGAGAGCAAAGAGAGACCAAAGAAAGAGGCAAACTATTCAAGATTGGCAAGTGGCAGCTTTAATAAAAAGGAAAGTTACTTATGAGGCTTGTAGCAGGCAACTACAAAATAAGTAGATCTCTGCACGTGCCTGCTAGACTCTGAACAGTTTATATAAAGCCTTACATGGGTTAAGTCATATATACCATCCAGACAGTCTCAACAACACCTGACTTTCTCAAGGCTGCATCCTTGAAATGGCTCCCACTGGGGGAATACTGGGCAGAGTGTACATTCCAAGAATAGGAGTGGGGCGGGGGAGCCTCTGATTGCCTGGTCCAACTTGTGGGTCAGTCAGCAGTCACATCCTCTCCATGACCTCCTCCAACACTCCACACCTTATGACTGGCTCTTACAATCTTATATGCCTCCCCTCTTATGCAATGTACCATCAGTGGTCAGCAAGGGGGTTTTACTAGCGTGGAAGTCACGCATTTGGTGCGATTATCTGGCTACACTGGAGGCAGATAGCATAGCAACAACATAGGTACATGCAAGAGAAAACACAGATTAAGATAATGATTCCCAATTTCTTCCACTAAGAGCCCCATGATCGGAGCCACTGATTTATTAAGTCGCCTAGACTGGGGGTAGGATCACTCAGGGTGTTCATTTGTGCCCACCATCTAACTTAATAAAGATGATATATTAGCAGACACATCAAGTATGAAGACAACATTCTGGTCGAATAATGGCACAGGTGCCTCCTTGCGAGGCTGTGATAATGTCCAAGGCCATTCTATTTTGGAGGAAAGCTTTTCTCATTAGAGACATTTCAGTGTTCAGTAAAGACAGGATTTGCTGGCTGTCACTTAGGGCTCACTGGGTGAATTTAGTAAGGCCTTCTATATGTGCTAGAATGTCCTACAGGCCAGTGGAAAGAACAAAGACGGTGCCCAAATGACTGTACCAGTGGGAAACAAAACATGCCCATCTGACCTTGAGGAGAGGGAGGTTGTTTTGTGGGCAGACTCACCCCTGTGCCCAGGGAAAACCCAGGTGCAACAGCCCAACCACTCAGATGAAAGCCATGGCCAAATGTTGAATCCTATTCAGGGACAGCCAATAAATACCTGGGTGGTGAAACCAGTCAGTGCAGCTATCCATTAATGCGACAGAATGACTACACAGTTTCATTGACATAGGTATATTCTATATTCCTGATAAAATTGGATTGGTTATGTTTGGAGTTGATTTTGGGAGATGGTGTAAGATAAGGGTTCAATTTCCTTTTACTGCATGTAGATCTCTGGTGTTCTCAGCACCACTTACTTAAGTGACTATCCTTTCCCCACAATGTGTTCTTGGCACTCTGCCAAAGATCAATTAACCTTATATGTATGGATTTACTTTTAGACTCTGTTATTCTGTTTCATTGGCATATATGTCTGTTTTTATGCCTGTACCATACAATTTTAATTACTGTATCTTTATAATATACTTGAGGCCCAAAGCACGAAAATTCGTGCAAGAGTAGGCCTTCCTTCCCCCGGCTGCCAGCACCGGCTTCCCTCTGGCACCCGGGACCCAGGCTGGCTTTCTCTGGGCCACCTGCAGGCACCCCAGGACCTGAGCTGGCTTCCCTCGGGCCACCCACAGGTACCCAGGCCCCAGCTTCATCAAGAAGGGTATCCGGAATGACATCCAGAAGACATCCGGTCTAATTAGCATATTAACCTTTTATTATTATAGACTTTAAAATCCAAAGGTATGATAACCCAACTTTAAAATGGCTAAAGGAACTGAATAGATATTTTTTCAAAGAATCATACAAATAACTAAAAAGTATATGAAAAGTTATTCAACACCACTAATCATTAGGGGAAAAATCAAAAGCACAATAAGATATCACCTCATATTTGTTAGGATAGCTATTATCAAAAAAAAGAAAATGAATGTTGGCAGGGATATGGAGTAAAGGGAACCCTTACATACTTTTGGTGGGAATGTAAATTGGCATAGCCACTATGGACAACAGTATGGATGTTCCCCAGAAAACTAAAAGTATGGGGAACCATAAAATCTAGGAATCCCACTTCTGGCTATATGTCCAAAGGAATTGAAATCAGGATCTCAAAGAGATATCTACACTCCCACTTTCACTGCAGCTTTATTTACAACAGCCAAGACATGGAAGCAACCTAAATGTCCATCAATGGAAGAATGGATAAAGAAAATGTGGAATATACATACAATGGAATACTATTCACCTTTTAAAAAAGATAAAAAGTCCTTCCATTTGCAACATTGACTAACCTGGAGGACATTATGCTAAGTGAAATAAGCCAGACACAGAAGAACAAATACTACAATACCACTTACATAATGAAGCTAAAATAGTCAAAGTCATGTAAGAAGAGAATGGAATGGTGGTTGCCAGGAGAGGGAAGGGAAAAACATAAATATTAGTCAATGAGAAAGTTTTGATTATACTTATAACATGAATAAGTCCTAGAGACCCACTGCACAGCACAATAGTTAACAATACTGTATTGAATACTTCAAATTTTTCTAAGAGGCCACTCTGTAAAGTACATGATTTTCTAACCACTATGATGTGTATCTGACACTAATACAGAATAATATTGAATGTAAACTGTAAATGAAAAGTTAAAATATATATATAAATATTTTAATTCATTAATGAAAAGATAGAAGGTGAAACACATGTTTTATCTCTCTAGTTATTAACAGCAATTTTTGGATAAAATTATTAAAGCAAAAGTAATTCTTAAGAGGGTAGATCTTCTTATCACAAAAACTAGAGGCCCAGTGCATGAAATCTGTGCCCCGGGGGGGGGGGGGGGGCGGGGGCTTTGGGGGTCACTTCAGCCCAGCCTGCACCCTCTCCAATCTGGGACCCCTCAGGGGATGTCCGACTGCCAGTTTTAGGCTCTGGGATTGGGCCTAAACCGGCAGTCGGACATCCCTCTCACAATCTGGGACTGCTGGCTCCTAACTGCTCACCTGCCTGCCTGCCTGATCACCCCTAACTGCCCCACTCCTTCAGTCTGATTGCCCCTAACTGGCCCCCTCTGCCAGCCTGGTTGTTTCTAACTGTCCCCCCCCCCCCACCAGCCTGGTCGCCCCTTACTGCCCCCCCCCACCAGCCTGGTTGCCCCCACCTGCCACCCTGCTGGCCTGGTTGCCCCCAACTGCCCCCCTGCCAACCTGGTCGCTCCCAACTGGCGCCCCTGCCAGCCTGGTTGCCCCATGCAACCTGCTGTTCAGTCGTTTGGTCATCCCTCACTAATCCTGCTGCCAGCCTTATCATCCCACGCAGCCTGTGTTCGGTCGTCCATCATCAGGTTGTTTTGGTCATGACAGCCCCTGGCTTTTTATATATTAGGATAATAATAATAAATAGGTGGACAGGACAATAAACAGGTTTACAACAGATTGTGGTGATAGTTTCACAGTGTGTACACTTATCTCCAAATTTATCAAGTTGTATATAGACGTATGAACAGCTTTTTGCATATTACAAATGATAGTAAAATGTCATGGAGATTTTTCAAAAGAGAGAGACATGACAGCTAATTATAGTGTATGATCCTAGATTAGAAAATGGATTGGGAAGAAAAAATGCTTTAAAAATATTTAAGACAATTTAAAAATTTTTAATATGGATTGGATAATAATATCATATCAGTATTAAATTTCCTGTATTCAATTATTTTACTCTGTTGCTGTGCAACAAACCCCCTTAAAACTTAATGGCTTAGCCTGGCCAGCATGGCTCAGTGGTTGAGCATCTGCCTATGAACCAGGAGGTCACTATGGGCTCCATCCCCAGTAGGGGGCTGTGCAGGAGGCAGCCAATTAATGATTCTCTCTCATCATTGATGTTTCTATTTCTCTCTCCCTCTTCCTTCCTCTCTGATATCAATATAAATATATTTAAAAACAGAACAGAACAATGGCTGAGCCCTAGCTGGTTTTGCTCAGTGCTTCCATCTTCAGCTTGTGGACTGAAGAGTCACTGGTCGGATTCCAGTCAAGGACATATACCTCAATTGCAGGCTCAATCCGTGGCCCCAGTCAGGGCACGTGGGGGAGGCAACTAGTCGATATTTCTCTCTCTGTGTCTCTCCCCCTCCCATTCTCTAAAAAAATCAATGGGAAAAAAATCCTTGGGTGAGGATTAACAACAACAAAAAAATCTTAATGGCTTAAAGGCATAAATATTTATTCCTTTTTGTGGTTCTGTGGGTTGGCTGGGTAATTCTCGTAGTCTGAGCTGATTCTGCTGGGGCTGTGTGGTCTAGATAGCCTCACTCACATTAACAGCACTTGGGTTGATGTAAACCAAGATGACAGCTGTGTCTCTCATCTGCCAGCAGCCTCACCCAGCGTGTTCACACTGTGGCAGAACGGCTCCCAGCATCAAGAGAGGGCAAGCCCAAAAGCACACCCACTTTTCAAGCCTCTGCCTGCATCAATGTTTCATAACCTGTGTCCAAAGCAAGTCACATGGCTAAGCCAGACTTAAGGAGTGAAGGAATAGATTCCCCTCTTGATGGGAGGAGCATCTAAGTCTCTTTACAAAAGGACGTGCAGACAGGTGTAGGAGAACTATTTGGCCATTTTGCAATCCATCATATTATAATTAAGAATATCTTTGTTCTAGAAAACACACACTGAAGTAATTCAGGATAAAGGTGGGTAATGTCTGCAATTTACAAATAGTTCAGGAAAAAATGATATGTGCTGCCTGTGTACAGAAACAGAGAGAGAAGAAACAAGTGTAGCAAAATGGTAACAATTGCTGAATCTTCATGATGGGTACAAAAGATACTTGGGAGTTTGGGGTACTGTTCTTACAACTTTTTAAGTTTACAATCATTTCATAATGAAAGGTGCTTTTTAAATCCCACTGCAGTATTGGATCACCTCAGTTTGACTCCAGGGTTATAGGATTGCTGTAGTAAAACAACCGAAACACAGGAGTAACGTGGATGGGATGAGAAGCGGGCCCTAAAGGAGAGTGCTGGGGAGACCATTGCAAGGGTGTCCTGTGTTCTGGGTTTGTGTACTTTCCTGTTTAGTTAACCACATATTTGTATGTTTTTCCCCGTATGAATTCTGTATCATGGGAAGTCGCACCATTTCTCTGTAATGTCAGTTAAACCTTGAGATAGCTGGTGAGCTCCTGAATGATAGAACCCTTTACACCCATTATCAGGCCACACCAATCTCTCCTAGCTTTATGTCAGTTTCAGGTCCATCTGGCTGCAACGTCATACCATTTCCACTCCACTTTATTTTGCCCAGCTGTGACACCAGAATAATGATTTTAAAATAGCATCAGGGTGCTTAAAATGTATTTCTAATAATAGCTGAATTAATTATTTGAATATTATAGAGACAATAAAAGAAATACATAGTTCACATCGTACAATGTTTACTATGTGCAAATAGGATCAGAGATTTTCAAAGTGGTCTCCAAACCAGCAGCACCAGTGGCACCTGAAAACTTGCTACAAGTGCGAATACTCGAGCCCCACCCAGACCTACTGAATCAGGAACTTTGGGGATGAGGCCAAGCAGTCCATGTTTAAATACCCTCTCCAGGTGATCCTAGCATTTGAGAATAGCTTCTCTCAATACCTGATCAATGAGAGCCATATCAGAGATGAAGAATTCCTCACTCCACCAACAAGTGACATTTACCAATGGTCAGCTGTTCCAGCAACAGTTAACTGTGAGGATAGATGTAGCCTCTGTAGGCTCTCTAACTGCCCCATGTATGCTCTGCTTGGCTCTTAAGGCCTCAAAACTTAGTTTCCAGTTTTCAGATAAGGTCAAGAACTTTGCCCTGAAAACCAGTTTTACTGGACCATACATCCATTTCCTACTGCTCCTGTCACTGTAGATGGATTCTCATATTCTTGTTATTGACTTCAGGGTTCATGACTTTAAAATTTCTAGCACTAGACAAGTCTCAATACTGTAACCCACTGTGGAATATAAAGCCAGCTGGAACTGGAGTTGAGCCTGGTATCCTACTTAGACTAAATGGTTGGATAGTACATGCCCCACCCCCCACCTTTCCCTATTTAGTGATTTTCTCTCCATTCTACCCAGCAGATGTTGCCAAGTTGCCACCATAGACTAAACCTGGTACATCATTGTGACTTGTCTGCTTTTTCTTATGACCTAAGATTCAGCCCCCAAAACCAAATTATTCTACTAAACCAGTGATTGTCAGTCATCATTGTTATAAACTGAATTGGGTTCCCCCCTCCCCACAAATTCATATGTTTAAGTCCCAACCCACAATGTGACTGTATTTGGAGACAGGCCTTAAGGAAGGTAATTAAGTGAAGTCATAAGAGTGGGGCCCTAATCTGATAGGACTACTGTCCTTACAAGAAGAGGAAGAGATCTCTTTCTCTCACAACCATGCAGAGGAGAGGCTGAGGAAGGATATAGTGAGAGGTGGTCATCTACAAACTAAGAAAAGAAGCCACACCAGAATCCAACCATGACCTTGCACTTCTAGTCTCCAGAACTTGGCAAAAATAAATTTCTGTTGTTTAAGCCACCTGGTCTGTGGTATTTTGTCATGGCAGCCTGAGCAGACTAATACAATTATCTGGGTGATGTTTTAAAAAATACATACCCCAAGTGTGTCTGAGGTGTGGTTCTTGCATTAACACTTCTTAGAAGCTCCCCAGATTATTCCATGTGCAGCCAAGGTTAAGAACCACTGGGACTGTCCCTGGTTTGCAAAATGCAACCCGTAGACCTATTTAAAAAAGGAAAAAGTCTGTCCCATTGACATCATTTAGAGGATACCTTTAGATTTAGAAGTATTGGTTCTCCTATTTCAAGGAATCTCCAAAGAGATAAGGAACACATAATTATAGCTTGCCAGCTTGAGCAACAGAATGTGAACCGAGCTTGGAGTTAAAATAACTTTAGAATAAATCAGACCAAGATTTTTAATATAATTACTTATTAAAGATCTCTTGTTTTCTGTTGGGAGTAATTTTCAGAAAAAGAAAAAGCAACAAAATTAGTAAAGAAACTCTTAACAACCCTGTAAATCAGAGTTTTAAGCTTAGAGCACAACATTTGAGAAACATCATCTAAATTTAAACTAAATTACAAGTTGCCAGTAATGTACATAATTCACCTTCTCATGAGAATAGTACAGCATGGCTGGAAGTAACTGGAAATTTTTCTGGAAAAAAAAATCCTACTAATATTTTCAAACTGGAAGGAAGTGGTATATTAGACAGGGTTCAATGACAGAAAATAAAATTCACTCTAGTTAGTTGAAGCATAACAGGATTTGAAGAAGAAAATTAAGTGATTATAAAAATGTTGGAAGGTCAGGAGAAGCAGGATTGAATCTGAACAGTTCCTGAAACCACACTGCCTCTGCTATGATTAAGGAAAGCTGCCTCTGTAGCAACCTGCTGAATCAGAGAGCCACTTTCTAAATAAACACAGAAGCTTTAGCAGATGATCCCAGAGCATGCAACGTCATCCTCTATCTATATAAGCAAAGTGGATGCCCCACATCCTGTTTCTCTTCCAATGGGACTTAATTAGTACTCAATGTGTCATAAAAATGCTTCTGATGGATGTAATCTAAATGATGTCCAGAACCCTACCTGCAAGGGAGCCCAGGAAATGTGGTTTTTCAATTTCTCAGCCTTTGTTTCTAGAAGATTGGAATATTTATTTGTAAAACTACTTTCTGTATACTTAGCACCCATATACAACCTAATTTCCATGATTATGTATCCAAACAACAACCTCCACAACATGCCTACCTGCTGCAGTTTGCCAGCTGTAGACTAGCAGTCACAAGAGACAAGAGGATTGCTAGTGTTCCAGACATACCCTTTTCTCTGTTTCCCCCTTGATAATTAGGATCAATTATTTCAACCAAAACAGGATTAGCCTCTTTTTCCTAAAATGGCTAGTTGTATCTATCCTCTAAAGGAAATAACTCTCTCTTAGATGCTAAGAGTTCTAAAGCAGCAGAGCCAAAACTTCAGCAACAAGAAGGAAAATTTTGTAAGTAGGTCATTTGCTATTACATTGGCGTAGTAGGAAGAGATGCCATTACCAAGTCTCTCACTTTGTTGTTAGACCCTATGTATTCCGGCTATAGGATACATATGTTGGTGAGTGATTCAGAGTAAGTACATCTATAAGACAGAATTTCTCACAAGGTATTATTTCTTAGATCCTGCTATAACTGAGCCTTCAATGGTCTATTCCACATTTTATAAGGGCAACTGCTTCTGGGTGGATATGAATCTATAAATATTAACCTGATGTTTTATTTTTGGCTATTAGTTCTTTGATTAGAAAAAGTATGGTGTATGATGCCATCCATAACTAAGCTAACCCCCCCCCCATCAAAACGTTAGACAGTTATCTTAAGAATCCATTTTTTACTAATATCTTCAGCTTTCTGCTATTATAATATATTAGCAAAATTACTTAACTCTTTTTTTTTCAGTCTTTTCCTCTAGAGTTGAGGTCACAATTGCTCCCTAGGACATGCAGCTATCTGATCTGGCTATAGGTGTGGAAACAATAAGGGTAGTGAACGTGCTACAAATGGAGAACTGTCATCTCCTTGCAAGAGATCTTAGAAAAGGCTGTTATAGAGCCTTCAAATAAAACGAGATAAACATCATCAAGCAAGGAAAAAGCTGCTTCAACTGGTGAGGAAGTCTTAGTGAAGTTCGAGCATGCAGATTTATCCTAGCTCTCTTAAATGACATTATTTCAATAATGAGGTCTAACTTTTCTAAGGCAATGTTTTCAATTTTGCAAAAAAATAAATGGCAAAACTATAAATTCAACCTACCTTATAATTCAACAAACTGCAGCATCAGACATTCCATCTGATTTCCATGTAAATTAGTCTTGAGGCTGAAAAAGATGAGCGAGTCCTTAAGGAACAGTTGTAAAAATTTCTTAATTCTCAGGTGGTTCCTAGAGCCGGTAATTTAAAATATTGAGCATATTTCTTTCTTTCTTTCTTTCAGCTCACCAGCACAATTTAGCAAAAAACCCAACTCACTCCTAAGTCCCTTTCTTCCCCATGTCCCCATAATGGTCTCTCACAGTGGATGACCAGAGGTGGTCATTTAAGTAACTGCCCACTGTGAGCTGTGGTTGCCTTTAAATAAAACCAAGTCCAATTTCTTTGATGTTTCTGGCTTGTAACCACTTCTGGTACTAATTACTTTATTACTTGGGTCTCATTTACACACAGCAGAATCCACTTGAACTGTTTTAAGCAGAAAGTGTCTTTCTGAGGAATTATGTGCTCCCATAAGTTTTGAAGAGCTGGAGAAGCAGGCTCCAGGCCAATCTCCCAGGATCTCTAAGTCCTAGCCCTTAGAACCACTCTTCCTCTGCTGTGATTGAAAAAATGACCATCACCCCCGCAGGAAGTCAACCAATCAGGAGTCCATTTGTACTATTGCTGACTGCAAAACCATTCTAACTCTGACATGACTGGGAACCCTGCACCCCAGGACACACTAATACATGGGGAACACAGTAGCACCACACTGTGCCAGGAAGCTGATCAGGAAATCATCTGCCATGTAAGCAGGTCACCATGTCATATGCTGGCCGCAGAACCATGTCAGTTCTCCCACAACCCCCACACGCTACCTCTCTTGTCTACATTCATTTTTTAATCAGAGTCTCATGCAATAGCATCTGGTTGATGGATCATAAGTCATATCTGAAACTCTGATTTCTGGTGATCTAGGATACCAGAAAAAAACTTAAGGGGGATGCTGAGTTAGCCATTATCATATGTAGTTCCCGTTTTCACTTTGTATCACAAACACTTTAAAATCATGATAGGCCTAGAAAACTCACCATAGCATGCCTTATTTTTTTCTCTGCCCCATGATTGATTGGAAGACAGGTAAAGTTTATGAAAAGTCAAAGTTAGAACCAATTATCTACATTCACAAATTATATTATAAGACAAACCATATTGAAAGATTTATAAAAATCCATGGTGTTTTAACAGCTTTACTGAGGTATAATGGATGTGCAATATACTATATATATTTAAAGTATACAATCCAAATTTGATATAAGTATATACCCATGAAAACATTGACACATCAAGATAATTAACATATCCATCAGCCTCAGAAGTTTTTCCAAATTCCTTTATAATCCATCCCTATGGGGGTTCTTTTTCATTTAACATTACATTAAGTTAGCCAATTCATTCTTTTTTTCATATTAATCGCTAGTAGCCCTGCACACAAATCTGTGTGCGAGTAGCTTGCTGCTGCTTGCCTCAGCTGGCCACCTGCCCACCACCGCTTGTAGCTCTCCTCTACTTGTAACTCACTGCCCTGCCCTCCTGTAACTCTCTGCCTGCTGCCCCGCCCTCCTATAGCTCTCCACCACTTGTAGATTGGTCCTGATGTTATGGCATAATTAGCATATTCCTCTCTTAGTACATAGGATAATATGTTGATTGTGCTTTTCATATGGCTTTTTACTTAATGTTCAAACTTTTTTTTAAGTTCTCAGTTAAAGTCAATTCATTCTTAAATAGGGGAATAATACAACAGAAAACAGGATATGTTCTCAAGTTCAAAAATGTAAGCTTTTAATAGAAAAGTTCTAATTCATTCATAAACAATCCAGGAAAAAAAGCTTAACATATTGGGGAATAGCCCTAGTTTGCTCTATACCCATTACAAAAATCAATATAACTAGACAGATCATATAAACCATTGGTCCTATATGTGTATAACAGAATACTGATGCATAGTTAATAGCACAAGTATTTCTCCAAATTTGGATCAGTGTAAAAATATTTTATTTGCTACAGCTGAGGACACATACTATTGATAGCAATGTCTATCAGCAACTGAGATGAGCAGTCATACTGCACAGATACAATTTGCAGCCAATGATATATAAAAGGTATAATAAATGTGAGATAAGAGGAACCAAAACAGATTTTGTACTTACTAAATAAAACAAACTGAAAAAAAATCTGTTACTAAATATATGAGAAAGGATGCCAGACAGTAAACAGTTCTACTCAAATAACAATATAGCACTAAACACTACCAAGGGAACATTGTAATACATTTCAAATATATTGCCCCAAAATTCTAGTATTTAGAAATGTGACATGAACATAAATAGAATAGGAGCCACTGGGAAGAAGAAAACACATCTAAACCAGGGGTTCTCAGACTTTGTATGCCTCAGAATAATCTAGAAGGCTGCTGCTTCTGCTTCTTCTTCTTCTCCTATTTTGAAATCCTGATTTTAATTCTTTTATTTTTAATAATTTTTTCAGTTATAGTTGACACACAATATTATACTAGTTTAGGTTGGAAAAGATGAAGAGTTTAAGAAGTACAAATTAGCAGTTATAAAAATAGTCATGAGGATATCTTATCTAATAAAAGAGAAACATACAAATTGACTGAACCTCTGCTACACCCACAAGCCAATCAGGAACGAGTATGCAAATTAACCCAACAAATATGGTGGCAGCCACAGAGCTGGAGCAAGCAGGAGGCTTGGGTTGCCCCCAGTGATGGAGGGAGTCAAGCTTTCTTCCCTCCCTGGCCTGCCCTGACCTCCGCTCAAGGCTACAAAGTTTCAATTATAGAAGATAAATAAATCCCAGATACCAGGGCCTCCACTTGGGTTGCTGGGGGGCATGGCCAGCCTGCAAACCACCACAGGCCCCTTGCCTAGGCCACCCCATGTCCCAAGGGAACCCCCACCCTTCAGGGCAAACCATCCAGCCCCCACACATGCACCAGGCTTCTATCCTATCTAATAAAAAAGTAATATGCAAATTGACCATCACTCCAACACACAAGATGGCTGCCCCCATGTGGTCAAAGATGCCTGCCCCCATGTGGACATAAGATGGCCACCACAAGATGGCCAGCAGGAGAGGGCAAGTTGGGAGGGACCAGGCCTGCAAAGGAGGGCAGTTGGGGGCGATCAAGTCTGCAGGAGAGGGCAGTTAGGGGTGACCAGGCCAGCGGAGGAGTGAAGTTGGGGGCAACTGGGCCTGCAGGGAAGGGCAGTTGGGGGGGACTTAGGCCTGCAGGGGAGAGCAGTTGGGGGAAATCAGGCCTGCAGGGGAGGGCAGTTAGGGGTGACCAGGCCTGCAGGGGAGGACAGTTAGGGGCAAATAGGCTGGCAGGGAAGCAGTTAGGCATCAATCAGGCTGGCAGGGGAGTGGTTAGGTGGTGATCAGGCTGGCAGGCAGAAGCAGTTAGAGGCAATCAGGAAGGCAGACAGGCGAGCAGTTGGGAGCCAGCAGTCCTGGATTGTCAGAGGGATGTCCGACTGCCCATTTAGGCCCAATCCTACAGGCAGTCAGACATCCCTGGAGGGGTCCCAGATTGGAGAGGGTGCAGGCTGGGCTGAGGGACACATCCCCCCAGTGCATTAATTTCATACACCAGGCCTCTGGTAGTCAATAAAATTATAATAACGACATATGGTATCAGATGGTACTAGACTTATATAACATTTAATAAGTTATATAAATGTATCATCACTATGTGTTCTTCTGGAGGGATTCTTAAAATATAGATTGCTGGGCCCCACCCCTGAGATTCTCATTACAGAAGTCTCTGGTAGAGGTCCCAGCATAAGTTCCGAAATGATGCTGATGATGCTGGATTGTAGACCATACTGTGAGAGCCCTTACTGATCTAGACTTCCGGTTTAATTCCTAGGAGAAATATGCAAATGGGAGTCAGAGAACCAGGAAGCGTGGCCAATAAGACTTGACCGACAACATGAACATGTAACTTAAACAGAGAGAAAAATAAGCAGTTAAGAAAATAACTAATTTGACCTCTAAAGGAAAGTAGAGATATCAAGAGCCCTATAAAACAAAAGATGAAAGATGAAATGATATTACCAAAAACAATAATAATAATAAGATGGAAAAAAAACTGGCAAAGGAAAGCTCAAAAAGTGAAGGGAAGAAACATCATTGGAAAATTTTTAACATAACATTTGAAGCAACGAAAAAGGAGAAATGTAGAGAGAACAAAATCCATATTGTAGAGGACAGGCTTGGGGAAGCCACACAGAAATAAAGAGGAGGACAATGAGAAAACAATTAAGGGAAAAATGATGGATATGAAGTACAAGCAAGAGAAATCTAGTATACAGCTAATTAGTATGCCTGAAGAAAATAGCAAAATAATTGGAAAATGAAACTTATTTTCAATATGTTATGTGAGAGATTTTTTTTATTTAGAAAACCCTGATATGATAAAAAATAATAATAATTACATATCCCTTGAACATGGAAGTTTGAGGTTAAATAATACAAGAGCTCCCAAGCAGAAAATTCATGTCACCTTCATTCACATGACAGAAGTCCTGCCTCAGTAACTCTGCCTTAGCCTCATCTCTGCCTCGATGAAACAATTCAAAGGGCTGCTCATTCTCATCCTTCTCTTTTCAGGTTTAATATCAAATTCTCAGAACCCTTTCCTGACTTTCCTCTATAAAGCAGACCTTTGACTTACTAGCACTTCAACTAATTAGTTTCTTCACAATCAAAGTTGGATATTTTTAATGTTCAAATGATATAATTACGTTGTTAATTATCAGTAACTTCCCAATATAATTTAAACTCCACAAGGAGAGAAATCATATTTGTCTTGTTTACTATTTGGTTCCTCTTATCTACTACAGTGATTGGCACATAGTAGTTAGTCAATAAATGTGTTACATGAATTAATACTTAATTATAAAGTTACCATAATTCAAAGCAAATTTTAGACTGTAAGTTCAAATGGACTAAACTAAGAGTCTAGAATTAGACCCAAGCATACCATATCTAGAAGTTCTGAGTACATTATAATGGCATTTTAAGTTGGCAGAGAGATATTCAATATCTGGTGCATTGATTGGTGGTTTGGAAAAATAAATAAGGCACAATCTCTTGTGTGAATGAATGACTTTTGAGGGAGTCAAGCAATGATGAATTTGCCATAAAAAAAGGTTTTTAAAAGAAAAGAGACTCAGAAAATCAGATGTGCTTAAAGTCAAAATTTAGTATGGCAGGAAGTCAGAAAATACTATTAAATATAAGCGATCAGGAATTTGCAGATGCTTTAGGAAAGCCTTCCCATGGAACATGGAATAAAGGATTATACAAATCTTATTTAATTCTGGAAGGAAAGCTGACATCTGGGTTGCATACACATAACACTGAAGCAAGAACTTAAAATAGAAAATATGTATGCTTGTTTTTACTTTATACAAATTATAAACTCTCATATTACAATAGTAATAACACAAATAAGACTGTGTAATAAATGACAACCCAAACGAAAAGTTGCAACATAGTTGGTAAATAATTATTGTTTCTAACTACAAATAACTCATAAATCAATAAGAAAATGAAAATTACTAAAGGACACAAAAAGACAATCACATACACATAAACATATCACAATAAGGGATTCTACTCTCCCAGCAAAAAGGCAAATCTAAAGTTATATATGTTAGCTCTTTATTACATAGGAGTATACATATATATGCTCTTATATAATAAAGAGCTAATTGGACCGAATAGCAGAACGACCATCCAGATGACCATCCGGATGACCTTCCAAATGAAGATGGGGCTGTGAGGGCTGGCCAAGACAGCCAGGGCTGTGAGGGGCTGTGAGGGGCTGCAAGGGCCAGCTGAGGCTGCGAGGGCCAAGCCCCTTGCACAAATTTCATGCATCGGGCCTCCAATATATATATATATATATATATATATATATATATATATATATATATATATATATATATGGAGTGGGGAGAGAGAGAGAAAGATTGGTGTTGATTATAGTCAAAGACATTAATTACATTGAAATATCTTTTTACCCATAATATTGCCAATAATTTAAAAGATTGATAATATCCATAGTTGACCAGAATACAGGGAAATAGACAATCTCAAATACTGTTAGAGGACTTAGGTCAGAAATATATATTAAAAATTTAACACTTTGGTTTAGCAGTTCCACTTTAAAGTACTTCTCCTAAGATTCCAATTGCAATTTTAAACTCAGCAGGTCAAAAAGAAAACTCTTATACTCCCAACAATACTTATTAATCTCCCAATATTTTCCCATCTTACTAAATGGCACCTCCAGATAATTAGTTGCTTCAGAAATAAATTTGGTTATCCTTGATTCTTCCTTTCTCTCATTTTCTGCATTCAACTCAGCAAGTCTTTTCAATTCTACCTCTAAATGCATCCTCTTCTCTCCTCTCCACCATACACATTGCAGTCCAAACCACTATCATATTTTCCCTATATTCTCGCAACAGCTTCCTGACTAATTTTCTTTCTATTCCCATGATCTGACCCCAACCCTGAAGCTAAAATTAAGGCCTTTAAGGAAAAAAAAAATGTATGTTTTAAAGTAAATGCTCAAAGTCTGTAATTTCTACCATATTTAAAAACTAACTACTCAACAAATAACAACAGACCCTCCTCCACACCACATCTTATTCTAGTTTTTTCTCTGCTCCCTTTTATAGAAAAAAAAAGTGGTGATTTGGTGATTGTGAGAAGGAGAGAGTAGGTGGAGGTGGGAGAAGGTATAGGGGGGATAAATGGTGATGGGGGAAAAAATAAAGAGGAAAATATCCATTGTTTATATCCTTCATCTTTATTTCATCTCCTTTTTTTTTCCTCAAATTATCTCCCATCAGGCATTCATCAACACTTCCTACCAAGACCTCCTTTGCATGGATATCATATAATCCAACAGTCATTTCTCAGTCCAACAGTCAATTCTCAGTCCTCTTCCTACTTGACTCCCAGCAGCATTTGACATGATTGATGCCTCTGTTCTCAATATTTCATTTAGTGTTTGAGATATCACTACTTCCTGCCTTTCCTCCCACCTCTGACCATTCCTTTACTAGCTCTTCTCTCCATGTGATCTCTCAGTGTTGGAATGCCCCAGGCTCCTTCCTCAGATATCTTCTCTCTTCTTACTCACTACCCACCTGGTTCATCCATTGCTACAGCTTTAAATATCATCTGAATGTTAATATCTCCAAATATATGTCTCTAGGCCTGACCTTTCTCCTGAATCCAGGCTTGTCTATTCAATTGCCAGCTCAACATTCCCCTATGGAAGTGTAAAAGGCACTTCTATTACACAAAATACAACTCTATTTTCCCCCTCAGAATTTCTCCTTTCCTGGTCTTTCATATCTCCAAAATTGGAACCACCATTCACCATATACTACAAAACTATTGGAGTCTTATTTGACTTGTTTCTTTCTCAAATAATCCATATATAATCCATCAACAAATCCTATTAGCCCTTCCATTTCAGTACATGCTGAACCTAACAATGTCTTACCACTTCCACCACTATCACTCATGCCAAAGACACCATCATCCTTGCCTGGACTATTATAATAGTCCTCTCTACTTCCATCATTTCCCCCTTCATATAACAGTTAAGGTGATCTTCTTTAAAAGCATGAGATCCTGTCACTCTTCTGCTCAAAATCTTCCAATTTCTTCCTATTCTATTCAGGAAAAAAAAAAAGAAAAAAAGAGAAGACAAAATTAAAGAAAAGAAAAGAAACGAAATGAAACGAGAGAAAAAGAAAAGAAAAAAAAGAACACTAAAATCCTCACCATGGCCTTCAAGGCTCCTGGCTACCTCTCTGACTTCATCATCTAGTACTTTCCTCAGTACTGTGTCTATAATCAGGTCTCTTGGATTATTTAGGCCTACCAACTAGAAAACCAATGTGTTTTCCAATCCTGCCATTCCCTCTGCCCAGAACAATCATCCCCCATCTATTGGCTTGATTCATTTTTCATCTCTTGCAGATCTTTGTTAAGCCTCCTCTCCTCTAAAAGACCTTCCAAACCATCCTACCTAAAATAGCACATGCATAAGTGTACACACACACACACACACACACACACAGACATACACACACCATTATCCTGTTTTAGTTTTTACATACATTTCTACCTGACATTCTACTATATGAAGCTAGAATATCAGCTTGAAAAGGGTAGGGACTTCCTCTATTTTGGTCATTACTGAATTCATGACATTCCCTATATTCTAGGGCCTGGAACTTGGTGATATGGAAAATTGCTCCATAAATATTTGATGAAAGATAGGTTGAATAAATGAGTGGCTCCCTTGGTCTTTCACCTAAAATCAGCACCCACCCCATTTAAATTTCTCAAACAGCATTTTAGAGCATTGAAAAAAATTTGCTTATAATAATATCTAACTCCCATTCATAGACCATGAGGCCCTGAAGGATAAATCTCTGATTGTTTTTCCATTCTTAGTTTCTTCTCTCTCTTCCTCTTTCTCTCTTCCCCTCTCTCTCTCTCTCTCTCTCTCTCTCTCTCTCTCTCTCTCTCTCTCTCTCTTTTTCTCCCCCCTTTCCCCCCCTCTCCATTGATCACTTCACTGGAGCCACATCAACCATATTTCTGTTCTTAAAACACTCAAGGTCATCCGTAATCGGGGCTGGTGCAATTTCTTGGAAAATTCTCTCCTCTTGTTTTCCTTCTGTTCAGGATGCCAATGGATTGGATATATGGAGTCTTTGAGAAAGAAAAGAGTCAAGCAAGACTCTAATAGTTTTGCTGCTATAGATGGTGAATAGTGGTTCCAATGTTGCAGATGTTGAAAATAATTTGTAATCCACCAATGGAGAATTAAAGCATTTATGAAGTATTCATACACTGCAACACTTTGCAATGATCAGTAATAACAATAATATAAACCTATATTTATTGATATGAAATAGTGACCATAATATATTAATGAATGAAAAATATTACATATTTTGTTTAATCCCATTTTAGTATGTATGCTTGTATTTATGACTGGAGAGTTATAAGTCCATTAAAATATTTGCTGAATTATTAGCAAGTATTGTCTTTGAGTGGTATGACTTCACATACTAGTACTATTTAACTTCTTTATAATTTTTCATTGTTTGGGTTTGTTTGTTTGTTTGTTTACAATGAGCATGTATTACTTATAATTAACTTTTATTTTGAAGGAGTGAATAGCATGGGGTCTTTTTCTGTGAATGTACAACACAACTCTAATATTCTTGCTTTAAAACAACATGCAGATGCCAAGCTGAGCGAGTTTAATTTTTAAAATTAGATAAATAGTAGTGGAAACTTCTAAAACACATACTACTTCCTATTTGAAACTATATTGGCTTCAAAATTAATCACTGGAGGGCTCATGTACACTGCCTTCTTCCCAATCTATATTGACTGAAGAGTTGAATGAAACACTTCATAGTACTAAGTTCTTTTTTCCTCTCAATCTTGCTCTATGAAGAATGAAACCTGAATATACACTGAGTGGCCAGATTATTATGATCTCTGAACACATAATAATCTGGCCACTCAGTGTATATCCTATATAATAAAAGGCTAATATGCAAATTATCTCCTCAACCAGGAGTTCGACCAGCAGGCAGGCTGGCCAATCGCCCATGTCCCCTCCCCCTGGCCAGGCTGGCTGGATCCCACCCATGCATGAATTCATACACTGGGCCTCTAATAAATATATGTATATATTGAGTGGCCAGATTATTATGCATTCAGAGATCATAATAATCTGGCCACTCATGTATAGCACTAATTTTAAGTTTTTCTACTTAGTACACATTATACATCTTACCTCATACAGTGCATCTAGTACACTCCAAATTACATGTTAGAGAAAATTCTACTTAGTCACAGGGCTCCTTTTAGCTAGGTCTGTTAGTCTAGTCTGGACTCATAGAGTTTTATTTTATTTTATGTATGTATGTATCTATTGCCATTGCCAACCCAGAAAAATCATGTCAGAATTTGCCAAAAATAAGGCACAAAATATTCAAAGAATGCTTCTACTCAAATCCTATCTAATAAAGAGGTGATATGCAATTTGACCATCACTCCAACACACAAGATGGCTGCCCCCTTGTGATCAAAGATGGCCACCCCCATGTGGACACAAGATGGCCGCCACAACATGGCCAGCAGGGGAAGACAGTTGGGGGTACCAGGCCTACAAGGAAGGGCAGGTGGGGGGGACCCATGCCTGCAGGGGAGGGCAGTTAGGAGGGACAAGGCCTGCAGGGGAGGGCAGTTGGGAGGGACAAGGCCTGCAGGGGAGGGCAGTTGGGAGGGACAAGGCCTGCAGGGGAGGGCAGTTAGGGGCAATCAGGCTGGCAGGGGAGGGCACTTAGGGGCAACAGGGCTGGCAAAGGCAGGAAGTTAGGGGTGACCGGGCCTGCAAGTGAGGGCAGTTGTGAGGGACAAGGTCTGCAGGGGAGAGCAGTTGGGGGTGACCGGGCTGGCAAGGGAGGGCAGTTAAGGGTGACTGGGCCTGCAGGGGAAGGCAGTTGGAAGGGACCAAGCCTGCAAGAAAGGGCAGTTGTGGGGGGGAGGGGAACCAGGCCTACAGGGCAGTTGCAGGGGGATAAGGCCTACAGGGGAGGGCAGTTGGGGGGAATAAGGCCTGCAAGGGAGGGCAGTTGGGAGGGACAAGGCCTGCAGGGGAGGGCAGTTAGGGGCAATTGGGCCAGCAGGGGAGCAGTTAGGCATCGATCAGGCTGACAGGTGAGTGGTTAGGGGGTGATCAGGCTGGCAGGCAGAAGCAGTTAGGGGCAATCAGGCAGGCAGGCAGGCAAATGGTTGGGAGCCAGCAGTCCTGGATTGTGAGAGGGATGTCCAACTGTAAACAGGCAGTCAGATAGGTCCCAGATTGGAGAGGGTGCAGGCTGGGCTATGAGACACCCCCATCCCCCCACCCCCAACCCCCCACCCCCATGCACGAATTTTGTGCACTGGGCCTCTAATATTCAATAATAACTATGCAATTACAGAAACATTTTAAAAATCTCAGGAAATTAGAGTGAAGTCATTCCTGTAAAAGGGCTTTTGTGCATACATGCTGTCAAACGTGGAGCTGTGTCTTCATCACAGCGGAATCACAGCAGTTCCTGTAAATCATTCTGACACACTTTTTTCTGGTCCAGGTTGCAAGATAGCTGCTTTCATGAATCCCAAAATCACAAAACAAGTAGCAGATGCAGTCAAATTTCTTTTCTGACAAACGAAGAAGAAAACTTGCAAGGATGAATTCACATGAGATTGAAACATGCTTAGAAGACCAAGAACTGAGAGATCACTGCGTTCCTGTGAGCACCGTGAAATGCCAAAATTGTTTTCTGACACTTAGATATAATTGCAGCTAACCACACTGTTAGGGCTCTTCTCTTGGCAGGCTCAAAGCCTATGAATATGTGTGCGTATTTGTGCAAGTGTATAAATTAATTTCCTTGTGAAGGTGTGATTGCTCCACCTGTTATAGTATGTCTACATCTTAAATTTTCATCGTGTTGCCAATTACTTCACAAAATAGAACTGAAGAGTGAAAGTTGAGGTGCAAAATGTCTGATTTATGTATGAAATTGGTTATGCCCAGTGATTTTTGTGGCTGCTTTAAATATTCTGTTTTAAATTGATTAAATAATTAAAGCTGCTACAAACATGTCAGATGGAATTTCACATAAAATTTTAACTGGTTCCTTGGAAATGTCACATATTTCTTCATGCTGTGGGATCCTTAAAAATTTCTGGAAAGTCACCTGAGGTTTTCACGATCATAAGAGAGACAGTTGTGGCAGGATAAAAGCATGATCTCCTAGGAATTAGAAGAACTGGGTTTTGTAATTTATAACCACCATGACCCTGAACAAGTAACTCACCTCTCTGAGATCTTTTTGTCACATCTAAGAAATGGAAATGAGATTTGTTCTGCCCATCTCATAGGATTCTTTAAAGATTAACTAAAGTAAGCCATGTCATTTGAAATGCAGTTTGAATATTGTAAAGTACAAAACTAATTCAATAACATATTTAAGAGAAGTCAGTGTTCAGGAGCTAGATTGAAGTAATTATAAAAGAGCTATTCAGCACAATTGATATCACTCAACGTCTCGTGAGCATCTACTCTGGAAAGCACTTCAGCTCTTCAAAGATGACTAAAACACTATCTTCCTTCAACAGCCTCACACTCCAGTGAAGACTACATAGCACAACTAACACTATAAAAACAGGCCAATAAATAAGTGCCAAGTGATAGGTATCAATTGGAATGATTGGGAGATGCAAGCAAAAAATTTCACCAAGACCTTCCATGGTGAGAGGGGTTGAGCCTTGATGGACACGTGTTTTTTTTTTTAATGGATTGGGCGGGAGGGTTGTATACTGAGATTTTAGACTGACAAATAATCATATTCCTTTTCTACCCCAAGTTCAAAGCCAACTGATGGTTGACAAAAGGAAAAAGATTAGGAAGGCAATCCAGGAGGGGGAGCTGGCAAAGCAGGAAGGGGTGAGACTAGATATCACATACAAAGGAGAAAATGAATCAACTGCACTAGCTAAAGAAGAGAGTTTCTGCAAGGCAGTTGGAAACAGGAAACTTAGAGGTATTTGAAGTGTGCATGTGGCATGAAAAGTGTTACCCTATAGACATCGAAGGGTTTTGAATCGAGAACCAACATGACCAAAAAGGTCTCTGTGAGGATTATTGTTATATTATTATTTCCTCAATAATTTAGAAATGAAAAATAAAGAATGCAGCTTATTAAAATAGTTTAAGAGTAAGAAAATAAGGATAGGGTGACAGCTGAACACATATGTTTTATTAATTTCTTTTCTGACAAACAAAGAAGAAAACTTGCAAGGATGAATTCACATGAGATTGAAACGTGCTTAGAAGACCAAGAACTGAGAGATCACTGCGATTCCTGTGGGCAAGACAGGAGTTTGGTTTCTCAATTTAATCTAGCTAATCATATGACTAAAACACCTCACTCCTAAATGCCTTTAATAATCACACAGTCTTCATAGCAAATTATTATTGCAGCACACTTCTGGTGTGCTACAATAAGAAATTTAAAATATACTTAGCATCAGGAATGGCCTTAGATGAAAGTTTTAAGTAAGAAAAGTTTACTTTAAGAGTTCCCACTTTAACTCTCCAAACGTATAAAGAAACAATTCTTATTTTTAGTGGGAGTCATGTGTTTTAAGTTTTTTGTTTAAGATATTTGAGTACTGCTTGACTAGGGAAATAGCTGAGAAAAGAGATATCAAAGAGAAATTGTAGATGTGGAAAGCATTCCTTATCAGAACTAGAAAAGTCTAATCACTTGCTGACTTCAAAATTCACCTTTGCTACCCAAAAGAGCTGAGGATTGAAAAAGGCTTTCATAATCGAAACAGAATAAAATGAGTCACACAGTAGAGACTGGAGTCTTTGAAATCACAGGGGCCAATGAGTCTGCTCTTGACCGTTACACAGAACTGATGTTGTGAAATAGAATTTAAGAGAAAAAAAATTACTTACCATTAAGCTCTGTGAATCACTGGTGAGAATCCAGCCAGATGCTAGCTTATAATCATCTATAAAACTTCAAAGGACTAATGCTAAAAAAATAACTCCAACTTTATGCAAAGATCAAGCTACACTGATGACCACTGCAGTACTTTTACAGTATTGTCATTAAAATGCCCAAAAAGAGAGGTTGAATAAATTATGATTCTTCCTCAAGACCATCCAAGACATATTTTTTTAATGATGTAAAAGGGAAACACTTCTGAATAGTGTTGTTAGGATCTCTGGAGACCTTCTCCATAGCAAAACAACCTAACTGGAGAAAATATAATTTAAAAACAACAACAATTTAAAGTCTATGGAAATTGTCCTAAGGGCAAATAGAAAAACATTTATTCAAGAAAGTCTAATAAATCTCAGTAAGAGCAGTGTGATGAGGTGCAGCCAAGAAGACAGGGCTTGAGCCTTGATGGACACATGTTTTTTCTTTCTTCTCCCAGCTCCCAGGCTAGGGTGCTGGCTTCTCCCTGGAAGGGGGGAGTCTGTTAGCATGTATCGTGCCCATCCCTTTCCCCTGATCTGTACTACAGACACTCTACTCCAACCAAGAGTGGCAGACAGGTCTGAGGCCCCTTCCTCCACCAGCCTTCACTAGTAGGGCAGAATCTCCACCACAGGCAGGGCAAGCCAAGAACACTGGGCCTTGATCACCTTCACCTCCACTCTCGCATGAGGAGGACATTCCACACCAGGAGGGCAAGTTGAGGATAGCAGGTCCTACCACACATCATCAGTGCCCACTCATAGAACAGGATTGTCACTCTCAGAGAAGTGGGCCACTTCCCTGGCACCAGTTCCACGACACATGGAATAGACATTCTTCCCATGAGAGAGGCAGGCTGTTAGAAGAGAGAGCTCTGTTGCTCTCTGTCAGGGGACTAACTTTATTTGCAAGGAGAAAGGTGAGTTCAAGTCTAGGGGAACTAGTGAAAACAACAGAGCAATTGACAGGAGCCTGGCAGCTCTTTGACAGCCACCAGAAAAACACTAGACAGACCAGAGGTTTAACAGAGAGAACCAGGGAAAAAGAAAACTGAATCCTTAGAGAAGGCCTCAAAGACTACCTGGGCAAAAAGGCCTGATTTTAATTGGATCAGACTGTAGAGCAAGCTGTGCCCCAGGACATTGTCAAAAACAATAGAGCCATCAGCTGGCAATTAATAGAAGCAAAGAGTTGCATGTGATGCCAATAGAGGCAGACCATCGAGGACCTTAACGGAGAGATCAGAGAGACAGAGAGAATCAAAAAGAGCCCTGCAAAAACCTTGGTCATCCCCCTGTCCTGCATGGCCCTCTAGAAACTGAGCCTCTCCCACTTGATATGTCCTCTCTGGAAGCAATGGATGACTCGTCCTCACTGTTTCTCACCTGGCTGCTCCAGAAACCTGGCTTTGAGATATGATAACATGCCCTAGACTTTATTGATAGATGAGATGTCAAGATTTCATAGGAAAATAGGAAACTTGAACTGCAAAGGACTGGGTCTAGGAATCTGGCTACAGGCTGCTCCTTAAAAATAGTGTTAATCTGTCCAATCTCTAGTTCCAAGAGTGGGTAATCAATTTATGTATCAGTAAATTCATCACCAGTAACAAAGACGGTTCAATGTGGTGATTTAATTAACATGGGGTCAGCAGTAAAGCAGTCAAAACACTTGAAATATATTTGAGGTAGAGTGTTGGGTTTCTGAATACTATGTGGCTATCAGGACCCAATTCAGTAATTCAAGAAATAGGATCCCAGCTCATTTGATCTTCCCTCCATGCACATACATACCTACCATTACCGCCACTACCACCATGACCAGTGAGGGACTAGAAAGAACCAAGCAGAATGATATGACTCCTGCCAAAGGAGTTAGAACAACACTCTCATTCCCATGAAAACTGCCATGAATGCTGAAGGAGAAACTGAGGTAGAGGCCTAGTCAGTCCCTTTAACATGGAAATGTTGGGTGAAAAATTCTCAGCATGACCAAGACATCTTCATGACTGTCTGCTAGCCGAGTACCTCTCAACACCTTGCACCCCAAACTGAATAGACAACTTAGATCTCAGCATAACCCACTGCTTGTAATTCTCTGAACACGTGATGTTCTCTCCCTTTTGTTTCCCTGCATGTGCTAAGCCTTGCTTAGAAGGGTCTTCCCCCCTCTTCCTCCCTTCCTAATCCCTAGTTATCATTTGAACTCCATTAAAACATCGCCTTCTCCAAAAGTCTTCCCTAATTACCCCAGTCTGGTTTGAGGATTCATTTTGCATACTCTAATCATATCCAGAGCCCATTTCTATCATAGCCCCTACATTATAGCCCAGCTATCTGCTATATTGATGCTCCTGACTATAAATTCATTAGGACCATTACTTATCAGTCTTTTTACCCATCATACTGGGCACAGTGCCAGGCACTCAGCAAATGTGTGGTCAGTGAGTGATTGCATCTCTGGAGGCATAAAACTGCTCAAAGGAAGCCAAGGCTCCCCAAATTTGGGATCATGACCACAAAAGTAATTTCAGAGCACACTGCTGACCATTCTAAGCTTTCAAACATATTGTCTCCCATCATCAGGACTACTTAATGAGTGGACAGAGCTAAGCCTACAATTCATAAGGGACTCTCTCCTTGTTCATTCAGAGGCTACAGAATAAAGGGGACTCACAATATGAGCCCCTGCTGAGCTAAGATAAAATAATGTGATAATATTTGGCACATGTGCATGTAAATAAAGACATCCTGGATATTATGCCTTAGCTCATAGAAATGGTCTAGCTGTGCAATGGTCTAGCCAAGAGTCACGGGTGGGAGGAGATAATATTTTATCCATAGAGACCTTCCTTGGGGTCCTGCTCAAGTCTCACCTTATAGGTGACCACCAAATTAGGGTCCCAGACAAAACACATGGTACCCTATATTTTAGTTTAAGAATGCCCCAAATATTGCATGGGGCATACTTACACTAAAAAAAAAAAAAAAAAAAAATTGTTATTTTTTATCTGAAATTCAAATTTAGCTGGGCATCCTGTATTTTCATTTCATGAAGGGAAAAAAAAACTTGAAAAACTCGTATTATAGGAGTTTTCTGATTAAGTTTAGCCATTCACATCAGCAGTTACTACATCTACCTCATGATCTCCACAATTTAATGAAAAGGTCAAGAAAATTAAATATTTTGCACCATGTTCATGGACTGTTTCTGCCAAAACTCTGTGATATCCATTGAAATGACTGGCCTAGAGAAATGACTGGCCTGAGTCATTTAAAAACAACAACAATTTAAAGAGAAATTTAAAGAGAAGGGTGCTAAAGGGAAATGGAAATTAAGAGTAGAGAAAGCTGAGATTCAGGGAGAGTGGCAGCAGAGAATTCCCAGCCTGATCACCAAGCCAGCCAGCTCCTTAACACACTCTGTCACTTGGATTATGGTTGTTACCAGGCACAATTAAAATAATCATATTCTCATTAAATTAGACTATTTCTCATAATAGCCTAATTTGATCTCCAATAAGGACCGGATCCAGCGGGGCTTTGGAAAGCACAGTGCTGTTGATCTCAGTGGCAGCCTACTTGGCACAAGGAACAGAGAATTATGTTTTCCTGTTCAGCATCACTGCCACCTGTGACATTCCCAATGTTCCCTCTTCATAAAAATTAAACCTCCTGCTTGGGCTGAAAACATTTCTATTGCTAATGGCTGCACACGGACACTGAGGAGGATTTCATAATCCCCAACTTTCCCCTAGTGAGGTTTTCTATGTCTTTCTTTAGATGTATTTTATATAAAATACACATCTTGATATTTTATCACCCTATTAAGGTTAAAGTCATGCAAGCATGACAATTACCATCTTTATGAACCTTTTATCACTATAAATTTTTCAAAAACCTAAATGTTATCTGCAAAAGTCTTTTGAACTTACCCTTAAAAGCCATTTTACTACATTAAAAATAAAACATCAGTTCTGCCATTTAAAATTTGACAGTAGAAATGGAAACATTGCCAGCATCTTTATTTGTATTTCTCCCTTTCACACTCAACTTTGCTAGTTATCATTTTAAATGTTCTTTTGAGAACAACTCAACTCCACCCAACTGGAGGGCCAGGTTCTAACATATGTCCAGGTGCATCAAGCCTTGTTTCAAAATCTTCGTGGGAATACCTAATAAGGGGGAAAAAGTGCAAGTCAAAGGCTATGCTCAAGGAATTCTTCTTTCTAAAGTATACCTAGTGCTCATTTGATTTTGTTGAGATACCCTTTCTTCAGATAAAAAAGTGAATTTCAATGTGGTCTATCTTACTCTAAGTTCAGGTGCTGCCCTTGGCATAACCTCACCGTGCCTCCAGGTTTTTCCCAGGTTACCTTCCTTCTGTTTCAGGGCCATTGGAAATGGGAATTTGCCAGGGACATTTGGATAAGATTCAGCAATGTCTGGGCACCGGTAAGTGTGACTTCTGCAGTTCAACTCAGGATGACCTAACAAGCACCGGGCTGTGGAATATCACCCCCTGGCCTTTCCCACCAGGGAGTGAGGGCTGAAGCGACTGTGACTCCTCAGAGTTACATACTCAAATGGCAACATCGTTGGCCTGTGGATGGTACCTCAACTCCCACACAACTACCTGAGGTTCGAGGTAAATGGACCGTTTTTCAAGCTGAAACTGAATCCTCTCCATGGGGTCTATCTAGATCTTATCTCCTAATCTCAGTCCCAAACACCTCCACCACGTGCATACACTATACCCTCCCAGATCAGAATGGTCTTGGATCTTGTTTTCAACCTTGGCTGCGCAAGAAAAATCCAGGGAGTTCTTCTTTGTTTAGTTTAGTTTGGGGGCGGGGGGGGGGGGAGAGGGGGCGGGGTTTGTTTTGTTTTGTTTTGTTGTTTTGTTTTGTTTTTGAGTACGAATCCCCAGTGACCACCCTGAGAGATTCTGACTCAATTGCCCTGGGGTGGGGCCTAGCAAGAGGCATTTAATAGCTCCCCCAGATGATTCTATTGTTCAGCCGGGGTTTAATATACTGTTGTTTGTTTGTTTTTTTCACTTTCACATCTATTTTCTGGCATAAGCAATAGACCAAACTTTCTTCAGGGTCTTCCTTTGGCGTCTCAAGATGTTTTCTTAGCTTTTGCAGAACTTGGCTCTTGAAAATAGAAAGCTTTGATTTTCAAAACTACTGTTTCTCATATGGACTTCGAGGGCCTGTTTTGGAAGTTGCCAACAGAACAATGGCTGTTTCTTTGTCTCTGCCTTTCTCTTATCACAATTTTAATTCTCCTGAAGGAGGATAGTTTGACTGGTCAGGAAACAGTCTTATACTATGAGAAACAGTAAAGAAAAACTCAAAGATGGTATTTCTATATATGATCACCTCATATTCTGTCCTTTACTTAATTTCCATTTCCCTTTAGCATCCTTCTCTTAAAGAAAGATTCCCTTATTGATATTCCTCCCAGCAGTCATTGGTGAGGAGGGCACCACTGATTCTCTCCAAAGGGCAGGCGAAACAACCATAGCCATGGAATTATTTAGGAGCCTCAAGGCTCTCAGCCTCAGCCTCCTACTACAGGATCCCTGGGAAAGAAAATGGAGACATTTATCCTAGCATATAGGGAACTAACCCATAGTAGATCTTATTTATCTGTGCAGTAGCCCATGGTAAGCACAGTTACTAAAGGCAGCCTGTTCCACGTATGGATCTACCCAAAGATCCTGCCTTGCAAATTTGGGCTTCAAAAATCAGACCACTTCCACTGGAATATGCAAGTTGAACAACTCTGTGTCAACTTGCTACCTGGAGAATATCTTCCTATGACATGCCCAAAGAACCTATGGGCGTGCCCTTTCCAAGGGACATAGCTCCAAGAGAGGAAAGGGAAAATCTGTTCTCCACTCACTCACTGTTGCTGTCCTTGTTGCTTTGTGATGTCACAGTGGAGAGGAGGTGGTGCAGAAACCTGCTGCAGGGGCAGCTGTCACAGGCATGGCAGTGTCCTCAGGGTACAGGAGGAGGAAGCTGCCCCCACAAATGTTACAATCAGCTAGTAACCATGCCTTAGAACACTGTGCAACAGGTATGGGTCTGGCCACCATCATGTGCTATAGAAACAGATGTTTGGAGTTTTTCCTCCGTATAGGGTCTGCCCCCTCAGTTATCCAGAAACATGGGGGGGGGGGGGGTTGTCAATGTCACAGACTGGTAGACTCTCAGTTGAGACACACCAGAAGTCATTCTCTCAGGATATACCCACAGACCAAGATACCAAGTGGAAAAGGGTTTTGAGCTTCAGTCACATCCATGCCCACACCAGCTTCTCCACAACCTCAGGGAGAGAGCAATGTTTATCCTTGGGACTAAAGAGCCAGTCATGATTTCTCTCTGAATTGTCTTGTAGGGCTGGGCCCATGTCACGCTCTTTTGATATCAAGGCTGAAACACGGAAGTTCTTTCTTCCACAATTGGACTCCAACAGAGCAAAAAATAAGAACCCTGGAGGTTCAGTGATAGTATTTATTGCACATCTGCCTCCACTCCAAATCTACACCTGGCAGTGTTTCCCACCACAGGTAGCAGATTTCAAAGGAGCTTCCCCCTTCCCCAATCAGTGCCAATTTGGCCACAGAATGACAAAAATTATAATACCATTATTTTGTTTCCAGACAATCATACAATAGTCTGGAGTTGACAATTTTCCCAAGACTCAGACCAGTAAGTCTTACCGATTGTTACCTTATTTACATGACACAAGATAGAAGCAGATGGAAAATACTGATTTAGCCCTGGCTGGCTTGGCTCAGTGGATAGAGCGTCCGCCTGAGAACGGAAGGGTCCTGGGTTTAATTCCCAGTCAGGACACATGCCCAGGTTGTGGGCTCGATCCCAAGTGGGGGGTATGCAGGAGGCAGCCAATCACTGATTCTCTCTTATCACTGATGTTTCCATCTCTTTCTCTCTCCTTTCCTCTCTGAAATCAATAAAACTATATTTTAAGAAAAAAGAAAAATACTGATTTAGGTCAGCACCATTACAGTATCGATGAGGAAACTGAAGCCTAAGGATTCTGTAAAAGAGTGTGCAAATTCACTTGACTAAACCAGTCATTTCTCATCTGAAAATATAACTGCCTGAGTGTGAGAAAACTCCTCTTCAGTTGCATATTTCCTTGATGTGTAATAAATACATTTGTGCCCATGAAATACCTTATTGCTACAAGATCAAACTGCACTGGGGTGCACTGAAAATTTTACACAAACTCGAAGTATGATTAACAAGTAGTCTTTGCACCATTAACCGCCATACACTGGCCAGACAATCCACTAAGTGCATTTTCTTTCTTTCTTTCTTTCTTTCTTTCTTTCTTTCTTTCTTTCTTTCTTTCTTTCTTTCTTCTTTCTTTCTTGTTTTGCCCTCCTCTAGGTCAATGGGAAAGTTTAAGCCTTAATTCAAATTACCCGTTACTTTGGACATACATGCCTCTACTTCATATTATTTTGATGTATCCTATTTAATTGTAAATTACGGGTCCTTTGAAGAGAGCTTTATTGCATTTCCCATTTGCAGTTGTTTACACTTTGCTATCAATATTTCCCCAACAATATGCAATTCAGAGGCTGTTACACTGACACTAATGCTAATGGGTTATATTATACTTCTGTTCCACTACAGTGCATGTTTTTTAAAAAGCATAAAGAGCCCATTTTGCAGATGTTCATAGAGCCTCACAGCACAGACTTGCTTATATTCTGCACTGAAAATAAGCTTAGACATCCTCTTTCCCCCAGCCAGCTGTAACTTGGAAATTTCAAACATATCTAAATTAATTGGGTCCTGAGAATTTCACTACATATACATGGTCCAAATGAAGGACAGGCATCATCCATGGCCCTGTGGATGCAAACAGCAACATGAAACCGAGCAACAAATGCAGAAGAGCAGATGTCTCTAGAAAGATCAAACCCCAAGATTCCCATTACTGCCCTGTCCAGTGGTGCAGTGTCAGTACCGATCAGAAAAAGGGAGATGTAAAGAGTCAAAGCCACAGGGGCAGCACACCTGTCCCAGCAGCATAACGCTGCCCGTGCCCTGGATGGAGCATGGCAGCTTGCTTCTAGATGGGGAAGAACCCTCAGAGAAGGCAACAAGCTTAATCTCCCTGGAGTTCAGCAGGAAGTCTAGAGAACACTACTTATTGATCTCATCCTCCAATAAGGCACTTGTATTTCATCACCAGTAAGTAACCCTGGTGAGTCTTTTCAGGGACTCAAGGCAGCTAAGATCAGAACATGTTTTTCCCTGGTCCTTTTATTTAAAAATAACTTGTAGGTTAAACACACACACACACACGCACTATAGAAAAAAACATGGGAGCAGGATATCGCAGTAGCCCAGTAAAAGGCTAGCAAGTCTGCCTACCACTGCTGAGCTTTGTCCCGGGTATTGACTGAATGTGAAACCCAAGGCAAGCTTCATCTGGCCCTGCTTCCATGTCTCCAATGGAAAGACAGGCTGAGAAAGCTGCCAAGGTACCTACTGGGGGTTCAGCGGAACTCATCACAAACGGAAATGTGCTTCAAATGAGATGATTGTGCTGAAATGCTTGGAAATAACATGACGAATTAATAATAAAGAGAAGAGAATTGGCGATGCTGAAGAGGCTATGGAGACTCGGTCATTTGGATTATGCCTCTGGAAAATGACACTTCACTGCCAATTTTGAGTGACTGAGCTAGAGTCCAAAAGCCCACAAGCACTAGGCTCATTGCCCAGTTTTCATCTGCTTATATGTTGGAGCTTGGTGCATTTTCGCATTCACACTCTCATCCTCTTCTTTCTTCTTTTCACAGTGCTTTACATGTTGTGGTGACTCATTTTGAAGCTCACACAGATATCCAAAACAAAGCAAGCATAAAGAAAGAGTCTAGCGTCAATGGCTTAGCACCATTTTGCTGGCTTGAAATAATTAAAGGAGTATCACAATAACTATGAGTCATTGCTTCCATCATTTGTTTACCTGGAAGTATGAAAATGTCAGAACCAAACCGGCCCGCTGAAATCTATCTCCCACTCCCTTCCCTTCCCTTCACTCACCCCACCCCCCAAACTTTCCTGCTTTGAAAATAGCTACATTTTGAATCATAGGAAGATAGGGAGCCAGATAAAGCTAACATACCGCATAGAAGAGCACCAAGAACATATTAAGATTGTTTTCTTCGTCTTCTTTTTCTAGGGCCCTAAATAAGAGTAGATCCAGGTTCTGTGAAGCCTATAGATTATATAATTTGGCTGCCCTCTTTGAGAATGAAAATGCACAAATTTATATATATATATATATATCCAGGTCAACACATTGCTAGAGCCCTCCAGGAACTTGGAAGGGACCCATATGGGAGGAATCCTGAAGCTTAAAATGAACCTGCCTCTAGATTTTTCCATGTCTCTCACTCTTCTTCACACAGCCTTTAGCCTACTTCCCAAGACTCTCTCCCACTTTTCCCCCATGATCCTCTTCTTCCACTACATGTCTTCCAGGCAAAGGTGGGTTCTGAAGTATGTCAGCACGTCCACCCTATTTGTAGATGAAACCTAATACGGAGCATCCCTCTTTTTGGAAACTTCCAAAAAAATAACCTTAAGGGGCAAAAAAGACCAAGGACAGTATAATTATGTCCTTGATTTGAATTTTAAAATTATGCTGAATTTATGATCAAATCCCAAAGGGAAGAAAGTCAGAAATCACCCTGTGCCAGTGACAACTAAAGCAGCCTGTCAGCATCATCACAAGCTATTCATGTGTATTCCTTTCCAAAAAAAATTTTTTTAACCAAAGACCTCACAAATTCTAATTTTAATTAGAACAGGAGTGAATTAACAACCTTCTCTGACAGCACAAACAAGAGTCTAGAGAAGCCAGTTTAGTCCCCTGCAGTCATCAACATCACCTATCTCTGGAGCTTGCTATCTCTCTGCATATACAACACCCCGGGAAAAGCTGAGGAGGTGGTGAAAGGAGATGCAGCTGTTGTCAAAAAAAAAAAAAAAAAAAAAGGGAGGGGGGGGTGCGGTAGCTTTTGCAGTCCCAGCCGTGAACCTAGCCCAGGACTAACCAGGACAGTAAGTCCCTTAAATACTCCATAGAGAACCCAGCACACTCATCATAGCATAGGTCAAACCATGGGCAGCCTTTTGGATGCAGCCAGGGACTCCCAGTGGCCCAGCTATGGGCCTCTGAATTGGCATCCATGCTACAAGTTTAGCATCAAGGCTATGATGGCAGTACAGTTCTAGTCCACCTCGAAATGCAACCACCAAGTGGAAAAATACTCTAAGAGATTGGAAAACTGTTGGAGTGCTTAATGTTCTAGCCCAGGCATCCTATAATAGAACTTCTCCTGAGATAAGACATCAACATCCCCAGCACCCCTCCCTCTCGCCCAGGCCTGCTCTTCTTGTGATCTCTCGCTCTCTTACTCCCTCTCCTCCATCTCTTACTCCCCATATCCTAATTGTTGTCAAGCCCTGTCAATTTCATCTCTGAACTATCTTTTGAGTACATCTCTTTCCTTTTTATTTTCACGGCTACTGCTTTCATTGGGACTCGTATTAATTTTTCTCTGGACTGTGGCATTAGCCTCCTACCAGTTTCCCAATTTTCAGACTCATATTTCTCTCATTTGTCTTCAGGTCATCTAAACTCTTTTCTAAACTCAGAGTTATGGGCTTTGCTCAATGTGTACATTTGCAAAAACGTTCAGTGGCTCCCCACTGCTTCAAAATAAAAATCCACTGTCATAGCTGCAAGCTACCTCCGCAGACTCACTTTATGCACTCTCTCCCATGCCCTCTGATTTATCTGCATGAGCCACGTTCTGTTTCCTCTCTTCTTTTCAGCTCCATGCCTTTGCTGTCTCTGCTTGGGAACCTCTCCTCATCATCAAGATCCAGGTTAAGACAGCTTTTCTATGAGACTTCATCTAACCCACTGCCCTCCTAGCCAAATTTAAATGTCCTTCCTCTGGCTTCTCTTGTAGTATTTATCAGTCTACCTTATGAGAAAATTATCTATGTTCATATCCACTGGTTGGGGACAGGGTCTATTCATCTCTGTCTCCCGCACCCCGCACAGAGCTGGCATAAGAACACGCTCCATAAATACTCACTGAAATAATCTCCCCAAACACCAAGGATGGATGTGAAGGGCATGTTTAGAGCTGAGGATTGTGCTCATTTTTGGCAACACTGCTTTTGGAGTGTTGGAGCGTGGGTACTAGGGTGTTGGGAGGAGCTCAGGGTCACTCACATCAAAGGAACTTCATTAATCAGAAAAGGTTAGGGGACAGGAAACAGGAACTCCTTCTATCTTGAGCTTATGCTCCTTTTATTTTATTTTTTGCCTTTTTATTGAATTGTCCTTTTTATTTTTTTAATGCTATACCCAAAAGTGTCCGACCTGACTTTTTGGTCTGGTTTGTGTTGGGCACAAACTTCTCCCAAAGCAATGCCCCCCCTGAAAGACTAGGAATGCCAGTGTCTCTCAAACCCCCTTTTTGGCATGAAACCCCAGCTCCTTCCTTCCGGTCTATTAACTGCCAGGAGCACTGCAGCCAGCCAGCCTCCCCAGTCTCCAGCAGGCAACCCAGCGGGCTCGCCACGTTCCCTGCTGCAGTGAAACAGCTCACCTTAGCTGCGGGCTAAAACCTCTAAAAGTTACAGCTGGGTACTTTCCCAGGGATAATTCTTATTGCTCAAATATCCTTCCCGAGACACTCCTATTCCATTGTTACACTGATGCAAGGTAAAAATAGAAGGATCTGAATCCTTTTTAAGAAATTAGTCACTGCAAATGAACTCTTCTGCGGATTGTACTTTTGTTCCCTATCCTTCATTACTCAGTTCCTGGTGAGAGGATTATCCATTTCAGACTACTGCATCCTGTGATTTCCCAGGCATCCCTGTAGGTGGAGAATATGTCCCCGCCTTCTTTTGACTAATGATATATGAGCACATGTGCCAAATGCCAGTTCAGAGCAGAAGCAGGAAGTGCCTGTACATATCTCCACCCGGTCTCCGTTTTTTAGCCGGCACCGTAAAAAAAGACATGTCCCAGAGTGGGGCTGCTCCCTGCACTGGGATCCTAGAAGGATGAGCACATGTGGAACAGAGCCTGCTCAACCCCAGGAGAGCTGTCATCTACCAGCAGCCAATGTATAACTGGTAGCTGGGGGTCATTGATAACTGTAGTGTAGTCAATAGATACGACAGATCAAAAAAATTGAATGCAAATATATCAAAATGAAAGTACTTTCTCTATTAAAGCTTATATGAATCAATAAGAAAAAAACATCAAATTCCCAAAAAATAAATGGGTAAAGGAGTTAGATAACTTGGAAGAGAGGAAATCAATTAAATTAAACAGATGGTAAAATATTCAGCTTTGCTGTTAATTTAAAGTTTAAAATGAAACTAACTATGATCTTTTTGTAAACTTCATATATATATATAAATAATACAGATAATGGACGCAGAAAGAGACATCATAAGACACTACACTTCTGGGAAAACAAATTGGCAATATGTACAAAAAGCCCTAAATTCTTATTTGTGTCACATGATTTTTAAAAATGGCATTTCCAATTTATAAGTTCACTAAGAGTACAGAAAGGTTCTGGTTTCACTTTTTGTTTACCAGCAATCAACATTACCTACCTTTTTCATTTTTGTTCAGTGATACTGTTTGTAGTCACATATTAATTTACATATTTCTAATTAATAATGAGATTGAGAATCCTTCATATACTTATTATTCATATCCTGGGCCCTTTTCTCAATTACATTTCTTAAGTTTTTCTTATTAGTTTACAAATATTTTCCCCCCAGCCTGTACCCAATTATTAACCTTGTAGTGTTCTTAAATGCACAGAAATCCTTTAGTTAGATGTAGAAATATCCACTAATATTACCCCCTAATGGTTTTATTTATTTGGTCTCATCTCACAAATCCTTCCACATCTCGTGCCACAACGATATGCTCCAGCATTTTCTTCTGTTAGGTTTTTCATTTGTTTGAAAAATTTATTCTAAATTGTCTATCCTTTCCCCTCTTATACTCTAGCCAATTGGTCTGTTGGTTGGGCTCCATGCCAGTACCATACTGTTGCTTTAACTGTAGCTTTGTATTATGTCATAATATCTAGTAAGGCAACCCTGCATAACTGTTCTTCTTTTTCAATATTATTTTAGCAATGAGTTCATAGAGTAATAACATAAAGAAAAACTTAAATCTTTAAAATGACTTGTTCCAACTATGAGTATAATGTATCTTTCCATTTATTATTTTATGTTCTTTAATAGAAAATTTTTATATTTCTCTTAATAGAGTATCGTGAACAATTTATTACGTGATTTGCTAAGTGCTTTATAGTTTTCATTCTATTGAAAATGGTATCTATTACATTTTTAATTGTTCTTTACTGGTATAGAGAAATACTAATAAATTTTGCATCCAGCAATCTTACTGAATCCTGTTGGGTTCCCTATGAAGTAATTATTATATCTGCCTATTCAAATAAAAAGACTTGTTTCCTTTTTCTTTGTTTATTACATCATCCAGAACCTGTAGCACTCTGTGGGACAGAAGCAGTCAAAGTGGTCATCCTTGTCTTTTCCCAACATTAAGAGGAATGTATCCTAAGTTTCTCTGTTAAATGTCTAAGTTCTTGGTAAAGAGCTTTTATCATTTAGAAGTTTTCTCTAATTCCAATTTTCCAAGTATATATCTTAGGGACTTCTGCACAGACACACAAGAGAATACAAGGAGATGCTAACCGCAAGACACCCATGAAAAACACACATGGTGCCAAAACAAACCAAAGGAAAATCGTTTGGGCAAAAAAATGAAAAAGGATCCCAAGTCAAATTTATAGAAAAGATTCCTTTATTAACTTTTGGTCGAGAATATGTTTGTATATTTTCAGAAAACACCTCCAAGACCATGTGGATTCCTGCAACAGAGAGG